>OY997262.1:306934925-308184925 GCA_963921465.1 Triticum timopheevii | reverse complement strand
TTGCACTCAGACCAGTGTTGCTCCATCCCAGCCCGAGAAGTCTGTTGGCCGTGGTAGTAAGCCATCACACAAGATGATCAGTGCCAAGTCAGCTCCCACTGAACATGGACGTGTGCATCACGTCTCAGCTAAAGACGCTCATGATGATCCAGATGTCGTTCTTGGTACACTCCTTGTAAACTGTCATCCAGCATCGGTTTTGTTCGATACTGGAGCGTCTCATTCCTTCATTTCAGAAAGCTATGCCCGCTTGCATGACATGTCATTTTGTGATATGCCCTCCCCACTACTCATTCAAACTCCTAGATCCAAATGGCAAACTTCTAGGATAAGTTATGGCAATGAATACATGTAGACAGACTTGTATTCCTAGCTTCCTTGATATCTCTTAAGTCTTCACATATTAACATCATCTTGGGTATGGACTGGATGACAGCTCATCATGCCAAGATTGATTGTTTCACCAGGTCTGTTTGGCTTACACACCCATCTGGCAAGATAGTCACTGTCTCCACCAGAATTGCAAAGCGTCAACTTTATTCTCTTAATGCCAGCCCTCTTCTAGACCTTGAGCATATCCCGGTAGTCCGTGACTTTCCGGATGTCTTTCCAGAAGAACTGACAGGTGTTCCACCTGACAGAGATGTAGATTTTGTCATAGATCTTATCCCAAGAACCTCTCCAATTTATAGGAGACCTTACAAGATGGCACCCTTAGAACTAGCCGAGCTTAAGAAACAACTTGATGAGTCCTTGCAAAAGGGTTTCATCCGTCCTAGATCTTCTCCTTGGGTTTGCTGAGTACCTTTGTACTCATGTTGCTTTATTTATGTTTTTGCAGCGGAGACTTCGGTCTTACTAGTTTCCGTGGACTTCAACAAGTAGCTTGTACCTCAGCTACGATCTTGATCAGATGTTGTAGATAGTGAGGCTCTTTAGCCTTTTTCATTTGTAGATGTCTGTACTCAGACATGTAATGCTTCCGCTTGTTGCTTGTATGCTCTGAATGTTGGGTCATGTGACCCCTGTTTGTAGTAAATGCTATGATGGCTCTTCTGAGCCTATACCTATATGATTTGTTGAGTTATGTTGTGATGCCATGTTGTACAACACACACTTGCATGTTATGCATACGTGTAATGTGTATTGCTATGTGTGGGCTCTGACTATCTAGCCGTTTATCCTTAGTAGCCTCTCTTACCGGGAAATGTCTCCTAGTGCTTCCATTGAGCCCTGATAGCTTGCTACTGCTCCGGAACACTTAGGCTAGCCGGCATGTGTCCTTCTTCATTCATGTGTCTGTCCCTTCAGGGAAATGTCACGCGGTGTCTATCGGAGTCCTGTTAGCCTGCTACAGCCCGGATTCTCCAGAGTCCTGCTAGCCCAGCTGCTACAGCCCAGATTCACTCGCTGATGACCGACACATTCGTTGCTGGGTCACGTATGCCTGTCCCATTAAGTTAGTGCCACTTTGGATTCACGACCAGCCATGTCAGCCCGGGTTCTTTGTCATATGGATGCTAGCGACACTATCATATATGCGTGCCAAAAGGCGCAAACGGTCCCGGGCATGGTAAGGCGACACCCGTGGGAATATCGTGCGTGAGGCCGCAAAGTGATATGAGGTGTTACATGCTAGATCGGTGTGGCATAGAATCGGGGTCCTAGCAATTTTCAATAAAAATGTCAAGGATAGCCTTTACCATGCTTATTTGGCTAGTATACATGTTGCTGTTTGAAAACAAAAAGTTTACCGCTGTTGCAAAAATTCCCTAGAAAAGTAAGAGAATGATATAATGTTGAAACTTTTTTCATATTGAGCTCTGATAAATCTTTTACAGCATAGTATTTTTCTCATAATTTTTGGAGTTAGAAGTATGATGAATCTTGCATTCTTTACAGACTATACTGTTTTGGCAGATTGCTGTTATGGTTGCATTGTTTGCATATGTTTGCTTGTTTAATGATTCTATTTGAGGATAGGAGTATTAAATATGCAGAGGCATTTAGTATGCAATGTTGAATAATAATTTTAGTAATTTGTTACAGTAGAAAATAATAAGGTTTTGCATTGGTTTATACTAACTTATCTCATGAGTTCTTGTTGAGTTTTATGTGGAGGAAGTTTTTGAGAAATAGAGAAACCATGATATGAGAGGAATTCAGGAGACACAAAAGTTCAAGCTTGGGGATACCCAAGGCACCCCAAGATAATATTTCAAGAAGTCTCAAGCATCTAAACTTGGGGATGCCCCGTTAGGCATCCCACCTTTCTTCTTCAACAACTATCGGTTAGCATCGGCTGAGCCTGAGTTTTTGCTTCTTCACATGAGTTGTGCTATCCTTGCAATTAAATTTTATTTTGTTTTGCTTTTTGTTTGAATAAAATACCAAGATCTGAAATTCTTAAATAAGAGAGAGTCTTCACATAGTTACATAATTATTTAACTACTCATTGATCTTCACTTATATCTTTTTGGAATAGTTTGTCATTTACCCGTTTGCTTCACTTATATCCTATGAGTAAATGGTTGAATGAATTGAATGTCATAAGTATGAAATTTATATGTTTCATTTGCTTATCCCATGGGGAGTAATGACTTCACATCTAAGAAGTAGAGGTTGTAAATTTATTGAAGGTTGGCAAGCATTGTATTGGTCATTTGAACAATTCATGAAAGAATATTGAAGGAAGAGAAATTTCACATATAAATATACTATCTTAGACATCTTCTATGATTGTGAGCCCCATTAATTATTTTCAAACCTGAGAAAATTAGTTGAAATTGGACAAGGAAGACAACGTAATGAGTTATGCTTGGGTGTATTTGTATAGAAGTTATATTGTTATAGATCCTCCAACATGTGGTGCTTGCTTTTTTTAGAATCCTTTGCTAGCCAAAATATCTGTACTAAGCGGGAATACTGCTTATGCATCCAAATCCCTTGAACCAATTTTCTTCCATGAGTGTCCACCATACCTACCTATATGCAGTATTTACCTGCCGTTCCAAGTAAATTTGCATGTGCCAAACTCGAAACCTTCAAATAATAATCTGTTTTGTATGCCCGAATCGCTCATGTACCGACTAGGGGCTGTCAGTATCTTCCATGTTAGGTGGGTTATTCTCAAGATGAGTGGACTCCGCTCATCATTCACGAGAAAAATGGCTGGTAACCGGAATGCCCAGTCCATGATAAAAAAGATCAAAGCAAAACAAAATAATTGAAACAAAACTCCCCCCAGGACTGTTGTTGGTATGGACGGTACCCTGTTGTTTTGGATGGCCGTGGAGTGTGATTGTTGATGGAGGAGGAGTAAAAACTTTACCATTCTGTTTGGGAACCGCCTATAATGTATGTAGTATGGAAGATATTGGGAATCTTGGTTGTTATGTTGACAATGAAAGCATACCTCTCAAAATTATTTTCATATCTATTTCAAAAACGAGCTTTGGCACCTCTGCAAATCCCTGCTTCCCTCTGCGAAGGGCCTATTTTTACTTTTATGCAAGAGTCAGTAGTATTCCTTCTCATTCCAATCTTCTCTTTAGTTGGAAAGCATCGTGTGTTGGGGAAAGATCTAAGCATATATGGCCATGCAAACATATTTGATCATGAATTATTATTGTTGACAATTATCTATATGATAAGTGAGTTGGGAGGCGAAACACTAAGCCCCTATCTTTCTCTGCGTTCGATGGATGCTATTTGTTCTAAGAATATGCTTTGAGTGGTAGCAATCATGGAAGACTATATGATAGTTGAGTATGTGGAGTTTGCTAAATCAAAGCTCTGACATAGACCCTTCCTGAAAATAAGATGAATTGTAATTGTTTGATGACTGAGAATGAAGTTTGCTAGTTTTCAAGGAAGTTTATGGTCTATGCTTTAACATGTGAATAGCTTGTTACTTGATCTTAAGAAGTTTTATGAGATGAACTACTGTTATGACATATAATCATGCTAGAAAAGGTGATTGAAATTATCATTGATCAAACTTGTGCACCTTCTAGCATTCACACTTCATAAATTCTTTCTTTTATCATTTACCTACTCGAGGACGAGCAGGAATTAAGCTTGGGGATGCTCATACGTCTCCAACGTATCTATAATTTATGAAGCATTCATGCTATTATATTATATGTTTTGAATGTTTATGGGCTTTACTAAGCACTTTTATATTATTTTTGGGACTAACCTATTAACCGGAGGCCCAACCCATATTACTGTTTTCTTTCCTATTTCAGTGTTTGGAAGAAAAGGAATATCAAATGGAGTCCAAACGGAATGAAACCTTCGGGAGCATTATTTTTGGAACAGAAGCAATCCAGGGGGCTTGGAGTGCAAGTGAATGAAGCTTCGAGGAAGCCACGAGGTAGGGGGCGCGCCCTCCACCCTCGTAGGCCGCTCATGGCTCCTCCGACTGACTTCTTTCGCCTATATAAGTCCATATACCCTAAAACCTTCGAAGACAACAATAGATCGGGAGTTCCGCCGCCGCAAGCCTCTGTAGCCACCAAAAACCTCTCGGGAGCCTGTTATGGCACCCTGCCGGAGGGGGGATCCCTCACCGGTGGCCATCTTCATCATCCCGGTGCTCTCCATGACGAGGAGGGAGTAGTTCACCCTCGAGGCTGAGGGTATGTACCAGTAGCTATGTGTTTGATCTCTCTCTCTCTCTCTCTCTCTCTCGTGTTCTTGAGGTGATACAATCTTGATGTATCGTGAGCTTTGCTATTATAGTTGGATCTTATGATGTTTCTCCCCCTCTACTCTCTTGTGATGAATTGAGTTTTCCCTTTGAAGTTGTTTTATCGGCTTGAGTCTTTAAGGATTTGAGAACACTTGATGTATGTCTTGCCGTGCTTATCTGTGGTGACAATGGGATATTCACGTGATCAACTTGATGTATGTTTTGGTGATAAACTTTCGGGTTCAATGAACTTATGCATAGGGGTTGGCACACGTTTTCATCTTGACTCTCCGGTAGAAACTTTGGGGCACTCTTTGAAGTACTTTGTGTTGGTTGAATAGATGAATCTGAGATTGTGTGATGCATATCGTATAATCATGCCCACGGATACTTGAGGTGATAATGGAGTATCTAGGTGACATTAGGGTTTTGGTTGATTGTCTTAAGGTGTTATTCTAGTATGAACTCTATGATGGAAAGAATAGCTTCATGTTATTTTACTACGGACTCTTGAACAGATAGAACAGAAAGGATAACTTTGAGGTGGTTTCGTACCCTACCATAATCTCTTCGTTTGTTCTCCGCTATTAGTGGCTTTGGAGTGACTCTTTGTTGCATGTTGAGGGATAGTTATATGATCCAGTTATGTTATTATTGTTGAGAGAACTTGCACTAGTGAAAGTATGAGCCCTATGCCTTGTTTCCTAGCATTGCAATACCGTTTGTGCTCACTTTTATCATTAGTTACCTTGCTGTTTTTATATTTTCAGATTACAAAAACCTATATCTACCATCCATATTGCACTTGTATCACCATCTCTTCACCGAACTAGTGCACCTATACAATTTACCATTGTATTGGGTGTGTTGGGGACACAAGAGACTCTTTGTTATTTGGTTGCAGGGTTGCTTGAGAGAGACCATCTTCATCCTACGCCTCCCACAGATTGATAAACCTTAGGTCATCCACTTGAGGGAAATTTGCTACTGTCCTACAAACCTCTACACTTGGAGGCCCAACAACGTCTACAAGAAGAAGGTTGTGTAGTAGACATCAAGCCCGCCCAACCCCTGAAAATCGACTGACCCAAAAGTCGATTCAGTCGACTGAAGTGTGGCTAAATCGGGGCAGAGCAGCAGCACGAGCGAGGGGGAGAGGAGCAGCAGCAGCTGGGCGAGCGAGCGATCAAGCGAGAGTCGGAGCAGCAACAACAGATCTGGCTGGTATGGCCGCCGCCGCCGAAGGGGCCTCGCACTGGGGAGAGCCGCCATGGAGATGTCGCCCATGGCACCGGCTTCAAGGTAGCCGCTCCATGGGGGTGCGGGATGGAGCACCATCGGCGCCGGGAGGTCGAGTTAAGGAGAAGGTGCGATGCGATGAGTGTACAACCTCTTTGGTGGCACCGAGTAGGCCTCGGCTTCATCCAAGGAGTCGGTGAGGATGCTATGGTCCCGGTAGAGCAGGTTAAGGCGGCGCTGTGGGGATGGAGTAGCCGCGATAGACGAGGCGATCGTCGGAGCACCTCCTTGGAGGTGGAGGACAGGGCGGCTGAACCGGCGGGACGACGAGATGGACGACGGATCCTCATCCGGGGAGGTGAACGAGGGACGTCGAGCTGTTGCGGTGGACAATGTCATCAGGGAAGAGGCCCCGGCCAGGCAGCGGTGAGGTGGCGGGCGGAGGAGGGTGGGGTTTCGTGGCTGGAGCAGAGAGGTTATGGCGTCCTGGGATTTCGAATGGCGAAAAGGGGGCGATGGGAGGGGGTGTGTTACAAAAGTACCCCCCACCGATTTGAACTAGCGGCCCTTTCGGCTCAGGGTTAGAAGGGGAATTCCACGTGTTGGGATTTGGCAACTGGAGGGAGTTTTCGCGCGCGTTGTAATTTCGGGATAGCAAGGCGCGGGTTGTGAAGGTGCCAGTTTTGGGAGCACGATATCTAAGTTTTCGGGATATAACAAGCCGCGGGTTGAATTTTAGGGACAAGCCTAATGTGTAGTAATATTGTACTTGTACGTACCAAATCAATTCGCACTTCCCTCAACCAAAAAGAAAACAAAAAAAATAAAAATATTCACACCACACAAAGAGAGAGTCTTGCCCCGTTTTACTATACAAATGCTATTCAAAGCTACTCCCTCCTTCCATCTATATAGGGCCTAATGCGTTTTCCGATGCTAACTTTGACCAAATATTAGAGCAATAATATATGACATGCAACTTACACAAAGCACACCGTTAAATTCGTCTATGAAAGGTTCTTTCAATGATATAATTTTCACATTGTGCATGTCATGTACTATTAATCTTGTCAATAGTCAAAGCCGGTCTTAAAAATCTCATTACGCCCTATATAGATGGAAGGAGGGAGTATGCATCTATGTTATGTCTAATTAATTTTTTTCGCTTGCTGTATAATGCCTGTAACGACCTACCCATACCAACATTTTAGTGCATTCCAAATGTCTATACTACCGCTGCAATTCGGACCAAATTTGAATTCGTTTCTCTATTTCAATAAGAATCTACAATCATGATTGTTGCCAACTTCAACCATCATTCGTGTATTACCTTAATAACACACCACATGATTGCTATAGAGATAGATATGAACTATGTGTACTACGTGAACTCGAATTCTATTTTTTGAATACACTTGATGTTGACTCCAAATAATAGCACATTTGATGTACTAACTATATATTCATAATCTAAACCATGCTCCATACGTACACCGTGTTTATCACACAAAGTATAGTGCCCCGCCCCCTACATTATGACAAGTATTTAGACCTGAGTTGCAAAAGCCACACATTAGCCCAAATTATAATCAATGTTCTACATTATGATATCTTCTTCAAGTATCCGTATCCACTTTTTTATAATGAATTATTATCTTTGTTTGTCTTTTACACCTTCACGGGCCTCTTTTATTTGTAGCTAGCTAGCGCTAACTTTCTACTGTGCATGCACACGCCCGCCCCCCTCTCACCCACCCTTAGCGTCCCCTCCATCGCGCACGTTCATTATTTCTCTTTAGGTCGTCCACCCGTGGTGTGTGTAGGCCTCGGGCTCCTTCTTTCCGGCACACACCAGTCGATATACCTCTCTAGCCAAGTGTGCCTACAACAAACACATATATACTTCCCCTCTTCTCTTCTCACCGTCCATGTCCCCCTATGTCCAATACAATTCCACGCAGGTGCACACTCCCACCCCTATTTTCATTGATGACATAATCGCACACTCCTCCCCCTCGACATGGTAGGCCTCTCGCACCACCTCCTAGTGGCACCCTCTCCCCCTGTCTGTCTCTCGGACCTTATTTGCTTCTAACACATGCATGCGTGTATATGAACTGATCTCCCTACATATAGCCAGGTCGACTATAATTTGTTTTCACCAAGCACCGATACACTTACCTCGCTAGTTATGTCTCTCCCTTTCTCGGACACACGACGGTTGATCTTCCTATGTAGTTACGTATGCTTACCGCAACCATATCTTCTCCCCTCATCATCCTTGAATAACTCCCGACTCGTCTCTCACATGCACGTGCATAGACAGACACACATCCCCCGCCCTCTCTTATTGATATTGCACTCATACCCTCCGTTTGTCTAGCAGGCCTCTCCCACCATTTGTGAGACGTCACTCCACCACCAACTCTCCGATGCTCTACCTTTGTCTTTTTCCCAACCTTATTCCTCTGCTACACATATCCATGGATGTCGATCGATCTCCCTCAATACATAGCTAGGTCTCTCTCCTTCCCCACACATATACTAGTCGATCGGTCTCTGCCCCCTCCCCCCCCCCACACACACCGATAGTCGAATGTTGTAGGTAGGTATCCATGCCATGGAGAAAAACTGTGCCTCTGCCCTCTCAAATTTCAGTAGGCCAGCCGCCCTGTATCTTTGATGTGGGCAAACACAAATTCGATGGCACTCTTTATCGATCGTGCAACCACACACTTCATCCCTGTTTTCAATTCTATCGATATCTCATGTCCATGACTCCATTTCACACATATTGCATATGTTACGTTTTTCTGTTTGATATATCATCAACACATTGCCTCTGTTTCGCACAAACCATCTCTCTCACACCCACCCACGTATGTACCTGCACAAAAATAAGAAGTGCACGCAGGACGCACATACTCACGTCTCGTTCCTGGCCACACCCGTGCTGGTACACGGTGGAGTTTGTTTCTGTACGAAAAGGCAGCCCATGTGATAATTTGACGCGTGTAGCGGTTGTTTACTCGAAGGAGGGTCAGGTACCACGCCTAGACGGAACAAAGTTCGACTTGACGCGTTAGCATTAAATAAAGTTATATATTCCTCAATGGCACGTACAGAATATAAAACGATTGCCGTGGGGAAAATAGAAAAATGGGTTTCTCTCTCATCACACCATCTCACACAAGGCGGCCGTGGACTCTCTCTCCCAGCATTGGTCAGTGATCTGGCCGCATCCCGTCCGCCGACAAAAAGGGAGGATGTGCATCGTCTCTCCGTTCGACAGCGTTGAGGCAACACGTCCTGATATGCGGTACCCGCCGTTCTCTCTGACCAAGCTTCGACGCGGTAGGGCCTTCGCCACTTGCTCGCTGCCGCAGTATGGGCAGATCCCGGCTGTCGGCGCCCTCCTAGTGTAAGAGCATATTTATCCCTTAGGTCTTTTGGTGATTGATGACAATGCATTTGCGGATTAATCGTGTGCCTTGAGTTTCTCAGACGCTTCATCACTAGGCACGAGACGATTCGGTGCCCCTCGAAGACTATTGAAGACGGCGTTGTTCTACGTTTCTTTTTGGTGGACTTGAGTCGTAGGAGAGCCGTACTATTAAGAGGGGGTCCGCGTCGGAAAGGTTCGGGTGGAATTATCACGTACACGTTTCCTTCATTGTCTCCTCCTTTCCCTTGCACTTTGGAGCATTCCCCGTCTATCCTCTATGTGAGTGTCTGGACTAATGTTGTTGAGCTTGTGGTAGTACTGCTCCCTGGAGCGGTAGTACCGCAGGCACTCGCGGTAGTACCATGCCCATGCGCAGTAGTACCGCGGGAGTCCATGGTAGTACCGCTCCCTCAGAGTCATAGTACCGTGGCTCCTACGACAAGTACTGCTGCGTCGTGATAGTTGGCGCGGATGTAATTTTTTACATCCGCGCCCACACGGTAGTACCGCACGTCGAGGGCGGTAGTACCACGGGTGCCCATGGTAGTAGCGCTCCCCCTGAGCTGTAGTACCGTGGTTCCCTGGCCTAGTTTCGTTGCTTCACGGTAGTAGGGGCGGATATAATTTTTTACATCCGCACCCACACGGTAGTACCGCGCCTTGTGGACGGTAGTACCGTGACGGATGTTTGCATCGTCTCTTTGACTGTGGAAGTAGGCACGAATGTATTTTTATTCATCCGTGCCGTTTCCAGACTTAGTCTTACTTGCCTCGCGGTAGTACCGCGGGTGGGTGCGGTAGTATCGCGCCCGCGGTAGTTCTGTCTATGGTATAGTCTCTGTAGCTGTCGCGGTAGTACCGTGGTCCCCCACGGTAGTACCGCGTGGCCTTGCGGTAGTACCGCACTCCTGGAGCGGTAGTACCGCATGTCGCAGGCTGGTCTAAGTGGATCACGGTTGGATCTCTTCCTTGACTATAAAAGGGGCGTCTCCTTCCTCTAGTTGACCACCTCTTCCACCTCTAAGCTCCATTGTTGCTCCAAGCTCCATTTTCGCCCGATCTCTCTCCCTGGCCAATCAAACTTGTTGATTTGCTCGGGATAGGGTGACAAGGGCCCGATCTACACTTCCACCAAGAGATATTCGATTCCCCCCACTTATCCCTAGCGGATCTTGTTACTCTTGGGTGTTTGAGCACCCTAGACGGTTGAGGTCACCTCGAAGCCATACTCCATTGCGGTGAAGCTTCGTGGTGTTGTTGGGAGCCTCCAATTGTTGTGGAGATTGCCCCAACCTTGTTTGTAAAGGTTCGGTCGCCGCCTTCAAGGGCACTAATAGTGGAATCACGGCATCTCACATTGTGTGAGGGCGTGAGGAGAATACAGTGGCCCTAGTGGCTTCTTGGGGTGCATTGTGCCTCCACACCGCTCCAACGAAGAGGTACTTCCCCTCAAAAGGAAGGAACTTCGGTAACACATCCTCGTCTCCACCGGCTCCACTCTTGGTTATCTCGCGCCTTTACTTTTGCAAGCTTACTTGTGTTGTTTCCCTTACTTGCTCGTGTGCTTTTTGTTGTCGCATCATATAGGTTGTTCACCTAGTTGCATATCTAGACAACCAACTTTGATGCAAAGTTTAATTTGGTAAAGAAAAGCTAAAAATTGTTAGTTGCCTATTCACCCCCCCTCTAGTCAACCATATCAATCCTTTCAATTGGTATCAGAGCCTTGTCTCTTTACTAAGGACTTTGCCATCTGAAGAGTATGGTTGACACCACAGACGGTGCGGAGGAGCACTGCGGTGTGAATCCCATCTCGTCTATGGCTGATGGGGGAACCTCGGTCTCTCGTGAGGAATTCAATGTGGCTTTAGACACATTGAAAGACTCCATGACAACCAAGGTTGAAAGCATGTTTACTAAATTTCTTGAAGGACTTAAACTGTCCACCTCGTCGATGAAAGTGGGTGATCCCGCTAACAAGGTGACGGATGCTACCTCCGACAAGGGGGAACCTAATAGTGAAAAGAGTCCTTCTACTAGTGGTAGAAATGGCACCGGTATCTTTGCCCATGTGGAACCTCCAATTTATGGAGGACCGATTCCCTCTACCCATTTAAATGATGTCGGTCCTCCTCCTAAGATTGTGAAAAATGAGGATTTTGATTCTTGGGTGTATCGCTTCAAGCGTCATTTAAATCATCTGAATACTAACCTTTGGAGAATCATTGAAGAAGGTTTCTATCCACATGACCGAAGCAACTTCACTCCGAGAGAAGTGGTGGATGATCAATTCAATGAGAGTGCTCTCTTCATCATCCAAGATGCAATCCTTCCTGAAGATCTCCCTCATCTTCGACCTCATGCCATGGCCAAAGATGCATGGCAATGCGTTGTGTCTCTCTATTGAGGAAGTGCTAGCATTCAACGCTCCAACTATGAAGTGGTACAAGATGAAGCCGATGAGTTTGCAATGAAAGAAGATGAAGAACCTCGTGAGCTCTTTCGAAGAGTGACCAAACTAGCGGTCTCACTCCAAGATCATGGGAGCAAGGACATGGATGAAAATTGTATCAAGCGCAAGTTCCTCAAGGCCATGATGCCCTACAACAAGGCCATGTCCTCTGTCATTCGTCAAAGACCGGACTTCCACTCCATGACCTCAAGTGAAGTGTTGGATGAGTTCGTTGCAATGAGCATCTTACACAAGACCGCCGACAATGCGGTGCTCCATTCTCAAAGGGAAAAGAAGCCCAACCTTGCTTTGAAGGCCAAGGTTAGTGTGGAAGAAGAGGAAGGAGAGGAAGATGAGGAGAGCAACCCCGAATACACCAAATATGATTATCATGAGCACATGGCTCTTGCTTCAAGACAAATTTGGAGCAAGAAGAATACAAGACCCAACTTCAACAAGAACAACTCAAGTGGCTTCAAGGGCAAGCAACGAGTTAGAACTTGCTTCAACTGTGGCAATGTGAGTCATTTCATTGCGGATTCTCCTTACGAGAAGCAGGAAGACAATGGTGGCAAGTTCATCCGAAAAGACAAAGCCAAGTCCTTCCCCAACAAGAACAACTTCACCAAGAAGACTCCTACTCGTGGGTTGGTGGTTCAAGAAGAATACAATGAGGATGACGATGATGATGAAAATGGAGAAGCAATGGCCATGGCATCCGTTGCCATTGCTACCAATCCCCGGGTGTCTCTCTTTGATTCACCCAACGAGAACATCACCGCCAAGTGCCTCATGGCTAAAGCTTCCAACGAGGCAACCCCAACATCAAAACCACCATCATTACTAATCCCTCCTTGGAGGATTGCATTGATGAACGTGATGAGTCTAATGAGGAAGTGAATGAATTTGTGTCTTTTATGAGTAAGCTCAAGGGCAAATCCAAGAAGCACTTTGTTGCTCTCTTGGAACAACTTGGTGAGGCCAATGACATGATCGAGGCTCACGAAGAAACCATATCTAAGATGGAAGGTCATAGTCGTGACTATGCCGATGAGATATCGGATCTCTCTAATGCTCTTGAGAAAGAGCGTGGGCATCGTTTGACTCTTGAGGAGTCACACAACGATGACCATGCTAAGTTAAAGAAAGATCTTGATCATGCTCTTGTCGTGTCTCGTGTACTAACTTCCGAGAAGGCTAAACTTGGGGTTGATCATGCTAGACTCAAGGAGGAGTTTGAGATACTTGACAAGGCCCACAAGGTCTTGAAGGGTGCTCATGCTAACCTCAAGGAGTCTCATGCTTAACTCGAAGTTAAGCTAACCAAGGAAAAGGCCACCTTCCCTCATATGGTATTAATTGATAATGCATATGCTACTAACCCGTGTTGTGAGCATGTGCATCTTGTGGAGGAGAATGCCAAGTTGAAGGATCAACTTGAGAAAGGCCTTGTGACTTGTATTCAAGGTGAGAAGAACCTCAACGACCTTTTGAGTAATCGAAAGGAAGTTGTGGCCAAGAAGGGAATTGGGTTTGCCCCCAAGTCCAAGACCAAGAAGAAGAACGACAAGACCCATTGTCCTCCTCCTCTCAAGCAAACATTTGTGAAAGAGGGAGAGGGTGCTCCTAAGGAGAAGAAGGAAAAAGTGAAGGGCGTTGATGTCAAAAAGGGCAAAACCATCTCCTCCAACAAAGCCGGCGACTTTAACCCGTCATATGTGTTGTGTCGTGCTAGTGATGGACATGTTTATGCTAAATTTGTTGGTTCTCCTTATGAGTACATTTAATGGTCTATTTGGGTTCCTAAGACCCTTGTTACTAACATCAAAGGACCCATTACTAAATGGGTACCTAAAACCAAGCATTGATCTCTTGTAGGTGTTTGCTTCCAGTGGGGGATCATGGTTGCTCGATAGTGGAGCAATAAATCATATGACCAGAAGCAAGGACTTGGTGGTGGACTTGCAAAAGATTCCATCTATGCCCACCAATGTCGAGTGGGGTGATGCCTCACATTCGAAGGTATTGGGTCTTGGCAAGGTTGTCATTTCTCATGATCTAACGATCGAGAAAGTCATGCTTGTTGAGTCCCTTGCATACAATTTACTTTCTGTTCGTCAGCTTGCACTCATGGGCTTTGCCACTTTCTTTGACATTGATACCGTGGCCCTCTTGTGGAGCAAGACTCTTAAAGTAGCCTTGTTGGGCATGTCAAGAACGGTCTCTATGTGATAAACTTTTCAGAGCTACGCACTAAGACCGCGACATGCCTAATGGCTAAAGTTGACGTGGGATGGCTTTGGCATTGCCGCTTAGCCCACATCAATATGAGATCTTTGCAAAGTCTTCTCAAGGGGGACCATGTCCGTGGACTAACAAATGTTAGTTTTGCCAAAGACCATGCTTGCAGTGCTTGTATTGAAGGAAAGCTTCATGAGAAGGCTCACCCTCCCACGACCATCATCTACTCGAAGAGGCCCTTGGAGCTCCTTCACATGGATCTCTTTGGGCCCCCATCATTTGATAGTCTTGGAGGTAGAAAGTATTGCTTCGTGATTGTGGATGATTATTCAAGATACACTTGGGTATACTTCTTCAAGAGGAAGAGTGAGACTCAACAAACCATCATTGACTTTGCAAATGAAGCTCAACGTCAACATAATGCAAAGATCTTGACAATAAGAAGTGACAACGGCACCGAGTTCAAGAACTACACCTTGGATGAGTTTCTTAGTGATGAGGGGATCAAGCATCAATATGCTGCACCATATACCCCTCAACAAAATGGTGTTGCAGAGAGGAAGAACCAGACGTTGATGGATGTGGCAAGGACCATGATGGCGGAGTTCAAGTCTCCATACAACCTTTGGGCCGAAGCCATCAACACCGCATGTCATGCATCCAATCGGCTCTATCTCCGCAAAGGCTTGAACAAGACTCCTTATGAAATGCTCACCGGCAACAAGCCCAATCTCAAGTACTTCCAGGTGTTCGGGTGTAAGTGTTTAATTCTCAAGAAAGGTGTTTGTTTGTCTAAATTTGAGTCTAGAGCTTATGAGGGCATATTTGTTGGTTATGCTACAAACTCTCATGCTTACCGTGTTCTCAACAAGTCCACCGGACTCATTGAGGAAACGTGTAACGTGGAGTTTGACGAAAATAACGGCTCCCAAGTGGAGCAAAGTGGTACTTGTGATGTAGGTGATAAAATTCCTCCCCAAGAGATAAGAAGAATGGTTATTGGTCATATTCTACCCATTGTGGAACCCCTTGTGGCCGAAGGAGAAGGACAATGCTCCACTCAAGTAGAGCCATCACCTCCCCAAGACCCACACGC
Organism: Triticum timopheevii; assembly: GCA_963921465.1. Classification (NCBI taxonomy): domain Eukaryota; kingdom Viridiplantae; phylum Streptophyta; class Magnoliopsida; order Poales; family Poaceae; genus Triticum; species Triticum timopheevii. The sequence continues at coordinate 308,169,756 of OY997262.1, read as the reverse complement.
TTCCAAAGACCAAAGTGAAGGCCCTCAACCTCATGAACAAGACCAAGGGCAAGATCAATCTCAAGATGATGGTGAACCCCCAAATGATACCCAAGGTCAAGTTCTCCCCCTCGAGCGAGTTCAAGATCATGAGCAAGCTCAAGATCAAGAACAAGCTCAAGATGACGCTCAAGATGATCAAGTTAACCCTCCTCCTTCCACATCCGAGGAAGAATTAGAGCGTCGTGCCACGAAGATTGCTTCCAAGCTCACCACCAAAGGCCATCTCATGGAAAATGTGGTTGGAAGCCTAAGAAAGGGGGTAAGCACTCGTAGACAATTAGCAAACTATTGTGAACATCACGCGTTTGTCTCTTGTGTTGAACCCCAAAAGGTCTATGAGGCGCTCGAAGACTCGGATTGGCTCAATTCTATGCATCAAGAACTCAACAACCTCGAGTACAACATGGTGTGGAGATTGGTGCCAAGGCCATTGGGGAACCACAACGTCATTGGAACCAAGTGGATTTTCAAGAACAAGCAAGATGCTCATGTTGGGGAACGTAGTAATTTCAAAAAATTTCCTACGCACACGCAAGATCATGGTGATGGCATAGCAACGAGAGGGGAGAGTGTTGTCCACGTACCCTCATAGACCGTAAGCGGAAGCGTTAGCACAACACGGTTGATGTAGTCATACATCTTCACGATCCGACCGATCCAAGTACCGAACGTACGGCACCTCTGAGTTCAGCACACGTCCAGCTCGATGACGATCTCCGGGATCCGATCCAGCAAAGCTCCGGAGATGAGTTCCGTCAGCACGACGGCGTGGTGACGATGATGATGTTCTACCAGCGCAGGGCTTCGCCTAAACTCAGCGATGATATGACTGAGGTGGAATATAGTGGAGGGGGGCACCGCACACGGCTAAGGAATGATCCGTAGATCAACTTATGTGTGCTAGGGTGCCCCCCCGCCCCCGTATATAAAGGAGCCAGGGGGGAGGAGGCGGCCGGCAAAGGAGGGCGCACCAAGGGGGGAGTCCTACTCCCACCGGGAGTAGGACTCCCTTCTTTCCTAGTTGGAGTAGGAGAAGGGGGAAGGAGGAAGAGGGGGAGAAGGAAGGGGGGGGGGGGCGCCGGCCCCCTCTCCTTGTCCTATTCGGACTAGGGAGGGGAGGGGGCGCCGCCCACCTCTTGCCTCCTCTCCTCTTCTCCCTTATGGCCCATGTAGGCCCAATAACCCCCGGGAGGGTTCCGGTAACCACCTGGTACTCCGGTAAAATGCCGATTTCACCTGGAACACTTCCGATGTCCAAATATAGGCTTCCAATATATCAATCTCTATGTCTCGACCATTTAGAGACTCCTCGTCATGTCCGTGATCACATCCGGGACTCCGAACAAACTTCGGTACATCAAAACTTATAAACTCATAATAAAACTGTCATCGTAATGTTAAGCGTGCGGACCCTACGGGTTCGAGAACTATGTAGACATGGCCTAGAACTATTCTCGGTCAATAACCAATAGCGGGACCTGGATTCCCATATTGTTCCCTACATATTCTATGAAGATCTTTATCGGTCAAACCGCATAACAACATACGTTGTTCCCTTTGTCATCGGTATGTTACTTGCCCGAGATTCGATCGTCGGTATCCAATACCTAGTTCAATCTCGTTACCGGTAAGTCTCTTTACTCGTTACGTAATGCACCATCTCGTAACCAACTCATTGGTCACATTGCTTGCAAGGCTTATAGTGATGTGCATTACCGAGAGGGCCCAGAGATACCTCTACGACAATCGGAGTGACAAAACCTAATCTCGAAATACGCCAACTCAACATGTACCTTCGGAGACACCTGTAGTACTCCTTTATAATCACCCAGTTACGTTGTGACATTTGGTAGTACCCAAAGTGTTCCTCCAGTAAACGGGAGTTGCATAATTCTCATAGTTACAGGAACATGTATAAGTCATGAAGAAAGCAATAGCAATATACTAAACGATCAAGTGCTAGGCTAACGGAATGGGTCATGTCAATCACATCATTCTCCTAATGATGTGATCCCATTAATCAAATGACAACACATGTCTATGGTCAGGAAACATAACCATCTTTGATTAATGAGCTAGTCAAGTAAAGGCATACTAGTGACTATATGTTTGTCTATGTATTCACACATGTATCATGTTTAATACAATTCTAGCATAAATAATAAACATTTATCATGATATGAGGAAATAAATAATAACTTTATTATTGCCTCTAGGGCATATTTCCTTCAGTCTCCCACTTGCACTAGAGTCAATATCTAGATTACATAGTAATGATTTTAACACCCATGGAGTCTTGGTGCTGATCATGTTTTGCTCGTGAGAGAGGCTTAGTCAACGGGTCTGCAACATTCAGATCTGTATGTATCTTGCAAATCTCTATGTTTCCCACTTGGACTTGGTCCCGAATGGAATTGAAGCGTCTCTTGATGTGCTTGGTCCTCTTGTGAAATCTAGATTCCTTTGCCAAGGCAAGTGCACCAGTATTGTCACAGAAGATCTTCATTGGTCCTGATGCACTAGGTATGACACCTAGATCGGAAATGAACTCCTTCATCTAGACTGCTTCATTTGGTGCTTCAGAAGTAGCTATGTACTCCGCTTCACATGTAGAAACCGCCACGACGCTTTTTTTAGAACTGCACCAACTTACAGCTCCACCGTTTAATAAAAACACGTATCCGGTTTGCGATTTAGAATCGTCCGGATCAGTGTCAAAGCTTGCATCGACGTAACCATTTATGACCAGCTCTTTGTCACCTCCATATACGAGAAACATATCCTTAGTCCTTTTCAGGTATTTCAGGATGTTCTTGACCGCTGTCTAGTAATCCACTCCTGGATTACTTTGGTACCTTCCTGCCAAGCTTATTGCTAAGCATACGTCAGGTCTGGTACACAGCATTGCATACATGATAGAGCCTATGGCTGAAGCATAGGGAACATCTTTCATTTTCTCTCTATCTTCCGCTGTGGTCGGGCATTGAGTTTGACTAAACTTCACACCTTGAAGCACAGGCAAGAACCCTTTCTTAGCCTGATCCATTTTGAACTTTTTCAAAATTTTATCAAGGTATGTGCTTTGTGAAAGTCCTATCAAGCTAGTTGATCTATCTCTATAGATCTTGATGCCCAATATGTAAGCAGCTTCACCGAGGTCTTTCATTGAAAAACTTTTATTCAAGTATCCCTTTATGCTATCCAGAAATTCTATATCATTTCCAATTAATAATATGTCATCTACATATAATATCAGAAAAGCTATAGAGCTCCCACTCACTTTCTTGTAAATACAGGCTTCTCCAAAAGTCTGTATAAAACCATATGCCTTGATTACACTATCAAAGTGTTTATTCCAACTCTGAGATGCTTGCACCAGTCCATAAATGGATCGCTGGAGCTTGCATACTTTGTTAGCACCTTTTGGATCAACAAAACCTTCTGGTTGCATCATATACAACTCTTCTTCCAGAAATCCATTCAAGTATGCAGTTTTGACATCCATTTGCCAAATTTCATAATCATGAAATGCAGAAATAGCTAACATGATTCAGACAGACTTAAGCATCGCTACGGGTGAGAAAGTCTCATCGTAGTCAACTCCTTGAACTTGTCGAAAACCTTTCGCAACAAGTCGAGCTCTATAGACAGTTACATTACCATCAGCGTCAGTCTTCTTCTTAAAGATGCATTTATTCTCAATGGCTTGCCGATCATCGGGCAAGTCAACGAAAGTCCATACTTTGTTTTCATACATGGATCCCATCTCAGATTTCATGGCCTCTAGCCATTTTGCGGAATCTGGGCTCATCATTGCTTCCTCATAGTTTGTAGGTTCATCATGGTCAAGTAACATGACTTCCAGAATAGGATTACCGTACCACTCTGGTGCGGATCTTACTCTGGTAGACCTACGAGGTTCAGTAAAAACTTGATCTAAAGTTTCATGATCAATTTCATTAGCTTCCTCACTAATTGGTGTAGTTGTCACAGGAACCGGTTCTTGTGATGAACTACTTTCCGATAAGGGAGTAGATACAATTATCTCATCAAGTTCTACTTTCCTCCCACTCACTTCTTTCGAGAGAAACTCCTCTAGAAAGGATCCGATTTTAGCAATGAAAATCTTGCTCTCAGATCTGTGATAGAAGGTGTACCCAATAGTTTCTTTTGGGTATCCTATGAAGACACATTTCTCCGACTTGGGTTCGAGCTTATCTGGTTGAAGTTTCTTCACATAAGCATCGCAGCCCCAAACTTTAAGAAACGACAACTTTGGTTTCTTGCCAAACCACAGTTCATAAGGCGTCGTCTTAACGGATTTTGATGGTGCCCTATGTAACGTGAATGCGGCCATCTCTAAAGCATAACCCCAAAACGATAGCGGTAAATCAGTAAGAGACATCATAGATCGCACCATATCTAGTAAAGTACGATTACGACGTTCAGACACACCATTTCGTTGTGGTGTTCCGGGTGGCGTGAGTTGCGAAACTATTCCGCATTGTTTCAAGTGTAGACCAAACTCGTAACTCAAATATTCTCCTCCATGATCAGATCGTAGAAACTTTATTTTCTTGTTATGATGATTTTCCACTTCGCTCTGATATTCTTTGAACTTTTCAAATGTTTCAGAATTGTGTTTCATTAAATAGATATACCCATATCTGCTCAAATCATCTGTGAAGGTGAGAAAATAACGATACCCGCCGTGAGCCTCAACATTCATTGGACCACAAACATCAGTATGTATGATTTCCAACAAATCAGTTGCTCGCTCCATAGTTCCGGAGAACGGCGTTTAGTCATCTTGCCCATAAGACACGGTTCGCAAGTACCAAGTGATTCATAATCAAGTGATTCCAAAAGCCCATCAGTATGGAGTTTCTTCATGCGCTTTACACCAATATGACCTAAACGGCAGTGCCACAAATAAGTTGCACTATCGTTATCAACTCTGCATCTTTTGGTTTCAACACTATGAATATGTGTATCACTACTATCAAGATTCAATAAAAATAGACCACTCTTCAAGGGTGCATGACCATAAAAGATATTACTCATATAAATAGAACAACCATTATTCTCTCATTTAAATGAATAACCGTCTCGCATCAAACAAGATCCAGATATAATGTTCATGCTCAACGCTGGCACCAAATAACAATTATTTAGGTCTAAAACTAATCCCGATGGTAGATGTAGAGGTAGCGTGCCGACCGCGATCACATCAACTTTGGAACCATTTCCCACGCGCATCGTCACCTCGTCCTTAGCCAATCTTCGCTTAATCCATAGTCCCTGTTTCGAGTTGCAAATATTAGCAACAGAACCAGTATCAAATACCCAGGTGCTACTGCGAGCATTAGTAAGGTACACGTCAATAACATGTATATCACATATACCTTTGTTCACTTTGCCATCCTTCTTATCCGCCAAATACTTGGGGCAGTTCCGCTTCCAGTGTCCAGTTTACTTGCAGTAGAAGCACTCAGTTTCAGGCTTAGGTCCAGACTTGGGTTTCTGAGTAGCAACTTGCTTGCCGTTCTTTTTGAAGTTCCCCTTCTTCTTCCCTTTGCCCTTTTTCTTGAAACTGGTGGTCTTGTTAACCATCAACACTTGATGCTCCTTCTTGATTTCTACCTCCCAGCTTTTAGCATTGCGAAGAGCTCGGGAATAGTCTTGTTCATCCCTTGCATATTATAGTTCATCATGAAGCTCTTGTAGCTTGGTGGCAGTGATTGAAGAATTCTGTCAATGACACTATCATCAGGAAGATTAACTCCCAGTTGAATCAAGTGATTATTATACCCAGACATTTTGAGTATGTGTTCACTGACAGAACTATTGTCCTCCATCTTGCAGCTATAGAACTTATTGGAGACTTCATATCTCTCAATCCGGGCATTTGCTTGAAATATTAACTTCAACTCCTGGAACATCTCATATGCTCCATGACGTTCAAAACGTCGTTGAAGACCCGGTTCTAAGCCGTAAAGCATGGCACACTGAACTATCGAGTAGTCATCAGCTTTGCTCTGCCAGACGTTCTTAACGTCGTCAGTTGCATCAGCAGCAGGCCTGGCACCCAGCGGTGCTTCCAGGACGTAACTTTTCTGTGCAGCAATGAGGATAATCCTCAGGTTACGGACCCAGTCCGTGTAATTGCTACCATCATCTTTCAACTTTGCTTTCTCAAGGAATGCATTAAAATTCAACGGAACAACAGCACGAGCCATCTATCTACAAACAAACATAGACAAGCAAAATACTATCAGGTACTAAGTTTCATGATAAATTTAAGTTCAATTAATCATATTACTTAAGAAATCCCACTTAGACAGACATCTGTCTAGTCATCTAAGTGATCACGTGATCCAAATCAACTAAACCATGTCCGATCATCACGTGAGATGGAGTAGTTTCAATGGTGAACATCACTATGTTGATCATATCTACTATATGATTCATGCTCGACCTTTCGGTCTCCGTGTTCCGAGGCCATATCTGTATATGCTAGGCTCGTCAAGTATGACCTGAGTATTCCGCGTGTGCAACTGTTTTGCACCCGTTGTATTTGAACGTAGAGCCTATCACACCTGATCATCACGTGGTGTGTCAGCACGAAGAACTTTCGCAACGGTGCATACTCAGGGAGAACACTTCTTGATTATTAGTGAGAGATCATCTTAAAATGCTACCGTCAATCAAAGCAAGATAAGATGCATAAAGGATAAACATCACATGCAATCAATATAAGTGATATGATATGGCCATCATCATCTTGTGCTTGTGATCTCCATCTTCGAAGCACCGTCGTGATCACCATCGTCACCGGCGCGACACCTCGATCTCCATCGTAGCATCGTTGTTGTTACGCCATCTATTGCTTCTACGACTATCGGTACCGCTTAGTGATAAAGTAAAGCAATTACAGGGCGTTTGCATTTCATACAATAAAGCGACAACCATATGGCTCCTGCCAGTTGCCGATAACTTCGGTTACAAAACATGATCATCTCATACAATAAAATATAGCATCACGTCTTTACCATATCACATCACAACATGCCCTGCAAAAACAAGTTAGACGTCCTCTACTTTGTTGTTGCAAATTTTACGTGGCTGCTACGGGCTTTAGCAAGAACCGTTCTTACCTACGCATCAAAACCACAATGACAGTTCGTCAAGTTGGTGCTGTTTTAACCTTCGCAAGGACCGGGCGTAGCCACACTAGATTCAGCTAAAGTGAGAGAGACAGATACCCGCCAGTCACCTTTAAGCACGAGTTCTTGTAACGGTGAAACCAGTCTCGCGTAAGCATACGCGTAATGTCGGTCCGGGCCGCTTCATCTCACAATACCGCCGAACCAAAGTATGACATGCTGGTAAGCAGTATGACTTGTATCGCCCACAATTCACTTGTGTTCTACTCATGCATATAACATCAACGCATAAAACCTAGGCTCGGATGCCACTGTTGGGGAACGTAGTAATTTCAAAAAAATTCCTACGCACACGCAAGATCATGGTGATGGCATAGCAATGAGAGGGGAGAGTGTTGTCCACGTACCCTCGTAGACCGTAAGCGGAAGCGTTAGCACAACACGGTTGATGTGGTCGTACGTCTTCATGATCCGACCAATCCAAGTACCGAACATACGGCACCTCCGAGTTCAGCACACGTTCAGCTCGATGACGATCTCCGGGCTCCGATCCAGCAAAGCTCCGGAGATGAGTTCCGTCAGCACGACGGCGTGGTGACGATGATGATGTTCTACCGGCACAGGGCTTCGCCTAAACTCCGCGACGATATGACCGAGGTAGAATATGGTGGAGGGGGGCACCTCACACGGCTAAGGAATGATCCGTAGATCAACTTGTGTGTGCTAGGGTGCCCCCCCGCCCCCGTATATAAAGGAGCCAGGGGGAGGAGGCGCCCGGCTAAGGAGGGCGCGCCAAGGGGGGAGTCCTACTCCCACCGGGAGTAGGACTCCCTTCTTTCCTAGTTGGAGTAGGAGAAGGGGGGAAGGAGGGAGAGGGGGAGAAGGAAGGGGGGGCGCCGCCCCCCTCTCCTTGTCCTATTCGGACTAGGGAGGGGAGTGGGTGCGGCCCACCTCTTGCCTCCTCTCCTCTTCTCCCTTATGGCCCATGTAGGCCCAATAACCCCCGGGAGGGTTCCGGTAACCCCCCGGTACTCCTGTAAAATGCCAACTTCACCCGGAACACTTCCGATGTCCAAATATAGGCTTCCAATATATCAATCTTTATGTCTCGACCATTTCGAGACTCCTCGTCATGTCCGTGATCACATCCGGGACTCCGAACAAACTTCGGTACATCAAAACTTATAAACTCATAATAAAACTGTCATTGTAACGGGTTCGAGAACTATGTAGACACGACCTAGAACTATTCTCGGTCAATAACCAATAGCGGGACCTGGATGCCATATTGGTTCCTACATATTCTACGAAGATCTTTATCGGTCAAACCGCATAACAACATACGTTGTTCCCTTTGTCATCGGTATGTTACTTGCCCGAGATTCGATCGTCGGTATCCAATACCTAGTTCAATCTCGTTACCGGTAAGTCTCTTTACTCGTTACGTAATGCATCATCTCGTATCCAACTCATTGGTCACATTGCTTGCAAGGCTTATAGTGATGTGAATTATCGAGAGGGCCCAGAGATACCTCTTCGACAATCGGAGTGACAAAACCTAATCTCGAAATATGCCAATTCAACATGTACCTTCGGAGACACTTGTAGTACTCCTTTATAATCACCCAGTTACGTTGTGACGTTTAGTAGTACCCAAAGTGTTCCTCCGGTAAACGGGAGTTGCATAATTCTCATAGTTACAGGAACATGTATAAGTCATGAAGAAAGCAATAGCAATATACTAAACGATCAAGTGCTAGGCTAACAGAATGGGTCATGTCAATCACATCATTCTCCTAATGATGTGATCCCATTAATCAAATGACAACACATGTCTATGGTTAGGAAACATAACCATCTTTGATTAATGAGCTAGTCAAGTAGAGGCATACTAGTGACTATATGTTTTTCTATGTATTCACACATGTATCATGTTTCCGGTTAATACAATTCTAGCATAAATAATAAACATTTATCATGATATGAGGAAATAAATAATAACTTTATTATTGCCTCTAGGGCATATTTCCTTCAGCTCATGGGAACATCATTCGCAACAAGGCAAGATTGGTAGCACAAGGCTACTCCCAAGTCGAGGGTATCGACTACGGTGAAACCTTTGCTCCCGTTGCTCGCCTTGAATCCATTCGTTTGTTGATTGCTTATGCTTCCCATCACAACTTTAAGTTGCAACAAATGGATGTGAAAAGTGCTTTTCTTAATGGTCCTATTAATGAGTTGGTCTATGTCAAGCAACCCCCCGGGTTCGAGGATCCCTACTTCTCGGATCATGTGTATCAACTCGATAAGGCACTCCCCCGCAAAAAAAACTCGATAAGGCACTCTATGGCCGTAAACAAGCCCCACGTGCGTGGTATGAGCACCTTACCGAGTTGTTACAAGATCATGGATTTGATGTGGGGCAAATCGATCCTACTCTTTTTACTAAGAAGGTCAAAGGGGAGTTGTTTGTATGCCAACTATATGTTGATGATATTATCTTTGGTTCCCCTAACAAAGCTTTCAATGAGGAATTTGCCACTCTCATGACCTCCAAGTTCAAGATGTCTTCAATGGGAGAGTTGAAGTTCTTCCTTGGTTTTGATATCAAACAAAGAAGAGAAGGAACCTTCATCAACCAAGCCAAATATACTCAAGACATGCTAAAAAGATTCAAGCTAAGTGATGTCAAGCCGGCTTCTACTCCAATGCCTACCAAGTGCCAACTTGACATTGATCCCAATGGTAAAGCGGTGGATCAAAAGGTATATCACTCCATGATTGGCTCCTTGCTTTACCTTTGTGCATCTAGACCGGATATCATGTTGAGTGTGGGAATGTGTGCACGGTTTCAAGCTGCACCGAAGGAAAGTCACTATGTGGCGGTCAAGCGAATCTTTCGATATTTGGCTCACACCCCAAACTTTGGCTTATGGTACCCAAGAGGGGAAAAGTTCAAGCTTGAAGGATATACGGATTCGGATTGGGCGGGAGACAAAGTGGATAGGAAGTCCACCTCCGGAGGGTGCCAATTTCTTGGTTGCTCTTTGGTGAGTTGGTCTTCCAAGAAGCAAAGTTGTGTGTCTCTCTCGTCCACCGAAGCGGAATATGTGGCGGTCGGTAGTAGTTGTGCACAACTCTTATGGATGAGGCAAACTTTAAAGGAGTACGGTATCATTTGTGACAAAGTGCCTCTTTGGTGTGATAATGAAAGTGCCATCAAGATTTCTCTCAACCCGGTGCAACACTTCAAGATGAAGCATATTGAGATTCGGTATCACTTCATCCGGGATCACATTAGGCGAGGGGAGATCAAGCTCAAGTATGTCAACACTCATGATAACCTTGCAGATATTTTCACGAAGCCCTTGGATGAAGCAAGATTTCGTGAGTTAAGGCATGAGCTAAATATCATTGATTAGAGCAATGTGACTTGAACCCTTGCACCCCCCAGCACACTCAACTTGTTGTCTAGTTTAGGTGTAGGCATGGACATAGGGGGAGTGTTGTTCTCTCAATGAACTCTCCCTCCCCCCATTATGCATAAATAGATCAACTCTTTCACATTAGCCATTTTGATGGTACTTGTGCTTCAAAGACGAGTTTTGGTCATGGGCACAAGGATAATTCTTCGCGGTGCCATACTAACTAACTCAAACATAGGTGGCTCCGGCCACCGCCCTCTCCTTTTGAGAGGTTGTGTCGCTTGGTGTTTTCTTGTTGTCTTTCTGCCTTTGGGTTGTGCGTGTTCTTGTGGTGTTCTTTTGTGCTAGTAGTCCTTGCAAAGATCTTCTCCTTTTTGTTGAAACCTGCTTTGTCTTGAGCTCACGGTACTACCGCAGCCAGCTATGGTACTAACGCAGCCAGCTACGGTACTACCGCGTGTGGGGAGCACGGTACTACCGCCCCCACGCGGCAGTAATTTTTTACTACCGCCTGGGTGAGCGGTACTACCGCTTCGGTGCGGTACTTCCGCCCAAGCGGTACTACCGTGATGATATGCGGTACTACCGCGCCGTCATGGATGCGTGGGGATAAGGACGGGTAGGGGGAGTTCTAACTCCCCCATACCCATTCGCAGTTCTCCCCACATCGTCTCTCTCTCTCCCACGCTCAAGAATGGAGCTGGAGTTCGTCGCTGGATCTCCGCCTTCGGCTGCCCTCCTGTGATTCCGTCCGATGGGATCGTTCCCCACCACGTGCTCTTGCTATGGACCAAGGTCTTTCCCCAACTCCTTCTCACTTTTGTTGTGTTCTTTGCCTCTAGGTTTTTGGGGGAGACTTGTGTGTTCTAGAGATTCGTAGGCTAAATCTATGCAAGAGTAGGATGAAGGAGAGTAGCTTTGCGTAGGAATTATACTTGTATTTTTGTCTTGTGCTAGATTTGATCACCGTAGCACCGCCGTGGTTTCGCGGTTCTTTTCAGATTCAAACTATCGTTTGGATCTAACGCGGTGCAGTACTACCGCTCGACTGGCGTGGTACTACCGCTGGTCCGGTACTACCGCTCGTCTAGTGCGGTACTGCCGCACTCACTACGGCACTAAATTTTTACTACCGCTCCCACCATGGTACTACTGTGACCTCGCACGGTACTACCGCGACTTGGAGCGGTACTAAAACTTTAGTACCGCAGGCTCTGGCAGTACTACCGTGGCTCACATCTATCTCATGGCAACTTTCACGTATACTTTCTATGTGTTTCTTGTGCTTTGTCGTAGTCTTTGCATTGATCCTTTTTGCGTTTCGTGGGTGTTTTGCGTTTGTGTGTCAAGTGGTGGCTCTCGCCGTTCCAATCCAAGTCGTGACACTGGCTCCAAGCGTCTGCGCAATCCGGGTGAAGCACCAGAGGGCTCCACTACCCCCAAGCGCCATGTCAAGACATCAGCTAGCAAGCACAAGGAGCCCACTAAGGGCATGGACGAGATTCCCCAATCTGAGTTCGTCGGTCTCAGGCAGCTCAACCTGTATGTGAACCCTCGTGCTACTGTCAGAGGTTGTGAGCTGTTTTGGAACAAGCAACAGACTCTCACTTATCTGGATGTCATCAAGAACAAGCAGAATACCTATGTGGATGTGAAATGGATTGAAATGCATCACATGAGGAAGGACAAGTATCGTGAGTACTTTGGAGAAGCTTTGGACTTGGTGGAGCAGTTTGGTATTGAACATGTGATCTCTTTTCACCTTGATTCTGACCCTGAGCTTATCTGTCAGTTCTTTGCCTCAGTATACTTTCACCCTAATGAGGAGCGGAGGATGACCTGGATGACCAATGGCTGTAAGCTGACTGCTACCTAGAAGGAGTTTATGGATTTGCTCCAGGTTCCTGATGACGGGCTCAACACTCCCATGGGTGTTCGCCCCCATGCAAATTCTGAGTCAGCCAACAAGGACAAGCTTCAGCCATACTATGTTGAGAAGGCGCTTACCAATGGCAAGACGGGGTTGGTGCTCAACTCTTTTCTGGATATCATGTATCGCATCTTCCGCAACTCCTTGTTCCCTCGCATGGGTGACAAGGACAAGGTTCATGCCTATATGGTGGATATCATGCTCATATGCGAGGAGGCTCGTTTGTCTCAGACTTAGCCACTTGATGTCTCACACATCATGTGGTGTGAGCTTCGGTTTGCGGTGTTCAACCGCAAGGTGCCTATCTATGGGCCCTATCTGTTTCTGCTTATCTCGAAGACATGGGAGAAGATGTTCCCTGGTGATGAGTTCCTTGCTCCTGACTGGATTCGACATGATCCCATCTGTCTCCGTGTCAAGGCCAACTGGGCCAACACTACTACTCGTGCTGAGGCGTCTGCTGCTAGGGCTGCTGTTGATGAGGAGGATGCTGACGCAGAGGATGTTGCTGAGGGCCGTGCTGCTAGGTCTTCCCAGAGTTCCTCTATGCCCTCGTGGGCCAAGAAGCTGAAGGACAAGATGAAGACTCTTTTCTGCATGCAAGCCAAGGGGCAGTACATGACTCATGTGGCATCTAAGGAGAGTCGCCGCCGGGACAAGAAGATCTTGCAGCTGTATGGCGAGGATGTGTCTGGCGGTTCTGAGGATTGCATCACTCCAGAGGCCGAGTGGATGGAGAAGCAAGACTACAGGTGGACTAATTCTGAGGAGGACGTCGAGGAGACCACTCTTGCCGCCGAGGTGTCTGACGAGGAGCCTTGGGATGAGTTCCCTGCTTGAGTCACCCCTTGTGTGTAGGTGTCCTCTCTGCCTTTTTGGCGTCTCGATGCCAAAGGGGGAGAGAGTGTAGGGGTTTGCGAGTCGTGTGTCGCCGTTCGTGTTCGGTGTGTTTGCTCCTTTCTCGTTTGAACCTCGTTTCAGTTGCTTTGGGTTGATTTACTTCATATGGTGTAAGACATATGCACTCTATCTATCTTAGCGAGCTTGTGATATATTGTGCTACCTTTGTGCTATGCTCTGCTTAGATGTTAGTTATCATGCCTTTGTCTCTAGAATATAGGGGGAGTGTTGATCCTAGTTTGTGTGCTATGCAGTCCAATGCATCCATGTAGATTGCACACATCTAGGGGGAGCCCGTCTATATTCTAGAGAGGAGGGGTTTGCCTTTGCTCAATATTATCTCATCTATGTGCAAATCCCGTATTGTCATCAGTCCACCAAAAAGGGGGAGAATGTAAGGGCATATTTATCCCTTAGGTGTTTTGGTGATTGATGACAATGCATTTGCGGACTAATCGTGTGCCTTGAGTTTCTCAGACGCTTCATCACTAGGCATGAGACGATTCGGTGCCCCTCGAAGACTATTGAAGACGACATTGTTCTACGTTTCTTTGTGGTGGATTTGAGTCGTAGGAGAGCCGTACTATTAAGAGGGGGTCCGTGTCGTAAAGGTTCGGGTGGAATCATCACGTACATGTTTCCTTCATTGTCTCCTCCTTTCCCTTGCACTTTGGAGCATTCCCCGTCTATCCTCTATGTGAGTGTCTGGACTACTGTTGCTGAGCTTGCGGTAGTACTGCTCCCTAGAGCGGTAGTACCGCAGGCACTCGTGGTAGTACCGTGCCTATGCACGGTAGTACCGCGGGAGTCCTCGGTAGTACCGCTCCCTCGGAGTCGTAGTACCGTGGCTCCTAGGCTAAGTACCGCTGCGTCACGGTAGTTGGCGCGGATGTAATTTTCTACATGCGCGCCCACACGGTAGTACGGCACGTCGAGGGCGGTAGTAGCGCGGGTGCCCACGGTAGTACCCCCCCCCCCCCCGAGCTGTAGTACCGTGATTCCCTGGCCTAGTGCCGTTGCTTCACGGTAGTAGGGCGGATGTACTTTTTTACATCCGCACCCACACGGTAGTACCGCGCCTTGTGGACGGTAGTACCGTTACGGATGTTTGCATCGTCTCTTTGACCACGGAAGTAGGCACGGATGTATTTTTATTCATCCGTGCCGTTTCCAGACATAGTCTTACCTGCCTCGCGGTAGTACCACGAGTGGGTGCGGTAGTACCGCGCCCGCGGTAGTTCTGTCTATGGTATAGTCTCTGCAGCTGCCGCGGTAGTACCGTGGTTTCCCACGGTAGTAACACGTGGCCTTGCGGTAGTACCGCACTCCTGGAGCAGTAGTACCGCATGTCGCAGGGTGGTCTAAGTGGATAACGGTTGGATCTCTTCCTTGACTATAAAAGGGGCGTCTCCTTCCTCTAGTTGACCACCTCTTCCACCTCTAAGCTCCATTGTTGCTCCAAGATCCATTTTCGCCCGATCTCTCTCCCTAGCCAATCAAACTTGTTGATTTGCTCGGGATTGGGTGACAAGGGCCCGATCTACACTTCCACCAAGAGATATTCGATTCCCCCCACTTATCCCTAGCGGATCTTGTTACTCTTGGGTGTTTGAGCACCCTAGACGGTTGAGGTCACCTCGAAGCCATACTCCATTGTGGTGAAGCTTCATGGTGTTGTTGGGAGCCTCCAATTGTTGTGGAGATTGCCCCAACCTTGTTTGTAAAGGTTCGGTCGCCGCCTTCATGGGCACCAATAGTGGAATCATGGCATCTCGCATTGTGTGAGGGCGTGAGGAGAATACGGTGGCCCTAGTGGCTTCTTGGGGAGCATTGTGCCTCCACACCGCTCCAACGGAGAGGTACTTCCCCTCAAAAGGAAGGAACTTCGGTAACACATCCTTGTCTCCACCGGCTCCACTCTTGGTTATCTCGCGCCTTTACTTTTGCAAGCTTACTTGTGTTGTTTCCCTTACTTGCTCGTGTGCTTGTTGTTGTCGCATCATATAGGTTGTTTACCTAGTTGCATATCTAGACAACCTACTTTGATGCAAAGTTTAATTTGGTAAAGAAAAGATAAAAATTGTTA
This sequence comes from Triticum timopheevii, assembly GCA_963921465.1. Lineage (NCBI taxonomy): Eukaryota > Viridiplantae > Streptophyta > Magnoliopsida > Poales > Poaceae > Triticum > Triticum timopheevii. The sequence goes on along the minus strand of OY997262.1, from coordinate 308,154,207 downwards.
GTTGCCTATTCACCCCCCCTCTAGTCAACTATATCGATCCTTTCACCTAGTAACATCCCGACGACCTTCAGGTACAGCTTCCTCTGGCCTTGCTCCACTACCCATCTTCCCACGTTGTTGCATGTGGATCTACTTTAGTTGTTTGCTTAAATCGTATCTTGGTCGGCATACTTTCCATCTTGCAATCTCGTCCTCAAACCATTTTTGATAAACCACCATGTGCTATCTTTCCCTTATTACATGGAACATGCTTCTTTTTTGTCGGCGTATGTGTCTTCAACTTGTGTTATTGGCCAGTAATTGTTTCCTTTCAACCTCCTTTTGCAAACAGGGCTATCCATTTTCACCTAGTTGCTATTGCGACCTTTTGGTGAACTGCACAAATCACTTTTTTCTAAAGAGTGTTTTGTGCAGTTCCGCCAAAATGTCACACGGGCAACATTTTTACATTTCTGTGGGACTACGGAAAGGGAGATTGGTTTTGCTATCCTCCTCATCCAACTCCGTGCCTAATCTTATCCAACAAGAAGTTAGTCCTAAAGAGATATCGTAGAGGTGATCGACTTCTATTTATGTGTGTTATGTTTCATCATCTAGTTCCACTATTATTGTAATCACACTGGCTGGATATCTTTGCAAACAGGGATGGTCCGCTCGATTTTAGTGGAGTTGCACAAAATGATCGGATTGTGGTGTCCTTCATACACCTCTTTTTTGACTACAGAGCTGGGTGAAACTAGCTGCCAAGCAATGAACACTGTGCCAAGTAAATGGAGCCATTCCTACAAACAGCATCGATCAATTATATATTTTTCATTTGTACACCTTCTCACAACTTTGTCTTCAGTTGTGATGTGAATATTGGCGCTGATCTGCGAACCATTGAGATGCATTAGCCATGGTAGTTTCATTTGTATTTGATGGAATGTTGTAACGAGATAATCTTGAGCCAAGACACATGAATCCTAAGTTGAAACCTTTTTTTCCCTGCGGGAACCAAAGTTGAAACCTTCATAGCATCACAGTACAATTTCATTAAAATTATGTGTACGTATAAAAAAATCCTGAAGGATTGATAGCAATGCCAGAAACAATTCAACTTCGTTTTGCCGACATGACATCCTTCATCCGGCTCCACCTGCCATGCAGCAATATTGAGTGCACAACACAACTTCAGGGAAAGATTCACCCCGGCCATTGCGCCGCAGTAGTAATGACTAGTGAGCAGTCAAATCACAGAGGCCCACCTTCGCCACAGTAAGTTGCTCGGACGAAGCAACCGTCATTTCTCCGTTCCTTGAATCCACTGGTACTCCCATATTCCCACAGTAATAAGTTGCTCGGGCGAATCAACCATCACTATATCCGCTCACGTGTGATGACCACAGGAGCTATCCATTCAGATTATGTTAAAAAAAATAAAGGTTGATAACTAATGCGGCAAACTTTCAAAATAAAAAACTAATGTGGCACCTCGGGCCAACGCGGCTAGATCGCATTTTGCACGAGAAATTAAACACCATGTTTCGTTGACATGTGGTCTCGTTCCAACATATCAGTGAGACGACGGCGAGTCCTTTTCTACTAGTATTTCCGAACAGACATGTAGGTAGAGGCGCCTCTTCATGTACCGTGGCAAACTGGCAACCGTCCACCGACTCTTCGCATTTCCCTCTTGATTTGGAACTGCTGTCGCACTCTCTTCCTCTCCCTCCTCCATTTTCCTTTAGCCCTTCACCCTTCCTTCTACCATTGTTCGATCGTCTTCTCCATGGAGGGAACAGGCCAAAAACGACCCCGTTATTCTTGCCCCGATCTGAAAGATGACGTGGTGGAGGAACTCATTGATCGGTGAACCGTCATCACCTCGGCTAGCATGGCAGGTTTGTTCAAGACCATTCTCGACTCAACTAATAACATCATTACAAGGAACCCAAGGTTCAAGGAGCGGTTTGATCTCCCCTATCTTCTTCACCGTGACCCTGATGACTACTGGCACGTGGACGATGGAGGCCTCGCCTTGTGCAAGTTGATGCCGCTTGATAACGATACGTATGATGTTAAGATGCCATCGCTTGAGGGCAAGGATTGGGCAGACACAAATGGAGATTGGGTTGTTTATATTGGGTACAACTGCGAGTGGGAACTTGTGAATGTGTACACTCGTCACCGGGTTCCACTTCGAAAAATCTCGGCAGACTGCCCAGAGGTTGAACACACTGGTATTCTACGCACGTTCAAATACGATCATGGTGACTGTCTTCTATGGAAGATAGCAATTTGTCGAGTTCCCAACCGCTCATGGAATACAAGAACTATGAAGTTGTTGCTATCTTTGACAATCTTGTTACTGTCCTTTGTGGTTCGACTTGATGGATATTGCTCAAAAATCAGTTTCTATACACGGATATGTACTATGATGCAATTCAATACGAGGGTCTTGTGTTTGCTTCCACCGCTCATGGCACTGTTTTTGCATGGGTTCCTCGTAGTTTCGGTACATTTGTCTTCCACCGTAATTATAATTGTTTCATCCACATGCATGCGGGTTAGCAAGTTTCCCTTTACTAATTAACCTTCTTCTTGTGTTTCCAAGGTTCTATGAACATTCCACCACCTATACTTGAAAATTTTTATAACCAAGGGGGAGATGACGATGGTGATGATCACGAGCATGAGGACGAGCAGAACGTATATACTCAGTGGCGCCTGGCAACTAATTCCGATGGATCACCTCTTCTTGTCTGTATACTGCGCACTGAGTTTGTTACTACTGAGGGAGCACGTGTTGTCTCCCATGGTCGCACTCTCTGGACCTATTCCAACACCCGTTGCATGGTATCAGGATGGATACTAGTGTGCTAGCGCCAACACCTTCTCCCTGGTACAAAATTGATAGTCTTGGAGAAAACTCGCTCTTCCTTAGACAAAACTATCCGATGTTGGTGAAAGGCGATCCAACTGCTGTTGACACAACATTACTAGTACCATTTATGAGAAGCAACTATGTCTATACCTCGGACATTTGGGTGGTTCGCTACCCTGCTACTGATATAGTAGGCTGCTTCAGCCTGGATGACCAGTCCTGCGTTGGTTTCGAGATTGACAGTAGATGGCCCGTCCCAGAGAATCACTTGTGGTTCAAAGCAAGCGTTTCCAACGCCGAGGATCGGTTGAGTTGAAGTTCATTTCATTGCTTGTTATTTGTTGTGTGATGAAAACTTTAGTATTTATAATGTATCCTCGTTGTCGATGTGGGTTGATGACCTATTGTATGTAATAAAATGATATGCCTGTGATAAACTTACTAAATTTATGAATGGCTTTCGAGTCGCTTCTCTGAGTGAGTGGTGCGATGAGGCAAAAAAATATTTTCCGAATACATAATTGTACATGCATTGCAACAGGTTATCAGATGAGGCCAATCAACAATAGTAGTACACTATTTGTACTAGCTTCACATGCTTCGCGCATCGGGCGGGTGTTTTTACTGTAGCCATATGTTAATGTGTTCACTGTACATAACCAGCACCTCGAATCCTCGATACTAGTACTATATAAGTAGTAGGAGTAGTAGTAGGGTGGCATGGGCCAGAACAAGCATTCACGTCCAGGAGTACGTCACACGCCACCACCACGACATCCATCTGACACCATATTTCTTGGAGTCTGTGCTAGAGCAATCTCTTCAACCTCGTTGTTTCTCTAACTTCAGCCATCGCGCGGCGGGCGAGGTGGGGGTTTGCCGATAGTCAGTTTCCTCAACTGCGGTCCCACTTGTAAGGGCAACTCCAACGCACGACCCCAAACGGACCTCCGTTTTGCACGAAGTCAACCGATAATTTTGACTAGAAAAGCAACACCAAAGAAAACAAGAACCACAAGAATACATTTTACTAGAAGACATCCAACTTCCATAACTGCTCCTGTAAGTTGGATTAGTGCCTTCTCGATGCATTCATTGTTGATCTGCGGAGGCTCGATCCTGCATGCTTCTTTCTTCTTCGAGTGTAAAGAAGTAGACGTTGCTTCCTCGCATCTAGTCTCATGTCTAGCCTCTATTCTAGTAGGAGTATCAACAAGTGCACTAGTCTCATCTCTAGCCTCTATGCTAGCTAAAAGTGCTAGAACATCTACTAAATTGCGCTCTATCAATATATCGATGTACTCTTCTTCCCAATACCAAAACTTGCATCCATTCTACTCCCTCCGTTCCACAATACATGCCTCATATTTGTCAAAATATAGATGTATCTAGACATGTTTTAGTATATAGTTACATCCATTTTTGGACAAATGGAAGTCAAGTATTTTGGAACGGAGGGAGTACACAATAAATTTTTTAAGTTAGCAAAACTAGTCTAATCCAAGAGCACAACCGAAGATTTGGTCGGGTTCTTCCATCTTTTGCCGACACGTGGGACATCCAGCATCCAGGTCGTGTCATGCAAGAAAATAGAGTGGTAGTTGAAGCCACGTGATGTGCATCTTGGGTTAAACTATAAATAGAATCTTACTACTCTTGAGTAACTCCAAAAGCGTCCATCGATCATCTTTATTGGATTTGTTTTTCATCACCGGCACGTCGAGGTGAAAGATGTGCAGGTTCAGTGGGTACTCTTGCGTTTCACTGACATGTGGGACCATGATACGTCTCCAACGTATCTACTTTTCCAAACACTTTTGCCCTTGTTTTGGACTCTAACTTGCATGATTTGAATGAAACTAACCCGGACTGATGCTGTTTTTAGCAGAACTGCCATGATGTTGTTTTATGTGTAGAAAAGAAAAGTTCTCGGAATGTCCTGGAAATCCTCGGAGGCACTTTTCAGAATTAATAAGAATTTTTGGCAAAAGAATGAAGGCCAGGGGGCCCACGGGCTATCCACGAGATAGGGGGCGCCCCCCCTAGGGCGCTCCCTCCTATCTCGTGGGCCCCCTGGACACCTCCCGACCTCAACTCCAACTCCATATATACCGTCTTGGGGAGAAAAAAATCAGAGAGAAAGTTTCATCGCGTTTTACGACACGGAGCCGCCACCAAGCCCTAATCTCTCTTGGGACGGCTGATCTGGAGTCCATTCGGGGCTCTGGAGAGGGGGATTCGTCGCCGTCGTCATCACCAACCATCCTCCATCACCAATTTCATGATGCTCACCCTCGTGCGTGAGTAATTCCATCGTAGGCTTGCTGGACGGTGATGGGTTGGATGAGATTTACCATGTAATCAAGTTAGTTTTGTTAGGGTTTGATCCCTAGTATCCACTATGTTCTGAGATTGATGTTGCTATGACTTTGCTATGCTTAATGCTTGTCACTAGGGCCCGAGTGCCATTGTCGGTGTCAAAACCGGCGGATCTCGGGTAGGGGGTCCCGAACTGTGCGTCTAGGCGGATGGTAACAGGAGACAAGGGACACGATGTTTTACCCAGGTTCGGGCCCTCTCGATGGAGGTAAAACCCTACGTCCTGCTTGATTAATATTGATGATATGGGTAGTACAAGAGTGGATCTACCACGAGATCAAGGAGGCTAAACCCTAGAAGCTAGCCTACGGTATGATTGTTGTAATGTATGTTGTGTCCTATGGACTAAAGCCCTCCGGTTTATATAGACACCGGAGAGGGCTAGGGTTACACAGAGTCGGTTACAATGGTAGGATATCTACATATCCGTATCGCCAAGCTTGCCTTCCACGCCAAGGAAAGTCCCATCCGGACACAGGACAGAGTCTTCAATTTTGTATCTTCGTAGTCTTGGAGTCCGATGGACGATGATAGTCCGGCTGTTCGGACACCCCCTAGGCCAGGACTCCCTCAGTAGCCCCTGAACCAGGCTTCAATGACGATAAGTCCGGCGCGCATAATGTTCGGCATTGCAAGGCGGGTTCCTCCTTTGAATAATCCAAAGAAGATCATGAACACCAGGATAGTGTCCGGCTCTGCAAAATAAATTCCACATTCCACCGTAGAGAGAATAAAATGTACACAAGCTCAATCTGCTGACGTATTTTGCGGCATGACATCACACCGCTACCAAGCCTTTACTTGAATCGTTTTTTATTATACCACCTCAGCACGTTTAGCGAAGCGGTTTCCTTGGCACGTCTTATCGAAGCAGAGATCGTGTTCCCCTTATTCCGGGATTCTTTTCAATACGGACGTGGGTAACCCAACCGTGCCAATGATGGTGGCGCTTGGGAGATAAGCGAGTTTTACCAGGCTGGTGGGGGACGCATAGTCTTCACCCACCTATATATAAGTGATAAGGATTCACCTTTTCACCCACGCCTTCTTCCTCCTTTGCTTATCCACCTCCGCGCACTCAAGCTCCAGCGCCCAAGTTCGCGCATCTCGTCTCAACCTTCTCCGACCATGTCCGGAGGGGGAGGCAAATGGTTGGCTTCCACCGTTAAGGAGGAGCACATCACAAAGCTGCGCAGCGCCGGATACCTTTCCGGTGACATCGCGCACCGGCTGCCCAACGAGGGGCAGCTCATCCCTACCCCCGGGCCCCATGGGAGGGTCGTTTTCCTTCCCCACTTCCTCCGCGGACTGGGCTTTCCACTTCACCCCTTTGTCCGGGGGATCATGTTCTACTACGGCCTGGATTTCCACGATCTTGCACCGAACTTTATCCTCAACATCTCGGCGTTCATCGTCGTGTGCGAGGCCCTCCTCTACATCCGGCGCCACTTCGGCTTGTGGCTCAAGACCTTCAACGTCAAGCCGAAGGTAGTGCGGAGGCGCCATGTTGGGCGAGATGCCCAACGTCCTCTGGTTCGAAGGGGCCTTCGTGGACTCCGTCAAGGGGTGGCAATCGGGGTGGTTCTACATCACCGAGCCGCGTGACCCTACGTGGGCGGCGGCCCCCGAGTTTAGATCTGGTATCCCTACACAGCTCACCTCCTGGAAAGAGAAGGGCTTGTTGTGGGGTAGTTCGACAGAGCTGACTGGACTCCGAGCCTATGTACGGAAGCTGGTGAACAAGAAGCTCAGGCTTGTCGACATGGTCCAAGTCATGCTCGTCCGCCGGATTCTCCCATGCCAAGAACGGGCATTCAATCTGTGGGAGTTTGATCCGGAACAGCACCAAGCGCTGAGCGGGCTCTTCGACATGACGTACGAAGGCACCTGGAGGGTGCTGTTTAAGGGCGCCGAAGCCCCCGCATCCGCGACGGAAGATCGCGGATTTCACTCGCAGCATCCTGCTGACGAGGTAAGTGATTCTACCCCTTTACGGGACACTTATTGTAAATAGATTGATTCTAAAAGGGTTTCAATCTCCCTTTTCCTTTGACAGGAATGGATGAAGAAGGCCGAGCAGCTCATCTGCCCGGCTCCCATGCCAGAAGACCCAGTGGGCGCCCGTCTAGCGGGGCTGCTGGTTCCGGCACCGCATGTGGTGCCGGAGAAGAAGGCCAAGAAGGTGGCCACGGGCACTCGAAAGAGTTCCCGTTATCAAGCGTCCGACGACGAGGCGGAGTTCTCCCCCGAAGACGAGGAGGAGGAACAAGACTCTCTCCCAGAGGGGGGAGATAGGAAGAGGAAGGCTTCCCCAACAGGGGAGGCCGAAGGTTCCAAGAGGGGGAGAACTATTCCCTCGGACAGCTCTGTCAACACCGACGTTGGCGACGAGGAGTGGCCTTCAAGGGCCAGGCCTCCGGCGAGATCGTAAGTGTCCGGATCCCTGAATGATATGCAATTTCTTTTGTGTCACATAGTGTCCTACTAATGCTGCATTTTGCCCGCAGTCCGGCCGATGATGATCTCCCCGCTTCATCGAGCGGGTCGTTGGCCCCGTCAGATGTGGATTCCCTTCCGACTGCCTCCACCCCCCGCGCCGATGAGGACGCCGAGGTGGGATCCCAGAAAGGGACCCATCAGGAGGAGGCTCCGGAGGCGCCGCAAGGCAGCCTCCCGGACTTTGTGCCGGACTCTACGTCGGAACCTGCAGTGGTTCCAGAGTCCGGCAGGCGGCCCCTTCGAAAGAAGGGCAAGACCGTGACGCCGGCGGCCTCCGTCCAACCGGAGGCGCCGGACAACTTGCTGGAGGCGCTCAAAGGCGCTTCCATCAAGGAAGAACACCGCACTGTTATGAGTGTGGTGATTCAGAAGGTTCAGCTCGCCAAGAGCGGGCTGACCGAAGCCTGCAGTAGCCTTCTAATAGGCTTTGAGGTAAGAAGTTAAAATTATGTAATGTAATACCGCATAGACAGTAGCCCCTGATGCTCTGTTCGGTGTTCGGAAAGAAAAGCCGGACTGAGGATCTAAAAAGATATTCACAGGTTGCTAATAAATTATGTCAATATGGGTTTGCAGGCTGTGCTGCTGACCTCTGCCGCACTGACTGCGGAGGTTGGTGTATTAAAGCAAGATCTCGAGCGGTCCGAGCGAGAGCTCGGCCATGCCAAGAGGCAGCTCGAGGACAAAGAAGGTGAGTAGCACCACTTTGAATTTTTACCTTACAGAAAAGGATTTTGGTTGCAATAAAATAAACAAGGATAATACGTGTATTGCAGGGGCCACGAACGAGGTGGCAGCCCTGAAGGAGGCTGTGTCTGTGGCCGAACGCAGTGCGGCCGCGGAACGGGCAGAGCGAGAAAAGCAGGAGGCATAGGTGGCGGCAGTGCGGCAAGAGCTCTAGGCTCTCATGGAGAAGCATGAGAGTTTGGAGCGCGACTCCAAGACTCGAGAGTCCGAGCTCGCCTCGGCTCTCGAAAGTGCGAAGTCCGCCAAGGCCGAGGCCCGTAAGGCCCTTCAGGAGGTTGAAGATGTGAAGAAGATAGCGGCGGGTAAGGCATTTTTCATGCAAAGCAAGCATGTTAATGTAAACTACCTAACACTTACCCGCATCCGAAGCTTTCCAGGGGCGTTTGCAGATCTGCCGCGCAGTGTATCTGATGCCGCCGCGTTCTACTGTGGCGAGGAGGGGAGCTCAACGGAGAAGGTCTTCTGGTCTTAGTACGCTGAGGCCGGCCATCCGGTGCCCCCAAGCGACCAGCTGAAGCAGCTGGTCGAGCTCCAGAAGGTAGCCCAGGAGGCCATGAAGGGCCTTATAGTCCGACTGTGGCCTGGACAGGCCATGCCTAGGAGCTACTTCGGCCTCGTGCGGCGGCTGGTGGATGCGTGCCCCTAGGTGGATGTCATCAAGCGCTCCGCCTGTATTGAAGGTGCTCGTCGGGCCCTTGCCCGCGCAAAGGTGCACTGGGGCAGGCTGGATGCGGAGAAGCTTCTTACTGACCCGCCGCCAGCGGGCAAGGAGTATCGTACGCCCAAAATGTACTATAAGACTGTCCTGAAGGGTGCCCGCAATATAGCGGATGAATGCCCCAGAGATGTAATTATTGAGTAAAAAACTCGCTATGTATTATCCTGTGCGCTGAAAACTTTGTTCATATGTGCTTTAAGCAACGCTTGTTTAATTTAAAATATTACCTTCTGTGCGTCCGTTTATAAAATCTGAGAGATGGCAAGTCTTTGGCTTCAGCCCCCGAGCCGCAAGTGCTGGGGTGTTCGGGATAACTTGAGCACTCTTGTTCCCATTTTTGGGTCCATCTAGGGAGGCGCTCAACACAACGAACAAGGCAACCAGACTTATAATGCTTGAACACTCTCACTTAGCCATAGAATTCTATAATTTTAAATTTCGGCGAAGCCCCTAGTATTCGGAAGACCGAATTTGGGGCGCTATCCACGCCTTCGTCGGACATTATCCGGAACTTCGCTCGAAGCGGCGTGAGTCTTTAGGGACCCGAAAAGACCTCTCGAACAGCGACCAGTCTCTCGCCTTATCATGCCGGTCAGTTTTAGATTTCTCCACTGAGGCGCTCGCCCAGCTCAACCGGGGCGCAATCGCAGTGGTTCTCCCGGTGCCACCTTAGCCGATAGAACGGAACGTAAGGCGCCAAAACGTGGGAGCCGGGCAAACCCAACTATTGACCCAAGACATGATTCGGAGCCGATTCATATAATGCTATAAGTTCGGGGTGCCGCACTTGTGAAAGTGTTCGGACTTATCACACCATAATGCGGGGAACATAAGCCCCTGGTGTATTCGGCCGTACCAATAATATATGGGTGCGAGATGTCATTAATGAACATATGTGTAAAGTAATGCAATAACAGGCAAAAATGCTGCATTATTTATTAAAGAGTTCTGCTATGAGTGCGGAATGATACAAATATTGCGGTAAGCAAGGGATTGGACTAATCAAACATGTCCCCCTCCAGGGATGGGCTGCGGACTGGTGGATATAATCAAATTTAATGCTCGTATTGGAGACCACCTGAGTGTTTATCGCAGTCTTCTTTCTTCCCTGGCTGTTGCATCGTGAGTTCGGCGGGTCCACCGCCAGACAGGGCCTCTGGTGAACGGAGTCCTGTGTACATAAAGAAAGAAAATAATAACAAAAAGGAGTGACACACTTGTGAGCCCCTGGTGTGGTCGAGCCGTACTCTGGGTCTGTTGTGGTCGTGCTCCTTCCCCTAGGCCCATGGTATCTCCAGAGCATCATGATGTACGCGGAGGGTTGGTCTTGCAATTATGCAAGGGCTGGGGTTGGGGCCGCATTGCTACGCGTGCTCGGAACGTGCTAGGTGGTCTTGGTTGATGTTGCTCCGGGCGCATTTGGCCGTGTCCGGCCGTTTAACGGCCGGACTCAAATATTGCCTTAAAAGGCTGCTCTGTACTTCTGCCACGAGAGCCGCTGTGTGTTCCTCCGTTCGGAGGGAGCGTTCCGTATTTCCACTGACCGTGATGACTCCACGAGGGCCTGGCATCTTGAGCTTGAGGTATGCATAATGCGGTACCGTGTTGAACTTTGCAAACGCGGTTCGTCCGAGCAGGGCATGATAGCCGCTACGGAATGGGACTATGTCAAATATTAACTCCTCACTCCCGAAATTGTCCGGGGATCCGAAGACCACTTCCAGTGTGACTGAGCCTGTACAATTGGCCTCAACACCTGGTATGACGCCTTTGAAAGTCGTCTTTGTAAGTTTAATCCTTGAGGGGTCTATGCCCATCTTGCGCACTGTATCCTGATAAAGCAGGTTTAGGCTACTGCCGCCATCCATCAGGACTCTCGTGAGGTGAAATCCATCGACGATTGGGTCTAAAACCAATGCGGCGAATCCGCCATGGCGGATACTGGTCGGATGATCTCTTCGATCGAAAGTGATCGGGCAAGAGGACCATGGAATGAACTTAGGGGCGACTGGCTCCATCGCATATACGTCCCTTAGTGCAGCTTTCGCTCCCTCTTGGGTATATGGGTCGCGTATATCATGTTCACCGTCCGCACTTGTGGGGGGAAACCCTTCTATCCTTTATTGTTCGGCGGTCGGGTCTCTTCCTCGTCGTCGCTATGCAGCCCCTTGTCATTGTTTTCGGCAATTAACTTGCCTGCCTGCTTGAACACCCAACAATCTCTGTTGGTGCATTTAGCTGGCTTTTCAGGGGTGCCATGTATCTGGCATAAGCGGTCGAGTATTCGGTCCAAATTGGACGGACCCGGAGTGGTTCTTTTGAATGGCTTCTTCCGCTGACCGGGTTTGGAGCCTCGGAATCCGGCGTTGACTGCCGTATCCTCCTTGTCGTCGCTGTTAATGCGGCGTTTATTTTTGTTTCGTCGCGACCTGCCATTGTGGTCCTTGGTATCCGGACTGCCAGAATTTTTACTGAGGTTGTTGCTGCGAGCTAGCCAGCTGTCCTCTCCCGCACAGAAGCGGGTCATTAATGATGTGAGGGCTGCCATGGACTTCGGCTTTTCCTGTCCTAGGTGCCGGGCTAGCCACTCGTCGCGGATGTTATGCTTGAAGGCTGCGAGGGCCTCTGCATCCGGACAGTCGACGATTTGATTTTTCTTTGTAAGGAACTGTGTCCAGAATTGTCTGGCTGATTTGTCTGGCTGTTGAATTATGTGGCTTAGGTCATCGGCGTCTGGTGGTCGCACATATGTGCCCTGGAAGTTGTCGAGGAATGCGGCTTCCAGGTCTTCCCAACACCCAATTGACTCTGCGGGCAAGCTGTTAAGCAAATGCCGAGCTGGTCCTTTAAGCTTGAGTGGGAGATACTTGATGGCGTGGAGATCGTCGCTGCGGGCCATATGGATGTGAAGGAGATAATCTTCGATCTAAACCGCGGGGTCTGTTGTGCCATCGTAGGATTCAATGTTTACGGGTTTAAACCCTTCGGGGATTTGATGATCCATTACTTCGTCAGTGAAGCATAGCGGGTGTGCGGCGCCTCTATATTGAGCAATATCACGACGTAGCTCGAGAGAGCGTTGTCTGCTGTGTTCGGCCCGGCCGGAGTTATTGTATCTGGCGTGACGGTATTCGTCGTGGGTCGTGGGGCGCCCACGTGATCCATAGATGGATCTGGATTGCCTTGCTTTGTCCTCCAATATATCTCGGAAGTCCGGCACGTTCCCTCTTGGCTTTGTACTTTTGGAGCGATGCCGGGGTACGGTCTTGGTGGAGGGCCTAGATGCCTCTCTGTCTCGGCCACGGGGTGGTCGGTCGGCCGTATTGTGCGCTGGCGATGAAGGTATGTATGTTTCCTCCTCTAATCGGGGGAGCAACTTGCGTCTTGGGTAGCTTTTGGAGGGGCGTTCGAGTTCATACTCTTCGGCCGCGAGGACCTTGGTCCATCGATCGGCCAGCAGGTCCTGATCAGCTTGAAGCTGCTGCTGCTTTTTCTTTAGGCTATTTGCCGTGGTGCTAAGCTTGCGTTTAAAACGCTGTTGTTCGACGGGATCCTCGGGCATGACGAATTCGTCGTCATTGGGGCTTGCCTCGTCTTCGGAGGGAGGTATATAATTATCGTCCTCGACCTCTTCGTCTGCCGCCCTCTCGTGAGGGCTTGCTTCTGCATCCTCCTGCGCTGAATCTTGCTGGAGGGGATTATCTTCGGCACTCTCTGGGGTGTTATTATCTCCTGTGCCTGAATCTCCATTCTTACTGTGGCGGGATTTAGAGCGGCGCCGCTGACGTCGGCGCTTGGGCTGTTTCTTTGAGGAATCTGCCTCTGCTGCTTCTTCGCCGTCCCCCTCTTTTGGGGTGTCCACCATGTATATGTCATACGACGAGGTGGTCTTCTAGTGCCCTGTAGGCGCTGGTTCTTGTTCGTCTCCGGCATCGTCGTCCATACCGTCGATTTCCTCGGAGTCGTAGTCTAGCATGTCTGTTAGATCGTCGACAGTGGCTACAAAGTGGGTGGTGGGTGGGCTTTGAATTTCTTCGTTGTCCGTATCCCAACTGTCCTGGCCATAGTCCGGCTAGGTCTCTCCGGATAGCGAGAGATGTTTTAGCGAATTAAGGATGTCGCCAAAGGGCGAGTGTTGGAAGATGTCCGCGGCGGTGAATTCCATAACCGGCGCCCAATCAGATTCGATTGGCAAGGGCGTGGGAGGTCCGGAGTCCGGCACCTCGGAGTCACGAGCTTCGCAAGGGACAAGGTTAGTGTTCGGCTCCATCGCCGTGGAAGTTGCAGCCCCCGAGGCGGTGTCCAACCACCGGTCCTCGCTCTGGGCGATCGGCTCCGGACTAAGGGCCAGAGCAGATTCTTGTGCGGCCACCAAGGCACTGTTCGGCGGCAGAGCTAGATCATGCCCATCGTAACAGTGCGGCACGCTTGGTTGTGGCTCGAGCCCGTCGAAGATCAAGTCCCCGCGGATGTAGGCCGTGAAGTTTAGGCTCCCGAACCCGACCTGACGGCCAGGGGCGTAGCTTTCGATCTGCTCCAGATGGCCAAGTGAATTAGCCCGCAGTGCGAAGCCACCGAATACGAAGATCTGTCCGGGGAGAAAAGTCTCACCCTGGACAGTGTTGTTGATTGAAGAAGCCATCGAGCCTATCGGTGACGACACAGAGGAACTCTCAATGAAAGCACCAATGTCGGTGTCAAAACCGGCGGATCTCGGGTAGGGGGTCCCGAACTGTGCGTCTAGGCGGATGGTAACAGGAGACAAGGGACACGATGTTTTACCCAGGTTCGGGCCCTCTCGATGGAGGTAAAACCCTACGTCCTGCTTGATTAATATTGATAATATGGGTAGTACAAGAGTGGATCTACCACGAGATCAAGGAGGCTAAACCCTAGAAGCTAGCCTACGGTATGATTGTTGTAATGTATGTTGTGTCCTACGGACTAAAGCCCTCCGGTTTATATAGACACCGGAGAGGGCTACGGTTACACAGAGTCGGTTACAATGGTAGGAGATCTACATATCCGTATCGCCAAGCTCGCCTTCCACGCCAAGGAAAGTCCCATCCGGACACGGGACGGAGTCTTCAATTTTGTATCTTCGTAGTCTTGGAGTCCGGCGGACGATGATAGTCCGGCTGTCCGGACACCCCCTAGTCCAGGACTCCCTCAGCCATGATTTTAGATCTGAACCTATTTTGTTTTCATGAATATATGTGTGTTCTTGATCCTATCTTGCATGTTTATAGTCACCTATTACGTGTTATGATCCGAAAACCCCGAAGTGACAATAATCGGGATACTTCTCGGTGATGACCGTAGTTTGAGGAGTTCATGTATTCACTATGTGTTAATGCTTTGTTCCGATTCTCTATTAAAAGGAGGCCTTAATACCCCTTAGTTTCCGTAAGGACCCCGCTGCAACGGGAGGGTAGGACAAAAGATGCCATGCAAGTTCTTTTCCATAAGCACGTATGACTATTTACAGAACACATGCCTACATTACATTGATGAATTGGAGCTAGTTCTATATCACCCTATGTTATAACTATTGCATGAGGAATCGCATCCGGCATAATTATCCATCATTGGTCCATTGCCTACGAGATTTTCACATATTGTTCTTGGCTTATTTACTTTTCCGTTGCTACTGTTACAACTACTACAAAAACCCAAAAACATTTATCTTTACTTTTGCTACCGCTACTATTATTATCATACCACTTTTGCTACTAAACACTTTGCTGCAGATACTAAGTTATCCAGGTGTGGTTGAATTGACAACTCAACTGCTAATACTCAAGAATATTCTTTGGCTCCCCTTGTGTCGAATCAATAAATTTGGGTTGAATACTCTACCCTCGAAAGCTGTTGCGATCCCCTATACTTGTGGGTTATCAAGACTAATTTCTGGCGCCGTTGCCGGGGAGCATAGCTCTATTCTCTGAGTCACTTGGGATTTATATCTGTTGATCACTATGAACAACTTGAAAGACAATCGAACTACGATTTTGCCCTCAACTACGAGGGGAGGTAAGGAACTGCCATCTAGCTCTGCACTAGATTCTCCTTCCATTATAAGTAAGCTTGCGACACCTAAACCTGCTACTTCTATGAATTCTGATATGTCGCATGTTATTGATGATGCTATTTCTGCTATGCATGATGAAGCTACTTCTGTGCGTGATACTACTTTGCCATTAGGTGAATTTCTAGATGAACAACTTGCTAGATTTAGGGGGAATGAAATTACTAAAGAAACTATTATTGATGATAGTGATGATGAAGGTCCCCACCAATGATTATGTTTTACCTGTTGTTCCTAAGGGTTATGTTATGCATGAAACAGCTACTATGGAAATTCTTGCTTGCAATGATAGAAATGATCTTAAGAAATTATAAGCTAAATGGAAGCAACAGTCTCTTAATGCTAGAATGAAACCTGATCCTGCTTTTGCTACTTCACCTATCTATGTTACTGATAAGGATTATGAATTCTCTGTTGATCCTGATATTATTACTTTAGTTGAATCTGATCCTTTTTATGGCATTGAATCTAAAACTGTTGTGGCACATCTTACCAAGTTGAATGATATGCCCACCCTGTTTACTCATGATGATAAGTCTCGCTATTTATATATCCTTAAGATATTTCCGTTCTCATTAAAGGGTGATGCTAAGACTTGGTATAATTCTCTTGCTCCTGGTTGTGTGCGTAGTCCCCAGGATATGATTTATTACTTCTCTGCAAAATATTTCCCTGCTCATAAGAAACAAGCTGCCTTGCGGGAAATATATAATTTTGTGCAAATCAAAGAAGAGAGTCTCCTGCAAGCTTGGGGGAGGCTTCTCCAGTTACTTAATGCTTTGCCTGATCATCCTCTTAAGAAAAATGAAATACTTGATATCTTTTATAATGGACTAACCGATGCTTCGAAGGACTACTTGGATAGTTGTGCTGGTTGTGTTTTCAGGGAAAGGACAGTCGACGAAGCTGAAATACTATTGAATAATATGTTGACTAATTAAAATAATTGGACTCTTCCCGAGCCAATTCCTGAAGTAATTCTTGAACCAATTGAGCCAACTCCTGAGCCTATTCCTAAACCCACTCCGAAGAAGAGAGGTGTTTTATTTCTCAGTCCTGAAGATATGCAAGAGGCAAAGAAATCAATGAAAGAAAAAGGTATTAAAGCTGAAGATGTTAAGAATTTACCTCCTATTGAAGAAATACATGGTCTTAATTTACCGCCTGAAGAACCACATTGTCTTGATAACCCGAGACAGGTAGTAAAGGTAAATTCTCTCTATAGATATGATAAAGTTGAAGTACCCTCTACTAAATTTCATAGCCCATGCTTAGATGAATTTGATGACTTTATGGCTAGACAAGAAAGTTTTAATGCTAATGTTGGTAGAGAGTTAAAGAATAATGCTTTCGAGATAGGACGCGTAGGTGATAATCTTGCTAGAGTTAAAGATGAATTTCACCGCGTTAGCAAATATGCTTCTATGGTTGCTACTCAAGCTGAGCAAGTACTTAAAGCTCAAAATGATCTGCTTGAGGAATTGAATAATAAAAATGACTTTGCTGTTAGAGTGGCTACTAGAACTGGTAGAATGACTCAGGAACCTTTGTATCCTGAAGGCCACCCTAAGAGAATCGAGCAAGATTCTCAGAGAAATAATTTAGAGGCACCTAGTACTTCTAAAAAGAAGAAGAAGAAAAACGATAGAACTTTGCATGCTTCTAGTGAACCTACTGTAGACACACCTGAGAATCCCAATGATATTTCTATTTCTGATGCTAAAACTCAATCAGGTGATGAAGATGAACCTAGTGATAATGTTAATGATAATGTTCATGTTGATGCTCAACCTAGCAAAGACAATGATATAGATATTGAACCTGCTGTTGATCTTGATAACCCACAATCAAAGAATCAACATTATGATAAGAAAGATTTTGTTGCTAGGAAGCACGGTAAAGAAAGAGAACCATGTGTTCAGAAACCCATGCCCTTTCCTCCTAAACTATCCAAGTCAAAGGATGATGAGGATTTTGAACGCTTTGCTAAAATGATTAGACCTATTTTCTTACGTATGCGCTTAACTGATATGATTAAAGTAAATCCTTATGCTAAGTATATGAAGGATATCATCACAAATAAAAGTAAGATACTGGAAGCTGAAATTTCCACCATGATTGCTAATTACACTTTTAAAGGTGGAATACCAAAGAAACTTGGAGATCCGGGTGTTCCAACTATACCATGCTCTATTAAAAGAAATTATGTTAGAACTGCTTTATGTGATCTTGGAGCCGGTGTTAGTGTTATGCCTCTCTGTTTATATCGTAGACTTGAATTAAATAAGTTGACACCTACTGAAATATCTTTGCAAATGGCTGATAAATCAACCGCTATAGATGTCGGCATTTGTGAGGATGTGCCTGTTGTGATTGCAAACGTCACTATCTTAACAGACTTTGTTTTCTTGATATTCCCAAGGACGATAGCATGTCTATTATTCTTGGTAGACCTTTTCTTAATACTGCAGGGGCTGTTATTGATTGCAACAAAGGCAATGTCACTTTTCATGTTAATGGTAATGAGCATACGGTACACTTTCCGAGGAAACAATCTCAAGTTCATAGCATCAATTCTATTGAAAAAGTTCCAACTATAATTTTTGGAGGTTTTGAATTTCCTCTCCCTACTGTCAAGAAAAAGTATGATATTCTTATTGTTGGGGATTTTCATATCCCCGTTGAGGTAACTTAGTGTTATTCAAAATTTCTCCGGTTCCGTGTTATTCGGAATGAGTTTGTTAACAGGACTTGATCAACCTTGTTAGTGGGTTCATTTTGATGATCACGAGATGGATGAAACTAGAAGGCACAACCTTCTGTACCCTCTTTTTACTTTCTGTTATTTAGATTAAATAAAGCAAAAATAGTATTATCCGTCTGTTTTCTGATTTATCCGTGCATTAAAAAATAGTCCGAAAATAAAAGTGCTCCAAATGCCCTGCAAATTTAGTATGATTTTTTCTGGAATATTTGAGGATTTTAGGCACTGAAAACACTGCAAAAGGGGCAAGCACCAGTCCACGAGAGAGGAGGGCGCCCCCCTGTAGGGCGCGCCCCCTGTCTCGTTGGCCCCTGGTGGGTCCCCTCCACTTATGCCAGCACCCACACACTTCATCTTCTACCCAAAAAAAATCCCCATCCAGCTCAAGCCTGAGTTCTAGCTTGTTTTGCTACGATTTTCGATCTCTTAGCTCAAAGCTCCATTCGCAAAACTGCTTTGGGAGATTGTTGCTTGGTATGTGACTCCTCCATTGGTCCAAATAGTTTTTGTTCTATTGCTTTATTCATTGCAAATTTTTGCTGCATACGTGACCATGTTCTTGAGCTTGCATGTTAAATTTTTGAGGTCCCAAGCAATTCCAATGCATGATATAGGCTCTAGGCACTTGTAGGAGTAGTTGCTATCAATCTTGTTTAGTTTTATTCACTTTATTTTGAAGTTACTAAAATTTCAGAAATTTTCAGAAAAAGAAATATGCTTAGAAGAATGTACCAAGGTGGTTCCTCGGCAAAGAAAGGGCCAAGGATTGCTATACGTGAACAAGATGTTAATTTGCCGAGGAACGCAAATGTACGGGTTTGCGAGTGGCCATCCGATGATTTTATGGTTGAAGCAAGCTTCAAGGGGGAATTTGACGCGTATGTGCGTAATGCTGAGCTTGAGGACTTCTTACAAGATAAGTGTCCCCAATATTATCAATTGACTGATTCCTTTGTGTGGAGGTTCGAATATATTTCTTCTTGTAATTCTCCTAGTGTTGTGTTTGATATTTATGATACGTCTTATACCATGGATTTAGAGGATTTCACAACTACTTGCAAACTCCCGCAGTGGGGTAATATTAATAATCCTCCAAAATCTGAAGTTAGAGATTTTCTTGCTAGTATCACTGTGGGAGAATCTAGGGACGTAACACAAGCCACCATAGGGAGCATCCATTTTCCTGCTATACATTATTTGCTCTCTTTATTGGTAGATGCATTAATGGTAAGGACGAAGTATGTCACATGTGTGCTCCTGATCTTTGCATCCTCAAGAGTGTTGTGTCAGGTTATAGAGATTATAAATTGGGGGCAATAGTTGCACGTAGGTTGCATAATAATAATAAAAAGAGAGATTTCTTTGGAGGGATTTATGCAACCCGTGTGGCTAATTTTCTTAATATAGCTCCACGAGAGGGGGACATGCTTGTACCTCCTGTTTATTTGGATAAAGAAGCTATGTTTGATCATCATTTTCTTGAGAGGAATGAACAATTCCTCCATTATCGACTAACCTTTAACAGACGCAACTACGTCCCTGTTACTCTTCCTGCTCCCTACCTTTTTGATTATCAGGAAAAAGGAAGATATGTTGTCACCAGGGAAGAAGCCACTAAATATGAGAGTTGAATGGAGGCAGCTCACCAACACACTGCTGCTCAGGAGGCGGTTGCCTCCGCATCTCAGTACTGCCCCGGCTACTCTTATGGATATCAGCCAGGCGGTCATTGGTATTAGACCAACTTAGGCCAAAGGCCTAAGCTTGGGGGAGTACATATTTCCCACCAACTTTACATTCATGTTCACACACTAGTCGTCGGTGCTCATACTCTTTCATTGTATTATCCATGTTAGTTTAAATTTCTTTTTCTAGTTTTCTTCTTGTGTGTTTGTTAAACCTTAAGAAAAACCAAAAAAATAGTTAGTATAATTTCCATGCTTGTAGTAGAAATTAAAATGAAATCCCAAAAAGATTTATCGTTTAATTGTTGGGAGCTTTCCCGTGTAAATGGTTTTATTTTATTTTCTTTCTTTTGGGGGTCGAGAAGACTATATTGAAAATGCTTAGTGGCTCTTATATGCATGATTGTTTATTTAACTTTGAGCCCATATTACTTGTCTTCTCTCCTGAGTTGAGTGCTTGCAGATTCCAACTTAGTCCAATGCACGTGCACTCTTATTATTATACACATCGTTCGGTCATGCATGTGAAAGGCAATAATGATGATATATGATGGACTTATTGGGATGAGAAAAGCTGGTATGAACTCGACCTCTTTTGTTTTTGTAAATATGATGATTCATCATTCCTGAGTCAGCTATTATGAAGTAAACATATTTGCAATGACATTTAGAGATTATAGTTGCTTGTGCCATGCTTGATTAGCTATGAGTTATAATGGTTTACCTTGCGTGCCAACATGCTATTAGAATGATTATGATGTGGTATGATGGGATGGTATCCTCCTTTGAATGTATTAAGTGACTCGACTTGGCACATGTTTACGCATGTAGTTGAATCAAATCAACATAGCCTTCATGATATTTATGTTCATGGTAGATTATATCTTACTCATGCTTGTACTCGGTGTAAATTAATTTTAATGCATGTTTACGACTGTTGTCGCTCTCTCAGTTGGTCGCTCCCCAGTCTTTTGCTAGCCTTCACCTGTACTAAGCGGGAATACTGCTTGTGCATCCAAACTCCTTAAAACCCAAATTTGTTCCATATGAGTCCACCATACCTTCCTATATGCGGTATTTACCTATCGTTCCAAGTAAATTTGTATGTGCCAAACTCCAAACCTTCAAATGAAATTCTGTTTTGTATGCTCGAGCAGCTCATGTTTCAACTAGGGCTGCCTATATCTTCCATGCTAGGTGGGTTATTCTCAAGAGGATTGGACTCAGCTCCTCATTCACGAGAAAGGGCCGGTAACCGGGATGCCCAGTCCCATGATCCAAAAAGATCAAAGCAAATCAAAATAATTAAACAAAACTCCCCCAGGGCTGTTGTATGTTGGAGGTACTCGTTGTTTCGAGCAAGCCATGGATTGATGCTTGTTGGTGGTTGGGGGAGTATAAACCTTTACCATTCTGTTCGGGAACTGCCTATAATGCATGTAGTATGGAAGATACAGCCATCTCATAGTTGGTGCGTTGACAGCAAAAGTATGCCGCTCAAAATGTTATTCAATCTCTATTTTAAAATCGAGCTCTGGCACCTCTACAAATCCCTGCTTCCCTCTGCGAAGGGCCTATCTATTTACTTTTATGTTGAGTCATCACCCTTCTAATTAAAAGCACCCTCTAGAGAGCACACTGTCGTTTGCATTCATTATTTTTGGTTTATATTGGGTATGACTTGACTGGATCTCTTTTACCATGAATTACAATGTTTAGTCAGTCCTTGATCTTTAAAGGTGCTCTGCATTTATGTTTTGCGGTCTCAGAAAGGGCTAGCGAGATACCATTTTGTTATATCATGTTATGATTATTTTGAGAAAGTGTTGTCATCCGAGTTTTATTATTATAGCTCACTAGCTGATTATGTTATTGATATGAGTAATTGTGAGACCTATGTGTTATTGTTAGAATGGTTAGTTCATAATATTTGCTGAAACATGAATGCTGGTTTTTCATGTTACAACAACAAGAGCAAACAGAGTTTGTAAAAGTTTTTCTTTATCACTTTCAGTTTATCAATAGAATTGCTTGACGACAAGCAAAGGTTTAAGCTTGGGTGAGTTGATACGTCTCCAACGTATCTACTGTTCCAAACACTTTTGCCCTTGTTTTGGACTCTAACTTGCTTGATTTGAATGAAACTAACCCGAACTGACGCTGTTTTCAGCAGAACTGCCATGATGTTGTTTTATGTGTAGAAAATAAAAGTTCTCGGAATGTCCTAGAAATCCACGGAGGCACTTTTCGGAATTAATAAGAATTTTTGGCGAAAGAATGAAGGCCACGGGGCCCACGGGCTGTCCACGAGACAGGGGGCGCCCCTCCTAGGGCGCGCCCTCCTATCTCGTGGCCCCCCTGGACACCTCCCAACCTCAGCTCCAACTCCATATATACTGTCTTGGGGAGAAAAAAATCAGAGAGAAAGTTTCATCGCATTTTACGACACGGAGCCGCCGCCAAGCCCTAATCTCTCTCGGGAGGGCTGATCTGGAGTCCATTCGGGGCTCCGGAGAGGGGGATTCGTCGCCGTCGTCATCACCAACCATCCTCCATCACCAATTTCATGATGCTCACCGCCGTGCATGAGTAATTCCATTGTAGGCTTGCTGGACGGTGATGGGTTGGATGAGATTTACCATGTAATCAAGTTAGTTTTGTTAGGGTTTGATCCCTAGTATCCACTATGTTCTGTGATTGATGTTGCTATGACTTTGCTATGCTTAATGCTTGTCACTAGGGCCCGAGTGCCATGATTTCAGATCTGAACCTATTATGTTTTCATGAATATATGTGTGTTCTTGATCCTATCTTGCAAGTCTATAGTCACCTATTATGTGTTATGATCCGACAACCCCGAAGTGACAATAATTGGGATACTTCTCGGTGATGACCGTAGTTTGAGGAGTTCATGTATTCACTATGTGTTAATGCTTTGTTCCGGTTCTCTATTAAAAGGAGGCCTTAATATCCCTTAGTTTCCATAAGGACCCCGCTGCAACGGGAGGTTAGGACAAAAGATGTCATGCAAGTTCTTTTCCATAAACACGTATGACTATTTACGGAATACATGCCTACATTACATTGATGAATTGGAGCTAGTTCTATATCACCCTATGTTATAACTATTGCATGAGGAATCGCATCCGGCATAATTATCCATCATTGGTCCATTGCCTACGAGCTTTTCACATATTATTCTTCGCTTATTTACTTTTCCATTGCTACTGTTACAACTACTACAAAAACCCAAAAACATTTATCTTTACTTTTGCTACCGCTACTATTATTATCATACCACTTTTGCTACTAAACACTTTGCTGCAGATACTAAGTTATCCAGATGTGGTTGAATTGACAACTCAACTACTAATACTCAAGAATATTCTTTGGCTCCCCTTGTGTCGAATCAATAAATTTGGGTTGAATACTCAACCCTCGAAAGCTGTTGCGATCCCCTATACTTCTGGGTATCAGACTGCATGTGAGCAAACAGACGATGGGCTCCGTGCGTCCACTGGCTGGCTGAGAAGAGAGATAGAGGAGGGCTGAGCACGGACTCCAGGAAATTTGTTCTACGTAACCAGCACCTCGATATTCGCATGTGGTTGTTTCTAGAATAAAAAAAGGAGGTACCCCTACTTATGTTACTCCCACTATGCCTAGCCTAAGGTTAGTAGGTGACCTTGTGCTTGGCTCTTCGCCTCTTCCGGAAGTCGATGGTTCTACAGTAGTACTTCTGGCAATCTAACACCAAATGAACTACTGCACGTCCACTGCTTGTAAGCAGAAGTTCCTCCTCGTGCTGCGAGCCACCGCACACACGTTGGCGAGGGAGAAGGCGTAATCAAGCTTCTCGTCGTTCTGCGAGTTGACGGGACACATCAAAGTTATTTAGTACGTACTCTCTCCACAAAAGGGTTGACCATGTCATTTCTACCATCCCGTGCTCCGTTGTTGAGTATGTGCACTATTCACGTGCCATAGAGGAGAAAAAATATTGCGTAGGTGCCATCAAAGTGCACGACTCGCTTACGCACTGCTTATCTGATTATCTCCATTTTCTTGCATGACACATGCACCTTGATGCTAGATGTCTCGCGTGTTGGGAAAAGGATGAACAAAGCTCACGTAAAAGAAAAGAGTTGAAGAGCATAGATTCCCGACGACCGAGATGGAGCAATGAACCTCGCGATGGAGCGTCTGGAAGGAACCTTGCGCGTTTCCCCTGTTTTTTGCCGCCTTCCCACCTATAAACAAATAAAAGAACATGGACTTTTCTCTAAGCATTAGAAACGGTACATCAGGATGCTAAGTTGAAGATGTTTTATACTCCCTCAATTCCCAAATATAAGTCTTTTTAGAGATTTCAATAAGGGACTGCATACGAAACAAAGTGAGTGAATCTACACTCTAAAATTTGTCTACATACATCCGTATGTTGTAGTCTATTTGAAATGGCTAGAAAGACATATATTTAGGAACGGAGGGAGTGGTTTATATTGAATTATTGATAACCACGCAACAAGCCACGCATGTACAGGACGCATGCAGCCACACATGTACACAAGCCAACGCACTAACTCCATCCGATCCAACTCATGCACATACGCGCACAACATGGAGCATACAACGCACGTACACAACACATGCATGCACACATGCTCGGCCGCAGAATGCGCGTGAATAACACATGCATGTGCACACACTCGGCTGCATGGAGGCGTGAGCCATCTGCGGTGACGTCTGGTTCGTCGTGCTACGGTGAAGCTCGCACGCAACGGCACCTACGCATCTCTTGCAGCACCTCTTTGCCGTCGTTGCTCAATGACTAGTCGGAGACGAAGACGACCGCAGCCTCGGCCTTTGAGCTCGCACCGATGGAAAAACACGCACGCTACACGCACACAAGCACGTACGAAGTCCCCACAACGTGGTGGTGGTGTGTCCCCAGTCGCCTCTACTCCTTTTGCGCATGTTGTCTATCAAGGTGGCTGCATGCTAATGATGATGTGGGTGAGATCTTCTAGGACTCAGATGATGACGAGGAAAATTATGAGACACAAGGTGATGTACACCGTCAAGGTCCACGGTCAAGGGGGTGCTAGTAAGTGCTTACATGTGCTTAGATGAGGTGCTAAGTGCATTAAATGGCTTAGTAACTCAAGTCTTCAATGCATAGGTGCTTAGTTTATTGGTGCCACATCATATTTTATGCCTACGTGGCAGGCTTAGCAGCTATACATGGTGGAGCACTGGGAGAGGCCAAGGCTGGTCATAGTGGGGAGTAACTTATACTGTAACATATTACTATGTTACTCTAAACATCTCTATAAACTGGAAAGGAGGGAGTAGTAACATAGACTAGTGTCATATGTAGAGTATGGGAGCACATGATATTTCCCCGTCCGGACCAATCCCAAGTTGTCTTCTCACCTTCTTGGCCCAACAAAAAATCTCCCCCCTCCCGCGCGCGCTTCCCGCCCGGCTCCAGCTAAGCCCGCCACTCCACATTGATGGCAAGTCAGGGCGACACGACCTCTCACTGCTTCCGCCATTGAAGCGGCGCACCGACCGACGGCACCACTCGCTGCACGCCCGGCATTTCAGACTACATAGTGGAGAGTAACTTTAGAGCAAGTACTACAATTAGATGACATAAGCAGGCTATAAGGATTTAGATATAGTATTTGTGCTTAGTTGAAGGAGAGAGAAGAGGAGAGAGAAGATGAGCGGATTGTAAACGTGTAGCCGGTTGTACTCCAACATACTTTGTGAGACAAAAGGTGGGGCCATTATTAATGATATAGTATTTATACTAAAGGGACTAACGGACGCCTTAATTACTCCGTTTTTTTGAGACAAACCTTGGTGGGGCTATTATTGACTTTTTTTGAGCTATTATTGACTTGGACGTGTGGTTTGGGGGCCAAGGGCTACTATTATACTTGCATGACCACCTGACATGCTCTACCCTAGCAGCCACTGTATCATATGGTTTCGCACCGTTCCAGATTGTAGCGCCGCCACGCAATTCTTCTCCAGCCCTCCTTCCGGCATGCACCACGAGAAGGGACAACAATCCTCCAAACCCCGCCTTTCGTGATCCTGTACGGGAGAGGGGCGATCAGGTTTTTGGGGAGCACACTCCTGTGACTGCTACCAGCGACGACTTCCTCAATGACTGCCTTCTTCCCCGACGTCGGTAACCTCTTCATCAACGACACGAGTGACAACATGAACCACATCGGTTCTGCTCCCGCTGTACAGTATGTGATTCTGTCCTCTTGGTTTAGTCCGCATCATTACTTTCATGTTTGCAATTGTCATCATGATCTATTTAGTGCTGATTCAGATTAAATCTCATACTAAATTGCTCATATATTCAACAATCCAATCCAAAAACCTGATTACAGGCAATTTACTTCGAGTGGTTTTGCTGTGCTTTTGAAGCCGCCTACTTTTAAGGGGGTGCAATATAAAAGGTGGCGCACAAGAGCAGTATATTGGTTTCAGATCATGTACTGCTATGACTCCACTAAGGGTAAGCCTGAGGGCAATCTTAATCCTACACACCAGGAAGCTTTTCAGAACATGGATACCCTCTTCAAAGCCGCCCTGCTGAGTGTTCTTGACGATTCCATTGTGGATTCATATATGTCGTTTGACAACGGCAAAGACATGTGGGCTGCGCTCGAGGCCACGTTTGGGCCCTCGGGCGCTGGCAACGAGTTGTACGTCATGGAGCAATTCTATGACTACAAGATGACTGATTAGCGCTCTGTTGTTTAGCATACTCATGAGATACAGTCACTCTCTAAGGAACTTGAGTACTTTAAGTGTGTGTTGCCGGACAAATTTGTTGCTGGGACCATCATTGCCAAGCTTCCACCTTCGTGGAACGATATTGCTACTTCTCTGAAAACAAGAGACATGAGTTTTTTGTTTTGGATCTCATTAGCACTCTTGATTTTGAGGAGAAGGCGAGAGCAAAAGACACACGTGCTCGGGTCGCTGGGGGAGCTTCTAGTGCCCACATGGTACACGAGAAGAACTTCCAGCCCAACCAGCCCCAAAACAACAAGAACAAATCTCAGGGGAAAGGCAAGTTTGATGCAAAGAACAAGCCGTCACATTCTACCAAGTTTAAGAAGAATTATCATAACGGGAAGGGATACAAACCTCAATTTTGGTAGCACCGCACAAAATTTATATGGCTGCATCTACCTGCTGTCAGCTAACCTCATGGTGCTCCAGGTATTCCTACATTCGTAACTAGGTACAATGACCACCGCAAGATGAAATTAGCTTATTCATACATTGACTTGCTGAATGCAGTGCGGAACAATCCTGTCATGTGTGGAGGAGCAAACAAGCAGTGCAGCCGAAGGTGGAAATCAACCAAGGACTTATGAAATTATATATAATCTTCCTCAGGCAGGTCAGTATCCCCTTCGTCCAGATGATCGTGTTTTGTCATGCCGAGCTATTGATATGTGCTACTGTTTTGCAACACCGTTTAAGTATACCTACTGTTTTCTCTTTTCAGATTCAGGACAATGAATATGATTTCAGGGGAACTGCATAATATGGACTCATGTTGAGTCATCTCTATTGCCTCATGTGTTTGCTGCAAATGTGTCAACATCAATTGCAAGCTGTGGAGTTGCCAACATGCTCAAAGTGCTCGCAACATTGAGAAGAAACAAGCATGTCCAGGAAATTAATGCGTGCGCAGGGAGGCCCTTTGCTCAGAGAAGCATCGACCAATTTTCTCACAGCTTTGTATTGGTTATAGTATGGTGAATCATTGAGATGCATAAACATGCTGAACTTTTGTTCTTCTGAATGTTAGTATGCATACCGTATCTTCTGAAGCTTAGTTTAATGTGAGTGTTTGCATCCAGTTCCACATCCTCTAATTTGGTGGATGCACACAGAGAAAATAAATCTCCTCAATTTACTCCATAACCACCCCCTATTAAATAGGCCTAGTAACAAACCAGGCGCATGCAGTGGCCGGCGGGCACATGCATCCTACATGCATGGCCAGTCAGCCAAGTCCATGCTCCAGCTCCAATGCAGCAACGCAAAAGAAGAGAGCGGTTCTTGGGGAAAAGCGGGTAGTTAGTGCAGCGGGCCTTATAAACACGAACAACTCGCTCTCCCGCTTCCGTCTCCCCCCCATTTACCCCCACTCCCCAATCTTCCTCACTCGTCCAGAAAACCCCCGCTCACCTTCTTCCTCACTCGTACAGAAAACACCTGTGTAGCGACCAGACCTCAAACAGTCTGATCTCTGTGCTTTAGTGTCATCCCTGGATCAGTAATGCTGACACGCACAGTACTTGAAGGATTTATAACAGAGTAGCAATCACACACTTATTACATTGAATGTCTCGAAAGAGAACTTATTACAATAAATAAGGCTTAATGCCATCTAAAAACGATAACAGCGGAAGCCTTGGAAGATAAGAGAGTCCATCAACTCCAACGGCATCATTGAGTATAAGACCACGACCTAAGGCACCTTACTCGTCGTCTGAAAAGTCTGCAACATGAACGTTGCAGCCCGAAAACGGGTCAGCACATGGAATATGCTGGCAATGTAACACATAGAGAGTAATGAACAGAAATATGCTATACTACATGCATATAAGGCTGGTGGAAAGCTCTATGGTTACAGTTTTGCATAAAGCCAATTTTTCCCTACTACAAAGGAATAAATTTTATTTAACTATCATGGTGGTTGTTAAACATTGAGAAGGTTCACCCAACTCAATCCCAATTAAGCTTCATCTTTAAACCCAACAAAATTAAATTAAAGTTACATGATGAGATTCACATGATAATCCAAGTACTAGATACTCAAAACGTCCATAACCGGGGACACGGCTAACCATGATTAGTTTATACACTCTGCAGAGGTTTGCGCACTTTTCCCCACAAGACTCGATCTCCTCTGTTGGAATTCTCGCACTACATGGTGTTTGAGAAAACGGATGACCGAGACATAGCCTTTCAGAAGTGCTGGCACCTTACGATCGGGTAGACAGTTACACCTACTTTCCCCTACATCTGCTAGTCTACCACTGTAAGAGTTCACACAACTTAATCAACTATGCTAGAGCCCATAGTAGCTTGCGGTTGCACACAGAAGTTTCTAGCATGAATAATCTCATGATCCTTTTGAGCCTGGGTGGCGGTCCATAAAGAAAAACAGGTAATCACTGGAATCCCAGGTGCCTCAATCCACCCAGATGCGAGTTTAAGTTGCCAACTTAAATAAACCATTAAATAACCATCTCACATCTGTCATGAAAACACTCACCCAATCCACGTCTACTAGCATAGCATGGCAATATAAGCAAACGTAGAAGTAACTCCCAAGGGTTTGAAAGTAAATAGGATATAGGTACTACCTCAACTACTTCCCAAGACCCACATGCTAATCAGATCCTAATCATGCAATTGTTTGAGGATTGATCTAATGCAATAAAACTGGGTAGTAAAGAGGTATGATCAAAGTGTTACTTGCCTTGCTGATGATCTGTGAAACCTAGAGATTCGAAGTAGCAAGCGGCGCACTCCGAGTACTCTATCACAAACAATCAAGCATACAATAAGTACTCATCTAATGCATAGGTAAAACTCAAATAAAATAACTAACCAGAAAGTTCAACTTAAGAACTCCGCTTTGCAAAAAGAATCAAATCAAACAAAGCAACGAAACTCAAACGGCGAAAGTAACAAGCATCATTTACTAATCTGGACCTAAGTCAAATTTTACAATAGCAAAAACTTGTTTGAGTTGGTTAAACGGAAAGAGGGTTTCGAGACGAAACTCTAGGCGCTTGAATCGCCTGATTCCGATAAATGAGCGAAAAGATAAACTAAAATGAAAAATCGGATTAGAAATCGCGATCTGGAATAATCGCGAAAAATCCGAGAAAAAGAAAAACTGACGAACAGTCTAATGAACGGACGTTCGTTGACTGCAACTAAATGGTGAACTCATCTGTTATAACAAATGAACGAGCGAACGCTCGCTAAATAAATAAACCAGGAAAATAAAAATAAAAAAACCGATCTAGAGAAAAAACCCTAGGGCTTTCAAAAAAACCGATTCGGTTTTCTTTAGAAAACCAGGGCGGCGGGCGGCTACCTCGGCTCGGGGCTCCGGCGAGGTCTGGCGGCTTCGGCGGGGCTCCAGTGGGGCGGTGCGGCTCCAGGCGGCGGTGGCTACGGCGGCGAACGACGGCGGTGGCGCGAACGACGGCGGCGGGAGGCGAGGCGGGTCGGGTGGCGGGGTCGGGCGGGCGGCGGCGACATTTATAGGAGGGGGCGGCGTCTGGCTTGGTGAAGGGGGCGCCGGGTCGGGGTCGGCCTCGTGAGGCGTGCCCCGGCCGGACTCAGGGCGGCGGCGGGGCGGACTCCCGAGAGGGAAGGCGACGGCACGGGCTTGGCTTGGCTCGGCTGGGCCTTCGGCACAGTCGGGCGCGGAACTTCTTGTTTTTTTTAAAAAAAAATCCGCCGAAACAAAGAAAAATTCTAGAAAATAAAATAAAATTCTAGAAATGCCAAAATACACCGTCTAAATAAAATATTTAGAACAAGATGAACATTTCCTTGGCCCTAATATGCAGTTTTGAAAAACGTGCAATTTTCCTAAATTCAAATAAAATGGCGAAAAACTCCGAAATAAAAACTTATTTGATTTTATTATTAAATCCTCAATATTTCTTGATTTTGGGAAAGTCATTTTATTCCCTCTCTCATATTTTTATAATAGAAATAATTGAAGATAAAATAAATAAAATCAAATGATCCTATTTTCAAAATTTGAGAAAACTCAAATATGAAAATTACAAAATTCCCAACTCTCTCCGTCGGTCCTTGAGTTGCGTAAAATTTCTAGGATCGAGCCAAAATGCAATAAAATATGATATGCAATAATGATCTAATGTATAACATTCCAAATTGAAAATTTGGGACGTTACAGCCTGCTCCTCTTCTTCCACTCCTACAGAAACCCATGAGCTCGGCGCGACGCCCACAAGGAAAACTGAGTCGGCTAGCCCCAGCGCTAAGAAGATGAGGCTCCCGCCAGCGGCGACGCCGGTTGTAGATCCCGCACTTGGTAGCGCGGGGAGAAGCGGCGAGCCCCCCCCCCCCTCCCCACCTGGATCCTAGGAATCGGTAGAATCTCTGGTGGACCGCGTCAGCGATCTCCCGGACGTCATCCTTGAGGAGATTATGTCGCTTCTCCCTACCAAGGATTGTTGCTGCACACAAGTCCTCTCAACTCGGTGGCGCCCTCTATGGCGCACCACGCCCCTCAATCTCGACTGTCATCAGATATCTGTCCTTCCTGAATTTGATCTCCTCGGAGCCATCGTCTCTTCTCACCAGCAGGGCCCCGTTCAATGCATCTGCATCCCGACACGCTACTTGCTGTCCATAACCGGCAAGGTGGACGCTTGGCTGACATCCCCTGAATTCGGAAAACTCCTGCAGTTTGAGTTGTACCATTACCACAAAAGTTTCATACCATGAACACTCCAAGAATTCGTGCCCACACCACCATTGTCCATCTCGCGGTTTGCCTCCTCTCTCCACACCGCCACCTTCGCCCGGTGCCATCTACCAGATGATCTGGTACAAATGCTTCGACTCCCACTACTAAAAAAACTTTCGCTTGTGGTGGTTTATCTGTCGGAGGCATCACTGCACAACATCATCCACTCCAGTTGCCCTGCCCTGGAGTGCTTGCTGATTGTTTTAGGAATAGAAATTGGTATCAGTTGTCTCCAAATAAAGTCGCCTCACCTTAAAAGCATTGGAATTTGTTTTAAAGGACAGCAACTCATCATTGAAGATGCCCCTTCCCTTGAAAGGTTGCTCCTTCATTATTGTTATACACCTTCGCAAATAACTGTCGTCTCTGCGTGCAAACTGGAGACCTTGGGTGTAATTCGTGACTCGTTTAATGATCACGACAGGTTGGTGTTTGGCTCCTCACTTTTTCAAGTACCGTATATTATCATCTACACATTTGTAAACATATGCTGCATTTTTCATTTGTGCGCGTAAGTTTTATATCATCTTGGAGTACACTTTGGGTACTAATATTATGTTATATGCTCAATGAAGAGTTCGTCCATTGATAGCCTATCAATGTTGCTGGATTCTGTCAAGGTCATATATATCAGAATGTATAGTTTTGATCTGGACATAATTATTGGCTTGCTGCGATGCTTTCGATCTCTGGAGAATTTATACATAGAGGTGATCATTTCATGCACATTGAAAGCCCATATATATTATACTAGAATTAACTTTTCAGCTGTCGTTCTTTCGACATACTCTTTTTTCAGACCTTAACTGTTTTCAATCTTCATGTCTACTTAGGCAAAACCACATGGAGAAAAACGTATAACCAATCGGTGGCGTAATAAGCACAAGGATTTTCTCAGTTCTCATGACATTCGTTTGAGGACAATAATGATGGAACGATATGCATCCAACCAGGCAAACAAAAGCTTTGTCACATTCTTCCTGTTGAATGCGAGGTTACTATTGTCCATGAGGCTTAAGTTTTACCGCAAGAGATTTCTCACGGACGGACATGTTGAACAGCAAAAAAAAAGAAGTTTCAGGTGGACAAATGGGCTTCTAAACGTGCACGGCTTCTATTTACAACAAGTTGTAGTCATCCTGAAATAAATTTTTTTGCACAGGATCTTGATTTTATGGATCAGACCGATCCATTTGTTTGTGACTGCAAAAAAGAGTGGTTGGGTTAGATGTTACTGTCATGTTCAATCTGGGTTTTGTCTAAAAATTTGATGAACAATTAATCCTTGGGCTTTTTGTACCATTTGTATGCTTGAGTTGCATGTTATTGACCTCGTACTCCCCTCCACCTGCCACTACATTGCCTCACCTTCCACGGCTGCTGTTCGTTCCCGTCCGAGGCCTCGACGTCGTTCTCCGCCTTGGTTCACCCGCTGTGCCCGCCACCGTCTGGCGTTGTCAACATGGTCAAAAACCAAGAGGAATCAGGAGATGATTGTATGTGGAGAGGCTGATAGTAGGGACCCACCAGGGTCATTGCATTTCGCATGCAGGTAACTCGTTATTACAAGCCAAGAAATTACTTCCTCCTAATTGTTTGACAACTAGGTCCCACGCCATTGTCAATGTAGTCAATAAACGAGAATATTACACAACAAGCGGATAACACCAGGGACCCAGCAGCTCGCCTAGTTGTTTTTTAGTTTCAGAGACGGAGCTCAACTGCGTGTTGTGCGGGGGCTGTGGCCCGTCTAGACCACGCTTACGCTTTTATTAAGCACATGACGAGCCCAGTTGATATATTTTTTTTCTTTTTGAAATTGGCTAGCCCAGTTCTTTTTTTTGGAGAATACCAAAACCGAGGCCTACTTTCTTTTATCAGCCCTACTGGGCTGCAAATCTTTCAAGACGAGGAGGGATGTAAGTTGTAAGAAATGGGCTTGCCCAAAAATGGGCTAAAAGTTGTAAGAAATGGGTTGTAAATTTTTAAACCAAAGCCAACCGACAATTGCATTAAAATATCATTTTTTTTCAGGATTTCTCTACTCTCTACTCTTATAAAAACCAAAGCCAACTAGCAATTACATTAAAATATCATCTTTGCTCCCACAACATAAACTACTCATACAAATGCATCTTCATGTTCCATGCAACGAACAGGCATCTTGCTAGTTAAGATTCTAAATTTCATTCATTTTTTTTGCGGGGAATTGTTTTTTGAATTTTATTTTGATATAATTTTTTGAAAATTATTTTCAACGTGACTCAAAATTTCGTGATTAAAAGAGTTCGGACCCCACCGAAATATGGAAAATTTCATTGTATTTTTTAGCAGTGCCTAGAATATATGGTGTGTAATGCTAATAAAAAGAATATGGGCTTCAAATATCCTTAAGAATTAACAAATGGGCTATAAATTATTGAAAATAATGGCTAATGGGCTGTATGTTGTTTTCCACAGATTTGGAGGCTGACTTCTAGGCCTACTAGGTTGACGATGACGCTGTCCAAAAAAAATATACGTGTACGCAAGGCTTTGTCAACTTAGTCAACACACAGTAGTGACTGTTGGATGTCCATCCAATGGCCGTCGTGCTTCTTCAATCACTGATCTTCCTGCTCCAGCCGCCCAAACCAGCGCCGGCGGGACTGCCTGCTCCCTCCTCCCGTGGCTGGCTGTGCTGCCGCCAGGCCATCCCTCTAACCACCCACAAATCCTGTCATTTTCCGGCGACGTTATCCTCACCCCAAAGCCGACCAGTCAGCGCTCGTACTCCCCTCAGCGTGGGCATCTGCTGTGGTAGCTATGCTGGCTCTGGGTGGTTCTCTTCCTGGGCCTCACCCTCGTCCATCGCGTTTGTGCTCTCGGCACGGCGAGGTCAACATGGTCAACAAACAACAGCCATCGGAAGAGGCTGACAGTAGGGGCGCACACAGGTAAGTGCCTCCTTATTACGCGCAAAATAATGATTCCTCCACCTGATAGCTAGAACCCACCGGAAGGGCCTCTGTATTTTGCGAAAAAAGTTCCCCCCGCTGTAAGCTCGGACCCACCGGAAATGCCTCCTTATTATGTACAAAAAAATGAATACTCCCCCTGCTAGCTGGGACTCACCTTGGTGGGAGGCTGACTTGTGGGCCTACTAAGTTGACGGGGACGGAGGGCTTTGTCAACTTAGTCAATATGAACGATTCTAGTTCCAGTGACTGTACGATGTCCATCCAACGGCTGTAGTGCTTCTTCAACCTCTGGTCTTCGTGCTCCAGCCGCCCAAAGCAGCTCCGGTCGTGACGCATGCTCCTGCCTCCCGTGGCCGGCTGTGATGCCGCGGAGGCCTCACCGCCCCCTACTACTCCCACCACTGGCCAGGCCATCCCTCTACTCACACACACCCCCTGTTATTCTGCAGTGACGGCAGCCTCAGACCGCAGCCGAACCAGTGAACCCTCGTACTCCTCTTTGCGTGGGCATCCACTATTGCATCTTCCCCGGCTCCGTGTCGTCCCCTTCCTAGGCCTCTCCGTCGTCCACCGCCGTGGTGCTCTCGGCGCGGCGTGGTCAATGAGGTCAACGACCCACTTCCATCAGAAGAGTATTGTACATGGAGAGGCTAACCGCTGGGTCCATGGCAGCCGCAAGGAAGTGCCTCCTTATTGCGCGCAAAATAATTATTCCTCCACCTGATAGCGGGGACCCACCATACGGGCCACCGTATTTTGTGAAAAAATTGATTCGCTCCCTGACTACTGGGACCCACCAGCTACATCTTCGCACGCAAGAAAGTGCGTCTAGGAAAAAAAAGATTCGCCCCCCTGACTGCTGCGACCCACCATCTACATCTTCGCACGCAAGGAAGTGCCTGACAGTCGGGACCCACCTGGTCGAAGCGTAGTAGTGTTGTCATTCTGGTCGCAAACGTTTACGTACATACTGGTGGATGTAGAGGCGCGCACGTAGCATGTACATGTACGTTGTCACGCCCAATATGCGACCCTATCCAAAAGGAACTCGAAGGTCCCACCAAGGATAGACCCTCATATTGGAACGCTTTTGCAAGGTGGATATCATTACATCAACATTACATAATAGATGGGGATACATACAATAGGCATACAATGCCACACGAATACAGCAATACAACATACAAGAACAACATCCGACTACGGATGAATCATAAACAGAAACTCAAACAATATCCACCCTGCTAGCCCAGGCTGCCGACCTGGAACCTATCCCCGGATCGAAGAAGAAGCAGAAGAAGAACTCAACGCAAGCAAGCATCGCTCTCGCGTCATGATCATCGCATAACCTGTACCTGCAACTGTTGTTGTAGTAATCTATGAGCCACGAGGACTCAGCAATCCCATTACCATGGGTATCAAGACTAGCAAAGGGAAAGGAAGGGGTAAAGTGGTGAGGTTGCAGCAGCGACTAAGCATGATATGGTGGCTAACATACGCAAATGAGAGCGAGAAGAGAAGCAAAGGAACGAACGTCAACTAGCAATGATCAAGAGGTGATCCTGAACACCTACTTACGTCAAACATAACACAGAAACCGTGTTCACTTCCCGGACTCCGCCGAGAAGAGACCATCACGGCTACACACGCGGTTGATGCATTTTAATTCGGATCTGGTGTCAAGTTATCTATAACCGGACATTAACAAATTTCCATCTGCCACATAACTGCGGGCACGGCTCTCGAAAGTTTATACCCTGCAGGGGTGTCCCAACTTAGCCCATGACAAGATCTCGTGATCAACGAAGGAATAGACCTTCTCCCAGGAAGACCCAATCAGTCTCGGAATCCCGGTTTACAAGACATTTCGACAATGGTAAAACAAGACCAGCAAGACCTCCCGGCGTGCCGACATCCTGATAGTAGCCGCGCGTATCTCGTCTCAGGCCACGACCGGATGAGCAGTACGTACAACTAGAACCAGACCTCAAGTTTCCCCAAGGTGGCGCTGCAAGTGGCTCTAGTTTGGACCAACACTTAGACAAGCATTGGCCCGGGGGGGCTAAAATAAAGATGACCCTTAGGTTAATTACTCCCAAGGGAAATATAAGTGGTGGTGAGGCAAATGGTAAAACCAATGTTGGGCCTTGCTGGACAAGTTTTATTCAAAGCGAACTGTCAGGGGGGTCCCATAAATCACCCGACCGCGTTAGGAACGCAAAATCCGGGAACATAACACCGGTATGACGGAAACTAGGGCGGCAAGAGTGGAACAAAACACCAGGCATAAGGCCGAGCCTTCCACCCTTTACCAAATATATAGATGCATTAATAATATAAGAGATATTGTGATATCCCAACGAAACCCTGTCCACCATGGAGAAATCTTCAACTTCACCTGCAACTAGCAACGCTATAAGAGGGGCTGAGCAAAGCGGTAACATAGCCAAACAACGGTTTGCATAGGAAAGATGTCAAAGGTTAGAGGTTCATGGCAATATGGGATGGCTTGAAGAACAAGTGATAGGTAACGCAGCATAGCGCTAGAACGAAGCAACTAGCATAGCAATGATAGTAGTGAGATCCAGGGTAGCGGTCATCTTGCTTGAAATCCCGCAAGGAAGAAGAACGAGTCCATGAAGAAGATGAAGCCACGAAGACGAACCACACGTAGACGAACGCATCCTCACGATCGCAACGAAACGGGAACTATCGAGAAGAAGCACACAACATGGTAAACACACCACACATGAACAAGGCATGATGCACAACAAGCATGATGCATGACAAAGCTTCATGAAGCTACTCATGGCAAGAGACGATGCAAACAAGAGCAACACATCAAGGCAAGTTTAAATGAGGCCGGGAACAACATATAACAATTCCGGTAAGTCCTCATATGCATACTTCGAAATTGGTCCAGAACTGAATAAACCTTATGTTCAAGTTGTTAAACAGCAAGTTAAGATGCACCAAGATGATCTACATGAAATTCTAGTCAAGTTACATATAAAGTTTATTTAATTCGGAGCTACGGCCTAGAAGATATGAGCAAAACAAGTTAAACATGGCATTGATGCAAAATGCATAGAAACATCAAGCAAACACCTCAAAACAAGGATGCAACATGATAATATGGAACTACATGCAAAAACAAGCAAGTTTCATATAGAGCACACTCAAAACAGAGCAACGGTGCAACACACACACACTATACAAGTCATAACAACAATCTGTCCATAACAGCAACTAGGCATATTGCAAGCATCAAAACAACATGCTACAGCACCCCAACATAATAACAAAAGGCATGGGCATGAAGTACTGGTAAAGCATAACAAAACAAGAATACTGAGCTATCTCCAAAAACAACTAGAACATGCTCAAAAACACATGGTAAGATTGCAAATAATAACAGTTTCAGACTTTAGCAGAAATAACATCAGGTTGCAATGTTTAGAGCAAGCAAACAACATGTTACAGGAACTTAACATGGCAAACAAAGGCATGGCATGAATCTACTAATTGCATAGATCAAAAGTCCCTTACTGACCATGAGCCAAAAAGGATCAGAAGATAAGATGGCACCCATGTAAACATGGCAAGTTATATTACAGATTCATACATGGCAGAAACAACAATAAGTAGGCATGTTGGTGAGCTTGAACCACTCACCACAGAGCAAAACATGGCATGGCAAGGCAACCAACAGTAAGAAGGAATGTTTGTGAAGCTAAGCATGGCAAGAGCAAGTTCATAGGGAACATGGATCACTAGCAAAACACATGGGAACAAGTCAACTTAATGTTAACAAGCTGACAGCAACATTTTCAAGCAACTTTGGATCAAGATATGAACAATCTATAGCAAGCTATAAATGCAACAAAATATAACAGAATCTGTCAGGAAAACAGCAACAACAACTACCCTCCTTAACAAGCTCGATGCACTCAGCACACAACTCACAAAAATATATGGGTTGCACCTCTGGAAAGATGACATGGCATAGATCACATACATGTAGAGCTCATACTCATAGGTTGCACACATCAATCATGGCAAAAATGATAAATGAGCAAGTTATAACAGTTTCAGCAGATTAACATCAACATGCACTCTTCCAACAGCATTTCGGGCAGCAAGATGAGCTCAAATGAAAATGATGCAATGGAATGAAATGAAGTACTCGTCGAGGTGAACAATTTGACATATTACACGCACGAAAAGGAGCTACGGATGCAGAGATATAGCATGATGAATATGGCATGATTATGTAAGAAAACTGGGACTGGCGAAAACGGGGTCAACCTCGGGCTGGATCTGGATCTGGGTCGCGGATCCCGAGGATCGCCGGAGCTCCGCTGGAGCTGCGGGAGGAGGAGGAGGAGGCCGGAGGGGCGCGGGGAAGGGCGCGGCCGGGTCGGTCCCGGCCTGATCCGGGTGGGGCGGCGGCGCTCGGCGCGCCGGCGATGTGAGGGGCGGCCAGCGGCGGCCGGCACGGAGGCGCGAAGGCGCGCCGGGGCAGCGGCCGGCGGCGCCGGGCGGCCGCGGGGCGCGGGAGGGCGACGCCGGCGGGGATCGGGCTCGCGCCGCGGACGGCGGCGGCGGGCACCGCGGGGCGGCGGCGCAGGGGAGTCGGCGGCCTGCTCCGGCGACGGGCGGAGGCGCCGTGCGGGCAGAGGGCGGCGGCGGCGGGCGAGCGGCGGCGGAGCGGGCGCGGGCCGCGGGGGCCGGCTGCGGGCTCGGCGGGCCGGCGGCGCGCGTGGTGGCCGGGTGCCACGTGGCGGCCTCCGGTTCGCTGAGGGCGGCGGTGCGGACATGTCCGGTCCGATCCGGACGTGTCCGGCGGCGGAGAGGGAGCGGGGCTAGGGTTTGGACTGCGGAAATGGAAGGGGAGGGCCTTTATATAGGTAGAGGGAGCTAGGAGAGTCCAAATGAGGAGCGGTTTTTGGCCACGCGATCGTGATCGAACGACCGAGAGCATGGAGTGGAGTTTGCTGGGTTTTGGGCCACTTTGGAAGGGGTGTTGGGCTGCACACAAAAGAGGCCTTACGGTTACCCAGTTAACCGTTGGAGTACCAAACGACCTCCAAATGGCACGAAACTTGACAGGCGGTCTACCGGTGCTATACCAAGGCCGCTTGGCAAACCTCGGTCCATTCCGAGAAAGTTTAACACCCGCACACGAAAGGAGATAAGAAGGGGACGCCGGGTGAGATAGGAGCGCCGGATTGCAAAACGGACAACGGGGAAAATGCTCGGATGCCTGAGATGAACACGTATGCAAAATGAAATGCACATGATGACATGATATGAAATGCAGATGATGACATGGCAAAGTGCAACATGCAAGCAAATGACATGGCAATGACGGCGAATAACTGGCGGACACCTGGCGCATCGAATCCGGGGCGTTACATACGTATAGCGGCCCGTGTGCAAGAAAGAAAATACGACCACGTACGTACATATTGGCGGGGTCTTGAACGCCTACTCGCGCATACGTACGGCCAGGGCTCGTGTACATGGCTGGGTCGGAACGGAGAAACAGCGTTGTCGTTGTGTTCATGGGGAGCCAACTGGCTGGGTCAGAATGGAATGTGTTGTCGTGTTCATCGGGAGGGCTTGGATGGAATAGACAATGGAAACGAGGCCTAGCGTACCGCAGAACGGAGGAAACGGCCTTGTGTTCGACCGGCCACGTTTGAAACGGGATCTTGTTCATCGGGATGGGTCTGGCGTACCGCAAAATGGAAGAAACGGACCTCCTACGGTCGAAATGGGGGTCCTATTGATCGGGAGGGGTGTGGCGTACCGCAAAACGGACGAACGGACTTGTGTTGGAGAGCTACGGTCGAAACGGGGGTCCTGTTCATCGGGAGGGGTGTGGTGTACCACAAAACGGGACTCCACGGGATAATGTTCATATCCACCGTCGACCTCCTCCAGCCTCCACAGGCTACTGTTCATCCACCGTCGACCTCCTCCAGCCTTCACCTGCGACTGTTTATCCACGGGCTCCTGTTCATCCAGCCTCCACCGTGCGCTATTCCACTGGCTCCTGTTCAACCACCCCTCTCCACGGGCTCCTGTTCAACCACTCCTCCACGGGGTTACTGTTCATCCACCCCTCCACCATCTACTGTTCGTCCAGCCCTCCACGGGGTCGTCCTGTTCATCCAGCCCTCCACGGGGTCCTGTTCTTCCAGCCCCAACCGGCTCGGTCGATCGGGGTCCTGTTCATCCAGAGGCAACGCCACGGGATCCTGTTCATACACCCCCACTGCTCACTGTTCATCCAACCCCCCCCCCACCCCCCGCAATGCTCACTGTTCATCCAGAGGCAGCATCAATCGGCTTCAGTTAGCAGCAGTAGCGAAGGAATCGCTTGATTGGGTTCAGCTAACAGCCATCGATCGATCGCTCGGGTTCAGTAACGCGTAGCCTGCAGTGCAAACGCTCGGGTTCAGTTAGAGCCCAACACCTCGTTCGGGTTCAGTTAGAGCCCAACGCCTCGCACACACGCGCGTACGTGTACAAGAGAAACGTGCATCGCTCGGCCCCCGACCTCGCACCGTAACCAGGAACTCGCCGAAATTTTCCTCGCCCTCTCTTCTACCACGGTTTTTTCCGTCATGGACGGCCCAAAGAATGTCATGCAGCTGCGTCTTTGGCCCGCCCAGGATGAAAAGCCCATTCTGTCATGATTTTTTGCCATAGAAGTAGGAGCCCACCATCTCTATGATGATACCGGGTTTTGTCACAATTATCGTCATAGAAGTGTCATAAGTATGACAGAAAAAAAATTCGTTCGGCCCAAAATGTCACGGATGTGTCTTTTTTTTGTAGTGCTTTCCCACTCCGGAAAAAGAAGAGGGAATCCTACTAGGACTAGGGAGTCCTAGTAGGACTCCTCCCTTGGCACGCCCCCTCTAGGCCGACCTCCTCCTCCCCTCCTTTATATGCGTGGGCAGGGGCACCCCAAAGGCACATCAATTGTTCTCTTTGCCGTGTGCGGTGCCCCTCCATAGTTTACTCCTGTTGTCATAGCGTCGTAGTGCTTAGGTGAAGCCCTGCGTGGATCACATCATCAACACTGTCACCACACGGTGGTGCTGACGGAACTCTCCCTCGACCCTCTACTGTCTCAAGAGTTCGAGGGACATCATCGAGCTAAACATGTGCTGAACACGGAGGTGTCGTACGTTTGGTAGTTGGATCGGTTGGATCATGAAAACATATGACTATATCAACCGCGTTAACTAACGCTTCCGCTTTCGGTCTACGAGGGTACATGGACACAGTCTCCCCCTCTTGTTGCTATGCATCTTCTAGATAGATCTTGCGTGATTGTAGGAAATTTTTTGAAATTGCATGCTATGTTCCCCAATAGTGGCATCCAAGCCAGGTCTATGCATAGATGATATGCATGAGTAGAACACAAAGAGTTATGGGGCATAATAGTCATACTGCTTACCACCAACGTCTTACTTTGATTCGGCGATATTGTTGGATGAAGCGGCCCGAACCAACATTGCATGACCGCGTTCATGAGACTGGTTCTACCGACGTGCTTTGCACACAGGTGGCTAGCGGGTGTCTATTTCTCCAACTTTAGTTTAATCAAGTTTTACTATGTCTGGTCCTTGTTGAAGGTTAAAACAACACACTTGACGAAAATCATTGTGGTTTTAATGCGTAGGTAAGAACGGTTCTTGCTAGAAGCCCGTAGCAGCCACGTAAAACTTGCAACAACAAAGTAGAGGACGTCTAA
The DNA here is from genome assembly GCA_963921465.1 of Triticum timopheevii. Lineage (NCBI taxonomy): Eukaryota > Viridiplantae > Streptophyta > Magnoliopsida > Poales > Poaceae > Triticum > Triticum timopheevii. The sequence continues at coordinate 308,112,149 of OY997262.1, read as the reverse complement.
CTTGTTTTTGCAGGGCTTGTTGGGATGTGATGTGGTCAAGACATGATGTGATATACATTGTTGTATGAGATGATCATGTTTTGTAACATAGTTGTCAGCAACTGGCAGGAGCGATATGGTTGTCGCTTTATTGTATGAAATGCAATCGCCATGTAATTGCATTACTTTATCACTAAGCGGTAGCGATAATCGTAGAAGCAACAGTTGGCGAGATGACAACGATGCTACGATGGAGATCAAGGTGTCAAGCCGGTGACAATGGAGATCATGATGGTGCTTTGGAGATGGAGATCAAAGGCACAAGATGATGATGGCCATATCATGTCACATAATTTGATTGCATGTGATGTTTATCTTTTATGCATCTTATTTTGCTTAGTATGGCGGTAGCATTATAAGATGATCCCTCACTAAATGTCAAGGTATAAGTTTTCTCCCTGAGTATGCACCGTTGCTATAGTTCGTCGTGCCGAGACACCACGTGATGATCGGGTGCGATAAGCTCTACGTTCACATACAACGTGTGCAAGCCAGTTTTTCACGTGTAGAATACCTGGGTTAAACTTTACGAGCCTAGCATATGCAGATATGGCCTCAAAACACTGAGACCGAAAGTTCAAACGTTAATCATATAGTAGATATGATCGACATAGAGATGTTCACCATTGAAAACTACTCCATCTCACGTGATGATTGGACATGGTTTAGTTGATATGGATCATGTGATCATTTAAATGACTAGAGGGATGTCCATATAAGTGGGAGTTCTTTAGTAATATGATTAATTGAACTATAATTTATCATGAACTTAGTCCTGATGGTTTTTGCAATCTATGTTGTTGTAGATCAATGGCCCGTGCTACCGTTCCCTTGAATTTTAATGCGTTCCTAGAGAAAGCTAAGTTGAAAGATGATGGTAGCAACTACACGGACGGGGTCCGTAACATGAGGATTATCCTCATTGCTGCTCAGAAGAAGTATATCCTTGAAGCACCGCTAGGTGCAAGGCCTACTGCAGGAGCAGATGCTGATGTTATGAACGTCTGGCATGCTCGATCTGATGACTACTCGATAGTTTAGTGTGCCATGCTTTACGGCTTAGAATCGGGACTTTAAAGAAGTTTTGAAGGCCGTGGAGCATATGAGATTTTCCAAGAGTTGAAGTTAATATTTCAAGCAAATGCCCAAGTTGAGAGATATGAAGTCTCCAACAAGTTCTATAGCTGCAAGATGGAGGAGAATAGTTCTGTCAGTGAACACATACTCAGAATGTCTGGGTACCATAACCACTTGACTCAGCTGGGAGTTAATCTTCGTGATGATAGTGTCATTGAAAGAGTTCTTCAATCATTGCCACCAAGCTATAAAGGCTTCCTGATGAACTATAATATGGAAGGGATGGAAAAGACTATTCTCGAGCTCTTTGTAATGCTAAAGGCTGCGGAGGTAGAAATCAAGAAGGAGCATCAAGTATTGATGGTTAACAAGACCACTAGTTTCAAGAAAAAGGGCAAAGGGAAGAAGGGGAACTTCAAGAAGAATAACAAGCAAGTAGCTACTCCTGGGAAGAAGCCCAAGTCTGTACCTAAGCCTAAAACTGAGTGCTTCTACTGCAAAGGGACTGGTCACTGGAAGTAGAACTACCCCAAGTATTTGGCGGATAAGAAGGATGGCAAAGTGAAAGGTATATTTGATATACATGTTATTGATGTGTACCTTACTAATGCTCGTAGTAGCGCCTGGGTATTTGATACTGGTTCTGTTGCTCATATTTGCAACTCAAAATGGGGGCTAAACGAAGATTGGCTAAGGACGAGGTGACGATGCACGTCGAAAATGGTTCCAAGGTCGTTGTGATCACCATCGGCACGCTACCTCTACATATACCTTCGGGATTAGTTTTAGACCTGGATAATTGTTATTTGGTGCTAGCATTGAGCATGAACATTATATCTGGATCTTGTATGATGCGAGACGGTTATTCATTTAAATCAGAGAATAATGGTTATTCTATTTCAATGAGTAATATCTTTTATGGTCATGCACCCTTATTGAGTGGTCTATTTTTGTTGAATCTCGATCGTAGTGATACGCTTGTTCATAATATGAAGCCAAAAGATGCAAAGTTAGTAATGATAGTACAACTTATTTGTTGCACTGCCGTTTATGTCATATTGGTGTAAAGCGCGTGAAGAAACTCCATGCTGATGGGCTTTTGGAATCACTTGATTATGAATCACTTGGTGCTTGTGAACCATGCCTCATGGACTAGATGACTAAGAATCTGTTCTCCAGAACAATGGAGCAAGCCACTGACTTATTAGAAATAATACATACCGATGTATGGGGTCCGATGAGTGTTGAGGCTCGCGGCAGGTGAGTGAGTCCTGATTAGGGGGTATCCGGATAGTCGGACTGCATACATCATCCGGACTATTGAAGCGTGAAGATACAAGACTCAAGACTTTTGCCCGTGTCCGGATGGGACTCTCCTTTGCGTGAAAGACAAGCTTGGTGATCCAGATATTGTGTTTCCTTCCTTGTAACCGACTCCATGTAAACCCTAGCCCTCTCCGGTGTCTATATAAACCGGAGAGGCTGGTCCTTAGAAGGCCGATCACAATTACAATCATACCATCATAGACTAGCTTCTAGGGTTTAGCCTCTTCGATCTCGTGGTAGATCTACTCTTGTACTACCCATATCTTCAATATTAATCAAGCAGGAAGTAGGGCTTTACCTCCATCGAGAGGGCCCGAACCTGGGTAAACATCTGTGTCCCTTGCTTCCTATTACCATCAGCCTAGACGCACAGATCGGGACCCCCTACCCGAGATCCGCAGGTTTTGACACCGACATTGGTGCTTTCATTGAGAGTTCCTCTGTTTCGTCACCGCAAGGCTGGATGGCTCCTTCAATCATCATCAACAACACGGTCCAGGGTGAGACTTTTCTCCCCGGACAGATCTTCGTGTTCCGTGGCTTCGCCCTGCGGGACAATTCGCTTGGCCATCTGGAGCAGATCGGCAGCTATGCCCCTGGCCATCAGATCAGGTTCGGAAACCTGAACTACACGGCAGACATTCGCGGAGACTTGATCTTCGATGGATTCGAGCCTATGCCAGGAGCACCAGACAGTCACGACGAGCACGGCTTAGACCTGCTGTTGGACAAAGCTCGGGGTATCATCCCCGCAGTAGCCTCAGACCTAAATCTGGAATAGGCTGTGCTGCCTAAGGATGGAGGGCTGGACCCCGCCCCACAGGCTGCACTCCCATCGGCGGTGGAGCCGAACACGGGTCTCACCTCTGCGGTGGCCTGTGACTCCGGACCCCCGGATTTGCATCCGGATGTTGGTTCCTGTCCGCGCACTCCCGGGCCAGTCGAGCCAGGTTGGGCTCCGGTAATGGAGTTCACCGCTGCGGATATCTTCCAGCACTCGCCCTTTGGTGACATACTGAACTCGTTAAAAACTCTCTCTTTGACAGAAAATTCTGGGCCGAACTATGTCCGGCTCGAGTGGGAAGCAGGCGACGAGGAAATTCGTTACCCACCCACCACCCACTTCATAGCCACGGTTGATGATTTAACCGACGTGCTTGACTTCGACTCCGAAGGCATCGACGGTATGGACGATGATGCAGGAGAAGATTCAGAATCTATGGGGTGCCGGACTTCCACCTCGTCACACGACATATACATGGTGGATACGCCCAAGGAGGACGACAGCGACAATCCGGAAGATAAAACCCCCGGGCAAAAGCCAAAGCGACGTCGCAGACGCTGTTCCAAGTCCAACAGCAGTAAAAATAACAGCAAGAGCGCCAGAAGGATCGACATACCAATAAACTCCGAAGGCAATAACGACCATGAGGACCCATCGATGGAGCAGGACGAGCCAGGTCACGCCGAACCAAGTTCAGAGCAGATGCCCGATCACAATGATCCAGAGGGATGAGTTCATCAAGCCGCCCTAGGACAAGAACACAGTCCGGACGATGATGCATTCATCATCCCGGAAACACGTGTGGAACGAGATAACCTCCACCGAAAGCTTATGGCCACTGCAAGAAGTCTAGAGAAGCAGAAGCAACGGCTCAAAGCCGCACAGGAAACGCTCAATCGCAGATGGAATAAAGTGCTAGACACTGAAGAAAGACACGGCGACGATCGCCATCCAAAGAGCTATCCAAAACGCAAGCTACTGCCAGAATTCGATGACGAGGCCACTCCACCAAAGAGTAACACGACCAAGAGGCCAGACATACCACTTCATAACCGCAGCAAAGCGGCTACCGATGCTGCGCACAATCTACGTGAGCACCTGGATAAGAAAGCTGGCGCGGCTAGGTCCATCTACGGATCTAAATGACACACCCCGGTGAGGGACTGTAGTCACCAAAATGATTATGCTAATCAAATAGCAGTTCGGAATAAACACCGGACACAACAACAGCCGATGGAATGCCATAACACGTCCAGATACAGAGGGGCTGCTCACCCCTGTGCTTCACAGAAGAAGTACTGGACCATGAATTTCTACAGGGCTTTAAACCTGTGAACATAGAGGCATACGACGGAACGATAGACCCAGGGGTCTAGATCGAGGACTTTATCCTGCATATACATATGGCTCGTGGGGATGACCTCCACGCCATCAAATACCTTCCCCTCAAATTAAAGGGACCAGCTTGACACTACTTGAAAAGCCTCCCCGAAAATTCAATTGGGAGTTGGGAGGAACTTGAGGATGCTCTCAGGGCCAATTTTCAAGGGACTTATGTCCGGCCTCCGGATGCTGATGATTTAAGTCACATAATCCAACAGCCCAGAGTGTCCGCCCGCAAGTTGTGGAACAGATTCCTCAAATTGTCGATTGTCCGGATGCCGAACCCTTAGCGGCATTCAAACACAACATCCGTGACGAGTGGCTCGCCAGACACCTCGGCCAAGAAAAGCCAAGGACAATGGCAGCCCTAACAAGCCTTATGACCCGCTTTTGCACGGGTGAAGATAGCTGGCTAGCCCGTAAAGGCACCAGCAACCCCAGCACATCCGAAATAAGGGATGGCAACGGGAAGCCACGGCGTAATAAAAACAAACGCCAAAACAAGGAAGAGAGCCCGGATAACACAACGGTTAATGCCGGATTCAGGGGCTCTCGACCCGATCAGCAAAAGAAGCCATCTAAAGGCAGTAAAGAGGGACCGTCTGGTCTGAATAGAGTCCTAGACAGACAGTGCCAAATTCATGGCACCCCTGACAAACCTGCGAACCACACGCACAGTGAGTTCTGGGTCTTCAAGCAGGCCGGCAAATTAAATGCTGAACACAAGGGAAAGGAAACACCAAGTGAAGACGAGGGTGAACCTCGCCAGCCGAACACTGGGGGACAGAAAAAATTTCTGCCAGAGGTTAAAACAGTAAACACGATCCACACGACTCACACATCCACGAGAAGGCACGAACGCGCGCTCAAAAATGTGTGCGCCATAGAGCCCAGCATACCCACACCTAGTTACTGGATGACTAGTCCGATCACTTTCGATCACACGAACCACCCGACTAGTATTCGGCGCGAAGGATCAGAGGCATTGGTGCTTGACCCAATAATCGACGGATACCATCTCACCCACGTCCTCATGGACGGCGGCAACAGTCTCAATTTAATATATGAGGACACTGTCCGCAGGATGGGGATAGACCCATCCAGAATTAGTCAAAGCAACACCACCTTTGAAGGGGTGATACCAGGCGTTGAATCCTACAGCAGGGGCTCCGTCGTACTTGAGGTAACATTCGGCTCCACAGGCAACTCCAGAAGCGAAGAACTAATCTTCATCATCTCACCCTTCCAAAGCGACTATCATGCATTGCTTGGAAGAACGGCCTTCGCCCGCTTCAACGCATTGCCGCACTATGGCTACCTTACACTCAAGATGCCCGGTCCACGTGGCGTCATCATCGTTAGCGGAATCACAGAGCGCTCTTCACGCGCAGAGGAACACACGACGGCCCTGACGGCCAGAATATAAGCGGCCTCCAATATCAGAAAACATGACTGGTCATTAAGACCACAGACACGGTTAGACGAGTCCGGTAGCCCGGACAAAATTGAACTTGGGCACCGTATATGTAATCCCATAGCAGACACCAGGGGCTATAAATATTTAATACAGCCCCACACTTGGCTCAACCTTATTGGCAGGCCAACATCTTACACTTTTACTATCCATCGCATACTTACGTTGTACTCTCCTACGAGTTTTCTTTTTTTTTTTCACAGACAACGTTCGCGCGATACCCTTCCAGGATACGGCACAACGGTGACAAAGCCGCAGACGTGCAGCAGGGCCCCGTTCAACAGGTTTCTTTTTAGATTAAGCCCATGTTTAAACCTTTTCTATTGCCTCTTGTTGTTTAACCATCCCACGGGTTCCATACCCAAAGAGGATACTGCCATTATTGGCATTTCGCCACGACAGATTAACGCATGTACCTGGATACATAGGGTTTATAATGAATGAGCATTCTTGAGCTCATCGTCTGTTATAAAGTCCGAATACCTTCGGGAGTGTTCGGTGTCACGAGTTTGGCCTTATATGCATCAGCTCCGAATCATGTCTTCGGTCAAATGTTGGGTTTGCCCAGCTCCTTGGTTTGTCGCCTTATGTTCTGTTATTATTGGATAAGGTGGCCAAAGGAGAACTATTGCGATTGTGCCCTCGTTATTCCGAATGAGCACCTCAGTAGAGAAAGCTGAAAACTAATTGTCATGATACAGCGAGAGACTGTTCAACCACTCGAAGACTTATCGGAATCTTTAGGATCCCTCCGCATTAACGAAGGACCGTTTCCCGGTCATGTACACACGCGCCCGTATTCGGATGCAAGCGAAGGTACCAGGGGCTACATAGTAGCCCCACCATTAGACTCCCCTGGCTAAGCGAAAGCGTTACAACTATATAGTCCGGTTGCCTAGTTTGACGTGCGATCACCTCCTTAATGGACCAAGACGTTGGATCAAGTGTGATTATGCATATTTTTCTCAAACACCCCCGCATTATATGTGTGGGGGCTAAAGCGAACGACTGCTAACTTTCGGATTACATGTATATATATACAAAAAATGACCACACAGGAGACACAATAATACTTTCAGGCAAAAAGTATAAACATAGCCTTATAACCAAAATAACATTGTTTTTACAATGATCTAATTTATCACTCGAACAAGACATCCTTCGAGCACTGCGCCACTATTAGGCGGGCACCTTCTGTTACCTGTCCCAAATAGTGCTCGGCCGGATATTGGCCTCCCTCCGGATCCTGGGTCACCACAATGGTGGCCTCCATACCTGTTCAAAATGCTTTAACGCGGGCAAGGGCCATCCGTGCACCTTCCATGCACGCCGACCTTCTCATGGCATCAATCTGAGGCACGGCCCCAAGGAATTGCTACACCAAGCCAAAATAAATGTCCGGCTTAGGCCCCTTTGGCCAAAGATGGTCTACTAGAGACCGCATTACAAGCCCGGACAGCCTGTGAAGCTCCGCTACAGCAGCCATCTTGTCACTTAACGGAAGCGGGCGAGTGGGAGCATTGAATTGCAACCAGAAAAGCTTCTCCACTTCCTTATCACCCTGATCCTCAAAGAACTTGGCAGCGTCAGCTATACTCTTCGCCAAATCCGCATACGCGTCCGAAGGACTCCAGCGTCCATCCAGGGGAGCGTACTTCGGATCGAAAAACATCATCCGCAGCAAGTAGGAGCCCCCAGCCGCGATTTTACCGGCCTGTTGAAGCTCCTCCCGTGCACCCCTGAGCTCAGTCCGTATTTCCTTGGTGGCATTAAGTGCCTTGTTCAGGTCGGCCGAACTATCCTTATGCTCCTTTTTAAGGAGCTCATACCGGTCAGCGGCATTTCTTAACTCCACGACCATTTCGGCTATCTTTTCCTCGCTTCGGCGATGAGCAGCTTGTTCGACTCTCAAATCTTCGGCCGCTTTTAGGGCAGCCGCATTGCTAACCCGAGCTTGCTCCTTGGCCCGGGCAAGTTCCGCCCTCAGGGCCACCACGGCAGCAACACCATCTGCAGTCCAAACATACCACATTAATATCATGCTGCCTTCATATTTTCCTATACAAAGGAAGGCAGAGCACCTACTTTGTGAATTTTCCAGCCGCTCGTTCACCAGCGTGATATCGGCATCAATCGGTCCAATCTGCCTCGTTAGTTCGGCAACTTCAACGGACTGGTCGGCGGCCGGACCCACAGGTACCTGCACGTATTTACAAAGCAATCATTGGTTTAGATCCCCCGTTTGCCGCCTAGGGCGGGCAACCAGAGTCTCAGGGGCTACTATCTATATGGAGCACACATAGCGCGTGCCCCACAGCCAAAAAAAATAGTGTATTCTTCACTACATACCTCAAAGCCTCTGAGCAGGCTTGTAAATGCTTCATTCAAACCGCTTGTAGCGGATGAAATCTTCTTGAGCACCTCACTCATTAATGAGCAGTGCTCCTCCGAGAGCGCAGTTTGCTCCAGTAGGCCTGTCAGTACGTCCGGCCGGACATTGAACTGTGCCGGACCCTTCCCATCGCCCCTCGTGTGAGCCAAATGCTCCGGGCTCAGGGCGGCTGATGCATTGTCTTCCGGCTTCGGCGGATCCGGACTCCTCCGTGACGACACCTCAGTGTCGCCCGCTTCATGAGGCGGAGAGGTGGGTGGGGTCTCGCTCTCCATCATCTCCGGAGGAAGATCCCCCAAAGACGAACTCTATTGAGAAGAGCTTCTAGCCGGACTGCAAAAGACAAATCCTGATTATTGATCTAGGAGAAACACAGTACCTTCAAATTAACGATTGACTTACAGCTCGGTGGAGGGCTGGCCCATTGGCGGGCATAATGCGGTGAGGGTGCCCGTCGGGGCAGGGCCCCCCTGGGGATACCTTTTTCCCTGGCTTGGGCATCTTCGTCTTCAAGTCTTCGGAGGCATCCCTCTTCTACCCACGCGGGGAGGAGGCCTTAGCCTCCCCTTCCCAACTATCCTCCTTAGGGGAGGTAACAATTCCCCTGGTTCGGATGCGTAGCGTGTGAAGTTTGGTTTCTTCATTCTTCCCCTTGTCTTTCCCTGAGGGCATTCTACTGAGTACCCGGTCAAGCATCTTGGCCATGGCGGGACCAGGCGAGCCTTCGGGAACTGGCGCCGGACACCTGATTCTCTCCGCCTTGCTGAGCCATTCCTGGCCACGGATGATTTTCAGAATAAACAATTATGACAAATACAAAACAAGGTGTCCGGTATCAAGGTTACTTACTTGGGTATCTAGGCGATTGCAGCTTAGGCCCGCATCCTCGGTGGTGTCCGGACACTGTACTTTCGGTCCGAAGAATAATTTGCACATCCCTTCGAGCTTCAAGCCGAAGAAGTGCTTAACAGTCCGCGGACCCTCTGGATTGAACTCCCACATCCGGAGAGGCCGTCGTTGGCACGACAACATCCGACGGATTAACGTCACTTGCATTATGCTGACAAGGTTAATGTCCCTCTCAAGAAGCTCTCGGATGCGGCTCTGCAGTACTAGTACATCGCCAGCGGGTCCCCAATTTCGTCCTACGTCGGTCCAAGACGCTAGTTGTGACGGAGAGCCCGAGCGGAACTCGGGAGCGGCCACCCACTTTGTGCCTCTGGGAGCCATGACATAAAACCACCTCCGTTGCCATACATCGGATACTTCTGGGAAAGAACCCTCTGGCCATGGGGCATCGGTGTTCCTGCTTATTACGGCACCTCCGCACTCCGCATGTCGCCCCTCGATCATCTTCGGCTTCACATTGAAGGTCTTGAGCCATAAGCCAAAGTGTGGGGTGACATGGAGGAAGGCCTCACACACTATAATGAACGACGAGATATGGAGTGTCGGTGTACTAAAGTAGGGGTACCTTAGTATCCCGTACTTGGGCACGGGCAGTCGCAGCACCCCGCAGCAAGGCTTGCCGGGCGTCCGCCAAGATCCTTCGTTATTCCTCTTACTGCCATTCAAGAACAAAGTGTTAACCGAGAAGACAAGGCCCCGGCAAGAGAAGCTTGCCGGGAAGGACAAGACCCCGGCAAGAGGAGCTTGCCGGGAAGGCCAACCAAGGCACTTCAGAAAACTTGCCGCGACGCTCCGCGCGTCCCGGCAAGACCTGACGAGCGGCAAGCTTGCGGGTGCGACAAGATAGCGACCGTGGCAAGGCGCTTGCCACGGCGAAGCAACCACTCTGCGCCCACGCTCCAGCGCATTCGACGACGTGTCGCCGCAGGATCGCGTGGCGGGTAGCTGTGCAGCCAAGCGGTGCGAGGTGGCAAGAGAAGATGACGAGGAGGCCATCGTGGAGATCGGTGGCGCCCCTAACGGTCGCTTCCTGCACTCTTTGGGCGACCGGACGGGCATTAAATGCCCTTGTCCCCTGCCGTCAGAGTTAGGTAGGGGGCACTGTTGATAGCGGTTGTACCAACCCCCGTTTTTACCTTTTTTACCCCTCTTTCTACGCTGCCACCTGTCGATGACCCCTTTAGACTATAAAAAGGAGGCCCATGCGCACGTAGAAGGGGTTCGACTCATTCGAAACTACAACACACCTACGCTCTTGAGCAAGAACAGAATAGAAACACAAAGCAGCAGTAGGAGTTTTATCTCTCCGGAGAGCTCCGAAGCTGGGTAAAATCCCTCGCGTGCTTTCGCCTCGATCTGCTCTTCGTGCGCCCTCCGCTCCCCGCCGGACCGAAAAGGGGCCCTGCCCCATAGGTGCTCGTTCCCCACGACATCTTTGGCGCACCAGGTAGGGGGGCGTCGAGGTGGTGCATATCTGATCCGGCGTCTGCGTGCGCTACATCAACATCTTCATCGACATGCCACCGAAGAAGGAGGCTTCGGAGGTGGCCGCTCCGTCTGCGACTATCCTACCGCCACCAGAGCAAACGGGCGGTGGGGTGGACACCGGCGGAGGAGCGGGCGCCGACGGTGGGACTCACGTCGTCACCAGGTCCAAGGACAAGGCCCCACAAGTTTCAACGTCTGTACATCCACCGCTCCCCTCCCAGGGGGTGCAGGATCGACAACGCCACGGTACTCCTAGCACCGTAGTCGCGTTGGAACAAGGCCAAGCTGGTGGGTCGCGGGACGCTCAAGGCCAACGTACGCGTCCACACGCTGGCACGAGCGCAGTGCGGTCGCCTGGACGAGATGCTGCTCCTTCTAACACTGTTAGAAGTTTGAGCATATCCCGCACCTCGCGCCGCTCGCCGCCGCCGCCCAAGACTCCAGAGGAAGCGCTGGCCCGAGCCCAGCTGCTTCTAGATTACCCTCCAGGGCCAGACAAGATCGACGACTGGAGGGCCACCATTCAGAGCCTTATTGGCTTTGCCAACGGCGACAAGCCCCGGCAACCGAGCACATCGAAGCCCCGGCAAGACGCCCAGGCGCAAGCCGACACCGACAAGACCACTGGGGGTGCCACCATCGTGCACTCCCCGCCCCGAAGGCCAAGATCGCCGACTCACTGGGCCAATCTCGACACCGACCCCACCGCGTCGTCGGACCCGCGAGCTCGCCGCGATCAACGCCAAGTTCTCCAAGAACGACGACACGAAGACGCTCGCACTCGCATCGAGTGCAGAAGAGAGGCGCGGCGTCAATCTGACCAGCGCGCTGGGCCCACTGTCGATATGCATGTGCCAGGGGAACCAGGCGACTTGCCGTACGCGGTAGGTTGCCCTGCGTTCACCCGTGAGCTGCGGCAGGTCCAGTGGCCCAGTACCAAGAACTTCAACCCAGACGTGCCCGAGAAGTACGATGGCAGGATACATCCGTCGGAGTTCCTCAGCGTCTACACCATCGCGGTGCAGGACGCCGGGGGGCGCGACAAGAAGATCCTCGCCAACTACTTCCCGCTGGTGCTCAAGCCCAACGTCAGATCTTGGCTCATGCACTTGCCGGACAACTCCATCTCTTCGTGGGCGGACCTATGCCATCAGTTTGTCGGCGCCTTCACAGGCGTCCACAAGCCCCATGGCCAGGAAAGCGACCTTCATCTGCTCGCCCAGAAGGAAGTTGAAACCCTACGCAAGTACATACAGAGATTCAGCCAGGTGCAGCGCAACATCCCAGACATCCACCCTGCCGCGGTTATCAGCGCGTTCCATCAGAATGTGCGTAACCGCAGGATGAGGGAGGAGATGGCGATGTGCAAAATCAGAGATGTCAGCAAGCTATATGCTCTGGCCGACAAGTGTGCACGTGCTGAAGAGGGGAGAAAACTCCCCGGAGAGAACGCAGGAGCCGAAGGATCTGACAGTGAGGACGCCCCTCCGGCAAAGAAGAACCGGAGGCGGAATAACAGAAAGAGAAAGGCTAAGGATGTACTAGTCGTCGAGCAGTCCGGCAACGGAGGCGGCTCCGAGAAGGCCAAAGCTGGTGACTCCGGCGAAGCTGTGGTAGCCGCTGACAAGCAGGACGGCTCCGGCAAGCAGTACTGCAAGATCCACCGCACCAAGGGCCATGACCTCCAAGCCTGCAAGAAAGTTGAGTAGATGGTGGAGCTACAGAAAGCTGAATACGAGCGCCGCGACAAGGAGAAGGCCCAGGAAGGTGGCGGAGGATCCGGCAAGAAGCGTCCCGCCCGGGGAGGGCGCCGCGGCAAGGCCAAGCAGCGGCAAGGAGACAGGCCTCCCCGCGGCCGCGACAAGGACGAAGACAAAGATGAAGATGATGAGATGGAGGAGGATGAGACTGACGAGCAAGAGTTTCAGAAGGCAACGGAGGTTTTGTGCATCGACGGCGGTGCTTCTCTGCACACCTCGCACCGCCAACTCAAACAGTGGGTGCGGGAAGTGAACGCAGCAGAACCGTCCGTTGAATCGCGCAAGCCCCTGAAGTGGTCCAGCACGCCCATCATTTTTGATGTTGAGGATCACCCTGATCGCATCACTGCGGTCGGGTGCCTGCCGATGTTGGTTTCGCCAACCATGCACAACCTCAGGGTCACGAAGATGTTGGTTGACGGCGGGGCCGGCCTAAATCTGATCTCTTCCGCGGTGCTCAAGAAGCTCCAGATCCCCGACAGCGAACTTGAAGAGACTGGTACCTTTCAAGGAATAAACCCGGGAGGGAGCAAGCCGAAGGGGAAGATCACACTGCCAGTAACTTTTGGGAGTGAGCTGAACTTCAGGACAGAGAGAGTCACGTTTGACGTTGCTGATTTCCCATTACCTTACAATGGGATACTCGGCCGTCCAGCGCTTGCCAAGTTCATGGCAGCCTCTCACTACGCTTACAATGTGCTCAAGATGCCTGGTCCGATAAGTGTTATTTCTGTCCATGGCGACAAGAAAGATGCACTTATGTTTACCGACAAGATCTACCGGGAAGCAGCAGCCGCAGCAGAACGCAAACCACTTGCCGCTGAAGCTCCCGGGGGGAAGAAGAAGACCAAGTTTGGCAAGAGTAGCTCTGATGCCCACTCCGGCAAGCGCACCTCTTCGGAGTGCTGCGCTACCGTCGAGGACGCACCATCGAGCTCCACCGGCAAGTACAAGAAGGCAAAGACAGCTTCACCAGAGACCAAGAAAGTGGCCGCCAAGGAGGACGGCACTGGTGGTACCTTCACCATCAGTGCCACGCTTGATCCTAAATAGGAAAGCGCGCTCGTTGCTTTCCTGCGGGCGAATGTCGATATTTGCATGGCAACCATCTGACATCCCCGGTGTTCCCAGGAAAGTAATTGAGCACCACCTTGCCGTCTGCCCTCACGCGCGGCCCGTCAAGCAGAGAGTTAGGAAGCAAGTAGTGGAGCATCAAGAGTTCATTGTAGAGGAAATCAAGAAATTGGAAGCAGCAGGCCTGGTTCGAGGAGTACTCCATCCAACGTGGTTAGCCAATCCAGTAGTCGTGCGCAAGGCAAACGGGAAGTGGAGGCTTTGTATTGACTTCACTGATGTTAATAAAGCTTGTCCCAAAGATCCATTTCCCTTGCCGCGCATTGACCAGATTGTCGACTCCACAGCAGGATGTGATCTGCTTTCATTCCTTGATGCATACTCAGGATATCATCATATCTTCATGGCAGAAGAGGATGAAGAGAAAACCGCATTCATTACTCCATGTGGCACGTACTGCTTTGTACGGATGCCTTTCGGACTAAAGAATGCTGGTTCAACATTTGCAAGAGTAGTCAATCATGCTTTTGAGCCACAGCTGCACAGAAATGTAGAAGCTTACATGGATGATATAGTGGTCAAGAGCAGAGACAGAGCAACTTTGATCCAAGATTTGGACGAGACTTTTTCAAATCTGCGCAAGATCAATCTCAAGTTGAATCCCGAGAAGTGCGTGTTTGGAGTTCCTTCCGGTAAGCTTCTCGGATTCTTTGTATCTCAGCGGGGGATCGAAGCCAATCCCGACAAGATTAAAGCCATTGAACAAATCGAAGCACCGAAGCGCGTCAAGGATGTGCGAAGACTTGCCGGCTGTGTTGCTGCTCTCAGTAGGTTCATCTCTAAGTCTGCTGAGCGCGCCCTGCCGTTTTTCAAAATTTTGAAAAAGGCAGGTCCAATGAAATGGACTCCGGAAGCGGAGGCTGCGCTGCAGGACTTGAAGAGATACCTCTCCTCTACTCCAACACTTGTCGCACCTAAGCCACAAGAGAAGTTACTGCTATATCTGGCGGCAACCAATCAAGTGGTTAGTGATGCGTTAGTAGCAGAGAGGGAGGCGGATGATGAGCCAGCGATAACGGCAAGCGAGTCCAGCGACAAGCAGGGGGCTTCCCCGACAAGTTCTGGTTCCAGCAAGTATGGATCTGCGCAGCCACAAGAGGAGAAACAGAAGAAGATGGTGCAGCGCCCAGTTTACTTTGTCAGTTCCCTTCTGCAGGGGGCTAGATCAAGGTACTCTGGTGTGCAGAAGTTGCTTTTCGGCCTTCTCATGGCCTCGAGGAAGCTGCGCCATTACTTTCAAGCACATGAGATCACAGTTGTCACTCGCTTTCCGTTGAAGAGGATATTGCAGAATCCAGAAG
Source organism: Triticum timopheevii (assembly GCA_963921465.1). Classification (NCBI taxonomy): domain Eukaryota; kingdom Viridiplantae; phylum Streptophyta; class Magnoliopsida; order Poales; family Poaceae; genus Triticum; species Triticum timopheevii. Next base: position 308,097,082 of record OY997262.1, on the reverse strand, counting down.
CAACAGGCAGGATTGTCGAGTGGGCACTGGAATTGTCAAGCTTTGGCCTCAAGTTTGAAAATACTTCAACTATTCAGAGCCGAGCATTGGCAGAGTTCATAGCAGAATGGACGCCAACACCCAATGAAGAAACTCCGGAGAAGAGCATCCCCGTCAAGGAAGCAAGTAAAGAATGGATCATGTACTTTGATGGTGCCTTCTCGCTGCAAGGCGCCGGTGCGGGTGTGCTACTTGTCGCACCCACCGGAGAGCACCTCAAGTACGTGATCCAAATGCACTTTCCCAAGGAGCAAGCAACAAACAATACTGCAGAGTATGAAGGCTTGCTTGCCGGACTCAGGATCGCGGCAGAACTTTGGATCAAGAAGCTTATTGTCAGGGGTGATTCACAGCTTGTCGTCCGCCAAGTTAACAAAGATTATCAGAGTCCGCTGATGGAAGCCTACATTGATGAAGTGAGGAAGCTGGAAGTGCATTTTGACGGCCTGCAGATGGAACATGTTCCAAGAGCTCAGAACGACATCGCAGATGGCCTGTCAAAATGTGCCGCACTTAAGCTGCCTGTGGAAACCAGGGATTTTTGTGCTCAAGCTGACTCACCATCTGTAACACCATCAAATGGACAGAGCAAGAAGGGGAAGATAGCTACTGGCGACTACTTTCCGGCAGAGCTCCCCGAAGCCGCCGTCAAGAAAGTCCCCAAGATCAACACAAAGAGTGCTGAGGAGCAGTCTGCTCCGACAAGCCCTAGGGTTTGTTTCATTGAAGCAGACGCTCCCGACAAGCTGTGTCCTAACACGCTTGCCGGGGAGCATCATGCTCCGGCTGAATCACAGATTCTTGCCGTGGAAGCAGATGTTCCCGCAGCAGCATTTGCGCCTTTAATCCTTGTCGTCGAGCCACAAGCTCCGACATGGGCACAGCAGATAGTCCATTTCCTTCAGACAGGAGAACTTCTCGAAGAGCAAGAAGAAGCAGAAAAAGTAGCCCGGCAATCAAGTATGTACCAATTTGTCGATGACATACTATACAGAAGAAGATTCAACGGAGTGAAATTGAAGTGCATTCCCCGGGAAGAAGGACAAGAGCTGTTGGCGGAAATACATGGAGGCATATGTGGTCACCACATTGGCGCAAGAGCACTTGCCGGCAAGGCCTTCCGGCAAGGTTTCTTCTGGCCGACAGCCCTCCAGGATGCAACTGCGCAAGTAACCAAGTGTGAAGCGTGCCAGTTCCACTCCAAACAGATACATCAACCAGCTCAAGCTCTCCAAACAATCCCTTTATCCTGGCCATTTTCGGTCTGGGGGCTCGACATCCTCGGCCCCTTTCCCCGAGCTGTCGGGGGCTTTGAGTACTTGTACGTTGCAATCGACAAGTTCACAAAGTGGCCTGAAGTGGAACCAGTGAGGAAGGTGACAGCACAGTCAGCAGTCAAGTTCTTCAGGTCAATTGTTTGCCGTTTCGGAGTCCCGTAACAGGATCATCACTGACAATGGCACACAATTCACAAGCCCAACCTTCATGCAGTATGTCCAAGATCTTGGCGCCAAGATCTGCTTCGCTTCTGTTGCTCACCCGAGAAGCAACGGTCAAGCGGAGAGGGCAAACGCTGAAGTGTTGCGCGGGCTCAAGACCAGAACTTTCGACAGGCTGCACAAGTGCGGAAGAAATTGGATTGAGGAGCTGCCGGTGGTTCTTTGGTCGATCAGGACGACGCCAAATCGAGCCACTGGCCAGACACCTTTTGCTCTTGTCTATGGAGCAGAAGCAGTTCTCCCCACGGAACTCGTATACGGATCGCCTCGAGTGCTCGCTTATGATGAGCTTGAGCAAGAGCAGCTGCGGCAAGATGACGCGCTGCTCCTCGAGGAAGATCGTCTTCAGGCTGCTGTACGAGCTACTCGCTACCAGCAAGCTTTGCGCCGCTACCATTGCCGCAAAGTTAATGCCAGAAGCTTCGAGGAAGGCGACCTTGTTCTTCGGCGCGTTCAATCTGCCAAGAATTCCAACAAGTTGACGCCGAAGTGGAAAGGCCCTTATCGGTTGAAACGAGTCACTAGGCCCGGCACTGTCCGCCTTGAGACCGAAGATGGCTTTCCGAAGGTTCCTTCGCCCACAAGTTCACCGGGGGGAGGAGAGGATAAAGATGTGGACCAGGTGTCGTTCAAAAAATACAGCCTTGCCGGGACGTAGACGACAGAAAAGCTAAGTTGTCAAAGTTTGAGCACAGTTAGTTTTAAATTTTTAAGTTATATTCCTTGAACGACCGTGCCTTGTATGGAAAACCTGTGCGCGGAGGAACCGGCTCGTGGCTAAGTTGCGCCCTTACTTTGTTTCGAGTCCGCTCAACAATGAAAGTGTGCTGCGACTAGTCCTGACAAGGTTTCTTGCCGGAGGCAACACCACCAGCAGGCTGCTGATGTTCCGCACTCAGCGCTCGTGTCAACTGTGTTTGCGCCGGCAAGTTCCCTAAAAGCGTAGGGCGAAAACATGCAAGGGATGGAATCAAGTAAAGGAAGTAACATAGCAGATAGTACCCAGAATAAAGTCATATTACAATAAATAACTTGCCGCGCTCTAATAGATTGTTCCTATGACATATCTAGCAGCGGCAAGAAGAAGGAAGGGAGAAGAAGGGTGGCCTAATCCACGCGCTCGCCGTCAACCCTCCTGACCTCATTCAACTTGTCCACGATGGGTGCGACAATGGCTTTGAGTTCTTCGAGATCAGTGCCCGCCGGCAGCTTCTTGAGGACGCGGGTGAGGTCGAGGCCCGGATTGCGGAAGAGTATCTTCACCAACACCTTCTCCAAGACCTTGGCACAGATTGCGCGCGACTCGTCCGCCAGCTTCTTTGGGATCCTTTCCCGGAGTTGCTGGAGGGCCGTCACCACACCCTTGAAGAAGAGAATAAGCTTGGCGCTGGGCTGGAGGTTTTCGTCAGCAGAGTACCCGAAGCCCGCCAAGTCCAGCTCCGCCAACTCCTCGTCGATGGCTACAGCGATGTTGACAAGGCCCTCCCTCCAGAGCTCCACCGTAGCCTTGAAGGTGTTCTGGGTCTCAGCGGCCCTCGTCAGCAGCTCCTCGTTGCCCTTGAGCTCCTTCTTCAAGTCATCCTCTCGCCTCTTGGCGGCGTCCAGCGTCTCCGTCAAGGTGGCCAGCTTCAGCTCCAGATCAGCGCTCGAGTCCTTGGCGGCGTTCAGCTCCTTGATCTTGTCGGCAAGTTGAACTTGCAGATCGCCATGGGCAAGAGCATCCTTCTTGTGCTCGCGCTGGAGTTCGGCAAGCTCCTCATCCTTCTTTTTCATGTCCGCCTCCAGCTGCGCCACCTTCACCTCTAACTCCTTCTTGGCAGCCTCAGCAGCCGCGGCGGCATCCTTCGCCTCCTTGAGTGCCCCGCCGAGTGATTGCTCCTGGGCCTCGAGCTCCTCCTCGTGGCTGTCCAGATTGACCTTCTTCTGTGTCAGTTCACCTTCTCGCCTGGACAGCTCCTCGGCGGCGAGCCTCTGCTGCTCCTCGGCTTCAGCCTTCTCCAAGATGAACGCCTTCTTCGCCTCGTCGAGTTGCACCCTTTCCTCCGCAATGGATCGGAGGGCCTCCTGGTTGCGGCTCTTGAGCTCCTTCGCATGCTCCTCTATGTCAACTCCCGCCCGCGCGACAAGCGCTTCCCGGGACTCAAGCTTCGCTTGCCGGGCACGGTAGAGTGACACCAGCTTTCGGAGCAACTGCTCCTCCTCGGACTCGCCGCTGCTACTGCTTGGCGCATCAACCACCGCCAACCCAGCGGAGGCGAGTACTTCCCCGTAAAACTCCTCCCCTTCAACCGGCGCCCTGGAACTCGACGCCCAGGGAAGCTTGATGTATACGCCCTCGCCGGCCTTCAAGTATGCGCCTGGTTGGGGCTCCTCGGAGCCCGGCGCTGCATCAGCGGCGGAGGGGTCGGCTGACGGTGCAGCGCCTTGCGCTCCTGCGCCCTCCGGGTCGTCAGTACGACCGCCGGACCCCTCGCCGGCTCCTGCGCCAGCAGCCTTGGCGGCTTCCTCGTCGGCAGGTTCATCAGCGCCGACCTCTTCCTCGTCAGCGGCGGCATCTTCAGTGTTGCCGCGTGCGTCTTCCTCGCCGGTGGCCTCGGTCTCCATCGGGTCTGCGAGAGGGGGATCTGAGGACAGGGAGAGGAAGGAAAAGTCAAGCAAATATCCAAAAAATAAGAAAGAAGATCAAAAGAAGAACCCAAGGGAAGATTTCCGACAAGGAAGGTTACCTGTGCTGGGCTCTGTGACCATGGGCTCCTCCACCAAGGGCTCACTGGTTCCGTCCCTTGCCGGGGACCCCTCCCTTGCCGGGGAGTGCTCCCTTGTCGAGGAATCGCCCCTTGGCGGCGTAGTCGAAGCAGACAGCACCTCCGGGGCGGTTTCTGATTGCTCCTGATGGGCCCGCTCTGCTCCTACATGAATGAATCAGCAATCAAGATGTCAGCAAAAGAAGAAGCACCCATGCGCGCCCCACAACAGAAAGTGAACCAAACACTTACGCTGGGGGCTGCTGCGAGGAGAAGGAACTGGGTCTGTCAAGGTAGTCTCAGACGTGTCCTCTGCCGTCACAGCAGGATCGTCCTCGATGACAACCACAGGGACCTTGGCCCTCTTCGCCGCTCTCTCGGCCAGAGTCCTGTAATGGAACAAGGATTCAGGGGAAAAGCACACGCTCCTTGCGCAGCGCCTCAAGCCGTAGCGCCTCGGCTGACTTCGTGGCCTTGCTGGTCTTCGGAGCCATGGCGGAAGCGGCGGGGAGCGTGGAGGTGTTGAGGGCGACGGCGGCGACGGGCGGCGGAGCGCTGCTCTCTTTCGGCTTGGGAAGCGGAGGGGAGCGGCGGAGCTTTCGAAGGAAGGAACTGCAAGTGGCGAAGGTGGGGGAACGATCCTGTTTCCTCTGCTTATAAACAGGGGAGGCAAACGTTACACATTTCCTGATTTAAGTATTGCCCACGATCTCTCCCACGATGCCGCGATTGACGCGTGCCGTTATGAGAGGACGCGGTGGATACGGAGTGGATTTGGTTTGGACCCAGGCCGCGCGTGCCCGTTCCCTGTTTTGGGCCTGGCCCAATAGCGCTCAGCACCGTGTATGGCCCAGGCCCGGGGGCTCCTATCGGTGTACTAAAGTAGGGATACCTTAGTATCCCGAACTTGGGCACGGGCAGTCGCAACACCCTGCGGCAAGGCTTGCCGGGCGTCCGCCAAGATCCTTCGTTATTCCTCTTACTGCCATTCAAGAATAAAGTGTTAACCGAGAAGACAAGGCCCCGGCAAGAGAAGCTTGCCGGGAAGGACAAGACCCCGGCAAGAGGAGCTTGCCGGGAAGGCCAACCAAGGCACTTCAGAAAACTTGCCGTGATGCTCCGCGCGTCCCGGCAAGACCCGACGAGCGGCAAGCTTGCGGGTGCGACAAGATAGCGACCACGGCAAGGCGCTTGCCGCGGCGAAGCAACCACTCTGCGCCCACGCTCCAGCGCATTCGACGACGTGTCGCCGCAGGATTGCTCCTGGTGCACGTGGCGGGAAGCTGTGCAGCCAGCGGTGCGAGGTGGCAAGAGAAGATGACGAGGAGGCCATCGTGGCGATCGGTGGCGCCCCTAACGGTCGCTTCCTGCACTGTTTGGGCGACCGGACGGGCATTAAATGCCCTTGTCCCCTGCCGTCAGAGTTAGGTAGGGGGCACTGTTGATAGCGGTTGTACCAACCCCCGTTTTTACCTTTTTTACCCCTCTTTCTACGCTGCCACCTGTCGATGACCCCTTTAGACTATAAAAAGGAGGCCCATGCGCACGTAGAAGGGTTTGACTCATTTGAAACTACAACACACCTACGCTCTTGAGCAAGAACAGAATAGAAACACAAAGCAGAAGTAGGAGTTTTATCTCTCCGGAGAGCTCCGAAGCTGGGTAAAATCCCTCGCGTGCTTTCGCCTCGATCTACTCTTCGTGCGCCCTCCGCTCCCCGCCGGACCGAAAAGGGGCCCTGCCCCATAGGTGCTCGTTCCCCACGACATGGAGGATGGCGTCCGGAGCTAGATCATGAAAATCCAACCCATAATAGAACATGAGCCCCCCTCACAAAAGGATCGAGGGTGAGGCCCAAGCCGTAGAGGAAGTGAGGAACAAACACGACGCACTCATTGGGCTCCAGTGTAGGGATGACCTGCCCTGGAGCAGGAAGCCTATGCTGGATGTCGGTGGTCAGATATCCGACCTTCCTAAGCTTCGCAATGTCCTCCTTTTGAATCGAGGAGGCCACCCACCGGCCTTGAGGGTTGGATTCGGACATATTGAAGGATCTGGGGTGTTGGAGCTTAGGTCTTGGGTGTTAGAACTCGAGGTGCGAGAAGGTGGAAGGGAGGTGGAAAAGAGGCATAGGCCTCAGCCCCTTTTATAAAGGGGGTGAATATCAAGAGTCCTTAGGGTGACCGCATGAGGTTTACCTGACGGCACATGGAGTCATATCAACGGTCATCATGGGGCTACGCACGCCCGCATTAATGGAAGATCCCGCAATAAGAGGAACACGATCTCTGCCTCGACAGGACGTGCCAATAAAACTGCCTCGCAACACGAGTCGAGGTGGGGCAAGAAACACCGGTTCATGTTCGACCAGGCCACGATCCAAGGGCATGACGTATGAAGATTGCCAGCAGATCAGATTTACGCTATGTTCCCTACAATGGTATGTGAAGATCATCTTGCAGATCCGGACATGGTTTGAGTGTTCGATAACTACTTTGGAGTATTTGAAGAAGGAACCCGCCTTGCAATGCCGAAGACAAGACTGCGCGCCGGACTCATCGTCATTGAAGCCTGGTTCAGGGGCTAATGAGGGAGTTCTGGATTAGGGGGTATCCGGACAGCCGGACTGCATACATCATCCGGACTATTGAAGCGTGAAGATACAAGACTCAAGACTTTGGCCCGTGTCCGCATGGGACTCTCCTTTGCGTGGAAGACAAGCTTGGCGATCTGGATATTGTGTTTCCTTCCTTGTAACCGACTCCATGTGAACCCTAGCCCTCTCCAGTGTCTATATAAACCGGAGAGGTTGGTCCTTAGAAGGCCGATCACAATTACAATCATACCATCATAGGCTAGCTTTTAGGGTTTAGCCTCTATGATCTTGAGGGAGTCCTGGACTAGGGGGTGTCCGGATAGCCGGACTATCAATATCCGCCGGACTCCAAGACTACGAAGATACAAGATTGAAGACTCCGGCTCGTGTCCGGATGGTACTTTACTTGGCGTGGAAGGCAAGCTTGGTGATACGGATACGTAGATCTCCTACCATTGTAACCGACTCTGTGTAACCCTAGCCCTCTCCAGTATCTATATAAACCGGAGGGCTTTAGTCCGTAGGACAACATACATTACAACAATCATACCATAGGCTAGCTTCTAGGGTTTAGCCTCCTTGATCTCATGGTAGATCTACTCTTGTACTACCCATATCATCAATATCAATCAAGCAGGAGTAGGGTTTTACCTCCATCGAGAGGGCCCGAACCTGGGTAAAAACATCGTGTCCCTTGTCTCCTGTTACCATCCGCCTAGACGCACAGTTCGGGACCCCCTACCCGAGATCCGCCGGTTTTGACACCGACATTGGTGCTTTCATTGAGAGTTCCTCTGTGTCGTCACCGATAGGCTTGATGGCATCTTCAACCTGCAACGCTGCCCAGGGTGAGACTTTTCTCCCCGGACAGATCTTCGTATTCGGCGGCTTCGCCCTGCGGGCCAATTCACTTGGCCATCTGGAGCAGATCGAAAGCTAATCCCCTGGCCGTTAGGTCAGATTTGGAAGCTTAAACTTCACGGCTGATGTCCGAGGAGACTTGATCCTCGACGGACTCGAGCCATAGCCAAGCGCGCCGCACTGTGACGATGGGCATGATCTAGCTCTGCCGCCGAACAGTGCCTTGGTGGCCGCACACGGATCCGCTTCGGCTATTAGCCCGGAGCCGATCGCCCAGATCGAGGGTCGGTGGATAGACGCCGCCCTGGGGGCTTCAACATCCACGGCGATGGAGCCAAACACTAACCTTGTCCCTTGCGAAACTCGTGATTCCGAGGCACCGGACTCCTCGCCGGACTCCGAACCTCCCGCGCCCCTACCAATCGATCCGGATTGGGCGCCGGTTATGGAATTCACCGCCGCGGACATCTTCCAATGCTCGCCTTTTGGCGATATCTTAAATTCACTAAAGCATCTCTCGTTATCAGGAGAGTCCTGGCAGGATTATGGCCAGGATGGTTGGGATGCGGACGACGAAGAAATTCAGAGCCCACCCACCACCCACTTTGTAGCCACTGTCGACGATCTAACCGACATGCTAGACTACGACTCCGAAGACATCGACGCTATGGACGACGATGCCGGAGATGAACCAGCGCCCACGGGGCACTGGAAGGCCACCTCGTCATATGACGTATACATGGTGGATACCCCAAAAGATGGGGACGGCGAAGGAACAGCGGAGGCAGATCCCTTAAAGAAACAGCCCAAGCGCCGGCGTCAGCGGCGCCGCTCTAAATCTCGCCACAGCAAGAATGAAGATTCCGGCACAGGAGATAATAATACTCCAGAGAGTGCCGAAGACAATTCCCTCCAGCAAGACTCAGCGCAGGAGGATGCAGAAGCAAGACCTCATGAGAGGGCGGCAGACGAAGAGGTTGATGATCATAATTATATGCCTCCCTCCGAAGATGAAGCAAGCCTCAACGATGACGAATTCGTCGTACCCGAGGATCCCGTCGAACAAGAGCGCTTCAAGCGCAGGCTTATCGCCACAGCAAACAGCCTAAAGAAAAAGCAGCAGCAGTTTCAAGCTGATCAGGACCTGCTGGCCGATCGATGGACCGAAGTCCTCGCGGCCGAAGAGTATAAACTCGGACGTCCCTCCAAAAGTTACCCAAAACGCAAGCTGCTCCCCCGATTAGAGGAGGAAGCATACGTACATCCATCACCAGTGCACGATATGGCTGACCGACCACCCCGTGGTCGTGACAGAGAGGCATCCAGGCCCCCAGCCAAGACCATACCCCGGCATCGCTTCAAAAGTACGAAGCCAAGAGGGAACGCGCCGGACTTGCGGGACATATTGGAGGACAAAGCAAGACAATCCAGATCCATCTATGGATCACGGGGGCGCCCTACGACCCACGATGAATACCATCGTGCCGGACACAATAACCCCAGCCGGGCCGAACACAGCAGACAACGCTCCCTCGAGCTGCGTCGCGATATTGCTCAATACAGGGGCACCGCACACCCGTTATGCTTCACTGACGAAGTAATGGATCATCAGATCCCCGAAGGGTTTAAACCCGTAAACATCGAATCTTACGATGGCACAACAGACCCCGCGGTGTGGATCGAAGATTATCTTCTCCACATCCATATGGCCCGCGGCGACGATCTCCACGCCATAAAGTACCTCCCACTCAAGCTTAGAGGACCAGCTTGGCATTGGCTTAACAGCTTGCCCGCAGAGTCAATTGGGTGTTGGAAGGACCTGGAGGCCGCTTTCCTTGATAACTTCCAAGGCACATATGTGCGACCACCAGACGCCGATGACCTAAGCCACATCATTCTGGACACGGTTCTTGACAAAGAAAAATCAAATCGTCGATTGTCTGGACGCAGAGGCCCTTGCAGCCTTCAAACATAACATCCGGGACGAAAGGCTAGCCCGGCACCTAGGGCAGGAAAAGCCAAAATCCATGGCAGCCCTCACATCGTTAATGACCCGCTTTTGTGCGGGAGAGGACAGCTGGCTAGCCCGCAGAAACAATCTCCATAAAAATTCTGGCAGTCCGGATACTAAGGACAACAACGGCAGGTCACGTCGAAACAAAAACAAGCGCCGAATTAACGGCGACGATAAGGAGGATACGGCGGTCAATGCCGGATTCCGAGGCTCTAAACCCGGTCAATAGAAGAAGCCATTTAAAAGAACCATTCCAGGTCCGTCCAATCTGGACCGAATACTCGACCGCTCATGCCAGATACATGGCACCCCTTAAAAGCCAGCTAACCACACCAATAGAGATTGCTGGGTGTTCAAGCAGGCCGGCAAGTTAATTGCCGAAAACAATGATAAGGGGCTAAATAGCGACGACGAGGAAGAGACCCGGCCGCCGAACAACAGAGGACAGAGGAGTTTTCCCCCACAAGTACGGACGGTGAATATGATATACGCGACCCACATACCCAAGAGGGAGAGGAAACGCGCACTAAGGGACGTCTATGCGATGGAGCCAGTCGCCCCAAAGTTCAACCCATGGTCCTCTTGTCCGATCACTTTCGATCGAAGAGACCATCCGACCAGCATACACCATGGCGGATTCGCCGCATTGGTCTTAGACCCAATCGTCGATGCGTTCCACCTCACGAGAGTCCTGATGGACAGCGGCAGTAGCCTGAACCTGCCTTATCAGGATACAGTGCGCAAAATGGGCATAAACCCATCAAGGATTAAACCTACAAAGACAACCTTCAAAGGTGTCATACCAGGAGTGGAAGCCAACTGCACAGGCTCAGTCACACTGGAAGTGGTCTTCGGATCCCCGGATAATTTCTGGAGCGAAGAGTTAATCTTCGATATAGTCCCGTTTCGCAGCGGCTATCACGCTCTGCTCGGACGAACCGCGTTTGCCAAATTCAACGCGGTGCCGCATTGTGCATACCTAAAGCTCAAGATGCCAAGTCCTCGTGGAGTCATCACGGTCAATGGGAATACGGAACGCTCCCTCCGAACGGAGGAACATATAGGGCTCTCACGGCAGAAGTACAGAGCAGCCTTCTAAGGCAATTCTCGAGTCCGGTCGTTAAACGGCCGGATACAGCAAAGCGCGCCCGGAGCAATATCAACCAAGACCACCTGGCGCAATCAGAGCACGCGTAGCAATGCGGCCCCAACCCTCGCCCGCGTATGATCGCAAGAATAACACTCCGCGTACATCATTACGCTCTGGAGATACCATGGGCACAGGGGAGGGGGCACGATCACAATGGACCCAGAGTGCGGTTCGACCACACCAGGGGCTCGCAAATGTGCCTCTTTTTTATTATTATTATTTTTCTCCTTTTTTGTACACAGGACTCTGTTATCCAGAAGCCCTGTCCGGCGGTGAACCTGCCGAACTCATGATGCAACAGTCAGGGACTAAAGAAGGCCGCGTCGAACACTCAGGCGGTCTCAATTACGAGCATTAAATTTAATTACATACACCAAATCCGCAGCTCATCCCTGGAGGGGGACATGTTTATTTAGTCCAAATCCCTTGCCTACCGCACTATTTGTATCAGTCTGCTCTACTAGCAGACTTTTCTTTCATTAATAATGCAGCACCTTTATGATTGCAATTGCATTACATTATATATATATATATATGCTCATTATATGACATCTGCCACCTGTATATTTTGGTACGGCATAATACACCAGGGGCTTATGTTCCCCACTCTATGGTGTGATAAAGTCCGAACACCTTCACAAGTGTGGCACCCCGAACTTATAGCATTATATGAATCGGCTCCGAATCATGTCTTGGGTCAATAGTTGGGTTTGCCCGGCTCCCACGTTTTGGTGCCTTACGTTCCGTTCTGTCGGCTAAGGTGGCACTGGGAGAACCACTGCGATTGCGCCCCGGTTGAGCCGGGTTAACGCCTCAGTGGATAAAGCTAAAACTGACTGGCATGATAAGGCGAGAGACTGGTCGCTGTTCGAGAGGTTTTTTCGGGTCCTTAAAGACTCACGCCGCTTCGAGCGAAGTTCCGGATGATGTTCGATGAAGGCGTGGATAGCGCCCCGGATTCGGTCTTCCGAATACTAGGGGCTTCGCCGAAATTTAAAATTATAGAATTCTATGGCTAAGTGAGAGTGTTCAAGCATTATAAGTCCGGTGCCTTGTTCGTCGTGTTGAGCGCCTCCCTAGATGGACCCAAAAATGGGAACAAGAGTGCTCAAGTTTATCACCGAACACCCCAGCACTTGTGGCTTGGGGGCTGAAGCTAACGACTTGCCATCTCTCAGATTTTATAAACGGCCGCACAGAAGGTAATATTTTAAATTAAACAAGCGTTGCTCATGGCGCATATGAACGTAGTTTTCAGCGCACAGGATAAATAAACAGCGAGTTCACTCAAAGATTACATTTCGGGAGCACTCATCTGCAATATTGTAGTCTCCCTTCAGGACAATTTTATAATACTTCTCCGGCGTGCGATACTCCTTGCCCGGTGGCGGTGGGTCCGTGAGAAGCTTCTCCGCATCCAATTTGCCCCATTGCACCTTTATGCGGGCAAGGGCCCGACGAGCACCTCCGATACAAGCGGAGCGCTTGACTACATCCAGTCTAGGGCATGCATCCACCAGCCGCCGCACGAGGCCAAAGTAGCTACCAGGCATGGCCTGTCCAGGCCACAGCCGGACTATGAGGCCCTTCATGTCCTCCGCAGCTACCTTGGGGAGTTCGACCAGCTGCTTCAGCTGGTCGCTTGGGGGCACCGGATGGCCGGCCTCAGCATACTGAGACCAGAAGACCTTCTCCGTCGAGCTCCCCTCCTCGCCACGATAGAATGCGGCGGCATCAGACGCACTACGCGGCAAATCTGCAAACGCCCCTGGAGAGCTCCGAATTCGGGTAAGTGTCAGGTAGTTCACATTAACATGCCTGCTTTGCATGAAAAACGCCTTACCCGCCGCTATCTTCTTTATGTCCTCAACCTCCTGAAGGGCCTTATGGGCCTCGGCCTTGGCGGACTTGGCACTTTCGAGAGCCGAGGCAAGCTCGGACTCTCGAGTCTTGGAGTCACGCTCCAAACTCTCATGTTTTTCCATGAGAACCTGGAGCTCTTGCCGAACTTCCGTCACACGTGCCTCTTGCTTTTCTCGCTCAGCACGTTCCGCGGCCGCATTGCGTACGGCCACGGACACAGCATCCTTCAGGGCTGCCACCTCGTTAGTGGCCCCTGCAATACACATATTATCCTTGTTAATTTTATTTGCAACCAAAATCCTTTTCTGTAAGGTACTTATTCAAAGAGGTGTTACTCACCTTCTTTTTCCTCGAGCTGCTTCTTTGCGTGGCTGAGCTCTTGCTCGGACTGCTCGAGTTCTTTCTTCAGCACGTCAACCTCTGCCGTTAATGCGGCAGAGGTTAGCAGTGCAGCCTGCAAACCCATATTGACATATTTTAGGCAACCCTGCGTATATCTTGTTATAGATCCTTAGTCCGGCTTTTCTTTCCGAACACCGAACTAAGCATCAGGGGCTACTGTCTATGCGGTATTATATTACATTATTTTAACTTTTTTACCTCAAAGCTTGTTAAAAGGCTGCTGCAGGCTTCGGTCAGCCCGCTCTTAGCGAGCTGAACCTTCTCAATCACCACACTCATGAGAGTGCGGTGTTCTTCCTCGATGGAAGCGCCTTTAAGCGCCTCCAGCAGGTTATCCGGCGCCTCCGGTTGGACGGAGGCCGCCGGCGTCACGGTCCTGCCCTTCTTTCGAAGGGGCCGCTTGCCGGACTCTGGAACCACTGCGGGTTCCGATGTAGAGTCCGGCACGAAGTCCGGGCGGCTGCCTGACGGCGCCTCCGGAGCCTCCTCCTGATGGGTCCCTCTTTGGGATCCCACTTCGGCGTCCTCGTCGGTGCATGGGGTGGACGCAGTCGGGATGGAATTTACATCCGACGAGGCCAATGACCCGCTCAATGAGTTGGGGAGATCATCATTGGCCGGACTGCGGGCAGAATGCGGCGTTAGAAGGATACTACGTGACATAAAAGAAATTACACATCAAGGATCCGGATACATACGATCTTGCCGGACGCCTGGCCCTTGGAGGCCGCTCATCCTCACCAACGCTGATGTTGGCGGAACTGTCCGGGGGGATAGCTCTCCCCCTCTTGGACCCTTCGGCCCCCCCGATTGGGGAAGCCTTCCTTTTCTTCTCTCCCTCCTCCGGGAGAGAGTACTCCTCCTCGTCTTCGGGAGAGGAGTCCTCGTCGTCGTCAGACGCCTGATTGCGGGAACTCTTTCGAGTCCCCGCGACCACCTTCTTGGCCTTCTTCTCCGGCACCACGTGCGGTGCCGGAACCAGCAGCCCTGTTAAGCGGGCGTTCGCTGGGTCTTCTGGCATGGGAGCCGGGCTGATAAGCAGCTTGGCCTTCTCCATCCATTCCTGTCAAAGGAGAAGGCAGAATGAAGCCTCATTAGAGTCAATCTAATTATCACAAGTGTCCCGTAATGGGGTTGAATCACTTGCCTCGTCAGTTGGATTCTGCGAGCTGAATCCGCGGTCTTTGGTCGCGGACGCGGGGGCTTCGGCTCCCTTGAACAGCACCCTCCAGGCGCCTTCATATGTTGTATCGAAGAGCCCGTTTAGCGCCTGGTGCTGTTCCGGATTGAACTCCCACAAATTAAATGCCCGTTTTTGGCATGGGAGGATCCGCCGGATGAGCATGACTTGGACCACATCGACGAGCCTGAGCTTATTGCTCACCATCTTCTTGATACAAGCTTGGAGTCCCGTCACCTCCACCGAATTCCCCCACTACAAGCCCTTCTGTTTCCAGGAGGTGAGCTGCATGGGGATGCCAGATCTAAACTTGGGGGCCGCCGCCCATGTGGATTTGCGCGGCTCGGTGATGTAGAACCACCCCGATTGCCACCCCTTGACGGAGTCCACGAAGGTCCCTTCTAGCCAAGGGATGTTGGGCAATTTGCCCAACATGGCGCCTCCGCATTCCGCTTGTGTACCCTTTACAACCTTCGGCTTGACGTTGAAGGTCTTGAGCCACAGACCGAAGTGGGGCCGGATGCAGAGAAAGGCCTCGCACACGACGATAAACGCCAAGATGTTGAGGATAAAGTTCGGCGCCAGATCGTGGAAATCCAGGCCGTAGTAAAACATGAGCCCCCGGACAAATGGATGGAGCGGAAAGCCCAGTCCGCGGAGGAAGTGGGGGAGAAAGACGACCCTCTCATGAGGCCTGGGGGTAGGGATGAGCTGCCCCTCGTCGGGCAGCCGATGCGCGATATCGCCGGAAAGGTATCCGGCGCTGCGCAGCTTGGTGATGTCCTCCTCCTTGATGGTGGAGGCTAACCATTTACCTCCCGCTCCGGACATATTCGGAGAAGGTCGAGGAGAGATGCGCGAGTTCGGGCATTGGAGCTTGAGTTCGCGGGGATGGATAGGCAAAGGAGGAAGCAGGCGTAGGTGAAAAGGTGAATCCTTATCCCTTGTATATAGGCGGACAAAACTATACGTCCCCCACCAGCCTGGTAAAACTCGCTTATCTCCCAAGCGCCACAATCAATGGCGCGATTGGGTTACCCACGCACGTATTGATGAGAATCCCGGAATAAGGGGAACACGATCTCTGCTTCGACAAGACGTGCCAAGGAAACCGCTTCGCTAAACATGCTGAGGTGGTATAATAATTCGAATAAAGGCCTGGTGGCGGTGTGATGTCACGGCGCATAATACGTCAGCAGATTGAACTAAGTGTACATTTTATTCTCTCTACGGTGGAATGTGGAATTTATTTTGCAGAGCCGGACACTATCCTAGTGTTCATGATCTTCTCTGGATTATTCAAGGGAGGAACCCGCCTTGCAACGCCGAACATTATGCTCGCCGGACTTATCGTCATTGAAGACTGGTTCAGGGGCTACTGAGGGAGTCCTGGACTAGGGGGTGTCCGGATAGCCGGACTATCAATATCCGCCGGACTCCAAGACTACGAAGATACAAGATTGAAGACTCCGGCTCGTGTCCGAATGGTACTTTACTTGGCGTGGAAGGCAAGCTTGGCGATACGGATACGTAGATCTCCTACCATTGTAACCGACTCTATGTAACCCTAGCCCTCTCCGGTATCTATATAAACCGGAGGGCTTTAGTCCATAGGACAACATACATTACAACAATCATACCATAGGCTAGCTTCTAGGGTTTAGCCTCCTTGATCTCGTGGTAGATCTACTCTTGTACTACCCATATCATCAATATCAATCAAGCAGGGGTAGGGTTTTACCTCCATCGAGAGGGCCCGAACCTGGGTAAAAACATCGTGTCCCTTGTCTCCTGTTACCATCCGCCTAGACGCACAGTTCGGGACCCCCTACCCGAGATCCGCCGGTTTTGACACCGGCAGATCTCGTGGTAGATCTACTCTTATACTACCCATATCTTCATTAATCAAGCAGGAAGTAGGGTTTTACCTCCATCGAGAGGGCCCAAACCTGGGTAAACATCTGTGTCCCTTGCTCCTGTTACCATCAGCCTAGATGCACAGATCGGGACCCCCTACCCGAGATCCGCCGGTTTTGACACCTACAGCGGGTATCATTATATTCTGACCTTCACAGATGATTTGAGTAGATATGGGTATATCTACTTAATCAAACATAAGTCTGAAACATTTGAAAAGTTCAAAGAATTTCAGAGTGAAGTGGAAAATCATCGTAACAAGAAAATGAAGTTTCTATGATCTGATCGTGGAGGCGAATATTTGAGTTACGAGTTCGGTCTTCATTTAAAACAATGTGGAATAGTTTCGCAACTCATGCCACCTAGAACACCATAGCGTAACGGTGTGTCCGTACGTCGTAACCGTACTCTATTAGATATGGTGCGATCTATGATGTCTCTTACCAATTTACCGCTATCATTTTGGGGTTCTGCTTTAGAGACGGCTGCATTCACGATAAATAGGGCACCATCTAAATCCGTTGAGACGACAACATATGAACTGTGGTTTGGCAAGAAACCTAAGCTATCATTTCTTAAAGTTTGGGGCTGCGATGCTTATGTGAAAAAGCTTCAACTGATAAGCTCGAACCCAAATTGGAGAAATGCGTCTTCGTAGGATACCCAAAGGAAACTATTGGGTACACCTTCTATCACAGATACGAAGGCAAGATATTCGTTGCTAAGAATGGATCCTTTCTAGAGAAGGAGTTTCTATCGAAAGAAGTGAGTGGGAGGAAAGTAGAACTTGATGAGGTAATTGTATCTTCTCCTAAATTGGGAAGTAGTTCATCACAGAAATCAGTTCCAGTGATTCCTACACCAATTAGTGATGAAGCTAATGATGATGATCATGAAGCTTCAGATCAAATTACTACCGAACCTCATAGGTCAACCAAAGTATGGTCCACACCAGAGTGGTACGGTAATCCTATTCTGGAAGTCATGTTACTAGACCATGATGAACCTACAAACTCTGAGGAAGAGATGATGAGCCCATATTCCGTGAAATGGCTTGAGGCCATGAAATCTGAGATGGGATCCATGTATGAGAACAAAGTGTGGTCTTTGGTGGACTTGCTCGATGATCGGCAAGCCATAGAAAATAAATGGATCTTCAAGAATAAGACTGACGCTGACGGTAATGTTACTGTTTACAAAGCTCGACTTGTTGCAAAAGGGTTTCGACAAGTTCAAGGAGTTGAATACAATGAGACCTTCTCACCTGTAGCGATGCTTAAGTCTGTCTGAATCATGTTAGCAATTGCCGCATTTTATGATTATGAAATTTGGCAAATGGATGTCAAAACTGCATTCCTTAATGGATTTCTTAAAGCAGAGTTGTATATGATGCAACCAGAAGGTATTGTCGATCCAAAAGGTGCTAACAAAGTGTGTAAGCTCCAGTGTTCCATTTAAGGACTGGTGCAAGCCTCTCGGAGTTGGAATATACGCTTTGATAATGTGATCAAAGCATATGGTTTTATACACACTTTTGGAGAAGCCTGTATTTACAAGAAAGTGAGTGGGAGTGAGGGAGTCCCGGACTAGGGGGTGTCCGGATAGCCAAACTATCATCTTCGGCCGGACTCCTGGAGTATGAAGATACAAGATTGAAGACTTCGTCCCGTGTCCGGATGGGACTTTCCTTGGCGTGGAAGGCAAGCTTGGCGATACAGATATGTAGATCTCCTACCATTGTAACCGACTCTGTGTAACCCTAGCCCTCTTCGGTGCCTATATAAACCAGAGGGTTTTAGTCCGTAGGACGAACAACAATCATACCATAGGCTAGCTTCTAGGGTTTAGCCTCTCTGATCTTGTGGTAGATCTACTCTTGTACTACCCATATCATCAATATCAATCAAGCAGGAGTAGGGTCTTACCTCCATCGAGAGGGCCCGAACCTGGGGCAAAACATCGTGTCCCTTGTCTCCTGTTACCATCCGCCTAGACGCACAGTTCAGGACCCCCTACCCGAGATCCTCCGGTTTTGACACCGACATTGGTGCTTTCATTGAGAGTTCCTCTGTGTCGTCATCTTTAGGCCCGATGGCTCCTTCGATCATCCACAACAATGCGGTGCTGGGTGAGACTTTTCTCCCCGGATAGATCTTCATATTCGGTGGCTTTGCACTGCGGGCCAATTCGCTTGGCCATCTAGAGCAGATTGAAAGCTACGCCCCTGGCCATCAGGTCAGATTTGGAAGTTTGAACTACACGACTGTCGTCCGCGGAGACTTGATCTTCGATGGGTTCGAGCCACAGCCAAGCGCGCCGCACTGTCACGATGGGCATGATCTAGCTCTGCTGCTGAACTGTGCCCTGGAGGCCGCAATAATGTCCGCTCCGACCCTTAGCTCGGAGCCGACTGCGCCGATTGAGGACGGGTGGCTGGACACCGCCTCTGGGGCTGCGATCTCTACGGCGATTGAGCCGAACACCAACCCTGTCCTTTGCGAAGCTTGTGACTCCAAGGTGTCGGACTCCTCTCCGGAGTCCGAACCTGCCGCGCCCCTGCCAATCGAATCCGATTGGGCGTCGATCATGGAGTTCACTGTTGCGGACATCTTTCAGCACTCGCCCTTTGGCGACATCCTAAATTCACTAAAGTCTCTCTCTCTATCAGGAGAGTCCTGGCCGGACTGTGGTCAGGAAGGTTGGGATTCGGATGACGAAGAAATTCGAAACCCACCCACCACCCACTTCGTAGCCACTATCAAAAGTTTAAACGACGTGCTCGACTTCGATTCTGAAGACATCAACAGTATGGACGATGATGTAGAAGACAAACATGAACCAGCACCCATAGGGCACTGGACAGCCACCTCATCTCATGATGTATACATGGTGGACACACCTAAAGGAAGCGACGACGAGGAACAATGGGACGCCACGAGGGATCATTCCCTCGAAAAGCAGTCAAAACGGCGACGTAAGCGCCGCTCAAAATCCCGCCTCGACACAGAACGCAGCCATATAGACCCAGCCATAGAGCAGGGCGAACCGGTGGACGATGGACATGCTATTGAGCAACCGTCCGAACAGGACAATCCGGATAAACAACCCGTCCCCGGCGAAGATAACAGTCCTGATGATCTCACGCTGGACAAGTTACAGGAGCAGAAGAACCTCCATAAAAGGCTCGTCGCCACTGCACGTAGCCTGAAGAAGCAGAAGTGGAAGCTCAAAACAGCAGAAGATGTGCTCAGAATCAGATGGAGCAAAGTACTCAACACCGCAGACAAATACGACGACAGTCGCCGAACAAAGAGCTACCCGAAGCGAAAACTACTGCTAGAATTTGATGAGGAGGCCGTAGAGCCACCACAATCAAAGAACAAGGAGACCACCCGGTCGGATATACGACCCCATGGCAAACATAGAGCGGCAAATGGCACCGCACACAAATCGGCACGCGATCCGCACACGGATTCGCATCAAAAAGATGGCCCAGTTGGATCCATCTATGGCCCAAGAAAGCAAGCTCTAGTAAGCAATGCAACATGTCAAGTATCCAAATATTATGGTACACCTAAATATAGGGGTGCCGCACATCCCCTATGTTTCACCGATGAGGTTCTGGATCATGAATTTCCAGCGGGATTCAAGCCCGTAAACATAGAGGCATACGATGGAACAACAGACCCTGGAGTCTGGATTGAGGATTACATCCTCCACACACACATGGCTAGAGGAGATGACCTCCACGCCATAAAATACTTACCCCTCAAGCTCAAAGGGCCAGTTCGGCATTGGCTCAAAAGCCTCCCCGAAAACACCATTGGAAGTTGGGAAGAGCTCGAGGATGCTTTTCGGGCAAATTTTCAAGGGACCTATGTCCGACCTCCGGACGCAGACGATTTAAGTCACATAACTCAACAACCCGGAGAGTCAGCCCACAAATTCTAGAACAGATTCCTTACTAAAAAGAACCAAATAGTCGACTGTCCGGACGCTGAAGCCTTAGCAGCTTTCAAACACAACGTCCGAGACGAATGGCTTGCCAGACACCTCGGCCAAGAAAAGCCAAGAACAATGGCCGCATTAACAAGCCTCATGACCCACTTTTGCGCGGGAGAGGATAGCTGGCTGGCAAGATGCAGTACTAACAACCCAAGTACATCCGAAGTTAAAGATGGAAACGGGAAACCGCGACGCAGCAAGGACCAGCACCGGACCAAGGGTAACAGCCCGAAGAGCACGGTAG
This sequence comes from Triticum timopheevii, assembly GCA_963921465.1. Lineage (NCBI taxonomy): Eukaryota > Viridiplantae > Streptophyta > Magnoliopsida > Poales > Poaceae > Triticum > Triticum timopheevii. The sequence continues at coordinate 308,076,568 of OY997262.1, read as the reverse complement.
TCAACGCCGGATTCAAAAGCTCACAGCAGAATCATAGAAAACTGCCCCCTAAGGATAATAGGGACGAGCTATCTAACTTAAACAAAATCTTGGACAAGGTATGCCAAATCCACAGTACCCCCGGGAAGCCTGCAAATCATACCCATAGAGATTGTTGGGTCTTCAAGCAGTCCGGCAAACTCAACGCCGAACACAAGGGGCTCGACACACAAAGCGAAGATGATGACAAACCCCACAAGTAGAGCACCGAAAAACGAAAGAATTTCCCACAAGAAGTCAAAACAGTAAACTCACTTTATGTGACAAAAGGGAAAAACAGAACGGCGCCCATAGAGATACGCGCCATACGGCCTATCCCAGAGGAGTCTCGCCACTGGTTGTCAAAACCAATCACCTTCGACCATCAGGATTACTCTAGAAGTATCCAGAATGCAGGATGGACTGCCTTGATATTAGATTCGATAATCAACGGACTCCAATTTACACAAGTCCTAATGGACGGTGGCAGTGATCTAAACCTGCTATATCAGGACAGAATCCGCAAATTGGGGATAGACCCAACCAAAATTCGTCATAGCAACACCTCCTTTCAAGGGGTAATGACAGGCCGATATGCCCATTGTACGGGCTCTCTATTGCTAGAAGTTGTGTTCGGCTCACCTGACAACTTCCGCCGTGAAAAGTTAACCTTCCACCTCACCCCATTTACAAGTAGCTATCAAGCACTACTGGTGCGTGAAGCTTTCGCCCGCTTTAACGCAATACTGCATTATGCATCCCTCACACTTAAAATGCCCGGTCCACGAGGCATCATCTCCTTAAAGGGAAATATCGAGTGTTCCTCGAGCGCGGAAGATTGTGTGACTGCCTCAACAGCCACACACTAAACTGGCTTCACTAATTCAAGCGCCCAAACAGGTCGTTCAGACCCCGGACACGGCTGGACGAGTCCGCCGTAAACATACAGGGGCTTACCAGCCGCACACCCTCGCACTAGGGGCTCCGCGCATATACAACAAGAGACAATAAAGCTCAATTTTATTTATTTTTTGAAACGTACTTTGTTTATTTTAATATAACGTACATCTTCGCATGATCTTTTTCAACTAAGTTCCTCTCTTTTACAGATGAACACCGTGCGACACCCGTCCAGGATACGGCACAACGGAGACACAGGCGCAGACGTGCAGCAGGGACCCGTTGCAGGGATTCTTTTCAGATTAAGACCCTGCGTAAACCTTTTTTACTGTCTCTTGTTGATACACATCCCCTGGTTTCTTACTATAACCGAGGAGGAGGCTGGCGTTTTGGCATAGGCCACGTCAGAATTTTGCGCGTACCTGGACACCAGGGGCTTATTACCAAGGGTGTTGTTCGGCCCGTTTTCATAAAGACCGAATACATTAGGGAGTGTTCGGCGTCTCGAGTTAGGACTTATATGCATCAGCTCCGAATCATGTCTTTGGTCAAATGTTGGGTTTGCCCGGCTCCTGTGTTTTGCTGCCTTACGTTCCGCTCTATCGGCTAACGCGGCACCCGGAGAACTACTGCGATTGTGCCCCGGTTCGGCTAGGCGAGCACCTAAGTAGAGAAAGCCGAAAACTGACTGTCATGATATAGCGTGAGACTGGTCAACCACTCGATGACCCTCCGGAATCTATAGGATTCCTCCACATTGACGAAGGGCCGTTTCCCGGTCAGGCACATACGCGCCCCGAATTTGGGTGAGTGTGGTGCCCCTAGGGGCTATATAGTAGCCCCATTGTCAAACTCCTATGGCTAAGTGAAAGTGATAAAGCATTATAGTCCAATTGCCTAGTTTGCTACGCTACCACCTCCTTTATAGGACCAAGACATTGGGTAAGTGTGCAAATGCGCCTTTTGCAAACACCCCCGCATTATATGCGTGGGGGCTGAAGCCGAAGACTGCCATCTTTCAGGTTATATACACATATACATTGACGGCCGCACAGGAGGTATTTTAATTCTTGAAAGCACAAGTATAAAAAGCTTCTATATTTCATCAAAACATTGTTTCACAATAATACATGTTATTCGAACATAATATCCTTCGAGCACTGCGTCTCTATTAAACGAGCGCCCGGCAGAACTTCCTAAAAATAGTGCTCGACAGGTACTCGGCTTCCGTCCGAATCTTGGGTTGCAACATCGGTGGCCTTCATCTCCGCCCAGAATGTCTTGACACGGGCAAGAGCCATCCGCGCACCCTCTATGCATGCCGACCTCCTCATTGCATTGATATGCGGCACCGCACCAAGGAACTGCTGCACCAAGCCAAAATAACTCTTCGGCTCAGGCCTCTTCGGCCACAAAAGACTCACGACATCCTTCATGGCAAGTCCGGATAACCTATTCAGCTCCGCCCGTTCGGCCAAGCGATCGGTTAATGAAAGTGGGATCTCTGGATTATGGAACTGCGACCAAAAAACCTTTCCCGCTTCGTGATCCTCTTGATCTCGGAAGTGTTCGGCGGCGTCCGCCGCACTTGCCGCCAAGTCCAGATAAGCATCTTCCGCACTCCATAGCCGGTCCAACTGAGCATAATTATGGTCCAGGAATTTCCTCCGCAGCAGAAAGGGCTTTCCAACCGCGATGTCTCCGGCCTGACGCAGCTCCTCCTTCATAGCTCTCATCGCAGAGCGAGCATCCTTGGCCTCGGCAGTGGCCTTCTTCAGGTCCTCTCGTACCGCCCAATCTTCTTCTTCAAGAAGCTTGCAGCGGTCGGCAGCATTCTTCAACTCCACGGCCATCTCGGCCATCTCCTTCTTGCTTTAGCAGTGAGCAGCTTGTTCGGCTTTTAGCTCTTCGGCCGCCTTTAAGGCAGCCGCGTCACTCTTTCTGGCCTGCTCCTTGGCTTGGGAGAGCTCCGCCCGCAGATTCTCCATGGCAGTGGCACCATCTGCATCAAGCATACTTGTTGTAAGGCATGGGCATCAAGCTCCCTTACCAGGTGTCTCGGAGAAATTGCATACCTTGTGACTCGTTAAGTCGCCTATTGACAAGCGCGATGTCGACATCCGCCACGTCAAGTTGCCGCTTTAGTTCGGCAAAATCATTAGTCCGGCCAGTGACCGGACCCTTCACCACCTGCATAGGAAGGGCGACCCATTATACCTGGGATTATGATGCTCGGTGCGCTGTCATTTTTGATAACGCACCGAGCCTCAGGGGCTACTATCTACACAGGGCGCATTTTATATGCGGAACTGTCAGAAGGTACATCATTTTGCGTACCTCAAAACCTGTCAGTAAACTTCTAACGGCTTCATGCAATCCACTCTCAGCGGATGAAATCCTTTCAATCACCGTACTCATTAACGCACGGTGATCTTCTGAGATAAATGCTCGCCCGAGCAGATCCTTCAGCTCCTCCGGCCGTACACCATATGGTGTCGGACTCGTCCGATGGCCTTTTTCGAAGGCCGGACGCGGAGGGCTTTGAGGGGACACACGACTACCTTCCGGCCCCGCCGGACTCAGAGAAACCCTCTGTGAAGACACCTCAGGGTCGCCCGCCTCATAAGACGGTACGGCAGGTGGAGGCATTTCGCTCTCTATCATCTCCGGACGAAGATCCCCTGAAGATGAGCTCTGCTTAGAAGGGCTGAGATCCGAACTACAAGGTAAAATTTCGGTTATCAGAAATAGGGTAGGGATATCCTTTATTTTAATAAAAACTCCCCTTTTTCTTACGGATCGGTGGAGGGCTGATTCCCTTGGGGGCATAATGCGGCCGAGGCATCTATCGGCGCCGGATCCTCTGACAAAGATTTCTTCCCCCGCTTTGAGACCATGGTCTCCGGGTCTTCAGAGCGGTCCTCTTCTTCCCTTGGATGGAGGGATTCTCGATCCCTCCTTTCCTGGCAGCCTCCTTCGTGGAGGCGGTAGCTTCCTTGTTCCCCCCTTCACCTTCTTCCGAAAGCGCAACCTCCAGCATCCTGGTTAACACGGGATCCGGCGTGGTCTCGGGGAGGGGGCCGGACACCTGATTAACTTTGCTTTTGCTATCCACTCCTGTTCAAGGGACAGCTCTTTTAAAGGGCAAGTTTGTGATAAATATAGGATAGCGTGTCCGGGTACAGGGATACTTACTTGAGTATCCGGGTGATTGTAGCTCAGACCTGCGTCCTCGGTCAAGTCCGGACACATCTCTTGTGATCCGAAGAAAAGCTTGTACATCTCCACGGGCGTCGCGCCCATAAAATGTTGGAGAGCTCGTGGTCCCTCCGAGTTAAACTCCCACATGCGGAGGGGAGGATGCGACGAATCAGCATGACCCGCGCTACTACGACCAAAGTGATCTCTCTCTAGGAGGTCTCGAATGCGGCCCTGCAGCAAGGGCACGTCCTTGGACGGCCCCCAGTCAAACCCTTTATTGATCCATGACACCAGCCGCGGTGGAGGACCCGAGCGAAAGGTAGGTGGCGCCACCCATTTGGTGCCCCTGGGAGTTGTGATATAAAACCACTCTTATTGCCATAAAGTGAGCTCTTCTTGAAAAGAGCCCTCGGGCCACGGAGCATCAGCATTCTTGCTTATAACAGCCCCTCCGCACTCTGCATGTTGCCCCTTGATCATCTTCGGCTCCACTTCGAAGGTATTGAGCCACAATTCAAAGTGAGGGGTAATGCGGAGGAAGGCTTCGCACACGACAATGAACGATGAGATGTGGAGGATGGACTCCGGATCCAAGTCGTGGAATTCCAACCCATAGTAAAACAGGAGCCCCCTCACGAAGGGGTCCATCGGGAAGCTTAACTCCCGAAGGAAGTGAGACGCGAACACCACGCTTTCACCAAGCTTGGGAGTGGGAATAAACTGCCCTTGGGTAGGCAGCCTATGCGAAATTTCGCTGGTTAGATACCTGGCCTCTCTTAGCTTTAACACATCTTCTTCCGTAACGGAGGAAGGCATCCACCGGCCTTGCAGGTCGGAGCCGGACATCATCGAAGGTCCGAAATGCCTGAATCTGGAGCCTTGGGTGTTGGAACTCGAGGCGAGGGGCGGATTCGATTGAGATTGAAAGGAGGGACTGGAGCCTTGGTCTCTTTATAAAGAGGTTGAATACCAAGAGCCTCCCCCGTGACCGTTCGGGACTCGCCTCCGATAGTGGAGACGTGCCAACGGGCACGGTTGGCTTACCCACGCCCGTATTGATGAGAATCCCGGAATAAGGGGACATGATCTCTGCTTTGACAAGATGTGCCAAGGAAACCGCCTCGCTAAACGCGCTGAGGTGGAACAGTAAAAACGATTCGAATAAAGGCTTGGCCGTGGTGTGATGTCACGCCACGGAATACGTTAGCAGATTGAACTTGTGTAAATATTATTCTCTCTATGGTGGTATGTGGAACTTATTTTGCAGAGCCGGACACTATCCTTGTGTTCAAAATCTTCTATGAAGTATTCGGAGGAGGAACCCGCCTTGCAATGCCGAAGACAATATGCGCGTCGGACTCGTCGTCATTGAAGCCTGGTTCAGGGGCTACTGAGGGAGTCCCAGACTAGGGGGTGTCCGGATAGCCGAACTATCATCTTCGGCCGGACTCCTGGACTATGAAGATACAAGATTGAAGACTTCGTCCCATGTCCGGATGGGACTTTCCTTGGCGTGCAAGGCAAGCTTGGCGATACGGATATGTAGATCTCCTACCATTGTAACCGACTCTATGTAACCCTAACACTCTTTGGTGCCTATATAAACCGGAGGGTTTTAGTCCGTAGGACGAACAACAATCATACCATAGGCTAGCTTCTAGGGTTTAGCCTCTCTGATCTCGTGGTAGATCTACTCTTGTACTACCCATATCATCAATATCAATCAAGCAGGAGTAGGGTTTACCTCCATCGAGAGGGCCCGAACCTGGGTAAAAACATCGTGTCCCTTGTCTCCTGTTACCATCCGCCTAGACGCACAGTTCGGGACCCCCTACCCGAGATCCGCCGGTTTTGACACCGACATGGAGCTCCGTAGCATTTCTAATATTATATGTGGATGACATATTGTTCATTGGAAATAATACTGAATTTTTGGATAGCATAAAAGGATACTTGAATAAGAATTTTTCAATGAAGGACCTCGGTGAAGCTGCTTATATATTGGGCATCAAGATCTATAGAGATAGATCAAGACGCTTAATTGGACTTTCACAAAGCACATACCTCGATAAAGTTTTGAAGAAGTTCAAAATGGATCAGTCAAAAAGGGTTCTTGCCTGTGTTACAAGGTGTGAAGTTGAGTTAGACTCAATGCCCGACCACTGTAGAAGATAGAGAGAAAATGAAAGTCATTCCCTATGCCTCAACTATAGGTTCTATCATGTATGTGAAGGAAATATGCCCTAGTGGCAATAATAAAGTTATTATTTATTTCCTTATTTCATGATAAATGTTTATTATTCATGGTAGAATTGTATTAACCGGAAACATAATACATGTGTGAATACATAGACAAACATAGTGTCACTAGTATGCCTCTACTTGACTAGCTCGTTTATCAGAGATGGTTATGTTTCCTAGCCATGGACAAAAGAGTTGTCATTTGATTAACGAGATCACATCATTAGGAGAATGATGTGATTGACTTGACCCATTCCGTTAGCTTAGCACTTGATCGTTTAGTATGTTGCTATTACTTTCTTCATGACTTATACATGTTCCTGTAACTATGAGATTATGCAACTCCCATTTACCGGAGGAACACTTTGGGTACTACCAAACGTCACAACGTAACTGGGTGATTATAAAGGAGTACTACAGGTGTCTCCGAAGGTACATGTTGAGTTGGCGTATTTCGAGATTAGGTTTTGTCACTCCGATTGTCGGAGAGGTATCTCTGGGCCCTCTCGGTAATGCACATCATTATAAGCCTTGCAAGCAATGTGACCAATGAGTTGGTTACGGGATGATGCATTACAGAACGAGTAAAGAGACTTGCCGGTGACGAGATTGAACTAGGTATTGGATACCGACGATCGAATCTCGGGCAAGTAACATACCGATGACAAAGGGAACATCGTATGTTGTTATGCGGTTTGAATATGTAGGAGCCAATATGGGCATCCAGGTCCCGCTATTGGTTATTGACCGAGAATAGTTCTAGGTCATGTCTACATAGTTCTCGAACCCGTAGGGTCCGCACGCTTAAGGTTTCGATGACAGTTATATTATGAGTTTATGAGTTCGGAGTCCCGGATGAGATCGGGGACATGACGAGGAGTCTCGAAATGGTCAAGACGTAAAGATCGATATATTGGACGACTATATTCGGAGTTCGGAAAGGTTCCGAGTGATTCGGGTATTTTCCGGAGTACCGGAGAGGTACGGGAATTCGCCGGGGAGAAGTATTGGGCCTTATTGGGCCCTGCGGGAAAGAGAGAGGGGCTGCCTAGGGCAGGCCGCGCGCCCCCCCAAGGCCTAGTCCGAATTGGACTAGGGGGAGGGGCCGCACCCCCTCCTTCCTTCCCTTCTCTCTTCCCCTTCCTTGTCTCCTACTCCTACTACATGGAAGGACCCCTAGTTGGACTAGGAAAGGGGGAATCCTACTCCCGGTGGGAGTAGGACTCCCCATGGCGCGCCCCTCCTAGGGCCGGCCTCCTCCTCCCTCCCTCCTTTATATACGGGGGCAGGGGGCACCCCATAGACACACAAGGTTATCTACGGATCGTTCCTTAGCCGTGTGCGGTGCCCCCCTCCACCATATTCCACCTCGGTTATATCGTCGCGGAGTTTAGGCGAAGCCCTGCGCTGGTAGAACATCATCATTGTCACCACGCCGTCGTGCTGATGGAACTCATCTCCGGAGCTCGGCTGGATCGGAGGCCGGAGATCGTCATCGAGCTGAACGTGTGCAGAACTCGGAGGTGCCGTACGTTCGGTACTTGGATCGGTCGGATCGTGAAGACGTACGACTACATCAACCGCGTTGTCATAACGCTTCCGCTTACGGTCTACGAGGGTACGTGGACGACACTCTCCCCTCTCATTGCTATGCCATCACCATGATCTTGCGTGTGCGTAGGAGAATTTTTGAAATTACTACGTTCCCCAACAGTGGCATCCGAGCCTAGGTTTTATGCGTTGATGTTATATGCACGAGTAGAACACAAGTGAGTTGTGGATGATATAAGTCATACTGCCTACCAACATGTCATACTTTGGTTCAGCGGTATTGTGAGATGAAGCGGCCCGGACCGACATCACGCGTACGCTTACGCGAGACTGGTTTCACCGTTACGAGCACTTGTGCTTAAAGGTGGCTGGCGGGTGTCTGTCTCTCTCACTTTAGTTGAACCGAGTGTGGCTACGCCCGGTCCTTGTGAAGGTTAAAACGGAGTCTATTTGACAAACTATCGTTGTGGTTTTGATGCGTAGGTAAGAACGGTTCTTGCTAAGCCCGTAGCAGCCACGTAAAATTTGCAACAACAAAGTAGAGGACGTCTAACTTGTTTTTGCAGGGCATGTTGTGATGTGATATGGTCAAGACGTGATGCTATATTTTATTGTATGAGATGATCATGTTTTGTAACCGAAGTTATCGGCAACTGGCAGGAGCCATATGGTTGTCGCTTTATTGTATGAAATGCAAACGCCCTGTAATTGCTTTACTTTATCACTAAGCGGTAGCGATAGTCGTGGAAGCAATAGATGGCGTAACGACAACGATGCTACGATGGAGATCAATGTGTCGCGCCGGTGACGATGGTGATCATGACGGTGCTTCGAAGATGGAGATCACAAGCGCAAGATGATGATGGCCATATCATATCACTTATATTGATTGCATGTGGTGTTTATCCTTTATGCATCTTATCTTGCTTTGTTTGACGGTAGCATTTTAAGATGATCTCTCACTAAAATTATCAAGAAGTGTTCTCCCTGAGTATGCACCGTTGCCAAAGTTCGTCGTGCCGAGAAACCACGTGATGATCGGGTGTGATAAGCTCTATGTCCATCTACAACGGGTGCAAGCCAGTTTTGCACACGCGGAATACTTAGGTTAAACTTGACGAGCCTAGCATATGCAGATATGGCCTCGGAGCATGGAGACCGAAAGGTCGAGCGTGAATCATATAGTAGATATGATCAACATAGTGATGTTCACCATTGAAAACTACTCCATCTCACGTGATGATCGGTCATGGTTTAGTTGATTTGGATCACGTGATCACTTAGATGACTAGACAGATGTCTGTCTAAGTGGGAGTTCTTAAGTAATATGATTAATTCAACTTTAATTTATCATGAACTTAGTCCTAGTAGTATTTTGCAAATTATGTTGTAGATCAATAGCTCGCGTTGTTATGTTTATTTTGATATGTTCCTAGAGAAAACTGTGTTGAAAAATGTTAGTAGCAATGTTGTGGATTTGATCCGTGATCTGAGGTTAATCCTCATTGCTACACAGAAGAATTATGTCCTTAATGCACTGCTAGGTGACAGACCTATTGCAGGAGCAGATGCAGACGTTATGAGCGTTTGGCTAGCTCAATATGATGACTACTTGATAGTTTAGTGCACCATGCTTAATGGCTTAGAATCGGGACTTCAAAGACATTTTGAACGTCATGGACCATATAAGATGTTCCAGGAATTGAAGTTAATATTTCAAGCAAATACCCGAGTTGAGAGATATGAAGTCTCCAACAAGTTCTATAGCTAAAAGATGGAGGAGAATCGCTCAACTAGTGAGCATGTACTTAGATTGTCTGGGTACTTCAATCGCTTGAATCAAGTGGGAGTTAATCTTCCAGATAAGATAGTGATTGACAGAATTCTCTAGTCACCATCACTAAGTTACTAGAACTTCGTGATGAACTATAGTATGCAAGGGATGACGAAAACGATTCCCAAGCTCTTCGTGATGCTGAAATCAACGAAGGTAGAAATCAAGAAAGAGCATCAAGTGTTGATGGTTAACAGATCACTAGTTTCAAGAAAAGGGCAAAGGGAAAGAAAGGGAACTTCAAGTAGAATGACAAGCAAGTTGTCACTCCCGTGAAGAAGACCAAAGCTGGACCAAAGCCTGAAACTGAGTGCTTACACTGCAAAGGAAATGGTCACTGGAAGCGGAAATGCCCTGAATATTTGGTGGGTAAGAAGGATGGCAAAGTGAACAAGTGTATATTTGATATACAGGTTATTGATGTGTGCCTTACTAGTGTTTATAGTAGCCCCTGAGTATTTGATACTTGTTCGGTTGCTAAGATTAGTAATTCGAAACGGGAGTTGCAGAATAAACAGAGACTAGTTAAGGGTGAAGTGACGATGTTTGTTGGAAGTGGTTCCAAGATTGATATGATCATCATCGCACACTCCCTATACTTTCCGGATTTGTGTTGAACCTAAATAAATGTTATTTGGTGTTTGCGTTGAGCATGAATATGATTTGATCATGTTTATTGCAATACGGTTATTCATTTAAGTTAGAGAACAATTGTTGTTCTGTTTACATGAATAAAACCTTCTATGGTCATACACACCAACGAAAATAGTTTGTTGGATCTCGATCGTAGTAATACACATATTCATAATATTGAGGCCAAAAGATGCAAAGTTAATAATGATAGTGCAACTTATTTGTGGCACTGCCGTTTAGGTCATATTGGTGTAAAGCGCACGAAGAAACTCCCCGCTGATGGGATTTTGGAATCACTTGATTATGAATCACTTGATGCTTGCGAACCATGCCTCAAGGGCAAGATGACTAAGACTCCGTTCTCCGGAACAGTGGAGCGAGCAACTGACTTATTGGAAATAATACATGCTGATGTATGCGATCCAGTGAGTGTTAAGGCTCGCGGCGGGTATCGTTATTTTCTGACCTTCACAGATGATTTGAGCAGATATGGGTATATCTACTTGATGAAACATAAGTCTGAAATAGTTGAAAGGTTCAAAGAATTTCAGAGTGAAGTGGAAAAATTCATCGTAACAAGAAAATAAAGTTTCTGCGATCTGATCAGGGAGACAAATATTTGAGTTACGAGTTTGGTCTTCAATTAAAACAATGTGGAATAGTTTCACAGCTCACGCCACCTGGAACACCACATCGTTATGGTGTGTCCGAACGTCGTAACCGCACTTTATTTGATATGGTGCGATCTATGATGTCTCTTTACCACTATTGTTTTGGGGTTATGCATTAGAGACAGCTGCATTCACGTTTTAAAATAGGGCAACATCTAAATCCATTGAGACGACACCGTATGAACTATGGTTTAGCAGTAAACCTAAGCTGTTGTTTCTTAAAGTTTGGTGCTGCGATGCTTATGTGAAAAAGTTTCATCCTGATAAGCTCGAACCCAAATCGGAGAAGTGCGTCTTCATAGAATAGCCAAAGGAAATTGTTGGGTACACCTTCTATCACAGATCCGAAGGCAAGATATTCGTTGCTAAAATGGATCCTTTCCAGAGAAGGAGTTTCTCTCGAAAAGAAGTGAGTGGGAGGAAAGTAGAGCTTGATAAGGTAATTTGTACCTTCTCCCGAATTGGAAAGTAGTTCATCACGGAAATCAGTTCCAGTGATTCCTACACCAATTAGTGAGGAAGCTAATGATGATGATCATGAAACTTCAGATCAAGTTACTACAAAACCTCGTAGGTCTTCCAAAGTATAGTCCGCACCAGAGTAGTACGGTAATACTGTTCTGGAAGTCATGTTACTAGACCATGATAAACCTACGAACTATGAGGAAGCAATGATGAGCCCAGATTCCGCGAAATGGCTTGAGGCCATGAAATCTGAGATTGGATCCATGTATGAGAACAAAGTGTGGACTTTGGTGGAGTTGCCCGATGATCGGCAAGCCATATTGTATAAATGGATCTTCAAGAGGAAGAAAGATGCTGATAGTAGTGTTACTATCTACAAAGGTCGACTTGTCGCAAAAAGGTTTTTGACAAGTTCAAGGTGTTGACTACAATGAGATTTTCTCAATTGTATCAATGCTTAAGTCTGTCTGAATCATGTTAGCAATTGCCACATTTTTATGAAATCTGGCAAATGGATGTCAAAACTGCATTCTTTAATGGATTTATTAAAGAAGAGTTGTATATGATGCAACCAGAAGGTTTTGTCAATCCTAAAGGTGCTAACAAAATGTGCAAGCTCCAGCGATCCATCTATGGACTGGTGCAAGCATCTCGGAGTTGGAATATACGCTTTGATAAGTTGATCAAAGCATATAGTTTTATATGGACTTACGATGAAGCCTGTATTTACAATAAAGTGAGTGGGAGCACTACAGCCTTTCTGATTAGTATATGTGAGTGACATATTTGTTGATCAGAAATGATGTATAATTTTTCTGCAAAGCATAAAGGAGTGTTTTAAAGGAGTTCTTTAGAAAGAAAAGACCTCAGTAAAAGCTACTTACATATTGAGCATCAAGATCTATTGAGATAGATCAAGATGCTTGATAAGATTTTCAATGAGTACATACCTTGGCAAGATTTTGAAATAGTTCAAAATGGAACAGTCAAAGAAAGAGTTCTTGCCTGTGTTGCAAAGTATGAAATTGAGTAAGACTCAAATCCCGACCACAGCAGAAAATAGAAAGAGAATGAAAAGTCATTCCCTATGCCTCATTCATAGGTTCTATAAAGTATGCTATGCTATGTACCAGACCTATTGTATACCTTGCTCTGAATTTGGCAAGGGAGTACAATAGTGATCTAGGAGTAGATCACTGGACATTAGTCAAGAATATCCTTAGTAAGGACTAAGGAGATGTTTCTCGATTATGGAGGTGATAAAAGAGTTTGTTGTAAAAGTTACATCAGTGCAAACTTTTACACTGATCCAGATGACTCCAAGTCTCAACCTGGATACATATTGAAAGTGGGAGCAATATGCTAGAGTAGCTCCATGCAGAGCATTGTGGACATAAAATATTTGCAAAATACATACGGATCTGAATGTGACAGACCCGTTGACTAAGCTTCTCTCACGAGCAAAACATGATCACACCTTAGTACTCTTTGGGTGTTGATCACATAGTGATGTGAACTAGATTATTGACTCTAGTAAATCCTTTGGGTGTTGGTCACATGATGATGTGAAATATGGGTGTTAATCATATACAGATTTGAATATTGGTGTTAAATCACATGCGATGTGAACTAGATGATTGACTCTAGTGCAAGTGGGAGACTGAAGGAAATATGCCCTAGAGGCAATAATAAAGTTATTATTTATTTCCTTATTTCATGATAAATGTTTATTATTCATGCTAGAATTGTATTGACCGGAAACATAATACATGTGTGAATACATAGACAAACATAGTGTCACTAGTATGCCTCTACTTGACTAGCTCGTTTATCAGAGATGGTTATGTTTCCTAGCCATGGACAAAAGAGTTGTCATTTGATTAACGAGATCACATCATTAGGAGAATGATGTGATTGACTTGACCCATTCCGTTAGCTTAGCACTTGATCGTTTAGTATGTTGCTATTGCTTTCTTCATGACTTATACATGTTCCTGTAACTATGAGATTATGCAACTCCCATTTACCGGAGGAACACTTTGGGTACTACCAAACGTCACAACGTAACTGGGTGATTATAAAGGAGTACTACAGGTGTCTCCGAAGGTACATGTTGAGTTGGCGTATTTCGAGATTAGGTTTTGTCACTCCGATTGTCGGAGAGGTATCTCTGGGCCCTCTCGGTAATGCACATCATTATAAGCCTTGCAAGCAATGTGAACAATGAGTTGGTTACGGGATGATGCATTACAGAACGAGTAAAGAGACTTGCCGGTGACAAGATTGAACTAGGTATTGGATACCGACGATCGAATCTCGGGCAAGTAACATACCGATGACAAAGGGAACAACGCATGTTGTTATGCGGTTTGACCGATAAAGATCTTCGTAGAATATGCAGGAGCCAATATGGGCATCCAGGTCCCGCTATTGGTTATTGACCGAGAATAGTTCTAGGTCATGTCTACATAGTTCTCGAACCCGTAGGGTCCACACGCTTAAGGTTTCGATGACAGTTATTATGAGTTTATGAGTTTTGATGTACCGAAGGAGTTCGGAGTCCCAGATGAGATCGGGGACATGACGAGGAGTCTCAAAATGGTCGAGATGTAAAGATCGATATATTGGACGACTATATTCGGAGTTCGGAAAGGTTCCGAGTGATTCGGGTATTTTCTGGAGTACCGGAGAGTTACGGGAATTCGCCGAGGAGAAGTATTGGGCCTTATTGGGCCCTGCGGAAAAGAGAGAGGGGCTGCCTAGGGCAGGCCGCGCGCCCCCCCAAGGCCTAGTCCGAATTGGACTAGGGGGAGGGGCCGCACCCCCTCCTTCCTTCCCTTCTCTCTTCCCCTTCCTTGTCTCCTACTCCTACTACATGGAAGGACCCCTAGTTGGACTAGGAAAGGGGGAATCCTACTCCCGGTGGAAGTAGGACTCCCCATGGCGCGTCCCTCCTAGGGCCGGCCTCCTCCTCCCTCCCTCCTTTATATACGGGGGCAGGGGCACCCCATAGACACACAAGTTGATCTACGGATCGTTCCTTAGCCGTGTGCGGTGCCCCCCTCCACCATATTCCACCTCGGTCATATCATCGCGGAGTTTAGGCGAAGCCCTGCGCCGGTAGAACATCATCATCGTCACCACGCCGTCATGCTGACGGAACTCATCTCCGGAGCTCGGCTGGATCGGAGGCCGGAGATCGTCATCGAGCTGAACGTGTGCAGAACTCGGAGGTGCCGTACGTTCGGTACTTGGATCGGTCGGATCGTGAAGACGTACGACTACATCAACCGCGTTGTCATAACGCTTCCGCTTACGGTCTACGAGGGTACGTGGACGACACTCTCCCCTCTCGTTGCTATGCCATCACCATGATCTTGGGTGTGCGTAGGAGAATTTTTGAAATTACTACGTTCCCCAACAGTATGCAATGTTGTTACCACACCTGATGTGTGAAATTGCTATAAGTTTAGTAGGGAGGTACCAAAGTAATCCAGGAGTGGATCACTGGATAACGGTCAACAACATCCTGAAATACCTGAAAAGGACTAAGGATATGTTTCTTGTTTATGGAGGTGACAAAGAGCTTGTCGCAAATGGTTATGTCGATGCAAGCTTTGACACTGATCCGGATGACTCTAAGTCACAAACCGGATATTATATTGAATAGTGGAGCTGTCAGTTGGTGTAGTTCCAAGCAGAGCGGCGTGGCGGGATCTATGTGTGAAGCGGAGTACATAGCTGCTTTGGAAGCAGCAAATGAAGGAGTCTGGATGAAGGAGTTTATATCCGATCTAGGTGTAATACCTAGTGCATCGGGTCCAATGAAAATCTTTTGTGACAATACTGGAGCAACCGCCTTGGCGAAGGAATCCAGATTTCACAAGAGAACCAAACACATCAAGAGACGCTTCAATTCCATTTGCTTTCAAGTCAAGGAGGGAGACATAGAGATTTGCAAGATACATACGGATCTGAATGTTGCAGACCCGTTGACTAAGCCTCTTCCACGAGCAAAACATGATCAACACCAAGATTCCATGGGTGTTGGAATCATTACTATGTAATCTAGATTATTGACTCTAGTGCAAGTGGGAGACTGAAGGAAATATGCCCTAGAGGCAATAATAAAGTCGCTATTTATATTTCCTTATATCATGATAAATGTTTATTAATCATGCTAGAATTGTATTAACCGGAAACTTAGTACATGTGAAAATACATAGACAAAACATAGTGTCCCTAGTATGCCTCTACTTGACTAGCTCGTTAATCAAAGATGGTTATGTTTCCTGACCATAGACATGTGTTGTCATTTGATGAACATGATCACATCATTAGAGAATAATGTGATGGACAAGACCCATTCGTTATCTTAGCATAAATGATCGTTAAGTTTTATTGCTATTGCTTTCTTCATGACTATACATGTTCCTCTGACTATGAGATTATGCAACTCCCGAATACGGGAGGAACACCTTGTGTGCTATCAAATGTCACAACGTAACCGGGCGATTATAAAGATGCTCTATAGGTGTATCCGAAGGTGTTTGTTGGGTTGGCATAGATCGAGATTAGGATTTGTCACTCCGTGTATCGGAGAGGTATCTCTGGGCCCTCTCGGTAATGCTCATCACTATGAGCCTTGAAAGCAATGTGACTAATGAGTTAGTTGTGGGATGAAGCATTATGGAATGAGTAAAGAGACTTGCCGGTAACAAGAATACCGATGATCGAATCTCGGACAAGTAACATACCGATGACAAAGGAACAACGTATGTTGTTGTGTGGTTTAACCAATAAAGATCTTCGTAGAATATGTAGTAGACAATATGAGCATCCAGGTTCCGCTATTGGTTATTGATCGGAGATGTGTCTCGATCATGTCTACATAGTTCTCGAACCCGTAGGGTCCACACGCTTAACGTTTGATGACGATTTGTATTATGAGATGTGTGTTTTGGTGACCGAAGTTTGTTCGGAGTCCCATATGATATCACAGACATGACGAGGAGTCTCAAAATGGTCGAAAGGTAAATATTGATATATTGGAAGGTTATGTTTGGACACTGGAATAGTTTTGGAGAGGTTCAGACATTTTTCGAAGTACAGGGAGCTTACTGGAACCCCCCGAGAAAGTTAACGGGCCTACATGGGCCTTAGTGGAGAGAGGAGCCAGCGGCCAGGAGGTGGCGCCCCCCCCCCCCCCAAATCCAAACCGAATTGGACAAGGGGTGGGGGCGCGGCCCCCCTTTTCCTTCTCCCTCTCCACTTCTTTCCCCCTTCCCACTCCAGAAAAGGAAGGTGGAATCCTACTAGGACTAGGGAGTCCTAGTAGGACTCTCCTCTTGGCGCCCCCCCTTTAGGCCGGCCGCCCCCTCCTCCCCTCCTTTATATAAGTGGGCAAGGGGCACCCCAAAGGTACAACAATTGTTCTCTTTGTCGTGTGCGGTGCCCCCCTCCACAGCTTACTCCTCCGGTCATAGCATCGTAGTGCTTAGGCAAAGCCCTGTGCGGATCACATCATCAACATCGTCACCACGCCGTCGTGCTAACGGAACTCTCCCTCGGCCCTCTACTGGATCAAGAGTTTGAGGGATGTGATCAAGCTGAATGTGTGCTGAACACAGAGGTGCCGTACGTTCGGTATTTGGATCGGTTGGATCATGAAAACGTTCGACTACATCAATCACGTCAATTAACGCTTCCGCTTTCGGTCTACGAGGGTACATGGACACACTCTCCCCCTCTCGTTGCTATGCATATCCTAGATAGATCTTGTGTGATCATAGGAATTTTTTTCAAATTGCATGCTATGATCCCCAACATATAAGAACGGAAACATTTAGCGGGGACTGACTGTGTGGGATGTACTTACGACCGGAAATGATTTCACCTGTATAATTATATATTTTTTAGCACTATTGTATGTATAACCGTATTTGATCGCTCGCCGGTCGCACACAACCTCATTTTGCCGAGCGTGTGTGTCAAGAGGGCACATCCCCGACGGTTTCTGGGTCGTGTGGGAAGGACCCCTCTATCGCAGTCACTCACTGGGTGACTGTTCAGAATGCCGTCGCGGAAAGGGGTTAAAAACCGTTTGTATAGCACGTCGTTGTACCCGTGTAAGTCTTTCCCTCACTTAAGAACTAAGGTATCAATCCAGTAGGAGGCAAAATCAAGTCTCCAATCTATGCACTTGCACAAACTAACAAACACTTGCACACAACGCAAAAAAGGGGTTGTCAATCCCTTCATGGTCACGAACAAGAGTGAGATCCAAAAGGTAAAGGAATAAAATATAAATAAAAGAGCAAACTAAAGTAAATATAAATAAATTGTAGCAAGGTATTTTTGGGGTTTTTGGTTTATAGATCTAAAAATATATAATGGAAAATAGACTCGGGGGCCATAGGTTTCACTAGAGGCTTCTCTCTTGAAAGAAAACATACGGTGGGTAAACAAATTACTGTCGAGCAACTGATAAAAAACGCATAATTATGAAGATATCTAAGGCAATGATCATGAATATAGGCATCACGTCCGTGACAAGTAGGCCGACTCCTGCCTGCATCTACTATTATTACTCCACACATCGACCGCTATCCAGCATGCATCTAGAGTAATAAGTTCATAAGAACGGAGTAACGCCTTAAGCAAGATGACATGATGTAGAGGGATAAACTCAAGCAATATGATGAACACACCCATCTTTTTATCCATGATGGCAACAATACAATACGTGCCTCACTACCCCTACTATGTTACTGGGTGAGGACACCGCAAGATTGAACCTAAACTAATCACCTCTCCCATTGCAAGAAAAACCAATCCAGTTGGCCAAACCAAACCGATAATTCAAAGTGAAATACAAAGATATTTAATCATGCATCAAAGAGTTCAGAGAAGACTCAAATAATATACATAGATAATCTGATCATAAATCCACAATTCATTGGATCTCGACAAACACACCTTAAAAGAATATTACATCAGATAGAAGTCCAAGAACATCGAGGAGAACATGGTATTGAAGATCAAAGAGAGAGAAGAAGCCATCTAACTACTAGCTATGGACCCGTAGGTATGTGGTAAACTACTCATGCTTCATCAGAAGGGCATTAAGGTTGATGTAGATGCCCTCCGTGATCGAATCCCCCTCCTGCAGAGTGTCGAAAAAGGCCACAAGATGGGATATCACGGGAACAGAGGCTTGCGGTGGCGAAAAAGTATTTTGGTGGACGCTTCTAGTGGTTTGGGAATATTTGGGAATTTATAGTGCAAAGATTAGGGTTAGAGGACCTCCGAGGGGCCCACAAGCCAGAGAGGCGCGCCCCCTCTAGGGCGCGCCTTGAGGGCTTGTGGCCTCCTTGGGAATCTTCTGACCCCCTCTCCAAGTCATCTGGATGTCTTCTGGTCCAAGAAAAATCATCACGAAAGTTTATTCCACTTGGACTCCGTTTAGTATTCCTTTTTTGTAGAACTCAAAGACAAGGAAAAAATTAAACTGGCACTGGGCTCTAGGTTAATAGGTTAGTCCCAAAAAATATAAAATAGCATATTAATGCATATAAAACATCCAAAACAGATAATATAATAGCATGGAGATAAAAGTTATAGATACGTTGGAGGCGTATCAAGAATCCCCAAGCTTAATTCCTGCTCGTCCTTGAGTAGGTAAATGATAAAAACAGAATTTTTGATGTGGAATGCTACCTAACATATTTATCCATGTAATCTTCTTTATGTGGCATGAATATTCAGATCCATAAGATTCAAAATAAAAGTTTAATATTGACATATGAACAATAATACTTGAAGCATAATAATAAAGCAATCATGTGTTCTCAAAATAACATGGCAAAAGAAAGTTATCCCTACAAAATCATATAGTTTGGCCATGCTCCATCTTCACTACACAAAGTATTTTATCATGCACAACCTTGATGACAAGCCAAGCAATTGTTTCATACTTTTGATGTTCTCAAACGTTCTCAACTATCACACAATACATGAGTGTGAGCCATGGATATAGCACTATAGGTGGAACGGAATATGGTGGTTGTGGAGAAGACAAAAAGAAGGAGAAAGTCTCACATCAACTAGGCGTATTAACGGGCTATGGAGATGCCCATCAATAGATGTCAATGTGAGTGAGTAGGGATTGCCATGCAATGGATGCACTAGAGCTATAAGTGTATGAAAGCTCAAAAAGAAACTAAGTGGGTGTGCGTCCAACTCGCTTGCTCATGAAGACCTAGGGCAATTTGAGGAAGCCCATCATTGGAATATACAAGCCAAGTTATATAATGAAAAATTCCCACTAGTATATGAAAGTGGCAACATAGGAGACTCTCTATCATGAAGATCATGGTGCTACTTTGAAGCACAGGTGTGGAAAAGGGATAGTAACATTGTCCCTTCTCTCTTTTCTCTCATTTTTATTTGGGCTCTTTGGCCTCTTTTTTATTTTGGGTTCTTCGGCCTCTTTTTTTATTTTGGGCTCTTTGGCCTCTTTTTAATTTTGGGCTCTTTGGCCTCTTTTTTTATTTTGGGCTCTTTCGCCTCTTTTATTTTTTTTATAAAATCCGGAGGCTCATCCCAACTTGTGAGAGAATCATAGCTTCCATCATCCTTTCCTCACTTGGGACAATGATCTAATAATGATAATAATCACACTTTATTTACTTACAACTCAAGAATTACAACTCGATACTAGAACAAGGATATGACGGAACGGTGGAAGTCGCATGGCAATATATCTCGGAATGGCTATGGAAATGCCATAATAGGTAGGTATGGCATTTGTTTTGAGGAAGGTATATGGTGGGTTTAATGAACTGGCGAAAGTTGCGGGGTACTAGAGAGGCTAGCAATGGTGGAAGGGTGAGAGTGTGTATAATCCATGGACTCAACATTAGTCATAAAGAACTCACATACTTATTGGTTCACCATACATGCATGCTATGGGAATCACAAACTTTAACACAAGTATTTCTACCAATCCGCAATTACTCACTAGCATGACTTTAATATCACCATCCTTATATCTGAAAACAATATGCAAGGAATCAAATTTCTCATAGTATTCAATGCTCTTTATATGAAAGTTTTTATTATATCCCTCTTGGATGCCCATCATATTAGGAATGAATTCATAAAACTAAGCAAATAACCATGATGTTTAAAGACTATCAAAATAATATAAGTGAATCATGAGAGTTCAACAATTTCTATGAAATAAAGCCACTGTCGTGCTCTAAAAAGATATAAGTGAAGCACTAGAGCAAACTGCCTAGCTCAAAATATATAAGTGAAGCACATAGAGTATTATAATAAATTCCCGATTAAAGTGTGTCCCTCTCAAAAGGCATGTATAGCAAGGATGATTGTGGCAAACTAAAAAGTAAAGACTCATATAATACAAGACGCTCCAAGCAAAACACATATCATGTGGTGAATAAAAATATAACCTCAAGTAAATTTATCGATGGATTGAAGATGAAAGAGGGGATGCCATCTGAGGCATCCCCAATCTTAGATGCTTGGTTGTCCTTGAATATTACCTTGGGGTGCCTTGGGCATACCCAAGCTTAGGCTCTTTCCACTCCTTATTCCGTAGTCCATCAAGCTTTCCCAAAACTTGAAAACTTCACAACACAAAACTCAACAGAAAACTCATAAGCTCTTTTATTATGATAAAATAAATCACCACTTAGGTACTGTTGTGAACTCATTCTAAATTTATATTCATGTAATATCTACTGTATTCTAACTTCTCCATGGTTCATATTGTTGGGTTCAATAGTAGGGTGCGTCGACTGCAAATTAAAATTTCCTACATGCAGAACAACCAAGAACATGCTACGGGAGATGGATCACAGATTGTTACCACTAGACGCGCAGCCGTGCAGCGAAAGAAGAGTTGGGGCAGCGCTTGATAACCCACAAGTATAGGGGATCGCAACAGTTTTCGAGGGTAGAGTATTCAACCCAAATTTATTGATTCAACACAAGGGGAGCCAAAGAATATTCTCAAGTATTAGCAGTTGAGTTGTCAATTCAACCACACCAGGATAACTTAGTATATGCAGCAAAGTATTTAGAAGCAAAGTAGTATGGAAGTAACGGTAACAGTGGCAAAAGTAACAGTAGCAGTTTTGTAGTAATTGTAACAGTGGCAACGGTAAAGTAAATAAGCAAAGCACAATATGTGAAAAGATCGTAGGCATTGGATCAGTGATGGATAATTATGTCGGATGCGGTTCATCATGTAACAGTTATTACATAGGATGAAACGGAACTAGCTCCAGTTCATCAATGTAATGTAGGCATGTATTCCGAATATAGTCATACGTGCTTATGGAAAAGAACTTGCATGACATCTTTTGTCCTACCCTCCCATGGCAGCGGGGTCCTAATGGAAACTAAGGGATATTAAGGCCTCCTTTTAATAGAGTACCGGACCAAAGCATTAACACTTAGTGAATACATGAACTACTCAAACTACAGTCATCACCGAGAAGTATCCCGATTATTGTTACTTCGGGGTTGTCGGGTCATAACACATAATAGGTGACTATAGACTTGCAAGATAGGATCAAGAACTCACATATATTCATGAAAACATAATAGGTTCAGATCTGAAATCATAGCACTCAGGCCCTAGTGACAAGCATTAAGCATAGCAAAATCATAGCAACATCAATCTCATAACATAGTGGATACTAGGGATCAAACCCTAACAAAACTAACTTGATTACATGGTAAATCTCGTCCAACCCATCACCATCCAGCAAGCCTACGATGGAATTACTCACGCACGGCGGTGAGCATCATGAAATTGGTGATGGACGATGGTTGATGATGACAACAGCGACGAATCCCCCTCTCCGGAGCCCCGAACGGACTCCAGATCAACCCTCCCAAGACAGTTTAGGGCTTGGCGGCGGCTCCGTATCGTAATACGCGATGAATCTTTCTCTCTGACTCCTTTCTCGGCGAACGTGAATTTTTTTTGAGGAATCTCGTTGTCTTTATTGATTCATGACAATGTTCATAGGTACACGGCTTGGGTCATGAGGAGTGCCCAACCAAACGTGTCTACCTATCTCTAGATTACAAGCAAATTTAGCGAGATTATGAGCCTCGAAATTAAAATTCCTATGCTCAAACACAAACGAGAAAGACGTCAAACTATCTTTGCGGTTCGTTATTTCATGTTGATACGTCTCCGTTGTATCTATAATTTTTGGTTGTTCCATGCCAATATTATTCAAGTTTTATATACTTTTGGCAACTTTTTATACTGTTTTTTGGGACTAACATATTGATCCAGTGCCCAGTGCCAGTTCCTGTCTGTTGCATGTTTTTTGTTTTGCAGAAACCCAATATCAAACGGAGTCCAAATGGGATAAAAACGGGCGGAGATTTTTTTGGAATATTTGTGATTTTTGGGAAGTAAAATCAGCGCGAAACGGTGTCCGGGGTGGCCACGAGACAGGGGGGCGCGCCCTCCCCCCCTGGGCGCGCCCTGGACTCTTGTGGTCTACCCGTAAGGCGGTTGACGCTCTTCTTTTGGTGCAAGAAAGCTAATTTTATGAGAAAGATCTGGGTGAAAGATTCACCCCAATCGGAGTTACGGATCTCCAGATATAAAGGAAACGGTGAAGGGGTAGAATCTGAGAACGCAGAAACAGAGAGATAGATCCAATCTCAGAGGGGCTCTCGCCCCTCCCAGGCCATGGGAGCCAAGGACCAGAGGGGAAACCCTTCTCCCATCTAGGGAGGAGGTCAAGGAAGAAGAAGAACAAGGGGGGCCCTCTCCCCCTTGCTTCCGGTGGCGCCAGAGCGCTGCCGGGGGCCATCATCATCACCGCGATATTCACCAACACCTCCGCCATCTTCACCAACATCTCCATCACCTTCCCCCATCTCTATGCAGCGGTGTAACCTCTCTCTTACCCGCTGTAATCTCTACTTAAACATGGTTCTCAACGCTATATATTATTTCCCAATGATGTATGGCTATCTTATGATGTTTGAGTAGATCCGTTTTGTCCTATCGGTGATTGATGAATTGCTATGATTGGTTTGAGTTGCATGTTTTATTATTGGTGCTGTCCTATTGTGCCCTCCGTGTCGCGCAAGCGTGAGGGATTCCCGTTGTAGGTTTGCAATATGTTTATGATTTGCTTATGGTGGGTGGCGTGAGTGACATGAAGCACAAACCCGAGTAAGTAGGTTGTTTGCGTATGGAATAAAAGGGGACTTCATACTTTAATGCTATAGTTGGGTTTTACCTTAATGAATCTTTAGTAGTTGCGGATGCTTGCTAAAGTTCCAATCATAAGTGCATAGAATTCCAAGTAAGGGATGATATGTTAGCTTATGCCTCTCCCTCAAATAGAATTGCAATAGTGATTACCGGTCTAGTAACGTAGTCAATTGCTTAGGGGAAATTTCACAACTCCTACCACCACTTTTCCACACTCGCTATATTTACTTTATTACTTCTTTATCTAAACAGCCCCTAGTTTTTATTTATGTTCTCTTTATATTCTTGCAAACCTATCCAACAACACCTACAAAGTACTTCTAGTTTCATACTTGTTCTAGGTAAAGCGAACGTCAAGAAAGCGTAGAGTCGTATCAGTGGCCGATAGAACTTGAGAGAGTATTTGTTCTACCTTTAGCTCCTCGTTGGGTTCGACACTCTTACTTATCTAAAGAGGCTACAACTATCCTGTATACTTGCGGGTCATCAAGACCTTTTTCTGGCGCCGTTGCCGGGGAGTCATAGCGTGGGGTGAATATTCTCGTGTGTGCTTGTTTGCTTTATCACTAAGTAATTTTATTTGTTGTCCTTAGTTGTTTTCTATCTTTAGTCATGGGTAGGAAACGCAAAATACCAAAAAAATTAGTTGTACCTACTGCTCCAATGGTTGAAGAACCACTCAAAATCTATCACACTACTGAAGCTTTTTACTTGGATCATCTTCGATCCCTATGTGCTCGTGCTGAAACCCCAACCAGCTTAGTTGAGGGCAAATCTTTAGATGAGCATGCTTGTTATGTGCGACACCGTATATCCGAAAAAGGGAAACTATTATGGGATCAAATTCAACGTTTGCAATGCTATGCTTGGAATTTATGTGAAATACATGATGTTACTTGTTGTTCTGAAAACCCTAAAAACACCTTCCCTACCAATGTGAGTTTATTGATAATGGAATCGTATCTTCATATGCTAAGGGTGTTTATAATTACTATGATGTTCAACAAATTGAAGAATTTGTTGCTTTTAAGGGTGCTTTTGAAATTGCTTCTTTGATTGAAAAGTATGATGCTACTCTTTACAAATCTGAAAGTTTGGCCATACTTGAATATTGTTATGATAATTATGCTTCTAATGCCAATGTTAAACCATATATTGAGAAATTCTCCGCTATCCAAGAAGAGACTAATATTTTGCAAGAAGCTATGGAAGAAGAAATTGATGAAACTGTGAGCTCATTGGATGAAAAAGATGATGAGGAGAGCGAAGAACAAAAGGAGGAAGAGCGGATTAGCTACCTGTGCCCACCTTCTAATGAGAGTAACACTCCAACTCATACATTGTTTAATTCCCCTTCGTGCTTACCGAAGGATGATTGCTATGATGATTGCTATGATCCCTTGAATTTGTTTGAAATATGCCTTTTTGATGATGCTTGCTATGCTTGTGGCCAAGATGCCAATATGAATTATGCTTATGGAGATGAACTTGCTATAGTTCCTTATGTTAAACATGAGATTGTTGCTATTGCACCCACGTATGATAGTCCTATTATCTTTTTGAATTCTCCCTACCACACTTTATCAGAGAAGTTTGTGTTTATTAAGGATTACATTGATGGGTTGCCTTTTACCGTTGCACATGATAATTTTGATGAATGTAATATGCATGTGCTTGCTGCTCCTACTTGCAATTTTTATGAGAGAGGAACCATTTCTCCACCTCTCTATGTTTCCAACACGATAGAATTGCAAGAAACTGTTTATACTATGCATTGGCCTTTACTATGTGGGCATGAATTGTTCTTTTATGACATGCCGATGCATAGGAAGAGAGTTAGACTTCGTTGCTGCATGATATATGTTACTTTGTGCTCACTACTAAATTACAAATCATTGTTAATTAAAATTGGCTTTGATATACCTTGGGATCCGGGTGGATTCATTACTTGAGCACTAAATGCCTAGCTTAATGGATTTAAAGAAAGCGCTGCCAGGGAGACAACCCAGAAGTTTTAGAGAGTCATATATTTCTGTTGAGTGCTTTCATATAGTTTAAAAACAAAAAATAAAGAGGGGAACCTAAAAACTTTTCAAAAAGGAAAGTGAAAGTGAGAAAGACAAGCATTGTTGAAGTGGGAGCTAGCCTTGAACTTTGTTCATGCTCACAGAAACTTTGTGAGTCTTGATTACAGAAAATTTTCATCAAAAATAATTATCCCCTTGTACAATTCCATTGTATTATAAAAATAATGTGCCAAGGTTTGCCTTTAGGATGTTTACAATGCTTGTTGGTTTGTACGGTGCAGGACAGAAACTTTGGCTGTAGTGCACGATTTTACATTTTTAACTGGAACGTCAATTGGTTCTGATTCCTTTTGAACTGTCTTGCTATGAAACTTGTTTATTTTTCATAATTTTGGTATAACTTTTGGGATACCAGAAGTATGGTGGATGTTCAGATTGCTACAGACTGTTCTGTTTTTGACAGATTCGGTTTTTGATGCATAGTTTGCTTGTTTTGATGAATCTATCAATTTATATTAGTGGATTAAGCCATGGAAAAGTTATATTACAGTAGACACAATGCAAAAATAAAATATGAATTGGTTTGAAACAGTACTTAGAGTGGTGATTTGCTTTATTATACTAACGGATCTTACCAAGTTTTCTGTTGAAGTTTTCTGTGGATGTAGTGTCTAATCGAGGATGTCTCGATATGAGGAAAAGGAAGAGAGGCAAGAGCTCAAGCTTGGGGATGCCCAAGGCACCCCAAGTAAATATTCAAGGAGACTCAAGCGTCTAAGCTTGGGGATGCCCCGGAAGGCATCCCCTCTTTCTTCAACAAGTATCGGTATGTTTTCGAATTCGTTTCGTTCATGCATTATGTGCAAGTCTTGGAGCATCTTTTGCATTTAGTTTTCACTTTTCTTTATTGCACCATGCTGGTATGAGATAGTCCTTGGTTTATTTATATAATGCTCATTGCACGTCACTTATATCTTTTGAGTATGGATTTATAGAATGCTTCATGTGCTTCACTTATATCATTTGAAGTTTGGATTGCCTGTTTCTCTTCACATAGAAAACCGCCATTTGTAGAATGCTCTTTTGCTTCACTTATACTTGTTAGAGCGTGGGCATATCTTTTGTAGAAAGAATTAAACTCTCTTGCTTCACTTATATCTATTTAGAGAGATGACAGGAATTGGTCATTCACATGGTTAGTCATAAAATCCTACATAAGCTTGTAGATCACTGAATATGATATGTTTGATTCCTTGCAATAGTTTTGCGCAATAAAGATGGTGATATTAGAGTCATGCTAGTGGGTGGTTGTGGATTGTAGAGACACTTGTGTTGTGATTCCCGTAGCATGCACGTATGGTGAACCGGTTTGTGATGAAGTTGGGGCACAATTTTATTTATTGATTGTCTTCCTTATGAGTGGCGGTCAGGGACGAGCGATGGTCTTTTCCTACCAATCTATCCCCCTAGGAGCATGCGCGTAGTACTTTGCTTTCAAGGGCTTGTAGATTTTTGCAATAAGTATATGAGTTCTTTACGACTAATGTTGAGTCCATGGATTATACGCACTCTCACCCTTCCACCATTGCTAGCATCTCTTGTGTCGCGCAACTTTCGCCGGTACCATACACCCACCATATACCTTCCTCAAAACAGCCACCATACCTACCTATCATGGCATTTCCATAGCCATTCCGAGATATATTGCCATGCAACTTCCATCATCATCATATACATGACTTGAGCATTCATTGTCATATTGCTTTGCATTATCATAAGATAGCTAGCATGATGTTTTCATGGCTTGTCCGTTTTTCGATGTCATTGCTACGCTAGATCATTGCACATCCCGGTACACCGCCGGAAGCATTCATATAGAGTTATATCTTTGTTCTAGATATTGAATTGTAAGTAAATAAAAGTGTGATGATCATCATTATTAGAGCATTGCCCCAGTGAGGAAGGATGATGGAGACTATGATTCCCCCACAAGTCGGGATGAGACTCTGGACTTTATGAAAAATAAAAGAGGCCAAAGAAACCCAAATAAAAAAAAGGCCAAAGAAGCCCACCAAAAAGAAAGAAAAAATAATGTATAAAAAATGAAAAATAAAAGAAAAAAAGAGAGAAAAAGAGAGAAGGGGCAATGTTACTATCATTTTTCCACACTTGTGCTTCAGAGTAGCACCATGTTCTTCATAGAGAGAGCCTCCTATGCTTTCACTTTCATACACTAGTGGGTATTTTCATTATAGAACTTGGCTTGTATATTCCGATGATGGGCATCCTCAAATGCCCGAGGTCTTCATGAGCAAGCAAGTTGGATGCACACCCACTTAGTTTCAGTTTGAGCTTTCATACACTTATAGCTCTAGTGCATCCGTTGCATGGCAATCCCTACTCACTCACATTGATATCTATTGATGGGCATCTCCATAGCCCGTTGATACGCCTAGTCAATGTGAGACTTTCTCCCTTTTTGTCTTCTCCACATAACCTCCACCATCATATTCTATTCCACCTATAGTGTTATATCCATGGCTCACGCTCATGTATTGCGTGAAAGTTGAAAAAGTTTGAGATTATTAAAGTATGAAACAATTGCTTGGCTTGTCATCGGGGTTGTGCATGATTAAATACTTTGTGTGATGAAGATAGAGCAACAGCCAGACTATATGATTTTGTAGGGATAACTTTCTTTGGCCATGTTGTTTTGAAAAGACATGATTGCTTTATTGGTACGCTCGAAGTATAATTGTTTCTATGTCAAATGTTAGACTATTGCTTTGAATCACTCGTGTCTTAATATTCATGCCATGATTAGATATATGATCAAGATTATGCTAGGTAGCATTCCACATCAAAAATTATCTTTTTTATCATTTACCTACTCGAGGACGAGCAGGAATTAAGCTTGGGGATGCTGATACGTCTCCGTCGTATCTATAATTTTTCATTGTTCCATGCCAATATTATTCAACTTTTATATACTTTTGGCAGCTTTTTATACTATTTTTTGGGACGAACATATTGATCCAGTGCCCAGTGCCAGTTCCTGTCTGTTGCATGATTTTTGTTTCGCAGAAAGCCAATATCAAACGGAGTCCAAATGGGATAAAAATGGACGGAGATTTTTTTTGGAATATTTATGATTTTTGGGAAGTAAAATCAACACGAAACGGTGTCCGGGGTGGCCACGAGACAGGGGGGCGCCCTCCCCCCTGGGCGCGCCTTGGACTCTCGTGGGCCACCCGTAAGGAGGTTGACGCTCTTCTTTTGGTGCAAGAAAGCTAATTTTATGAGAAAGATCTGGGTGAAAGATTCACCCCAATCGGAGTTACGGATCTCCAGATATAGAGGAAACGGTGAAGGGGTAGAATCTGAGAACGCAGAACCAGAGAGATAGATCCAATCTCGGAGGGGCTCTCGCCCCTCCCAAGCCATGGGAGCCAACGACCAGAGGGGAAACCCTTCTTCCATCTAGGGAGGAGGTCAAGGAAGAAGAAGAAGAAGGGGGGGGGGGCCTCTCCCCCTTGCTTCCGGCGGCGGCGGAGTGTAACGCCCCGGATTCGATGCGCCAGGTGTCCGCCAGTTATTCGCCGTCATTGCCATGTCATTTGCTTGCGTGTTGCACTTTGCCATGTCATCATCTGCATTTCATATCATGTCATCATGTGCATCGCATTTGCATACGTGTTCGTCTCATGCATCCGAGCATTTTCCCCGTTGTCCGTTTTGCAATCTGGCACTCCTATGTCCTCCGGCGTCCCCTTTTTGTCTCTCGTTGTGAGCAGGTATTAAACTTTCTCGGAATGGCCCGAGGTTTGCCAAGCGGCCTTTGTATAGCACCGGTAGACCGCCTGTCAAGTTTCGTGCCATTTGGAGGTCGTTTGATACTCCAACTGTTAACCGGGTAACCGCAAAGCCCTCTTTTGTTGCAGCCCAACACCCCCTCCAAAGTGGCCCAAAACCAGGAAACTCCCCTCCATGCTCTCGGTCGTTCGATCACGATCGCGTGGCCAAAAACCGCTCCTCATTTGGACTCTCCTAGCTCCCTCTACCTATAAAACTAGCCCCTCCCCCGAAATTCTCGGTCTAAACCCTAGCCCCGCTCCCCTCGCGCCACCGGACATGTCAGCTCCCTCGCCGGACACGTCCGCCCCGCCGCCGCAGCCAACCACGGGCCGCCACGTGTCCCCGCCGCCGCCGTTCCCACCGCGCCGCCGCCAGGCCCGCGTCAGGCCCGTCGGGCACCAATCTGGGCCCCGAGGCCCGCAGCCACCCGCCGCCGCCGAGCGCTGCTCGCCGTGCCCCGCCGACTCCCGCGCCGGTGCCTCGCCGCGGACCGTCCTCGCCGGACTCCGCCGGCCGGCCCTTCGCCGGAGCCCCCTGCCGCCTCGCCACTCCTCCCTCCCAGCGCCGCCTCCGCGCCTTCCCGTCGCCGTCGTCGCCGTTCTGCCGCTCCGCCTGGGCGCCTCGTCGCCCAGCCCGCCGTTTGCCGGAGATGACGCGCGCCCGCGCCCGAGTCCCCGGCCTCCTCGCCGCCGTCTTCGCCTCGGCTTCTGCCCGCCTGGATCTGGCCGGCGCCGCCCGATCCGGCTCTTCCCCGGCGTCCCCGCGACCTCGCCGGCGTCGCCATCAGCCGCCGCCGCCCCGGCCTCCCCGGTCCCGTTCGGGATCGAGGGAGACGACGGCCGCGTCCCCGCGTCGGCCCGACCCCGTGGGCCCCGCAGCCCAGCAGCCGCTGGCCCAGTCCAGCTTCCCCCGGCCTGCTTCCCCGTCCCGGGCTTCGGCCTGCTAGGTGAGCCAGCCTATCCCCGCCCGGTGCGCGTTTTAGTTATATTGCGCTCGGCTCTGTATTTTTTTTCACTAAGTCCCAGATTTCTGACATCATCATGCCATGTTCATTGTATTGTATCTCTGCATCTGTAGCTCCGTTTTGCGCGTGTAATATGTCAAATTGTTCGTCTCGACGAGTACTTCATTTCATTCCATTGCGTCATTTTAATTTGAGCTTATCTTGATTCCCGAAATGCTGTTGTAAGAGTGCATGTTGATGTTAATCTGCTGAAACGGTTATAACTTGCTCATTTATCATTTTTGCCATGTTTGATGTGTGCATCCTATGAGTATGAGCTCTACATGTGTTTTGATCTATGCTATGCCATCTTTCCAGGGGTGCCATCCATGTATTTTTGTGAGTTGTGTGTTGAGTGTATCGAGCTTGTTAAGTAGGGTACTTGCTGTTGCTGTTTTGCCTGACAGATTCTGTTATATTTTGTTGCTATGTAAACATGTTGCTACTAATCGTTCTATGCATAATCTGGAGAAGTTCTATAAACATGTTTTGATCTACATGTCTTGCTCTATCCATTCATGCCACTGGTTGCATTTATAGCTTGCTGTAGATTGTTCATATCTTGCTCCAAAGTTGCTTGATAATGTTGCTATCAGCCTGTTAACATCAAGGTCACTTGTTCCCATGTGTTTTGCTAGTGGTCCATGCACCCTATGACCTTGCACTTGCCATGCTTAGCTTCATAAACATGTATACTTACGGTTGGTTGCCTTGCCATGCCATTTATTGCTCTGTGGTGAGTGGTTCAAGCTCACGAACATGCCTACTTATTGTTGTTCCTGCCATGTATGAATCTGTAATATAACTTGCCATGTTTACATGGGTGCCATCTTATCTTCTGATCCTTTTTGGCTCATGGTCAGTAAGGGACTTTTGATCTATGCAATTAGTAGATTCATTCCATGCCTTTGTTTGCCATGATATGTTCCTGTAACATGTTGTTTGATAGCTCTAAACATTGCAACCTGATGTTATTTCCTGATAAGTCTGAAACTGTTATTATTTGCAATCTTCCCATGTCCTTTTGAGCATGTTCTAGTCTTTTCTGGAGTTAGCTCAGTGTTCATGTTTTGTTGTCCTTTACCTGTACATCATGATCATGCCTTTTGTTCTTATGTTGGGGTGCTGTAGCATGTTGTTTTGATGCTTGTAAGATGCCTAGTTGCTGTTATGGACAGATTGTTGTTATGACTTGTATAGAGTGTATGTGTTGCACCGTTGCTCTGTTTTGAGTGTGCTCTATATGAAACTTGCTTGTTTTTGCATGTAGCTTCATATTTTCATGTTGCATCCTTGTTTTGAGGTGTTTGCTTGATGTTTGAGTGCATTTTGCATCAATGCCATGTTTAACTTGTTCTGCTCATATCTTCTAGCCCGTAGCTCCGAATCTAATGAACTTTATATGTAACTTGACTAGAATTTCGTGTAGGTTCTCTTGGTGCATCTTAACTTGCTGTTTAACAACTTAAACATAAGGTTTATTCAGTTCTGGACTAATTTCGAAATATGTATATGAGGACTTACCGGAATTGTTATATGTTGTTCCCGGCCTCTTCTAAACTTGCCTTGATGTGTTATTCTTGTTTGCATCATCTCTTGCCATGAGTAGCCTCATGTAGCTTTGTCATGCATCATGCTTGTTGTGCATCATGTCTTGTTCATGTGTGGTGTGTTTACCATGTTGTGTGCTTCTTTTCGATAGTTCCCGTTTCGTTGCGATCGTGAGGATTCGTTCGTCTACGTGTGGTTCGTCTTCGTGGCTTCATCTTCTTCATGGACTCGTTCTTCTTCCTTGCGGGATTTCAGGCAAGATGACCGCTACCCTGTATCTCACTACTATCATTGCTATGCTAGTTGCTTCGTTCTATCGCTATGCTGCGTTACCTATCATTTGCTCTTCAAGCCTCCCATATTGCCATGAACCCCTAACCTTTGACACCTTTCCTATGCAAACCGTTGTTTGGCTATGTTACCGCTTTTGCTCAGCCCCTCTTATAGCGTTGCTAGTTCCAGGTGAAGTTGAAGATTTCTCCATGGTGGACAGGGTTATGTTGGGATATCACAATATCTCTTATATTATTAATGCATCTATATATTTGGTAAAGGGTGGAAGGCTCGGCCTTATGCCTGGTGTTTTGTTCCACTCTTGCCGCCCTAGTTTCCGTCATACCGGTGTTATGTTCCCGGATTTTGCGTTCTTAACGCGGTCGGGTGATTTGTGGGACCCCCCTGACAGTTCGCTTTGAATAAAACTTGTCCAGCAAGGCCCAACCTTGGTTTTACCATTTGCCTCACCTAGCCCTTTTTCCCTTGGGTTTCTGGAGCCCGAGGGTCATCTTTATTTACCCCCCTGGGCCAGTGCTCGTTGTGAGTGTTGGTCCAAACCGTCAGCCGCCGGTGGCCACCAGGGGCAACTCTGGGCTCACCTACCGGAAGTTTGGACAATCCGGTGTGCCCTGAGAACGAGATATGTGCAGCTCCTATCAGGATTTGTCGGCACATCCGGGCGGCTTTGCTGGTCTTGTTTTACCATTGTCGAAATGTCTTGTAAACCGGGATTCCGAGTCTGATCGGGTCTTCCTGGGAGAAGGTCTATTCCTTCGTTGATCGTGAGAGCTTGTCATGGGCTAAGTTGGGACACCCCTGCAGGGTATAAACTTTCGAGAGCCGTGCCCGCGGTTATGTGGCAGATGGGAATTTGTTAATGTCCGGTTGTAGATAACTTGACTCCAGATCCGAACTAAAACGCATCAACCGTGTGTGTAGCCGTGATGGTATCTTCTCGGCGGAGTCCGGGAAGTGAACACGGTTTCTGTGTTATGTTTGACGTAAGTAGGTGTTCATGATCACCTCTTGATCATTGTTAGCTTCACGACCGTTCCTTTGTTTCTCTTCTCGCTCTCATTTGCGTATGTTAGTCACCATATATGCTTAGTCGCTGCTGCAACCTCAGTACTTTACCCCTTCCTTTCCCATTAAGCTTTGCTAGTCTTGATACCCATGGTAATGGGATTGCTGAGTCCTCGTGGCTCGCAGATTACTACAACAACAATTGCAGGTACAGGTTTATGCGATGATCTTGACGCGAGAGCGATGCTTGCTTGCGTTGAGTTCTTCTTCTGCTTCTTCGATCAGGGGATAGGTTCCAGGTCGGCAGCATGGGCTAGCAGGGTGGATATTGTTTGAGTTTTTGTTTATGATTCATCCGTAGTCGGATGTTGATCTTGTATGTTGTATTGTATTATTCATGTGACATTGTATGTATCGGATGTATCCCCACTATTATGTAATGTTGATGTAATGATATCCACCTTGCAAAAGCGTCTTCAAGATGCGCTTCTATAATTGGTGGGACCTTCGAGTTCCTTTAGGATAGGGTCGCATCTTGGGCGTGACAAGTTGGTATCAGAGCCTCGACCGACCTTAGGAGCCCCCCTTGATTGATCGTGTAGTTTGGCCATTGTCGAGTCTAGAACAAAACTGTTTTCGGAGTCTAGTTATATCGGAGAGTAGGAATTCTTTTTACTCCTCAGCCCCTTCGTTGCTCTGGTGAGAAATCTTGATGTAGGTGTTTTGAACTACTCCTCTTCCCTTTCAAATTTTCTTTAGGTTCACGTAGTTGTTTTTTCCGATCGTTGTTCCCCAGCTCTTTTCATTCGGTGCATTTCTCGTCAAGTTGACTCGAGCCTCTTCATCTTTGAGTTCAATCCTCAGTTGTTTTCTTTTCCCTCCCGCCCACCCTTCTTCTTCTCGGAACCGGAGTCTGTAATCGAGTATCCATCCTACTCGTGCGAAGTCTTTGCCTTCTTTCCTCAATGATTTCAACCGGTGTTTTCTCTTCAAGATATTCGTCGGTTCCCCTTTCCAAGTTGTCTTTGTTTTTCCCGCCCTCCCACCCTCTTCTTCCCGGAGCCTGAGTCTCTTTCGAGCATCAATTTCATTCGTGCAGAACCTCTTCAGTCTTCCCTCAATTATTTCAACCGGTGAATTCTCGTCTCGTTCGTCATTCCTCATCCCTTTCTTTTCCGGTGGATTCGATTCAAGTATTCGGTGTTGATCATATTCTTTTCCCTCGGCTCAAGTGTTTTCCCTGCTCGTTCGCCTCTCGCCAGTTTATCCTTCCGGAGTGCTCAAGACATCTCAAGAGATTCGTCTGTGTTCCAATTAATTCGAGGTTGTCACCTCATTCAAATATTTCAGTTGTTCCGGTGCATCATCTATCTGTTCAACATATTACTAGAAGTCGTGTTCGGATCGCCGAACAATTCTCGACGCGAAAAACTAATTTTTCACATCGTCCCATTTGAAAGTGAATATCAAGCACTCTTGGGACGAAAGGCTTTTGTCCGCTTCAACGCCATACCGCATTACGCGTCTCTCACACTCAAGATGCCCGGACCGTGTGGCGTAATTTTAGTGCGAGGGTCACTTAAAGACCCCAGACATGGATAGACGAATCCGGCGTCAGTGGTTTAGGGGCTCCCTAGCCTCATACAAACCCCGCTTTAATTATTTATATTTCTAATATTTTTCGCACGAATTGTTTTTAAAACTAAACGTTCCTCTCTTTTTACAGATGAACAATGTGCATACCCGTCCAGGATAACGGCGCAACGGAGACACAGGCGCAGACGTGCAGTAGGGACCCGTTGTGAGGATTCTTTTCAGATTAAGACCCTGCGTAAACCTTTTTTACTGTCTCTTGTTGTTATTCTCCCTTGGTTTCTTCCTATAGCCAAAGCAGAGCCTGACGCTTTGGCATC
This sequence comes from Triticum timopheevii, assembly GCA_963921465.1. Lineage (NCBI taxonomy): Eukaryota > Viridiplantae > Streptophyta > Magnoliopsida > Poales > Poaceae > Triticum > Triticum timopheevii. The sequence goes on along the minus strand of OY997262.1, from coordinate 308,041,126 downwards.
GGCCGCGTTAGAAGACCATGCCCGTACCTGGACACTAGGGGCTTAGGGCATCGTTCTGCCCATTATTATAAAGACCGAACACCTTAGGGAGTGTTCGGCGTCTCGAGTTAGGCATTATATGCATCAGCTTCGAATCATGTCTTTGGTCAAATGTTGGGTTTGCCCGGCTCCTGTGTTTTGCTGCCTTACGTTCCGTATCATCGGCTAACGCGGCACCAGGAGAACTACTGCGATTGTGCCCCAGTTCGGCTGGGCGAGCACCTCAGTAGAGAAAGCCGAAAACTGACTGTCATGATACAACGAGAGACTGGTCAGCCACTCGATCGACTATCGGAATGTTTAGAATTCCCCGCTTTGACGAAGGGCCGTTTCCCGGTTAGGCACATGCGCTCCGACTTCGGAGAAGGGCGATGCCACCAGGGGCTATATCGTAGCCCCACCCTCGAGCTCCACTGGCTAAGTGAAAGTGATAAAGCATTATAGTCCAGATTGCCTCGTTCGCTACGCTACCACCTCCTTATAACAGGACCGAGACATCGGATTAAGTGTGAAAATGCGCTATTTTTGCGAACACCCCAGCACCTTGTGCGTGGGGGCTGAAGCCGAAGACTGCCATCTTTCAAGTTATACACAAGTATACGTAAACGGCCGCACAGGAAAAGTTTTACTACTTGGACGCACAAGTATAAAAAGCGGTCATAACATAATCATCGATTTGCAAGCTAATGCGTTCATTTGAACATTACATTCTTCGAGCACTGCGACTCTATTACACGAGCGCCATGCATAACTTCCCTGAAATAGTGCTCGGCAGGGAGCCGGTCTTCATCCAAACCCTGGGCAGCAACAGCGGTGGCATCCATCTCTGGACAATGCGCCTTCACACGGGCAAGAGCCATCCGCGCGCCCTCTATGCAGGCCGACCGCTTCATCTCCTTTATATGCGGCACCGCTCCAAGGAATTGCTGTAGTAAGCCAAAGTAGCTCGTCGCCTTGGACCTCTCTGGCCAGACATGGGCCACGATGTCAGTCATGGCAAGTCCGGACAATCTATTTAGCTCGGCCCATTCGGCCAACCGGTCTATCAATGGAAGTGGGCGATCCGGACTGTGGAATTGAGACCAATATAGCTCTTCTGTCTCGTGATCCTTCTGGCTCAGGAAGTGCTTAATGGCATCGGCCGCACTTGCAGCTAAGTCCATATACGGATCCTCCGGACTCCACAGCCGCTCAAATTGAGCATACTTTCCATCCATAAACCGGCGATGCAGCAGAAAAGGCTTGCCAGCCACGATCTCTCTGGCCTGGTGCAGTTCCTCCTTCATAGCCCGCATTGTAGAGCGGGCATCCTTGGCTTCGGCTGTGGCCTTCTTCAGGTCTTCCCGCTCCGATAAGCGCTCCTTTTCAAGAGCCTCATTGCGGTCGGCAGCATCCTTTACTTTCATGGCCAATTCGGCCACCTCGGCCCTGCTTAGGCAGTGCGCAGCCTTTTCGGCTTTCAACTCCTCGGCCGCCCTCGAGGCAGCCGCTTCACTCCTTCGGGCTTGCTCCTTAGCTCGAGCAAGTTTGGCCCGAAGGCCCTCCACAGCAGCAGCACCGTCTGTACAAACAGCATATAATTTATTAGAGGGCTTCGACCCCCTTACTAAAGCGACTGCGGAGAACTCTTTTACCTTGCGACTCGTCAAGTCGCCTGTTAACAAGTGTGATGTCCACATCTGCCAAGTCCAATTGCCAATTTAACTCGGCAAACTCACTAGTCCGGCTAGCCCCCGGACTATCCGCCACCTGCATAGGACCGACGGAATTCATTCCTTTAGATTTCGATCCTCGGTACGCTGTCGTTTCCGACAACCTACCGAGTCTCAGGGGCTACTATCTATACAGGGCGCATTTTTTATATGCAAAGCTGCTAAAAGACAAAGGGGTGCGTCATTCTCGCATACCTCAAATCCCGCCAGCAAACTCATGGCGGCATTACGCAATTCGCTCTCGGCGGACGAAATCCTTCCAATCACCATACGCATTAATGCACGGTGATCTTCTGAAATGGACGCCCTCTCAAGCAGATTCTTCAGTTCTCCCGGTCGGACACTAGTAGGTGCCAAACTCTCTGGCCCCTCCGGACTCGGGGATACCCTCCGTGATGACACTTCGGGTTCGCCTGCCTCATCTGGCGGCGCTGTGGACGGAGGCGTATCGCTCTCCATCATCTCCGGAAGAAGGTCCCCCGAAGATGAACTCATCTGAGAAGGCTGCAGATCCGAACTGCAATATAAATATTTCGGCTACCTACAGAAGCACAAATGAAGGTATTTCCTTACTAATTAACTCCCTCTTTCATACTCACGGCTCGCCGGAGGGCCGATCCTTTGATGATGATTGTGCGTCCGGATTCTTTCCGGGCGCCGGACCCCCCGGGGAAGATCTCTTCCCACGCTTAGGGGCTTTGGCCTCCGGATCTTCGGAGGCAGTCCTCTTCTCCCCCTGAAGGGAGGGGTTCTTGGTTCCCCCCTCTTCAGTCGTCCCTTTGGGCGAAATATTGGCTCCTCTATTTTCCCCATCGCCCCCTTCTGTGGGCGCAACCTCCAACATTCTGACCAGCACGGGCTCCAGTGCGGTCTCTGGGAGGGGGGCCGGACACCTTATCAGCCTTGATCGCGCCACCCATTCCTGTAAAGAACAAAGGGTCAGGAGGCGAACTTTAGAAAGGCATATAAACAGAATGTCCGGACTCTGAGCTACTTACCTGAGTATCTGGGCAATCGCGGCTTAGGCCTGCATCCTCGGCTAAATCCGGACACGCCACCTGCGGTCCAAAGAACAACTTGTACATCTCCACGGGTGTCGCACCCATGAAGTGTTGGAGAATCTGAGGTCCCTCCAGGTTGAACTCCCATAGACGGAGAGGACGGCATTTGCAGGGCAGAAGATGTCTGATTAGCATAACCTGCATCACCTTGATCAGGTCGATCTCCCTCGCTTGGAGATCTTGAATCCGGCCCTGCAGTGAAGGCACGTCTTCGGACAGCCCCCAATTGAGCCCTTGGTTGACCCACGACATCAGTTGGCGTGGAGGTCCCGGGCGGAATAAGAGCGGCGGCTTTTGCCTGCTGCCCCTTGGAGCGGTGATATAGAACCACTCCTGCTGCCACAGTCCAAGTTCCTCTTGGAAGGAACCCTCGGGCCACGGGGCATCGACCTTTTTGCTTATGGTCGCCCCGCCGCACTCCGCTTGACGCCCCCCGATCATCTTCGGCTCCACCTTGAAGGTCTTCAGCCATAGGCCGAAGTGGGGAATGACGCGGAGGAAGGCTTCGCAGACGATAATGAATGCGGAGATATGGAGGATGGACTCCGGAGCCAAGTCGTGAAAATCCAGCCCATAGTACAACAGGAGCCCCCTCACGAAGGGATCCGTCAGCAAGCCTAAACCCCGACGGAGGTGGGATACGAAAACGACGTATTCACCGGGCTCGGGGGCTGGCACAGCCTGCCCTTGGGCAGGCAACCTGTGCGAAACCTCATAGGCCAGGTACTTGGCCTCACGCAACTTCAATATGTCCTCCTCCGTGACGGAGGAGGGCATCCACCGCCCTGGAGGTCGGAGCCGGACATGATTGAGGATCCGAAGCGCTCGAATCTGAGGCTCTGGGTGTTGGAACTGGGAGCGGGGAAGAGATTCGATGCGAGATTGAAGAACAATGGCGAGCCTTGGTCCTCTTATAAAGGGGAAGAAATACCAAGGGCCGTCTCTGTGACCGTTTGGGATTCCCCTTCGATAGAGGAGGCGTGGCGACGGGAGCAGTTGGGTTACCCACACACGTATTGATGAGAATCCTGGAATAAGGGGAACACGATCTCTGCTTCGACAAGACGTGCCAAGGAAACCGCTTCGCTAAACGTGCTGAGGTGGTATAGTAATTCAGACAAAGGCTTGGTGGCGGTGTGATGTCACGCCGCATAATACGTCAGCAGATTGAACTAAGTGTACATTTTATTCTCTCTACGGTGGAACGTGGAATTTATTTTGCAAAGCCGGACACTATCCTGGTGTTCATGATCTTCTCTGGATTATTCAAGGGAGGAACCCGCCTTGCAATGCTGAACATTATGCATGCCGGACTTATCATCATTGAAGACTGGTTCAGGGGCTACTGAGGGAGTCCTGGACTAGGGGGTGTCCGGACAGCCGGACTATCATTATCCGCCGGACTCCAAGACTACGAAGATACAAGATTGAAGACTCTGACCCGTGTCCGGATGGGACTTTCCTTGGCGTGGAAGGCAAGCTTGGCAATACGGATATGTAGATCTCCTACCATTGTAACCGACTCTGTGTAACCCTAGCCCTCTCCGGTGTCTATATAAACCGGAGGGCTTTAGTCCGTAGGACAACATACATTACAACAATCATACCATAGGCTAGCTTCTAGGGTTTAGCCTCCTTGATCTCGTGGTAGATCTACTCTTGTACTACCCATATCATCAATATTAATCAAGCAGGACGTAGGGTTTTACCTCCATCGAGAGGGCCCGAACCTGGGTAAAAACATTTTGTCCCTCGTCTCCTGTTACCATCCGCCTAGACGCACAGGTCGGGACCCCCTACCCGAGATCCGCCGGTTTTGACACCGACAGTGAGGAAGCTAATGATGATGATCATGTAACTTCAGATCAAGTTACTACCGGACCTCGTAGGTAAAACAGAGTGAGATCCGCACCAGAGTGGTACGGTAATCTTGTTCTGGAGGTCGTGTTACTTGACCATGACAAACCTACGAACTATGAGGAAGCGATGATGAGCCCAGATTCCGCGAAATGGCTTGAGGCCATGAAATCTGAGATGAGATCCATGTATGAGAACAAAGTGTGAACTTTGGTGGAGTTGCCCGATGATCGGCAAGCCATAGAAAATAAATGGATCTTCAAGAGGAAGACAGACGCTGATAGTAGTGTTACTATCTACAAAGCTAGACTTGTCGAAAAAGGTTTTTGACAAAGTTCAAGATGTTGAATACAATGAGATTTTCTCACTCGTATCGATGCTTAAAAGTCTGTCCGAATCATCTTAGCAATTGCCACATTTTTTTGAAATCTGGCAAAAGGATGTCAAAACTGCATTTCTTAATGAATTTATCAAAGAAGAGTTGTATATGATGCAACCAGAAGGTTTTTGTCAATCCTAAAGGTGCTAACAAAATGTGCAAGCTCCAGCGATCCATCTATGGACTGGTCCAAGCATCTCGGAGATGGAATATACGCTTTGATAAGTTGATCAAAGCATATAGTTTTATATGGACTTACGATGAAGCCTGTATTTACAATAAAGTGAGTGGGCACACTACAGCCTTTCTGATTAGTATATGTGAGTGACATATTGTTGATCAGAAATGATGTAGAATTTTTCTGCAAAGCATAAAGGAGTGTTTTAAAGGAGTTCTTTAAAAGGAAAAGACCTCAGTAAAAGCTACTTACATATTGAGCATCAAGATCTATTGAGATAGATCAAGACACTTGATAAGATTTTCAATGAGTACATACCTTGGCAAGATTTTGAAATAGTTCAAAATGGAACAGTCAAAGAAAGAGTTCTTGCCTGTGTTGCAAAGGTATGAAATTGAGTAAGACTCAAATCCCGACCACAGCAGAAAATAGAAAGAGAATGAAAAGTCATTCCCTATGCCTCAGTCATAGGTTCTATAAAGTATGCTATGCTATGTACCAGACCTATTGTATACCTTGCTCTGAATTTGGCAAGAAAGTACAATAGTGATCTAGGAGTAGATCACTGGACATTGGTCAAGAATATCCTTAGTAAGGACTAAGGAGATGTTTCTCAATTATGGAGGTGATAAAAGAGTTTGTTGTAAAAGTTACATCAGTGCAAACTTTTACACTGATCCAGATGACTCTAAGTCTCAACCTGGAAACATATTGAAAGTGGGAGCAATTAGCTAGAGTAGCTCCGTGCAGAGCATTGTGGACATAAAATATTTGCAAAATACATACGGATCTGAATGTGACAGGCCTGTTAACTAAGCTTCTCTCACGAGCAAAACATGATCACATCTTAGTACTCTTTGGGTGTTAATCACATAACGATGTGAACTAGATTATTGACTCTAGTAAACCCTTTGGATGTTGGTCACATGATGATGTGAACTATGGGTGTTAATCATATACAGATATGAATATTGGTGTTAAATCACATGGCGATGTGAACTAGATTATTGACTCTAGTGCAAGTGGGAGACTGAAGGAAATATGCCCTAGAGGCAATAATAAAGTTATTATTTATTTCCTTATTTCATGATAAATGTTTATTATTCATGCTAGAATTGTATTAACCGGAAACATAATACATGTGTGAATACATAGACAAACATAGTGTCACTAGTATGCCTCTACTTGACTAGCTCGTTTATCAGAGATGGTTATGTTTCCTAGCCATGGACAAAAGAGTTGTCATTTGATTAACGAGATCACATCATTAGGAGAATGATGTGATTGACTTGACCCATTCCGTTAGCCTAGCACTTGATCGTTTAGTATGTTGCTATTGCTTTCTTCATGACTTATACATGTTCCTGTAACTATGAGATTATGCAACTCTCGTTTACTGGAGGAACACTTTGGGTACTACCAAACATCACAACGTAACTGGGTGATTATAAAGGAGTGCTACAGGTGTTTCCGAAGGTACATGTTGGGTTGGCATAATTCGAGATTAGGATTTGTCACTCCGATTGTCAGGGAGGTATCTTTGGGCCCTCTCGGTAATACTCATCACCTAAGCCTTGCAAGCATGTAACTAATGAGTTAGTTATGAGATGACGTATTACGGAACGAGTAAAGAGACTTGCCGGTAACGAGATTGAACTAGGTATTGGATACCGACGATCAAATCTCGGGCAAGTAACATACCGATGACAAAGGGAACAAAGTATGTTGTTATGCGGTTTGACCGATAAAGATCTTCGTAGAATATGTAGGAACCAATATGGGCATCCAGGTCCCGCTATTGGTTATTGACCGAGAATAGTTCTAGGTCATGTCTACATAGTTCTCGAACCCGTAGGGTCCGCACGCTTAACGTTACGATGACATTTATATTATGAGTTTATGAGTTTTGATGTACCGAAGGAGTTCGGAGTCCCAGATGAGATCGGGGACATGACGAGGAGTCTCGAAATGGTCGAGACGTAAAGATCGATATATTGGACGACTATATTCGGAGTTCGGAAAGGTTTCGAGTGATTCGGGTATTTTCGGGAGTACCGGGGAGTTACGGGAATACGGGGAAGAGTATTGGGCCTTGATGGGCTTTAGTGGGAAGAGGAGAAAAAGGCCAAGGGGCTGCTGCGCCGCCCCTCCCCTCTAGTCCGAATTGGACTAGGGAAAAGGGGGCCGGCCACCTTTCCTTCTCCTCCACTTCCTTCTCCCTTCCTCCCCTCTTGGTGGACTCCTACTAGGACTTGGAGTCCTAGTAGGACTCCACATCATGGCGCGCCCTCCCCTAGGGCCGGCCTCCTCCTCCCTTGCTCCTTTATATACGGGGGCAAGGGGGCACCCCAGGACACACAAGTTGATCTACGGATCGTTCCTTAGCCGTGTGCGGTGCCCCCTTCCACCATATTCCACCTCCGTCATATCGTCGCGAAGCTTAGGCGAAGCCCTACGCCGGTAGAACATCAAGATCGTCACCACGCCGTCATGCTGACGGAACTCTCCCTCGACACTCGGCTGGATCGGAGTTCGAGGGACGTCATCGAGCTGAACGTGTGCTGAACTCGGAGGCTCCGTATGTTCGGTGCTTGGATCGGTCGGATCGTGAAGACGTACGACTACATCAACCGCGTTGTGCTAACGCTTCCGCTTACGGTCTACGAGGGTACGTGGACGAACACTCTCCAATCTCGTTGCTATATCATCACCATGATCTTGCGTGTGCGTAGGAAAATTTTGAAATTACTACGTTCCCCAACAGTACTACCCCGGATATAAAGTCTATCACTGGTCCGGACTCTGCCGTTTTAACTGGCTTGGCCTCTATCCATTTGGTGAATTTGTCCACCATGACCAATAGGTACCTTTGCTTGTGGGTTCCCCCTTTAAGGGGTCCAACCATGTCAAGCCCCCAGACCGCGAACAGCCAGGTAATGGGTATAGTTTTGAGGGCGGTGGGTGGCTATGGCTCTGATTAGCAAAGAGCTGACAACCGACGCATCTTTGGACTAAGTCCTGAGCATCTGCCCGGGCCGTCGGCCAATAAAATCATGTACGGAATGCCTTTCCTACAAGGGCCCGAGCTGCTGCGTGGTGTCCGCCTAGTCCGGCATGAATTTCAGCCAGAAGGTTTCGCCCTTCCTCTTCGGAGATACACCTTTGAAGGACTCCGGTTGTGCTTTTCTTATAAAGTTCTCCCTCATGGACCTTGTAGGCTTTAGATCGCCAGACTATGCAGCGGGCCTCATTTTGGTCTTCGGGAAGTTCCTGCCTAAGCAAGTAGGCTAGGAATGGTTCTGTCCACGGGGCGATTACTGCCATTATGTCGTGGGCTGAAGGTGTTATGTCATCGGCTGAATCGCTGGTTGGCGTGGTTTTTTCCGGTTTGTCATTTCCGGACTCCTCTTCCCATAGTACGGATGGCTTAAAGAGCCGTTCCAGGAAGATGTTTGGAGGGACAGCGTCACGTTTTGCACCGATGCGTGCCAGTATGTCGGCTGCTTGGTTATTATCTCGGGCTACATGATGGAATTCGAGTCCTTCAAACCGAGCTGACATTTTTAGGACAGCGTTGCGATATGCTGCCATTTTCGGATCCTTGGCGTCAAAGTCTCCATTTATTTGGGATATTGCAAGGTTCGAATCCCCGCGTACATCTAGGCGTTGAATGCCCATGGAGATTGCCATCCGGAGGCCGTGTAAAAGGGCCTCGTATTCGGCTGCATTGTTGGAGTCCGTGTACATTATTTGCAGTACGTATTGGACTGTGTCCCCGGTTGGGGGCGTCAATACAACGCCAGCCCCCAGTCCGGCCAACATTTTAGAGCCGTCGAAGTGCATAATCCAATTGGAGTATGCGCCGTACTCTTTAGGGAGTTCGGCTTCGGTCCATTCAGCGACAAAGTCAGCCAAAACTTGTGACTTTATAGCTCGCCGAGGTTTGTAAGTTATATCGAATGGTAAGAGCTCAATGGCCCATTTTGCAATCCTGCCCGTCACGTCGCGGTTGTTTATAATGTCATTCAGTGGTACTTCGGAGGCCACTGTTATCGAACACTCTTGAAAGTAGTGTCGGAGCTTCCGGGATGCCATGAACACCGCATACGCTATCTTTTGATAGTGCGGGTAACAGGACTTGCAGGGGGTTAACACAGTGGAAACGTAGTACACTGGTTTTTGAAGAGGGAATTTATGCCCTTCTATCTCTCGACGACGAGTACCGCGCTTACAACTTGATGTGTTGCCGTGATGTATAACAGCATTGGTTCGCCCAGGTTGGGCGCAGCCAGGACCGGATTTGTTGCCAATATGGCCTTTATTTCTTCGAGTCCGGCAGTGGCAGCATCCGTCCACTTGAAGTGTTCGGTGCGCCTAAGGAGGCGATAGAGGGGCAGTGCCTTTTCTCCCAAGCAGGAGATAAAGCGGCTTAAAGCCGCCATGCATCCAGTCAATTTTTGTATCTGTTTGAGGTCTTTTGGAATATCCAACTGTGACAGAGCTCGGATCTTGGCCGGGTTTGCTTCAATTCCTCTACGGGATACAATGAAGCCCAGCAGCTTTCCGGCTGGTACGCGAAAACGCATCTTTCCGAATTCAGCTTGATGTCATATGCTCTGAGGTTGTCGAATGTGAGCCTCAAGTCGTCTACTAAAGTTTCGACCTGTTTGGTTTTGACGACTATGTCGTCTATGTATGCCTCTACTGTTTTGCCGGTCTGGGTGGCCAGACATGTTTGGATCATGCGCTGATATGTTGCGCCGGTGTTTTTAACTCCGAAGGGCATCGTGTTGAAGCAGAATGGTCCATATGGAGTGATGAATGCCATTGCGGCTTGGTCTGCTTCCGCCATCTTGATTTGATGGTAGTCGGAGTATGCGTCGAGGAAGCATAGTGAATCGTGTCCTGCGGTAGCATCGATTATCTGGTCGATGCGGGGGGAGGGGGAAGGGATCCTTTGGGCAGGCCTTGTTGAGGTCTTTAAAATCAACACATAGGCGCCAGGATTTGTCCTTCTTTGGTACCATTACCAGGTTTGCTAGCCAATCCGGATGTTTGATATCTCTGATGAATCCGGCTTCCAATACTTTGGCTAGCTCTTCTCCCATTGCCTGTCTTTTAGGTTCAGAAAATCGTCGAAGAGCCTGTTTGACTGGCTTGAATCCTTTTAGGATGTTTAGGCTGTGTTCTACCAATCTGCGTGGGATTCCGGGCATATCAGAAGGGTGCCAGGCGAAAATGTCCCAATTTTCCCGAAGGAAATCTCGCAGTGCGGCGTCTACATCAGGGTTCAACTGTGCCCCGATGGAAGCCGTCTTTGTCGGGTCCGTTGGATGGACCTGGAATTTTATTATTTCATCTGCTGGTTTAAAGGAGGTGGACTTGGATCTCTTATCAAGTATCACATCGTCCCTATTCACCGTAGAGCGCAGCGCGATGAGTTCTTCGGCCACTAGGGCTTCGGATAGTGCCTCCAGGGCTAATGCGGCTGTCTTGTTTTCGGCGCGGAGTGCTATGTCCGGATCACTAGCGAGAGTGATTATTCCGCCGGGCCCAGGCATCTTGAGCTTCATGTACCCGTAGTGGGGTACGGCTTGAAAAATTGTGAATGCCTCTCGTCCTAAGATAGCGTGATATCCGCTGTTGAACATGGCCACTTGAAACGTGACTTCTTCGGATCTGTAATTGTCCGGCGAGCCGAACACCACATCAAGTGTGATTTTTCCGGTGCAGCGCGCTTCCCGGCTAGGGATTATTCCTCTGAAGGTTGTGCTGCTTCGCTCAATGCGGCTCCAGTCTATTTCCATTTTTTGAAGGGTTTCCTTGTAAATGAGGTTTAGTCTGCTGCCGCCATCCATGAGGACATTTGTAAGTCGAAAGCCATCCACTATTGGACTAAGCACCAGTGCGGCTGGTGCTCGGGCTGTTCGGAATTTAGGTTCGTCGCTGGCGTTGAAGGTGATGGCTGTGTCGCTCCAAGGATTTGTTGTTGCTACTTGGTAGACTTCGGCGAGGCTGCGGATTGTTCGTTTCCGCATATTATTTGATGCGAAGGTCTCGAAGACTGTTGATACTGTACCGGTATTGTTGGAGTGGTTTTCCGGGGCTAGAAGCTCCTCACCACTTTTGGCCACCTGTCGTAATATCCAACATGCTCTAAGTCTATGTGTTGGGACGGCGCCCTCTGTACTGTGAATTTTACAGGGTCCGGTAAGCCATCCCTCCAGTACGGTTCCGTGCCCTCTATGGGGGTTTTGCTTTTTGGTTTTTGTATCTGGGGCCTGAGTGTAATGCACCCTTTTGTTGCGGACTAGGGTTGTATTCGGGGCCGGATTGTCCCAAAATTGGTTTTCGGTTTTCCGGAAACTCTCCATCGCACAGTACTTTCGTACTATGGACGCCAGGTCGGCGAAGCGTGTAATTTCACGACGGCTGATGGAGTTCAATATTCCCTTGTCCGTGCAATTATTGCAAAAAATAGAGATTGCGTTTTCCTCTCAGCAGTCCTTTATCCTGTCCATAACCAGGAGGAATCTGGCCCAGTAGTGATGTACTATTTCAGCGGGCTCTTGCCATATTAGAGATAGATCGCATATGTCTGGGCGGGTGGGTGGAATAAAGTCCGAAACCCTACCCATCTCAAGGCTTGAAGGCCGTGAAGTTTCCAAATTTGGAAGCTTGGATTGGTGGACGTTATCCAACGAGTCCGGTCCAATGCCTGACTTTAAGTTCAGTGCTTGACCGAAGTCCGTCCCTCCGCGGGAATCCGGCATGAAGGGTTCGGGAGCCTGGACATGACTAGTTTTCAATACAGGAGAAGAGTCGCCGCATTGTTCCTCTACCACTGCGACGTGGTGGGTGACCTGGGGAGAGTTAATCTCTCTCAGATCGGTTTTAAGCCCAATCTGATGGTAGTCTGTAGCGACTCCCAGGGCGGCAATGCGATCCAAGAGCTCGTTGACAGACGAAAGCTCAATCGGATCCAGTTGCTCGGCAAATTCCGAGCTGACGTGAAGATTGCTTTTGACGACTTGAGAAGTCATTGTCGAAGCAGTGGCCGGACAGGCAGTCATAAGAAAACCGCCTAGCCGGATAGTTTGGCCGGCGGCCAAGGCCCCTTTGACGAAAATTCTGTCCTTGAAGACGGGTGGAGGCATCCTTCCTATCGGCGACGGAACAGAGGAACTCTCAATGAAAGCACCAATGTCGGTGTCAAAACCGGCGGATCTCGGGTAGGGGGTCCCGAACTGTGCGTCTAGGCGGATGGTAACAGGAGACAAGGGACACGATGTTTTACCCAGGTTCGGGCCCTCTTGATGGAGGTAAAACCCTACGTCCTGCTTGATTAATATTGATGATATGGGTAGTACAAGAGTGGATCTACCACAAGATCAAGGAGGCTAAACCCTAGAAGCTAGCCTATGGTATGATTGTTGTAATGAAGGTTGTGTCCTACGGACTAAAGCCCTCCGGTTTATATAGACATCGGAGAGGGCTAGGGTTACACAGAGGCGGTTACAATGGTAGGAGATCTACATATCCGTATCGCCAAGCTTGCCTTCCGCGCCAAGGAAAGTCCCATCCGGACACGGGACGGAGTCTTCAATCTTGTATCTTCGTAGTCTTGGAGTCTGGTGGATGATGATAGTCCGGCAGTCCGGACAGCCCCTAGTTTAGGACTCCCTCAGGCACCAACAGACTCGCATTCATCGTAGCCGTCACTTTCACTAGAACATGGTCGAGCACTTCCTACATGCCTTGGACACCCTCTAAAGTGTAGAGATTCTTACAGAAGTCGAGAGCTAATCGCTGCATCTTAGTTGGGTCTTCAGTTAACTGACCATTTGGTTTTTGAAGTGATTTTATCAAGTTCTTTCTCCTTCGCATTGAAGCCCTCATGTGAAAGAAATGTGTATTTCTATCCCCTTCTAATAGCCATTGCACTCGCGACCGTTGTCGCCACATTATTTCTTCTCTCATGTAGTGCTCAATGAGTTTGTCATTGATTTTAATTTCAACATGCGATGGCCCAGTCCTCTGTGGTTGGCTCCTCATCCGCTCAAGCTCATGTTTTAACTTTTTATTTCACCATGAACGCTGCGAAAGGTCGACCTGGACCACTCCCCCAGGTTTTGTGCCAGATCTGTCAATTTCCTGCGCATGCCCTCCATCGATAGATTGTGACCGTCAAGCTCCTAGGCAAATCGTACGGTTGGCCTTAATTCTGCATGCGTGTCCCACATGGCCTCATAGCGAAATATCTTCTCTCCCGTCCTCCTATTCATCGGTACTAGGCGCAACAATATAGCATTATGATCGGACGTAGCTGATGTAATATGCTGCACCTCTGCCTGGGGGAAGCGTTGACACCAATCAACCGTCCCCAGAGCTCTGTCCAATCGAACTCACATGTAAGTGCCACTGGCCACTTTTTTCTCATAAGTCCACCGAGTACCACTACAACCCAAGTCTACGAGGCCGCACACGTCTACGGCATCCCGAAAGCCTTGAATCTATGATTGGCTTCTAGTGCCAACTCCATCATGCTCGTCGTGCTGAGGCACCTCATTAAAGTCACCAATACAGACCCAAGGCATATCCTGCAAATTTGCCAAATTCTTCATTGTGTCCCATGTCTGATGACGCTGGTGGGTCTGAGCCTCCCCATAGAAACATGAGAGCCTCCATGGGGCCCCACCCAGATTAGTAACGTTTGCATGTGAGACCTCGAATAACCCAAATTTTCAATCTTTATTTCATTATTCCAATACATAGCCAAACCTCCGCTTCTACCGGAGCAATCAACAGCAAAAGCATTATCATAACCTAAAGTACTTGCTAAGCTTTCAGCCCTAGCTCCAGAAATTTGAGTTTCAACTATGCAGAGTACTCTAGGGGCAAACTTTTGCACCAATTCGTGCAGCTCTTGAATTGTCGGGGCGTTGCCTATCCCGCGACAATTCCAGCATAACAGATTCATTGCGCCCGGCGGTCCTCCGCCGGGGAGGCCGCCGATAGTGCATCATTCTTCTTGGTCCGTTTCACCTCTTTCCTTGGCGAGACATAGACATGCGGCAACGGGGGGACCCCAACAGGCTTTTCTAATAATACAAGTGCTGTAGAGCTCCCAGGAACCACAACATCTTCTTTCCCATCGATGTACTGAGCTAACCCTGAATGTTGGTTTTCTGATGACTGTCTCTTATTGCTTACCACCGCTGCCTCCAATGCCATAGCAACCAGCACTCCACTCATAACATGCGTCTCACCTGGCCCGGAAACACCAGGAGACTGTACCATTTCTGCCCTTTCATCCTGCCGTCCTACTTTGTTGTGCGGTTCGGTTTGGTGTGCGTTGAAGCGCCAGCTCTGGTTGGGGTTGAATTGCTCTCACCCCTCCCTCTCCCTCCAGCATTCCTTGGGCCTCGACGCCCCCTCTGAGTACCAAAACCACTTCTTCCCGACTGCCTGAAGCGTACATTGTCAGCCAAAACAAATTCTCCCCATTCAAACTTGGTTTCATCATGAACACCATCGTCGCACTCCTCATGCCAATGCCCGCATTCACCACAGTTAAAGCAAAAAACTGGTAATTTCTCATACTTTACTTGGTATCTAACTCTTTCATCTCCCTTCTTACCAGTTACAAACCTCTTAATTTTTGCATTGATGTCTATCTTCACCCTTAGCCTGACAAATTCACCAAAAAAAACTGCTGGTAACTTGAGCTGAACTTCCTCCACCTCACCAATGCGCGAAGCCATCCCCTTGACTGCAGGCTCAATTAAAAAGTTGTCAGGTAGCCGATGGATTTGTGCCCAAACTGCCAACTTGTCTAGCTTGACTATTTCAGGGTTTTTGAAGCCATCATACTCCACCATGATCACCGCCTGGTCCCTGAACAGCCAAGGCCCCTCGAACATGGCCTTATTCCAATCCCTAAGGCATCCAAACTAAGATGTGAACAGATTGTCCTTGATCTTCCTCCACACCACCGTTTTCGTAGGATTCCATGCAGCACGCATGTCCCCATATAGAGCATTAGGGTTGAAAGTCCTTGAGGTGTGCACCATAGCAATGGCAAGCCACTTCGCCGGCTCACCCAGGTCCGGCAGCTCCTCCTCCCACACAAAGTCATCGTCCTCCTCCTCCTGAAGGTTCAACTGGGCAAGTAGTTCCTCTGTCATCTCCTTGCCATGTCGTCCCTGCGAACTCGATCCAGCCGCCATGAGCAATCCGATCTCGCTGCCACCATGAAACCCTAGGTCGATCTACCAACAAAACCCCATGAAACCAAGGTCGGGTAAGGTTGCGGGGAACCTCCCTTGATCAGCCCGAGTCCGGGGGGTGCACCAGCAAGGATCTACCGGGGAGAAACAGGTAAAACTGGCTGTGGCGCCGGAGTACGTCGAAACCCTAGGCAGGCACCGAGTTGGAGTTGAGGTCGGTTGAGGCCCAGGGGGCCCACGAGGCAGGGGCGTGCACCCCACCCTCGTGGACAGGGTGTGGGCCCCCTGACGTTAATTCTTTTGCCAATATTTTTTATTAATCCTGAAAAGTTGCTCCGTGGATTTTCAGGTCATTCCAAAAACTTTTATTTCTGCACAAAAATAACACCATGGCAGTTCTGCTGAAAACAGCGTCAGTCCGGGTTAGTTCCATTCAAATCATGCAAGTTAGAGTCCAAAACAAGGGCAAAAGTGTTTGGAAAAGTAGATACGACGGAGACGTATCAGCGCATCCGTGTGGATCGTCTCCTCCTCATCCGATCTCCCTCAAACAGCCGGTCGTCGGCTCCCACGTACAGGTTTGCCAGAGCGGCGTAAGTGCGCCGCCTCTAATGGTATCCGCACATGCAGGAGGAACACCGTGCGCCGGACTGCTAGGTCCGATCATACAGTCGACGATGAGTGGAGGTGGCTATTTGCAACACATGCAAACCCTAGTGACAGCGCCGAAGCGATTAGCCTCTTGAGTGCGCTGCACCTACACGGGCTCAACACTTGGGCCTCGAACGGACCCTAAGGCCCAAAATATGTTCGGCTGGTATCCGTGTCCGAGTAGGATCACATCTGACTCATGGAGTCCGATCCGGCCTCACAGGTTCCTTTCCTTAAGCACGCGACCCCTTAGGTTCAAGTGACTTGGCCACAGGTCGGATCACCTCCAAACTGTACGGTTGGTAGCGGCCTATAGCAAGGCATGCCGACCACCAAGCACACTATGAAGCCAGTTGGCGAACCTGTACATCACACTTCCATTCCTTTTGCCACACGATATATGTTGTCGGGATCAAGGCGAGTCTGACATCCTTGTTCTAGCCTGACCTCTTTCTCGTTCCAGTGATGCCGACAACAAACTGGATTATCTCATAATCCTTGTCGCATGTCCATGCTTATCCTGGTCGGATCACACGAGGGGCCCATAGTATATCTCTCCCAATCGGAGGGGCAAATCCCATCTTGTTCGACCATGTCTCGCAGCACGGGTCTGGACAAGCCCGAAACCTACCTTTGTAATAAACTCAGTCATGGAGTAGTGTTTGGTTGGCCCAAAGCAGGTCTGTCACCATCCCGAGTACATGCGCCAGCTCAGGTCTTAGGACATAGAACGTATGTTGTACTAGAGACTCACAGATGACATATCGCTGCGTCTCATAGTTGGGTCTGTCCGACTCAGACCTTATCTCGACTCGGATCCGACTATGTCAAATCTAACCAAATCCTTCTGAGTCCATAATATCCGGTTAGTATCCAATGCTCCATGGCTAATGAGACCAAGCCATTGACCGTGTCATATGCTAGTCTAGTTGGCTGCGCGTCCACACGACCCTTTCGACTAGAGACCTTTTAGGACAGTCATCATACAATGCATAGTCGCACAAAAAAGTAACGTACTTGTTGATACACATCATTGATAATGTCCAAGGACTATATTTATTCATAAACAGATAGGAAATATCATCATACATGATTGCCTCTAGGGCATATCTCCAACAGTCTCCCACTTGCACTAGAGTCAATCAAATAGACATTGAATGCCCATAGCTCTAACATGCCCCTCATGCTTGGGTTGTGGAAGCATCTTAGTCAACGGATTTGCAACATTTGCATCCGTGTGAATTTTGCATAACTCTACATCACCATTCTTTATGATCTTTCGTATCAGGTGATATTTCCGATCTATGTGTTTGACCTTGTGGTGATTCCTCGGCTCCTTGGCTTGTGCGATATCACCAGAATTATCACAATAAAGGTCCAACAGTTTTACCAAGGCTGGAAAAATACCAAGATCATCCAGAAAGTTCTGGATCCAAACACCTTCCTTTGCAGCTTCACAAGCCGCAATGTATTCGGCTTCTGTGGTAGAATCGGCCACCATATCTTGCTTCGAACTCATCCAGCTCACTGCTCCTCTGTTCATGACATACACGAATCCTGACTGTGATCGACAATCATCTCTGTCAGTTTGGAAACTAACATCGGCGTCACCCCTTACGACGAGCTCTTCCTCACCTCCATAAACTAGGAACGTCTCTTTAGTCCTTTTCAGGTACTTCAAAATAGTCTTTACTGCTGCCCAGTGACTCTCACCTGGGTTGGTCTGGTATCTACTTGTTAGGCTTATTGCAAAAGCAACATCAGGCCATGTACATATCATGGCATACATGATGGATACAATTGCCGAGGCATACAGAATCCTACTCATCCTGCTTCGCTCACCAGATGTCGAAGAACTCTGAGTCTCGCTTAGCTTTATACCATGTGAG
The DNA here is from genome assembly GCA_963921465.1 of Triticum timopheevii. Classification (NCBI taxonomy): domain Eukaryota; kingdom Viridiplantae; phylum Streptophyta; class Magnoliopsida; order Poales; family Poaceae; genus Triticum; species Triticum timopheevii. The sequence continues at coordinate 308,023,131 of OY997262.1, read as the reverse complement.
AGTGGCAAGAACCCTTTTACGTGCTCTGGCTCAAGCCGAGCAGCCTCCTTGATCTATATCTATAGATCTTAATGCCTAAAATATAGGCTACTTCACCAAGGTCCTTCATCGAAAACTTGCCATTCAATGACTCCTTGACTGAGTTCAGCATCGAAACATCATTTACGATCAGTAGTATGGCATCACATACAAGATCAAAAACACTATTGAGCTCCCACTTAACTTCTTGTATAAACAAGTGTCCTCTTCACTTTTGATGAAACCAAGACCGGTGACGACCTCATCAAAATGAATGTTCCAACTCCGAGATGCTTGCCTCAACCCATAAATGGATCTCTTGATCTTGCATACCTTACTAGTCATATCAACAAAACCCTCAGGCTATATTATATACATGTCCTCGATTAAATTTCCGTGAAGGAAAGCCGTCTTAACGTCCATCTGCCATATCTCGTAATCAAAATATGCAGCTATAGCTAGTACGATCCTCACCGACTTCAGCATCACTACCGGTGAGTAAGTCTCATCGTAGTCAATTCCTTGAACTTGTCCATAACCCTTAGCGACAAGCCAAGCTTTGTGGATCTGAACATTTCCATCCACATCGGTTTTCTTCTTAAAGACCCATTTGCAACCAATGGCTATTACGCTAGGCGACAGATCAACCAAGTCCCAGACTTGATTCTCATCCATGGACTTTAACTCGGATCACATGGCCTCCAGCCATGCCTCGGAATCTGGGCTCACCATCGCTTCTTGAAAGTGCGTTATATCGACTAGAGGGGGTGAATAGGCGATCTTCACAAATTCGTCATGAAGGAATTTCTAGGTGAAGAAATTCCTAAGCAACGACACACTAGCAGCGGAATAAGTACTCAGGTATAAGCATAACAGAGCAACAACATAGTCATCATGATAAAATGAAAACAAGCACAGAGTACAGATAGCATGAAAACAGGATAGGCAGGATGAAGACTATGTGACTAAAGAAATAGGATAGAGGAAATAGACAAAGTCTTCAAACAGTAATGATCAGGTTCATCAACACATGAGTGAGGAAATGAAAGGGTTGAGGAAATAGAACCAGTTCGCTTGGTGAAGACAATGATTTTGTAGACCAGTTCCAACTGTTGTGACAGTTGTACGTCTGGTTGGAGCGGCTAGGTATTTAAACCTGAGGACACATAGTCATCACCGTATTCTCCTTGAGCTAAAGTCACACAGACCTCGCCCAATCACTCGTGGTAAGTCTTCATGTGACTTCCAAACCTTCACAGACTTGGTCACTCGGCGATCCACAATTCCTCTTGGATGCTCAGAGCATGACGCCTAACCGTCTGAAGGATGCACAGTCATCAAAGGTAACAAGCATCATTTCCACATGGGAACAATCTCTTAAGTGATGCTCAATCACTTTGGGTTGTAGGTGTTTGGGTTTTGGGTTTTCCTCACTTGATGATTTTCGCTCAAAGTGCTCGGAGGATGGGATGCTGTCAATGACAAGTGTCAGTTTCTCTCGGAGTAGCCAACTAGCTAGTGGTTGTAGGGGGCGGATAATTATATCCTAGGGAGTAGCTTGACATGATAAGACATAAATGCCCTTCAATGATATGACCGTTAGGTGGGTAGATATTTTGGGACAGCTGGCGTGTAGCACAGCAATGGTCGGATATTTGAGAATCAAATTCGTCAGGGCTATCATGTTCCTCACTATGTAGGCAATCCGCACAAGCGAATTCCTAACTCCTTAGTTAGAACAAATTCCTCAGAGACCAGAAGGTCTTCATCTCTGTCACTGAAGAACTTGACTGAGCTGATATGAGATTTCCAATGCCTTCACTCGAAAGGATTGGGAAGGTGTAGGATTTTGAGTTGAGCATCACTTGGAAAGTGTTTCCTTAGTTTTACCTCGACCACCTTTAACAGTACGGTGTTTCCTATGACTCAAGAAAGAGAAAAATAAACTACGAAACCAAAAGTCTTCATGCTTCATAGTCCTCGCATGAATATCCAAGTCTTCAAGGTCACACCAATTTCTTCACTTTCAAAGTCTTCAGGAGAACCAAAGTCTTCAGCTGAAGACATACATTTTTAGGGGTCGACTTTCATCGTAAATATCAAAACTCCACATCGACTTATAGAGCCTATGTACACTCACAAACATATTAGTCCCCTAACCTATAAGTCTTCAATACACGAAAATCACTAAGGGGCACTAGATGCACTTACAATCTCCCCCTTTTTGGTGATTGATGACAAATATGTTAAGTTTTCAACGGGGATAATCATATGAAGTGTAATTTCTAAAATTGAGGAATTTGACTGCAAGATATAGAAGAACTCCCCCTGAAGATGTGCATATAAGAGGAATTTGCTTTGGATAGCAAATGCACATTTGTAGAGTAATATCATGGAGATCTCCCCCTATATCTTGTAATTCATACACGCATTTAACATATAATTTGAAGAATTTGAAATGCATTATGAAATATGGTGTCTAACTAAATTCAACATGCGTGCATTAAAGTACTTGAGGAAATAAGCATGCAGAAAGCAGTCAAAAGTACCAGAGCACCATAGGACTTAAGTTTACAACTCATTAGAGCAAACACTTCAGAAGAGCAAGAGTTGTAACTTATCAAAAAATGCCATATATTAGACCTGCTTGAAGACTAACTCAAATTTCTCCCCCTCTGTCATCAAATGACCAAAAGGGACGAAAAATGAGGACTAACGCCCCTGAAGAATATCATCATGATGTCGATGGAGGAGCGCCAACGTTGTTGGGGTCATCCGTTGGTGTAGGGCCCGCCGTAGTGTCATCCAAATTTTTAGCTTCGTCTGTCTCGCACGATGAAGAATATGAACTGGCGACCAACTGAGGAACTTTGACCTTCTTGAATTTCTTCAAGGGTGGCCGGGACCAGTCAAAGTCTTGCTGGAAGTCCATCTCCTTGAGTTCTTCAGCAGTTTATAGATGTGAAAGAATAGCCCAGTTGTGGTCGAAGACTTGATGCAGATAATGGTGATTCTTCTTCATGGTGTTCTGAGTCACGGTCATGTTATGAAGAATAGCACCAAATCGACGCTTGACCCACTTGTGATTTCTATCCACTTTCTCGATGAAGACTGAGGAGAAGCTCACAATCAGTCATTACACGCAGAGCACTGGCTTGAGGATTTTGCTTTGTAGCTTTGGCGGCAGAATCTTGCGTTGTAGAGTCATCATTGGTCGAATAGGATGCAGCCTTGCAAAATTGACCATCCAGAGGATGAGTGCCTTCATCAATGACAGCTGCTTTGCCCTTCTCATCAGCTGAGGAAATAGTCCATTTGAGGACTTCAATTGGGGGCAAATAGCTGAGATGATTTTGAAAGTCAGCCTTGTAATGAAAGAGCTTGATCTGATGAATTTCATGATCCAGGTAGCGTAAGGCTTCAACTCAAAAGGTGACAAAGCAGCATTGGCCAAAGTCATCATGAAGAAATCATGGTAGTTGATGGGAGTACCATGCATGATGTTAAAGAGAAGATTCTTCATGATGCCAACAACTTCTTCATCTGAGTTGTGGCCCTTGATTGGACTGAGGGTTTTGGTCAATATGCGAAATACTGTCCTTGGCACATACAACAATTCCTTCACAAGGAATGTGGTCCTTGGAGCTTGGCCAGCCTTCAAAGGCTTCATCAATACTTGCATCAGATGATTTGAAAGTTCAGGTTCCTCATATAGTTTTAGTGCACCTTCAGTGGGAGGACTGACTGGGATGGCGTGAAGAAATTCAGAGGCCGGAGCTTTATAGTGAGTGTTTTCTGTCATCCATTCCAGTGATACGTCTCTGTCATATCTATAATTTTTTATTTTTCCATGCCAATATTTTTCAACTTTCATATACTTTTGGCAACTTTTTATATTATTTCTTGGGACTAACATGTTAATCCAGTGCCCAGTGCCAGTTCCTATTTGTTGCATGTTTTATGTTTCGTAGAAACCCCATATCAAATGGAGTCCAAACGGGGTAAAAACGAACGGAGAATATTTTTGGAATATTTATGATTTTTGGGAAGAAAAATCAACGCGAGACGGTGCCCGAGGGGGCCACGAGGCAGGGGGCGCACCCCTGACCCTCGTGTGCACCCCGTAAGGCGGTTGATGCTCTTCTTTTTCCGCAAGAAAGCTAATTTTCGGAGAAAAATATGGGCGAAAGTTTTAATCCAATCGGAGTTACGGATCTCCGGATATATAAGAAACGGTGAAAGGGCAGAATCAGAGAACGCAGAAACAGAGAGAGGCAGAGAGACAGATCCAATCTCGGAGGGGCTCTCGCCCCTCCCACGCCATGGAGACCATGGAACAGAGGGGAAACCCTTCTCCCATCTAGGGAGAAGGTCAAGGAAGAAGAAGAAGAAGGGGGCTCTCTCCCCCTTGCTTCCGGTGGAGCCGGAACGCCGCCGGGGGCCATCATCATCACTGCGATCTACACCAACAACTTCACCGCCCTCATCGCCAACTCTTCCCCCCTCTATGCAGCTGTGTAACCTCTCTTTTACCCACTGTAATCTCTACTTAAACATGGTGCTCAACGCTATATATTATTTCCCAATGATGTATGGCTATCCTATGATGTTTGAGTAGATCCGTTTTGTCCTATGGGTTAATTGATGATCGTGATTGGTTTGAGTTGCATGTTTTATTATTGGTGTTGTCCTATGGTGCTCTCCGTGTCGCGCAAGCGTGAGGGATCCCCGTTGTAGGGTTTGCAATATGTTCATGATTTGCTTATGGTGGGTGGCGTGAGTGACAGAAGCACAGACCCGAGTAAGTAGGTTGTTTGCGTATGGGATGAAGGGGACTTGATACTTTAATGCTATGGTTGGGTTTTACCTCAATGATCTTTAGTAGTTGTGGATGCTTGCTAGAGTTCCAATCATAAGTGCATATGATCCAAGAAGAGAAAGTATGTTAGCTTATGCCTCTCCCTCAAATAAAATTGCAATAGTGATTTCTGGTCTAATTATCGATTGCCTAGGGACAAATAACTTTCTTGTGACAAAAAGCTCTCTACTAAAACTAACTTACTTGTGTTTTCATCTAAACAGCCCCTATTTCTTATTTATGTGTTCTTTATTATCTAGCAAACCTATCCAACAACACCTACAAAGTACTTCTAGTTTCATACTTGTTCTAGGTAAAGCGAACACTAAGCGTGCATAGAGTCGTATCAATGGCAGATAGGACTTGAGAGAATATTTGTTCTACCTTTAGCTCCTCGTTGGGTTCGACACTCTTACTTATCGAAAGAGGCTACAATTATCCCCTACACTTGTGGGCTATCAAGACCTTTTTCTAGCGCCGTTGCCAGGGAGTCATAGCGTGGGGTGAATATTCTCGTGTGTGCTTGTTTGGTTTATCACTAAGTAATTTTTATTTGCTATTCTTAGTTGTTTTCTATATTTAGTTATGGGTAGGAAACGCAAAATACCAAAAAAATTAGTTGTACCTACTGAACCAATGGTTGAAGAACCACTCAAAATCTGTCACACTCGTGAAGCTTTTTACTTGGATCATCTTCGATCCCTTTGTGCTCGTGCTGAAACCCCCACTAGCTTAGTTGAGGGCAAATCTTTAGATGAGCATGCTTGTTACGTGCGACACCGTATATCTGAAAAAGGGAAACTTTTACTAGATGAAATTCATCGTTTGCAATGTTATGCTTGGAATTTATGTGAAATATATGATGTTACTTGTTGTTCTGAAAACCCTAAGAAACACCTTCCCTACCAATGTGAGTTTATTGATAATGGAATCGTATCTTCGTATGCTAAGGGTGTTTATAAATACTATGATGTTCAACAAATTGAAGAATTTGTTGCTTTTAAGGGTGCTTATGAAATTGCTTCTTTGATTGAAAAGTATGATGCCACTCTTTACAAATCTGAAAATTTTGCCATACTTGAATATTGTTATGATAATTATGCTTCTAATGCCTATGTTAAACCATATATTTAGGAATTCTCCGCTGTCCAAGAAGAGACTAATATTTTGCAGGAGTCTATGGAAGAAGAAATTGATGAAACTTTGAGCTCATTGGATGAAAAAGATGATGAGAAGCGCGAAGAACAAAAGGAGGAAGAGCGGATTAGCTACCCGTGCCCACCTTCTAATGAGAGTAACTCTTCAACTCATACATTGTTTAAATTCCCTTCGTGCTTACTGAAGGATGATTGCTATGATGATTGTTATGATCCCGTTGATTCTCTTGAAATATGCCTTTTTGATGATGCTTGCTATGCTTGTGGCCAAGATGCCAACATGAATTATGCTTATGGAGATGAACTTGCTATAGTTCCTTATGTTAAACATGAAATTGTTGCTATTGCACCCACGCATGATAGTCCTATTATCTTTTTGAATTCTCCCTACTACACTATATCGGAGAAGTTTGCCCTTATTAAGGATTATATTGATGGGTTGCGTTTTACTACTACACATGATGATTTTGATAGATATAATATGCATGTGCTTCATGCTCCTACTTGCAATTATTATGAGAGAGGAACTATATCTCCACCTATCTATGTTTCCAATATGATAAAATTCCAAGAAACTGCTTATACTATGCATTGGCCTTTACTGTGTGTGCATGAATTGTTCTTTTATGACATGCTGATGCATAGGAAGAGAGTTATACTTCGTTGTTGCATGATATATGTTACTTTGTGCTCACTATTAAATTACAAATCATTGTTAATTAAAATTGGCTTTGCTATACCATGGGATCCGGGTGGATTCATTACTTGAGCACTATATGCCTAGCTTAATGGCTTTAAAGAAAGCACTGCCAGGGAGACAACCCGGAAGTTTTAGAGAGTCATTTATTTCTTTTGAGTGCTTTCATAAAGTTTAAAAACACAAAATAAAGAGGGGAACCCAAAACTTTTCAAAAAGGAAAGTGAAAGTGAGAAAGACAAGCATTGTTGAAGTGGGAGAGCTCCTTGAACTTTGTTCATGCTCATGGAAACTTTGTGAATCTTAATTATAGAAACTTATCAACAAAAATAATTATACCCTTGTACAATTCCACTGTATTATAAAAATAATGTGCCAAGGTTTGCCTTTAGGATGTTTACAATGCTTGGTTGTATGTACGGTGCAGGACAGAAACTTTGGCTGTAGTGCGCGAATTTACATTTTTTACTGGAGCGTCAAACGGTTCTGATTCTTTTTGATATGTCTTTCCATACAAATTGTTTATTTTTCCTAATTTTGGTAGAATTTTTGTAGTAACATAAGTATGGTTAATGTTCAGATTTCTACAGACTGTTCTGTTTTTGACAGATTCTGTTTTTGATGCATAGTTTACTTGTTTTGATGAAACTATCAATTTATATCAGTGGATTAAGCCATGGAAAAACTATATTACAGTAGCTATAATGCAAAAACAAAATATGAATTGGTTTGCAACAGTACTTAGAGTAGTGATTTGCTTTATTATACTAACGGATCTTACCGAGTTTTCTGTTGAAGTTTTGTGTGGATGAAGTGTTTGATCGAGGAGGTCTCGATATGAGGAAAAGGAGGAGAGGCAAGAGCTCAAGATTGGGGATTCCCAAGGCACCCCAAGTAAATATTCAAGGAGACTCAAGCGTCTAAGCTTGGTTATGCCCCGGAAGGCATCCCCTCTTTCTTCAACAAGTATTGGTATGTTTTCGGATTCGTTTCGTTCATGCTATATGTGCAAGTCTTGGAGTGTCTTTTGCATTTAGTTTTCACTTTTCTTTTATGCACCATGATGGTATGAGATAGTCCATGGTTGATTTATAGAATGCTCATTGCACTTTGCTTATATCTTTTGAGTATGGCTTTATAGAATGCTTCATGTGCTTCACTTATATCATTTGAAGTTTGGATTGCATGTTTCTCTTCATATAGAAAACCGCCAATTGTAGAATGCTCTTTTGCTTCACTTATATTTGTTAGAGCGTGGGCATATCTTTTGTAGAAAGAATTAAACTCTCTTGCTTCAATTATATCAATTTAGAGAGATGACAGGAATTGGTCATTCACATGGTTAGTCATAAAATCCTACATAAACGTGTAGATCATTGAATATGATATGTTTGATTCTTTGTAATGGTTTTGCGATATAAAGGTGGTTATATTAGAGTCATGCTAGTGAGTAGTTGTGGATTAGTAGAAATACTTGTGTTGAGATTTGTGATTCCCGAAGCATGCACGTATGGTGAACCATTATGTGATGAAGTCGGGGCATGATTTATTTATTGATTGTCTTCCTTATGAGTGGCGGTCGGGGACGAGCGATGGTCTTTTCCTACCAATCTATCCCCCTAGGAGCATGTGTGTTGTACTTTGTTTTGATGGCTAATAAATTTTTGCAATAAGTATGTGAGTTCTTTATGACTAATGTTGAGTCCATGGATTATACGCACTCTCACCCTTCCATCATTGCTAGCCTCTTCGGTACCGTGCATTGCCCTTTCTCACCTCGAGAGTCTGTGCAAACTTCGCCTGTGCATCCAAACCCCGTGATATGATACGCTCTATCACACATAAGCCTCCTTGTATCTTCCTCAAAACAGCCACCATACCTACCTATCATGGCATTTCCATAGCCATTCCGAGATATATTGCCATGCAAATTCCATCATATACATGACTTGAGCATTTATTATCATATTGCTTTGCATGATCGTAAGATAGCTAGCATGATGTTTTCATGGCTTGTCCGTTTTTTGATGTCATTGCTACACTAGATCATTGCACATCCCGGTACACCGCCGGAGGCATTCGTATAGAGTCATATCTTTGTTCTAATATCGACTTGTAATATTGAGTTGTAATAAGTAAATAAAAGTGTGATGATCATCATTATTAGAGCATTGCCCCATTGAGGAAAGGATGATGGAGACTATGATTCCCCCACATCGGGATGAGACTCCGGACTTAATAAAAAAAGGCCAAAGAAGCCAAATAAAAAAGGGGGGCCAAAGAAGCCCACCAAAAAGAAAGAGAAAATAAAAAAATGAGAGAAAAAGAGAGAAGGGGCAATGTTACTATCCTTTTACCACACTTGTGCTTCAGAGTAGCACCATGTTCTTCATATAGAGAGTCTCTTGAGTTATCACTTTCATATACTAGTGGGAATTTTCATATAGAACTTGGCTTGTATATTCCGATGATGGCTTCCTCAAATGCCCGAGGTCTTCATGAGCAAGCAAGTTGGATGCACACCCACTTAGTTTCCAGTTTGAGCTTTCATACACTTATAGCTCTTAGTGCATCCATTGCATGGCAATCCCTACTCCTCGCATTGACATCAATTGATGGGCATTTCCATAGCCCATTGATCAGCCGCGTTGATGTGAGACTTTCTCCTTTTTTGTCTTCACCACATAACCCCCACCATCATATTCTATTCCACCTATAGTGCTATATCCATGGCTCACGCTCATGTATTGCGTGAAAGTTGAAAAGGTTTGAGAACATCAAAAGTATGAAACAATTGCTTGGCTTGTCAACGGGGTTGTGCATGATTTGGATATTTTGTGTGATGAAGATGGAGCATAGCCAGACAATATGATTTTGTAGGGATAACTTTCTTTGGCCATGTTGTTTTGAAAAGACATGATTGCTTTATTAATACGCTCGAAGTATTATTGTTTTTATCTCAAACGATAGACTATTGCCTTGAATCACTCGTGTCTTAATATTCATGCCATGATTATATATATGATCAAGATTATGCTAGGTAGCATTCCACATCAAAAATTATCTTTTTATCATTTACCTACTCGAGGACGAGCAGGAATTAAGATTGGGGATGCTGATACGTCTCCGTCGTATCTATAATTTTTTATTGTTCCATGCCAATATTATTCAACTTTCATATACTTTTGGCAACTTTTTATATTATTTCTTGGGACTAACATGTTGATCCAGTGCCCAGTGCCAGTTCCTGTTTGTTGCATGTTTTATGTTTCACAGAAACCCCATATCAAATGGAGTCCAAACGGGATAAAAACAAACGGAAAATATTTTTGGAATATTTATGATTTTTCGGAAGAAAAATCAACGCGAGACGGTGCCCAAGGGGGCCACATGGCAAGGGGCGCGCCCCAGGGGGCAGGCGCACCCCTGACCCTCGTGGGCACCCCGTAAGGCGGTTGACGCTCTTCTTTTGCCGCAAGAAAGCTAATTTTCGGAGAAAAATCTGGGCGAAAGGTTCAATCCAATCGGAGTTACGGATCTCCGGATATATAAGAAATGGTGAAAGGGCAGAATCAGAGAACGCAAAAATAGAGAGAGACAGAGAGACAGATCCAATCTCGGAGGGGCTCTCGCCCCTCCCACGCCATGGAGACCATGGACTAGAGGGGAAACCCTTCTCCCATCTAGGGAGAAGGTCAAGGAAGAAGAATAAGAAGAAGAAGGGGGGCTCTCTCCCCCTTGCTTCTGGTGGTGCCGGAATGCCGCCGGGGGCCATCATCATCACCGTGATCTACACCAACAACTTCACCGCCCTCATCGCCAACTCTCCCCCCCTCTATGCAGCGGTGTAACCTCTCTTTTACCCGCTGTAATCTCTACTTAAACATGGTGCTCAATGCTATATATTATTTCCCAATCATGTATGGCTATCCTATGATGTTTGAGTAGATCCGTTTTGTCCTATGGGTTAATTGATGATCGTGATTGGTTTGAGTTGCATGTTTTATTATTGGTGTTGTCCTATGGTGCTCTCCATGTCGCGCAAGCATGAGGGATCCCCGTTGTAGGGTTTGCAATATGTTCATGATTTGCTTATGGGGGGTGGCGTGAGTGACAGAAGCACAGACTCGAGTAAGTAGGTTGTTTGCGTATGGGATGAAGGGGACTTGATACTTTAATGTTATGGTTGGGTTTTACCTTAATGATCTTTAGTAGTTGCGGATGCTTGCTAGAGTTCCAATCATAAGTGCATATGATCCAAGAAGAGAAAGTATGTTAGCTTATGCCTCTCCCTCAAATAAATTTGCAATAGTGATTACCGGTCTAGTTATCGATTGCCTAGGGACAAATAACTTTCTTGTGACAAAAAGCTCTCTACTAAAACTAACTTAGTTGTTTCTTCATCTAAACAGCCCCTACTTTTTATTTACGTGTTCTTTATTATCTTGCGAACCTATCCAACAACACCTAAAAAGTACTTCTAGTTTCATACTTGTTCTAGGTAAAGTGAACACTAAGCGTGTGTGAGTCGTATCAGTGGCAGATAGGACTTGAGAGAATATTTGTTCTACCTTTAGCTCCTCGTTGGGTTCGACACTCTTACTTATCGAAAGAGGCTAAAATTATCCCCTACACTTGTGGGTTATCATCCAGCACCCATGAATTCACATCTTCCACATTTCCTGTGAGGTGCAAAGTAGCATAGAATTGAAGAATAAGTTATTCATTACAGTCGCAGATCTCAGAACAGAAGTTCAGCAAGCCAGCGTCATGAAGAACACTGAGGATAGGTTGAAAGCAGGGCGGTGATTCCATGTCCACATGAGGAATTTGCTGATGTTCAAACACCTTGTCCTTGTCAAATAGAATAGTTGAGTAGTAATTCATCTGACTTGTTGTCCAGAAGTGCTTGCGTCGAAGTCTTGCAGAGTCATATGGATTGAAATCCATGAAGAAATGATGCTCAACAAAGAAATCATTAGCTTTAAATTTCTGCTTCTTGGAATGAGGATTCTGTTGTTTGGGCTTAAGATTTACAGCTGAAATCTTCACAGCCTCTTGATGCACAATTTCTGGAGCCACAGACTGAGGAATATCAACAGCAATTTCTTCAGTAGTCTTGGCCTCCATTTCTTCAGCGCCAGTAGCTGGAGCTTCTTCAGGAATGAAGTGAAGAGAATCTTGTCATCCTTCAGAAACCGTATGAATTTCTTCAGTTTGAACAGGGGGCTAAGGAATTTGCTGCAGAGGTGTGGTCATAGGAGAATTGGGATGATGTCTTTCCCAATAATCATCGTTCAGAACAGGAGTCGTAGACCTAATGTCCACATCCTCATCTTCAACGTCAATTTCTTTGACGCCTGCCTCTTCAGCAGTGAACTGAGGCACGGGCGATGATACCAGTAGTGGTGAAGGGATCGCATCCACTTTAATTTCTTCATCCAACTGCTCTGACGTAGCAGCATAGGGATTCTCTTCTCCACTATCATCAGGGATGACATATTCCTCACCAAAGGGAACAATCTCCTTTGATGGCATGCTTGATAGAGGAACAACATCAATCGGGTTGGCGAATGAGCTTGGCAAAGTCTTCACTTTCTTAGGAGATGAAGACTCTGAGGTTGCAGATGCTTTCCTTTTCTTCACGGCTGCCCTCTCTGCAACCTTTGTCTTCTTTGCTTCTGATGCAGAAGGAAGGTTGATGCTTTTCATCTGTGATGACTTTGCAGGAGGAGCAGATGAAAGAGGCACAATTTCTTTAGGCACAATTGATGTAGTTGCCCTGGCAGGTTTGATGTCTACTACACAACCTTCTTCTTGTAGACGTTGTTGGGCCTCCAAGTGCAGAGGTTTGTAGCACAGTAGCAAATTTCCCTCAAGTGGATGACCTAAGGTTTATCAATCCGTGGGAGGCGTAGGATGAAGATGGTCTCTCTCAAGCAACCCTGCAACCAAATAACAAAGAGTCTCTTGTGTCCCCAACACACCCAATACAATGGCAAATTGTATAGGTGCACTAGTTCGGCAAAGAGATGGTGATATAAGTGCAATATGGATGGTAGATATAGGTTTTTGTAATCTGAAAATATAAAATTAGCAAGGTAACTAATGATAAAAGTGAGCGTAAACGGTATTGTAATGGTAGGAAACAAGGCATAGGGTTCATACTTCCACTAGTGCAAGTTCTCTCAACAATAATAACATAATTGGATCATATAACTATTGCTCAACATGCAACAAAGAGTCACTCCAAAGCCACTAATAGCAGAGAACAAACGAAGAGATTATGGTAGGGTACGAAACCACCTCAAAGTTATTCTTTCGGATCGATCTATTCAAGAGTTCGTACTAGAATAACACCTCAAGACACAAATTGACCAAAACCCTAATGTTACCTAGATACTCCATTGTCACCTCAAGTATCTGTGGGCATGATTATACAATATGCATCACACAATCTCAGATTCATCTATCCAACCAACACAAAGTACTTCAAAGAGTGCCCCAAAGTTTCTACCGGAGAGTCAAGACGAAAACGTGTGCCAACCCTTATGCATAGGTTCATGGGCGGAACCCGCAAGTTGATCACCAAAACATACATCGGGTGGATCACGTGATATCCCGTTGTCACCATAGATAAGCATAGCAAGACATACATCAAGTGTTCTCAAATCCTTAAAGACTCAATCCGACAAGATAACTTTAAAGGGAAAACTCAATTCATCACAAGAGAGTAGAGGGGGAGAAACATCATAAGATGCAACTATAATAGCAAAGCTCGCGATACATCAAGATCGTGCCATAGAGGGAACACGAGAGAGAGAGAGAGAGAGAGAGAGGGATCAAACACATAGCTACTGGTACATACCCTCAGCCCTGAGGGTGAACTACTCCCTCCTCGTCATGGAGAGTGCCGGGATGATGAAGATGGCCACCGGTGAGGGATTCCCCCTCCGGCAGGGCGCCGAAACAGGCTCCCGAGAGGTTTTTGGTGGCTATAGAGGCTTGAGGCAGCGGAACTCCCAATCTATTATGTGCTTCGATGTTTTTAGGGTATATGGGAATATATAGGCGAAAGAAGTCGGTCGGGGGAGCCTCAGGGGCCCACGAGGGTGGAGGGCGCGCCCCCCTATCTCGTGGCTTCCTCGAAACTTCTCTGGCTTTGTACTCCAAGCTCCCTGGATTGCTTCCGTTCCAAAAATAACGCTCCCGAAGGTTTCATTCTATTTGGACTCCGTTTGATATTCCTTTTCTTCGAAATACTGAAATAGGCAATAAAACAACAATATGGGCTATGCCTCCGGTTAATAGGTTAGTCCTAAAAGTAATATAAAAGTGTATAATAAAGCCCATAAACATTCAAAACAGATAATAATATAGCATGAATGCTTCATAAATTATAGATACGTTGGAGACATATCAAGGTTCAGTTTCTTCAGGCGCAGCTGCAGATTCTTCAGCTGGCCTGGGTTGATCTTCAGGCGCAACATTGATGGTTGCCCTGGCAGTTTCATCAGGTGCTAGAATTTCTTCAACAACCCTGGTACTCTCGGTATCTTCAACACCCTGATTTTCACCAGCAGTGCTGGCATGTTCTTCAGTGAGCTGAGCAGATGCTTCACCCTGAGGAATTTCTTGTTGCGCTTCAGCAGCAACATTGGTCTTGAACCCTTTTGCCAGTCTGATGAATCTGACCTTGGTGCCTAGCCAATCTGCGCGGTACGCGTCAAATTCATCACTGAGAGCTTTGATCTCAGTCTGAAGAGTCACAAGTTCTTCAGGAGACATGTTGACAACATTCTTCTTCAAAAATCACTCCTTCTTGTACTGAGATTTTTTCACTTTCCTAGCATTATCAAATTTCCATTTTTCTTCAATGATAAAGGCAGCCAGCATATGACTTTCTCCAGGCGAGAGATTCAATTTAGGCAGAGGTGTGTTGGGATCTTTATGCCAAGATCTATGAAGTCCAGGATCTTCTTTGGATCCAGCAAAAGTGGCATAGCACTGCCTTTGGCACTAGCAGCCCCATGTTGGCGGTCTCTAATGATCTCAGCAACTTCATCATCATCAGCTTCATCACCACTTGATGGAATTTCAAAGGTGACCTACTTCTTGTGAGGACTTGGCCTTGTGTCGCGTCCAGCAGCAACCTTTTTCTTTAGCAAAATTGGAGCTGTTGAGGACTGAGGCTGAGCAGAAGAACTTGGAGAGGCTCCTGAAGTAATTGAGATGCCAGTTGTCCTTTGGCACGTGGCAAGATGCACAAGTGCTGAGGACTTTGCAGGTGCAGCTGAGGATTTTGCAGGAGCAGGAGCTGCACTTGAAGATGTTGCTTCAGTAGATGGCTGTGAGGGCTTTGATGAGCTTGGTCGTGAGGGCACTGCAGAAGAAGAAGGTGGTTTCACAGCAAACTTCTTCGGCATAGCCTTCTTGGGCTTGCTAGCAGAGGCCTCAACAATAGTAGCAGAATCTTCATTGAATTACTTCACTGCTTCTTTTGCTACCTTAGCCAATTTTCTTTGGAGCTTGGCCCACTCCTTGGGAAATTCCTCACCTCTTTTGATGCTAGTGAGATCAGCAACTTGGCCTGGAGCCAATGGAGGTCTTGGGCATGGAGGATTGACAACGAATTTCTTCATGTACTTGGGAGTGACATAACAATATTCCCACCATTCTCTTGCCCATATGCGTTCAATCCATTGAATGGGCACCTTGCGCTAATTTTTGTTCTCCTTGCCATGCTTGGCTTCATTAGGAGTACAATATTCTTCATATATTTCATCAAGGATTTCGAAGGCAGTGTTTGTCTTAGGCCTCTTTCCTCCCTTCTGAGGACGCTTTCCATCAGCCATTTTCTTCACCTAAGGGTTTTGAACAATTGAAGTCTCTGAAGAGGTAAGCAGTTTTCTTTGAGGAACGTTGCAAATGAGTTAGTTGATGAGAACCTAGTGATTCAGTAGTAGACATGTGTACATGTGAACAGAGTATAGGTGCAAAGAATTTGGAGAGGTCATATGCGTTCTCAGAATTTTGTTTTAAAAGGAATCAAGTTTGAGGAATTTGACCAGGGGAGTCTTGAGGAATTTCACTAAGAGTTCTTGTCTTAGGTTCCAAAGTTGTATAGATTGAAAATCCACATAATTGAGGAATCTTGAAGAAAAACACATCTTAGGGAAATAAATCAAGAACACAAGCAACTTTGGTGTTTAAGGATATGGAAGTTGAAGAATAAACACCTTTTGAAGATTTTGTGGAAAACATCAGAATCAACAAGGGCAGTAAAAGTAAATTTTATTTACCCTTGACAAAGAACACCACGAACTGAGAGGTGAACTGTAGAAGTTCGTCCGTTCAGATCTTCCACGCCCTAACTTGGCGTAGGAAGACAACTACGGTGGCGCTAGGCCAGAGAGCTCGAGCGAGGGAGAGAGAGATCGACTGAAGTAAATGAGCTCATAGGAGGGCAAGGGATATTTATAGCCGAAGTGAAAAACCGCTCTTCTAGGAAACTGGATGAACGTGCCCCTGACCCTTGCTATCCTAGCGACATGTGTCACCCACGTACTGAGAGGTGGAGATCGTGTTAGATCGTGGGTGAATAGATTAATCCTATCATAGGATGCGGAAGGATTCGGGCGGCAAAAGCCAAAAAATTAGATATGAAAATTTTAACATTTCGTTCGCAAATTCTTCAGCTATCAAGGACACAGTGAAGATTTTGAACGGGTTTCAAATATAACGCACATGAAGAATTTGTGAATAGACTGGGTCGAGTTTAGCATAGAGGGGGAAAGGGTCCGATCACATTCACTTAGATGAAAAAGTAACTTGAATAATTAGCAATAAGTGAATGATGTAGAGGACACGAAAAACTCGACAGTCGAAAAGACTAAGGAAATTGCAAAGTTGAAGAATTTGAAAAAATTGAAGAATTTGCAAAAACTCAAATTGAAGATTTTCAACTTTGGTTGGTGGCATAACCCACCGTATAAGAATGATGATTTCAAAAACCGCGTACAATTATCGTAGGGTTCTGAGAATCAAATTCTTCCTTAATTTCTTCACACTTAGAGGGTTAGTCTTCATTGATTGAAGAAAAACGTTACTTCGTGTGTTGCACATCCAAGTCATCAATTTTGCATAAGTGTTAGGATGTGTGTCCTTTTCAAAGGACATTCGAAGATTCTAAGATATTTAGCTCACACCGCAATTTGCTAAATCTCTTCTCATCCAAGGGCTTTGTGAAGATATATGCCAGCTGATCTTCAGTATTCACGTGGTCGATGGAGATATCGCCCTTCAACACATGATCCCAAAGAAAATGATGACGAATCTGGATGTGCTTTGTCTTCAAGTGTTGAACTGGGTTGTGAGCAATCTTGATAGCACTCTCATTGTCGTAGTAGAGTGGCACATTCTTCACATTGATGCCATAGTCCATGAGGGTTTGCTTCATCCATAGCAATTGAGCACAGCAAGAACCAGCAGCAATGTACTCAACTTCAGCAGTAGAGAGTGATACGCAGTTCTGCTTCTTCGAGGACCAACATACCAAGGATCGTCCGAGGAAATGACATGTGCCTGATGTTGACTTGCGATCCATCCGATCACCAGCATAGTCAGAGTCAGAATATCCAATGAGATCAAAAGCCGAGCCCTTGGGATACCATAATCCAAGTGTTGGAGTGTGAGCTAGATATTGAAGAATATGCTTCAAAGCCTTATGGTGTGATTCCTTCGGTGTAGCTTGAAATCAGGCACACATGCAAACACTAAGCATAATATCCGGCCTAGATGCACATAGATACAATAAAGAGCCAATCATGGAGCGGTATACCTTTTGATCAAAGTCTTTACCATTTTCATCTGTGCATAGATGGCCATTAGTGGGCATAGGGATTTTGACTCCTTTGCAATCTTGCATGCCGAATTTCCTCAACACATCCTTGAGGTATTTCTCCTGGGATATGAATATGCCATTGTGTTGTTGACGAATTTGAAGACCTAAGAAGAATTTCAACTCTCCCATCATAGACATTTGATATTCCTCACTCATCATATAGGCAAATTCATAACTGTAATGTTGGTTAGTACAACCAAAGATATCATTAACATATATTTGGCACACGAATAATTCATCATCATATGTTTTGGTGAAAAGAGGTTGGTCAAGTGAACCGGGTTTGAAGCCTTTCTTCATGAGGAATTCCTTCAATGTATCATACCATGCCCGAGGAGCTTGCTTGAGGCCATATAGGGCCTTGTTGAGTCTGAAGACATGGTCTGGAAGTTTTGGATCCTCAAAACCTGGTGGTTGAGCAACATATACTTCTTCCTCAAGCTTACCATTGAGGAATGCACTTTTCACATCCATTTGATGTAAGATGATATTGTGATGGTTAGCATAAGCAAGCAATATGCAAATAGCCTCAAGTCTAGCAACAGGTGCAAAAGTTTCATCGAAATCAATTCCTTCAACTTGTGTGTAGCCTTGAGCTACAAGACGAGCCTTATTCCTCACCACAAGGCCATTTTCATCTTGCTTGTTGCGGTAGATACATTTGGTGCTGATGATGTTGTGCTTGTGTGGGTCTGGTCGCTTGACAAGCTCCCACACATTATTGAGCTCGAATTGATGTAATTCCTATTGCATAGCTTGAATCCACTCAGGCTCCAGAAATGCTTCATCAACTTTGGTGGGCTATGTGATAGAGACAAATGCAAAATGCCCACAAAATTTCGACAAATGTGAAGCTTTTGAGCGTGTGAGAGGACCTGGTGTGTTGATGTCGTTGATGATTCTCTCAATCTGCACTTCATTAGCAACGCGAGGATGAGTAGGTTGACGACTTTGATTTGGCATAGCATTTTCTTCAGTAGCACCAGCATGGTTTTCTTCACAATCTGCAATGACTTCTTCAACAGATTCTTCAGTGGGAATAACATCCTCAGTAGCCTTGAACTTGATGGATTCCTCAGGTGACATTTCATCTAGCACAGGAGGTAGGTGCTCTCTTTGCGAGCTGTTAGTTTCATCGAACCACACATCTACAGTTTCAACAACTTTGTGATGATAGGTGTTGAAGACTCTGTAGGTGTGCGAGTCCTTTCCGTAACCAAGCATAAAACCCTCATGTGCTTTCGGTGCAAATTTGGAAATGTGATGAGGATCTCTAATCCAGCATTTAGCACTGAAGACTTTGAAATAACTTACATTGGGTTTCTTGTCAGTGAGGAGTTCATATGAGGTCTTTTTGAAGAATTTGTGAAGATATACCTTGTTGATGATGTGGCATGCACTATCAATAGCATCAGGCTAGAAACGAGGAGGTGTCTTGTATTCATCAAGCATAGTGTGATCCATCTCAACAAGAGTCCGGTTCTTGCGCTCCACGACCCCATTCTGCTGAGGAGTATAAGTGGCAGATAACTCGTGAGTAATACCAAGTTCATCAAGATAGTCATCAAGACAAATATTCTTGAACTCGGTCCCATTATCACTCCTGATATGCTTGATCTTCACACCGAAGTTCGTAGATGCTCTTGAGGAAAATCGTTTGAAGACTTCCTGCACTTCAGTTTTGTAAGTGATGATATGCACCCATGTGTAATGAGAATAATCATAAACAATGACAAAGCCATATAAATATGCAACATTAGTGAATGTGGCATAATGAGTAGGGCCAAAGAGATCCATGTGAAGTAATTCAAAGGGACGAGAGGTGGTCATGATAGTCTTCGAGGGATGCTTGGCCTGGGTGATCTTTACAGCCTCACAAGCCCCACAAAGATGATCTTTGAGGAATTTGACACCCTCAACGCCAATGACATGCTTCTTCTTCGTGAGTGTATGCAAGTTCCTCATACCAGCATGATCAAGTCGTCGATGCCATAACCAGCCTTCTAAAGCTTTTGCAAGTAGACATGTGGCAGGCAATGGTCCTGCTGAGAAATCAACAACGTACAAGTCTCCTCTCCTAAAGCCTTCGAAGACTTTGGAATTGTCAGATTCCATTAGCACAATGCAACGATATTTTCCAAAGACAACAACCATATCAAGATCACAAAGCATTGAGACAGACATGAGGTTGAATCATAAGGACTCAACAAGAATGACTTTGTCCATGTGTCTATCCTTTGAGATTGCAACCCTAGACCTAGACCCAATACCTTACTTTTGCCTTTGTCAGCGTAGGTGACATGCTTCAGATGAGATGGAGATAAAGCAGTGTCCATCAATAAGTTCATGTCACCGGTCATGTGATTTGTACATCCACTATCGAGGACCCACTTAGTAGCTTTGGGTTGTTCATCCTGCAGATGGATTAGTGCCACTTATGAACCCATATACTTCATCAGTGAAGAATATGACATCAATTCCGTCAACAGTATAACAGATATAGCATACCCCGGCTCCCAACCTTCTTTGCCACAAGGCCCAAAACCATTTTGATAGCCTTGTCAAATTAACCTGACACACTGCATGTCCGTGTCCGACACGATACCTTTAGTTCAAGGACACCCAGCAGCACCCCAATTTTACGAGCCCACTACTAGACATACTTGACGTGCGAAGGTGCAACATCGGGGATGGCAATTCGCTTGATATTCACGAGGGATATTTCTACCATTTTAACATGCATAGAAACAAAGAAGCATAACAATCACAAATAAGCACATATTGTGAAATAGTATGGCTCCTTCATGGACCTTCTTCTAGGTCGACTCCGACTCCGATGACCATCTAGGAACTCCATCTTGTTTGTCACACCAGGACGCCAAGCCACCAACCTGATCTCTATAATCCAACTACTACAACTAGTAATAATGAATTTTACAAAGAATCACAAATCGACACGCAGGTCGTTATACATTATAATGACAGCACTTTGGCTTCTGCTGGCTGACAAACATGATGCGCATGCCATGTATAAATTACACACAGGCATCACATACATATGAGCCATACTATTCACATCAAACCTGCAAAACAAAGTTACGCATAGAAACGCATTCTACCGGTTTGAGTGATCGTGTAAGAAATACAAGGTGCTACGCACACGGCCGTCCCGCTAGCCGGTTAGCGGGCGGGGTTCGAAGGGGCAGCGCCCCTCGCGGGTGCAGGCAGCACCTGATGTTTTTGAAGGAAATATGCCCTAGAGGCAATAAAAAAGTTGTTATTTATATTTCCTTATATCATGATAAATGTCTATTATTCATGCTAGAATTGTATTAACCGGAAACTTAGTACATTTGTGAATACATAGACAAAAAAAGTGTCCCTAGTATGCCTCTACTTGACTAGCTCGTTAATCAAAGATGGTTATGTTTTCTGACCATAGACATGTGTTGCCATTTGATGAATGGGATCACATCATTAGAGAATGATGTGATGGACAAGACCCATCCGTTAGCTTAGCATAATGATTGATAAGTTCTATTGCTATTGCTTTCTTCATGACTTATCCATGTTACTCTGACTATGAGATTATGCAACTCCCGAATACCGGAGGAACACCTTGTGTGCTATCAAACGTCACAACGTAACTGGGTGATTATAAAGATGCTCTATAGGTGTCTCCGAAGGTGTTTGTTGGGTTGGCATAGATCGAGAATAGGATTTGTCACTCTGTGTATCGGAGAGGTATCTTTGGGCCCTCTCGGTAATGCTCATCACTATAAGCCTTGCAAGCAATGTGACTAATGAGTTAGTTGCGAGATGAAGCATTACGGAACGAGTAAAGAGACTTGCCGGTAATGAGATTGAACTAGTTATGATGATACCGACGATCAAATCTCGGGCAAGTAACATACCGATGACAAAGGAAACAACATATGTTGTTGTGCAGTTTGACCGATAAAGATCTTCGTAGAATATGTAGGAGCCAATAAGAGCATCTAGGTTCCGCTATTTGTTATTGACTGGAGATGTGTCTCGGTCATGTCTACATAGTTCTCGAACTCGTAGGGTCCGCACGCTTAACGTTCGATGACAACTTGTATTATGAGTTATGTGTTTTTGATGACCGAAGTTTGTTCGGAGTACCGGATGAGATCACAGACATGACGAGGAGTCTCGAAATGGTCAAGAGGTAAAGTTTGATATATTGGAAGGTGGTATTCGGACACCGGAAGGGTTCCAGAGTGTATCGGGTACAAACCAGAGTACCGAAAGGTTTACCGAAACCCCCCGGTGGAAGATATGGGCCATATGGGCCATGGGAGGGAGGCTAACCAACCCACAGGGGGTTGGTGCCCCCCCCCCACAAGGGAGAAGGCCGAATTGGGCTAGGGAAAGGGGGCGCCACCCCCTTCTCCTACTCCCTCTCCTTCCCCCTTTCCACCTCCGTAAGAAGGAAAAAAGAGGGGGGCAAATCCTAGTAGGACTCCCCCCTCCCTTAGCGCACCCCTAGTGGCCGGCCTCATCCTTCCTCCTTTATATACGGGGCAGGGGGCACCCCAAAGGTACAACATTGTATTAGCCGTGTGCGGTACCCCCTCCACCGTTTACTTCTCCGATAGTATCATCGTAGTGCTTAGGGGAAGCCCTGCGCAGATCACATCATCAACACCGTCATCACGCCATCGTGCTAATGAAGCTCTCCCTCGACCCTCTACTGGATCAAGAGTTTGAGGGACGTCATCGAGCTGAACATGTGCTGAACTTGGAGGTGTCGTACGTTCGGTACTTGGATCGGTTGGATCATGAAGACGTTCGACTACATCAACTACGTTAACTAATGTTTCCGCTTTCGGTCTACGAGGGTACGTGGACACACTCTCCCCCTCTCGTTGCTATGCATCTCCTAGATAGATCTTGCATGATCGTAGGAATTTTTTTTAAATTGCATGCTATGTTCCCCAACAGTGGTATCAGAGTCAGGTCTATGCGTAGATGATATGCACGGGTAGAACACAAAGACTTGTGGGCGATAATAGTCATACTGCTTACCACCAACGTCTTACTTTGATTCGGCAGTATTGTTGGATGAAGCAGCCCGGACCAACATTACATGACCGCATTCATGAGACTGGTTCTACTGACGTGCTTTGCACACAGGTGGCTGGCGGGTGTCTATTTATTCAACTTTAGTTGACTCGAGTTTTACTACGGTCGGTCCTTGTTGAAGGTTAAAATAGCACACTTGACGAAAAATTATTGTGGTTTTGATGCATAGGTAAGAATGGTTCTTGTTAGAAGCCCGTAGCAGCCACGTAAAACTTGCAACAACAAAGTAGAGGACGTCTAACTTGTTTTTGCAGGGCTTGTTGTGATGTGATATGGTCAAGACATGATGTGATATAAATTGTTGAATGAAATGATTATGCTTTATAACAGAGTTATCGTCAACTAGCAGGAGCCATATGGTTGTCGCTTTATTGTATGAAATGCAATCACCATGTAATTGCTTTACTTTATCACTAAGCAGTAGCATTAGTCATAGTAGCAATAGTTGGCGATATGGAAACGATGCTACGATGGAGATCAAGGTGTCAAGCCGGTGACGATGGAGGTCATGATGGTGCTTTGGAGATGGAGATCAAAGGCATAAGATGATGATGGCCATATCATATCACATATTTTGATTGCATGTGATGTTTATCCTTTATGCATCTTATTTTGCTTAGTACAGCGGTAGCATTATAAGATGATCCCTCACTCAATTTCAAGGTATAAGTGTTCTCCCTGAGTATGCACCATTGCTACAGTTCGTCGTGCCGAGACATCACGTGATGATCGGGTGTGATAAGCTCTACGTTCACATACAACTGGTGCAAGGCAGTTTTGCACGTGCAGAATACTCGGGTTAAACTTAACGAGCCTAGCATATGCAGATATGGCCTCGGAACACTAAGACCGAAAGGTCGAACGTGAATCATATAGTAGATATGATCAACATAGAGATATTCACCATTGAAAACTACTCCATCTCACGTGATGTTCAGACATGGTTTAGTTGATATGGATCACGTGATCATTTAGATGACTAGAGGGATGTCTATCTAAGTGGGAGTTCTTTAGTAATATGATTAATTGAACTTTAATTTATCATGAACTTAGTCCTGATAGTATTTTGCAAATTATCTTGTAGATCAATAGCTTGCGTTGTAGCTTCCCTATGTTTTTTATGTTCCTAGAGAAAACTAAGTTGAAAGATGATAGTAGCAATAATGTGGACTGCCCGGGTCCGTGATATGAGGTTTATCCTCATTCCTGCATAGAAGAATTATGTCCTTGATGCACCGCTAGGTGACAAACCTATTGTAGGAGCAGATGCAGACGTTATGAACGTTTGGCTAGCTCAATATGATGACTACTTGATAGTTTAGTGCACCATGCTTTACGGCTTAGAACCGGGACTTCAAAAATGTTTTGAACACCACGGAGCATATGAGATGTTCCAAAGAGCTGAAATTGCTATTTCAGACTCATGCCCTGTCGAGAGGTATGAGACCTCTGACAAGTACTTGGCCTAAAAGATGGAGGAGAATTGCTCAGCTAGTGAGCATGTGCTTAGAATGTCTGGGTACTACAATCGCTTGAATCAAGTGGGAGTTAATCTTCCAGATAAGATAAGTGATTGACAGAGTTCTCTAGTCACCATCACCAAGTTACTGGAACTTCGTGATGAACTATAGTTTGCAAGGGATGACGAAAATGATTCCTAAGGTCTCCGTGATGCAGAAATCGACAAAGGTAGAAATCAAGAAAGAGAATCATGTGTTGATGATTGACAAGACCACTAGTTTAAAGAAAAGGGCAAAGGGAAAGAAAGGGAACTTCAAGTAGAATGGCAAGCAAGTTGTAAATCCCGGGAAGAAGCCCAAAGATGGACCCAAGCCTGAAACTGAGTGCTTCTACTGCAAAGGAAATGGTCACTAGAAGCGGAACTGCCCCAAACATTTGGCGGATAAGAAGGATGGCAAAGTGAACAAAGGTATATTTGATATACAAGTTATTGATGTGTACCTTACTAGTGCTCGTAGTAGCCCCTGGGTATTTGATACCTATTCGGTTGCTAAGATTAGTACTCGAATCAGGAGTTGCAGAATAAATAGAGACTAGTTGAGGGTAAAGTGACGATGCGTGTTGGAAGTGGTTCCAAGATTGATATGATCATCACCGCACACTCCCTATACTTTTGGGATTAGTGTTGAACCTAAATAAATGTTATTTGGTGTTTGCGTTAAGCATGAATATGATTGGATCATGTTTATTGTAATATAGTTATTAATTTAAGACAGAGAATAATTGTTATTCTGTTTACATGAATAAAACCTTCTATGGTCATACACCTGATACGTCTCCAACGTATCTATAATTTATGAAGCATTCATGCTATTTTATTATCTGTTTTGAATGTTTATGGGCTCTATTATACACTTTTATATTACTTTTGGGACTAACCTATTAACGGAGGCCCAGTCCATATTGTTGTTTTATTGCCTATTTCAGTGTTTCGAAGAAAAAGAATATCAAACGGAGTCCAAACGGAATGAAACCTTTGGGAGCATGATTTTTGGAATGAACGTAACCCAGGAGACTTGGAGTTGAAGTAAAGGAAGCTTCAAGGAGGCCACGAGATAGGGGGGCGCGCCCACCCCCTTGGGCGCGCCCTCCACCCTCGTCGGCCCCTCGAGGCTCCCCCAACCGACTTATTTTGCCTATATATTCCCATATACCCTAAAAACATCAAAGGACAAGATAGATCGGGAGTTCCGCCGCCGTAAGCCTCTGTAGCCACCAAAAACCTCTCGGGAGCCCGTTCTGGCACCCTGCCAGAGGGGGGATCCCTCACGGGTGGCCATCTTCATCATCCCGGCTCTCTCCATGATGAGGAGGGAGTAGTTCACCCTCGGGACTGAGGGTATGTACCAGTAGCTATGTGTTTGATCTCTCTCTCTCTCTCGTGTTCTCTCTATGGCACGATCTTGATGTATCGCGAGTTTGCTATTATAGTTGGGTCTTATGATGTTTCTCCCCCTCTACTCTCTTGTGATGAATTGAATTTTCCCTTTGAAGTTATCTTATCGGATTGAGTCTTTAAGGATTTGAGAACACTTGATGTATGCTTGTCGTGCTTATCTGTGGTGACAATGGGATATCACGTGATCCACTTGATGTATGTTTTGGTGATCAACTTGCGGGTTCCGCCCATGAACCTATGCATAAGGCTTGGCACACGTTTTTGTCTTGACTCTCCGTTAGAAACTTTGGGGCACTCTTTGACATACTTTGTGTTGGTTGGATAGATGAATCTGAGATTGTGTGATGCATATCGTATAATCATGCCCACGGATACTTGAGGTGACAATGGAGTATCTAGCTGACATTAGGGTTTTGGTTGATTTGTGTCTTAAGGTGTTATTCTAGTATGAACTCTTGAATATTTCGATCCGAAAGAATAACTTTGAGGTGGTTTCGTACCCTAACATAATCTCTTCGTTTGTTCTCCGCTATCAGTGGCTTTGGAGTGACTCTTTGTTGCATGTTGAGGGATAGTTATGTGATCCAATTATGATATTATTGTTGAGAGAACTTGCACTAGTGAAAGTATGAACCCTATGCTTTGTTTCCTACCATTGCAATACCGTTTACGCTCACTTTTATCATTAGTTACCTTGCTATTTTTATATTTTCAGATTACAAAAACCTATATCTACCATCCATATTGCACTTGTATCACCATCTCTTCGCCGAACTAGTGCACCTATACAATTTACCATTGTATTGGGTGTGTTGGGGACACAAGAGACTCTTTGTTATTTGGTTGCAGCGTTGCTTGAGAGAGACCATCTTCATCCTACGCCTCCCACGGATTGATAAACCTTAGGTCATCCACTTGAGGGAAATTTGCTACTGTCCTACAAACCTCTGCACTTGGAGGCCCAACAACGTCTACAAGAAGAAGGTTGTGTAGTAGACATCAAGCTCTTTTCTTGCGCCGTTGCCGGGGAGGTGAGTGCTTGAAGGTATATCTTTAGATCTTGCAATCGCATCTTTTTGTTTCTTGTTTTATCACTAGTTTAGTGTATAAAAGAAAACAAAAAAATGGATTTGAGTTTATCTCATACGCATCTTCTTTTTAATATCTTTCGTGAGTATGATGAAAAGGAAAATTGTGCTCAAGTGCTAGAAGAAGAAGTCTATAAAATTCTTGATACTAAATCTTTGAATGATGAGCATGATTGCAATGTTGTTAGTATGAACTCTTTGAATATTCATAGTACTAATGATGATTGCACTATGTCGGTGTACTAAAGTAGGGGTACCTTAGTACCCCGAACTTGTGCACGGGCAGTCTCAGCGTCCCGCGGCAAGGCTTGCCGGGCGTCCGCCAAGATCCTCCGCTATTCCTATTTACTGCCATTCAAGAACAAAGTGTTAGCTGAGAAGACGAGGCCCCGGCAAGAGGAGCTTGCCGGGAAGGGCAAGGCCCCGGCAAGAGGAGCTTGCCGGGAAGGACAAAGACCCCGGCAAGAGGAGCTTTCCGGGAAGGCCAACCAAGGCACTTCAGAAAACTTGCCGCGACGCTCCGCGTGTCCCGGCAAGACCCAGCAAGCGGCAAGCTTGCGGGTGCGACAAGACAACAACCGTGGCAAGGCGCTTGCCGCGGCAAGGCTGCCACTCTGCACCCAAGCTCCAGCGCATCCGACGACGTGTCGCCCCAGGACCATCCTAGGAGCACGTGGCAAGGTGCTATGCAGCCATGCGGTGCGAGGTGGCAAGCGAAGCTGACAAGGAGGCCATCGTGGCGATCGGTGGCGCCCCTAACGGTCGCTTCCTGCACTGTTGGGGCGACCGGACGGGCATTAAATGCCCTTGTCCCCTGCCGTCAGAGTTAGGTAGGGGACACTGTTGGTAGCAGTTGTACCAACCTACGTTTTTACTTTTTTACCCCTCTTTCTACGCTGCCACCTGTCGGTGACCCCTTTAGACTATAAAAAGGAGGCCCATGCGCACGTAGAAGGGGTTCCGCAGTTCGGCTCGGCTCAGTTCGACCCGTTCGACACCACCACCCACAAGAAGAGAATAGAAACACAAAGCAGCAGTGGGAGTTTTATCTCTTCGGAGAGCTCCGAAGTTGGGTAAAATCCCCCGCGTGCTCTCGCCTCGATCTGCTCTGCGTGCGCCCCCCGCTCCCTTGCCGGACAAGAAGGGGCCCCCTGCCCCATAGGTGCTTGTTCCCCACGACATCTCTGGCGCGCCAGGTAGGGGGGCGTCGAGGTCGTGCGTATCTGATCCGGCGTCTGTGCGCGCTACATCAACATCTTCATCGACATGCCGCCGAAGAAGAAGACTTCGGAGGTGGCCGCTCCGTCCGCGACTATCCTGCCGCCACCGGAGCAAACGGGCGGTGGAGTGGACGCCGGCGGAGGAGCGGGCGCCGACGGTGGGACTCGCGTCGTCACCAGGTCCAAGGACAAGGCCCTGCAAGGTTCAGCGTCTGCACATCCACCTCACCCCTCCCAGGAGGTGCAAGATCGACAACGCCCCGGTGCTCCTAGCACCGTACTTGCGTTGGAACAAGGCCAAGCTGGTGGGTCGTGGGACGCTCAAGGCCAACGCGCGCGTCAACACGCCGGCACGAGCGTAGTACGGTCGCCTGGGCGAGATGTTGCTCCTTCTAACACTGTTAGAAGTTTGAGCATGTCCCGCACCTCGCGCCGCTTGCCACCGCCACACAACACTCCAGAGGAAGCGCTGGCTCGAGCCCAGCTGCTTCTAGATTACCCTCCTGCGCCAGACAAGATCGACGACTGGAGGGACGCCATTTATAGCCTCATTGGCTTCGCCAACGGCGACAAGCCCCGGCAACCGAGCACATTGAAGCCCCGGCAAGATGCCCAGGCGCAAACCGACGCCGACAAGACCGCTGGGGGTGCCACCACCGTGCACTCCCCGCCCCGAAGGCCAAGGTCGTCGACTCGCCGGGCCAACCTCGACACCGACTCCACCGCGTTGTCGGACCCGCGAGCTCGCCGCGATCAACGCCAAGTTCTCCAAGAACGACGACACGAAGACGCTCGCACTCGCATCGAGCGTCGAAGAGAAGCACAGTGTCAATCTGACCAGCGCGCTGGGCCCACTGTCGATATGCATGCGCCAGGGGAACCAGGTGACTTGCCGTACGCGGTAGGTTGCCCTGCGTTCACCCGTGAGCTGCGGCAGGTCCAGTGGCCCAGTACCAAGAACTTCAAGCCAGACGTGCCCGAGAAGTACGATGGCAGGATACATCCGTCAGAGTTCCTCAGCGTCTACACCATCGCGGTGCAGGCTGCCGGAGGGCGCGATGAGAAGATCCTTGCCAACTACTTCCCGCTGGTGCTCAAGCCCAACGTCAGATCTTGGCTCATGCACTTGCCGGACAGCTCCATTTCTTCGTGGGCGGACCTGTGCCATCAGTTTGTCGGTGCCTTCACAGGCGGCCACAAACCCCATGGCCAGGAGAGTGATCTTCATCTGCTCGCCCAGAAGGAAGGAGAACCCCTACGCAAGTACATACAGAGATTCAGCCAGGTGCAGCACAACATCCCAGACGTCCACCCTGCCGCGGTTATTAGCGCGTTCCATCAGAACATGCGTAACCGCAGGATGAGGGAGGAGATGGCGATGTGCAAAATCAGAGATGTCAGTGAGTTATATGCTCTGGCCGACAAGTGTGCACGGGCTGAAGAGGGGAGGAGACTCCCCGGAGAGAACGCAGGAGCAGAAGGATCTGACAGTGAGGACACCCCTCCGGCAAAGAGGAACCGGAGGCGGAATAACAGAAAGAGGAAGGCTAAGGATGTGCTAGTTGTTGAGCAGTCCGGCAGCGGAGGCGGTTCCGAGAAGGCTAGAGCTGGTGACTCCGGCGAGGCTGTGGTAGCCGCCAACAAGCAGGACGGCTCCGGCAAGCAGTACTGCAAGATCCACCGCACCAAGGGCCACGACCTCCAAGCTTGCAAGAAAGTTGAGCAGATGGCGGAGCTACAGAAAGCTGAATACGAGCGCCGCGACAAGGAGAAGGCCCGGGAAGGTGGCGGAGGATCCGGCAACAAGCGTCCCACCCGGGGAGAGCGCCGCGGCAAGGCCAAGCCGCGGCAAGGAGACAGGCCTCCCCGCGGCCGCGACAAAGACGAAGACGAAGATGAGGATGATGAGATGGAGGAAGATGAGACTGACGAGCAGGAGTTCCAGAAGGCAACAGAGGTGTTGTGCATCGATGGCGGTGCTTCTCTGCACACCTCGCACCGCCAACTCAAACAGTGGGTGCGGGAAGTGAACGCAGTAGAACCGTCCGTTGAGTCGCGCAAGCCCCTGAAGTGGTCCAGCACGCCCATCATCTTCGACGTTGAGGATCACCCCAATCGCATCACTGCGGTCGGGTGCTTGCCGATGTTGGTTTTGCCAACAATCCGCAACCTCAGGGTCATGAAGATGCTGGTTGACGGCGGGGCCGGCCTGAATCTGATCTCCTCCGCAGTGCTCAAGAAGCTCCAGATCCCCGACAGCGAGCTCGAAGAGACTGGTACCTTTCAAGGAATAAACCCGGGAAGGAGCAAGCCGAAGGGGAAGATCACACTGCCAGTGACGTTTGGCAGCGAGCTGAATTTCAGGACAGAGAGAGTCACATTTGACGTTGCTGATTTCCCATTGCCCTACAATGGGATACTTGGCCGTCCAGCGCTTGCCAAGTTCATGGCAGCCTCTCACTACGCCTACAATGTGCTCAAGATGCCTGGTCCGATAAGTGTCATTTCTGTCCAAGGCGACAAGAAGGATGCACTTATCTGTACCGATCTTGATGCATACTCAGGATATCACCAGATCTTCATGGCATAAGAGGATGAAGAGAAAACCACATTCATTATTCCATGTGGCACGTACTGCTTTGTACGGATGCCCTTCGGACTAAAGAATGCCGGTTCAACATTTGCAAGAGTAGTAGCCATGCTTTTGAGCCACAGTTGCACAGAAATGTAGAAGCTTACATGGATGACATAGTGGTCAAGAGCAAGGACAAAGAGACTTTGATCCAAGATTTGGACGAGACCTTCACAAATCTGCGCAAGATCAATCTCAAGTTGAATCCCGAGAAGTGTGTGTTTGGAGTTCCTTCCGGCAAGCTTCTCGGATTCTTTATATCTCAGAGGGGGATTGAAGCCAATGCCGACAAGATCAAGGCCATCGAGCAAATCGGAGTACCGAAGCGAGTCAAGGACGTATGAAGGCTTGCCGGCTGCATTGCTGCTCTCAGTAGGTTCATTTCCAAGTCTGCTGAACGCGCCCTGCCGTTTTTCAAAATTTTGAAAAAGGCAGGTCCAATGAAATGGACCCCAGAAGCGGAGGCTGCGCTGCAAGACTTGAAGAAATATTTGTCCTCCACTCCAAGACTTGTCGCACCTAAGCCACAAGAGAAGTTGCTGCTATATCTGGCGGCAACCAATCAAGTGGTTAGTGTTGCGTTAGTAGCGGAGAGGGAGGCAGATGATGAGCCAGCGACCGCGGCAAGCGAATCCAGCAACAAGCAGGGGGCTTCCCCGACAAGCTCTGGCCCAACAAGCTCTGGCCCGACAAGCCCTGATCCGACAAGTCCCAGTCCCGACAAGGATGGATCTGCGTGGCTGCAAGAGAAGAAGCAGAGGAAGCTGGTGCAGCGCCCAGTTTACTTTGTCAGTTCCCTTCTGCAGGGGGCTAGACCAACGCAAGAGAGCGTTGAGGAGCAGTCTGCTCCGACAAGCCCTAGGGCTTGCTTCGTTGAAGCAGACGCTCCCGACAAGCTGTGCCCCAACACACTTGCCGGGGAGCATCGTGCTCTGGCAGGATCCCAGATTCGTGCCGTGAAAGCAGATGTTCCCGCAGCAGCCTTTGCGCCTTTGGTCCTTGTCGTCGAGCCACAGGCTCCGGCATGGGCACAGCAGATCGTCCTTTTCCTTCAGACAGGAAAACTTCCCAAAGAGCAAGAAGAAGCGGAGAACGGCCTTGCCGGGACACGGATGACAGAAAAGCTAAGTTGCCAAAGTTTGAGCATGATCAAGTTTTTAAATTTTTTATGTTATACTCCTTGAACGACCGTGCCTTGTATGGAAAACCTGCGCGCGGAGGAATCGGCTCGTGGTTAAGTTGCGCCCTTAATTTGTTTCGAGTCCGCTCAACAATGAAAGTGTGCTGCAACTAGCCCCGACAAGGTTTCTTGCCGGAAGCAACACCGCCGGCAGGCTGCTGATGTTCCGCACTCAGCGCTCGCGGCAAGCGTACTTGCGCCGGCAAGTTCCCTAAACGCGTAGGGTAAAGACATACAAGGGATGGAATTGAGTAAAGGATATAACATAACAAGCATTCTCCTTTTCATTAAAAAACGTCCTACTCTGGTACAGTCCATAGGGGATGAAAAACATGAAGGGGAGGATTACAAGTTTTAGATGCAGCTAAGGCACGAAGGCTTACGAATTAAAAAGATAAGATGCCCGTAATCCTTTTCCTGTCCCTCTTTTCAGGAGGTAGGTCAAGAAGGCGAAAAGGGCAAAATAAGTGCCTAGGCGAGCTACATGTGCTAGAAGACACCAAGAGAACATCCCGGGGGCCGTCCGGAGGCTGGATAGTGATGGCGGCGCCGGAAGCGGGGCTCGAAGACGGGGCGGCAGGACGTCAGCACGCTGTCGAGGGCACTACGCCCTCGTACTCCGACTTGATGGCCTTGTCGCCAGCCCTCTTCCCCTTCCGCAGCCTCCCTACGCCAGCCGCCCGAGGAGACGACCCCGGGGAGTTCAAGGTGCCGGCGACGCGGATGATGGGGTCGCCGGTGACGCGCGAAGCGGCGCCCGACACCTAGTCGGACCCGCCACTCCGCCGCCCGCTACCCTCGTCGTCGCTGTCGCTCTCCTCCTCGTCACTCTCGCTCGAGGGGGAGTCTTCGCTATCGGAGGAGCTGTCCACGCAGCACCTCGCCCGAATGCCGGAGTCCCCGAAGACCTTGACGGAGAGGAGGTCGCCCTCCATTTACTTAAAATGGAGGGTAAACCCCGCCGTCAGGCTGTGGATACGGGCGAACGTCTTCCACCCTCGATCAATATACATCACATTAGGGGCTGGGAATACAACGCGGACTCGCGTGCCGCTAATCCCACAGCCCCTCATGTGCAGTCTCAGCGTCTCGGGCGGTTCCGGCTCCATCGCGCTCGCAAACGGAGCTGGAAGCTGGAGGCGACGACGAGGCGCCCGGCGCAGCCTGACGAAGAACTCGCAAGGGTCGTCCCCTGTATGGACCGCCGCGAGGGGAGGAACCGCCGGCGGAGGCGGAGATGCTGTGCCGCCCCGTCCGCCTCTTCCCCGAGCGCCTCGGCCTCGTCCTCGGCCTCGTCCACGACCTCGCCCCCTCCCTCTTCCCCTTGTGGCTGGCTCTGCCACCACGGGCGCGGGATAGGGAGGGATGCGCTGTCTGGCGGCAACCCTCGCCGCCACCAATGAAGGGCCAGGGTTCCCTTTCTCCATGGCGAATGAGAGAAAGGGGGGCAGAAGCTGAAGAAAGGAGAATATGAGAGAGTGCGGGCTTCTGCGCCCCCCTCCCGCTCTTCTTAAAGGAGCGAGGTGGGGGCTCGACCGCCCCGCTCAGCGAATCAGGGCACGCGAAGAGTAGGTAATCGGGGCCGACCCGCTACCTCTGCCCGTGACGGCCCAGTTTCCCACTTCCACCGTCCGCGACCCCGAGTGCATGGGAGCCGCGTGGCGGGGATGCCGAACTGAGGCGGACGTTACGCATTTCCTGGATTTAAGTATCGCCCACGATCTCTCCCACGACGCCGCGATTGACGCGTGCTGTTACGGGGGAGCGCGGCGGGTATGGAGTCAGATTTAATGTGGACCCAGGCCGCGTGTGCCCGTGCCCTGTTTTGGGCCTGGCCCAACAGCGCTCGGCACCGTGTATGGCCCAGGCCCGGGGGCTCCTGTCGGTGTACTAAAGTAGGGGTACCTTAGTACCCCGAACTTGTGCACGGGCAGTCGCAGCGTCCCGCGGCAAGGCTTGCCGAGCGTCCGCCAAGATCCTCCGCTATTCCTATTTACTGCCATTCAAGAACAAAGTGTTAGCTGAGAAGACGAGGCCCCGGCAAGAGGAGCTTGCCGGGAAGGGCAAGGCCCCGGCAAGAGGAGCTTGCCGGGAAGGACAAAGACCCCGGCAAGAGGAGCTTGCCGGGAATGCCAACCAAGGCACTTCAGAAAACTTGTCGCGACACTCCGCGCGTCCCGGCAAGACCCAGCAAGCGGCAAGCTTGCGGGTGCGACAAGACAACGGCCGCGGCAAGGCGCTTGCCGCGGCAAGGCTGCCACTCTGCACCCAAGCTCCAGCGCATCCGACGATGGGTCGCCCCAGGACCATCCTAGGAGCACGTGGCAAGGCACTGTGCAGCCATGCGGTGCGAGGTGGCAAGCGAAGCTGACAAGGAGGCCATCGTGGCGATCGATGGCGCCCCTAACGGTCGCTTCCTGCACTGTTGGGGCGACCGGACGGGCATTAAATGCCCTTGTCCCCTGCTGTCAGAGTTAGGTAGGGGACACTGTTGGTAGCAGTTGTACCAACCTGCGTTTTTACTTTTTTACCCCTCTTTCTACGCTGCCACCTGTCAGTGACCCCTTTAGACTATAAAAAGGAGGCCCATGCGCAGGTAGAAGGGGTTCCGCAGTTCGTCTCGGCTCAGTTCGACCCGTTCGACACCACCACCCACAAGAACAGAATAGAAACACAAAGCAGCAGTAGGAGTTTTATCTCTCCGGAGAGCTCCGAAGCTGGGTAAAATTCCCCGCATGCTCTCGCCTCGATCTGCTCTGCGTGCGCCCCCTGCTCCCTTGCCGGACAAGAAGGGGCCCCCTGCCCCATAGGTGCTCGTTCCCCACGACACACTAGTTATGATGAAAATATTGTTGGGAAACGTAGTAATTTCAAAAAAATTCCTACGCACACGCAAGATCATGGTGATGCATAGCAACAAGAGGGGAGAGTGTGTCCACGTACCCTCGTAGATGAAAGCGGAAGCGTTAGCATAACACGGTTGATGTAGTCGTACGTCTTCAAGGCCCGACTGATGAAGCACCGAAACTACGGCACCTCCAAGTTCTTGCACACGTTCAACTCGATGACGTCCCTTGTACTCCGATCCAGCCGAGTGTCAAGGGAGAGTTACGTCAGCACGATGGCGTAGTGACGATGATGATGTTCTACCGTCGCAAGGCTTCGCCTAAGCACCGCTACAATATTATCAAGGAGGACTATGGTAGAGGGGGGCACCGCACACGGCTAAGAGATCAATGATCAATTGTTGTCTCTATGGGGTGCTGAGGGAGTCCTGGATTAGGGGGGTATCCGGACAGCCATACTATTGTTGGGGGACGTAGTAATTTCAAAAAAATTCCTACGCACACGCAAGAACATGGTGATGGCATAGCAACGAGAGGGGAGAGTGTTGTCCATGTACCCTCATAGACCGTAAGCGGAAGCGTTATGACAACGCGGTTGATGTAGTCGCATGTCTTCACGATCCGACCGATCCAAGTACCGAACGTACGGCACCTCCGAGTTCAGCACACGTTCAGCTCGATGACGATCCTCGGGCTCCGATCCAGCAAAGCTTTGGGGATGAGTTCCGTCAGCACGACGGCATGGTGACGATGATGATGTAATACCGGCGCAGGGCTTCGCCTAAACTCCGCGATGATATGACCGAGGTGGAATATGGTGGAGGGGGGCACCGCACACGGCTAAGGAACGATCCGTAGATCAACTTGTGTCTCCTAGGGTGCCCCCCGCCCCCGTATATAAAGGAGCCAGGGGGAGGAGGCGGCCGGCCAAGGAGGGCGCGCCAAGGGGGAGTCCTACTCCCACCGGGAGTAGGACTCCCTTCTTTCCTAGTTGGAATAGGAGAAGGGGGAAGGAGGAGGAAGAGGGGAAGGAAGGGGGGGCGCCGCCCCCCTCTCCTTGTCCTATTCGGACTAGGGAGGGAAGGTGGCGCGGCCCACCTCTTGCCTCCGCTCCTCTTCTCCCTTATGGCCCATGAAGGCCCAATAACCCCCAGGGGGGTTCCGGTAACCCCCCCGGTACTCCGGTAAAATGCCGATTTCACCCGGAACACTTCCGATGTCCAAACA
Organism: Triticum timopheevii; assembly: GCA_963921465.1. Taxonomy (NCBI): domain Eukaryota; kingdom Viridiplantae; phylum Streptophyta; class Magnoliopsida; order Poales; family Poaceae; genus Triticum; species Triticum timopheevii. The sequence continues at coordinate 307,987,276 of OY997262.1, read as the reverse complement.
TAGGCTTCCAATATATCAATCTTTATGTCTCGACCATTTCGAGACTCCTCGTCATGTCCGTGATCACATCCGGGACTCCGAACAAACTTCGGTACATCAAAACTTATAAACTCATAATAAAACTGTCATCGTAACGTTAAGCGTGCGGACCCTACGGGTTCGAGACCTATGTAGACATGACCTAGTACTATTCTCGGTCAATAACCAATAGCGGAACCTGGATGCCCATATTGGTTCCTACATATTCTACGAAGATCTTTATCGGTCAAACCGCATAACAACATACGTTGTTCCCTTTGTCATCGGTATGTTACGTGCCTGAGATTCGATCGTCGGTATCCAATACCTAGTTCAATCTCATTACCGGCAAGTCTCTTTACTCATTACGTAATGCATCATTCTGTAACTAACTCATTAGCTACATTGCTTGCAAGGCTTATAGTGATGTGCATTACCGAGAAGGCCCAGAGATACCTCTCCGACAATCGGAGTGACAAAACCTAATCTCGAAATATGCCAACTCAACATGTACCTTTGGAGACACCTGTAGTACTCCTTTATAATCACCCAGTTATGTTGTGATGTTTGGTAGCACCCAAAGTGTTCCTCCGGTAAATGGGAGTTGCATAATCTCATAGTTACAGGAACATGTATAAGTCATGAAGAAAGCAATAGCAATATACTAAACAATCAAGTGTTAGGCTAACGGAATGGGTCATGTCAATCACATCATTCTCCTAATGATGTGCTCCCATTAATCAAATGACAACACATGTCTATGGTTAGGAAACACAACCATCTTTGATTAATAAGCTAGTCAAGTAGAGGCATAATAGTGACGTTGTGTTTGTCTATGTATTATGTTTCTGGTTAATACAATTCTAGCATTAATAATAAACATTTATCATGATATGAGGAAATAAATAATAACTTTATTATTGCCTCTAGGGCATATTTCCTTCAACTATATACTTTGGCCGGACTGTTGGGCCGTGAAGATACAAGACTCAAGACTTCGTCCCACGTCCGGATGGGACTCTCCTTTGTGTGGAAGACAAGCTTGGCGATCCGGATATTAGATTTCCATCTTTGTAACCGATTCTGTGTAAACCCTAGCCCCCTCCGGTGTCTATATAAACCGGAGGGTTTGGTCTGTATAGCGACAATCATAATCATCATAGGCTAGTGTCGGTGTCAAAACCGGCGGATCTCGGGTAGGGGATCCCGAACTGTGCGTCTAGGCGCATGGTAACAGGAGACAAGGGACACGATGTTTTTACCCAGGTTCGGTCCCTCTCAATGGAGGTAAAACCCTACTCCTGCTTGATTGATATGGATGATATGGGTAGTACAAGAGTGGATCTACCACGAGATCAAGGAGGCTAAACCCTAGAAGCTAGCCTATGGTATGATTGTTGTTCGTCCTATGGACTAAAACCCTCCGGTTTATATAGACACCGGAGAGGGCTAGGGTTACACAGAGTCGGTTACAATGGTAGGAGATCTACATATCCGTATCGCCAAGCTTGCCTTCCACGCCAAGGAAAGTCCCATCCGGACACGGGACGAAGTCTTCAATCTTGTATCTTCATAGTCTTGGAGTCCGGCCGATGATGATAGTTTGGCTATCCGGACACCCCCTAGTCCAGGACTCCCTCAGTAGCCCCCGAACCAGGCTTCGGTGACGACGAGTCCGGCGCGTACATTGTCTTTGGCGTTGCAAGGCGGGTTCTCCTCCAAATTCCATGTGCTTGCCGAATAGTGTCCGGCTTCCTTATAAATGTTGCGCTCCTTGGCTTCCACGCCCAATAATGGTCCTCTTCCACGTGTCGTACGAATGCGAAAGGCCTGGGTATTTTTACATTTTAATCCCTAGCTGCGCGAATAAGCTGCCTATAAGAGAGGCAAGAATCCAGATCCAAATCACACCATCCTCCTTCCGCGAGTACTCATCGGAGCGCTTCTGACAAAAATCCACTCCATCATGGACCGTCGATGCGGCTCCTCCTCTCGTGCTCCCAGCCCTCAGCCAGGAGATTGGAGGAGATGTTCAGCCCCGCACAGCGAGCTGGTGACGCTCCAAGCGGAGGGATATCTTCCTACGGCCTTTATGGTCCCGGTTCGAGCCGGGCTGGCCACCTACAAAGGTGGAAAGCAGGCGGAGAATACCCCCAGTCCCTCTAAAGGAGAGCGGGTGTGTTTCGTCCCTTATCTAACAAGGGGCTCGGATTTCCCATACATCCATTTCTCCAGGGGCTTCTGGAGTTCTACGGACTCCAGCTTCATCACCTTACACCCGCCTCCATTCTGCACATTGCGGGCTTCGTAGCTCTCTGCGAGCTGTTCCTGGGCATCGAGCCCCATTTTGCGTTGTGGAAGAGATTGTTTTGCCTCGTACCCCGTTCTCACGAGGGGTTGATATATCAAGTGGGCGGAGCCGAAATATGGCACCTCGCCGGGACCGGATATCTATCCGGAACCCCAAAGAAGGCGTCCGAAGACTGTCCCTCGAAATGGTTTTATGTGGAAGATGCTCCACTGCCGGACCCAGTTCGGATCGGCCTCCCGGAGTTCAGCAATGCTCCTCTGAAGATACGCCTGAGTTGGCGCCCGCGGAGCCCTCAACAGGAGGATGACAGGAGCGTTCATTATCTGATGGGCCGGATAAGGTTGCTGGCTCATTCCGGATTGACCATGATTGGAGTCATGGCCACGTGCATTATGCGAGGGGTGCAGCCGCTCCAATATAGGGGCCACCCCATGTGGGATTTCAACGGGGAGAATGACGCCACCCGTCATGGCCGCAAGGGGCCGGGATCGGCCGCAGATCTGGTGAAGATCCTGTCCGGCTTGTACAAGGGGGAGAAGGAGGACTTCCTCCAAACGAACCCATTGAACGGATTCTCCATGAATAACCCTCGGAGCTGGGTAAGCAGACGTTTATTCATCTGATCCGTGCTTTCAAAGTTAAGTGCCTTACTTTATGATTTTGACGCAGGAACTGCGTTGGGATGTGGAGGGCATACACTGTCCGGCTCCACAACCCGAGGATCCGGGAAGATCCCTCGATCCGACCTCCGAAGAGGATCCGGACATAAAGGTGGAGCTGATTGATGGGGTGTTCCACCAACTTAGCATGGACAATGCTCTAGTCGCCATTACGGCTGACTACCCCGGTTTATCTCCGGCTTCCCAGGTAACTATGACCGGAGCCCTGACACCATTACTTCGTCCGTGCTTATTTCTGACCACTGCATACCAACGGTGTCTCGCAGGAGGTGCCTTCAAGGCGGGAAGCTGATCCCGCGGCCGCTGACCAACCAGGGTCAGTTCGGCCCAGCAGGCGGAAGAGGGGCGCGGTGCAAATTGAAACGTCTCCGCAACGGTATGGCACGCCACCGTTTTTAAGGAAAAGACCCCTCTGAAGTATATTGATGCTCATGACTTTTCCAGGAGAAAGAGCGCTCGCCAGACTGTGCCCGGATAGGTTGCCAACCAAGCCTCCGCCAGCCAGGCTCCAACACCTGGTCCAGAGGGGGAGGCGAGCGCAAGGCGCAAGCCGGATGCTCCTCCAACGGAGGATGCTGACAGGCTGTCCGCCACCAGGTCTGAGGTGGAGAGCGCCATGAATCACAGGCGCCGGCGAACAGTTCTTCGTGACGCGTGTTTCTCCCCGGAGGCGTTGAATGCCTTTAACACGGGAGACGCGCACCTCCGTGCCACTCAAGATGGTTTAACCAGAGCCACGGAGCAGTATGTGAAAGACATACGGGTAAGGGATTTTAATAGTTGTATATGCCAGTAGCCCCTGAGACTTAAATTAGTGAAAATAACTGATTTAAGGATCATTTGATATGCAGGATCTTACGGGGAAGATTACCCAATTGTCCCAGGAGCTACAAGAGTGCAAGGCCCAACTTGAGGCCACACTAGCCGCCGTGGGAGGAGACACAGAGACCCCCTACGATAACACATATTTCAAAAAAGATAAGCGGTGTGAGGCTTGCATATAAGTCTGACAATAATATTGCAGATGTTGCCGGACTTGATCCGGACAAGCAACAGCTACTGCGCCAGCTGAAGGCCGGCGAGAGGGTGCTTATGAAGGTGCAGCAGGAGAGGAACAAATTCCAAGATGCCCACACCCAGCTTGGAGAAGAGCTAAAAGGTGCTCGGGCCCAGCTGTCTAGCTCCGTGAAGGAGAATCAGCGGCTTCGTCGCGGCATCTACAGTAAGTGCTTGAGCAAACTCTTTTGAAAAGAAGAGTTCGGCGAGGAAGTCGATTGACAGAAATGTGTCTGTAGGTGTGCTCACAGGTCGCCCTGTGGAGGAAATGCCCGGTTCAACGGGTGACCAACTTCCTGAGCTGCTGCAACTGCACGAACGTGTTCGGCAGGCGATGAGTGGCGTCGCCCAGGCCCTATGGCCGTCCGTCTCCCTACCCGAGGGTCTTGGAGGGCTTGCGAAGAAGCTTCAGGGAGCACGGCAGCACTTCTGTCTATGGAAGATATCGGCCTGTCGTCAAGGCGCCAGGGAGGCCTGGGCCATGGTGAAGACGCGGTACAAGAAGGCAGATCCGAACCACATGGCCGAGGTCGGACCTGTGGGGCCCAATGGGAAGGAGATCCATGTGAGCTTAGTGTACGGCCAAGTAGAGTTGGCCGCTAAGTATTCCCAATGGGACTGTAAATTAGACAGCCTGTTAGATGGGATTGAAGAGGAGTACAATCAGTCAATGTGACGATGTATTTTTTAAAATGACATGTATAATGCCTTCTAGCTGGATTGTAGATCGTTTGTCTTTGCGGACCTTTTCGCTTCAACCTCGGGACCCAACAGTCCGGAGTGTGTCCGAATACCCTCGCGGTTATGCAAAAAACCGGGGCATGCATGGAGACCAGGCGTAGGGGTCATTAGTGCTTTATCAGACAAGTGCCCAACTAGTTGTGTTATATTACATGGTTAGTAAGAAACATCTTTCAGGGAGAATAGTTCCGTTAGGGGTTCCTTTCCCTGGGAGGCATGCCCTAAAGTGCATGTCCAGACTGCAAAAAGAGCAAGAAAACATATGGGGACCGATAAACAAATAAATGAGAAATCATCTTTCAGGTCACCGACCGAATATTCCCTTAAGAACGCTAGCTTTCGGCTTCACCCAGTCTGAGGTACACATCCGGCTGACCCGGCAGTAACAATCACAGAGGTGCTCCCTTTACCTCCTAGCCGAACAATCGGGAACATAGGGGTAAGCACAGGAGCTAGGCAACCCAGCTTGGCCAAAACTTAAGTCATATCGATGCATATAATGGTGAATAAAAGGTACATGCGGAAGTTTGACGCGTGTGTTGGTCATAAAGCCCGTATAAATAAGCTTTTGTTAAAGAAGCCCCCAAGTATAATGAGTGCGAGTAGCACGTCAAGTGTGTGCGAACAATGCGCAAATCAGCCCTCAAGGGCTTTATGAAAAAGGTGGGAGAAAAGAGAGAAACAAAAGACAACTGAAGTATAAAATGTGGACGGAGGAAGGAGACGAACTCTGAGTCCGGCACTAGGCGTAGAATCTTTGGAGGCGGGCTGCATTCCATGGGTTCGGCTCGAGTCGGTTGTCCGATGCGTTTCGCAGACGGTATGCTCCGCCGGTCAGGACTTGGTCGATGATGAAGGGACCTTCCCATTTGGGCTTGAGTTTGTCCTTTTTCTTGTCCGGCAGGTGCAGAACTAGTTCGCCAACATTGTAAGTTTTAGCCTGTACTTCTCTGCTTTGATATCTTCGAGCCTGCTGCTGATAGAATGCGGAACGAGCCTTTGCCACGTCGCACTCCTCCTCCAATGCATCCAAGCTGTCCTGCCAATCCAACTCGGCTTCTCTTTCTTCGTACATGCGCACTCAAGGTGAGTCATGAATTATATCGCAGGGCAAAACTGCCTCTGCGCTGTATACCATAAAGAATGGTGTGAATCCGGTAGTACGGTTTGGTGTGGTCCGCAGCCCCCAGAGTACGGAGTCGAGCTCCTCTACCCAGTGCGTGTTAGATTCCGTAAGGGACCGCACTAATCTGGATTTGATGCCACTCATGATTAGACCATTTGCTCGTTCAACTTGACTGTTGGTTTGAGGGTGATAGACTGAAGCATAGTCGAGCTTAATGCCCATATTTTTGCACCAGAGTTTAACCTCGTCGGCCGTGAAGTTCGTGCCGTTATCGGTGATGATGCTGTGGGGGACGCCATAATGGTGTACTACCCCGGATATGAAGTCTATCACTGGTCCGGATTCGGCCGTTTTAACTAGCTTGGCCTCTATCCATTTGGTGAATTTGTCCACCATTACCAATAGGTATTTTTGCTTATGGGTTCCCCCTTTAAGGGGTCCAACCATATCAAGCCCCCAGACCGCGAACGGCCAGGTGATGGGTATAGTTTTGAGGGCGGTGGGTGGCATGTGGCTTTGATTAGCAAAAAGCTGGCACCCGACGCATCGCTGGACTAAGTCCTGAGCATCTGCCCGGGCCGTCGGCCAATAAAATCCTGTACGGAAGGCCTTGCCTACAAGGGCCCGGGCTGTGGCGTGGTGTCCGCCGAATCCGTCGTGTATTTCGGCCAGCAGATTTTGCCCTTCCTCTTCGGAGATGCACCTTTGAAGGACTCCGGTTGTGCTTTTCTTATAAAGCTCTCCCTCATGGACCTTGTAGGCTTTAGATCGCCGAACTATGCAGCAGGCCTCATTTTGGTCTTCGGGAAGTTCCTGCCTAATTAAGTAGGCTAGGAATGGTTCCGTCCACGGGGCAATTACTGCCATTATTTCGTGGGCTGAAGGTGTTATTTCATTGGCTGAGCCATCGGTTGTGATAGGATGTTCCGTGTTGGGTGGTCCGGTTGGTTCCGGGTTGTTATTTCCGGACTCCTCTTCCCATAATACAGATGGCTTAAAGAGCCGCTCCAGGAAGATGTTTGGAGGAACGGCGTCGCGTTTTGCGCCGATGAGTGCCAACACGTCGGCTGCCTGGTTATTATCCCGGGCTACATGGTGGAATTCGAGTCCTTCGAACCGAGCTGACATTTTTAAGACGGCGTTACGATAGGCTGCCATTTTCGGATCCTTGGCGTCAAAGTCTCCGTTTACTTGGGATATTGCGAGGTTTGAATCCCCACGCACCTCTAGGCATTGAATACCCATGGAGATTGCCATCCGGAGACCATGTAGAAGGGCCTCATATTCGGCTGCATTGTTGGAGTCCGTGTACATTATCTGAAGTACGTATTGGACTGTGTCTCCGGTTGGGGACGTCAATACGACGCCAGCCCCCAAGCCGGCCAACATTTTGGAGCCGTCGAAATGCACGATCCAATTGGAGTATGCGCCGTACTCTTTAGGGAGTTCGGCTTCGGTCCATTCGGCGATAAAGTCAGCCAAAACTTGCGACTTTATAGCTCGCCGTGGTTTGTAGGTTACGTCGAATGGTAAGAGCTCGATGGCCCATTTTGCAATCCTGCCCATCGCGTCGCGGTTGTTTATAATGTCGTTGAGAGGTACTTCGGAGGCAACTATTATCGAACACTCTTGAAAGTAGTGTCGCAGCTTCCGGGATGCCATGAACACCGCATACGCTATCTTTTTATAATGTGGATACCGGGACTTGCATGGGGTTAATATAGTGGATACGTAGTACACTGGTTTTTGAAGAGGGAATTTGTGTCCTTCTGTTTCTCGTTCGACGACGAGTACCGCGCTGACAACTTGATGTGTTGCCGCGATATATAATAACATCGGTTCGCCCAGGTTAGGCGCGGCCAGGACCGGATTTGTTGCCAATATGGCCTTTATTTCTTCGAGTCCGGCCATGGCAGCATCTGTCCACTCGAAGTGTTCGGTGCGCCTGAGGAGGTGATAGAGGGGCAATGCCCTTTCTCCCAAACGGGAGATGAAGCGGCTTAAAGCCGCCACACATCCAGTTAATTTTTGTATTTGTTTGAGGTCTTTTGGGATATCCAACTGTGACAGAGCTCGGATTTTGGCTGGGTTTGCTTCAATTCCTCTACCGGATACAATGAAGCCCAGGAGCTTTCCGGCTGGTATGCCGAAAATGCATTTTTCCGGGTTGAGCTTAATGTCATATGCTCGGAGGTTGTCGAATGTGAGCCTCAAGTCGTCTACTAGAGTTTTGACGTGTTTGGTCTTGACGACCACGTCGTCTATGTATGCCTCCACTGTTTTGCCGATCTGGGTAGCCAGACATGTCTGAATCATGCGCTGATATGTTGCACCAGCGTTTTTGAGTCTGAAGGGCATTGTGTTGAAGCAGAATGGTCCATATGGAGTAATGAATGTCGTTGTGGCTTGGTCTGTCTCCGCCATCTTGATTTGATGGTAGCCGGAGTATGTGTCGAGGAAGCACAATGAATCGTGCCCTGCGGTAGCATCGATGATTTGATCGATGCGGGGAAGGGGGAAAGGATCCTTTGGACAAGCCTTGTTAAGGTCTTTAAAATCGACACATAGGCGCCAGGATTTGTCCTTTTTTGATACATTACCAGGTTTGCTAGCCAGTCCGGATGTTTGATGTCTCTGATGAATCCGGCTTCTAATAGTTTGGCTAGCTCCTCTCCCATTGCCTGTCTTTTGGGTTGGGAAAATCGCCGAAGAGCCTGTTTGACTGGCTTGAATCCTTTTAGGATGTTTAGGCTGTGTTCTGCTAATCTGCGTGGGATTCCTGGCATATCTGAAGGGTGCCAGGCAAAGATGTCCCAATTTTCCCGAAGGAATTCTCGTAGTGCTGCGTCTACATCAGGGTATAATTGTGCCCCAATGGAGGCCGTCTTCGAGGGGTCCGTTGGATGGACCTGGAATTTGACTATTTCGTCCGCTGGTTTAAAAGAGGTGGACTTGGATCTCTTATCGAGTATCACATCGTCCCTGTTCACCATGGAGCGCAGCGCAGTGAGTTCCTCTGCCGCTAGGGCTTCGGATAGTGCCTCTAGGGCTAGTGCGGCTGTCTTGTTTTCGGCGCGGAGTGCTATGTCCAGATCACTGACAAGAGTGATGGTTCCATTGGGCCCGGGCATTTTAAGCTTCATGTACCCGTAATGGGGTATGGCTTGGAAAATTGCGAATGCCTCTCGTCCTAGTAAAGCGTGATATCCGCTGCTGAACGGGGCCGCTTGGAACGTGACCTCCTCGGACCTGTAATTGTCCGGCGAGCCGAACACCACATCAAGTGTAATTTTTCCTGTGCAGCGTGCTTCCCGGCTAGGGATTATTCCTCTAAAGGTTGTGTTGCTTCGCTCAATGCGGCTCCAGTCTATTTCCATTTTTCGAAGGGTTTCCTCATAGATGAGGTTTAATCCGCTGCCGCCATCCATGAGTACCTTGGTAAGACGAAAGCCGTCCACTATCGGGCTGAGGACCAACGCGGCTGGTGCTCGGGCTGTTCGGAATTTAGGTTCATCGCTGGCGTTGAAGGTGATAGCCGTGTCGCTCCATGGATTTGTTGTTGCTACTTGGTAGACTTCGGCGAGGCTGCGGATTGTTCGTTTCCGCATATTATCTGATGCGAAAGTCTCGAAGACTGTTAATACCGTACTGGTACTGTTGGGGTGGTTCTCCGGGGCTAGAAGCTCTTCGCCTCTTTTGGCCACCTGCCGCAGTATCCAACATGCTCGGAGGCTATGTGTTGGAGTGGCGCCCTCTATACTATGAATTTTACAGGGTCCGCTAAGCCATCCCTCCAGTACGGTTTCGTGCCCTTTATGGGGTTTTTGCTTTTTGGTTTTTATCCCGAGTGCCTGAGCATGATGCACCCTTTTGTTTCGGACTAGGGTTGTGTTCGGAGCCGGATTGTCCCAAAACTTAGTTTCGGTTTTCCAGATACTCTCCATAGCACAGTACTTTTGTACTATGGATGCCAGGTCGGTGAAGCGTGTAATTTCGTGACGACTTACGGCGTTCAAGATTCCCTTGTCCATGCAATTGTTGCAGAAAACTGAGATTGCGCTTTCCTCACGGCGGTCTTTTATCCTGTCCATAACCAGGAGGAATCTGGCACAGTAATGATGTACTGTTTCCGTGGGCTCTTGCCGGATTTGAGATAGATCGCTTATGTTTGGGTGGGCGGGTGGAATTGAGTCCGGAACCCTGCCCAACTTGAGGCTCAAGGGCCGAAAAGTTTCCGAATTTGGAAGTTCGGATTGCTGGACGTTGTCCAACAAATCTGGTCTGCTGCCTGACTTTAGGTTCAGTACTTGATCGACGTTCGTCCCTCCGCAGGAATCCGGCATGGAGGGATCAGGAGTCCGGACATAACTGGTCTTTAATACAGAAGAAGAGTCGCCGCGTTGTTCCTCTACCACCGCAACGTGGTGGGTAACCTGGGAGAGTTAATCTCTCTCAGATCGGTTTTAAGCCCAATCTGATCGTAGTCTGTAGAGACCCCCAGGGCGGCGATGCGATCCAAGAGCTCGTTTACAGAAGAGAGCTCAATCGGGTCCAACTGCTCGGTGAATTTTGAGCTGACGCGAAGATCGCTTTTGATGACCCGAGAGGTCGTCGTCGAAGCGGCGGCCGAACAGGCGGTCATAAGAAAACCACCTAGCCGGATAGTTTGGCTGGCGGCCAAGGCTCCTTTGGCAATGGTACCGTCTTTAAAGATGGGAAGAGGCATCCTTCCTGATCGTGACGGCACAGAGGAACTCTCAATGAAAGCACCAATGTCGGTGTCAAAACCGGCGGATCTCGGGTAGGGGGTCCCGAACTGTGCATCTAGGCGGATGGTAACAGGAGACAAGGGACACGATGTTTTTACCCAGGTTTGGGCCCTCTCGATGGAGGCAAAACCCTACTCCTACTTGATTGATATTGATGATATGGGTAGTACAAGAGTGGATCTACCACGAGATCAAGGAGGCTAAACCCTAGAAGCTAGCCTATGGTATGATTGTTGTTCCTCCTATGGACTAAAACCCTCCGGTTTATATAGACACCTGAGAGGGCTAGGGTTACACAGAGTCGGTTACAATGGTAGGAGATCTACATATCCGTATCGCCAAGCTTGCCTTCCACGCCAAGGAAAGTCCCATCCGGACACGGGACGAAGTCTTCAATCTTGTATCTTCATAGTCTTGGAGTCCGGCCAGTGATGATAGTTCGGCTATCCGGACACCCCCTAGTCCAGGACTCCCTCAGCTAGCTTCTAGGGTTTAGCCTCTACGATCTCGTGGTAGATCAACTCTTGTAATACTCATATCATCAAGATCAATCAAGCAGGAAGTAGGGTTTTACCTCCATCGAGAGGGCCCGAACCTGGGTAAAACATCGTGTCCCTTGCCTCCTGTTACCATTAGCCATAGACGCGCAGATCGGGACCCCCTACCCGAGATCCGCCGGTTTTGACACTGACATTGCTGCTTTCATTGAGAGTTCCTTTGTGTCGTCGCTGCAAGGCTCGATGGCCTATCTCGTTGTCAAGGACAACATCACCTCTGGGGGAGCGCTGGCTATAGGCCAAACTCTCCGACTAGGTGGCTTCATCATGGCCGCCCGATCGGCTGCCGCGCCGACGATGACCTCTCGGGTCATCATAAATAGCCTCCACGTCAATTCGGAACTCGCCGAACAGATGGATCCAGTGGAGCTCTCCTCCCTTAATGAGCTCTTGGATCGCATCGCCGCTTTTGGAGTCTCTACAAACTATGACCGGATTGGGCTTAAACCCGACCAAAGGGATATTAAATCCCCACCGATCACCCACGAGATAGCGGTAGTGGAAGAGCCACACATGGATTATCCCTCTATTTTGAGGACGAACTATGTCCGGATTACTGAGCTCTCTGAGCCGGATACCCGTCCGCGGGAAGACATGACCCAGACCCCGAACTTAGAATCGAGCAACGGGCGGGAAACACCCCGGAGCCCGAGCTGTCAAGCCCGGAAGCTCCTCTGCCCCTGGGCGTTGGATCGGATCAGAATCTATAATTAACTAATCCCGCCCACCCAGACTTAAGCCGTCTCTCCCATATAAGACAAGAGCTGCAAGAGACAGTACATCGCTACTGGGCCAGATTCCTCCTTGTGATAAACAAGGTCCAGGACTGTCGCGAGGAAGACGCAATCTCACATTTTTGCAAAAATTGCACGAGCAAAGGGATCCTTAATGCTATAAGTCGCTGTGACATAGTACACTTTGCCGACCTAGCAGCCATAGTACAGAAGTACTGTGTGATGGAAAGTACCTGGAAAACCCAAATAGACTTTTGGGATAATCCGACTCTCACTAAACCCTTCCTCCGAGCCAAAAGTGCAAACTCTCATAAGTTACCCGACCCAATTTCCAAAAAACCGAAGCCGACTCCAGGGCGTGGAACCGTATTGGAAGAATGGCTCAATGGGCCATGCAAAATTCACAGCACGCCGGACACTATGCCAACGCATAGCCTTAGAGCATGTTGGACACTCCGGCAGGTAGCAAAAAGCGGCGAGGATCTTCTTGTAAATCATAAAGCAGAGCAACATCCCGCTGCAGACAACAATGTGGTACTGGCAGTCTTCAAGACTTTCGCCTCAAATAATAGGCGCAAGTGAGCTCATCGAAATTTCACTGAAATCTGCCACGTGGCAAAAATAAACCCATGGAACGACACTGCTATAACTTTCAGTTCCAGTGACGAACCTCAATTCCATACAGCCCGGGCACCAGCCGCTTTGGTCCTTAGCCCAATTGTGGATGACTTTCGGCTCACTAAAGTACTCATGGACGGCGGAAGCGGATCTATGAAGAAACACTCAACAAGATGAAAATTGATAAAAGCCGCATTGAGCAAAGGGGCACGACCTTCAGGGGAATCATCCCTAGTAGAGAGTCACGGTGTGCGGGAAAAATCACACTCGATGTGGTATTCGGCACCCCGGAAAATTATAGGTCCGAAGAAAAACACATTCCAAGTGGCTCCTTTCAGCAGCGGATACCACGCCCTTTTAGGGAGGGACACATTCACGAGCTTTCAAACTATACCCCATTATGGGTACATGAAGCTTAAAATGCCCGGACCCAATGGAATCATCACTCTAGCTACTGATTCAGACGTTGCAACTCCGCGCTGAAAATAAAACTGCAGCACAGGCCCTGGAGGCATTATCCGAAGCCCTAGCGGCCGAAGTCCACCTCATTCAAACCCGCGGATGAGATAGTCAAATTCCAGGTCCATCCAACGGACCCCACAAAGACAGCTTCCATCGGGACACAGTTGAGCCCCACAATGGACGCCGCACTATGAGACTTCCTACGAGAGAATTGGGACATTTTCGCCTGGCATCCTTCGGACATGCCGGGTATCCCACGCAGGTTGGCCGAACACAGCCTCAATATACTGAAAGGATACAAGACAGTCAAACAGACTCTTAGGCGCTTCTCAGAGCCCAAACGACAAGCCATGGGAGAAGAGCTAGCCAAGCTACTTGAAGCCGTTTTCATCAGAGACATCAAGCATTCGGATTGGCTGGCAAATCTGGTAATGGTACCAAAGAAGGACAAATCCTGGCGCCTATGCATCAATTTCAAAGACCTCAACAAGGCTTGCCCCAAGGATCCATTCCCCCTCCCTCGCATCGACCAAATCATCGATGCCACCGCAGGACATGACTCACTGTGTTTCCTCGACACATATTCCAGATACCATCAAATAAAGATGACAGAGTCCGACTAAGCCACAACGGCCTTCATAACGCCATATGGTCCTTTCTGCTTCAACACTATGCCTTTCGGGCTTAAAAATACCGGCGCAACCTACCAACGCATGATTCAAACATGCCTGGAGAAGCAAATAGGCAAAACAGTGGAGGCATATGTGGACGACGTGGTCATAAAAACAAGACACGTCCAAACCCTAACAGATGACTTGAGGCTTACATTCGATAACCTCCGAACATACGACATCAAGCTAAACCCGGAAAAATGTGTTTTTGGCATACCCTCCGGGAAGTTGCTCGGCTTCATTGTTTCCAATAGAGGAATTGAAGCAAATCCGGCAAAAATCCGAGCTCTGTCGTAGTTGGATATCCCAACAAACCTCAAGCATATCCAGAAACTAGTTGGATGTGTGGCTGCCTAAAGCCGCTTCATCTCCCAATTAGGAGAAAAGGCACTACCCCTTTACCGCCTTCTTCGACGCATCGAACACTTCGTGTGGACGGATGCAGCCGCGGCCGGACTGGATGAAATAAAGACCTTATTGGCCAGTAATCCAGTCCTGACAGCGCCAAATATTGGCGAACCTATGCTATTGTACATAGCTGCAACACATCAAGTTGTAAGCACAGTGCTCGTCGTCAAACGAGAAGCAAACGGATACAAATTCCTGCTCCAAAAGCCGGTATATTACGTGTCCACGGTCCTCACCCCATGAAAATCCCGATACCCACACTATCAAAAGATATCATATGCGGTCTTCATGGCATCCCGGAAGCTACGACACTACTTCCAGGAGTGTTCGATTACGGTGACCTCCGAAGTAGCACTCAACGACATAATAAACAATCGCGACGCTACGAGACGGATTGCTAAATGGGCCATCGAGCTCCTTCCGTTCGACATAACATACAAACCACGGCGGGCCATTAAGTCGCAAGTATTGGCTGACTTTGTCGCCGAATGGACAGAAGCCGAACTCCCTAAAGAGTACAGCGCGTACTCTAATTGGATCATGCACTTCGATGGTTCTAAAATGCTGGCCGGATTGGGAGCAGGTGTAGTCCTAACTTCCCCCACCGGGGACACGGTCCAATACGTACTCCAAATATTATACACAGACTCCAACAACGCAGTCGAATATTAGGCTCTGTTGCATGGTCTTCGGATGGCAGTCTCTATGGGCATTCAATGCCCAGAGGTGCGCGGGGATTCAAACCTCGCAATATCACAAATAAATGGAGATTTTGATGCCAAGGATCTGAAAATGGCGGCCTACCGTAATGTCATCCTAAAAATGTCAGCTCGGTTCGAGGGGCTCGAATTCCACCATGTGGCTCGAGAAAACAATCAAGTGGTGGATATCCTCGCCTGCATCAGCGCTAAACGCGACCCTGTCCCACCTAACATATTCCTGGAAAAGTTGTTCAAGCCATCCGTGGTATGGGAAGGGGAGTCCGGCAACACTAGCCCGGATCCGAATACAACCCCAGATTCCGAACCATCTAACGTAATTGGAGGCTCCGCCATCGAAATAACACCTTCGGCCCACGAAATCATGGTTGTAATCGCCTCGTGGACCGAGCCTTTCTTGGCCTACCTAAATAGGCAGGAGCTCCCCGAGGACCAAAATGAAGCACGTTGTATTGTGCGACACTCCAAGGCCTACAAAGTCCACGAGGGAGAACTCTATAAGAAAAGTGCGACTGGAGTGCTCCAAAGATGCATCTCCGAAGAGGAAGGGCGGTAGCTCTTGGCTGAAATCTATGCCGAACTCGGCGGGCACCACGCTATGGTTCGAGCACTTGTCAGCAAGGCCTTCCATACAGGTTTTTATTGGCCGACAGCCCGAGCAGATGCACAGGACCTTGTCCAACACTGCGTCGGTTGCCAGCTCTTTGCCAATCAGAGCCATATGCCCCCTACCGCTCTCCAAACAATCCCCATTACTTGGCCCTTCGCGGTCTGGGGGCTGGATATGGTCGGACCCCTTAAAGGGGGAAGCCATAAGAAAAAATACTTATTGGTCATGGTGGACAAGTTCACCAAATGGATAGAAGCCAAACCAGTTAAAACGGCCGAATCTGGACTAGTGATAGACTTCATATCAGGGGTTGTACACCGCTACGGCGTTCCCCACAGCATCATCACTGATAACGGCTCAAACTTCACAGCCGATGAAGTGAAAACTTGGTGCGGCAACATGGGCATTAAGCTCGATTACGCCTCCGTCTACCACCCCCAAACAAACGGCCAGGTCGAACGTGCAAACGGTCTCATAATGAGCGGCATCAAACCCAGACTAGTGCGGTCCTTGACAGAATCGGACACGCACTGGGTCGAGGAGCTCGATTCCGTACTCTGGGGGCTGCGGACCACGCCGAATCGCACCACCGGATACACACCATTTTTTATGGTGTATGGCGCAGAAGCAGTACTACCCTGCAACATAATCCACGACTCACCTTGCGTGCGCATGTACGAAGAGAAGGAAGCTGAATTAGATCGGCAGGACAACTTAGATGCCCTGGAGGAGGAGCACGACGTCGCAAAAGCCTGTTTCGCATTCTATCAGCATCAGGCTCGACGGTATCAAAGCAGAGAAGTGTGGGCCAAAACTTATAATATTGGCAAACTTGTTCTACGCCTACCGGAGAAGAAGAAGGACAAGCTCAAGCCTAAGTGGGAGGTTCCCTTCATTATTGATAAAGTTCTCACTGGAGGAGCGTACCGCCTGTGTAATGCATCTGATAACAGACTCGAGCCGAACCCATGGAACGCGGCCAGACTCCGGAGATTCTACGCCTAGTGTCGAACCCAGTGTTCGTCTCCTTACCCCCGCTCTTTTAATTATGCTCCTCCCCTTTTTTTTCCCTTTCTCACCCTTTTTCCCTTCTTCACACAAAGTACTCAATATAGTGCGGATGCTCGGATCACTCCGGCCGCACTATCTGTGTAAACCATACCTGGGGGCTTCTTATACGGAAGCTAAATATAATTCCTTTCATGGCCTCTTGCCTGTCACATATGCGCTCTTCTTCCGTATGTGCCTTTTCTTCACCATTATATGCATCGATATGACTTAAGATGTGGCCATGATGGGTTGCCTAGCTCTTGTGTTTATACCCTACATTCCCGTTAATTCGGCTAGGGCATAAGGGGAGCACCTCTGCGATTGTTACTGTCGGTTTAGCCGGATGTGTACCTCAGACTGGGTGAAGCCGAAAGCTAGCGTTCTTAAGGGAATATTCGGTCGGTGAACAAAAGATGTTTCTTTCATTTATTACAAACATGAATCCCCAAAAGTTTTGTATCCTGCGTTTCTGTTCGCAATCCAGACATGTACATCGATGCATGCGTACCCAGGGAAAGGAACCCCTAACGGAACTATTCTCCCTGGAAGATGTTTATTACTACCCATGTAATATAACACAACTAGTTGGGTACTTGTCTGTTCAAGCACTTATGACCCCTAAGCCTGGTTTCCACGCATACCCCGGTTTTGCATAACTGAGCGGGTATTCGGATACACCCCGGACTGTCGGATCTGGGGGCTGAAGCAAAAAGGTCCGCCATGACAAATGATTTTTAATCCGGCTAGGGACTACATATGTCCATCGAATTACATAGTCACTTGGACTGACTATATTCTTCCTCTATACCGTCCAATAGGCTATCTAGCTTGCAATCCTGTTGGGAATACTTTGCGGCTAACGCTACCTGGTCATACACCAGACTCACGGGAATTTCTTGCCCATCTGGCCCCGCCGGTCCGACTTCGGCCATATGGTTCGGGTCAAGCTTGGTCTAGCGCGTCTTCACCATGGCCCAGGCTTCCCTTGCACCTTGTCGGCAGGCTGACATCTTCCACAATCGGAAGCGCCGCCGTGCTCCTTGGAGCATATCCACGAGCTCCCCCATGCCTTTTGGCAGGGAAGTGGATGGCCACAAGGCCTGGGCAATACCCTACATCACCTGCCGAGCTCGCTCGTGCAGCTGTGAGAGGTCTTGCAGTAAATCACCTGCGGAAGCGGGCATCTCCGCTTCAGAACGGCTTGTCAACATACCTACATATATAAACTCCTTCAATATGCTTCCTCACCGAGCTATACTACAGTTCATCTAGGCACTTACCATAAATGCCGTGACTAAGCCTTCTGTTCTCCTTCATGGAGTCCGCCAGCTGAGCGCGAACATCTCCTAATTCGATGCCTAGCCGGACATTGGCATCTTGAAGATTGTTCTTCTCCCGCCTAACTTGCTAAGAACACACTCGCTAGCTTTTAGCTGCCTTTGGAGATGTGACTCGCTATCTCTTATGATCTCAGAATTCTCCCCGGGATTGTCTGCAGAATTTTCTGTTAGACTTATCAAACAAGCCAATTACTAACTGGTACATTTCCATAAAATTTCGTTATTAAAGACGAATGTTACCAGGGGAGGCCTTTTGGGACTCCTATAGTTTGGCAACCGCGGCCCTCAACTGGGTCTTGCACTGCTCCAGCTCTTGAGACAATTGGGTATTCTTCTCTACAAGGACTTGTGCACAAAATGATCCTTAAATAAGTTGTTCCAACCGTTTCAAGTCTCAGGGGCTACTGCTATACATGCTTATCAAATTTCCTTACCCATATATCTTTTGCATACTGGTCTGTCGTGTTGGAAATATGCCCTAGAGGCAATAATAAAAGGATTATTATTATATTTCCTTGTTCATGACAATTGTCTTTATTCATGCTATAACTGTATTATCTGGAAATCGCAATACACTGTAACGCCCCGGATTCGATGCGCCAGGTGTCCACCAGTTATTCGCCATCCTTGCCATGTCATCTGCTTGCGTGTTGCACTTTGCCATGTCATCTTATGCATTTCACATCATGTCATCACGTGCATCTCATTTTGCATACATGTTCGTCTCATGCATCCGAGCATTTTCCCCGTTGTCTGTTTTGCAATCCGGCACTCCTATGTCCTCTGGCGTCCCTCTTTTGTCTCTCATTGTGAGCGGGTATTAAACTTTCTCGGAATGGCCCGAGGTTTGCCAAGCGGCCTTGGTATAGCACCGGTAGACCGCCTGTCAAGTTTCGTGCCATTTGGAGGTCGTTTGATACTCCAACGGTTAACCGGGTAACCGTAAAGCCTCTTTTGTTGCAGCCCAAACCCCTTCCAAAGTGGCCCAAAACCCATCTAACTCCCATCCATGCTCTCGGTCATTCGATCACGATCGTGTGGGCGAAAACCGCTCCTCATTTGGACACTCCTAGCTCCCTCTACCTATATATATGTGATCCTCCCCGAAATCCCGCAGTCCAAACCCTAGAAATTCCCCTCGCGCCGCGGACGTTTCTTCCTCCGCGCCCGAACATGTCCGCTTCGCCGCCCCGTCCAACCCGAGCTCGCCACGTGTCCTGGCGCCGCCGTCCTCCGCCGCAGGCCCACCGGGCCCACGGGGAGCCCGCCTCGGACCGCCCCGGGCCCGATCCCTCGCGCCCCCGCGCCTCCGCCCGTGCCCGCCGCCGGCGAGCGCCACCGCCGGCGCCGCCCTCCGGCCGCGCCTCCGCCGCCTCGACTTCCGCCGCCCGGCCCGCGCCCCGCGCCACCGACCTCCGCCGCCTGCTCGCCGTCGCCGCCCTCCGGCAGCCGCTGCCGCGGAGCCCCCGCGTCTGCCGGCGCCCCGCCCCGCCGGCTCCCATCCCGGCTGCGCCGCCTCGAGCGTCGCCCTCGCGCCCTCGCCGTCCGGCGAGCCCCCGCCGCCTCCGCACCGCAGATCCGGCACCGCCGCCCCTGCCGGTGCCTCCCCGGCCTCCTCCGGCCGCCTCCTTCGCCTCCGGTGGCCGCCGCCGCGTTCCAGATCGATCGGGAGGAGCCCGATCGCCTCTCCGTTGACCGGCCTGGGCCACGTGGGCCCCGACCCAGCACGCCGGCCCACTGCAGCCTCCCCACCGGCCTGCCAAGCCCCTCTTCCCGACCTGGGCCAAGCCCGCTAGGTGAGCCCGCGCCTATGTCCCGCTCTGTGCGTCATTTACCTATCGTGCGCCTGCTCTGTTTTTTTCTCAGAAACGCCTAAGTCCCTGATATTCATACATATCATGCCATGTTCGATCTGCTATATCTCCATGCATACTGGTCCGTTTCGTGCGTGTAATATGTCAACTTGTTCGCCTCACATGAGTACTTCATTTCATTCCATTGCATTATTTTTATTTGAGCTCATCTTGATGCCCGAAATGCTGTTGGAAGAGTGCATGTTGCTGTTAATCTGCTGAAACTGTTATAACTTGCTCATTTGTCATTTTTGCCATGATTGATGTGTGCATCCTATGAGGTTGATGTCTACATGTGTTTTGATCTATGCCATGCCATCTTTCCAGAGGTGCCATCCATGTATTTTTGTGATGCTTGTAGTGAGTGCATCGAGCTTGTTAAGGAGGGTACTTGTTGTTGCTGTTTTGCTAGGCAGATTCTGTTATATTTTGTTGCCATGTTAACATGCTTCTACTAATCATTCTATGCATAATCTGGAGATGTTCTATAAACATGTTTTGATCTACATGTTATGCCCTATCCATCCATGCCCCTGGTTGCATTTATAGCTTGCTGTAGGTTGTTCATATCTTGCTCCAAAGTTGCTTGATAATGTTGCTATCAGCCTGTTAACATTAAGTTTAATGTTTTCATGATTGTTTCCTAGTAATCCAGGCACCTTATGACCTTGCTCTTGCCATGCTTAGCTTCATAAACATGCCTTCTTACTGTTGGTTGCCTTGCCATGCCATATATTGCTCTATGGTGAGTGGTACAAGCTCACCAACATGCCTACTTATTGTTGTTTCTGCCCTGTTTGAATCTGTAATATAACTTGCCATGTTTACATTGGTGCCATCATATTTTCTATGCCTTTTTGGCTCATGGTCACTAAGGGAATTTTGATCTATGCTTTTAGTAGATTCATGACATGCCTTTGTTTGCCATGATAAGTTTCTGTAACGTGTTATTTGATAGCTCTAAACATTGCAACCTGATGTTATTTACTGATAAGTCTGAAAATGTTATTATTTGCAATCTTTCCATGTCTTTTTGAGCATGTTCTAGTGGTTTCTGGAGATAGCTCTGTGTTCTTGTTTTGTTATGCTTTACCTGTACTTCATGCCCATGCCTTTTGTTATTATGTTGGGGTGCTGTAGCTTATTGTTTTGATGCTTGCAAGATGCCTAGTTGCTGTTATGGTCAGATTGTTGCTATAACTTGTATAGAGTGTATGTGTTACACCGTTGCTCCGCTTTGAGTGTGCTCTATATGAAACTTGCTTGATTTTGCATGTAGCTTCATATTATCATGTTGCATCCTTGTTTTGGTGTGTTTGCTTGATGTTTGGGTGCATTTTGCATCAATGCCATGCTTAACTTGTTTTGCTCATATCTTCTAGGCCGTAGCTCCGAATCTAATGAACTTTATATGTAACTTGACTAGAATTTCGTGTAGATCCTCTTGGTGCTCTTTAACTTGCTGTTTAACAACTTAAACATAATGTTTGTTCAGTTCTGGACCAATTTCGAAATTTGCTTATGAGGACTTACCGGATTTGTTATATGTTGTTTCCGGCCTCATTTAAACTTGCCTTGATGTGTTGTTCTTGTTTGCATCATCTCTTGACATGAGTAGCTTCATGTAGCCTTGTCATGCATCATGCTTGTTGTGCATCATGCCTTGTCCATGTGTGGTGTGTTTACCATGTTGTGTGCTTCTTCTCGATAGTTCCCGTTCCGTTGCGTTCGTGAGGATTCGTTCGTCTACGCTTGGTTCGTCTTCGTGGATTCATCTTCTTCATGGACTCGTTCTTCTTCCTTGCGGGATTTCAGGCAAGATGACCGCTACCCTGGATCTCACTACTATCATTGCTATGCTAGTTGTTTCATTCTATCGCTATGCTGCGCTACCTATCACCTGTTTATCAAGCCATCCCAAATTGCCATGAACCTCTAACCTTTGACACCTTTCCTATGCAAACCACTGTTTGGCTATGTTACCGCTTTTGCTCAGCCCCTCTTATAGCGTTGCTAGTTGCAGGTGAAGTTGAAGATTTCTCCATGGTGGACAGGATTTTGGTTGGGATATCACAATATCTCTTATATTATTAATGCATCTATATATTTGGTAAAGGGTGGAAGGCTCGGCCTTATGCCTGGTGTTTTGTTCCACTCTTGCCGCCCTAGTTTCCGTCATACCGGTGTTATGTTCCCGGATTTTGCGTTCCTAACGCGGTCGGGTGATTTATGGGACCCCCCTGACAGTTCGCTTTGAATAAAACTTGTCCAGCAAGGCCCAACCTTGGTTTTACCATTTGCCTCACCACCACCTATACCCTTCCCTTGGGTCGGCCAACCCAAGGGTCATCTTTATTTTAGCCCCCCCGGGCCAGTGCTTGTCTAAGTGTTGGTCCGAACCGAGCCGCCTGCGGGGCCACCTCGGGGAAACTCGAAGTCTGGTTTTACTCGTAGCCTGTCTCATCTGGTGTTGCCCTGAGAACGAGATATGTGCAGCTCCTATCGGGATTGTCGGTGCATCGGGCGGTCTTGTTGGTCTTGTTTTACCATTGTCGAAATGTCTTGTAAACCGGGATTCCGAGACTGATCGGGTCTTCCTGGGAGAAGGTCTATTCCTTCGTTGATCGCGAGAGCTTGTCATGGGCTAAGTTGGGACACCCCAGCAGGGTTTAAACTTTCGAGAGCCGTGCCCGCGGTTATGTGGCAGATGGGAATTTGTTAATGTCTGGTTGTAGATAACTTGACACCAGATCCGAATTAAAATGCATCAACCGCGTGTGTAGCCGTGATGGTCTCTTCTCGGCGGAGTCTGGGAAGTGAACACGGTTTCTGTGTTAAGTTTGACGTAAGTAGGTGTTCAGGATCACCTCTTGATCATTGCTAGTTTCTCGACCATTCCGCTTGTTCTCTTCTCGCTCTTATTTGCGTTGGTTAGCCACTATATATGCTTAGTCGCTGCTGCAACCTCACCACTTTACCCCTTCCTTTCCCATTAAGCTTTGCTAGTCTTGATACCCATGGTAATGGGATTGCTGAATCCTCATGGATCACAGATTACTACAACAACAGTTGCAGGTGCAGGTTATGCGATGATCATGACGCGAGAGCGATGCTTGCTTGCATTGAGTTCTTCTTCTGCTTCTTCAATCAGGGGATAGGTTCTAGGTCGGCAGCCTGGGCTAGCAGGGTGGATGTCGTTTGAGTTTCTGTTTGTGTTTCATCCATAGTCGGATGTTGATCTTATGTATGATGTGATGTTGTATTCGTGTGGCATTGTATGCCTCTTGTATGTATCCCCACTATTATGTAATGTTGATGTAATGATATCCACCTTGCAAAAGCGTTCCAATATGCAGGTCTATCCTTGGTGGGACCTTCGAGTTCCTTTTGGATAGGGTCGCATATTGGGCGTGACAAGTTGGTATCAGAGCCTCGACCGACCCTAGGAGCCCCCCTTGATTGATCGTGTAGTTTGGTCGTTGTTGAGTCTAGAAGAAAACTGAGTTCTGAGTCTAGTTATATCGGAGAGTAGGAATTCTTTTTACTCCTCAGCCCCTTCGTCGCTCTGGTGAGGAATCTTGACGTAGGTGTTTTGAATTACTCCTCTTCCCCTTCAAATTTTCTTTAGGTTCACGCAGTTGGTTTTTCGATCGTTGGGTCTCAGCTCTTTTATCCGGTGCATTTCTCATCAAGTTGACTCGAGCCTCTTCATCTTTGAGTTCAATCCTCAGTTGTTTTCTTTTCCCACCTATCGGTGTCAAAACCGGCGGATCTCGGGTAGGGGGTCCCGAACTGTGCGTCTAGGCGGATGGTAATAGGAGACGAGGGACACGATGTTTTTACCCATGTTCGGGCCCTCTCGATGGAGGTAAAACCCTACGTCCTGCTTGATTAATATTGATGATATTGGTAGTACAAGAGTAGATCTACCACGAGATCAAGGAGGCTAAACCCTAGAAGCTAGCCTATGGTATGATTGTTGTAATGTATGTTGTCCTACGGACTAAGGCCCTCCGGTTTATATAGACACCGGAGAGGGCTAGGGTTACACAGAGTCGGTTACAATGGTAGGAGATCTACATATCTGTATTGCCAAGCTTGCCTTCCACGCCAAGGAAAGTCCCATCCGGACACGGGATGGAGTCTTCAATCTTGTATCTTCGTAGTCTTGGAGTCCGGTGGATATTGATAGTCCAGCTATCCGGACACCCCCTAGTCCAGGACTCCCTCAGTAGCCCCCGAACCAGGCTTCAATGACGATAAGTCCAGCGCGTTTATAGTCTTCGGCATTGCAAGGCGGGTTCTCCCTTCAAAATCCATGTACCTGCCGAACAGTGTCCGGCTTCATCTTGAATACTGTGTTCCTCGGCTTCTATGCCAAATAATGGCCCTCTTCCACGCGTCGCACGAATGCGAAAAGCCAGGGTGTCTTTTGCATTTCACCACCCAATTGTGCGAGTCGCCCGCCTATAAAAAAGGCAAGAATCCAGATCCAAACCACACCGTCTTCCTCCCGCGAATACTCCATCGAAGCGCCTTTGACCTAGAAATCCATTCCACCATGGATCGCCAACACGGCTCTTCTTCGCGCGCTCCCAGCCCACCGCCGGGGAATTCGAGGAGGTGCTCTATTTCGCACAACGAGCTTGTGAAGTTCCAAACGGGGGGATTCCTCCCTCCGGCCATTATGATCCCAGTCCGGGCCGGACTGGTTACTTATCAAGGTGGGAGACAGGCGGAGGACACTCCAAGCCCTAATAAGGGGGAGCGAGTATGTTTTGTCCCTTATCTGACAAGGGGACTCGGATTTCCAATACATTCGTTCCTCCGCGGGCTCCTGAAGTTCTACGGACTCCAGCTCCACCACCTCACGCCCGCCTCTGTCCTGCATATCGCGGGCTACGTAGCTCTTTGCGAGCTATTCCTGGGCATTGAGCCCCATTTCGCATTGTGGAAGAGGCTGTTTTGCCTCGTACCCCATTCTTACCAGGGGTCCATATATCAAGTGGGCGGCGCCGAAATATGGCGCATCGCCGGGACCGGATACCTATCCGGCACTCCCAAGAAGGCGTCTGAAGACTGGCCCTCGGAGTGGTTTTATATAGAAGACGCCCCGCTGCCAGACCCAGTTCGGATCGGCCTCCCGTAGTTTAGTGCTGCTCCCTTGAAGAAACGCCTCAGCTGGCGCCCGCGGAGCCCCCGATTGGAGGAAGACAAGAGCGTCCACTACTTGATGGGCCGGATAAGATTAATGGCTCATTCCGGCTTGACCATGATCGGAGTCATGGCGACATGCATCAAGCGAGGGGTACAACCACTGCAATACAGAGGCCACCCCATGTGGGATTTCAACGGGGAAGACGATGCTACCCGGCATGGCCGCAAAGGGCCGGATTCGACCGAGGATCTGGTGAAGATCCTGTCCAGCCTGTACAAGGGGGAGAAGGAGGATTTCCTTCGAACGAACCCTTTGAATGGGTTTTCCATGATCAACCCCAGAGGATGGGTAAGTGAACACCTTGAAGGGCCCAGCCCATGCTTTCGAAGTTTAAGCTTCTTACATTATGTCTTCGGCGCAGGGTCTACGCCGGATTGTGGAGGACATGGTGAGTCCTGCGCCGCAACCCGAGGATCCAAAAGGATCCCTGGATCCGGCCTCCGAAGAGGACCCAGATATTGAGGTGGAGCTGATCGACGGGGTGTATCACCAGCTTAGCATAGACAATGCTTTGGTCGCCATTACGGCGGACTACCCCGGGCTAAGTCCGGCTTCCCAGGTGACCGCGACCGAAGTCCGGACACCATTATCTCATCCCTGCCCATTTCTGACCTTCGCGAACGATGGTATTTTGTAGGAAGCGCCTTTACGGCAGGAAGCCGAGCCCGCGGCGGCCGACCAACAGAGGTCGGTCCGAACCAGCAGGCGGAAAAGGAGCGCAGTGCAGACGGAAACGCCGCAAAGGTATAGCTCATATTTGAATTTTTAGAGCAACGTTCCGAGGAAACGTCTGAGTGCTCATGATCTTTATAGGAGAAAAGGCGCTCGCCGGACTGCGAGCGCAGGAATTGCCCATCCGACCAACCCCGGCCAGGCTCCAGCGCCCGGCCTGGAGGGGGAGGCAAGCGCAAGACGCGAGCCGGATCCTTCTCCAACGGAGGATACCGACAGACTGTCCGCCACCAAGTCTGAGGTGGAGAGCGCCATGAACCATAGGCGCCGCCGGACAGTATTTCAAGAAGCGTGCTTTTCCCCTGAGGCATTGGATGCCTTTAACGCAGGGGACGCGCATCTCCGTGCTGCTCAAAATGGTTTTACCAGAGCCACGGAGCAGTATGTGAAAGACATACGGGTAAAGGAATTTTAATGGTTGTATATACCAGTAGCCCCCGAGACTTAAAGTAGTTATGTTAACTGATTTAAGGATCATTGAAAATTTCAGGCACTTAACGAGAAGAACGCCCAGCTGTCTCGGGATCTGCAAGATTGCAAGGCCCAACTTGAGGCCGCACTTGCTGCCGCAGGAGGAGACGGAAAGACCCCTCCTGGTAACACATTTTTATTAATAAATATAAGCGCTGTGCGGCGTGCGCGCGAGTCTAATAATGACATTTGCAGGTACCGCCGGACAAGATCCGGACAGGCAAGCATTGCTACGCCAGCTAAAGGCCGGCGAGAGTGTGCTGAATAGGGTTCAGCAGGAAAGGAACAAGCTCCAGGATGCCAACGCCAAGCTCGGAGAAGAGCTGAAAGGCGCTCAGGCCGAGCTGTCTGGCTCCGTTAAGGAGAATCAGTGGCTTCGTCGCAGCATTTATAGTAAGTGCTTGAGCGAACTCTTTTGAAAAGAAGAGTTCGGCGAGGAAGTATTTTGACATGATATGTCTTGTAGGTATACTCACGGGTTGTCCTGCAGAGGAGATGCCCATATCAATGGGTGATCAACTTCCCGAACTGTTGCAGCTACTCGAACGAGTTCGGCAGGCAATGAGCGGCGTCGTTTAGGCTTTATGGCCAGCCCTCACCCTACCCGAGGGCCTCGGGGAGCTTGCGGAGAAGCTGCAGGGAGTGCGGCAACGCTTCCGTTTGTGGAAGATTTCGGCTTGCCGTCAAGGTGCCAGGGAGGCTTGGGCCATGGTGAAGACGCGGTACAAGAAGGAGGATCCCAACCACATGGCCGAAGTTGGACCGGTGGGGCCTGATGGGAAGGAGATCCCTGTGAGTTTAGTGTATAGCCAAGTAGAGTTGGCTGCTAAATTTTCCCAACAGGACTATAAACTAGACAGCCTGTTAGACGGGATTGAGGAGGAATACAATCAGTAAATTTGACAATGTATGTGATCCTTTAAAGTGACATGTGAAATGCCTTCTAGCCGGATTGTAGATCGTTTGTCTTTGCCGACCTTTTCACTTCGACCTCGGGACCCTAGAGTCCGGAGTGTGTCCGAATACCTTTTTGGTTAAGAAACAATCGTGGTATGCATGGAGACCAGGCGTAGGGGTCATTAGTGCTTTATCAGACAAGTGCCCAACTAGTTATGTTATATTACATGGTTAGTAAGAAACATCTTCCAGGGAGAATAGTTCCGTTAAGGGTTCCTTTCGCTGGGAGGCATGCCCTAAAGTGCATGTCCGGACTGCAAAGAAAGCAGTAAAACATCTGGGGGCAAATAGATAAATAGGTAAAAAGTCATCTTTTAAGTCATCGTCCGAATATTCCCTTAAGAACGCTAGCTTTCGGCTTTACCCAGTCTGAGGTACACATCCGGCTGACCCGGCAGTAACAATCGCAGAGGTGCTCCCTTTACCTCCTAGCCGAACAATCGGGAACATAGGGGTAAGCACAGGAGCCAGGCAACCCAGCTTGGCCAAAACTTAAGTCATATCGATGCATATAATGGCGAATAAAAGGTACATGTGGAAGCTTGACACATGTGCTGGGTATAAAACCCGTATAATTGAGCTTTTGTAAAAGAAGCCCCCAGGAATAATGAGTGCGGATGGCACCTCATGCGTATAATTGAGCTTCTGTTAAAGAAGCCCCCAGGAATAATGAGTGCGGATGGCACATCATGCGTATGCAAAGAATGCAAAAATAGGCCCGGAAGGGCTTTTAAGTGAAAAGGATAAAAAGGAGAAACAAAAGACAGCCGAAGTGTAAAAGTTTGGACGGGGGAAGGGGACGAACTCTTAGTCCGGCGCTAGGCATAGAATCGCCGGAGGCGGGCTGCGTTCCATGGGTTCGGCTCGAGTCGGTGATCCGACGCATTTCGTAGACGGTATGCTCCGCCAGTCAGTACTTGATCGATAATGAAGGGGCCCTCCCATTTGGGCTTGAGCTTGTCCTTTTTCTTGTCCGGCAGGCGTAGAACTAGTTCGCCAACGTTGTAAGTCTTGGCCCGTACTTCTCTGCTTTGATATCTTCGGGCCTGCTGCTGATAGAATGCAGAACGAGCCTTCGTGACGTCACGTTCTACCTCCAATGTGTCCAAGCTGTCCTGCCGATCAAGCTCGGCCTCTCTTTCCTCATACATGCGCACTCGAGGTGAGTCATGAATAATGTCACAGGGCAAGACTGCCTCTGCGCCGTATACCATAAAAAATGGTGTGAATCCGGTAGTATGGTTAGGCCTTGTCCGCAGCCCCCAGAGTACGGAGTTGAGCTCCCCGACCCATTGTGTGTCGGATTTAGTGAGTGACCTCACTAGTCTGGGTTTAATGCCGCTCATTATTAGACCATTTGCTCTTTCCACTTGACCGTTGGTTTGAGGGTGATAGACTGACGCATAGTCGAGCTTGATGCCCATATTTTTGCACCATGACTTAACCTCGTCGGCTATGAAGTTCGTGCCGTTGTCGGTGATGATGCTGTGGGGGACTCCGTAACGGTGTACCACCCCTGATATAAAGTCTATCACTGGTCCGGACTCTGCCGTTTTGACCGGTTTCGCCTCTATCCATTTGGTGAATTTATCCACCATGACCAATAGGTATTTTTTCTTGTGGGTTCCCCCTTTAAGGGGTCCAACCATGTCAAGCCCCCAGACTGCGAACGGCCAGGTAATGGGTATGGTTTTGAGGGCGGTGGGTGGCATATGGCTCTGATTAGCAAAGAGCTGACAACCAACGCATCGCTGGACCAAGTCCTGTGCGTCTGCCCGAGCCGTCGGCCAATAAAATCTTGTATGGAATGCCTTTCCTACAAGGGCCCGGGCTGCTGCGTGGTGTCCGCCTAGTCCGGCATGAATTTCAGCCAGGAGGTTTCGCCCTTCTTCTTCGGAGATACACCTTTGAAGGACTCCGGTGGTACTTTTCTTATAAAGTTCTCCCTCATGGACCTTGTAGGCCTTCGATCGCCGGACTATGCAGCGGGCCTCATTTTGGTCTTCGGGAAGTTCCTGCCTAAGTAAGTAGGCTAGGAAAGGTTCTGTCCACGCGGCAATTACTGCCATTATGACGTGGGCGGAGGGTGTTATGTCATCTGCCGAATCACCAGTTGGTGCGGTTTTCTCCGGTTTGTAGCTACCGGGCTCCTCTTCCAATAGTACGGATGGCTTGAAGAGCCGTTCCAGGAAGATATTTGGAGGGACAGCATCACGTTTCGCATCGATGCGTGCCAGGACGTCGGCCGCTTGGTTATTATCTCGGGCTATGTGATGGAATTCGAGTCCTTCAAACCGAGCTGACATTTTTAGGACATCGTTGCGATATGCTGCCATTTTCGGATCCTTGGCGTCGAAGTCTCCATTTATTTGGGATATTGCAAGGTTTGAGTCCCCGCGCACCTCTAGGCGTTGAATGCCCATGGAGACCGCCATCCGGAGACCATGTAATAGGGCCTCGTATTCGGCTGCATTGTTGGAGTCCGTGTACATTATTTGAAGTACATACTGGACTGTATCTCCGGTGGGGGACGTCAGTACGACGCCAGTCCCCAGTCCGGCCAACATTTTGGAGCCGTCGAAATGCATAGTCCAATTGGAGTATGCGCCGTACTCTTTAGGGAGTTCGGCTTCAGTCCATTCGGCGACGAAGTCAGCCAAAACTTGTGACTTTATAGCTCGTCGAGGTTTGTAAGTGATGTCGAATGGTAAGAGCTCGATGGCCCATTTTGCTATCCTGCCCGTTGCGTCGCGGTTATTTATAATGTCATTGAGTGGTACTTCAGAGGCCACTGTTATCGAGCACTCTTGAAAGTAGTGTCGGAGCTTTCGAGACGCCATGAACACCGCATATGCTATCTTCTGATAGTGCGGGTAACGGGATTTGCAGGGGGTTAACACAGTGGATACATAATACACTGGTTTTTGAAGGGGGAATTTATGCCCTTCTGTCGCTCGTTCGACGATGAGGACTGCGCTCACAACTTGATGTGTTGCTGCGATGTATAACAACATTGGTTCACCCAGAGTGGGCGCAGCCAGGACCGGATTTGTTGCCAGTATGGCCTTTATTTCTTCGAGTCCGGCAGTGGCAGCATCCGTCCACTCGAAGTGTTCGGTGCGCCTGAGGAGGCGATAGAGGGGCAACACCTTTTCTCCTAAACGGGAGATAAAGCGGCTTAAGGCTGCCATGCATCCTGTTAATTTTTCTATTTGTTTGAGGTCTTTTGGAATATCCAACTGTGACAGAGCTCGGATTTTGGCCGGATTTGCTTCAATTCCTCTACCGGATACGATGAAGCCCAGCAGCTTTCCGGCTGGTACGCCGAAAACGCATTTTTCCGGATTCAGCTTGATGTCATATGCTTTGAGGTTGTCGAATGTGAGCCTCAAATCGTCTACTAAAGTTTCGACGTGTTTTGTTTTGACGACTACGTCGTCTACGTATGCCTCGACTGTTTTGCCGATCTGGGTGGCCAGACATGTTTGAATCATGCGTTGATATGTTGCGCCGGCGTTTTTGAGTCCGAAGGGCATCGTGTTGAAGCAGAATGGTCCATATGGAGTGATAAATGCCGTTGCGGCTTGGTCTGCTTCCGCCATCTTGATTTGATGATAGCCAAAGTATGCGTCCAGGAAGCACAACGAATCGTGCCCTGCTGTGGCATCGATAATTTGATCGATGCGGGGGAGAGGGAAGGGATCCTTTGGGCAAGCTTTATTGAGGTCTTTAAAATCGACACAGAGGCGCCAGGATTTATCCTTCTTTGGTACCATCACCAAATTTGCTAGCCAGTCCGGATGTTTGATATCTCTAATGAATCCGGCTTCCAATAGTTTGGCTAGCTCTTCTCCCATTGCCTGTCTTTTGGGCTCGGAAAATCGTCGAAGAGCCTGTTTGACTGGCTTGAATCCTTTTAGGATGTTGAGGCTGTGTTCTGCCAACCTGCGAGGGATTCCGGGCATGTCTGAAGGATGCCACCCGAAGATATCCCAATTTTCCCGAAGGAATTCGCGCAGTGTGGCGTCTACTTCGGGGTTCAACTGTGCCCCAATGGAGTCCGTCTTTGTTGGGTCCGTTGGATGGACCTGGAATTTTATTATCTCGTCTGCTGGTTTGAAGGAGGTGGACTTGGATCTTTTATCGAGTATCACATCGTCCTTGTTCACCGTAGAGCGCAGCGCGGTGAGTTCCTCTGCCACTAAGGCTTTGGATAGTGCCTCGAGGGCTAGTGCGGTTGTCTTGTTTTCGGCGCGGAGTGCTATGTCCGGATCACTAACGAGAGTGATTATTCCGCTGGGCCCAAGCATTTTCAGCTTCATGTACCCGTAAAGAGGTATTGCTTGAAAAATTGTGAATGCCTCTCGTCCTAATATGGCGTGATACCCACTGCTGAACGAGGCCACCTGGAACGTGACTTCTTCGGATCTGTAATTGTCTGGAGAGCCGAACACCACATCGAGTGTGATTTTTCCGGTGCAGCGCGCTTCCCGGCTAGGGATTATTCCTCTGAAGGTTGTGCTGCTTCGCTCAATACGGCTCCAATCGATTTCCATTTTTCACAGAGTTGCCTCGTAAATGAGGTTTAGTCCGCTGCCGCCGTCCATGAGGACTTTTGTCAGTCGAAAGCCGTCCACTATGGGACTAAGTACCAGTGCGGCTGGGGCTCTGGTTGTTCGGAATGTGGGCTCGTCGCTGCCATTGAAGGTAATAGCTGTGTCGCTCCATGGATTTGCTATTGCTACGTGGTAGACTTCGGCGAGTTCGCGGATTGATCGTTTTCGCATATTGTTTGATGCGAAAGTCTCGAAGACTGTTGATACCGTGCTGGTATTGTTGGAGTGGTTTCCCGAAGCTAGAAGCTCTTCGCCACTTTTGGCCACCTGCCATAATATCCAACATGCTCGAAGGCTATGTGTTGGGACGGCTCCCTCTGTATTATGAAGCTTACAGGGTCCATTGAGCCATCCCTCCAGTACGGTTCCGTTTCCCTTATTGGGTTTTTGTTTTTTCGTTTTTGCATCTGGGGCCTGAGTGTAAGGCACCCTTTTACTGCGGATTGGGTTTGGGGCCGGATTATCCCAAAATTGATTTTCGGTTTTTCGGAAACTCTCCATCGCACAGTATTTTCGTACAATGGATGCCAGATCGGTGAAGCGCGTAATTTTGCGACGATCAATGGCGTTTAGTATTCCCTTGTCCGTGCAGTTATTGCGGAAGATTGATATTGCGTTTTCCTCTCGGCAGTCCTTTATCCTATCCATAACCAGGAGGAATCTGGCCCAGTAGTGATGTACTGTTTCTGTAGGCTCTTGCCGTATTAGATATAGATTGCATATGTCTGGGCGGGTGGGTGGAATAAAATCCCGATCCCTGCCCATCTTGAGGCTCAAAGGCCGAGGGGTTTCCGAATTCGGAAGTGTGGTTTGCTGGGTACAATCCAGCGAGTCCGGGGCGATGCATGATTTTAAGTCCAATGCTCGATCGAAGTCCGTCCCCCCGCGGGAATCCGGCATGGAGGGTTCGGGAATCCGGACATGAATTGTTTTCAACACTGGCAAAGATTTGCCGTATTGCTCCTCTACCACAACGACGTGGTGGGTGGCCTGGGGAGAGTTAATCTCTCTCAGATCGGTTTTAAGCCCAATCTGGTTGTAGTCCGTAGCGATTCCCAGGGCGGCGATGCGATCCAAGAGCTCGTTAACAGACGAGAGCTCTATTGGATCTAACTGTTCGGCAGCTTTAGGGCTGACGCGAAGATTGCTTTCGACGACTTGAGAAGTCATTGCCAAAGCGGCGGCCGGACAGGCGGTCATGAGAAAACCACCAAGCCGGATAGTTTGGCCGGCGGCCAAGGCCCTTCCGGCAAAAACACCGTCTTTAAAGATGGGTGGAGGCATCCGCTCTATCGGTGACGACACAGAGGAACTCTCAATGAAAGTACCAATGTCGGTGTCAAAACCGGCGGATCTCGGGTAGGGGGTCCCGAACTGTGCGTCTAGGCGGATGGTAACAGGAGACGAGGGACACGATGTTTTTACCCAGGTTCGAGCCCTCTCGATGGAGGTAAAACCCTACGTCCTGCTTGATTAATATTGATGATATGGGTAGTACAAGAGTAGATCTACCACGAGATCAAGGAGGCTAAACCCTAGAAGCTAGCCTATGGTATGATTGTTGTAATGTATGTTGTCCTACGGACTAAGGCCCTCCGGTTTATATAGACACCGGAGAGGGCTAGGGTTACACAGAGTCGGTTACAATGGTAGGAGATCTACATATCCGTATTGCCAAGCTTGCCTTCCACGCCAAGGAAAGTCCCATCCGGACACGGGACGGAGTCTTCAATGTTGTATCTTTGTAGTCTTGGAGTCCGGCGGATATTGATAGTCCGGCTGTCCGGACACCCCCTAGTCCAGGACTCCCTCACCACCCGCCCACCCTTTTTCTCCTCGGAGCCGGAGTCCATAATCGAGTATCCACCCTACTCGTGCGAAGTCTTTGCTTTCTTTCCTCAATAATTTTAACTGGTGTTTTCTCTTCAAGTTATTCATCGGTTTTCCCCTTCCAGTTGCCTGTGTTTTTCCCGCCCTCCCACCCTTTTTCGTCCCGGAGCCTGAGTCTCTTTCGACCATCAATTTCATTCGTGTGGAGTCTCTTCATTCTTCCCTCAATTATTTCAACCGGTGAATTCTCGTCTCGTTCGTCACTCTTCACCCCTTTCTTTTCCCGGTGCACTCAATTCAAGTTTTTCGGGTTAATCATATTCTTTTCCTCGGCTCAAGTGTTTTCCCCTTGTTCGTTCGCCTCTCGCCAGTTTATCCTTCCGGAGTGCTCAAGACATCTCAAGAGATTCATCTGTGTTCGAATTAATTCAAGGTTGTCACCTCATTCTAAGATTTCATTGTTCCGGTGCATCATCTATCTGTTCAACAATCCTTTCCAACGGTGTTTTCTTAGTGGGCCCTAACCCACAGGTCCTTTTCCAGGATCTTACTGACTCTTCTAATTATTTCGGAGCCATCACTAATTCTTTTCAAGTGTGACGTAAGAATGAATTTCATCAGTCACATGACTTTTCCAAGATTGATTTCAAATCATTTTTCATTGTTGGTTTAACCTCTTCGCTTTTTCATTCTCCCGGAGTATCTCAGTAATTTTGGTGGTGTTTTCCGTCGCCATTGGAATACCGAAGAAGAGTTTTTCCTCTAAATCTTGTCCGTTCCCCGGAGATTCGCGGTGCTAGCTCGATGTTATCCTATCAAATTGTTTCAAGTCATGCAAATTCTTTTCATCCATCTGGAGCATTTCAGGAGTTGTTTTCTCTCTCCATTATCCGGAGGCCATCTTTTCGGAAGATTTCTTCGTTCTAAGTTTTCAGCTTCGGTTGTCTCTATATTCTCCCGGTGCTTCGTTCAAGTATTCTTCAACCAGTTCGCGATCCCGCCATTATCTTGTCTTTTATTCCTCAAGTATCTTTGTGCTTTTCTAATTCTTCCCGTTGATTCAGTCTCTTTCATCAGTCATTTTCGAATTCTCACGGTGGTTCTTTCAGATTCTTTTTCCTTGTTTATCATATTAATTCATTCGTTCTTTCAATCCTACCGGTGGTTCATGAAGACCTTCTCAAGTTTGTGATATGTCATTTGTCAATCCTTTTCAAGAAGAATAAGTAGTATGAAATATCCATTGCTTGTCATTAATTTAATTTGATGAAGGATAAGCATACAATAAATCTTATTCTTATTTCATCCAAGTGAGTAATCCTTCCTTCGGAGTTTGTTCTTGATGAATACGTTCTAGTTTCAAGTATTTCATCTTTTCTTTTTCGGAGTTCAAATTTCCTCGGCCATCTCGTCGGAACCTCCATCTAAATCATCTCAAGGCTCATCTTATTCTTTCATCCTTCATGTCTATCTCATCATCTTTTTGTCACCGGAGTTCTTCATGGTGGTTCTTCATGATATAATTCATTCTTTCAAGTGTTCATCAAGATTCTTACTCAAGGAGCTCTAGTATCTTTTGTTTTTGCATCTCGAGGTGCAATTAATTCTCCATATTCTTTTGAAATGGAGTTTTGCATTTCTCCGTTCTTCTCGGCTATCCAATCATTTCCTCTTGTGGTCGGAGATCACCTCATAATTTTGAGATGTTACCATAAGTCCACGACAAGCTTATTCTTTTCGTTGTTGATTTTTCTAAACAACTCCGTTCAATCTTTTCTTCTAAGGTTGCTTTCTATTTCATTCGTGACACAAGTTGTCATTTTCTTATCCGTTCTTTTCATTCAACTCTTTCAATTCTTTCCGGAGGTTTTGAGTCATGTCTTCATCAAGTATCATTCCATCCTCTCAAGCTCGTGTTCTATTCCTTCCATGTTTCAGCCGGAGTGCTGCCTAAATTCTTTCAGTTTTATTCGTTTCTTATCTCGTCATAACCGGAGTGATTTCTTAGTCTATCTGATTCCGTGAGCTTTTGATTCTCGTCATTCTCGTCGTTCCTCTCTTCTTCTCGAGTGCTCTCGATTCATTGCTGAAGGAAATATGCCCTAGAGGCAATAATAAAGTTATTATTTATTTCCTTATTTCATGATAAATTTTTATTATTCATGCTAGAATTGTATTAACCGGAAACATAATACATGTGTAAATACATAGACAAACATAGTGTCACTAGTATGCCTCTACTTGACTAGCTCGTTTATCAGAGATGGTTATGTTTCCTAGCCATGGACAAAAGAGTTGTCATTTGATTAATGGTATCACATCATTAGGAGAATGATGTGATTGGCTTGACCCATTCCGTTAGCTTAGCACTTGATCGTTTAGTATGTTGCTATTGCTTTCTTCATAACTTATACATGTTCCTGTAACTATGAGATTATGCAACTCCCGTTTATCGGAGGAACACTTTGGGTACTACCAAACGTCACAACGTAACTGGGTGATTATAAAGGAGTACTACAGGTGTCTCCGAAGGTACATGTTGAGTTGGCGTATTTCGAGATTAGGTTTTGTCACTCCGATTGTCGGAGAGGTATCTCTGGGCCCTCTCGGTAATGCACATCATTATAAGCCTTGCAAGCAATGTGACCAATGAGTTGGTTATGGGATGATGCATTACAGAACGAGTAAAGAGACTTGCCGGTGACGAGATTGAACTAGGTATTGGATACCGACGATCGAATCTCGGGCAAGTAACATACCGATGACAAAGAGAACAACGTATGTTGTTATGCGGTTTGACCGATAAAGATCTTCGTAGAATATGTAGGAGCCAATATGGGCATCCAGGTCCCGCTATTGGTTATTGACCGAGAATAGTTCTAGGTCATGTCTACATAGTTCTCGAACCCGTAGGGTCCGCACGCTTCACGTTTCGATGACAGTTTTATTATGAGTTTATAAGTTTTTGATGTACCGAAGTTTGTTCGGAGTCTCGGATGTGATCACGGACATAACGAGGAGTCTCGAAATGGTCGAGACATAAAGATTGATATATTGGAAGCCTATATTTGGACATCGGAATGGTTCCGGGTGAAATCGGCATTTTACCGGAGTACCGGGAGGTTACCGGAACCCCCCGGGAGGTTAATGGGCCTACATGGGCCAAGAGGGAGAAGAGGAAGGAGCAAGGAGGGGGCCGCGCGCCCCTCCCCCCTCCTAGTCCGAATAGGACAAGGGAAGGGGGGCGGCGTCCCCCCTTTCCTTCTCCTTCTCCCCTCTTTCCTCCTTCTCTCCTACTCCAACTTGGAAAAGGGGAGTTCTACTCCCGGTGGGAGTAGGACTCCCCCCTTGGCGCGCCCCCTTAGGCCGGCGGCCTCCTCCCCCTTGGCTCCTTTTTATATGGGGGCGGGGGGGCACCCCATAGACACACAAGTTGATCTACGGATCGTTCCTTAGCCGTGTGCGGTGCCCCCTCCACCATATTCCACCTCGGTCATATCGTCGCGGAGTTTAGGCGAAGCCCTGCGCCGGTAGAACATCATCATCGTCACCACGCCATCGTGCTGACGGAACTCATCTCCGGAGCTCGTCTGGATCGGAGGCCAGAGATCGTCATCGAGCTGAACGTGTGCTGAACTCGGAGGTGCCGTACGTTCGGTACTTGGATCGGTCGGATCGTGAAGATGTACGACTACATCAACCGCGTTGTCATAACGCTTCCGCTTACGGTCTACGAGGGTACGTGGACAACACTCTCCCCTCTCGTTGCTATGCCATCACCATGATCTTGCGTGTGCGTAGGAAATTTTTGAAATTACTACGTTCCCCAACAGTTGCTTCTTCTCTTGATTTCTTGTTTCATCTCATCCCTTTTTTCATTCCGTCTCGGTCCTAAGATCTCGGGACGAGATCTCTTGTTAGTGGAGGAGTGTTGTAACGCCCCGGATTCGATGCGCCAGGTGTCCGCCAGTTATTCGCCATCCTTGCCATGTCATTTGCTTGCGTGTTGCACTTTGCCATGTCATCTTATGCATTTCATATCATGTCATCACGTGCATCTCATTTTGCATACATGTTCGTCTCATGCATCCGAGCATTTTCCCCGTTGTCCGTTTTGCAATCCGGCAATCCTATGTCCTCCGGCGTCCCTCTTTTGTCTCTCGTTGTGAGTGGGTATTAAACTTTCTCGGAATGGCCCGAGGTTTGCCAAGCGGCCTTGGTATAGCACCGGTAGACCGCCTGTCAAGTTTCGTGCCATTTGGAGGTCGTTTGATACTCCAACGGTTAACCGGGTAACCGTAAAGCCTCTTTTGTTGCAGCCCAACACCCCTTCCAAAGTGGCCCAAAATCCATCTAACTCCCCTCCATGCTCTCGGTCGTTCGATCACGATCGTGTGGGCGAAAACCGCTCCTCATTTGGACACTCCTAGCTCCCTCTACCTATATATATGTGATCCTCCCCGAAATCCCGCAGTCCAAACCCTAGAAATTCCCCTCGCGCCGCCGGACGTTTCTTCCTCCGTGCCCGGACATGTCCGCTTTGCCGCCCCGTCCAACCCGAGCTCGCCACGTGTCCTGGCGCCGCCGTCCTCCGCCGCAGGCCCGCCGGGCCCACGGGGAGCCCGCCTCGGACCGCCCCGGGCCCGATCCCTCGCGCCCCCGCGCCTCCGCCCGTGCCCGCCGCCTCGACTTCCGCCGCCCGGCCCGCGCCCCGCGCCGCCGACCTCCGCCGCCTGCTCGCCGTCGCCGCCCTCCGGCAGCCGCTGCCACGGAGCCCCCGCGTCTGCCGGCGCCCTGCCCCGCCGGCTCCCGTCCCGGCTGCACCGCCTCGAGCGTCGCCCTCGCGCCCTCGCCGTCCGGCGAGCCCCCGCCGCCTCCGCACCGCAGATCCGGCACCGCCGCCCCTGCCGGTGCCTCCCCGACCTCCTCCGGCCGCCTCCTTCGCCTCCTGGTGGCCGCCGCCGTCGTCTGCTAGCCGCCGCCGCGTTCCAGATCGATCGGGAGGAGCCCGATCGCCTCTCCGTTGACCGGCCTGGGCCACGTGGGCCCCGACCCAGCACGTCGGCCCACTGCAGCCTCCCCGCCGGCCTGCCAAGCCCCTCTTCGCGACCTGGGCCAAGCCCGCTAGGTGAGCCCGGCCTATGTCCCGCTCTGTGCGTCATTTACCTATCGCGCGCCTGCTCTGTTTTTTTCTCAGAAACGCCTAAGTCCCTGATATTCATCCATTATCTTGCCATGTTCGATCTGCTGTATCTCCATGCATACTGGTCCGTTTCGTACGTGTAATATGTCAAATTGTTCGTCTCAACGAGTACTTCATTTCATTCCATTGAATTATTTTCATTTGAGCTCATCTTGATGCCCGAAATGCTGTTGGAAGAGTGCATGTTGCTGTTAATCTGCTGAAACTGTTA
Source organism: Triticum timopheevii (assembly GCA_963921465.1). Classification (NCBI taxonomy): domain Eukaryota; kingdom Viridiplantae; phylum Streptophyta; class Magnoliopsida; order Poales; family Poaceae; genus Triticum; species Triticum timopheevii. The sequence goes on along the minus strand of OY997262.1, from coordinate 307,948,315 downwards.
TAACTTGCTCATTTGTCATTTTTGCCATGATTGATGTGTGCATCCTATGAGGTTGATGTCTACATGTGTTCTGATCTATGCCATGCCATCTTTCCAGAGGCGCTAACCATGTATTTTTGTGATGCTTGTAGTGAGTGCATCGAGCTTGTTAAGGAGGGTACTTGCTGTTGCTGTTTTGCTAGGCAGATTCTGTTATATTTTGTTGCCATGTTAACATGCTTCTACTAATCATTCTATGCATAATCTGGAGATGTTCTATAAACATGTTTTGATCTACATGTTATGCCCTATCCATCCATGCCCCTGGTTGCATTTATAGCTTGTTGTAGGTTGTTCATATCTTGCTCCAAAGTTGCTTGATAATGTTGCTGTCAGCCTGTTAACATTAAGTTCAATATTTTCATGATTGTTTCCTAGTGATCTAGGCACCTTATGACCTTGCTCTTGCCATGCTTAGCTTCATAAACATGCCTTCTTACTGTTGGTTGCCTTGCCATGCCATGTATTGCTCTATGGTGAGTGGTACAAGCTCACCAACATGCCTACTTATTGTTGTTTCTGCCCTGTTTGAATCTGTAATATAACTTGCCATGTTTACATTGGTGCCATCATATTTTCTATGCCTTTTTGGCTCATGGTCACTAAGGGACTTTTGATCTATGCTTTTAGTAGATTCATGCCATGCCTTTGTTTGCCATGATAAGTTTCTGTAACGTGTTGTTTGATAGCTCTAAACATTGCAACCTGATGTTATTTCCTGATAAGTCTGAAATTGTTATTATTTGCAATCTTTCCATGTCTTTTTGAGCATGTTCTAGTGGTTTCTGGAGATAGCTCAGTGTTCATGTTTTGTTATGCTTTACCTGTACTTCATGCCCATGCCTTTTGTTATTATGTTGGGGTGTTGTAGCTTATTGTTTTGATGCTTGCAAGATGCCTAGTTGCTGTTATGGTCAGATTGTTGCTATAACTTGTATAGAGTGTATGTGTTACACTGTTGCTCCGTTTTGAGTGTGCTCTATATGAAACTTGCTTGATCTTGCATGTAGCTTCATATTATCATGTTGCATCCTTGTTTTGGTGTGTTTGCTTGATGTTTGGGTGCATTTTGCATCAATGCCATGCTTAACTTGTTTTGCTCATATCTTCTAGGCCGTAGCTCCGAATCTAATGAACTTTATATGTAACTTGACTAGAATTTCGTGTAGATCCTCTTGGTGCTCTTTAACTTGCTGTTTAACAACTTCAAATTAATGTTTGTTCAGTTCTGGACCAATTTCAAAACTTGCTTATGAGGACTTACCGGATTTGTTATATGTTGTTCCCGGCCTCATTTAAACTTGCCTTGATGTGTTGTTCTTGTTTGCATCATATCTTGCCATGAGTAGCTTCATGTAGCCTTGTCATGCATCATGCTTGTTGTGCATCATGCCTTGTCCATGTGTGGTGTGTTTACCATGTTGTGTGCTTCCTCTCGATAGTTCCCGTTTTGTTGCGTTCGTGAGGATTCGTTCGTCTATGCTTGGTTCGTCTTTGTGGCTTCATCTTCTTCATGGACTCGTTCTTCTTCCTTGCGGGATTTCAGGCAAGATGACCGCTATCCTGGATCTCACTACTATCATTGCTATGCTAGTTGTTTCATTCTATCGCTATGCTGCGCTACCTATCACCTGTTTATCAAGCCATCCCAAATTGCCATGAACCTCTAACCTTTGACACCTTTCCTATGCAAACCACTGTTTGGCTATGTTACCGCTTTTGCTCAGCCCCTCTTATAGCGTTGCTAGTTGTAGGTGAAGTTGAAGATTTCTCCATGGTGGACAGGATTTTGGTTGGGATATCACAATATCTCTTATATTATTAATGCATCTATATATTTGGTAAAGGGTGGAAGGCTCGGCCTTATGCCTGGTGTTTTGTTCCACTCTTGCCACCCTAGTTTCCGTCATACCGGTGTTATGTTCCCGGATTTTGCGTTCCTAACGCGGTCGGGTGATTTATGGGACCCCCCCTGACAGTTCGCTTTGAATAAAACTTGTCCAGCAAGGCCCAACCTTGGTTTTACCATTTGCCTCACCACCACCTATACCCTTCCCTTGGGTCGGCCAACCCAAGGGTCATCTTTATTTTAGCCCCCCCGGGCCAGTGCTTGTCTAAGTGTTGGTCCGAACCGAGCCGCCTGCGGGGCCACCTCGGGGAAACTCGAAGTCTGGTTTTACTCGTAGCCTGTCTCATCCTGTGTTGCCCTGAGAACGAGATATGTGCAGCTCCTATCGGGATTGTCGGCGCATCGGGCGGTCTTGCTGGTCTTGTTTTACCATTGTCGAAATGTCTTGTAAACCGGGATTCCGAGACTGATCGGGTCTTCCTGGGAGAAGGTCTATTCCTTCGTTGATCGCGAGAGCTTGTCATGGGCTAAGTTGGGACACCCTTGCAGGCTTTAAACTTTCGAGAGCCATGCCCGCGGTTATGTGGCAGATGGGAATTTGTTAATGTCCGGTTGTAGATAACTTGGCACCAGATCCGAATTAAAACGCATCAACCGCGTGTGTAGCCGTGATGGTCTCTTCTCGGCGGAGTCCGGGAAGTGAACACGGTTTCTGTGTTATGTTTGACGTAAGTAGGTGTTCAGGATCACCTCTTGATCATTGCTAGTTTCTCGACCATTCCGCTTGTTCTCTTCTCGCTCTTATTTGCGTTGGTTAGCCACTATATATGCTTAGTCGCTGCTGCAACCTCACCACTTTACCCCTTCCTTTCCCATTAAGCTTTTCTAGTCTTGATACCCATGGTAATGGGATTGCTAAATCCTCGTGGCTCACAGATTACTACAACAACAGTTGCAGGTGCAGGTTATGCGATGATCATGACGCGAGAGCGATGCTTGCTTGTGTTGAGTTCTTCTTCTGCTTCTTCGATCAAGGGATAGGTTCCAGGTCGGCAGCCTGGGCTAGCAGGGTGGATGTCGTTTGAGTTTCTGTTTGTGTTTCATCCGTAGTCGGATGTTGATCTTGTGTATGATGTGATGTTGTATTCGTGTGGCATTGTATGCCTCTTGTATGTATCCCCACTATTATGTAATGTTGATGTAATGATATCCACCTTGCAAAAGCATTCCAATATGCGGGTCTATCCTTGGTGGGACCTTCGAGTTCCTTTTGGATAGGGTCGCATATTGGGCATGACATACACGTGTGAATACATAGACCATAATATGTCCCTAGTAAGCCTCTAGTTGACTAGCTCGTTGATCAACAGATAGTCATGGTTTCCTTACTATGGACATTAGATGTCGTTGATAACGGGATCACATCATTAGGAGAATGATGTGATGGACAAGACCCAATCCTAAGCATAGCACAAGATCGTGTAGTTCGTTTGCTAGAGCTTTTCCAATGTCAAGTATCTTTTCCTTAGACCATGAGAACTCCCGGATACCGTAGGAGTGCTTTGGGTGTACCAAACGTCACAACGTAATTGGGTGACTATAAAGGTGCACTACAGGTATCTCCGAAAGTGTCTGTTGGGTTGACACGGATCGAGACTGGGATTTGTCACTCCGTATGATGGAGAGGTATCTCTGGGCCCACTCGGTAATGCATCATCATAATGAGCTCAAAGTGACCAAGTGTTTGGTCACGGGATCATGCATTATGGTATGAGTAAAGTGACTTGTCGGTAACGAGACTGAACGAGGTATTGGGATACTGACGATCGAGTCTCGGGCAAGTAACATACCGACTGACAAAGGGAATTGTATACGGGGTTGATTGAATCCTCGACATCATGGTTCATCCGATGAAATCATCATGGAACATGTGGGAGCCAACATGGGTATCCAGATCCCGCTGTTGGTTATTGATCGGAGAGCCGTCTCGGTCATGTCTGCGTGTCTCCCGAACCCGTAGGGTCTACACACTTAAGGTTCGGTGACGCTAGGGTTATTAGGAAGACTTGTATGTGATTACCGAATGTTGTTCGGAGTCCCGGATGAGATCCCGGACGTCACGAGGAGTTCCGGAATAGTCCGAAGGTGAAGATTTATATATAGGAAGTGTTGTTTCGGCCATCGGGAAAGTTTCGGGGTCACCCGGTATTGTACCGGGACCACCGGAAGGGTCCTGGGGGTCCACCGGGTGGGGCCACCTATCCCGGAGGGCCCCATGGGCTGAAGTGGGAGGGGAACCAGCCCCTAGTGGGCTGGTGCGCCCCCCCTTGGGCCCTCCTGCGCCTAGGGTTGGAAACCCTAGGGTGGGGGGGCGCACCACTTGCCTTGGGGGGCACTCCACCCCCCCTGGTCGCCGCCCCTTGGGAGATTCCCATCTCCAGGGCCGGTGCCCCCCCCCCTGGGGGCCTATATAAAGGAGGGGGAGGGAGGGCAGCCACACCCCTGAGTCTTGGCGCCTCCCTCCCCTGCTACACCTCTTCCTCCTCCCGCGGTTGCTTGGCGAAGCCCTGCCGGAGTACTACATCTCCACCACCACCACGTCGTCGTGCTGCTGCTGGAGCCTTCTTCCTCAACCTCTCCTTCCCCCTTGTTGTATCAAGAAGGAGGGGACGTCATCCGCTCCGTACGTGTGTTGAACGTGGAGGTGCTGTCCGTTCAGCACTTGGTCATCGGTGATTTGGATCACGGCGAGTACGACTCCATCATCCCCGTTCTCTTGAATGCTTCCGCTCGCGATCTACAAGGGTATCTAGATGCACTCCTATCACTCATTACTTAGATGAACTCATAGATGGATCTTGGTGAAACCGTAGGAAAAATTTTAATTTTCTGCAATGTTCCCCAACAGTGGCATCATGAGCTAGGTCTATGCGTAGTTCTCTATTGCACGAGTAGAACACAATTTTGTTGTTGGCGTAGATGTTGTCAACTTTCTTGCTGCTACTAGTCTTATCTTGCTTCAGTGGTATTGTGGGATGAAGCGGCCCGGACCGACCTTACACGTACGCTTACGTGAGACAGGTTCCACCGACTGACATGCACTAGTTGCATAAGGTGGCTAGCGGGTGTCTGTCTCTCCCACTTTAGTTGGAGCGGATTCGACGAAAAGGGTCCTTATGAAGGGTAAATAGAAGTTGAAAAATCACGCTGTGGCTTTAACGTAGGTAAGAAAACGTTCTTGCTAGATCACCTATAGAAGCCACGTAAAAACTTGCAACAACAATTAGAGGACGTCTAACTTGTTTTTGCAGCAAGTGTCTTGTGATGTGATATGGCCAAAGTTGTGATAAATGATGAATGATATATATGTGATGTATGAGATCATGTTCTTGTAATAGGAATCACGACTTGCATGCCGATGAGTATGACAACCGGCAGGAGCCATAGGAGTTGTCTTTATTTTTGTATGACATGCGTGTCACTGAAGAACGCCATGTAAATTACTTTACTTTATTGCTAAACGCGTTAGCCATAGAAGTAGAAGTAGTCGTTGGCATGACAACTTCATGAAGACACGATGATGGAGATCATGGTGTCATGCCGGTGACGGAGATGATCATGGAGCCCCGAAGATGGAGATCAAAGGAGCTATATGATATTGGCCATATCATGTCACTATTATATAATTGCATGCGATGTTTATTATGTTTATGCATCTTGTTTACTTAGAACGATGGTAGTAAATAAGATGATCCCTTATAACAATTTCAAGAAAGTGTTCTCCCCTAACTGTGCGCCGTTGCTAAAGTTCGTCGTTTCGAAGCACCATGTGATGATCGGGTGTGATAGATTCTTACGTTCACATACAACGGGTGTAAGACAGTTTTACACATGCAAAAACACTTAGGGTTAACTTGACGAGCCTAGCATGTACAGACATGGCCTCGGAACACAGAGACCGAAAGGTCGAACATGAGTCATATGGAAGATACGATCAACATGGAGATGTTCACCGATGATGACTAGTCCGTCTCACGTGATGATCGGACATGGCCTAGTCGACTCGGATCGTGTAACACTTAGATGACTAGAGGGATGTCTAATCTGAGTGGGAGTTCATTAAATAATTTGATTAGATGAACTTAATTATCATGAACTTAGTCTAAAACCTTTGCAAATATGTCTTGTAGATCAAATGGCCAACGCTCATGTCAACATGAACTTCAACGCGTTCCTAGAGAAAACCTAGCTGAAAGATGATGGCAGCAACTATACGGACTGGGTCTGGAACCTGAGGATCATCCTCGTAGCTCCCAAGAAAGCATATGTCCTAGATGGACCGCTAGGTGAAGCACCCATCCCAGAGAACCAAGACGTTATGAATGATTGGCAGTCACGTGCTGATGATTACTCCCTCGTTCAATGCGGCATGCTTTACAGCCTAGAACCGGGGCTCCAAAAGCGTTTTGAGCAACACGGAGCATATGAGATGTTCGAGGAGCTGAAAATGGTTTTCCAAGCTCATGCCCGGGTCGAGAGATATGAAGTCTCCGACAAGTTCTATAGTTGTAAGATGGAGGAAAATAGTTCTGTCAGTGAGCACATACTCAAAATGTCTGGGTTGCACAACCGCCTGTCCCAGCTGGACATTAACCTCCCGGACGAGGCGGTCATTGACAGAATCCTTCAGTTGCTCCCACCAAGCTACAAGAGCTTTGTGATGAACTACAATATGCAGGGGATGGTGAAAACTATTCCTAAAGTATTTTCAATGCTGAAGTCAGCAGAGGTAGAAATCAAGAAAGAACATCAAGTGTTGATGGTCAATAAAACCACCAAGTTCAAGAAGGGCAAGGGTAAGAATAACTTCAAGAAGGACGGCAAGGATGTTGCCACGCCTGGTAAGCCAGTTGCCGGGAAGAAGTCAAAGAATGGACCCAAGCCTGAGACTGAGTGCTTTTATTGCAAAGGGAAGGGTCACTGGAAGCGGAACTGCCCCAAATACTTAGCGGACAAGAAGGCCGGCAACACTAAAGGTATATTTGATATACATGTAATTGATGTGTACCTTACCAGTGCTCGTAGTAACTCCTGGGTATTTGATACCGGTGTCGTTGCTCATATTTGTAACTCACAGCAGGAGCTGCGGAATAAGCGGAGACTGGCGAAGGACGAGGTGACGATGCGCGTCGGGAATGGTTCCAAGGTCGGTGTGATCGTCATCGGCACGCTACCTCTGCATTTACCTACAGGATTAGTTTTAAACCTTAATAATTGTTATTTAGTGCCAAGTTTGAGCATGAACATTGTATCTGGATCTCGTTTGATACGAGATGGCTACTCATTTAAATTCGAGAATAATGGTTGTTCTATTTATATGAGAGATATGTTTTATGGTCATGCCCCGAAGGTCAATGGTTTATTCTTAATGAATCTCGAGCATAATGTTACACATATTCATAGTGTGAATACCAAAAGATGTAAAGTTGATAACGATAGTCCCACATACTTGTGGCACTGCCGCCTTGGTCACATTGGTGTCAAGCGCATAAAGAAGCTCCATGCTGATGGACTTTTAGAGTCTCTCGATTATGAATTATTCGACACATGCGAACCATGCCTCATGGGCAAAATGACCAAGACTCCGTTCTCCGGAACAATGGAGCGAGCAACCAACTTATTGGAAATCATACATACTGATGTGTGCGGTCCAATGAGCGTTGAGGCTCGCGGAGGATATCATTATGTTCTCACTCTCACTGATGACTTGAGTAGATATGGGTATGTCTACTTAATGAAACACAAGTCTGAGCCCTTTGAAAAGTTCAAGGAATTTCAGAATGAGGTAGAGAATCAACGTGACCGAAGATAAAGTTCCTACGATCAGATCGTGGAGGAGAATATTTAAGTCACGAATTTGGTACGCACTTAAGGAAATGTGGAATCGTTTCACAACTCACGCCGCCTGGAACACCTCAGTGTAACGGTGTGTTTGAACGTCGTAATCGCACTCTATTGGATATGGTGCGGTCTATGATGTCTCTTACTGATTTATCTCTATCATTTTGGGGATACGCTCTAGAGACAGCTACATTCACTTTAAATAGGGTACCGTCTAAATCTGTTGAGACGACACCGTATGAATTATGGTTTGGGAAGAAACCTAAGCTATCATTTCTAAAAGTTTGGGGATGCGATGCTTATGTCAAGAAACTTCAACCTGAAAAGATCGAACCCAAGTCGGAAAAATGCGTCTTCATAGGATACCCTAAGGAAACCATTGGGTATACCTTCTACTTAATATCCGAGGGCAAGATCTTTGTTGCCAAGAACGGATCCTTTCTGGAAAAAGAGTTTCTCTCGAAAGAAGTAAGTGGGAGGAAAGTAGAACTCGATGAAGTACTACCTCTTGAACAGGAAAGTAGTGCAACTCAGGAAAATGTTCCTGTTATGCCTACACCAACTGGAGAAGAAAATAATGATGATGATCAAGGTACTTCGGATCAAGTTGCTACTGAACTTCGTAGGTCCACAAGGACACGTTCTGCACCAGAGTGGTACGGCAACCCTGTCTTGGAAATCATGTTGTTAGACAATGGTGAACCTTCGAACTATGAAGAAGCGATGGCGGGCCCAGATTCCAACAAATGGCTTGAAGCCATGCGATCCGAGATAGAATCCATGTATGAAAACAAAGTATGGACTTTGACAGACTTTCCCGATGATCGGCGAGCGATAGAAAACAAATGGATCTTTAAGAAGAAGACGGACGCGGATGGTAATGTTACCATCTATAAAGCTCGACTTGTCGCTAAGGGTTATCGACAAGTTCAAGGGGTTGACTACGATGAGACATTCTCTCCCGTAGCGAAGCTGAAGTCCGTCCAAATCATGTTAGCAATTGCCGCATACTATGATTATGAGATATGGCAGATGGACGTCAAAACGGCATTCCTTAACGGACATCTTAAGGAAGAACTATATATGATGCAGCTGGAAGGTTTTGTTGATCCTAAGAATGCTAACAAAGTATGCAAGCTCCAGCGATCCATTTATGGGCTGGTGCAAGCATCTCGGAGTTGGAACATTCGCTTTGATGAGATGATCAAAGCGTTTGGGTTTATGCAGACTTATGGAGAAGCCTGCGTTTACAAGAAAGTGAGTGGGAGCTCTATAGCATTTCTCATATTATATGTAGATGACATACTCTTGATGGGAAATGATATAGAACTTTCGGACAGCATTAAGGCCTACTTGAATAAGTGTTTTTCAATGAAGGACCTTGGAGAAGCTGCTTACATATTAGGCATCAAGATCTATAGGGATAGATCGAGACGCCTCATAGGTCTTTCACAAAGCACATACCTTGATAAGATTTTGAAGAAGTTCAAAATGGATCAGTCCAAGAAAGGGTTCTGGCCTGTATTGCAAGGTGTGAGATTGAGCTCGGCTCAATGCCCGACCATGGCAAAAGATAAAGAAGAGATGAGTGTCATCCCCTATGCTTCAGCCATAGGATCTATTATGTATGCCATGCTATGTACCAGACCTAATGTAAACCTTGCCGTGAGTTTGGTAGGAAGGTACCAAAGTAATCCCAGCAAGGAACACTGAACAGCGGTCAAGAATATCCTGAAGTACCTGAAAAGGACAAAGGACATGTTTCTCGTTTATGGAGGTGACGAAGAGCTCGTCGTAAAGGGTTACGTCGACGCTAGCTTCGACACAGATCTGGATGACTCTAAGTCACAAACCGGATACGTGTATATGTTGAATGGTGGAGCAGTAAGCTGGTGCAGCTGCAAGCAGAGTGTCGTGGCGGGATCTACATGTGAGACGGAGTACATGGCAGCCTCGGAGGCAGCGCATGAAGCAATTTGGGTGAAGGAGTTCATCACCGACCTAGGAGTCATACCCAATGCGTCGGGGCCGATCAAACTCTTCTGTGACAACGCTGGAGCTATTGCCCTTGCCAAGGAGCCCAGGTTTCACAAGAAGACCAGGCACATCAAGCGTCGCTTCAACTCCATCCGTGAAAATGTTCAAGATGGAGACATAGATATTTGCAAAGTACATACAGATCTGAATGTCGCGGATCCGTTGACTAAACCTCTTTCGCGAGCAAAACATGATCAACACCAGAACTCTATGGGTGTTCGATTCATCACAATGTAACTAGATTATTGACTCTAGTGCAAGTGGGAGACTGTTGGAAATATGCCCTAGAGGCAATAATAAAAGGATTATTATTATATTTCCTTGTTCATGACAATTTTCTTTATTCATGCTATAACTGTATTATCCGGAAATCGTAATACAGTGAATACATAGACCATAATATGTCCCTAGTAAGCCTCTAGTTGACTAGCTCGTTGATCAACAGATAGTCATGGTTTCCTGACTATGGACATTAGATGTCGTTGATAATGGGATCACATCATTAGGAGAATAATGTGATGGACAAGACCCAATCCTAAGCATAGCACAAGATCGTGTAGTTCGTTTGCTAGAGCTTTTCCAATGTCAAGTATCTTTTCCTTAGACCATGAGATCGTGTAACTCCCGGATACTGTAGGAGTGCTTTGGGTGTACCAAACGTCACAACGTAACTGGGTGACTATAAAGGTGCACTACAGGTATCTCCGAAAGTGTCTGTTGGGTTGACACGGATCGAGACTGGGATTTATCACTCCGTATGACGGAGAGGTATCTCTGGGCCCACTCGGTAATGCATCATCATAATGAGCTCAAAGTGACCAAGTGTTTGGTCATGGGATCATGCATTACGGTACGAGTAAAGTGACTTGCCGGTAACGAGACTGAACGAGGTATTGGGATACCGACGATCGAGTCTCGGGCAAGTAACGTACCGACTGACAAAGGGAATTGTATACGGGGTTGATTGAATCCTCGACAACGTGGTTCATCTAATGAAATCATTGTGGAACATGTGGGAGCCAACATGGGTATCCAGATCCCGCTGTTGGTTATTGATCGGAGAGCCGTCTCGGTCATGTCTGCGTGTCTCCCGAACCCGTAGGGTCTACACACTTAAGGTTCGGTGATGCTAGGGTTATTAGGAAGACTTGTATGTGATTACCGAATGTTGTTCGGAGTCCCGGATGAGATCCCGGACGTCACGAGGAGTTCCGGAATAGTTCGGAGGTGAAGGTTTATATATAGGAAGTGTTGTTTCGGCCATCAGGAAAGTTTCGGGGTCACCCGATATTGTACTGGGACCACCGGAAGGGTCCCGGGGGTCCACCGGGTGGGGCCATATATCCCGGAGGGCCCCATGGGCTGAAGTGGGAGGGGAACCAGCCCCTAGTGGGCTGGTGCGCCCCCCTTGGGCCCCCCTACGCCTAGGGTTGGAAACCCTAGGGTGGGGGCGCACCACTTGCCTTGGGGGGCACTCCACCCCCCCTGGCCTCCGCCCCTTGGGAGATTCCCATCTCCAGGGCCGGTGCACCCCCCCTGGGGGCCTATATAAAGGAGGGGGAGGGAGGGCAGCCGCACCCCTGAGTCTTGGCACCTCCCTCCCGTGCTACACCTCTTCCTCCTCCCGTGGTTGCTTGGCGAAGCCCTGCCGGAGTACTACATCTCCACCACCACCACGCCGTCGTGCTGCTGCTGGAGCCTTCTTCCTCAACCTCTCCTTCCCCCTTGCTGGATCAAGAAGGAGGAGACGTCATCCGCTCCGTACGTGTGTTGAACGCGGAGGTGCTGTCCGTTCAGCACTTGGTCATCGGTGATTTGGATCACGGCGAGTACAACTCCATCATCCCCGTTCTCTTGAATGCTTCCGCTCGCGATCTACAAGGGTATGTAGATGCACTCCTATCACTCATTGCTTAGATGAACTCATAGATGGATCTTGGTGAAACCGTAGGAAAATTTTTAATTTTCTGCAATGTTCCCCAACATGTCGCTCGGGCGAGTCCGCCTTGAGCAGCCCGAATATATGCGTCTCCCAAATTGAAAGCATTGAATGCCTCTTCGGAAAATATGCTATTCCGAAGTACGGCCCATCGGCGCCGGTGATTCATGGCACTCTTCACTTCAGAATTTGTGGCGGAGAGCATATCCGCATCCTCTGTCGGAGGACAATTCAGCATCGGCCCCGCATTGGCCTCATCTCTCGAAGCCGGTTCTGGAATCCGGCTGGTGGAGGCGTGACCGGCAGGATTCCCAGATATAGTCCGGTGGCTCCTCTTTCTGCCAGAATACGAAGGACGCTGTTACATTTCAAACACAATAATCACAGAGCAGGTTTTTACCATACCTTTATAACAGCGTTTCGGCCCTAACTGCCTTCCTCTTGAGCCTGCCTGACCCGGACGCCCTTTGCCGATGAACCCCCAGAGGCTTGGCACCGTGTTACGATGGTCGTCTCTATACAAATGCGATATTTTATGCATAAGGCATGATATCAAAAAGGAGTCCTCTTCAGAGGATAAGGTTTCGACTTTGCTTACACGCGATGCAGGTAGCAGTCCGGGATAGTCGGCGATAATAGCCACTAAGGCACCATCGCAGCTGGCCTGATAAAATGTCCCGTTGACTAGCTCCACAGTAATATCCGGATCTTCTTCAAGTCCTGGATCGAAGGCCCTTCCGGGGTCCTCTGGCTGCGGGGAGGGGCTGTTGAATCCTTCCACGGCCCTCCTCAGTTCCTGCTCAGAAGTATCGAGATTAATGATTTTGATGAAGAGCGCCAGAATGAATATAGTGGGGGAAAGAGTGACGACTTACCCAGCTTGGGGGGTTGTACATGGAAAATCCATCCCACGGTTTAATACGAAGGAATTCTTCTTCTCCTCCTTTATACAAATCAGACAATATTCTCGTCAGAGCAGTGGCAGAGTCTGGACCTTTACGACCACAGCGGGTAGCATCATCTTCCCCATTGTAGTGCCACATGGGCTTCCCTCGATATTGAAGTGGCCGCACCCCCCGCATTATGCATATTGCTATAACCTCGACTATTGTCAGCCCTGATTTGGCCGGTATCTTTATCCTGCTCAACAGGAAGTGTACTTCTCTGGTATCCTCCTCTTGGGGGCCCTGAGGGCGCCAACTTCGGCGTGCCTTCAGTGGAGCATTATTGAACTCAGGGAGGCCCGTCCGGACTGGATCCGGAAGGGGAACGTCATCAACATAAAACCACTCCGAGGGCCAGTTTGCAGATGCCTTCTTGGGAGTGCCAGACAGGTATCCGGCCTCGGCGACGCGCCATATTTCGGCTCCGCCCACTTGACATATGGATTCCCCCTGGTTGCGAGGGACGAGGCAGAACAACTTCTTCCATAACCCGAAATGAGCCTCACAACCCAGGAATAATTCACAAAGGGCGACGTATCCTGCGATGTGCAGTACGGAGGCAGGGGTGAAGTCGTGCAACTGGAGGCCGTAGAACTCCAGGAGCCCGGGAAGGAATAGGTGGATTGGAAACCCGACGCCTCTTAGCAGATGCGGGATGAGGCATATTCGCTCCCCCGGGGATGGATTAGGAGATCTCTCCGCTTGCTCCCCGCCATTATAGGTGGCTAGTCCAGCTCGGACGGGGACCATGAACGCCGGTGGAAGAAACCCTTGGGTCTACAACTCTATCAAACGACTTTGAGGAACTGAACACTCTTCCCAGTCACCTGGCTTAGAGCGAGGGGAACGAGAGGAAGAGCTGCGGCGACCGGCCATGTTGGAATGGTTTTTTCCAGAGCACTCTGTTGGATGCTTGCTCAAGGGAAGAAGGTGAGGTTTGGATCTGAGGAGCCCCGTCCCTTCAAATAGACGGTTTGCCTGCAGGGCCGGGGGGGAATGCAAAAATGCTCCGGCTCCTCGTATTCGCTCGACACATGGAGATGGCCACTATTGAAGCACAGAAGCCGGGGAGTACAACATAGATGGGAAGCCGGACACTGTTCATTACAACAGGTACTTTGGAGTATAAAGAGATGGAACCCGCCTGGCAATGCCGAAGACAATCTACGCGCCGGACTCCTCATCATTGAAGCCTGGTTCAGGGGCTACTGAGGGAGTCCTGGATTAGGGGGGTATCCGGACAGGCGGACTATATACTTTGGCCGGACTGTTGGGCCGTGAAGATACAAGACTCAAGACTTTGTCCCGTGTCCGGATGGGACTCTCCTTTGCGTGGAAGACAAGCTTAGCAATCCGGATATTAGATTTCCATCTTGGTAACCGATTCTGTGTAAACCCTAGCCCCCTACGGTGTCTATATAAACCGGAGGGTTTGGTCCATATAGGGGACAATCATAATCATCATAGGCTAGCTTCTAGGGTTTAGCCTCTACGATCTCGTGGTAGATCAACTCTTGTAATACTCATATCATCAAGATCAATCAAGCAGGAAGTAGGGTTTTACCTCCATCGAGAGGGCCCAAACCTGGGTAAAACATCGTGTCCCTTGCCTCCTGTCACCATTAGCCTTAGACGCACAGATCGGGACCCCCTACCCGAGATCCACCGGTTTTGACACCGACAGGTGCCCCCCTCCCCCGTATATAAAGGAGTGGAGGCAGGGGCCGGCCAAGGGGGGTGGCGCGCCCTAGGGGGGAGTCCAACTCCCACCGGGAGTAGGACTCCCCCCTTTCCTATTAGGAGAGCGAGAGGGAAGGAAGAGGAAGGAGGGAGGAAGGAAAGGGGGGCCGGCCCACTTCCCAATTCGGATTGGGCTTGGGGGCGCCCCCTCCCTTGCTGAAAGAACATGCGGTGCCCCCATGTTTGGTTTTGGTGATTGATGACAATCTCTATGGACTAATGGTTTTCTTGAGTTATATTTGAAGGATTTGTCCATAGGCTTTTCTTGAAGTCCATGTGTTGGTTTCAAGGAGTTTATGAGTTGACCAAGGTGCTATTAAGGAATTATCCAAAGATTGGTCATGCGAGTGTTGAGCTTATTGCAAGCATGTCTTGAAGAAGAAGGTTGTGTGATCATTCATGTTTACCTTCAATACATCATCCAAATGAAGAGAGTTTCAAAGATTCAGGGTTGATCAAGACTAAGTCAATAGTGAATCAAGTTGATTAACTCACAAAGAGTAGAAGATGTACCGAGAGGGATCAAGTGATCCCATGGTATGGTAATCATTGTCCATTGCACTTTGTGTACTAACCCATGGTCTATGTGAGAGTTCTATGTGGGGTTAGGTACGTATCCATGGGCTTGGATCAAGAGGAAGATATCATACAACCCATGGAAAGGATGACATCAAGTGGTGATCGTCATCAAGATTGCCGTGTGCAAGTTCAAGTGGAGCATCACAAAGAGATCAAGTGCTTGAATCTTTCCATCCATTGTGGTGTCAATGGACTTGTGAAGATGAGCCGAAGAGTGGCTCACTCATAGTGGACTATGGGGGAGCAATCATCTAGTCTTCATCGAGCCAACACAATCAAGAAAGGTGGTCCAACTTGAGGGAGTGAAGATCGTCATCATCTAGCTAAAGTGGACCATGTGCAAGGCAAAGGTTTGCCCTTGATAGGTTTTCTATTTTACCGGTCTCATGGTAGTTGTGGGAGACCGGGTTATAGGATCGATTGCCATACTATCAAGGGGGGATCTCGATGAGTTGCTTGATCGTATCATTCGTAGAGATCTCAAACCATTGCATCCTTGCATTATGTTTCTTGGTTCTTGTTTGATTCTCTTTGTGAGTCTTAGAGCTTATGGTCATCTTGATGACAAGCTTGAGTTCATCGAAAACGGAGTTCGCATGCGTCTTCTATGATGTTTTCGGTGTTGGAGGTTTTACTGGTCTTATCCGAGGAAGGGATCTCACCATTTTCTTATGGTCCTTTTCTAAGTTGCTTCTTATTGATATTTCTTTCAAGATTTTGTTAGCCCTTGTCGCTAGCTTTCCAACAAACTTGGTTTCATCGAATTCGGAGTCCGTTTGCAAAAGTTGTGGCTGTTTTGGTGAAGGCTGCAGCGGTACTACCGCGACTAGAGCGGATGTAATTTTTTACTACCGCTCTAGAGCGGTACTACCGCGGCTCCTGAGCGGTACTACCGCTCCAGAGCAGTACTACCATGGCTCCTAAGCGGTAGTACCGCCCCGGACCAAAAACTCATGTTTTCTCTCTCGTTTGGGCTGTTTTGAGTGTGCTAAGCGGTAGTACCGCTCCTCCAAGCGGTAGTACCGCTTGTGCACGACCTGAGCACATAACGGTTGGATTCGGGAGGTCCTATAAAAGGGGGTCTTTTTCCCCATTGAACCTTATCCTTTGAGCTCGTGTTCTTCCCCCATTGTTGACCTTCTTCGAGCTTGCTAACTCTCAATCCCTCCATGGATTCTTGCTAGTTTTTGAGGGAAAAGAGAGAGGAGATCTAGATCCACATTCCCACCAATCACTTTCTCCTTTTTGTGAGGGGAACCCTTTGGATCTAGATCTTGGAGTTCTTCGTGTTATTCTTTTGTTCTTCCTCTCATTTTCCTCCCTAGCATTAGTTGCTTTGGTGGGATTTGGGAGAGAAGAACTTGGGAACTCCGTGTGCCCTTGCCATTGCATTTGGTGCATCGATTTGAGTTCTCCACGGTGATACGTGGAAGTGAAGTTTGAGAAGCTTATTACTCTTGGGTGCTTGGTGCCCTTGAGCTTGTTCCTCTTGGGTGCTTGGGCGCCCTAGACGGTTGGTGGTGTTCGGAGCTCAATCATTGTGGTGTAAAGCTCCGGGCAAGCGTCGGGGTCTCCAATTAGGTTGTGGAGATTGCCCCGAGCAATTTGACGGGTACCGGTGACCGCCCCCAAGGGTTGCCAAAGTGTACGGGTTCGGTGACCGCCCCCAAGGGTCGCCATTTGTATGGGTTCGGTGACCGTCCTCAAGGGTCCCTTAGTGGAATCACGGCATCTTGCATTGTGCGAGGGCGTGAGGAGATTACGGTGGCCCTAGTGGCTTCTTGGGGAGCATTGTGCCTCCACACTGCTCCAAACGGAGATTAGCATCCGCAAGGGTGTGAACTTCGGGATACATCATCGTCTCCGCGTGCCTCGGTTATCTCTTACCCGAGCCCTTTACTTATGCACTTTACTTTGTGATAGCCATATTGTTCTTTGTCATATATCTTGCTATCACATAGTTGCTTATCTTGCTTAGCATAAGTTGTTGGTGCACATAGGTGAGCCTAGTTGTTGTAGGTTTTGTGCTTGACAAATTAACCACTAGGTTTATTCCGCATTTGTTCAAGCCTCTACCGTAATTATTTTAGAACGCCTATTCACCCCCCCCCCCTTTAGGCGACATCCACGATCTTTCAATTGGTATCAGAGCCTCGTCTCTCTTTGTTGGGCTTAACCGCCTAGAGAGTAAAGATGTCGACTAGGGGATTAGGATTCTCAGACACTCTAGGTTTCGATGGCACAAATTTTGATGTTTGGGTAATTCGCATGCTTAATCTCTTTAGGGTCATGGACCCAAATTTAGAGCGAATTGTAGATATGGGTTTTTCTCCTCCAAAGGATCCCCAAAGATTATCTTTAGAGGATGAGAAAAACTCTTATCTCAATGCTCAAGCTTCTAATGTGCTTTTCGATGCTTTGAGCAATGTAGTTATATTTCAACTCATGCCGTTCCGGGATGCTCATGAGTTGTGGACAAAGCTTCAAGATAAATATGGCGTGTCCAAGTTTTGTAAGGATGATTGTTCTCCCCCCACCTCCGGCCGTGTTGTGTTCTCAACTTCTTCTACTTCACCTACATGTGGTTCACCACAAGGTAATGACATGGTGAGTAGTGGTGTTCATTGCAATGATGATAGTGTGCTTATTGTTGATAATCCTTCATCACTTTCTTATTGCAATGCTTCATCTTTGGACTTTAACACTTCTAGCACTCCAAATGTTTCACATGCTTGTGTTGATAGTCCTTGCATATCATGTAGAAATTGCTTGACTAAATCTCATGATGATATGCTTGCTATGTCTTGTTGCCATGATAAAAATGCATCTATTTCCTCGAATTGTTGTGCTAACAATGTAGAGGAAAGCCAACACTCCATGGAACAAGATGTGGTGTTTTATGGTGCTTCAAGGGATCCTACATCATCATCTATTGCATTTTGCCTTATGGCCAAGGCCTCAAAGGTATCTCCCAATTTGAATCCCAATATATCTTGTGATGATATTGATAATGGCAAGAATGATGATGATGTTGATTATGATGAAGAGAATGATAATGTTGCCTCCTTAAAAATTAAGGGGGGAATGGTTTTTAAAGCTCTTCATAAAAATAAAATTGCTTGTTCCAACTTCATGGAAATTATGTCCATTGCCATTGAGGGCAAGAAATATATTGAGGAGTTGGAATCTCATCTCGAGGAGCATGAGGTCACCATTGAGGAAATGGAAGCCCATGGGCGTGATTACGCAAATGAGATCGCAAAGCTATCTCAAGCTCTTGAACATGAACAAACCACCTCTGAATCTCTTGAGGAGACTTTTGCTCTAGAATTATCTAGAGTGAGGGAATCTCATGATAGATCTCTTGAGGTGGCCAATGATTTCAAAACTAAAAATGCTAAGCTTGAAGTTTCTCATGCTAGACTCCTTGAGGATTTTGAGCACCTCGAAAATGGCTCAAGGGTCATCAAGGGTGAGCTCATCAAACTCACTGAGTCTCATGCCCAACTTGAAGCTTCTTATTTAAAAGAGCTTGCCAAGTTGTCCTCTCCTATTGTTGTAAATGATGATGCTTGTGCTACTAACTCTATTACTTGTGAAGCATCCATTTTGAAGGAGAATGTTGAGCTACGGGCTCAACTTGAGGTGCTATCTAGCAATTATGGGAAATTGGAAGAAAGTCATGAAAAGCTCTCAAGCTCTCATGATGATCTTCTAGTATCCCATAGTGTGCTAAAGATAGCTCATGAGGCCATGATTGCCAAGGTAACATCTAGTGAGCCGCATGTGGATACTAGCACTACTTCTAGTCAAAATAGTATATTGCCATGTGCTAGTCCTTGTAATTCATCTACTCACAATGTTGGTACATCTTGTGATGAATTGCTTTCCTTGCCTTGTTGCTCTAACAATGAAGCTTATACTTCCTCTAGTACTTGTGTTGACACTAACCATGTAGAGGAAATCAAAGAGCTCAAGGCCCAAGTCACTTCTTTGAAGAAAGACTTGGAAAAGAGTCATCAAGGGAAATCCACACTCAACAATATCTTGAGTGTGCAAAAATCCCCCAATGACAAAGGTGGACTTGGATTCAACTCCAATAAGAAGAAGAAGTCCAAGGTGAACAAAAAGAAGGGCCAAGAACAAGTCAAGAATTCGGCCAAGATTGTTTGCTTCAAGTGCAAAGTAGAAGGGCATCATGTTAGATCTTGCCCATTGAAGAAGAAGGCCATTAGTGTCAAGCAACAAGGGAAGAGGGCACAAGTTCAATCACATGCTCAACCTCAAGTTGAAGAAATGCCTCTTCCCAAGAAGACTGAAGTTAATGCTTCTCAAGTTGAGAAATCAAGTGAGAAGAAAGTGAAGAGTAGACGTTGCTACCTTTGCCGTGAGAAAGGTCACCTCGCTTCTTCATGCACTAGTGGTAACTTATCCAACCCAATTATTATTGATGATGTCTATTCTCTTGGGAAGGATAAGGTTGGCAATGTGTTTGCCAAGTTTGTTGGTACTCAAACTGGTGTCAAGAAAAGAACCATTTGGGTAGCCAAGCCTACTGTGACTAACCTCTTAGGACCCAACTCGGTTGGAGACCACCAAGCTCAAACTTGATCAATAGGTGTTGGTTGGAGGGCATTGGAGACTTGGCTACATTACGAAGAATTAAGGGGACTTCATCATTCTTATTGTCTCAAGCCAAGTCAATTGGATTATCAAGTTTCTATCTTATATCCAATGTGCCTCCTTGCGGTAACTTGTTCTTAAATTGTTTACTTTGAAAGTTACTTGCCCCCCCTTTCATGTGTTTGGTTTTGTTCCTTGCATGTGTTTGTATATGTTGTGCTTCCAACTTGCTTATCTTGAGCAATCAAGTATGTGTGTGTTGGTTTGCACATCATGTACATGTGTGTTGTGCGTTGAGCCTTTTTGCTTCTTGTTTGTATCCTAGTTGGCTCATGTGAGAGATTAATGGAACATCCCATTTTGGGGGAGTGATGTGCTTTGTGCACCTCACAATCCTATAAATGTGTGTACATGAGGAATACCATCTAGTATTGACATTACAAGATTATCTAGTCGCTTGGTGGTATATCTCTCATGAGAAATTCAAATTCTAAATAGTCCATTAATTATCTCTTGTTTGTTCCTCTTATTGCCTCTTGTTAAGTTCTTATTGGTATCACATTATGGGGGAGTAATATGCTAAGTGCATATTACAAGCCTAGAAAATGTGTACATTTGAGATATTGTCACCTAGAATTGATATTGTAGATTATCTTGTTCCTAGGTGGCATGTTAGCTCTACAAGTTGCAATTTGCTTGTGTTTGGTGTGAAGATGATGTCGGATATCCTTGTTATCTACCACCGAGAATTATTTCCAAATACTTCTTGTCTTTGACAATTGGTAGTCTTATGTGTGGTAGAATTTGTTGATCATCTTTACATTGGCTTTTGTTTTACTTGCCTTTTCTCTTGCCAAGGTTTGTGTCAACTCCCGTGTCTTCCATACCACTTGTGGATCTTGTTTATTTCTTGTTCTTATCTAGTGTTTTCTAGATATAGTGAAAGCGGTGATCCCACCTTGTGCATTTTGTATTCAAATACAAATCCTATATAATGCACAACTCGTGGGGGAGCTATTCTATTTTCTTTAGAACACTCTTCTTGTGATCCTTATCAAGTGTGTTTTGGTGGAAGGCAAGCCATTTCTTTTTGGTACTTTGTGCCATCATGAAACTTTGTCGAGAGCTTGGTTTGTTTGGAACCATCCTCTCTTTGGGAGTTTGACATCTTTAGTTTAGTGTGTATCAATGGATATCTCATTCCTTGATGTATCTTTAATGATATCTTCCAAGTGATGATTTCTCCATTTGGTATCCTTTTCACTTGGCATTTCTTTGTCTTTTGGTTTCGGCTTTTGAAAGTCTTGAGCATGCATGTTTACTTCATGTATTTCATTTGGCATGCTTTCTTTCTTTGACTCAATATATAGCGGAAACTCCACCTAGTCTCAATTTGGATGAGATGTGCATGAAATTCATTATCATATCTATATGCACATATTTATGTGGAGTTTGTCCTATGTATTGGTGTTTCTAACTATTTGGTCCCGATGAGGTTGGGTACCGTTTAGTTTGTGTTGTTCATCTAGGAACTTTTGGAGATGCATTGGATGCTCGGCTCACTCTCAAGGAAGGTGTTGTCACCATGTGCATATTGGAGTCAAGCTAGGATGATCAATGAACTACTATCTACCTTCAATTGGTATCTACTACTTCCTTCCAATTATATCTCGGTAACAAGTATCTATTCATGCTTTCCCTTCTTGCATTCAACCTTGTGTAGGTTGCATCTTGGCATGATATTCATTTCATATCTTGTGATACTTGTTTCCTTTCTCAAAGCATCCCAACGATGATCTCTTGTTGCTAGTTGTGATGTCTTTGATGGTTGTGTGATTGGACTTCATTTATATACAATAAGACCATATCTAGCCAAGTGCTATGCTTCCAAGCAAATATCTTATTGGTATATTTATGACTTCCTTGTGGATATCTTGTTCCTTCGTGTTGTAACTATTTCGGGTGTACATCCTTCTTTGTAGATATATATATCATCAAGATTTCGTCTACATAGAACCTTATACACTTGAGAGAAATTACATCTCTAGTTGATATCCTTTCTTTCACGTCCACCCTGTCTTTCTTATGTTATTTCTTTGGTGGCTCCGTGAAAGCTTTTGCCTTGAGTACGTGTCCTCTATCGTTGCATCTTGTTGCACTCTTGTGTGGTGAAGATTATTTTCCTCTTGCTTATCTTTACGAGGCTTTTGCCATCTTATTTGGTATCCCTCGTCTTGATGAGCCTCTCTTCGTCTATATTCACCACGGGTTGTCACAAGCATAGGTTCTCTTATGCTTATTGTGAGCTTGTGAACCCGGTTGCTAGTTGTGTGTGGGAATGACATGCCTTGCACCGTGTATCTCATTCTTTCAAGACTATATTGATGTGTAATGCTCATCCGTACATTAGTCTTCTCTAATGCATTGCCTTGACTCACACACATCTTTTTGGTTGAGCCCATTCTTAAGTCGCCTCTGTTACATGTTTCTCAACCATGTGCTTGTTGCAAGTCCTAGGCTTTGTTTCCCATATGCTCACTTGCACTGGATGTGAGTTTCTATTGATTTTGGGGGAGCTATGATCCTATTTTGTGCACTTTGTATTCAAATACAAAAATTCTTATGTGTGCACAAATCATGGGGAGCTTCTCTAGTTTCTTTAGAACACTCCTTTGCGCTTATCATAATTTCTTTATTCTTGTGGCATGTATGATCATTGGTCTAGTTGGTTCAATTGATATCGCTTGCTTCAATTGGTATCTTCTGATTGCTTGTGTCTCTCTTTGTTATGTCTTTGTGTCATATCTTTTTGTTGCAATCTTTGGGCCTCAATATAGTTTGTCTTCCTCTAAGTATTGGCAGTTGGATATGTGTATTGCATTCCACTCTCTTGTTGAGAAATACACAGTTTATGGAGGAACACCTTTTATTTTGGCCTTCTTAGCTTTTCACCCATTTTGGCAATCGATGCCAATGGGGGAGGAGTTTCAGAGAGTTTTGTGGAGAAGTCTTCTGAGTTTTCTCCTTGCTTTGGTTTTGGTTCCTAAGCATTTGCATCTCATTCTCATGCATCATTGGTTGTTGCATTGCATGGTGATGCATAATTCCTTGTATAAACTCTCTTGAAAGTGATTGTCATCAATTACCAAAATGGGGGAGATTGAAAGAACATGCGGTGCCCCCATGTTTGGTTTTGGTAATTGATGACAATCTCTATGGACTAATGGTTGTCTTGAGTTATATTTGAAGGATTTGTCCATAGGCTTTTCTTGAAGTCCATGTGTTGGTTTCAAGGAGTTTATGAGTTGACCAAGGTGCTATTAAGGAATTATCCAAAGATTGGTCATGCGAGTGTTGAGCTTATTGCAAGCATGTCTTGAAGAAGAAGGTTGTGTGATCATTCATGTTTACCTTCAATACATCATCCAAATGAAGAGAGTTTCAAAGATTCAAGGTTGATCAAGACTAAGTCAATAGTGAATCAAGTTGATTAACTCAAAAAGAGTAGAAGATGTACCGAGAGGGATCAAGTGATCCCATGGTATGGTAAGCATTGTCCATTGCACTTTGTGTACTAACCCATGGTCTATGTGAGAGTTCTATGTGGGGTTAGGTACGTATCCATGGGCTTGGATCAAGAGGAAGATATCATACAACCCATGGAAAGGATGACATCAAGTGGTGATCGTCATCAAGATTGCCGGGTGCAAGTTCAAGTGGAGCATCACGAAGAGATCAAGTGCTTGAATCTTTCCATCCATTGTGGTGTCAATGGACTTGTGAAGATGAGCCGAAGAGTGGCTCACCCATAGTGGACTATGGGGGAGCAATCATCTAGTCTTCATCGAGCCAACACAATCAAGAAAGGTGGTCCACCTTGAGGGAGTGAAGATCATCATCATCTAGCTAAAGTGGACCATGTGCAAGGCAAAGGTTTGCCCTTGATAGGTTTTCTATTTTACCGGTCTCATGGTAGTTGTGGGAGACCGGGTTATAGGATCGATTGCCGTACTATCAAGGGGGGATCTCGATGAGTTGCTTGATCGTATCATTCGTAGAGATCTCAAACCATTGCATCCTTGCATTATGTTTCTTGGTTCTTGTTTGATTCTCTTTGTGAGTCTTAGAGCTTATGGTCATCTTGATGACAAGCTTGAGTTCATCGAAAACGGAGTTCGCATGCGTCTTCTATGATGTTTTCGGTGTTGGAGGTTTTACTGGTCTTATCCGAGGAAGGGTTCTCACCATTTTCTTATGGGCCTTTTCTAAGTTGCTTCTTATTGATATTTCTTTCAATATTGTGTTAGCCCTTGTCGCTAGCTTTCCAACAAACTTGGTTTCATCGAATTCGGAGTCCGTTTGCAAAAGTTGTGGCTGTTTTGGTGAAGGCTGCGGCGGTACTACCGCGACTAGAGCGGATGTAATTTTTTACTACCGCTCTAGAGCGGTACTACCGCGGCTCCTGAGCGGTACTACCGCTCCAGAGCAGTACTACCGTGGCTCCTAAGCGGTAGTACCGCCCCGGACCAAAAACTCGTGTTTTCTCTCTCGTTTGGGCTGTTTTGAGTGTGCTAAGCGGTAGTACCGCTCCTCCAAGCGGTAGTACCGCTTGTGCACGACCTGAGCACATAACGGTTGGATTCGGGAGATCCTATAAAAGGGGGTATTCTTCCCCATTGAACCTTATCCTTTGAGCTCGTGTTCTTTCCCCATTGTTGACCTTCTTCGAGCTTGCTAACTCTCAATTCCTCCATGGATTCTTGCTAGTTTTTGAGGGAAAAGAGAGAGGAGATCTAGATCCACATTCCCACCAATCACTTTCTCCTTTTTGTGAGGGGAACCCTTTGGATCTAGATCTTGGAGTTCTTCGTGTTATTCTTTTGTTCTTCCTCTCATTTTCCTCCCTAGCATTAGTTGCTTTGGTGGGATTTGGGAGAGAAGAACTTGGGAACTCCGTGTGCCCTTGACATTGCATTTGGTACATCGATTTGAGTTCTCCACGGTGATACGTGGAAGTGAAGTTTGAGAAGCTTATTACTCTTGGGTGCTTGGTGCCCTTGAGCTTGTTCCTCTTGGGTGCTTGGGCGCCCTAGACGGTTGGTGGTGTTCGGAGCTCAATCATTGTGGTGTAAAGCTCCGGGCAAGCGTCGGGGTCTCCAATTAGGTTGTGGAGATCGCCCCGAGCAATTTGACGGGTACCGGTGACCGCCCCCAAGGGTTGCCAAAGTGTACGGGTTCGGTGACCGCCCCCAAGGGTCGCCATTTGTACGGGTTTGGTGACCGCCCTCAAGGGTCCCTTAGTGGAATCATGGCATCTTGCATTGTGCGAGGGCGTGAGGAGATTACGGTGGCCCTAGTGGCTTCTTGGGGAGCATTGTGCCTCCACACCGCTCCAAACGGAGATTAGCATCCGCAAGGGTGTGAACTTCGGGATACATCATCGTCTCCGCGTGCCTCGGTTATCTCTTACCCGAGCCCTTTACTTATGCACTTTACTTTGTGATAGCCATATTATTCTTTGTCATATATCTTGCTATCACATAGTTGCTTATCTTGCTTAGCATAAGTTGTTGGTGCACATAGGTGAGCCTAGTTGTTGTAGGTTTTGTGCTTGACAAATTAACCACTAGGTTTATTCCGCATTTGTTCAAGCCTCTACCGTAATTATTTTAGAACGCCTATTCACCCCCCCCCCCCCCCCCTCTAGGCAACATCCACGATCTTTCACTTGCTCCTTTCCCCTCCTTTCCAATAAGGCCCATTAAGGCCCATATACCTCCCGGGGGGTTCCAATAACCTCCCGGAGCTCCGGTATTGTCCCAATCTCACCCGGAACCTTTCCGGTGTCCAAATATAGTCGTCCAATATATCGATCTTCATGTCTCGACCATTTCGAGACTCCTCGTCTTGTCCGTGATCACATCCGAGACTCCGAACAACCTTCGGTACATAAAACCACATAAACTCATAATATAACTGTCATCTTACTTTAAGCGTGCGGACCCTACGGGTTCGAGAATTATGTAGACATGACCGAGACATGTCTCCGGTCAATAACCAATAGCGGAACCTGGATGCTCATATTGGCTCCTACATATTCTACGAAGATCTTTATCGGTCAAACACATAACAACATACGTCGTTCCCTTTGTCATCGGTATGTTACTTCCCCGAGATTGGTCGTCGGTATCTCAATACCTAGTTCAATCTCATTACCGGCAAGTCTCTTTACTTGTTACGTAATGCATCATCTCGTAACTAACTCATTAGCTACATTGCTTGCAAGGCTTGTAGTGATGTGCATTACCGAGAGGGCCCAGAGATACCTCTCCGATAATCGGAGTGACAAATCCTAATCTCAAAATACGTCAACTCAACAAGTACCTTCGGAGACACCTGTAGAGCACCTTTATAATCACTCAGTTACGTTGTGACATTCGGTAGCACACAAAGTGTTCCTCCAGTAAGCAGGAGTTACATAATCTCATAGTCATAGGAACATGTATAAGTCATGAAGAAAGCAATAGCAACATACTAAACGATCAAGTGCTAAGCTAACGGAATGGGTCAAGTCAATCACATCATTCTCCTAATGATGTGATCCCGTTAATCAACTGACAACTCATGTCTATGGTTAGGAAAATTAACCATCTTTGATTTACGAGCTAGTCAAGTAGAGGCATACTAGTGACACTATGTTTGTCTATGTATTCACACATGTATTATGTTTCCGGGTAATACAATTCTAGCATGAATAATAAACATTTATCATGATATGAGGAAATAAATAATAACTTTATTATTGCCTCTAGGGCATATTTCCTTCAGTCTCCCACTTGCACTAGAGTCAATAATCTAGATTACATAGTAATGATTCTAACACCCATGGAGCCTTGGTGCTGATCAAGTTTTGCTCGTGGAAGAGGCTTAGCCAACGGGTCTGCAACATTCAGATCCGTATGTATCTTGCAAATCTCTATGTGTCCCGCCTGGACTTGGTCCTGGATGGAGTTGAAGTGTCTCTTGATGTGCTTGGTTCTCTTGTGAAATCTGGATTCCTTTGCCAAGGCAATTGCACCAGTATTGTCACAAAAGATTTTCATTGGACCCGATGCACTAGGTACGACACCTAGATCGGATATGAACTCCTTCATCTAGACTCCTTCATTTGCTGCTTCCAAGCAGCTATGTACTCCGCTTCACATGTAGATTCCGCTACGACGCTTTGTTTAGAACTGCACCAACTGATAGCTCCACCGTTCAATATAAACACGTACCCAGTTTGTGATTTAGAATCGTCCAGATCAGTGTCAAAGCTTGCATCGATGTAACCATTTACGACTAGCTCTTTGTCACCTCCATAAATGAGAAACATATCCTTAGTCCTTTTTAGGTATTTCGGGATGTTCTTGACCGCTGTCCAGTGATCCACTCCTAGATTACTTTGGTACCTCCCTGCTAAACTAATAGCAAGGCACACATCAGGTCTGGTACACAACATTGCATACATGATAGAGCCTATGGCTAAAGCATAGGGAACTTCTTTCATTTTCTCTCTATCTTCTGCAGTGGTCGGACATTGAGTCTGACTCAATTTCACACCTTGTATTACAGGCAAGAACCCTTTCTTTGCTTGATCCATTTTGAACTTTTTCAAAACTTTATCAACGTATGTACTTTGTGAAAGTCCAATTAAGCGTCTTGATCTATCTCTATAGATCTTGATGCCTAATATGTAAGCAGCTTCACCGAGGTCTTTCATTGAAAAACTTTTATTCAAGTATCCTTTTATGCTATCCAGAAATTCTATATCATTTCCAATCAATAATATGTCGTCCACATATAATATTAGAAATGCTACAGAGCTCCCACTCACTTTCTTGTAAATACAGGCTTCTCCAAAAGTCTGTATAAAACCATATGCTTTGATCACACTATCAAAGCGTTTATTCCAACTCCGAGAGGCTTGCACCAGTCCATAAATGGATCAATGGAGCTTGCACACTTTGTTAGCATCCTTTGGATCGACAAAACCTTCTGGTTGCATCATATACAACTCTTCTTCCAGAAATCCATTCAGGAATGCAGTTTTGACATCCATTTGCCAAATTTCATAATCATAAAATGCGGCAATCGCTAACATGATTCGGACAGACTTAAGCATCGCTACGGGTGAGAAAGTCTCATCGTAGTCAACCCCTTGAACTTGTCAAAAACCTTTCGCAACAAGTCAAGCTTTGTAGACAATAACATTACCATCAGCGTCAGTCTTCTTCTTGAAGATCCATTTATTCTCGATGGCTTTTCGATCATCGGGCAAGTCAACCAAAGTCCACACTTTGTTCTCATACATGGATCCCATCTCAGATTTCATGGCCTCAAGCCATTTTGCAGAATCTGGGCTCATCATCGCTTCCTCATAGTTCGTAGGTTCGCCATGGTCAAGTAACATGACCTCCAGAATAGGATTACCGTACCACTCTGGTGTGGATCTTACTCTGGTTGACCTACGAGGTTCTGTAGTAACTTGATCTGAAGTTTCATGGTGTAGTCGTCACAGGAACCGGTTTCTGTGATGAACTATTTTCCAATAAAGGAGCAGGTACAGTTACCTCATCGAGTTCTACTTTCCTCCCACTCACTTCTTTCGAGAGAAACTCCTTCTCTAGAAAGGATCCATTCTTGGCAACAAATGTCTTGCCTTCGGATCTGTGATAGAAGGTGTACCCAATAGTTTCCTTTGGGTATCCTATGAAGACACATTTCTCCGATTTGGGTTCGAGCTTATCAGGTTGAAGCTTTTTCACATAAGCATCGCAGCCCCAAACTTTAAGAAACGACAACTTTGGTTTCTTGCCAAACCACAGTTCATAAGGCGTTGTCTCAACGGATTTTGATGGTGCCCTATTTAACGTGAATGCGGCCGTCTCTAAAGCATAACGCCAAAACGATAGCGGTCAATCAGTAAGAGACATCATAGATCGCACCATATCAAGTAAAGTACGATTACGATGTTCGGACACACCATTACGTTGTGGTGTTCCGGGTGGCATGAGTTGCGAAACTATTCCGCAATGCTTCAAATGTAAACCAAACTCGTAACTCAAATATTGTCCTCCACGATCAGATCATGGAAACTTTATTTTCTTGTTACGATGATTTTCAACTTCACTCTGAAATTATTTGAACTTTTCAAATGTTTCAGACTTATGTTTCATCAAGTAGATATACCCATATCTGCTCAAATCATCTATGAAGGTGAGAAAATAACGATACCCGTCGCGAGCCTCAACATTCATTGGACCACATACATCAGTATGTATGATTTCCAACAAATCAGTTGCTCGCTCCATAGTTCCGGAGAACGGCGTTTTAGTCATCTTACCCATGAGGCATGGTTCGCAAGTACCAAGTGATTCATAACCAAGTGATTCCAAAAGTGCATTAGTATGGAGTTTCTTCATGCGCTTTACACTAATATGACCAAAACGGCAGTGCCACAAATAAGTTGCACTATCATTATCAACTCTGCATCTTTTGGCTTCAGCATTATGAATATGTGTATCACTACTATCGAGATTCATCAAAAATAGACCACTCTTCAAGGGTGCATGACCATAAAAGATATTACTCATATAAATAGAACAAACATTATTCTCAGATTTAAATGAATAACCGTCTCGCATCAAACAAGATTCAAATATAATGTTCATGCTCAACGCTGGCACCAAATAACAATTATTTAGGTCTAAAACTAATCCCGAAGGTAGATGTGGAGGTAGCGTGTCGACGGTGATCACATTGACTTTGGAACCATTTCCCACGTGCATTGTCACCTCGTCCTTAGCCAGTGTCCGCTTAATCCGTAGTCCCTGTTTTGAGTTGCAAATATTAGCAACAGAACCAGTATCAAATACCCATGTGCTACTGCGAGCTCTGGTAAGGTACACATCAATAACATGTATATCACATATACCTTTGTTCACCTTGCCATCCTTCTTATCCACCAAATACTTGGGGCAGTTCCGCTTCCAGTGACCAGTCTGCTTGCAGTAGAAGCACTCAGTCTCAGGCTTAGGTCCAGACTTAGGTTTCTTCTCTTGAGCAGCAACTTGTTTGTTGTTCTTCTTGAAGTTCCCCTTCTCTTTCCCTTTGCCCTTCTTCTTGAAACTGGTGGTCTTATTGACCATCAACACTTGATGCTCCTTCTTGATTTCTACTTCTGCAGCCTTTGGCATTGCGAAGAGCTCGGGAATTGTCTTATCCATCCCTTGCATATTATAGTTCATCACGAAGCTCTTGTAGCTTGGTGGCAGTGATTGAAGAATTCTGTCAATAACGCTATCATCCGAAGATTAACTCCCAGTTGAATCAAGTGATTATTACACCCAGACATTCTGAGTATATGCTCACTGACAGAACTATTCTCCTCCATCTTGCAGCTGTAGAACTTATTGGAGACTTCATATCTCTCAATCCGGGCATTTGCTTGAAATATTAACTTCAACTCCTGGAACATCTCATATGCTCCATGACGTTCAAAACGTCATTGAAGTCCCGGTTCTAAGCCGTAAAGCATGGCTGAACTATCGAGTAGTCATCAGCTTTGCTCTGCCAGACGTTCATAACATCTGGTGTTGCTCCTGCAGCAGGTTTGGCACCTAGCGGTGCTTCGAGTACGTAATTCTTTTGTGCAGCAATGAGGATAATCCTCAAGTTACGGACCCAGTCCATGTAATTGCTACCATCATCTTTCAATTTTGCTTTCTCAAGGAACGCATTAAAATTCAATGGAACAACAGCACGAGCCATTTATCTACAACAAACATAGACAAGCAAAATACTATCAGGTACTAAGTTCATGATAAATTTAAGTTCAATTAATCATATTACTTAAGAACTCCCACTTAGATAGACATCCCTCTAATCATCTAAGTGATCACGTGATCCAAATCAACTAAACCATAACCGATCATCACGTGAAATGGAGTAGTTTTCAATGGTGGACATCACTATGTTGATCCTATCTACTATATGATTCACGCTCGACCTTTCGGTCTCAGTGTTCCGAGGCCATATCTGCATATGCTAGGCTCGTCAAGTTTAACCTAAATATTCTGCGTGTGCAAAACTGGCTTGCACCCGTTGTAGATGGACGTAGAGCTTATCACACCCGATCATCACGTGGTGTCTAGGCACGACGAACTTTGGCAACGGTGCATACTTAGGGAGAACACTTTTATCTTGAAATTTAGTGAGAGATCATCTTATAATGCTATCGTCAATCAAAGCAAGATAAGATGCATAAAAGATAAACATCACATGCAATCAATATAAGTGATATGATATGGCCATCATCATCTTGTGCTTGTGATCTCCATCTCCGAAGCACCGTCATGATCACCATCGTCACCGGCGCGACACCTTGATATCCATCGTAGCATCGTTGTCGTCTCGCCAACTATTGCTTCTACGACTATCGCTACCGCTTAGTGATAAAGTAAAGCAATTACAGGGCGATTGCATTGCATACAATAAAGTGACAACCATATGGCTCCTGCCAGTTGCCGATAACTCGGTTACAAAACATGATCATCTTATACAATAAAATATAGCATCATGTCTTGACCATATCACATCACAACATGCCCTGCAAAAACAAGTTAGACGTCCTCTACTTTGTTGTTGCAAGTTTTACGTGGCTGTTACGGGCTAAGCAAGAACCGTTCTTACCTACGCATCAAAACCACAACGATAGTTCGTTAAGTTAGTGTTGTTTTAACCTTCTCAAGGACCGGGCGTAGCCACACTCGGTTCAACTAAAGTTGGAGAAACTGACACCCGCCAGCCACCTGTGTGCAAAGCACGTCGGTAGAACCAGTCTCGCGTAAGCGTACGCGTAATGTCGGTCCGGGCCACTTCATCCAACAATACCGCCGAACCAAAGTATGACATGCTGGTAAGTAGTATGACTTCTATCGCCCACAACTCACTTGTGTTCTACTCGTGCATATAACATCTACGCATAAAACCAGGCTCGGACGCCACTGTTGGGGAACATAGTAATTTCAGAAAAATTCGTACACACACGCAAGATCATGGTGATGCATAGCAACGAGAGGGGAGAGTGTATCCACGTACCCTCGTAGACCGAAAGCGGAAGCGTTAGCACAACGCGATTGATGTAGTCGTACGTCTTCACGGCCCAACCGATCAAGCACCGAAACTACGGCACCTCCGAGTTCTTGCACACGTTCAGCTCGATGACGTCCCTCGTACTCCGATCCAGCCGAGTGTCGAGGGAGAGTTCCGTCAGCATGACGGCGTGGTGATGATGATTATGTTCTACCGTCGCAGGGCTTTGCCTAAGCACCGCTACGATATTATCGAGGAGGACTATGGTGGAGGGGGGCACCGCACACGGCTAAGAGATCAATGATCAATTGTTGTCTCTATGGGGTGCCCCCTCCCCCGTATATAAAGGAGTGGATGAGGGGGCCGACCAAGGGGGGTGGCACGCCCTAGGGGGGAGTCCAACTCCCACCGGGAGTAGGACTCCCCCCTTTCCTATTAGGAGAGGGAGAGGGAAGGAAGAGGAAGGAGGGAGGAAGGAAAGGGGGGGCCGCCCCCCTTCCCAATTCGGATTGGGCTTGGGGGGGCGCGCCCCCTCCCTTGCTCCTTTCCCCTCCTTTCCACTAAGGCCCATTAAGGCCCATATACCTCCCAGGGGGTTCCGATAACCTCCCGGAGCTCCAGTATTGTCTCAATCTCACCCAAAACCTTTCCAGTGTACAAATATAGTCGTCCAATATATCGATCTTCATGTCTCGACCATTTCGAGACTCCTCGTCATGTCCGTGATCACATCCGGGACTCCGAACAACCTTTGGTACATCAAAACACATAAACTCATAATATAACTGTCATCTTACTTTAAGCGTGCGGACCCTACGGGTTTGAGAACTATGTAGACATGACCGAGACACGTCTCCGGTCAATAACCAATAGCGGAACCTGGATGCTCATATTGGCTCCTACATATTCTACGAAGATCTTTATCGGTCAAACCGCATAACAACATACGTTGTTCCCTTTGTCATCGGTATGTTACTTGCCCGAGATTCGATCGTCGGTATCTCAATACCTAGTTCAATCTCGTTACCGGCAAGTCTCTTTACTCGTTATGTAATGCATCATCTCGTAACTAACTCATTAGCTACATTGCTTGCAAGGCTTATAGTGAAGTGCATTACCGAGAGGGCCCAGAGATACCTCTCCGACAATCGGAGTGACAAATCCTAATCTCGAAATACGTCAACTCAACAAGTACCTTCGGAGACACCTGTAGAGCACCTTTATAATCACCCAGTTACGTTGTGACGTTTGGTATCACACAAAGTGTTCCTCCAGTAAGCGGGAGTTACATAATCTCATAGCCATAGGAACATGTATAAGTCATGAAGAAAGCAATAGCAACATACTAAACGATCAAGTGCTAAGCTAAGGAATGGGTCAAGTCAATCACATCATTATCCAAATGATGTGATCCCGTTAATCAAATGAAAACTCATGTCTATGGTTAGGAAACTTAACCATCTTTGATTTACGAGCTAGTCAAGTAGAGGCATACTAGTGACACTATGTTTGTCTATGTATTCACACATGTATTATGTTTCCGGGTAATACAATTCTAGCATGAATAATAAACATTTATCATGATATGAGGAAATAAATAATAACTTTATTATTGCCTCTAGGGCATATTTCCTTCAAATATCTCTTATAAGCATGTCGATTTTTTTGGAGTAGATTGGTTTTGCAAGTACGTACCAAATAGGGAAAATAGATATTGCAAGAGGCATAAGCATTTAGAAACTAAAGGGTTGCAAGAAAGGCTTAATGCTAGTGCTGAAAATTTAAATTTCCTTTGCCGTACTTGTGAATTTTGCAATGAACGTGGTCATATACATCTCCAATGCAAATTGTTTCATGATCGAATCGTGTCCAAAAATTGTGATGATTTGATCTCCCTTGCTCATTATAATGAACTTAGTTTGGTTTTGGGTTATGAAGAATTGAAATGTTTAATTAAGGACCTTCTAGAATTTGCCCATGAGAAATTCCTTGATATTGATCTAGAGAAGGTTTATTTGTATTGTGCGGTGAATTGCATTGAAAATCCTTGTATTGCCAATTACATAAAGAAAAGAAAGCAAATAGAAGATGACGAGAATACTAATGACAGGGAAGAGACTTCCCAATATCCTCCTATTATTTCTTATGATGAATTAGGTAACGAGGAGGAGCTTTCTATTCAACCAATCTCATCAATAAGGAGATCAAAGAAGAAGGTTGAACCCACACATAATGTGAAGAAGAAAAAGAAAAGAAGGAGCAACAAAGGTAAAAAGGTATCCCTCCCAAATGATGTTGCTCCTACTACTCATTGTGATGATGATAATTGCTATACTGTTGGTGCTATCCATACTATTAATGATGAGAGTGATTATGCTTATGATATGAAAAGGCCCAAGCTTGGGGAAGCTATGTTTGATGAGGATGAAATATTTGAGAATATATTTGCTGGAGTTAATGTTTGTCCCAAGCTTGGGGATGCTACGTTTAATGAAGATGATATTTTCAGCCTCCCAATTTTTGATATGCAAAGTTGTTATGATGATAGCATGCCTCTTACCTATGATGATTATATTGATGAAAGTGGGTTTGGAAGAGTTTCAACTTTAGGAAGTAGTGATCCCACTATTTTGGAGGATGTTGAATTTTATTTTGATGAATATGAAAGTGGATTTGGAAGAGTGCCAACTTTATTCAGTGATGATTCCACTATCTTGGGAAAGGTTTCAATCGATTATGATGAGAACGAAGTTGCTACTTATGATGATTATTGTGATGAAACTTATGCTATAAAAAATAGTGATGATTATATTTATAAAACTTGTCATGATTATGATTACCCTTTTTCTAAATATTACTCTTTTAATGTGGAAAGAATTTTTAGTATTCGAGTCTCTTATGATACTCCCACTATTCCGAATGAGAAGAATTTTGCTTATGTGGAGAGTAGTAAAAATTCTATGCTTGTAGATCATGAAAGGAATGCTTTAGGTGCTGGTTATATTGTTGAATTCATTCATGATGCTACTGAAAATTATTATGAGGGAGGAACATATGCTTTTAGGAATTGCAATAATATCAAGTTTCCTCTCTATGTGCTTAAAATCTTGAAGTTATGCTTGTTTTGCCTTCCTATGCTAGTTGATTATTGTTCCCATAAGTTGTTTTCTCACAAAATCCCTATGCATAGGAAGTGGGTTAAACTTAAATGTGCTAGTCATATGCTTCATGATGCTCCCGTTATGTTTCAATTCTTATCTTTTATGTGAGCATCATTGTCATCATCATGCCTAGCTAGAAAGGCATTAAAGAAAAGCGCTTGTTGGGAGACAACCCAATATTTATCCTTACTGTTTTAGTGTGTTCACATGATTATGCTACTGTAGTAATCATGTTTTATAGCTTTTGTTTCAATAAAGTGCCAAGTAAGACCTTTAGGATAGCTTACGGTGATAGTTGTGTTGATCCTGCTGAAAATCAGAAACTTTTGCACCCAGTAAATTAGTTTTTATAATTCACAGAAACGTGATTCTGATCTGATTCGTTTTTCTATGGATTTTTACACAAATTTCTAAGGACTTCATAATTTGGTAGGATTTTTGGAGTTCCAGACGTATATGTTTGATACAGACTACTACAAACTGTTCTGTTTTTGACAGATTCTGTTTTCTATGTGTTGTTTGCTTATTTTGATGAATCTATGAGTAGTATCGGAGGGTATGAACCATAGATAAGTTGGAGTACAGTAGATATTACACCAATATAAAGTTAGAATGAGTTCATTACAGTACCTAAGTGGTGGTTTTATTTTCTTATACTAACGGAGCTTACGAGTTTTCTGTTGAGTTTTGTGTTGTGAAGTTTTCAAGTTTTGGGTAAAGATTCAATGGACGATGGAATAAGGAGTGGCAAGAGCCTAAGCTTGGGGATGCCCAAGGCACCCCAAGGTAATATTCAAGGACAACCAAGATCCTAAGCTTAGGGATGCCCCAGATGGCATCCCCTCTTTCGTCTTTGTTCATCGGTAACTTTACTTGGAGCTAAATTTTTATTCACCACATGATATGTGTTTTGCTTGGAGATTCATTTTCTCTTGTTAGTATTTGCTTGCTGTTATTTAGAATAATTTTTTGCATTTCAATAAAAATGTCAAGGATGGCCTTTACCATGCTTATTTTGCTAGTATACATGTTGCTGTTTGAAAACAGAAAGTTTACCGCTGTTGCAAAAATTCCCTAGAAAGGTCAGAGAATGGTATAATGTTGAATTTTTTTGCATAATGAGCTCTGATAAATCTTATACAGCGTAGTATTTTTCTCATAATTTTTGGAGTTAGGGAAGTATTGATACTCTTGCATTCTTTACAGACTATACTGTTTTGGCAGGTTGCTGTTATGTTTGCATATGTTTGCTCGTTTAATGATTTTATTTGAGGATAGGAGTATTAAATATGCAGAGGCATTTAGTATTAAATGTTGAATAATAATTTTAGGGATTTGTTACAGTAGAAAATGATAAGGTTTTGCGTTGGTTTATACTAACTTATCGCACGAGTTCCTGTTGAGTTTTATGTGGATGAAGTTTTTGAGAAATAGAGAAACCATGATATGAGAGGGATTAAGGAGACACAAAAGTTCAAGATTGGGGATGCCCAAGGCACCCTAAGATAATATTTCAAGAAGTCTCAAGCATCTAAGCTTGGGGATGCCCCGTTAGGCATCCCACCTTTCTTCTTCAACAGCTATCGGTTAGTATCGGTTGAGCCTAAGTTTTTGCTTCTTCACATGAGTTGTGCTATCCTTGCAATGTCATTTTATTTTGCTTTGCTTGTTGTTTGAATAAAGTACTTAAGATCTGAAATTCTTTAATGAGAGAGAGTCTTCACATACTTACATGATTATTTAGCTACTCATTGATCTTCACTTGTATCTTTTTGGAGTAGTTTTTCATTTACTCGTGTGCTTCACTTATATCCTATGAGTAAATTGTTGAATGAGTTGATTGTCATAAATCTGAAATTATATATGTCTCATTTGCTTATCCCATGGGGAGTAATGACTTCACAACTAAGAAGAAGAGGTTGTAAATTTATTGAAGGATAGCAAGCATTGTATTGGTCATTTGAACAATTCATGGAAGAATATTGAAGGAATATTGAAGGAAGAGAGATTTCACATATAAATATTATAATTGTGAGCACTCATTAGGTATGACATGCTAAAGAGTTGATGTTGGACAAGGAAGACAACATAATGGGTTATGTTTTCTCACATCTCAGTTAAAGTATATTGTCATGGATCATTCAAACATGTTGAGCTTACCTTTCCCCCTCATGCTAGCCAAAATTCCTTGGACCAAGTAGAGATACTACTTGTGCTTCCAAATATCCTTAAACCCAGTTTTGCCATGAGAGTCCACCATACCTACCTATGGATTGAGTAAGATCCTTCAAGTAAGTTGTCATTGGTGCAAGCAATAAAAATTGCTCTCTAAATATGTATGATCTATTAGTGTGAAGAAAATAAGCTTTATACGATCTTGTTATGGAAGCAATAAAAGCGACGGACTGCATAATAAAGGTCCATATACAAGTGGAAATATAAAGCGACGTTCTTTTGCATTAAGATTTTGTGCATCCAACCATAAAAGTGCATGACAACCTCTGCTTCCCTCTGCGAAGGGCCTATCTTTTACTTTATGTCTTTTACTTTATGCAAGAGTCAAGGTGATCTTCACCTTTCCCTTTTTCATTTTATCCTTTGGCAAGCACCTCGTGTTGGAAAGATCCTGATATATATATATATATATATATATATATATATATATATATATATATATATATATATATATATCCAATTGGATGTAAGTTAGCATGAACTATTATTGTTGACATCACCCAAAGGTGAATACGTTGGGAGGCAACACTATAAGCCCCTATCTTTCTCAGTGTCCGATTAAAACTCCATAACCATTAGTATTGCATGAGTGTTAGCAATCATGGAAGACTATATGATAGTTGAGTATATGGAGTTTGCTAAATCAAACCTCTGACATAGACCCTTCCTGAAAATAAGATGAATTGTAATTGTTTGATGACTAAGAATGAAGTTTGCTAGTTTTCAAGAAAGTTTATGGTCTATGCTTTAACATGTGAATAGCTTGTTACTTGATCTTGAGAAGTTTTATGAGATGAACTACTGTTATGACATATAATCATGCTAGAAAAGGTGATTGAAATTATCATTGATCAAACTTGTGCACCTTCTAGCATTCACACTTCATAAATTCTTTCTTTTATCATTTACCTACTCGAGGACGAGCAGGAATTAAGCTTGGGGATGCTAATACGTCTCCAACATATCTATAATTTATGAAGCATTCATGCTATTTTATTATCTGTTTTGAATGTTTATGGGCTTTATTATACACTTTTATATTACTTTTGGGACTAACCTATTAACCGGAGGCCCAGCCCATATTGCTATTTTATTGCCTATTTCAGTGTTTCGAAGAAAAGAATATCAAACGGAGTCCAAATGGAATGAAACCTTCAGGAGCGTGATTTTTGGAATGAACGTAACCTAGGAAACTTGGAGTTGAAGTAAAGGAAGCTTCGAGGAGGCCACGAGATAGGGGGTGCGCCTGCTACGTCTCGAGCTTGCGTTGGTTTTCCCCGAAGAGGAGAGGATGATGCAGCACAGTAGCGTAAGTATTTCCCTCAGTTTTTGAGAACCAAGGTATCAATCCAGTAGGAGGTCACGCGCAAGTCCCTCGTACCTGCACAACACGATAACAACTCGCAACCAACGCTTAGGGGTTGTCAATCCCTTCACGGTCACTTACGAGAGTGAGATCTGATAGAGATAATATTTTTGGTATTTTTGATAGATACATGCAAAGTAAAAAGTAAAGGCAAAGTAAAAACAAAGCAAGTAAATAAAGTGATATAGATTGATATGATGAGAATAGACCCGGGGGCCATAGGTTTCACTAGTGGCTTCTCTCAAGAGCATAAGTATTCTATGGTGGGTGAACAAATTACTGTTGAGCAATTGACAGAATTGAGCATAGTTATGAGTATATCTAGGCAATGATCATGTATATAGGCATCACATCCGGAACAAGTAGATCGAAACGATTCTGCATCTACTACTATTACTCCACTCATCGACCGCTATCCAGCATGCATCTAGAGTATTAAGTTAAAAACAGAGTAACGCTTTAAGCAAGATGACATGATGTAGAGGGATAAATTCATGCAATATGATAAAAAAAACCATCTTGTTATCCTCGATGGCAACAATACAATACGTGCCTTGCAACTCTTTCTGTCACTGAGTAAGGACACCGCAAGATTGAACCCAAAGCCATGCACTTCTCCCATTGCAAGAACTACCAATCTAGTTGGCCAAACCAAACGGATAATTCGAAGAGACTTGCAAAGATAACTCAATCATACATAAAAGAATTCAGAGAAGAATCAAATATTTTCCATAGATAATACTGGATCATAAACCCACAATTCATCGGTCTCAACAAACACACCGCAAAAAGAAGATTACATCGAATAGATCTCCACGAGAGAGGGGGATAACATTGTATTGAGATCCAAAAAGAGAGAAGAAGCCATCTAGCTACTAGCTATGGACCCGAAGGTCTGAAGTAAACTACTCACACTTCATCGGAGGGGCTATGGTGATGATGTAGAAGCCCTCCATGGTGGATGCCCCCTCCGGCGGAGCTCCGGAACAGGCCCCAAGATGGGATCTCGTGGATACATAAGGTTGCGGCGGTGGAATTAGATTTTTGGCTCCCCCTTTGATCATACGGGGATACGTAGGTATATATAGGAGGAAGGAGTACGTCGGTTGAGCTCCAAGGGGCCCACGAGGTAGGGGGCGCACCCAGGGGGCGCGCCCTCCACCCTCGTGACCTCCTCGGAAGCTTCTTGGAGTAGGGTCCAAGTCTCCTAGATCACGTTCGGTTGGAAAATCACGATCCCGAAGGTTTCATTTCGTTTGGACTCCGTTTGATATTCTGTTTCTTCGAAATACTGAAAAAGGCAAAAAACAGCAATTCTCGGTTGGGCCTCCGGTTAATAGGTTAGTCCCAAAAGTAATATAAAAGTGAAAAATAAAGCCCAATATAGTCCAAAACAGTAGATAAAGTAGCATGGAGCAATCAAAAATTATAGATACGTTGGAGACATATCAGCACCCACCCCCCTGGGCGCACCCTCCACCCTCGTGGGCCCCTCGAGGCTCCCCCGACCGACTTCTTTCGCCTATATATTCCCATATACCCTAAAAACATCGAAGGACAAGATAGATCGGGAGTTCCGCCACTGCAAGCCTCTGTAGCCACCAAAAACCTCTCGGGAGCCCGTTCCGGCACCCTGCCGGAGGGGGGATCCCTCACCGGTGGCCATCTTCATCATCCCGGCGCTCTCCATGACGAGGAGGGAGTAGTTCACCCTCGGGGCTGTGGGTATGTACCAGTAGCTATGTGTTTGATCTCTCCCTCTCGTGTTCTCTCTATGGCACGATCTTGATGTATCGCGAGCTTGCTATTATAGTTGGATCTTATGATGTTTCTCCCCCTCTACTCTCTTATGATGAATTGAGTTTTCCCTTTGAAGTTATCTTATCGGATTGAGTATTTAAGGATTTGAGAACACTTGACGTATGACTTGCCGTGCTTATCTGTGGTGACAATGGGATATCATGTGATCCGCTTGATGTATGTTTTGGTGATCAACTTGCGGGTTCCGCCCATGAACCTATGCATAAGGGTTGGCACACATTTTCGTCTTGACTCTTTGGTAGAAACTTTGAGG
Organism: Triticum timopheevii; assembly: GCA_963921465.1. Classification (NCBI taxonomy): domain Eukaryota; kingdom Viridiplantae; phylum Streptophyta; class Magnoliopsida; order Poales; family Poaceae; genus Triticum; species Triticum timopheevii. Next base: position 307,907,693 of record OY997262.1, on the reverse strand, counting down.
CACTCTTTGAAGTACTTTGTGTTGGTTGGATAGATTAATATGAGATTGTGTGATGCATATTGTATAATCATGCCCACGGATACTTGAGGTGACAATGGAGTATCTAGCTGACATTAGGGTTTTGGTTGATTTGTGTCTTAAGGTGTTATTCTAGTACAAACTCTTGAATAGATCGATCCGAAAGAATAACTTTGAGGTGGTTTCATACCCTACCATAATCTCTTCGTTTGTTCTCCACTATTAGTGGCTTCAGAGTGACTCTTTGTTGCATGTTGAGGGATAGTTATGTGATCCAATTATGTTATTATTGTTGAGAGAACTTGCACTAATGAAAGTATGAACCCTATGCCTTGTTTCCTACCATTGCAATACCGTTTACGCTCACTTTTATCGTTAATTACCTTGCTGTTTTTATATTTTCAGATTACAAAAACCTATATCTACCATCCATATTGCACTTGTATCACCATCTCTTTGCCAAACTAGTGCACCTATACAATTTACCATTGTATTGGGTGTGTTGGGGACACAAGAGACTCTTTGTTATTTGGTTGCAGGGTTGCTTAAGAGAGACCATCTTCATCATATGCCTCCCACGAATTGATAAACCTTAGGTCATCCACTTGAGGGAAATTTGCTACTGTCCTACAAACCTCTGCACTTGGAAGCCCAACAACGTCTACAAGAAGAAGGTTGTGTAGTAGACATCAACACCCAATGTTAATGGTTATTGTGTTGGGGAACGTAGTAATTTCAAAAAAAATTCCTACGCACACGTAAGATCATGGTGATGCATAGCAATGAGAGGGGAGAGTGTTGTCTGCGTACCCTCGTAGACCGAAGCGGAAGCGTTGACGCAACGTAGAGGAAGTAGTCGTACGTCTTCCCGGTCCAACCGATCCAAGAACCGTTACTCCGGCACCTCCTAGTTCTTGACACACGTACAGCTCGATGACGCACCCCGGGCTCCGATCCAGCAAAGCTTCGGGGAGGAGTTCCGTCAGCACGACGGCGTGGTGACGATCTTGATGTTCAACTGTCGCAGGGCTTCACCTAAGCACCGCTACAATATGACCGAGGTGTAATATCGTGGAGGGGGGCACCGCACACGGCTAAGGAACGATCACGAAGATCAACTTGTGTGTCTATGGGGTGCCCCCTGCCCCCGTATATAAAGGAGTGGAGGAGGGGAGGGCCGGCCCTCTCTATGGCGCGCCCTAGGGGAGTCCTACTCCCACCGGGAGTAGGATTCCCCCTTTCCTAGTCCAACTAGGAGTCCTTCCAAGTAGTAGGAGTAGGAGACAAGGAAGGGGAAGAGAGAAGGGAAGGAAGGAGGGGGTGTGGCCCCTCCCCCTAGTCCAACTCGGACTAGGCCATGGGGGGGCGCGTGGCCAGCCCTAGGCAGCCCCTCTTTCTTTCCCGTATGGCCCAATAAGGCCCAATACTTCTCCCCGGCGAATTCCCGTAACTCTCCGGTACTCCGAAAAATACCCGAATCATTCGGAACCTTTCCGAACTCCGAATATAGTCGTCCAATATATCGATCTTTACGTCTCGACCATTTCGAGACTCCTCGTCATGTCCCCGATCTCATCCGAGACTCCAAACTCCTTCGGTACATCAAAACTCATAAACTCATAATATAATTATCATCGAAACCTTAAGCGTGTGGACCCTACGGTTCGAGAACAATGTAGACATGACCGAGACATGTCTCCGGTCAATAACCAATAGCAGGACCTGGATGCCCATATTGGTTCCTACATATTCTACGAAGATCTTTATCGGTCAGACCGCATAACAACATACGTTGTTCCCTTTGTCATTGGTATGTTACTTGCTCGAGATTCGATCGTCGGTATCCAATACCTAGTTCAATCTCGTTACCGGCAAGTCTCTTTACTCGTTCCGTAATACATCATCTCGCAACTAACTCATTAGTTGTAATGCTTGCAAGGCTTAAGTGATGTGCATTACCAAGAGGGCCCAGAGATACCTCTCCGACATTCGGAGTGACAAATCCTAATCTCGAAATACGCCAACCCAACAAGTACCTTTGGAGACACCTGTAGAGCACCTTTATAATCACCCAGTTATGTTGTGACGTTTGGTAGCACACAAAGTGTTCCTCCAGTAAACGGGAGTTGCATAATCTCATAGTCATAGGAACATGTATAAGTCATGAAGAAAGCAATAGCAACATACTAAACGATCAGGTGCTAAGCTAACGGAATGGGTCATGTCAATCAGATCATTCAACTAATGATGTGATCCCGTTAATCAAATAACAACTCTTTGTCCATGGTTAGGAAACATAACCATCTTTGATTAACAAGCTAGTCAAGTAGAGGCATACTAGTGACACTCTGTTTGTCTATATATTCACACATGTATTATGTTTCCGGTTAATACAATTCTAGCATGAATAATAAACATTTATCATGATATAAGGAAATAAATAATAACTTTATTATTGCCTCTAGGGCATATTTCCTTCAGTCTCCCACTTGCACTAGAGTCAATAATGTAGTTCACATCGCCATGTGATTTAACACCAATATTCATATCTGTATATGATTAACACCCATAGTTCACATCTTCATGTGACCAACACCCAAAGGGTTTACTAGAGTCAATAATCTAGTTCACAGCGCTATGTGATTAACACCCAAAGAGTACTAAGGTGTGATCATGTTTTGCTCGTGAGAGAATCTTAGTCAACGGGTCTGTCATATTCAGAGCCATATGTATTTTGCAAATATTCTATGTCTACAATGCTCTGCACGGAGCTACTCTAGCTATTTGCTCCCACTTTCAATATGTATCCAGATTAAGACTTAGAGTCATGTGGATCAGTGCCAAAACTTGTATCGACGTAACCCTTTACGACGAACCTTTTGTCACTTCCATAATCATATCCTTATTCCACTAAGGATAATTTTGACCGCTGTCCAGTGATCTACTCCTAGATCACTATTGTACTCCCTTGCCAAACTCAGTGTAGGGTATATAATAGATCTGGTACACAGCATGGCATACTTTATAGAACCTATGGCCAAGGCATAGAGAATGACTTTCATTCTCTTTCTATCTTCTGCCGTGGTTGGGTTTTGAGTCTTACTCAATTTCACACCTTGTAACACAGGTAAGAACTCTTTCTTTGACTGTTCCATTTTGAACAACTTCAAAATCTTGTCAAGGTATGTACTCATTGAAAAAACTTATCAAGCGTCTTGATCTATCTCTATAGATCTTGATGCTCAATATGTAAGCAGCTTCACCGAGGTCTTTCTTTGAAAAACTCTTTTCAAACACTCCTTTATGCTTTGCAAAATAATTCTACATTATTTCCGATCTACAATATGTCATTCACATATACTTATCAGAAATGTTGTAGTGCTCCCACTCACTTTCTAGTAAATACAGGCTTCACCGCAAGTCTGTATAAAACTATATGCTTTGATCAACTTATCAAAGCGTATATTCCAACTCCGAGATGCTTGCACCAGTCCATAGATGGATCGCTGGAGCTTGCGTATTTTGTCAGCACCTTTAGGATTGACAAAACCTTATGGTTGCATCATATACAACTCTTCTTTAAATCCATTAAGGAATATAGTTTTGTTTATCCATTTGCCAGATTTCATAAAAATGTGGCAATTGCTAACATGATTTGGACAGACTTAAGCATCGCTACGAGTGAGAAAATTTCATCGTAGTCAACACCTTGAACTTTGTCAAAAACCTTTTTCGACAAGTCTAGCTTTGTAGATAGTAACACTACTATCAACGTCTGTCTTCCTCCTGAAGATCCATTTATTTTCTATGGTTTGCCGATCATCGGGCAAATCCACCAAAGTCCATACTTTGTTCTCATACATGGATCCCATCTCAGATTTCATGGCCTCAAGCCATTTCGCAGAATCTGGGCTCATCATCGCTTCCTCATAGTTCGTAGGTTCGTCATGGTCAAGTAGCATGACCTCCAGAATGGGATTACCGTACCACTCTGGTGCGGATCCCACTCTGGTTGACCTACGAGGTTCGGTAGTAACTTGATCTGAAGTTATATGATCATCATCATTAGCTTCCTCACTAGTTGGTGTAGTAGTCACAGGAACAGATTTCTGTGATGAACTACTTTCCAATAAGGGAGAAGGTACAATTACCTTATCAAGTTCTACTTTCCTCCCACTCACTTCTTTCGAGAGAAACTCCTTCTCTGGAAAGGATCCATTCTCAGCAACGAATGTCTTGTCTTCGAATCTGTGATAGAAGGTGTACCCAACAGTCTCCTTTGGGTATCCTATGAGGACGCATTTCTTCGATTTGGGTTTGAGCTTATCAGGATGAAACTTTTTCACATAAGCATCACAACCCCAAACTTTAAGAAACGACAACTTTGGTTTCTTGCTAAACCACAGTTCATATAGTGTCGTCTCAACGGATTTAGATGGTGCCCTATTTAACGTGAATGCAGTTGTCTCTAATGCATGATCCCAAAACGATATTGGTAAATCGGTAAGAAACATCATAGATTGTACTATATCCAATAAAGTACGGTTATGACGTTCGGACACACCATTATGATGTGGTGTTCCAGGTGGCATGAATTTGTGAAACTATTCCACATTGTTTTAATTGAAGACCAAACTCGTAATTCAAATATTCGTCTCCGCGAACAGATCGCAGAAACTTTATTTTCTTGTTACGATGATTTTTCCACTTCACTATGAAATTCTTTCAACCTTTCAACTATTTCAGACTTATGTTTTATCAAGTAGATATACCCATATCTGCTCAAATCATCTTGTGAAGGTCAGAAAATAACGATACTTGCCACGAGCATCAACACTCATTGGATCGCATACATTACTATATATTATTTCCAATAAGTCAGTAGCTCGTTCCATTGTTCCGGAGAACGGAGTTTTAGTCATCTTGCACAAAAGGCACGGTTCGCAAGCATCAAATGATTCATAACCAAGTGGTTCCGAAAATCCATCTTTATGGAGTTTCTGCATGCGCTTTACACCGATATGACCAAAAACGGCAGTGCCACAAATAAGTTGCACTATCATTATTAACTTTGCATCTTTTGGCCTCAATATTATGAATATGTGTATCACTACGATCGTGATCCAACAAACTATTTTCATTGGGTGTATGACCATTGAAGGTTTTATTCATGTAAATAGAACAACAATTATTCTCTGATTTTAAATGAATAACTGTATTGCAATAAACATGATCAAATCATATTCATGCTCAACGCAAACGCCAAATAACGTTTATTTAGGTTTAACACTAATCCCGAAAGTATAGGGAGTGTGCGATGATGATCATATCAATCTTGGAACTACTTCCAACACTCATCGTCACTTCCCCTTCAACTAGTCTCTGTTTATTCTGTAACTCCTGTTTCGAGTTACTAATCTTAGCAACCGAATAAGTATCAAATACTCAGGGGCTACTATAAACACTAGTAAGGCACACATCAATAATCTGTATATCAAATATAGCCTTGTTCACTTTGCCATCCTTCTTATCCACCAAATATTCAGGGCATTTCCGCTTCCAGTGACCATTTCCTTTGCAGTGTAAACACTCAGTTTCAGGCTATGGTCCAGCTTTGGGCTTCTTCGCAGGAGTGACAACTTGCTTGTCTTTCCACTTGAAGTTCCCTTTCTTTCCCTTTGCCCTTCTCTTGAAACTAGTGGTCTTGTCAATCATCAACACTTGATGCTCTTTCTTGATTTCTACCTTCGTCGATTTCAACATCACGAAGAGCTCGGGAATCGTTTTCGTCATCCCTTGCATACTATAGTTCATCACGAAGTTCTAGTAACTTAGTGATGGTGACTAGAGAATTCTGTCAATCACTATCTTATCTGGAAGATTAACTCCCACTTGATTCAAGCGATTGAAGTATCCAGACAATCTGAGTACATGCTCACTAGTTGAGCGATTCTCCTCCATCTTTTAGCTATAGAACTTGTTGGAGACTTCATATCTCTCAACTCGGGTATTTGCTTGAAATATTAACTTCAATTCCTGGAACATCTCATATGGTCCATGATGTTCAGAACATCTTCGAAGTCCCGATTCTAAGCCATAAAGCATGGTGCACAAAACTATCAAGTAGTCATCATATTGAGCTAGCCAAACGTTCATAACGTCTGCATCTGCTCCTGCAATAGGTCTGTCACCTAGCGGTGCATTAAGGACATAATTATTCTGTGCAACAATGAGGATAAACCTCAGATCACGGATCAAATCCGCAACATTGCTACTAACATTTTTCAACACAATTTTCTCTTAGGAACATATCAAAATAAACATATGAAAGCAACAACCCAAGCTATTGATCTTACAACATAATTTGCAAAATACTACCAGGACTAAGTTCATGATAAATTAAAGTTCAGTTAATCATATTACTTAAGAACTCCCACTTAGACAGACATCTCTCTAGTCATCTAAGTGCTCACGTGATCCAAATCAACTAAACCATAACCGATCATCACGTGAGATGGAGTAGTTTTCAATGGTGAACATCACTATGTTGATCATATCTACTATATGATTCACGCTCGACCTTTCGGTCTCCGTGTTCCGAGGCCATATCTGCATAAGCTAGGCTCGTCAAGTTTAACCTGAGTATTCCGCGTGTGCAAAACTGGCTTGCACCCGTTGTAGATGGATGTAGAGCTTATCACACCCGATCATCACGTGGTGTCTGGGCACGACGAACTTTGGCAACGGTGCATACTCAGGGAGAACACTTCTTGATAATTAGTGAGAGATCATCTTAAAATGCTACCGTCAATCAAAGTAAGAATAAGATGTATAATAGATAAACATCATATGCAATCAAAATATGTGACATGCTATGGCCATGATCATCTTACGCCTTTGATCTCCATCTCCAAAGTACTGTCATGATCTCTATCGTCACCGGCACGACACCATGATCTTCATCATCTTGATCTATATCAATGTGTCATCACATGGTCGTCTCGCCAACTATTGCTCTTGCAACTATTGCTATCGCATAGCGATAAAGTAAAGCAATTCTATGGCACTTGCATCTTATGCAACAAACAGACATCCATAGGGCTTCTGCCAGTTGCCGATAACTTCAACAAAACATGATCATCTCATACAACAATTTATATCTCATCACGTCTTGACCATATCACATCACAACATGCCCTGCAAAAACAAGTTAGACGTCCTCTACTTTGTTGTTGCAAGTTTTACGTGGCTGCTACAGGCTGAGCAAGAACCGTTCTTACCTACGCATCAAAACCACAACGATAGTTCGTCAAGTTGGTGCTGTTTTAACCTTCGCAAGGACCAGGCGTAGCCACACTCGGTTCAACTAAAGTTGGAGAAACAGACACCCGCTAGTCACCTGTGTGCAAAGCACGGCGGTAAAACCAGTCTTGCATAAGCGTACGCGTAATGTCGGTCCGGGCCGCTTCATCCAACAATACCGCCGAACCAAAGTATGACATGCTGGTAAGCAGTATGACTTGTATCGCCCACAACTCACTTGTGTTCTACTCGTGCATATAACATCAACGCATAAACCTAGGCTCTGATGCCACTGTTGGGGAACGTAGTAATTTCAAAAAAATTCCTATGCACACGCAAGATCATGGTGATGCATAGCAACGAGAGGGGAGAGTGTTGTCTACGTACCCTCGTAGACCGAAGCGGAAGCATTGACGCAATGTAGAGGAAGTAGTCGTACGTCTTCCCGGTCCAACCGATCCAAGCACCATTACTCCGGCACCTCCGAGTTCTTGACACACGTACAGCTCGATGACGCACCCCGGGCTCCGATCCAGCAAAGCTTCGGGGAGGAGTTCCGTCAGCACGACGGCGTGGTGACGATCTTGATGTTCAACTGTCGCAGGGCTTCGCCTAAGCACCGCTACAATATGACCGAGGTGTAATATCATGGAGGGGGGCACCACACATGGCTAAGGAACGATCACGAAGATCAACTTGTGTGTCTATGGGGTGCCCCCTGCCCCCATATATAAAGGAGTGGAGGAGGGGAGGGCCGGCCCTCTCTATGGCGCGCCCTAGGGGAGTCCTACTCCCACCGGGAGTAGGATTCCCCCTTTCCTAGTCCAACTAGGAGTCCTTCCAAGTAGTAGGAGTAGGAGACAAGGAAGGGGAAGAGAGCAGGGAAGGAAGGAGGGGGTGTGGCCCCTCCCCCTAGTCCAATTCGGACTAGGCCATGGGGGGCGCGCGACCTGCCCTAGGCAGCCACTCTCTCTTTCCCATATGGCCCAATAAGGCCCAATACTTCTCCCCGGCGAATTCGCATAACTCTCCGGTACTCCGAAAAATACCCGAATCATTCGGAACCTTTCTGAACTCCGAATATAGTCGTCCAATATATCGATCTTTACGTCTCGACCATTTTGAGACTCCTCGTCATGTCCCCGATCTCATCCGAGACTCCGAACTCCTTCGGTACATCAAAACTCATAAACTCATAATATAATTGTCATCGAAACCTTAAGCGTGCGGACCCTACGGTTCGAGAACAATGTAGACATGACCGAGACACGTCTCTGGTCAATAACCAATAGCGGGACCTGGATGCCCATATTGGTTCCTAAATATTCTACGAAGATCTTTATCGGTCAGACTGCATAACAACATACGTTGTTCCCTTTGTCATCGGTATGTTACTTGCCCAAGATCCGATCGTCGGTATCCAATACCTAGTTCAATCTCGTTACCGGCAAGTCTCTTTACTCGTTCCATAATACATCATCTTGCAACTAACTCATTAGTTGTAATGCTTGCAAGGCTTAAGTGATGTGCATTACCGAGAGGGCCCAGAGATACCTCTCCAACATTCGGAGTGACAAATCCTAATCTCGAAATACGCCAACCCAACAAGTACCTTTGGAGACACCTGTAGAGCACCTTTATAATCACCCAGTTACATTGTGACGTTTGGTAGCACACAAAGTGTTCCTCCGGTAAATGGGAGTTGCATAATCTCATAGTCATAGGAACATGTATAAGTCATGAAGAAAGCAATAGCAACATACTAAACGATCGGGTGCTAAGCTAACGGAATGGGTCATGTCAATCAGATCATTCAACTAATGATGTGATCCCGTTAATCAAATAACAACTCTTTGTCCATGGTTAGGAAACACAACCATCTTTGATTAACAAGCTAGTCAAGTAGAGGCATACTAGTGACACTCTGTTTGTCTATATATTCACACATGTATTATGTTTCCGGTTAATACAATTCTAGCATGAATAATAAACATTTATCATGATATAAGGAAATAAATAATAACTTTATTATTGCCTCTAGGGCATATTTCCTTCATATTGAATCTTGATCGTAGTGATACACATATTCATAATATTGATGCCAAAAGATGCAAAGTTGATAATGATAGTCTAACTTATTTGTGGCACTGCCATTTGGGTCATATCGGTGTAAAGCACATGAAGAAACTCCATAAAGATGGAGTTTTGGATTCACTTGATTATGAATCATTTGATACTTGCGAACCGTGCCTTATGGGCAAGATGACTAAAACTCCGTTCTCCGGAACAATGGAACAAGCTACCGACTTATTGGAAATAATACGTACTGATGTATGCGGTCCAATGAGTGTCGATGCTCGTGGTGGGTATCATTATTTTCTGACCTTCACAGATGATTTGAGCAGATATGGGTATATCTACTTAATGAAACACAAGTCTGAAACATTTGAAAAGTTCAAAGAATTTCAGAGTGAAGTGGAGAATCATCGTAACAAGAAAATAAAGTTCCTACGATCTGATCACGGATGAGAATATTTGAGTTATGAGTTTGGCCTTCATTTAAAAAATGTGGAATAGTTTCACAGCTCATGCCACATGGACACCACAGCGTAATGGTGTGTCCGAACGTCGTAACCGCACTTTATTAGATATGGTGTGATATATGATGTCTCTTACCAATTTACCACCATCGTTTTGGGGTTATGCATTAGAGACAGCTGCAATCACATTAAAAAGGGCACCATCAAAATTCATTGAGACGACACTGTATGAACTATGGTTTGGCAATAAACCTAAGCTGTCGTTTCTTGAGGTTCGGGGTTGCGATGCTTATGTGAAAAAGCTTCAACCTAATAAGCTCGAGCCCTAATCTGAGAAATGTGTCTTCATAGGACACCCAAAAAGAAATTGTTGGGTACACCTTCTATCGCAGATCCGAAGGCAAGATATTTGTTGCTAAGAATGGATCCTTTCTAGAGAAGGAGTTTCTCTCGAAAGAAGTGAGTGGGAAGAAAGTAGAACTTGATGAGGTAATTGTACCTTCTCCCGAATTGGAAAGTAGTTCATGACAAAAATTAGTTCCAGTGATTCCTACACCAATTAGTGAGGAAGCTAATGATGATGATCATGAAACTTCAGATCAAGTTACTACTGAACCTGGTAGGTCAACCAGAGTATGGTCTGCACCAGAGTGGTACGGTAATCCTATTCTAGAAGTCATGTTACTAGACCATGATGAACCTACGAACTATGAGGAAGCGATGATGAGCCCAGATTCTGCGAAATGGCTTGAGGCCATGAAATCTGAGATGGGATCCATGTATGAGAACAAAGTGTGGACTTTGGTGGACTTGCCCGATGATCGGTAAGCTATAGAAAATAAATGGATCTTCAAGAGGAAGACGGACGCTAATGGTAGTGTTACTATCTACAAAGCTTGATTAGTTGCAAAAGGGTTTTTGACAAGTTTAATATGTTGACTACCATGAGATTTTCTCAACCGTAGCGATGCTTAAGTCTGTCCGATTCATGTTAGCAATTGCCATATTTCATGAAATCTGGCAAATGGATGTCAAAACTGCATTCCTGAAATGGATATCTCTGAGGAGAGTTGTATATGATGCAACCAGAAGGTTTTGTCAATCCTAAAGGTGCTAATAAAGTGTGTGAGCTCCAGCGATCCATTTGTGGACTGGTGCAAGCATCTCGGAGTTGGAATATATGCTTTGATGAGGTGATCAAAGCATATAGTTTTATACAGACTTGCGGTGAAGCCTGTATTTACAACAAAGTGAGTGGGAGCACTACAACCTTTTTGATAAGTATGTGTGAATGACATATTGTTGATCAGAAATAATGTAAAATTTTCTAGAAAGCACAAAGGAGAGTTTGAAAGGAGATTTTCAAAGAAAGACCTCGGTGAAGTTGCTTACATATTGGGCATCAAGATCTATGGAGATAGATCAAGACATTTGATAAGATTTTTCAATGAGTACATACCTTGACAAGATTTTGAAAGAGTTCAAAATGGATCAGTCAAAGAAGGAGTTATTGCCTGTATTACAAGGTGTAAAGTTGAGTAAGACTCAAACCCCGACCACATGAGAAGATAGAAAGAGAATGAAAGTCATTCCCTATGCCTCAATCATAGGTTCTATAAAGTATGCCATGCTATGTACCAGACCAGTTGTGTGCCTTGCTATGAGTGGCAAGGGGGTACGATAGTGATCCAGGAGTGGATTACTGTATAGCGGTCAAAGTGATCCTTAATTACCTAAGAAGACTAAGGAAGTATTTCTTGGTTATAGAGGTGATAAAGAGTTCGTCGTAAAGAGTTACGTTGATGTAAGCTTGTCACCAACCCAGATGACTCTGAGTCTCAATCTGGATGCATATTGAAAGTGGGAGAAATTAGCTAGAGTAGCTCCATGCAGAGCATTGTAGACATAGAAAATTTGCAAAATACATACGGCTCTGAATTTAGCAGGCCCGTTAACTAAACTTCTCTCACAAGCAAAACATGATCACACCTTCGTACTCTTTGGGTATTAATCACATAGCGATGTGAACTAGATTATTGACTCTAGTAAACCCTTTGGTTATTGGTCACATGGCGATGTGAACTATGGGTGTTAATCACATACATATGTGAACTATTGGTGTTAAATCACATGGCGATGTGAACTAGATTATTGACTCTAGTGCAAGTGGGAGACTGAAGGAAATATGCTCTAGAGGCAATAATAAAGTTGTTATTTATATTTCCTTATATCATGATAAATGTTTATTATTCATGCTAGAATTGTATTAACCGGAAACTTAGTACATGTGTGAATACATAGACAAAACATAGTGTCCCTGGTATGCCTCTACTTGACTAGCTCGTTAATCCAATATGGTTATGTTTCCTGACCATAGACATGTGTTGTCATTTGATGAACGGGATCACATCATTAGAGAATGATGTGATGGACAAGACCCATCCGTTAGCTTAGCAGAATGATCGATAAGTTTTATTGCTATTGCTTTCTTCATGACTTATACATGTTCCTCAGACTATGAGATTATGCAACTCCCGAATACTGAAGGAACATCTTGTGTGCTATCAAACGTCACAACGTAACTGGGTGATAATAAATATGCTCTACAATTGTCTCTGAAGGTCTTTGTTGGGTTGGCATAGATCGAGAATAGGATTTGTCACTCAGTGTATCGGAGAGGTATCTCTGGGCCTTCTCGGTAATGCTCATCACTATAAGCCTTGCAAGCAATGTGACTAATGAGTTAGTTGCGGGATGAAGCATTACGGAACGAGTAAAGAGACTTACCGGTAATGAGATTGAACTAGGTATGATGATACCGACAATCGAATCTCGGGCAAGTAACATACCGATGATAAAGGGAACAACATATGTTGTTGTGTGGTTTGATTGATAAAGATCTTCGTAGAATATGTAGGAGCCAATATGAGCATCCAGGTTCCGCTATTGGTTATTGACCGGATATGTGTCTCGGTCATGTCTACATAGTTCTTGAACCCGTAGGGTTCGCACGCCTAACGTTCGATAACGATTTGTATTATGAGTTATGTTTTTTTGATGACCGAAGTTTGTTCGGAGTCCTAGATGAGATCACGTACATGACGAGGAGTCTCGAAATGGTCGGGAGGTAAAGATTGATATATTGGAAGGTGGTATTCGGACATCGGAAGGGTTCCAGAGTGTATCGGGTACAAACCGGAGTATCGGAAGGGTTATCGGAACCCCCCGGTGGAAGATATGGGCCATATGGGCCATGGGAGGGAGGCTAACCAGCCCACAAGGGGCTGGTGCGCCCCCCACAAGGGAGGAGGCCGAATTGGACTAGGGAAAGGGCACGCCACCCCCCTTTCCTTCTCCTACTCCCTCTCCTTCCCCCTTTCCACCTCCGCAAGAAGCAAAAAAGAGGGGGGCCAATCCTACTAGGAGTGGAGTCCTAGTAGGAATCCCCCCTCCCTTTGCGCGCCCTTGGTGACCGGCCTCCTCCTCCCTCCTTTTTATACGGGGCAGGGGGCACCCCAAAGGTACAACATTGTATTAGCCATGTGCGGTGCCCCCTCCACCGTTTACTCCTCTCGTAGTATCATCATAGTGCGTAGGCGAAGCCCCGAGGAGATCACATCATCAACACCGTCATCATGCCATCATGCTGACGAAGCTCTCCCTCGACCCTCTGCTGGATCAAGAGTTCGAGGGACGTCATCGAGCTGAACGTGTGCTGAACTCGGAGGTGTCGTACGTTCGGTACTTGGATCGGTTGGATCGTGAAGACGTTCGACTACATCAACCGCGTTAACTAACGCTTCCGCTTTTGGTCTATGAAGGTATGTGGACACACTCTCCCCCTCTCGTTGCTATGCATCTCCTAGATAGATCTTGCATGATCGTAGGAATTTTTTTGAAATTGCATGCTACTTCCCCAACAGTTTTCAGAAATCACAGATCACATATGAACTCCGATCACGCATTTTCCGATCTGACCGATCTTATCGATCATCGCGAGTCTGATTCAGATTTACGTTTCACTATTAACCCCGATGGCGGATACCGACAGGTAGGGGTAGGTTGTGTCACGACCTCATCGACTCCGATCATAAGAAAACATAGCCACATCGATCCTCATGTGCAGTTGGTCTCATCAACCGTGCACACAACTGATCTCATCAACGACAACAGATCTCATATGCCGCCTCCAGATATCTAATAAGCATACGATCTGAATCCAAATCCTATAGCAGAGGCTCTGATACCACTATTGGGTTCTACGGTAGGGTGCATCAACCGCAAATTAAAATTTCCTACATGCAGAACAACCAAGAACATGCTACGGGAGATGGATCACAGATCGTTACCACTAGACGTGCAGTGCCGTGCAGCGGAAGAAGAGTTGGGGCAGCGCGTCCGCGTGGATCGTCTCCTCCTTGTTCGATCTCCCTCTAATAGTCGGCCGTTGGTTCCCACGTACAGGTTCGCCGGAGCGGCGCAAGTGCACCGCCTCTAATGGTATAGGTCCGATCACACAGTCGGTGATGAGTGGAGGTGGCTATTCGCAACACATGCAAACCCTAGTGACAGCGCCGAAACGATCAACCTCTTGAGTGCGCCGCACCTCCACTTTATATAGGCGCCCATCGCGGGCTCAACACTTGGGCCTCGCACGGACCCTAAGGCCCAAAATCTGTTCGGCCGGGATCCGAGCCCGAGTAGGATCAAATTTGACTCTTGGAGTCCGATCAGGCCTCACAGGTTCCTTCTCTTAAGTGTGCGACCCCTTAGGTTCGAGTGACTTGGCCACAGTTCGGATCACCTCCAAACTCTTCTTCCGCTGCACGGCACTACGCGTCCGCGTGGATCGTCTCCTCCTCGTCCGATCTCCCTCGAACAGCCAGTCGTCGGTTCCCATGTACAGGTTCGCCGGAGTGGCGCAAGTGCACCGCCTCTAATGGTATCCGTGCATGCAGGAGGAACACCGTGCGGCGAACTGCTAGGTCCGATCACACAGTCGGCGATGAGTGGAGGTGGCTATTCGCAACACATGCAAACCCTAGTGACAGCGCCAAAGCAATCAACCTCTTGAGTGCGCCGCACCTACACTTTATATAGGCGCCCGTCACAGGCTCAACACTTGGGCCTCGCACGAACCCTAAGGCCCAAAATCTGTTCGGCCGGGATCCGAGTCCGAGTAGGATCACATCTGACTCGTGGAGTCCGATCCGGCCTCACAGGTTCCTTCCCTTAAGCGCGCGACCCCTTAGGTTCAAGTGACTTGGCCACCATTCGGATCACCTCCGAACTATACGGTTGGTAGCGGCCTCTAGCAAGGCAGGCTGACCACCAAGCACACTATGAAGCCGGTTGGCGAACCTGTACATCGCACTTCCATTCCTTTTGCCACACGATATATGTTGTCGGGCTCAAGGCGAGTCTGTCATCCTTGTGCTAGCCTGACCTCTTTCTCGTTCCAGTGATGTCACCCATAAACCGGATTATCACATAATCCTTGTCGCATGGCCATGCTTATCCTGGTCGGATCACACGAGGGCCCCAGAGTATATCTCTCCTAATCGAAGGGGCAAATCCCATCTTGTTCGACCATGTCTCGCAGCATGGGTCTAGACAAGCCCGAAACCTACCTTTGTAACTACCCAATCACATAGTAGCGTTTGGTTGGCCCAAAGTAGGTCTGTCACCATCCCGAGTACATGTGCCAGCTCAGGTCTTAGGACATAGAACGTATGTTGTACTAGAGACTCACATATGACATATCGCTGCGTCTCATAGTTGGGTCTGTCTGACTCAGACCTTATCCCGACTCGGATCCGACTACGTCGAATCCGACCAGATCCTTCCGAGTCCATCCTATCTAGTTAGCATCCAATGCTCCATGGCTAGTGAGACCAAGCCATTGACCGTGTCATATGCTAGTCTAGTCAGCTGCGCACCACAGAGCCCTTTCGACTAGGGACCTTTTAGGACAGTCATCATACAATGCATAGTCCCACAAACAAGTCACGTACTTGTTGATACACATCATTGATAATGTCCAAGGACTATCTTTATTCGTAAACACATAAGGAAATATCACCATACATGATTGCCTCTAGGGCATATCTCCAACACATACCCCCCGTACTACCCATAGATTCATCAAAACAAGCAAAAAACACAAAGAAAACATAATTTGTCAAAAAGAGAACAATCTGTAGCAATCTGGAAACTTCATATACCTATGTAACTCCAAAAATTCTGAAAAATTAGGACAATCTGGGAAATTTGTATATCAATCTTGTGTAAAAAATTCAGATTAAAAACACGTTTCTGTGGGTTTTTTAAATTCTGGCAATGAGCGTAAAAAGTTTCTGTTTTTCAGCAAGATCAAATCAACTATCACCGTAGACCATCCCAAAGGTCTTAATTGGCTCAAACACTAACTAAAACACCAAAACACAATTACTAAAAAAGTAATAATGTGTATTTATTGAAAAACAGTACCAAAAACATAAAAATAAAATTGTCTTGCCTCCCAACAAGCGCTATTGTTTAACGCCCCTAGCTAGGCATACAACATAGATCTAGGTATTGTCATCTTTGGTATTAAATCCATAAGTAGACCTCATAATAGATTCATGTGGCAACTTAATTTTCTTTCCTGGAAAGTGTTCCATGCCATTCCTTAACGGAAATTGAAATATAATGTTTCCTTCTTTCATATCAATAATTGCACCAATCGTTCTAAGGAAAGGCCTACCAAGAATAATAGGACATGCAGGATTGTAATCGATATCAAGCATAATGAAATCTACGGGAACATAATTCCTATTTGCAACAATAAGAACATCATTAATCCTTCCCATAGGTTTCTTAATAGTAGAATCCGCAAGATGCAAATTCAAAGAACAATCATCAAATTTGTGGAAACCGAGCACAACACATAAAGTTTTTGGAATAGTGGAAACGCTACCACCCAAATCACACAAAGAATTACACTCATAATCTTTAATTTTAATCTTAATAGTAGGTTCCCACTCATCATAAAGCTTTCTAGGGATAGAAACTTCCAACTCAAGTTTTTCTTCAAACGATTTTATCATAACATCAACGATATGCTTAGTAAAAGCTTTATTTTGATTATAAGCATGAGGTCAATTCAAAATGGATTGCAACAAGGAAATACAATCTACCAAAGAACACTTATCATAATTATAGTCCTTGAAATCCAAAAGAGAGGGTTCATCGCTACTTAAAGTTTTTGACCTCTCCAATCCCACTTTTATCAATTTTTCCATTAAGATCTTTAAACCCCAAATCATTGGGACACCTTCTAGCTAAAGTTGACTCATCTCCAATCTCATCTTTATCGAGATTTATATTAGAAAACAAAGATTCAATAGAAATCACACCAATCACTTTAAGATCTTCATCATTATTATCGCAAAAACTAGAAGAACACACTTTTACATTCATAACAAGATTCAACAAAGCGACACTAATTTCATAAGATTCCGCACTAATGCCGGGAGTAATTAGAGTACTAATAAAATCACTATTATTAGTGTTGGAAAAGTCACACAACTTGGTAATTTCTTGAGACATCGTAACAAAGCAAGCAATCTAGCACACAAGCAAACATGAAGCAAACGAAAAAAGACAAACAAAAGAAGGGCGAATAAAAAGGCAAATATTTTTGTGTTTTTCTGAAAACGTTTTAGAAGGGGGGGAGAGGAAAACGAGAGGCAAATGGCAAATAATGGAAGTGCAAGAGATGAGAGTTTGTGATGGGTACTTGGTAGGCTTGATGTAGAACCTCCCCGACAACGGCGCCAGAAATTCTTCCTGCTACTTCTTGATCTTGCGTTGATTTTCCCTTCAAGAGGAAAGGGTGATGCAACAAAGTAGAGATAAGTATTTTCCTTAGTTAAGAACCAAAATATCAATCCAGTAAGAGGCACAAGCAAGTCTCCAATCTACGCACCTGCACAACTAACAAACACTTGCACACAACGCGAAAAGGGGTTGACAATCCCTTTACGGTCATGAACAAGAGTGAGATCTAAAAGATAAAGGTATAAAAGATAAATAAAATAGAAAAGTAAAGTAAATATAAATAAATTGCAGCAAGGTATTTTTAGGTTTTTTGATTTATAGATCTAAAAATATACAATGGAAAATAGACCCCGGGGTCATAGGTTTCACTAGAGGCTTCCCTATTGAAAGAAACATACGGTGGGTAAACAAATTACTGTCGAGCAATTGATAAAAAACACGTAATTATGACGATATCTAAGGCAATGATCATGAATATAGGCATCACGTCCGCGACAAGTAGACCGACTCCTGCCTGCATCTACTATTACTCCACACATCAACCGCTATCTAGCATGCATTTAGAGTATTAAGTTCGTAAGAACGGAGTAACACATTAAGCAAGATGACATGATGTAGAGGGATAAACTCAAGCAATATGATGAAAACCCCATCTTTTTATCCTTGATGGCAATAATATAATACGTGCCTCACTACCCCTACTATGTCACTAGGTGAGGACACCGCAAGATTGAACCCAAAACTAAGCACCTCTCCCATTGCAAGAAAAACCAATCTAGTTAGCCAAACCAAACCGATAATTCGAAGAGAAATACAAAGATATTTAATCATGCATCAAACAGTTCAGAGAAGACTCAAATAATATCCATAGATAATCTGATCATAAATTCACAATTCATCGGATCTCGACAAAACACCGCAAAAGAATATTACATCGGATAAAACTCCAAGAACATCGAGGAGAACATGGTATTGAAGATCAAAGAGAGAGAAGAAGCCATCTAGCTACTAGCTATGGACCTGTAGGTCTATGGTAAACTACTCACGCTTCATCGAAAGGGCAATAGGGTTGACGTAGATGCCCTCCATGATCGAACCCCCCACCGTCGAAGTGTGGGAAAAGGCCCCAAGATGGGATCTCATGGGAACAGAGGCTTGCGGCGGTGGAAAAGTAATTTGGTGGACACTTCTGGTGGTTTGGGAATATTTGGGAATGTATAGTGCAAAGATTAGGGTTAGAGGACCTCTGAGGGGCCCACAAGCTAGAGAGGAACGCCCCCTAGGGCGTGCCTTAAGGGCTTGTGGCCTCCTCGGGAATCTTCCGACCCCCTCTCCAAGTCCTCTGGATGTCTTGTGGTCCAAGAAAAATCACCGTGAAAGTTTATTCCGTTTGGACTCCGTTTAGTATTTCTTTTCTGTAAAACTCAAAAACAAGGAAAAAAACAGAAACCGGCACTAGGCTCTAGGTTAATAGGTTAGTCCCAAAAATAATATAAAATAGCATATTATTGCATATAAAACACCTAAAACAGATAATATAATAGCATGGAACAATAAAAAATTATAGATACGTTAGAGACGTATCACGGGGTCACAAGCTTAAGGCAATCGCAATCTGTTGAGTGTTAGTAGGATGGGAGTGATGAGAATATATTTGTGGAATTGTTTTATTAATATTCGAAATAGTTCTAAGAGCGTTTTGGCGTCACCAGAAGAGTTTTGGTGAATATCGGGTATTACCGATAAATATATATATATAGGTGGAAATTGTTTTCGGGGATGTTAAATCATATATAAAATGGTCTAAAAGTATTTAGAACTATTTTATATTTAACTAGATATCAACGGGCCTTAAAAGACAAAGAGGTGGAAGGCAACTTGGGCCACAAAGGCCCAAGTGGGGAGGCGCCTTCCTTCCCCGAGGAAGGAGGTCGAATTAGAGTGGAGGAGGAGTTCAATTCCTCCTCCCTTGGCCGGCCAAAGGGGAGGGACTTTCCCTCCCTTTGTGGTGCCCCTCCTCTTCCCTCCAACCTATATATACTAGAGGATTTCCACCCTTTTGAGACACAAGTTTTGGAGCCTCCTCTAGTTCTTCTAGTTTTAGTTCTAGTTGGTCCCGATTGACCAATTAGAGCTAGACTAATCCTCTAATCCTCATAATTAGAAGCCTTGTGTGGTTCTAATCTTGTCCCTCTAATTCTCCGACGACAACTAGCTCTAGATGGTGAAGCGCTGCCGGATCGTGAAGCCTGCACGCTTGCAACCAAGTATAGAGGCCGTGCTTCCGGTCTCCCGTTCGAGGGACTGTTCGTGGACGGTTCGCGGGATCGTTCATCAACGGTTCGAGGGAGTCCAGGTACGATCTACACCGACACGTTCTTCTTCTGCTGCAACTCAGTGATGGTAATGATCGTGATCCCAACCCGTTATGCATCTTCATATTGATCTTGGGTGCGTAGGTGCGATTTTTTTTGTTTTCTACTATGTTTCCCAACAGCGGTTGCCTCCTTCTCCGGGCTTCCTCCTGTCGCTAGGCCTTGCGGCCCCCAACACAACCTTCTGCTTGGTTCTCCTTGGTGAGCCACCCCCGGTGTATGACACCGTTAGGCACCGCCTTGAAGGCTGGTTCACGCAGTGGCGGAGCCTCCCCTCCTTCCTTCTTGTCTTGGCCCTTCTTATTTCTATGGAGGAGGTCTTGGAGCAGTAATGGAGGTGTTGTGACCTGATCTTGGATGAATGACGGCTCGATGAAGATGATTCCCAATGGCTAAGGTTGGAGGTGTATATATAGGGCCTTCTTCAATTCTCCTCTATAGATGTGACTTACTCCTCCTTCATCCTAGGGCTTGAGGGGAGCCAAATGCTCTTCCTAAACGTCCCCTGTTCGACAAGAATCACATAGGAAAAAACCAGGATGAAACCAGAGCAAAATCGGGAAATTTATGGCCAAAACACGAAGATGTAGGGGTGTAGTATGACCGACGATACCCTTAGGTAAAGTGGTCGCCATTTCTTCACACGAACTCAGATTTCGACGTTCTTAGACTCGTTGGATTCGTATGAGCGACGTTGAGGATTTTGAGCACTTTGCAATAATGTCATCTTTGACACTTCCAAATGCCTAAGTCTTGGTGTGTGTAAGGCCTCCTTGTTGATCTCAACCTTGCCTTTTTCATCGTGTTTGGTCCTTAGTTGCTACAATGCAAAAAGTGAAACTGGAAATCATACATAATAGACATGTAATTGGCTCGATGGGACGTGATATATGAGGATAATATGCAACAAATGAGCTATAAAAATGCGTAAAAATTGGAGCCATGAGTAGCCATAGCTAGGCGGTCCATTGACCTGTTTTTTTTATTAATTCTGTTGTTTTTGTACTGGCAT
Organism: Triticum timopheevii; assembly: GCA_963921465.1. Taxonomy (NCBI): domain Eukaryota; kingdom Viridiplantae; phylum Streptophyta; class Magnoliopsida; order Poales; family Poaceae; genus Triticum; species Triticum timopheevii. Next base: position 307,886,625 of record OY997262.1, on the reverse strand, counting down.
AACAAATTATGAATGTATTGATTTTTTTTCTGAAAAAGGAAAGAGAAAAAAGTTACAAATTAGATATTTTGGAAAAAATAAAGAAAATACTATATACATCAGGGAGTATATTACACCTTTCTCATCATTTTCTCACCGTATCCGTACGTGCGCAAGAATAGTTCTGAACTCGTCATCACCAATCAAAATATATACCCATGCAAAAAAAAATCAAAATATACACAACAGCAAGGAAAGAAAGTGTATCATTCTCATTTCTTACAGTATAGTACTCCCTCCGTTAGGAATTAAGTAATTCCGAACGGAGGGAGTACGTATAAAATAAAAAGTGCTCAATTTTAACCGAACGCGGAATAAATCCCTATCGCGCTGGGGCGCGCATACTCTTTGCTTCTGCCCTTCTCTCCTCCCTCCGCCTCCGACAAGTTCCCCACCTTCATCGCCGTCGACCCGCTCTAATGGAGGCGGAGCAGCAGAAGCCGCAGCGCCCGCGGCGCAAGGCGCAGAAGCGCAGGATTGACGACGAGGCCGCCGCCTCGGCCGCCGCAGCCGCCGCCGCCGCCGCCGCCGCCGCAGCGGCCGCCGCCGTCTCGTCGCCGCTCGGCAGCGCCGATGCCGACGACGACAACGAGGACGACGAGGGCTCCGTCGGCCCCGAGATCTGCTGCCGCCAGTCCCAGGCGGCGGTCGCCCGCGAGGTCCGCACGCAGGTCGACGCCCTCCACCACTGCTTCTCGTGGCGCCACGCCGACCGCGCCACCGCCAAGCGCGCCACCAGCGTCCTCGCCGAGCTCGCGAAAAACGGTAATCCCCCAACCCTACGCCCACCGTGCCGATCCGTACTCTTCCCCACCCGTCCAGGCGCCGTTACTGAGGCGGATCTGCTTGCTGCTTTTGCCGCAGAGGAGATGGTGAACGTAATCGTAGAGGGCGGCGCCGTGCCGGCGTTGGTGTGCCACCTGAAGGTGCCCCCTATGGCGGCGGCGGTGGAGGAGGAGCAGCAGCCGCGGCCGTTCGAGCACGAGGTGGAGAAGGGGGCTGCCTTTGCTCTCGGGCTCCTAGCCGTAAAGGTTAATTCGATTAGTTTTCCTCTTTGCACTTTAGCTGAGATTTTGCTTACATTCCATTGCAATTGCTTGAATTGTTCTTATAATCCCAATTTTCTGGGCCGTGGCCGGCTCATACATGAAACATCCCATTTCGTAGCAAAATGCAAGAGGAAAATAAATACCACTCTCTTCCCTTCCCCTAATCTCTTGTCTGTCTGTAAATGTAACCTCATACGCCTTCATAAGAATCTAGGTATACTTGGGTTCAAGCAGAATAGGTTTCAACCTTGCCTAGTTCTCTTTAGGCAATCCATAAATATTATTGTTAACTTTTCTTCAACGCGACTACTTCATTGTTATGATTTTAGCTATGTTACTCTCAGAATTTAGTCATTTATTACTTTTTGTGTTGGTTTACCAGCCTGAACATCAACAACTTATAGTTGATGCTGGTGCCCTACCCCTGCTGGTGACTCTCCTAAGAAGGCATAAAAATGCTACAAATTCGAGGGCAGTTAACAGCCTTATCAGAAGAGCAGCTGATGCAATTACCAACCTTGCTCATGAGAATAGCAACATCAAAACTTGTATCAGGTTTTATTCTATCTACTGCTCACTAGTCAATGCTGCGTTTCCATGAAAGTTTTCTGTGCTTGCTGATAGTTTTGTTGTACTGCAGAATTGAAGGCGGAATCCCACCTCTCGTTGAATTGCTAGAATCACAGGATATTAAGGTGCAGAGGGCAGCTGCAGGGGCCTTGAGGACTTTGGCATTTAAAAATGATGAAAACAAAACCCTGGTAAGAATATAAGAAAGTTTTAAGTTAATGAAACCAACATTAATGTTACTCCCTCTGTTCACTTTTATAAGACCTTGAAGACATTTCAGACAATGTGCAAAACAGCCTATTTTGAGTTGTCTGAAACGACTTACAAAAGTGAACAGAGGGAGTAGATTTTAACATCAGACTTTCATCATTCACCCATGTATATTGTTTCCTTACTTCTAGATGGTAAATCTTCCCTTTAACTCCTAATGCAGATCGTTGATTGCAATGCACTGCCAACGTTAATCTTAATGCTGCGGTCAGAGGATGCTGCAATTCACTATGAAGCAGTAAGATACTGAATATTCATATATTTTCATCAAATATACTTCTTTGGTTGAACCCCTCTTCATTTTTAGTGTGGCACTTGTCATGTATCTATTGCAGGAAAACATTGTTCTGGTTTTGAACCTTGCTATTTCTCTTGTTTTCTACAATCTTGAATAACAGTTATCCTAAGGCCTCAAAATGTATTGTCTTGATTGGCTTAATGGTGAACCGTAGTACTATATATTGCTTGGGAAACTTCCAGGTCAAAATTTCTGTTCAAGTTGCAATATAACTTAGGTTAGTCGGCACAGCGGCACTTACCTTAACTTACTTATCATTATACTCCATTTACATTATGAACAATGCAGTTATGGTGCACTGTATCGATATTGATGTGCATTAGAACCCAATTCCTTCAGTGCATAGAATTGTTGTCTCTTATTATTATTAAAATTAAATAAAGGGTAGAGTAATTCCTTTGTCTAGAGATTCTAGAGCTGCAATAAGGGCTCATATTGTCATTATGTTAATAAAAAGTGGTTCAGTGGCATGTTAACGAATCTGTCGATTACGAAAACTAGACTTTCTGTCTCTTGGACTTCTTATTCTTTTGCTTAGGTTCAGCCGAGGTAGTGGACAAACAGCGGAGAAGAAATATGGCGGAGGAGAAATTTCTTGTGATTGTGAGCAAGTAGAATTGCTTGACTATAACAAACAAATGGAAGTTCTATCTATCAATATCTATGGTCTTGACCGTCATGATTAACCTCCTTTCATAATACTCCCTACCCCCAGGGAAGTTGAATCCCCGCTGCCTCCTTGAAAGAGAGATGTCCTGAACCACTAGACAATGGCAGTGAAAAATTGAGTGTACGCCTAGGCGCGCTTTAGTGATGAGCGGAGGCCTACCGCTTTGTTTTTGTGGTAAGCGTTGAAACAAAGCGCTCGGACGCCTAAGGTTAGACAAAGGAGAGTGGGGTGAGAGAAACAGAGGAGACCAAGGCGACCTTGTGCCGCCAGATGTGGGGCTTTCTTCCCCGGCCTCACCACCCATCTTCTTCCCCGACCTAGCGCCGCTGGACCTTGAGCTCCCCGTCCCTGACCTCGCCGCCAGTCCTCTTCCCTCTTCCCCAATCTCGAGCTCCTCCTTGTCTAGGCTGGAGCCTGGTGATTTCTCTCCAACCTCACCGCTGCCAGCTTGCTTCCCCTTCCCTGAGCTCGAGCTCCTCCTTGTCTCTTCTTCCCCAACATGCTTGCGATTTTAGGCTTTATACATGACTTACATGCTTTGAAAATTGTTTTTTGGGTGCCCTTGTTCCTGTCCATATGACGTCCGTACAGAAAGCTTCAGCGCCTAGGCACCGCTTAAGCCGCCGCTGAAGCTGTCATTGCACTAAGCGGAGGCACAACTCTCGCTCAGTGCCTAGCGCTTAAAAAATACCTTGGACAATAGGCAACAAAAGAGTTAGTGCTTTGATACATCATTTCTGATGTCCGGAACTGCAGCTATCAGAAGAAAAGATGCTGCCTGAGGAAGTGAACGAACTAGTTCTTACTTCTGTTTGGTGCGAGATCCCATGGCGGTAGAGGAGAGCTTTCTTTGGAATAGCCTGACCCAGGGAGAATAGAGTTATTACAAGTGAGCTAATTAGATCAAATCTCATCAACATACATTACTTTAGGAGAAACTGAGAGGAACACAGATATGAGAAATCTTACCCCCCAAATCAATGAGAAACAGGATCTAAAAATATTGTCTATTCATGATGATTCGGTTTCAATCGATAAGGTAGCTGGACCAATGTGATCTACCATGAGTGTACCTCGAGGCAGTGTGCCTTCAGGGGTCGTAGTATCTGGTAACCAGTCTACTCAAAGAATGAGAGTGGGACCATCACATCATTGCTAGAAGACTGGTGTCATTTCACTCACAAAAATGTGCAGGATAGCTCAGTTGGTAGAAAAATGAGTCTCATATAAAAATAAAGCAAAAAAAGGATAATAGAACTTGGTGAGAGCTATACTTGATTGCACAAATGAACCTAGTGCATGATGGCAGCAAGTATATAAGTATGCCACAGTGGAATTCCTAGAAAATCGTCTGATGAACTCGTTCTAAGTGATAGTGACTCGTATTGCAGCAAGTGCAGAATAAGAAATATAGCTACACAAAACATGCTGAGTATCAGAAAAATGAATTGCATTAGAGGTTGTCAGGCTTCCTGGCTGTGTATCTAGGTGTTTGGGCTTTGAACTAAACATTAGCCTATCGGGAACTTGCTTAATTGAGCTAGTTAGGTCCATCTGTTGGCTAAATGATGGAAAATTAATTTGACATGGAAGATGCTTAATTGGTATGACAAGCTTGAGGTTCATAATTAGTAGAGGCAAAGCATCCTTATAATCCGTACTGTGCTCTGCCACACCATTTTCTGTCGCATTACTAAAGATAGGCCTAGTTAGTGCAATTGAGCAAGCTGAGGCCTTGAGGGAGCCTGCAATTCTGAAATTGAAGTTAAGGACCTTAATGTCACAAATGGGCTTGTTTGAGGAACTCATTTTTCTGTCACATTATTGAAGATGGGCCTAAGTAGTACAATTAAGCAAGCCGAGACCTTGATGAAGTCTGCCAGGCTAAAATTGACGTTAAGAACCTTAATATCACAACCCAACTAGGCAAGTTTGAGCACCTGTCCTGCAGCTTTATATGTTTGATGCGATGCACACAACTTACTTTTTGGAGTGTTACAAAAGAAGAGCTATTCCACATCAACCAATTGGAAATTTGGAACATTAACACCTTTAACTTAGCAATGGAGTTACTGATCCTGTGGAATTTATACAAAGAAAATGATCTGACTATTTGCTTCTATCAATTACATATAGATTTATACTTTTGCCAAATACAAAGGCTGTCCTCATAAAGTTCTCTGTATACAACATATATGTGACAATTTTGCATGAAATCACCTTAGTCGTGGAACTAGCCATATGTATGATATTGTTTTTGCTGTGCATGCCAGTAAGTACTAAATACACTCTGTTGGCGTGGCAGGTTGGTGTCATTGGAAATTTGGTCCATTCATCCCCAAATATCAAGAAAGAGGTTCTTAATGCGGGGGCCTTGCAACCTGTAATTGGGCTATTAAGGTATGACGATTGTCATATGCAGCTTATGATGATAGTTTTAATTGTATCTGTTAATAATGAAATGCATATAACTTACTGTATTTATTTGTTGAGTTCTGCTAGAGTACTGCTGGAAATTCAAATTCTATATACTTTACTTTTAGCTGTACATGAGCAAGACACACTCGATTACTGATTACACCATTGTGCATGTGTTCCTGGATGCGGATTAATTTTGTTGCTTTAAGGTCAAAACAATATGCGATTATAATGATATAATCTTATGAGATTTTCAAATGTAAGCTTGCGTGTAGCAAATTATCTTCTAACCCAGATTCCATATCATATCCATATTGTAACACGAGAAGCTGTTTTATTGTAGTCCCAATCTTAGTATATGAAGGCATGATATTACCCTGAGTCTGCTCTCCAGCTTAAAGAACCCGTGCTTCATTTTTTCTTTTGCAGTTCCTGCTGTACGGAAAGCCAAAGAGAAGCTGCTTTGTTGCTAGGGCAGTTTGCTTCGGCCGACTCTGAGTGCAAGGTGCTCAAGGATGCTTCATTTGTGTTAGCTCCATATTTTTTTATGACGAGTGATGAGGTGGAAGAGTAAAAAATAAAATGAAGTACTTTTTCCTATATAATATCTTGTGCTACATATCATTGATTGATTATGTCTACCTACTTACTAAATATGTTGTTTCATACGATAAAGAGTTAGCCATGGTGAATCAAAAGAATACATAATTGTTTTTTGAGCTATCCTCTCTAAATATGCATGTATGGGGTTTGGCAGGTCCATATTGTGCAACGGGGGGCAGTCCGACCACTAATTGACATGCTACAGTCAGCTGACTTCCAACTCAGGGAGATGTCAGCCTTTGCCCTTGGGAGGCTTGCACAGGTTATATTTCTCATTCTATACTCCCCTTGCACACAACAATATCAATCTGATTGCTTATGTTTGTCAGCGGGTTTTACTGCACGTATTTTAGGGACGCATTGTAGCAGTGAAAGAGAAACAACAATGACAATCCTTACTTCCCTTCATGAAATCACCTGACATAGTGACAGAGCACTTTCTCAACTTTGCTGCTTCCCTTTTTCTCTATGTTGATTTTACATTGGGATGCAGTGTCCCCTCTTAGAAGGATTGACATGAGAGTGACCACAGGTTGTGTTTAATGTACCATCAGTAATTGAAGCCATGCAGCTCATTCTCTTTGTGTGTGTTAAATATCCAGACTAACTGTTGAGCATCTGCCTCTCAAATGGTGTCTGTTCAGATTTGTACCTTTTGTTTGTATATGCTTCTTCGCTGTATCCATTGTCCTGCGACAAGTAATCGTAACCCAGCATAGTTCAGCATATCTCTTGAACATGCGCATTTCTGAATAGTCCTGAAGGAAAAAACACCATTTTCTCCCTGGCAGATTCTTCGGAGTGAAATGCCTGTTTGACATGCATGATGAAGTCACCCTGTTCAAATACAATCACTATTAGAATTGACGAAATCGCACAAGGGATAACTTCTCTGCCAGATTATTTGATTAGTTTTACTTTTACGTGAGAGATAAACCCTGTTCAAATACAATCAGATCAATTTAAACTGCAGCATCGCACACATACGATTGTCATATGGCGTATCATGTTGGATATATATTTTTTGCCTGCCAGGTGTCATCTGGACTCCATGCAGTACATTGCCACATTCTGTATTTGTTACTCCCTGCGTTCCTAAATATAAGTCTTTGTAGAGATTTCACTATGGACCACATGCAGATGTATGTAGATGCATTTTAGAGTAGATTCACTCATTTTGCTCCGTATGTAGTCCATAGTGGAATCTCTACAAAGATTTATACTCCCTCCGTTCCTAAATATAAGTCTTTCTAGAGATTTCAATATGGACTACATACGGAGCAAAATGAGTGAATCTACATTCTAAACTACGTCTATATACATCCGTATGTAGTCCATGGTGAAATCTCTAGAAAGACCTATATTTAGGAACGGAGGGATTAGTAAGCAAGAGTTTAGATATTTTAGTGTCAGGCACATGCCAAGTTATTCCCTTTTCATTGTCTTTCTAAGCTGTAAACATTCCAATCATGGGATTGGAAAGTGAAACAGTATTCTATTAGTTTTAGTGTGTTATCTCTTTGTTTGGAGTGGGCATGTTTTATTTACTAATTTATCATGATTAACCTGTATGGCTAATTTGAAAGAAAATCTTTTGTTTCACAGGACACACATAACCAAGCAGGTATTGCATACAATGGTGGCTTGTTGCCTTTACTAAAGCTTCTTGACTCAAAAAATGGTTCTCTGCAACATAATGCTGCGTTTGCTCTTTATGGAGTTGCGGACAATGAGGTAATTTTTTATTGTTCAAAATATTGGTTTCTATTTATTATTTCATATTTGTTCTTCAAAGGGAACGAACTCATGTAGTCATGTTCCGTTTCTGTTTTATGTAAGCTTCTTACTTTCATGTATCCATAATAACTTTCTTCTTGTAGGATTATGTCTCTGACTTCGTTAAAGTAGGAGGTGTCCAAAAGTTGCAGGATGGCGAATTTATCGTCCAGGTATGTCAACCATCATAGCATAGGTTGGTACTTAGTTAATTTATACCTGAGTCTGGTTAAGCACTTTTTTTCAGGCTACAAAGGACTGTGTAGCTAAGACATTGAAGAGGCTAGAGGAGAAGATAAATGGACGAGTAAGTTTTGCTCACTGTTTCTTTTTTCTTTTATTTACCAAGCTGTGGCATCTACTCCAGTTGACTCACGCACGATCTTTAACAGGTGTTAAAACACTTGGTTTATCTCATGAGAGTAGGAGAAAAGTCTGTGCAGAGGCGTGTTGCTCTGGCTCTCGCACACCTCTGTGCCCCTGAAGATCAGCGAACAATTTTTATTGATAATAATGGTATGAACAATTTGACATCTTAAGTGTTCCTTGTCTCATTTGTGTTTTGTTCTCCATGGATTAAATTCTGGCTTAATTCAGGTCTCGACTTGCTTCTTGATCTTCTGGTTTCGGTCAGCTCGAAACATCAACAGGATGGTTCGGTAGCACTATACAAATTAGCCAACAAAGCTGCAGCACTCTCTCCGATGGATGCTGCACCTCCATCTCCAACGCCACAGGTTAGTAGAAACTAAAAAAAGGTGATTTGTCTTTACTATGTAGTTATGCTATTGAAGTGAATAAGGTCTTCACAAGAGAGATTTGTCTAATAAAATTGTCGTAAAAAAATATAGTTCTAGGGATATATGCTAGTACTACTTTGGAGCTATTAGCAAGATCTGAATTAAATCAAGATCATATGTGCACAAAACTTCCTTAAAATGTTATTTCCTACAAATCGTGACATGTGCAACCTGTTGGACACAGATGTTCTGTCATGTAACTTTATACTGCTTAGCAGTCTGTTCTTAGTAGTTGGCAGGCTTTATCTTGCCCTATCTTGGATATCCTTAATGAGCCATAAATCAACTCCTAATACCGATGGATTGGTCCATCCATAATTCTGGCTATTGCTATTACTAAATGTACTTCTGACTGCAGGTTTATCTTGGAGAGCAATATGTGAACAGTTCGACACTTTCAGATGTCACCTTCTTGGTGGAAGGTTCGTGACGTTTCTGCACCCTGCCTTCACAGAAACTACTTTAGATAATTGCTGTTTTTTCATTAGGACCATAATAATCACCTCCCTTGTGATCTGCAGGAAAACGCTTTTATGCACACAGAATTGCTTTGCTTGCTTCTTCAGATGCATTCCGTGCAATGTTTGATGGTGGATACAGGGTTAGTCTCGACATAACATGATATTCCTTTTTTGGTTGGAAGATGTGGATCTTGTTTGCTAGTTGAACAATTTCTGTTTACAAGAAACTCACCATTTTCTCAACCAGGAAAAGGATGCAAGAGACATAGAAATTCCAAATATCAGGTGGGACGTGTTTGAACTCATGATGAGGTTAGTAAATCATTGATCATTCTAGTTCCTTGGCCATTGCCCATGGGTAAATCTGCATGTTAGTTCCTTTCTCTTACGGGACAAGGCCTGCAATTGAAGTTTGGAAGCATCTTCTTTGTTTTGTGCAGATTTATCTATACAGGGTCAGTCGAAGTAACCAACGAGCTTGCTCAAGATCTTCTTAGAGCTGCAGATCAGTATCTGTTAGAAGGCCTCAAACGCCTATGTGAATATACAATTGCGCAGGTGATTTCAGGAACATTACCCCCAAGTTCTATGTTTGAACCGCTGCCGACTGGGTCTAATTGGTTGTATTGAATATCTTGCAGGATGTTAATTTGGACAACGTCTCTGATATGTATGACTTATCCGAAGCCTTTCATGCCATGTCACTGAGACATACATGCGTCTTGTTTATTTTGGAGCAGTTTGATAAGATCTGCACCAGACCCGGGTGGGTATCTTAACTTAGGGCCACCACATTGGTACATAATGTAACACTCTTCAAGCAACAAAAATCCTAATCCTTCTAACTGGCCATCTTGCAAATGCAGTTTCTCTCAGCTAATCCAGCGCGTCATCCCTGAGCTCCGCAACTTCTTCGCTAAGGCACTAAGGCCAAGCCACCGGAGTGCGCAACCATGAGCCCTGCCCACATTCGTTGATAACACCGCCACCATCTGACAGATGCTGCTGGAAATCTTGTACAGCTGAAGTTTCTGGTTCTGGGCATTGGGTACTCGCTCGGTGGTAAGGTTAACTATTCAATCTATTATGGTTTCATGATGGCCAGGTCCTCAATTGACACCAAGCAAGAATGTAACATCCTCCTGTTCGATTGAACAATGGCGATCATGCTAAGGGAAGTGTATGGTTATAGAGAGACATGTGGTTTGCCTAGATGCAGTCAGACCGGCCTAGTCTGTGATAGGTTTAGTTGGTTGGCCTTGACCGGATTTGTCGGGTCTTGCCCTAGGTATTGAGTTACTTAGGGTTACTTCCAGTTCGCAGTTCAGATTATGTCCGTGTATGTTGTTTGGAGATGTCAAGCTCAAGCGGTGTAATGCTGTAGCATGAATCTGTGTTCTCCATGTTAACAACCGTGCTGATGTTAAGACTAGTGTTCAGAACTCGTGGGCTGTTTCATATCAAATTCCCATGTGAGGTTATATTATAGCCTTTGCTCAGGTTGTTCGTTTCGGCGTCTTTTTTAATCGTTTTTTTCTTTTCGAGAAACTGTCTTTTTTAACTTCACATGGAGGTATATGCCTACCAATTACAAAGGGCATTGTTAGTCGCCGGTGCGCCGGCAGAAAATTTCAGCTTTTTGGCTGGTCGGCCCCCAGCCATCCGATTTGGTCAATTATGACTGTTTGATGTGCTTCATCTTCCTTCCCCGTGACCGTACGAAGGATTCCCCTCCTTCATCGGAGGATTCCCCTCCTTCATCTGGTCACTTCGTCTTGTCGGCCGCACGTGCTCATCGGAGGATTCCCCTCCTTCATCTGGTCACTTCGTCTTGTCGGCCGCACGTGCTCTTTGTCTTCCTTTCCTGTGACCGTACGAAGGACCCCCCCCCCCCCCCCCACACACACCCTCCACCTGCTCACTTCGTCTTGTCGGCCGCACATGCTTCTTCGGTGGCGTCCCTCCCTCTTCTCCTGCCGGTCGTCCCACCCCTCCCTCTTCTCCTGCCAGTCGTCCTCATCATCGGTTAGTGTCCTCGTTGCCGATCGGCGCATGTGCCAGCCGTCCTCGTTGCTGGCTCCACCCATGCAACTGTTTTTTTTTGAATGTCGGCCCTTTATTGACTAAAAAACAAAGTCATACAAAGCCTCCTGGATACACTCCGGAGCAGAATTGAAAACACAAAGACCAGAAGAGTTAAAACAAGACCTAGCTAAAACATGAGCCAACACATTACATTGCCGACGAACATGCAAAAACGAAACCGAGGAGAAGCCTAGAGTTGCCATCTTGATATCATCAATGACGGAACCAACAACAGAACGATCGTGGGCTTTGGATTTCAGCCTTTGCACCAAAGAGAGGCAATCAGTGGCAAAGATCACATGGAAAAGGTGGTCCTGACGCGCCATGTCAACTGCTCTGCGAAGAGCCAAAGCTTCGGCCATCTCGGGTGTGAGAGAACCAGACAACACTTCGGTACATGCCTTGATGCATTGACCCATATGGTCCAGAGCTACTACACCAGCCCCAGACTTGTTGAAGTCATGAAATAAAGCCGCATCAGAAAAAAAAACATAACCGTACCTGGAGGCGGTGGAGACCAATTATAGCTAGAAGCAATGGTCTCACATCTATTCACAGGAACAGGCTTGTAAATATGCTCGAATATCATGTCAACATAACCACGAATTTTGCTTGCAGTACTTCGCGGAGTAGGAACTCCAGGAGTATTTCGAGCCGAATTTCAAGCATCCCAGATGTGCCAAATGGATACAGCCATCACAGTTGCCTCACGATTTGTGCAACGAGACAAAAAAAATCAAAAAGCCACTGTTTTGGAGACCTGAATTCACGACGGCGCAGCTGGACATGAAAGAAATTCTTCACTTCATCCCATACATTTCTTGCATAATGGCAGAAGAGCAAAGCATGCTCGATACTCTCTATTCGGCCGCAGAAAGCACATGTAGTAGGAGCAGGAACATTGCGTCTACAAAGCTGTTCCCCGGAAGGCAAACAGTTATGCCCAAGACGCCATAAGACGATCTTCATCTTGTTAGGAGCAATAACGGACCATACAGATTTCCAGTCCTTCTCCTCCGCCGCTCTGTTAGAAGATTGGCCACGACCATTACTACTAATATTTGCCATGAAGCTTTTCGACCGAGCCATGTTGTATGCCGAACGAACGGAATAATGCCCTAACCTGGTAATAGGCCAGTATGCCAAATCTGAACCACCATGCCTTTTGATAGGAACCTGCAGGATCGCTGCAGCAATGTCCGGCTCGAAGAACGCTTGCACAGTCTGATCGTTCCAAGAACCAGTATCTTCGTCCAACAGACAATGAACTGTGGCTGTTTCCGGGATTGGTGAGGTTGTCCTAACCATGCCAGGAGGAAACGAAGGGATCCAATAATCAGACAATATACGGGTGCCTTTACCATCACCAATCCTCCAGCAAATCCCTTGCTTCAGAAGTTCCCGACCATAAAGGATGCTTCGCCATGTAACTGATGCGGACCGAGGAGCTGTAGCATTCCAAAAGTCTCCATGAGGGAAATATCTTCCTTTGAGAACCCGAGCACATAATGAATCTGGTTCTGTAAGTAAGCGCCATCCTTGCTTCCCAAGCATAGCTTGATTAAAAAGTGTCATATCATGAAAGCCCATTCCCCCGAGAGATTTTGGCGTAGTGAGCCACTTCCAGGACCGCCAGTGCAGCTTCTTCTTCCCATCTTCCCTGCCCCACCAATGGTCTGAGATAATCTGACGGAACTTCTCACACGTGGCCACCGGAAGCTGAAAACAGCTCATAATGAAAGTCGGAATCGCCTGGATAATTGATTTTAGCAAAACTTCCAACCCTGCTCTGGATAAAGGCCTATCAGACCAACCATGTATACGCTGCCAAGCCCTATCCGGGAGAAATTTAAAAGTACTTGTAGGAGACCTTCCAACTACAGTAGGCATGCCAAGATAGGAACCATGGAAAGTTTCATTTGTGATTCCAAAACTTGCCATGACACGGTTCTTAACACTGACAGGACACCTGTTGCCAAACATTATCGAGGACTTGTCCTTATTGATAAGTTGTCCCGATCCTTCACAAAATAGCTTCAGAATGGAATCCAAAGAGGCCACACTGCGGATGTCACTTCTGGCAAAGAAAATGCTGTCGTCGGCAAACAGGAGATGTGAGATAGGTGGGCCAGAGCGACCGTTGCGGATGCCATGTAGCTCACCACAATTCTCCTTCTGTAATAACAGACTCGACAATCCTTCTGTGCACAAAAGAAACAGGTAGGGGCTAATTGGGTCCCCCTGACGAATACCACGCGAAGGAACCACAGGTTCAGTGAGCTCACCATTAACCCTGACTGCATACCGGACATTGGTGACACACCTCATGACTGACTCAATCCATGCCGGAGCAAAACCAAGCCGGCACAAGCAGCCCTGAAGATAACTCCACTCAATACGATCATATGCCTTCATCAAATCAATCTTCAGGGCAAAGAAAGGTTGCTTCGCCTTTTGTTGTCTAATAGTATGCATACATTCATATGCAATAGGAGTGTTGTCGGTGATCAATCTACCCGGCACAAAAGCACTCTGGCACTCCGACACCACAACAGAGAGAAACGCCTTTAGACGGTTAGCCAAAACCTTGGAAGCAATCTTGTACAGAACATTGCATAGACTAATAGGACGGAAATTCTTTAGCTGCTTCGGCCTGGCAACCTTGGGGATTAGAACTATCACAGAGTCACAAAACCCCTCCGGGATCGATCCTCCCTCAAGGAAGCTTCTCACAGCATGACAAATATCCTCTTCCAGAAAACTCCAGTGGGTTTGATAGAATAGAGACGGAAAACCATCAGGCCCAGGTGCTTTCGTTGGTCCCATCTGAAACAAAGCCTCCTTGATCTCTTCATTAGAATAAGGTCTACACAGGTCCTCATTCATATCGGAAGAAATTTTGGGAGAAATGGCATCAAGAATATCATCAGCAGAAAAACAAGGTTCAGAAGTGAATAGTGTGTCATAAAACCTCTGGATCATACCTTTGATCTCTGCTTGTGACTTACATTTAGAACCATCCTCACGTTCCAGCAAGGAAATCCTGTTCGTTCGTCGACGTTTCGCCGCACGGGCATGGAAGAAGGCTGTGTTCCGGTCGCCCTCCTGGAGCCAATCTATCCGTGAACATTGTCGCGCCATTATCTCCTCCCGCTCAAACAACTCACAGAGTTGTCTCTCAATGGCTTGTTCTTCCTTTAGAGACGCGGTAGACGGTAGCGACAATCTGATAGTGTGAAGACGACACTCCAGCTTGGTAATTCTCTTCCTGACCGAACCGAACGACTCCCTACTCCAGGAACGAAGCGAGCTAGCGACGTGGTTCAGATTCGCCCAGGTAGAGTGAAGAGACAAAGAACCCTCCCTGCCTGCATCCCAAGCACGCTCCACAATCTCCCTGTAATCAGCAGCCCGAAGCCACATTGCTTCAAATTTAAAGCCTTGCTGCACATGACTCTGATGGCAAAATGAGGAAATTGAAGAGAGACAAATGTGAATAGCATAGTGATCAGAAGTGGTGGTTATCACATTCTCCACCTTACAATCCTCAAACAGATTCAAGAAACTTGCATTTGCCACAGCCCTATCCAACCGCACCTTGACATGACACTCTGGGTCTTGCCGGTTGCACCATGTGAACTTTGGTCCAACAAAACCCAAATCAGTCAGGCTACAATCTGTCAGGCAGTCACGGAATGCAGTAATTTGAGAATCATTGCGATCCCTAGGACCACAGTGTTCATCCTGGGAAAGCACCTCGTTGAAGTCACCACAACAGATCCATGGGCCATTCCATTGAGCTCTCATAAAACGAAGGAAGTCCCAGAACTGAGCTCTGTCCTCTCTCCTTGGTTCTCCATAAATGAACGTTGCTCGCCAAGGTACCCCTTCCTCAGGCTTGACATGAACATCAATGCAGCGGCTATTGAAAGCTTTCAAAGAGACACTTACGGAGACCGACCAGAACAGAACTAGGCCACCACTTAGGCCATTACTACTCACAGCATGGCCACCAGAAAAACCCAATGACCATAGAAATTTTTTAGCACGGGAATCCCTCATCTTCGTCTCTGAAAGGAAGAGGAGGGTGGGTCGGTAAAGCTTCACAAGCCAGCGAAGCTCGCCAACTGTCGAGTCCGACCCAAGCCTCGACAGTTCCAGCATAAGATACTCATTGCGTCTGGCGGGGCTTCCCTACAGCCGCCGCCGGATCCGCCGATCGTGGAGTTGAAATCCTCTGTTTCTTGTTAGAATCACCATCCAGACAATCTAGAACCACCTGAGTATCAGCACTTGCACTTGCTATAGGAACTAAAGCCAGAGCATTTACGTTGACATGATCCTGACCCTCAACAGATGAGCCACCGGCTTGGTCCTTGACTAATTTCCTTTTGTGGCCCAACACATCTCTCTTTGTTTTTTGAAAAGGAAACAACTGTTTGCCTGAGTCTTCCGACCTGCCATTGCCCCGGCCACGAGAAGACCTGCCACGACCGCCAGTATTAGTTTGGCCCCTCTTAAGCATAGAGGAAACCGCACCATCTCCGGTAACAGTAGCATCCTGACCAGGCTCCTTATGACGGATATCAGGTTCCGAGGACCGAGCACCGCCTGAAGGAGCATTCTGATTTGGTTGCTTATTGTCGGGCCTGGATGAGGACGACGCATTCCTGGACCTGGTTCCCCTTGATCTTTTAGATTGATCCTGAGTCATACATAACTTCTTAGATGCATACGGCAGATCACCATTGACATCTCTTGCCCCTGGATTCGGACACAACATGGAAGAGTGCCCTAGCAGCCCACAAGAGAAGCAATAAAAGGGAAGACGCTCATACTTGACTGTATAAGTTTCAGTTGTCTGGAGTTTGACTAACGTGACAGTAACATAACGCACAAGTGGCTCATGAACATCAATCTCTACTCTGACCCTCATAGAAGCACCCCAACAACGTCCATCAGCATCAGATTCGACTCTTTTAATTGTACCAATGGGTTTTGCGAATTCCAAACCAAGCTTAGACTTCATCAGCCTAGGTGGAAGGTTCATAATATTGGCCCATATAGCCAGCCGATCAAACCTGACCTGCAGCGGATGTATATTCGCATCAAAACAATTAAGCAAAACAGCATGTTTTCCAACCACCCACGGTGATCCTTCCATGATACGGTCACGGTCCATCCGTGTCCCAAATTCCGCTATGAACAAGTTATCTCCAGCTGGATGAAACAATAGCCCTCTCGGATTACCCCACGCCGGCCTCATCGCAGACTCGATAGTCTGAATATGTAGAGTGTTGGGGGAGAGAACCTTTCCAATCAGAGCACAGTCCTGCAGCACCAGATCGTCCTCCTCAGCATCATCCAAGACAACAGGTTGAGCTTCTACTTCAGTAAGCCGGAGACGCCCCATCATCTCTTCCACATGAGATGGGGATCTCGATCCGGAGGCTGCTCCAGAATCAGAGGACTCCACCGCCTTTCCCAGTAGAGACTGTGAAAGATTCAGTCGATCCATACAACCACCAGGAATCAGACTAGCACACCTAATCCCAGAGATCTCCGCCATTTAGCGACGGAAAAGGACCTCAAAACAGCAGTCCGGGTCACCCCAAACCACCCATGCAACAGTTGTGCCATCTGGTTGCAGCTCCGCGTGGAGACAACTATAGCTTTGTGGCGATGAAGCACTGCCATGCCGCCGGCCGTATCTCCCCCGGTGTCGCCGCTCGCACCATCGTCGGCATGCCGTATCATTGAAGCTTTTTTCCACGCCCCTCGAAGCTTTTTTCACCATGGTTGAAGCCGTGTTTTTCACGGCTTGAAGCTTCTTTACCATGCCCATTGAAGCTTTTTTCATGGTTAAAGCTTTTTCACACACCAGTTGATGCTTTTTCTGCGCCGCTCGAAGATTCTTTTTCCGCGGTTGAAGCTTTTTATCGATGCCCATTGAAGCTTTCTCCTTCATCGGTTGAAGCTTTTTTCCGTGGTTGAAGCTATTCCGTGCCAGTTGATGATTTTACCACAGTTGAAGCTTTTTTCATGATGGTTGAAGCTTTTTTCCATGTCGGTTGAAGCTTTCACCAGCATCCCCCCAGTCGTAGCACGCCTTGCTGCTGGTTCCAGCATTGCGTGCCGTCGGTTCCAGCTTTTGCTCTTGTCGATTGCATCGTCGCCGTCGTAGTTCTATGCTTGGTTCGCATAAATGGTGACCGCTGATTGAACCAAAAGCCCCCGGTCTCGTGGTGATGTGTCGCACCGCCATCACCCATCTTCGGCGCGTCATCATGCGATGTTGCAAAACGCAACGCTGGTCTGAGCAGCGGCATCTCCACAGGTGGGCATGACCAAGGTCTGGCGCCGGAGGTAGCGGCCATGGCCTCACGTCAGAGGTAGTAGCCATGGCACCTGCGGGGGTAGGGGGAGGAGATGAGTGTTTGGTGACTAATCAGAAGAGATAAGTGGGCATGCTTGAGGGGCGATGTGATTGGTTGGATCAGATTTGATCCCATGTCCCCCGGACGACCAGCGGAAACTTCGGCCGGTGCGTCGGGTCCAAACGTTTAGACTACAAATCCTCTGTTCCACGTGGAAACTTGTTTGGCATTATGGTAGAAATGTTTGACTCCTGTCTATTTTATCAGTTGGCTAAACAGCCTTGTGAATATGTTTTTGAAGGAAAAATAACTCAACCCACCTCAGAGCTCTATCAGAGTCGCCGTATCAGGTGGAATTCCGCAATACTTTTATGGTGAATGGGCTGCAAAATGTAGGTGGAATTCCATAATAACTACTTTTATGGTGAATGGGCTACAAAATGAATCGTGGACCCGGACTTTGTCACTCTTGCCTTCATATTTGGAGGAGATAATTTGGAGCGCACTCCATCCTGATAATGACCTGGTGTGACGGACATTTTCGCTTGCACTCCTTCCTTCTTTGCGCTCACGACGTCGTTGCCCCTGCCTTATCATAGCGACGCCTTTGGCTGCCCTTGCCGCCGATGTCGTGAACTCTACCTCGACCCCCACGTCCCATTCCATTGGGGCCCCATAGGAACCCGCGCCTCTTGCGTTGCCTACATCATGCCGCCGTCTAGACCATCACCTTGTCTGCTCGATTGCCTACGACTCGAGCACATTGGTGAGTGACCTCCATTGCCATTGTCGATATCGACTCTACCCTTCCCCTCTCGCAACTGCTGCAACACAAGGTCGATGGAGGTTGGGCGCCTAGCACAAAGGGTACCCCAGAGCGCAAGAATGTGTCGAGCTCCGTCGCATCTCGCATGACTCTCCCTCACCTCTTCGTCAGTCGAAATTCAATGGACGAGATTGAGGGAACCTATGAATGGCGAAGTGTTTGATGAAATGCCTAGTTGATAAAACATCATTTTCTTTTGGTCTTTCAACTTGTTCGCTCCAATTGTGCAAAGTGACAATGCTTGTTGCACAATTTGTTTGTGCAATGTGTCAAGATTGGTGAGTTGATCAACTCAAAGGAGTTGGCGGCTCAAGTGATGCAAAGGAAGATGGACTTGGCAGAGAGGAGGCAACAAGAGAAGTTGGAGCGTTGGGAATAGATTAACAAAAATAAAAATGTGCAAGGAAGAGATGGAACACATAGGCTTCAACTTGAGAAGAATTGATTGATGCATGAAAAGGTGCCCAAGGAGAACCATTCATGATGTTGGATCTAGATGCCTTCGATTGAAGGACAATAACATTTTCAGAGATCAGGCGGTCGGGGATCATGGCTTCCAGGATGCCATGAAGCGGCCAACACATATGTGCAGAGAGCGGTGCAAACTTGGAAGAAAGATGGTGGTGCTGACTGACATGTGATTTTTTGTTTGGTTGAGTGTGTGCATGGTGATTGCTTTTAGCCGGACTTTGTTCTTGTATGATGCTTCATCTTTTGTTCATGCATTTGAAGTCTATGTTATATATAAATTTGTATTCTAGAATGAAAAATATGGTTTGATTTGCAATGTTATTGAAGTGTCTAGTAACAAAAAGTTAAAATCCAAAGCGCAAGGATGTGCCGGGCTCCGCCACGTCCCACATGGCTCCCCCTCCCCCCTTCGTCTAGAGAATTTCAGTGGACAAGGTTGGGGAACCTATGAACGACTAACACAAGGGATGAGCGAGTGGTGCAATTGGGATGAGACAGTGGTGCGGGCAACAAGTGATTTTTCATGTGGTTGAATGTGTGCATGGTGAGTGCTTTTGGTTGAACTTTGGTATGGTATGGTGCTTCATCTTTTGTTCATGCATTTAAAGTCTATGTCCTACTTTTTGAATATAAAACATAAAATATGGTTTGATTTGTAATGTCGTTGACGTGTGTGGTGGCAAAAAGTTCTAACCTATATCTATGCGAAAACAAGGGTCAATTCGAGTGTATATGCACAAATATATGAGAGAGAACACTATGAGTGCTACACTTTTAGAGTGGGACAAGAGTGCCAGACATATTTTTGGGGTGGCGGGGAGGGTGGTGCCAGGTGGGCTAACCCACCTCTAGTATGCCGACGACACCCTAATCTTCATCAGGAATTCAGAGGAGGAATTCGTCAATCTTAAGTTTCTTATGTGTTTCAAGGCTACATCAGGCCTCAAGATTAATTTTGAGAAAAGTGAGGCGATCGTAACTGGAGGGGACTTGGAGTCGCGGCCCATATGATGAATTGTGAGTTGGGGTCCATATCAATCAAGTATCTTGGAACGCCATCTCACATCGAGCCTTGATGATCATGTACATTGAGTTGGTAGTCGACAAGGTGTCAAGGAGGGTTAAACCGTGGCAATGAAATCGTTTAGCCTTGGGTAGTGGGCTAGTGGTCATAAATGACTGCCACACTAACACCCCCATGTTTATCATGGGGTTCTATCTTTTACAAGACGGAATTCACGAAAAACTGGATAGGTGACGATCTAGATTCTTCTGGGCTAAAGAGTTAGGCAAACAAAAATACCGTATGGTTAAGTGAGACGTCATTTGCTCACCAAAAGAAACGGGCGAGCTTGGAGTTATAAATCCCAAAATTATAAATTGGTGCCTGATCGCGGAATGGGGGTGGAATATCCTTTTTTTTGAATCATCAATAACTTTTATTCCTCAAATGATGGCCAAATCGTTTACAATTTTTGGAAGAATAAAGTCAGGGGGAAAGGAGTCCCAAACTTCTGAAACTCTAGTACTAAAGCAATGTTTTGCTAAGCTATCAGCTACTAGGTTGGCTTCCCTAGAGCAATGGATGAAACTAACAGATGAAAACTCCATAGCCAAGATTGTTGCCTCGGTTATAACTGCAGCATCACCGCCCATGTATGCCTCTGGGTTTGAAGCCGCCTCAAGAGCATTCAGGCTATCTGATTCAATAACAATTTTGGTGCATCCAACGTTAGCAGCAAGAATAAATCCAAACCTGATTGCATATATTTCTGCGGAATCTGCCGAAACGACATGAGGCAGAATCCAGCTCGCCGCTGCGATGAAGGTCCCATGTTCATCTCTCGCCATGGCTCCACAGGCTCCGGCCATTGTATCAGCATGGAACGATGCATCCATGTTGATTTTCACTATACCCGAGTCAGGTTTCCTCCATATCTAGTCTAACTTTCGGGTTGGCTGGTTTGGTGAGTTTGCTCGAACAAAATTTGTAGCCAGTACCTTAATCAATAGGGCCATTCTATCAGGAGTCTGTATGGTTTCCCCCTTCACCGCTTGTCTCCGCTGCCACCAAATGTACCACATTGCGACAAGTATGAGTTCTGCTGCCGGTATTTCATGTATCACAAAATCAGATTGTAGGAGGATCTCCAGAGTAATGGACCCCGAGCGATCTTGTACCACTGCCTTCTGTACTGTATCTGCCAGCTGAAGTCCATTCCACACTTCCATGGCCCTTGAGCATGTGAAGATGCAGTGTTGTATATCTTCCAAACCGATTTTACAGAAGGGACATTAGGGGATTATAGGAATGTGTCTTCCAGCTAGAACACCGAAACATGGCAACACCCCCTTTAGAACCTTCCAACCAAAATGCTTGGTTTTTCCGGCGACGCGGAGCTGCCAAAGTTGTTTCCACACTAAGTTAATTCGAGAACCACCTGGAGTATCCCATCGACCAAACTGATGGCCGAACTGGTGGTTGAACTCTACGTGATAAGCAGATCGCACCGAAAAGGTACCAGACCTTGTAAAGTGCCAAGCAACAAAATCTTCTACAGCTTCAACCTGCAAAGGAATTTGTAAGATTCCTGCAACATCCATGGGTAAAAAATTGTCCCGAAGGAGCTCCACATCCCACTGACCCGTATGTGGATGTATAAGTTCTTCAACCTTAGACAGAATGGTTCCTTCCTTAGGTGTGATGATCCTTCTTGACTCACTAGAAGGAATCCAGGGATCATCCCATATGTTAATATGTGAGCCAGACCCTATCCGCCAAATACACCCTCGCTTGAAAGTCTGTATACCTGCAACAATGCTTTGCCAAGTGAATGATGAACCCTTTTTAGGCCCTGCCTTCAGAATATCACAATTTGGATAATACTTGGCACTCAAAACACGTGCACATAAAGAATCAGGATTTTGGAGAAGTCGCCAACACTGCTTTGCTAACATAGCAAGATTAAAGCTGTGAAGGTCCCTAAACCCCATGCCACCCTTCTTCTTTGGTACACATAATTTCCACCATGCAAACCAGTGCATTTTCTTTTTCTCCTCTCCATCTCCCCACCAAAAACCTGCGATTTCATCTGTTATTGACTTGCAAACCCCCTTGGGTAATTTGTAGACCGACATAGCATAAGAAGGGATTGCTTGTGCCACCGATTTCACCACAATTTCTTTGCCTTGTACTGATAGTATCATATCCTTCCATCCCTTCAACCTTTGGCAAACTCTATCAACAAGGTGTTGGAAGCAATCGCTTCTGTCCACTCCTACCATAGTAGGGAGACCCAAGTACTTGTCAGTCAGTGCTTCCGTTAGGATATCCAGGATGCCACAAACACCTTCCCTAACCAACACTCCAGTATTAGGGCTGAAAAATACTGGATTTTGCATTACTAACCTGCTGCCCTGAGCTTGCGCAATAAGTATCCAAAATCCTCTTCAAGGTATTTGCGTTTTGATCTATTGCTTTCATTAAAATAAGTGAGTCATCAGCAAAAAGAAGGTGTCAGATTGAGGGCGCGTTTCTGCAAAACCTTAAACCTTCAATTCCTCCAATGCTTTCTTCATGGGCCAGTAAACTGGATAAACCCTCAGAGCATAACAGAAATAGGTAAGGGGATAAAGGATCCCCCTGCCTAAGCCCCCTCGTGGGCATAAACTCATCCATCTCTGTGTCATTAAACCCGATCCTGTAGCTTACAGACGAGACGCACTCCATAATCATATCCACCCAACCCGGATTAAAGCCCAGTTTCAACATCATTCTCTGTAAGAAGCCCCATCCAACTCGATCATACGCTTTGAGCATATCCAGCTTGACTGCACAAACACCATTTGATCCATGTGTCTTCTTTTTTATTGCATGAAAACATTCATAAGCCACTAGCACATTATCTGTAATTAATCTACCTGGAACGAATGCCGACTGATTTGGGGAGATTACCTCAGGCAAGATCTTCTTGAGTCTGTTTGCTAGCATCTTAGAAATAATTTTGTAGACCACATTACATAAGCTAATGGGTCTAAACTGAGTTAGTACCTTCGGGCTGTTCACCTTTGGGATGAGCACAACATTTGTAGAATTCCACCCTTCAGGAATTTTTTTGTGAATGATCGCATCGAGGACTTATTTTGTCAGCTCATCGCCTATAATATGCCAGAACCGTTTAAAGAAAACAACATGTAATCCGTCCGGCCAGGAGCCTTCATATCTCCTATTTGGAAGAGAGCTTTTTTAACATCCTCCTTCGTGAATGGCGCCATTAGTATCCTATTCATATCCTCATTTACAACCTGCTTAACAGAATGTACTAGTCCTTCATCGATCACACTTGCATCTGAGTTAAAAAGGCTCTGGAAGTAATCAAAAATAAGGGGCTTGAGGTTATCATTACCCTCAATCCAAGCATCATTATTATTTTTCAGTTTTTTGATCAGATTACAGCGCCTACGAGCTGAAGTAGATTGATTAAAAAACTTTGTGTTGCGATCTCCTCGGTGCAACCAATCCACTCGCCCATGTTGTACCCAGTATATTTCTTCTTGCTCGAGCAGGTTCTCCATCAGCACCGTAAGGTCCTTCTGTTTCAGACTTGTCTCGACCATAAACGATGAGCGCATTAGATTTTCTAGCTCCTTCTGTGCCATTCGCAGGCGAGCACGTGGCCCTTTCAACACTTTGTGATCCCAAGCATGTAAGTCTCTATGAACTGTCGCAAGCTTTGAGCTGGCCGAAGGGCACAGCCCCTGAGTGACCGCTTTTTGCCATGCTGTTTTAACTACTTCTTCCACTATTTCCTTAGATAACCAACGGGCCTCAAACACATGTCTTGCCTGCTTCCTTGGGGCTGCCACGCCGGCCAAGTAGTCAGTGTCCAGACATATCGGTCTATGATCCGATTTCCCCATATCAAGGTTGCACAGTCCACACAAGGGGTGCATCTCCATCCATTCGGCATTAGAGACGACCCGATCCAAACGTTCCCTCAGACCACCTCGGAACCATGTGAATTTATCGCCATGGTATCCTATGTCCTCCAAGGAACAATCAGACAACGCATCTTGGAAGGCTTGGAGTCTCGCCTGCTGCCGCGGCGCTCCACCCTCCTTCTCTGAAGAGAGCAAAATCTCATTGAAGTCGCCAATGGCAACCCATGGGAGTCTAGACTGAGCATGCAAGTCCCGTAGTAGGGGGTACGTACTGTCCTTATTATCCCAGCTGGGTTCCCCGTATATGCATGGGAGTCTCCACTCTCTTCCATCCTGTTCTTCAACCGTCACATCAATGACACTAAAGGTAGTAGTCCGGGAGTAGATCCTCACCTTCTTCTTCCAGACTAGAAGCAATCCACCTTTTCTACCATCGAGACATGGCGCAACGATTTTGTAGTCCATGCCCATCCTTCTCATCAAATCTTCTGCCCTATCTTCATCTAAATGCGTCTTGGACAGAAAAAACGCATCCGGGTTATGCCGCCTCTGGATGTCCAGAAGCAAACGAACCGTTGGGGTCCCTAGGAGTCCCCGACAGTTCCAACTTATAAGCTTCATTGCGTGAGGCCTTGCTCCTCGAACACTCACTTTCATCGACTGCGCAGACAAACTGAATCCAGAAAACAACAGCCCACCCGACTCATCTCTTCTCCTCCTCTGGTCATGGCATCAAGCTAGCTTCCCAAGAGAGGCCCATGATTCCTGTCGGGCAGACACAGGATAGGCAGCCGCCGGCGGCGGCGGCGGTAGCAGCGGTCAAAACCCTAGATTGCCTTCAGAGTCGTCTTCGAGAGAAAAAACGCTTCAGAGTCATAGATTGGAAGATGGGGGTGGAAAATCGTTACTGGACAAGGGGGTCTATGGCTAGATATATCTAAAACTAAATACCTAGTCGAGGGAGGAACAGACTTTCGGCCATGTACTAAGCTATCCCAATTCCCGAGGGGAGCGAGAAAGGTTTGATCACTACTTGGATTGGGCATCAAATTTGAAGCGAAGGATGGTAGTGGCACTTTTCTGTGGCACACTTTTTTGGTTGTTCGATGACAGTAATGACTGGCGTGACTCTTCAGCATTCAGGACGAAGGTATTGAATATATGGTTGTGCATGTATATTGTGTATCCTGGTTCATCTTCTAGTCATTGTATAGTTGAGGTCGAGGCCCACCTTGTACTCCCATATATACGTGCGTTATGCACCGATCAATACATCGAGTTGCATTGCCAAAACTTTCTTCTCCAACATGGTATCATAACTACGATCCTAACCCTACTCCCTGCCGCCACCGCTGCCGCACCACGCCGCCGCTGTCACACCCCGCCGCCGCTACCACCGTGTCTCCCACGCCGCTGCGCCGCCGCACGTGTCCAGCCGCCGCCTCCCCTACCTGCTTCTGCACCCCTTTTCCCTAACCATAGCCGTGCCACCTCTCCCGAGCCGCGTCGCACCACCTCCCCTCCCGCACCCATGGCGTCCCCCGGATCCTTCGGCACCACCCGCACCACCCGCACCAACCCGTTCGCCGACCCCGACCCCGTTCTCATCCATGATCTCAACATCCTCGGTCGGGTTCCCGTCGTCCTCGATCATCTCACCTCCACCTACTAGGCCTAGAAGACGTACTTATCCCTTGTGTTTCGTGAGTACAATCTCCGGGATCACGTTGATGGCTCCATGGATTCCCGGTTCATGGAGGACGATGAGGAGGGATGACCATTGACGCCACTCTCATCCGTTGGTTCTACACCACCATCTCGAAGGACCTTTTCCACATGGTGGTCTCTGCCGAGGATGATGCTCTCGTCGTCTGGACCAAGCTCAACGGCCTCTTCACAGACAACGCGCTCCAGCGCAAGGTTTTCTTGCACGACGAGTTCTTTGGGCGTCAGCAGCATGACTCATCCGTTGACGACTATTGCATGCGCCTCAAGAAGATCGTTGACGAGCTCTGTGACCTCGGTGAGAAGGTCTCCAATGAGCTTCTTCTCAGCATGCTCATCGCCGGCCTGAACGATGACTTCGGGAATGCCGCCTCCAACATCCCCCTCATCACCGATCTGACTTTTCCAAGGTCGTGGCGTACCTGAAGCTGGAGGAAAGGAGGATGAGGATGTTGTGCACTCGGGCCACTCACATGGCCCTCACCGCCGACACCCGCTGCGGCGCCCCGCCCATCTCCCCGGCCCCTCAACCACGGCCCGCTCCGGGCCCCTTCCAAGCGCCGCCCACGCCCGGGCTACCTGCAGCAGCAGCCGGCCCAGCAGCCAGCACCCGCCGAGCATCGCGGTGGCCGCAGGCCACAGCAGCAGCAGTCGGCTGCCCAGGGCGGGGCCCCTCACCAGCAGCAGCAGCCGCTCCCGCCGGCGCCCTGGCAGGCCGGCCAGAACCCCTGGACGGGGGTTGTTCGCGCCTACTCCATGCCTGTAACGCGCGCCCCCGTCCCCGGCTTCTTCAGCGCCCGCCCGACTCCTCATCAGGCGCTTCATACGGCTCCTCAGCCGTACGCGCCCGTGATGCCCTATGGCCTCTCCGCGCCCTATGGGTCGCCCTCGGCCGGCGGGTACCCCTCGCTCCTAGCGGCACCTCCACCACAGCTGCAGCCGTCGGCTCCGGCACTTCCACCGGTGCCCTGGGACCCTGCGCTCCTAGCAGCTCTCCACACCGCCCCCACGCTGCAACAGTACACTGGCGGTGGCGACTGGTACATGGACACCGGAGCCACGGTTCACATGGCCGCCAACCCTGGTAACCTTCTTGCCGCCCACCCTGTTCACACTACTGCTCGCATTACCGTGAGTGACGGTTCCTCCATGCCCATTACTCATGTTGGTCATGCTACTTTTCCATCTAACTCCATGCCATTATATCTTTCTAATGTACTTGTCTCTCCTGACGTCATTAAAAACCTTGTTTCCGTTAGTTCTCTTACACGTGAAAATCCCGTCACCGTTGAATGTGACATGTTTGGCTTTTCTGTGAAGGATGCCCGTACCCGGATGGTGCTCCACCGATGTGATAGCCCTGACGAGTTCTACCCGGTCCACTCATCCACTTCCTCCGTCGCTGCACCCATGGCGCTTTCCCCAGGAGTGGACCTCTGGCATGCTCGACTAGGACATCCGAAGACCGCCACCCTTCGTCATATTCTTCGGAGTTTTTCCTTCACGTGTGATAAGATCGACGATCACACTTGTCATGCCTGTCGTCTCGGCAAACATGTTCGCCTTCCATCTAGCACTTCACCGCATGTTGCATCATACCGATTTGAGTTAATTCATAGTGATGTTTGGACCTCTCCTGTTGCAAGTAACACGAGCTATCTTTATTATCTTGTCATACTTGATGATTTTTCGCACTATGTGTGGACCTTCCCGTTGCGGCGAAAGTCGGATGTTGTTGCCACTCTCACCGCTTTCTACTCTTATGTCTCCATGCAGTTTGGGCGTCCCATCCATGCGTTGCAAATAGACAACGGGAAGGAGTTTGATAATCTTGCCATCCGCAACCTCCTCGCCACACACGACACGATCTTTCGTATCACCTGCCCGCACACTTCACAACAGAATGGCCGTGCCGAGCGCGTGCTTCGCACTCTTAATGACTGCGTCCGCATGCTTCTTTTTCACGCCAACTTGCTACCATGTTTTTGGCCCGACGCGCTTGCCACCGCATCACTACTCATCAACATTCGTCCATGTAGCACTCGCGGGAATTTTGCACCTCATCACCTCTTGTTCGGCACGCCACCCTCCTATGTTGAGCTACGCATCTTTGGTTGCTTGTGCTACCCTACCATCACTTCCACTATTCCACGTAAGATTGCTCCTAGGTCCTTGGCCTGCATCTTTCTCGGCTATCCACCCAACACCAAAGGCTACCGCTGCTATGATCCTATCTCACATCGGGTGATCACTTCCTGATACGTCTCCAGCGTATTTATAAATTTTGATTGTTCCATGCTATTATATTATCTATTTTGGACGTTTAACATGCATTTATATGCTATTTTATATTATTTTTTGGACTAACCTATTAATCGAGGGCCCAGTGCCAGTTTCTGTTTTTTTTGCCTGTTTTAGAGTTTCGCAGAAAAGGAATACCAAACGGAGTCCAAACGGAATGAAACTTTCGCGATGATCTTCCTTCGACCAGAAGCAAACCAAGAGACTTGGAGATGAAGTCAGAGACGCAACGAGGCGGCCACAAGGGTGGAGGGCGCGCCCCCTGCCTCGTGGGCCCCTCGAAGCTCTCCTGACCTAGTTCGTTCGCCTATATATTCTCTTATATCCCAAAAACATAAGGGGGAGCCACGCAAACACTTTTCCACCGCCGCAACCTTCTGTACCCATGAGATCCCATCTAGGGGCCTTTTCCGGCGTCCTACCGGAGGGGGATTCGATCATGGAGGGCTTCTACATCAACACCATTACCCTTCTGATGAAGTGTGAGTAGTTTACCAGAGACCTACGGGTCCATAGCTAGTAGCTAGATGGCTTCTTCTCTCTCTTTGATTCTCAATACCATGTTCTCCTTGATGTTCTTGGAGATCTATTCGATGTAATACTCTTTTGTAGTGTGTTTGCCGAGATCCGATGAATTGTGGGTTTATGATCAGATTATCTATGAATATTATTTGAGTCTTCTCTGAATTCTTATATGCATGATTTGATATCTTTGCAAGTCTCTTCGAATTATCGGTTTAGCTTGGACTACTAGATTGGTTTTTCTTGCAACGGGAGAAGTGCTTAGTTTTGGGTTCAATCTTGCGGTGTCCTTTCCCAGTGACAGTGAAAAATAAAAACTTTTGCGCCCAGTAAATAATTTCCAGAACTTTATTGAAACGTGCTTTTGATCTGATTCTTTTTGCTCTGGATTGGTGCACAAATTTCTCAGGTTGTCCTAATTTTTCAGATTTTTTGGAGTTACAGAAGTATTTGAGAGTTACAGATTACTACAGACTGTTCTGTTTTTGACAGATTCTGTTTTCTATGTGTTGTTTGCTTATTTTGATGAATCTATGGGTAGTATCGGGGGGTATGAACCATGGAAAAGTTGGAATACAGTAGATCTTACACCAATATAAATAAAGAATGAGTTTGCAATAGTACCTTAAAGTGGTGATTTATTTTCTTATACTAACGGAGCTCTTGAGATTTTCTGTTGAGTTTTGTGTTGTGAAGTTTTCAAGTTTTGGGTAAGGATTTGATGGACTATGGAATAAGGAGTGGCAAGAGCCTAAGCTTGGGGATTCCCAAGGTACCCCAAGGTAATATTCAAGGACAACCAAAAGCTTAAGCTTGGGGATGCCCCAGAAGGCATCCCCTCTTTCGTCTTTCGTCTATCGGTAACTTTACTTGAGGCTATATTTTTATTCACCACATGATATGTGTTTCGCTTGGAGCGTCTTGTATGATTTGAGTCTTTGCTTTTTAGATTACCATAGTCATCCTTGCTGTACACACCTTTTGAGAGATACACACATGAATCGTGATTTATTAGAATACTCTATGTGCTTCACTTATATCTTTTGAGCTAGGCAAAATTGCTCTAGTACTTCACTTATATATTTTTAGAGCACGGCGGTGGCTTTATTTTATAGAATGGGGCATCCCCTCTTCTGTCTTTCGTCTATCGGTAACTTTACTTGAGGCTATATTTTTATTCACCACATGATATGTGTTTTGCTTGGAGCGTCTTGTATGATTTGAGTCTTTGCTTTTTAGTTTACCATAATTATCCTTGCTGTACACACCTTTTGAGAGATACACACATGAATCGTGATTTATTAGAATACTCTATGTGCTTCACTTATATCTTTTGAGCTAGGCAAAATTGCTCTAGTACTTCACTTATATCTTTTTAGAGCATGGCGGTGGCTTTATTTTATAGAAATTAATGAACTCTCATGCTTCACTTATATTATTTTGAGTCTTTTAGAACAGCATGGTAATTTGCTTTGGTTATAAATTTAGTCCTAATAAGATAGACATCCAAGATGGATATAATAAAAACTTTCATATAAAGTGCATTGAATACTATGAGAAGTTTGATCCTTTATGATTGTTTTGAGATATGAAGATGGTGATATTAGAGTCATGCTAGTGAGTAGTTGTGAATTTGAGAGATACTTGTGTTAAAGTTTGTGATGCCCGTAGCATGCATGTATGGTGAACCGTTATGTGATGAAGTCAGAGCATGATTTATTTTTTGATTGTATCCCTTATGAGTGGCGGTCGGGGATGAGCGATGGTCTTTTCCTACCAATCTATCCCCCTAGGAGCATGTGCGTAGTACTTTGTTTTGATAACTAATAGATTTTTGCAATAAGTATATGAGTTCTTTATGACTAATGTTGAGTCCATGGATTATACACACTCTCACCCTTCCACCATTGCTATCCTCTCTTGTGCCGTGCAACTTTCACCGGTACCATACACCTACCATATACCTTCCTCAAAACAGCCACCATACCCACCTATTATGCCATTTTCATAGCCATTCCGAGATATATTGCCATGCAATTTTCAACCGTTCCATTTATTATGACACGCTTCATCATTGTAATATTGCTTTGCATGATCATATAGTTGATATTGTATTTGTGGCAAAGCCACCTTTCATAATTCTTTCATACATGTCACTCTTGATTCATTGCACATCCCGGTACACCGCCGGAGGCATTCACATAGCGTCATATTTTGTTCTAAGCATTGAGTTGTAATGTTTGAGTTGTAAGTAATTAAAAGTATGATGATAGTCATTATTAGAGCATTATCCCATGTGAGGAAAGGATGATGGAGACTATGATTCCCCCACGAGTCGGGATGAGACTCCGGACGAAAAATAAAAAAAAAGCGAAAAAGAAAAAAAGAAAAAAAGGAAGGAAGAAAAAAGGAGAGAAAGAAAAAGAAGAAGAAGAAAAATGAGAGAAAAAGAGAGAAGGGGCAATGTTACTATCCCTTTTTCCACACTTGTGCTTCAAAGTAGCACCATGGTCTTCATGATAGAGAGTCTCCTATTTTGTCACTTTCATATACTAGTGAGAATTTTTCATTATACAACTTGGCTTGTATATTCCAATGATGGGCTTCCTCAAATTATCCTAGGTCTTCGTGAGCAAGCAAGTTGGATGCACACCCACTTAGTTTCTTTTTGAGATTTCATACACTTATAGCTCTAGTGCATCCGTTGAGCAATCCCTACTCACTCACATTGATAACTATTGATGGACATATCCATAGCCCGTTGATACACCTAGTTGATGTGACACTATCTTCCTCCTTTTTGTCTTCTCCACAACCATCATATTCTCTACCACCATAGTGCTATATCCATGGCTCACACTCATGTATTGCGTGAAGGTTGAAAAAGTTTGAGAACATCAAAAGTATGAAACAATTGCTTGGCTTGTCATCTGGGTTGTGCATGATTTAAATATTTTGTGTGATGAAATAGAGCATAGTCAGACTATATGATTTTGTATAGATAGATTTCTTTGGCCATGTTATTTTGAGAAGAGACGATTGCTTTATTAGTATGCTTGAAGTATTATTGTTTTTATATCAATATTAAACTTTTGTTTTGAATCTTACAGATCTGAACATTCATGCCACAATAAAGAGAATTACATAGATAAATATGTTAGGTAGCATTCCACATCAAAAATTCTGTTTTTATCATTTACCTACACTTTTTTTGCATGGTAATACGTGTCTCATTCATATCATAAAGAACAAAGTACAAGTCACATAAGAACCGACATGACAAAACTGAAAAGATAGCAGAACATCTCTGAGCTTCACCTCCGGCACCACCACAACAACCACCGAAGAAAAGAATGACGGATCACCTCCTCGCCCGAGCTCGACGCGGCTCCATCGCTGATATGCAGCTTTGCGGACCTCCAAGGTGGCTCACCAAAAGTCAAGCCATTGCCATTGAACGAATCAGACTGGGGCAACAGCCCGGACACGCCATCGAACTCCAGATCTGGCATCCCACCACGACTAAGACGTCGAAGGAGGAAACCATATCTGCCATCCACGAACCACGAACCTAGCACACGATCCATCTTCCAGATGTCGTCGATGCAGACCACAATCTGCATCCACTCCTGGACTACCTCCCAAGCTCCACGCCGACGCTGGAGCAAACACCATTGCAACGGCGGAGCCCGAGGACATAGGTCCACCACGAGGATGCCACCGCTGCCACGCCATCCTTGCTTGAACAGACTGGTTTCCAAATCCATCCCAAACCACAAGACCAATGGCCTTGTCAGGAAAGGATCCGAAGAATCTTTATTCAGCACCATCATCGTTGTCGCCGAAGCAAAGATGATGAACAACCTAAAAACCTAAACTACACGGGAGTAAAAACGATCCACGCACGTGGATCCAGTGACCCCCCTCACCACCGACGACCGATGTCACCGGCGGAGGCGACCGCCGGAGGACGGCACTGGATGATGGCCTCTCCTGGTGGCGGCTAGGGTTCCAACCGCTAGGGAGCAGGGGGAGAGAAAAACGCTAGTATCATTTACCTACTCGAGGAAGAGCAAGAATTAAGCTTGGGGATGCTTGATACGTCTCCAACGTATCTATAATTTTTGATTGTTCCACGCTATTATATTATTTGTTTTGAATGTTTAATATGCGTTTATATGCTATTTTATGTTATTTTTGGGACTAACCAATCAACCGAGGGCCCAGTGCCAGTTTCTATTTTTTTGCCTGTTTTAGAGTTTCTAGAAAAGAAATACCAAACGGAGTCAAAAAGGAATGAAACTTTCGCAATGATCTTTCTTGGACCAGAAGTAAAAAAGGAGACTTGCAGATGAACTCAGGGACGCAACAAGGCAGCCACAAGAGTGGAGGGCGCGCCCAGGGGGGTAGGGCACGCCCGCTGCCTCGTGGGCCCCTCGGAGCTCTCCTGACCTAGTTCCTTCGCCTATATATTCTCTTATACCCAAAAAACATCAGGGGGAGCCACGAAAACAATTTTCCACCGCCGCAACCTTCGATACCCATGAAATCCCATATAGGGGCCTTTTTCGGTGTCCTACCAGAGGGGGATTCGATCATGGAGGGCTTCTACATCAACACCATTACCCTTCCGATGAAGCGTGAGTAGTTTACCACAGACCTACGGGTCCATAGCTAGTAGCTAGATGGCTTCTTCTCTCTCTTTAATTCTCAATACCATGTTCTCCTCGATGTTCTTGGAGATCTATTCGATGTAATACTCTTTTGCGGTGTGTTTGCCGAGATCCGATGAATTGTGAATTTATGATCAGATTATCTATGAATATTATTTGAGCCTTCTCTGAATTCTTATATGCATGATTTGATATCTGTGCAAGTCTCTTCGAATTATCAATTTAGTTTGGCCTACTAGATTGGTTTTTCTTGCAATGAGAGAAGTGCTTAGCTTTGGGTTCAATCTTGCGGTGTCCTTTCCCAGTGATAGTAGGGGCAGCAAGGCATGTATTGTATTGTTGCCATCAAGGATAAAAAGATGGGGTTTTCATCATATTGCTTGAGTTAATTCCTCTGCGTCATGTCATCTTACTTAATGCGTTACTCCGTTCTTTATGAACTCAATACTCTAGATGCATGATGGATAGCGGTCGATGTGTGGAGTAATAGTAGTAGATGCAGAATTGTTTCAGTGTACTTAACACGGACGTGATGCCTATATTCATGATCATTGCCTTAGATGCCTTCATAATTATGCGCTCTTCTATCAATTGCTCGGTGGTAATTTGTTCATCCACCGTAATATTTACTATCTTGAGAGAAGCCACTAGTGAAACCTATGGCCCCCGGGTCTATTTTACATCATATTAGTTTCCCGTCAACTTGCCAATTTTTGTCGCCATTTCTTTACTTTGCAATCTTTACTTTCCAATCTATAAACCAAAAACCAAAAATATTTACTTTACCGTTTATCTATCTCTATCAGATCTCACTTTTGCAAATAACCGTGAAGGGATTGACAACCCCTTACCGCGTTGGGTGCAAGTTTGTTGATTGTTTGTACAGGTATTCGGTGACTTGTGCATAGTCTCCTACTGGATTGATACCTTGGTTCTCAAACTGAGGGAAATACTTACTCTACTTTGCTGCATCACCCTTTCCTCTTCAAGGGAAAAACCAAAGCAAGCTAAAGAGGTAGCACTTCCCGACACGTTTACTTTGATGAGATGGTTTTCCCGTTCCAGCAGGTACCATCTAACGTTGTGGACTTGCCTGCTCCTGGAGGTTCTACGGTGAGCTCTCCCGGTGACGGCCGCCCGAGAGCATCTCTTGGGCCGCCTCCCAGCTTTGAGGACGCGCCTCGCTGAAGGAAATATGCCCTAGAGGCAATAATAAAGTTATTATTTATTTCCTTATATCATGATAAATGTTTATTATTCATGCTAGAATTGTATTAACCGGAAACATAATACATGTGTGAATACATAGACAAACATAGTGTCACTAGTATGCCTCTACTTGACTAGCACATTAATCAAAGATGGTTAAGTTTCCTAACCATAGACATGAGTTCTCATTTCATTAACGGGATCACATCATTAGAGAATGATGTGATTGACTTGACCCATTCCGTTAGCTTGGCACTTGATCGTTTAGTATGTTGCTATTGCTTTCTTCATGACTTATACAAGTTCCTATGACTATGAGATTATGCAACTCCCGTTTACCGGAGGAACACTTTGTGTGCTACCAAACGTCACAACGTAACTGGGTGATTATAAAGGAGCTCTACAGGTGTCTCCGAAGGTACATGTTGAGTTGGCGTATTTCGAGATTAGGATTTGTCACTCCGATTGTCGGAGAGGTATCTCTGGGCCCTCTCGGTAATGCACATCACTATAAGCCTTGCAAGCAATGTGACTAATAAGTTAGTTACGGGATGATGCATGACAGAACGAGTAAAGAGACTTGCCGGTAACGAGATTGAACTAGGTATTGAGATACCGACGATCGAATCTTGGGGAAGTAACATACCGATGACAAAGGAACAACGTATGTTGTTATGCGGTTTGACCGAAAAAGATTTTCGTAGAATATGTGGGAGCCAATATGAGCATCCAGGTTCCGCTATTGGTTATTGACCGGAGACGAGTCTCGGTCATGTCTACATAGTTCTCGAACCCGTAGGGTCCGCACGCTTAACGTTCGGTGACGATCGATATTATGAGTTTATGTGTTTTGATGTACCGAAGGAGTTCGGAGTCCCGGATGAGATCGGGGACATGACGAGGAGTCTTGAAATGGTCAAGACATAAAGATCGATATATTGGATGACTATATTCGGACATTCTGAGTGATTCAGGTATTTTTCGGAGTACCGGAGAGTTACGGGAATTCGTAGTGGGCCTTAATGGGCCATACGGGAAAGGAGAGAAAGGCCTCAAAGGGTGGCCGCACCCCTCCCGATGGACTGGTCCGAATTGGACTAGGGAGGGGGGCGCCCCCTTCCTTCCTTCTCCTTTTTCCTTCCCTTCTACTACTGCTACAAGGAAAGGAGGAGTCCTACTCCCGGTGGGAGTAGGACTCCCCCCTTGGCGCGCCCTCCTCCTAGGCCGGCCGCCTCCCCCCTTGCTCCTTTATATACGGGTGCAGGGGGCACCCCATAGACACAACAATTGATCATTGATCTCTTAGCCATGTGTGGTGCCCCCCTTCCACCATATTCCACCTCGGTAATATCGTAACGGTGCTTAGGTGAAGCCCTGCGTCAGTAGCATCATTAACACCGTCATCACGTTGTCGTGCTGACGGAACTCTCCCTCAAAGCTCGGCTGGATCGGAGTTTGAGGGACATCATCGAGCTGAACATGTGCTGAACTCGGAGGTGCCGTGCGTTCGGTACTTGATCGGTCGGATCGTTAAGATGTACGACTACATCAATCGCGTTGTGCTAACGCTTCCGCTTTTGGTCTACGAGGGTACGTGGACAACACTCCCCCCTCTCGTTGCTATGCATCACCATGATCTTGCGTGTGCGTAGGATTTTTTTTGAAATTACTACGTTTCCCCAACAGTGGTATCAGAGCCTAGTTTTATGCATAGATGTTATATGCACGAGTAGAACACAAGTGAGTTGTGGACGATACAAGTCATACTGCTTACCAGCATGTCATACTTTGGTTCGGCGGTATTGTTGGATGAAGCGGCCCGGACCGACATTACACGTACGCTTACGCGAGACTGGTTCTACCGACGTGCTTTGCACATAGGTGGCTGGCGGGTGTCAGTTTCTCCAACTTTAGTTGAACCGAGTGTGGCTACGCCCGGTCCTTGAGAAGGTTAAAACAGCACTAACTTGACGAACTATCATTATGGTTTTGATGCGTAGGTAAGAACGGTTCTTGCTCAGCCCGTAGCAGCCACGTAAAACTTGCAACAACAAAGTAGAGGACGTCTAACTTGTTTTTGCAGGGCATGTTGTGATGTGATATGGTCAAGACGTGATGCTATATTTTATTGTATGAGATGATCATGTTTTGTAACTGAGTTATCGGCAACTGGCAGGAGCCATATGGTTGTCGCTTTATTGTATGCAATGCAAATGCCCTGTAATTGCTTTACTTTATCACTAAGCGGTAGCGATAGTCGTAGAAGAAATAGGTGGCGAAACGACAACGATGCTACGATGGAGATCAAGGTGTCACGCCGGTGACGATGGTGATCATGACGGTGCTTCGGAGATGGAGATCACAAGCACAAGATGATGATGGCCATATCATATCACTTATATTGATTGCATGTGATGTTTATCCTTTATGCATCTTATTTTGCTTTAATTGACGGTAGCATTATAAGATGATCTCTCACTAAATTTCAAGGAAGTGTTCTCCCTAAGTATGCACTGTTGCGAAAGTTCTTCGTGCTGAGACACCACGTGATGATCGGGTATGATAGGCTCTACGTTAAAATACAATGGGTGCAAAACAGTTGCACATGCGGAATACTCAGGTTAAACTTGACAAGCCTAGCATATACAGATATGGCATCGGAACACTGAAAGGTCGAGCGTGAATCATATAGTAGATATGATCAACATAGTGATGTTCACCATTGAAAACTACTCCATCTCACGTGATGATCGGACATGGTTTAGTTGATTTGGATCACGTGATCACTTAGATGATTAGAGGGATGTCTATCTAAGTGGGAGTACTTAAGTTATATGATTAATTGAACTTTAATTTATCATGAACTTAGTCCTGGTAGTATTTTGCAAATTATGTTGTAGATCAATAGCTCGCGTTGTTCCCTCCCTGTGTTTATTTTGATATGTTCCTAGAAAAAAACTATGTTGAAAGATGATAGTAGCAATGATGCGGACTGGGTCCGTGATCTAAGGTTTATCCTCATTGCTGCACAGAAGAATTATGTCCTTGATGCACCGCTAGGTGACAGACCTATTGCAGGAGCAGATGCAGACATTATGAACGTTTGGCTAGCTCAATATGATGACTACTTGATAGTTTAGTGCACCATGCTTAACGGCTTAGAATCAGGACTTCAAAGACGTTTTGAACGTCATGGACCATATGAGATGTTCCAGGAGTTGAAGTTAATATTTCAAGCAAATACCCGAGTTGAGAGATATGAAGTCTCCAACAAGTTCTACAGCTAAAAGATGGAGGAGAATCGCTTAACTAGTGAGCATGTGCTCAGATTGTCTGGGTACTACAATCGCTTGAATCAAGTGGGAGTTAATCTTCCAGATAAGATAGTGATTGACAGAGTTCTCTTGTCACCATCACCAAGTTACTAGAACTTCATGATGAGCTATAGTATGCAAGGGATGACGAAAACAATTCCCGAGCTCTTCGTGATGTTGAAATCGATGAAGGTAGAAATCAAGAAAGAGCATCAAGTGTTGATGATTGACAAGACCACTAGTTTCAAGAGAAGGGCAAAGAGAAAGAAAGGGAACTTCAAGTAGAATGACAAGCAAGTTGTCACTCCTGCGAAGAAGCCCAAAGCTGGACCAAAGCCTAAAACTGAGTGCTTACACTACAAAGGAAATGGTCACTGGAAGCGGAAATGCCCTGAATATTTGGTGGATAAGAAGGATGGCAAAGTGAACAAGGGTATATTTGATATACAAGTTATTGATGTGTGCCTTACTAGTGTTTATAGTAGCCCCTGAGTATTTGATACTTGTTCGGTTGCTAAGATTAGTAACTCGAAACAGGAGTTATAGAATAAACAGACACTAATTGAGGGGGAAGTGACGATGAGTGTTGGAAGTAGTTCCAAGATTGATATGATCATCATCACACACTCCCTATACTTTTGGGATTAGTGTTAAACCTAAATAAATGTTATTTGGTGTTTGCGTTGAGCATGAATATGATTTGATCATGTTTATTGCAATACGGTTATTCATTTAAAGTCACAGAATAACTGTTGCTCTGTTTACATGAATAAAACCTTCGATGGTCATACACCCAACGAAAATAGTTTGTTGGATCTCGATCGTAGTGATACACATATTCATAATATTGATGCCAAAAGATGCAAAGTTAATAATGATAGTGCAACTTATTTGTGGCACTGCCGTTTGGGTCATATCGGTGTAAAGCGCATGAAGAAACTCCATAAAGATGGATTTTCGGAATCACTTGGTTATGAATCATTTGATGCTTGCGAACCGTGCCTTTTGGGCAATATGACTAAAACTCCGTTCTCCGGAACAATGGGACGAGCTACTGACTTGTTGGAATAATACATATTGATGTATGCAGACCAATGAGTATTAAGGCTCGTGGCGGGTATCGTTATTTTCTGACCTTCACAAATGATTTGAGCAGATATGGGTATATCTACTTGATGAAACATAAGTTTGAAATAGTTGAAAGGTTCAAAGAATTTCAGAGTGAAGTGGAAAAATCATTGTAACAAGAAAATAAAGTTCCTACGATCTGATCATAGAGATGAATATTTGAGTTACGAGTTTGGCCTTCAGTTAAAATAATGTGGAATAGTTTCACAAACTCATGCCACCTGGAACACCACAATGTAACGGTGTGTCCGAACATCATAACCGCACTTTATTTGATATGGTGCAATCAATGATGTCTCTTACCGATTTACCAATATCGTTTTAGGGTTATGCATTAGAGATAGCTGCATTCACGTTAAAATAGGGCACCATCTAATTAAATCCGTTGAAATGACACCGTATGAACTATGGTTTAGCAATAAACCTAAGCTGTCGTTTCTTAAAGTTTGGAGTTGCGATGCTTATGTGAAAAAAAATTCAACCTGATAAGCTCGAACCCAAATCGTAGAAGTGCGTCTTCATAGAATACCCAAAGGAAACTGTTGGGTACACCTTCTATCACAGATCCGAAGGAAAAATATTCATTGCTAAGAATGGATCCTTTCTAGAGAAGGAGTTTCTCTCGAAAGAAGTGAGTGGGAGAAAAGTAGAACTTGATGAGGTAATAGTACCTTCTCCCGAATTGGAAAATAGTTCATCGCTGAAATCAATTTCAGTGATTCCTACACCAATTAGTGAGGAAGTTAATGATGATGATCATGAAACTTCAGATCAAGTTATTACAGAAACTCGTAGGTCTTCCAGAGTACGGTCTGCACCAAAGTGGTACGGTAATCCTATTCTAGAAGTCATGTTACTAGACCATGATGAACCTATGAACTATGAGGAAGCGATGATGAGCCCAGATTTCGCGAAATGGCTTGAAGCCATGAAATCTGAGATGGGATCCATGTATGAGAACAAAGTGTGGAGTTTGATTGACTTGCCCGATGATCGGCAAGCCATAGAAAATAAATGGATCTTCAAGAGGAAGATGAGCGCTGATAGTAGTGTTACTATCTACAAAGCTAGACTTGTCGAAAAAGGTTTTTGACAAAGTTCAAGATGTTGACTACGATGAGTTTTTTCTCACTCGTATCGATGCTTAAAAGTCTATCCAAATCATGTTATCAAATTGCCATATTTTATAAAATCTGGCAAATGGATGTCAAAACTACATTCCTTAATGGATTTCTTAAAGAAGAGTTGTATATGATGCAACCAGAAGGTTTTGTCGATCCTAAAGGTGCTAACAAAATATGGAAGCTCCAGCGATCCATCTATGGACTGGTGCAAGCATCTCAGAGTTGGAATATACGCTTTGATAAGTTGATCAAAGCATATAGTTTTATACAGACTTGCGGTGAAGCCTGTATTTACAATAAAGTGAGTGGAAGCACTACCGCCTTTCTGATAAATATATGTGAG
Source organism: Triticum timopheevii (assembly GCA_963921465.1). Classification (NCBI taxonomy): domain Eukaryota; kingdom Viridiplantae; phylum Streptophyta; class Magnoliopsida; order Poales; family Poaceae; genus Triticum; species Triticum timopheevii. The sequence goes on along the minus strand of OY997262.1, from coordinate 307,846,632 downwards.
TAACATATTGTTGATCAGAAATGATGTAGAATTTTTCTGGAAAGCATAAAGGAGTATTTGAAAGGAGTTATTTAAAAGAAAGACCTCAGTAAATCTACTTACATATTGAGCATCAAGATGTATTGAGATAGATCAAGACGCTTGATAAGTTTTTCAATAAGTACATACCTTGTCAAGATTTTGAAGTAGTTCAAAATGGAACAGTCATAGAAAGAGTTCTTGCCTATGTTGCAAAGGTGTGAAATTGAATAAGACTCAAACCCCGACCATGGCAGAAAATAGAAAAGAGAATGAAAGTCATTCCCCATGCCTCAGTCATAGGTTCTATGCTATGCTATGTACCAGACCTATTATATACCTTGCTCTGAATTTGGCAAGGGACTACAATAGTGATCTAAGAGTAGATCACTGAACATTGGTCAAGAATATTCTTAGTGAGGACTAAGGAAATATTTCTCGATTATGGAGGTGATAAAAGAGCCCGTCGTAAAGAGTTACATCAGTGCAAGCTTTTACACCGATCCAGATGACTCTAAGTCTCAATCTGGATACATATTGAAAGTGGGAGCAATTAGCTAGAGTAGCTCCGTGCAGAGCATTGTAGACATAGAATATTTGCAAAATACATACGGCTCTGAATATGACAGACACGTTGACTAAGCTTCTCTCACGAGCAAAACATGATCATACCTTAGTACTCTTTGGGTGTTAATCACATAGCGATGTGAACTAGATTATTGACTCTAGTAAAACCCTTTGGGTGTTGATCACATGACGATGTGAACTATGGGTATTAATCACATACAAATGTGAATATTGGTGTAAAATCACATGGTGATGTGAACTAGATTATTGATTCTAGTGCAAGTGGGAGACTGAAGGAAATATGCCCTAGAGGCAATAATAAAGTTATTATTTATTTCCTTATATCATGATAAATATTTATTATTCATGCTAGAATTGTATTAACCGGAAACATAATACATGTCTGAATACATAGACAAACATAGTGTCACTAGTATGCCTCTACTTGACTAGCTCGTTAATCAAAGATGGTTAAGTTCCTAACCATAGACATGAGTTCTCATTTCATTAACGGGATCACATCATTAGAGAATGATGTGATTGACTTGATCCATTCCGTTAGCTTAGCACTTGATCGTTTAGTATGTTGCTATTGCTTTCTTCATGACTTATACATGTTCCTATGACTATGAGATTATGCAACTCCCGTTTACCGGAGGAACACTTTGTGTGCTACCAAACATCACAACGTAACTGGGTGATTATAAAGGAGCTCTACAGGTGTCTCCGAAGGTACATGTTGAGTTGGCGTATTTCGAGATTAGGATTTGTCACTCCGATTGTCGGAGAGGTATCTCTGGGCCCTCTCGGTAATGCACATCACTATAAGCCTTGCAAGCAATGTGACTAATAAGTTAGTTACGGGATGATGCATTACGGAATGAGTAAAGAGACTTGCCGGTAATAAGATTGAACTAGGTATTGAGATACCGACGATCGAATCTCGGGCAAGTAACATACCGATGACAAAGGGAACAACGTATGTTGTTATGCGGTTTGACCGATAAAGATCTTCGTAGAATATGTGGGAGCCAATATGAGCATCCAGGCTCCGCTATTGGTTATTGACCGGAGACGAGTCTCGGTCATGCCTACATAGTTCTCGAACCCGTAGGGTCCGCACGCTTAACGTTCGGTGACGATCAATGTTATGAGTTTATGTGTTTTGATGTACCGAAGGAGTTCGGAGTCCCGGATGAGATTGGGGACATGATGAGGAGTTTCAAAATGGTCGAGACGTAAAGATCGATATATTGGACGACTATATTCGGACGTCGGAAAGGTTCCGAGTGATTCGGGTATTTTTCAGAGTACCGGAGAGTTACGGGAATTCGTATTGGGCCTTAATGGGCCATACGGGAAAGGAGAGAAAGGCCTCAAAGGGTGGCCGCACCCCTCCCCATGGACTGGTCCGAATTGGACTAGGGAGGAGGGCGCCCCCTTCCTTCCTTCTCCTTTTTCCTTCCCTTGTACTACTCCTATAAGGAAAGGAGGAGTCCTACTCCCGGTGGGAGTAGGACTTCTCCCTTGGCGCACCCTCCTCCTAGGCCGGCCGCCTCCCCCCTTGCTCCTTTATATATGGGGGCAGGGGCACCCCATAGAAACAACAATTGATCATTGATCTCTTAGCCGTGTGTGGTGCCCCCCTTCCACCATATTCCACCTCGGTAATCTCGTAGCGGTGCTTAGGCGAAGCCCTGCGTCGGTAGCATCATCAACACCGTCATCACGCCGTCGTGCTGACGGAACTCTCCCTCAAAGCTCGGCTGGATCGGAGATCAAGGGACGTCATCGACCTGAACGTGTGCTGAACTCGGAGGTGCCGTGCGTTTGGTACTTGATCGGTCGGATCGTGAAGACGTACGACTACATCAATCGCGTTGTGCTAACGCTTCCGCTTTCGGTCTACGAGGGTACGTGGACAACACTCTCCCCTCTCGTTGCTATGCATCACCATGATCTTGCGTGTGTGTACGATTTTTTTTGAAATTACTACGTTTCCCCAACACTTGCGCCACGGGCCGAGTTCCTCCCCGTCTGGCTGCCTCAGGGGCCGCACCCCTCCTCGGGTTGGCTTCCCCGACAACGGCGCCCACCGCGTCCCCGATGCCCGCAACACCCCCGGCATCCCCGACGCCCGCGACCCCTCCGGCATCACCGGCGCCCCCCTCGGCGACCCCCACGGCCTCGGAGGCGGCGGCTCCTTCGTCATCATCACCCGCCGCCGCTCCAGACCCGCTGCCTCGCCCGATGACTTGCTCTCGGGCTGACACTCTTCTCCCGAGCACGCGGCATACCAATGATGAGTATCTTCTCACTGCTTCCGTCTCTGAGCGCTCCCCTCTCCCATCGTCAGCTCGAGCCGCCCTCCGGGACCCTCATTGGCTCGCTGTGATGCAGAAAGAGTTCGACGCTCTCCAGCGGAACCGTACCTGGCAGCTCGTCCCTCGGCCACCTCGTGCCAACATCATCACGGGAAAGTGGGTCTTTCGACACAAGAATCGTCCGGACGGCAATATCGAGCGCTACAAAGCTCGCTGGGTGGTTCGAGGCTTTCGACAATGCGCGGGCGTGGACTTCACCGACACTTTTGCCCCGGTTGTCAAACCGGGCACGATCCGCACCATGCTTTAGTTAGTCGTCTCCCAAGCCTGGCCCGTGCATCAGTTGGACGTTTCCAACGCCTTCTTGCATGGCCACCTCGCTGAGCAGGTGTTCTGTGAGCAGCCCACCGGCTTCGTCGACGCCGCACATCCAGACCACGTGTGCTTGCTCTCCCGTTCCCTCTACGGGTTGAAGCAGGCGCCCCAGGCCTGGTACCAGTGCATCGCTGCCTTCCTGCAGATGCTTGGATTCACGTCCACTCGCTCCGATGCGTCCCTCTTCGTGTATCATCACGGAGCTGCCATGACCTACTTGCTGCTCTACGTCGACGACATCATCCTGACGGCATCCACTGCCGAGCTCCTTCAACGGCTCACTGCTCGTCTTCGCGATGAGTTTGCCCTCAAGGACTTGGGGCCCCTGCACTACTTCCTCAGCACCGAGGTGGTTCGACGGCCAGATGGGTTCTTTCTACATCAGCAGTGGTATGCCCACGAGCTTCTTGACTGTGCTGGCATGCTTAATTGCAAGCCCGCCGCCACGCCAGTTGACACCAAGGCCAAGGTTTCAGCTCTGGAGGGCTCTCCCGGATCCGATGCGGCCTTCTACCGCTCCATCGTGGGTGCTCTGTAGTACCTGACCCTGACGCGCCCCGATTTGCAGTATGCCATTCAGTAGGTCTGTCTTCACAAGCATGCTCCGCGGGATTCTCACTGGACCCTGGGGAAGCATATCCTCCATTACATACGCGGCACCCCGTCCATGGGACTCACGTTGATGGCCTCCGCCTCCACCGACCCCATCGCCTACTCTGATGCAGATTGGGCTGGTTGCCCGGACACACATGGCTCCACCTCGGGCTACTGTGTCTACCTTGGGCCGTCACTGATCTCGAGGCCGTCCAAGCGACAACCCATGGTCTCCCACTCGAGCGCCGAGGCAGAGTATCGGGCGGTGGCTAACGCCGTCGCCGAATGCTCTTGGCTTCGTCGGCTGCTCTAGGAGTTGCTTTGTGATGTTCACAAGGCCACGCTCGTCTACTACGATAATGTCTCCGCCGTGTACCTCTCCACGAACCTAGTCCACCATCGTCGAACGAAGCACATTGAGCTCAACATACACTTCGTTCGCGAGCAGGTGGCTCTTGGGCGCTTCCGGGTCCTTCACGTCCCGACAGCGTAGCAGTTTGCCGATGTCATGACGAAAGGACTGCCTACTTCCGTTTTCAAGGAGTTCAGGTCCAATCTTTGCGTCTCCGGCAATGCTTCGACTGCGGGGAGATGTTGAATATATGGTTGTGCATGTATATTGTGTATCTTGGCCCACCTCCTAGTCATTGTATAGTTGAGGTCGAGGCCCATCTTGTACTCTCATATATACGTGTGTTATTGTAACGCCCCAGATTCGATGCACCAGGTGTCTGCCAGTTATTCGCCGTCATTGCCATGTCATTTGCTTGCGTGTTGCACTTTTCCATGTCATCATATGCATTTCATATCATGTCATCATGTGCATTTCATTTTGCATACGTGTTCGTCTCATGCATCCGAGCCTTTTCCCCGTTGTCCGTTTTGCAATCCGGCGCTCCTATCTCACCCGGCATCCCCTTCTTGTCTCTTTTTGTGTGCGGGTATTAAACTTTCTCGGAATGGCCCGAGCCTTGCCAAGCGGCCTTGGTATAGCACCGGTAGACCGCCTGTCAAGTTTCGTGCCATTTGGAGGTCGTTTGATACTCCAACGGTTAACCGGGTAACCGCAAAGCCATCTTTGAGTTGCAGCCCAACACCCCTTCCAAAGTGGCCCAAAACCCAGCAAACTCCCTTCCGTGCTCTCGGTCGTTCGATCACGATCACGTGGCCGAAAACCGCTCCTCATTTGGACTCTCCTAGCTCCCTCTACCTATAAATATGCCCTCCCCTTCCATTTTCGCGGTCTAATCCCCCCAAACCCTAGCCCCGCTCCCTCTCCGCCACCGGACATGTCCGGACGGAGCCGGACACGTCCGCGCCGCCGCCCTCAGCCACTCCGCGAGCGCCACGTGGCACCCGCGCGTCCCCGCCGCCGCGGCCCGCCCGAGCCCGTCGCGGGCCCGCGCAGGCCCGACCGCCCGCCGTCGCCCGCCGCTTCCCCGCCGCCGGCGCCGTCCTCGCCGGTGTGCTCCGCCGCCGGATCCCGCTGCTCCGCCGCCGTGCGCCGCCCGGCCGCGCGCCGCTCCGGCGACGCCCGCGCCGCGCCTCCACTCTCCTGTCGCGCCGCCCCGTGGGCGCCTCCCCGCGCCCCCGCGTCCCCCGTCCTCCGGCGACCCGTCCCTGCCGGCGCGCTCCCTCCGTCGCCCTCGGCTGCCGCGCCGGAGTGCCTCCTTGCCGGCCGCCCGACTCCGTCTCGTCGCCCCGCCGCCTCTGCTACTCGCCACCGGTCGGATCCGGCGAGATCCGAGCCGGGGCCACCTCCTCCGACCTTCCACGCCCTTCTCCGGCGAAGATCCGGCGAGCTCCGGCCGTGCTTCGAAGTCCGTGCAGAAACCCGAGGTTGACCCCGAAAACTGCTAAGTCCCCAGGATTTTTACATAATCATGCCATGTTCATGCCATCACATCTCTTTATACGTAGCTCCGTTTCGTGCGTGTAATATGTCAAATTGTTCGTCTCGACGATTAGATCATTTCGTTCCATTGCATCATTTTCATTTGAGCTCATCTTGATGCCCGAAATGCTGTTGTAAGAGTGCATGTTGATGTTAATCTGCTGAAACTGTTATAACTTGCTCATTTATCATTTTTGCCATGATTGATGTGTGCATCCTATGAGGTTGATGTCTACATGAATGTTGATTTATGCCATGCCATCTTTCCAGTGGTGCCAACCATGTATTTTTGTGAGTTGTGTGCTGAGTGCATCGAGCTTGTTAAGTAGGGTAGTTGCTGTTGCTGTTTTCCTGACAAATTCTGTTATATTTTGTTGCTATGTTAACATGCTTCTACTAATCATTCTATGCATAATCTGGAGATGCTCTATAAACATGTTTTGATCTACATGTCATGCTCTATCCATTCATGCCCTTGGTTGCAATTATAGCCTGCTGGAACATGTTGTAATCTTGCTCCAAAATTGCTTGATAATGTTGCTGTCAACCTGTTTACATTAAGTTCACTTGTTCCCATGTGTTTTCCTAGTGATCCATGCATCCTATGACCTTGCTATTGCCATGCTTAGCTTCACAAACATGCCTTCTTACTGTTGGTTGCATTGCCATGCCATGTATTGCTCTGTAGTGAGTGGTTCAAGCTCACGAACATGCCTACTTATTGTTGTTCCTGCCATGTTTGAATCTGTAATATAACTTGCCATGTTTACATGGGTGCCATCATATTTTCTGATCCTTTTTGGCTTATGGTCAGTAAGGGACTTTTGATCTATGCAATTAGTAGATTCATGTCATGCCTTTGTTTTCCATGATATATTCCTGTAACATGTTGTTTGATAGCTTTAAACATTGCAACCTGATGTTATTTCTGCTAAAGTCTGAAACTGTTATTGTTTGCAATCTTACCATGTGCTTTGGAGCATGTTCTAGTGATTTCTGGAGATAGCTCAGTGTTCATGTTTTGTTATGCTTTACCAGTACTTCATGCTCATGCCTTTTGTTATTATGTTGGAGTGCTGTAGCATATTGTTTTGATGCTTGTAATATGCCTAGTTGCTGTTTTGGACAGATTGTTGTTAGGACTTGTATAGTGTGTGTGTGTTGCACCGTTGCTCCGTTTTGAGTGTGCTCTATATGAAACTTGCTTAGAATTGCATGTAGTTTCATATTATCATGTTGCATCCTTGTTTTGGTGTGTTTGCTTGATGTTTGGGTGCATTTTGCATCAATGCCATGCTTAATTTGTTTTGCTCATATCTTCTAAGCCGTAGCTCCGAATCTAATGAACTTTATATGTAACTTGACTAGAATTTCGTGTAGATCATCTTGGTGCATCTTAACTTGATGTTTAACAACTTGAACATAAGGTTTGCTCAGTTCTGGACCAATTTCGAGATTTGCATATGAGGACTTACCGGAATTGTTATATGTTGTTCCCGGCCTCATTTAAACTTGCCTTGATGTGTGCTCTTATTTGCATCATCTCTTGCCATGAGTAGCCTCATATAGCTTTGTCATGCATCATGCTTGTTATGCATCATGTCTTGTTCATGTGTGGTGTGTTTACTATGTTGTGTGCTTCTTCTCGATAGTTCCCGTTTTGTTGCGATCGTGAGGATTCGTTCGTCTACGTGTGGTTCGTCTTCGTGGCTTCATCTTCTTCATGGACTCGTTCTTCTTCCTTGCGGGATTTCAGGCAAGATGACCGCTACCCTGGATCTCACTACTATCATTGCTATGCTAGTTGTTTCGTTCTTTCACTATGCTGCGCTACCTATCACCTGTTTATTCAAGCCATCCCATATTGCCATGAACCTCTAACCTTTCACACCTTTCCTATGCAAACCGTTGTTTGGCTATGTTACCGCTTTTGCTCAGCCCCTCTTATAGCGCTGCTAGTTGCAGGTGAAGTTGAAGATTTCTCCATGGTGGACAGGGTTTATGTTGGGATATCACAATATCTCTTTGTTGGGGAACGTAGCAGAAATTCAAAATTTTCCTACGTGTCACCAAGATCTATCTATGGAGAGACCAGCAACGAGTAAAAAGAGAGAGCATCTACATACCCTTGTAGATCGCTAAGCGGAAGCGTTCAAGTGAACGGGGTTGATGGAGTCGTACTCGTCGTGATTCAAATCACCGATGATCGAGTGCCGAACGGACGGCACCTCCGCGTTCAACACACGTACAGCCCGGTGACATCTCCCACGCCTTGATCCAGCAAGGAGAGAGGGAGAGGTTGAAGAAGACTCCATCCAGCAGCAGCACAACGGTGTGGTGGTGGTGGAGGAGCGTGGCAATCCTGCAGGGCTTCGCCAAGCACCGCGAGAGAGGAGGAGCACTTGGGAGAGGGAGGGCTGCGCCAGGGGCAAGGGTGAAGCTCCCATGCGCCTCCCCACTATATATAGGAGTGGAGGGGGCTGGTTTCTTGCCCTCCAAGTCCATTGGGGCGTTGGCAAAGGTGGGAGGAAAGAAATCCCATCATTTCCTTCCCCACCGATTGCTATCCCACCTTTTTAGGGATCTTGATCTTATCCCTTTGGGATATGATCTTATTCCTTCTAAGGGGGGATCTTGGTGCGCCTTGACCAGGGGTGTGGGGCCTTTCCCTCACTACCCACGTTCATGTGGGTCCCCCCATGCAGGTGGGCCCCGCTCCGGAACCTTCTAGAACCTTCCCGGTACAATACCGAAAAATCCCGAACATTTTCCGGTGGCCAAAATAGGACTTCCCATATATAAATCTTTACCTCCGGACCATTCCGGAACTCCTCGTGACGTCCGGGATCTCATCCGGGACTCCGAACAACATTCGGTAACCACATGCAAACTTCCTTTATAACCCTAGCGTCATCGAACCTTAAGTGTGTAGACCCTATGGGTTCGGGAGACATGTAGACATGACCGATACGTTCTCTGGTCAATAACCAACAGCGGGATCTGGATACCCATTTTGGCTCCCACATGTTCCACAATGATCTCATCGGACGAACCACGATGTCAAGGACTCAATCGATCCCGTATACAATTCCCTTTGTCTAGCGGTATTTTACTTGCCCGAGATTCGATCGTCGGTATCCTTATACCTTGTTCAATCTCGTTACCGGCAAGTCTCTTTACTCGTTCCGTAACACATCATCCCGTGATCAACTGGTCACATTGCGCAAATGATGATGTCCTACCGAGTGGGCCCAGAGATACCTCTCCGCTTACACGGAGTGACAAATCCCAGTCTCGATTCGTGCTAACCCAACAGACACTTTCGGAGATACCTGTAATGCACCTTTATAGTCACCCAGTTACGTTGTGACGTTTGATACACCCAAAGCACTCCTACGGTATCCGGGAGTTACACGATCTCATGGTCTAAGGAAGAGATACTTGACATTGGAAAAGCTCTAGCAAACGAACTACACGATCTTAGTGCTAGGCTTAGGATTGGGTCTTGTCCATCACATCATTCTCCTAATGATGTGATCCCGTTATCAACGACATCCAATGTCCATAGCCAGGAAACCATGACTATCTGTTGATCACAACGAGCTAGTCAACTAGAGGCTCACTGGGGACATATTCTGGTCTATGTATTCACACGTGTATTACGATTTCCGGATAATACAGTTATAGCATGAATAAAAAGACAATTATCATGAACAAGGAAATATAATAATACTTTTATTATTGCCTCTAGGGCATATTTCCAACACTCTTATATTATTAATGCATCTATATACTTGGTAAAGGGTGGAAGGCTCGGCCTTATGCCTGGTGTTTTGTTCCACTCTTGTCGCCCTAGTTTCCGTCATACCGGTGTTATGTTCCCGGATTTTGCGTACCTAACGCGGTCGGGTGATTTATGGGACCCCCCTGACAGTTCGCTTTGAATAAAACTTGTCCAGCAAGGCCCAACCTTGGTTTTACCATTTGCCTCACCACCACCTATACCTTTCCCTTGGGTCGGCCAACCCGAGGGTCATCTTTATTTTAGCCCCCCCGGGCCAGTGCTTGTCTAAGTGCTGGTCCGAACCGAGCGATGTCCGGCGCCCCCTGGGCAACCAGGGTCTATGCCAACCCGACGTCTTGCTCATCCGGTGTGCCCTGAGAACGAGATATGTGCAGCTCCTATCGGGATTTGTCGGCGCATCGGGTGGCTTTGCTGGTCTTGTTTTACCATTGTCGAAATGTCTTGTAAACCGGGATTCCGAGACTGATTGGGTCTTCCTGGGAGAAGGTCTATTCCTTCGTTGATCGCGAGAGCTTGTCATGGGCTAAGTTGGGACACCCCTGCAGGGTATAAACTTTCGAGAGCCGTGCCCGCGGTTATGTGGCAGATGGGAATTTGTTAATGTCCGGTTGTAGATAACTTGACATCAGATCCGAATTAAAATGCATCAACCGCGTGTGTAGCCATGATGGTCTCTTCTCGGCGGAGTCCGGAAAGTGAACACGGTTTCTGTGTTATGTTTGACGTAAGTAGGTGTTCAGGATCACCTCTTGATCATTGCTAGTTGACGACCGTTCCTTTGTTTCTCTTCTCGCTCTCATTTGCGTATGTTAGCCACCATATCATGCTTAGTCGCTGCTGGAACCTCACCACTTTACCCCTTCCTTTCCCATTAAGCTTTGCTAGTCTTGATACCCATGGTAATGGGATTGCTGAGTCCTCGTGGCTCACAGATTACTACAACAACAGTTGCAGGTACAAGTTATGTGATGATCATGACGCGAGAGCGATGCTTGCTTGCGTTGAGTTTCTTCTTCTACTTCTTCGATCAGGGGATAGGTTCCAGGTCGGCAGCCTAGGCTAGCAGGGTGGATATTGTTTGAGTTTCTGTTTATGATTCATCCGTAGTCGGATGTTGTTCTTGTATGATGATGTTGTATTCGTGTGGCATTGTATGCCTTATGTATGTATCCCCACTATTATGTAATGTTGATGTAATGATATCCACCTTGCAAAAGCGTTCCAATATGCGGGTCTATCCTTGGTGGGACCTTCGAGTTCCTTTTGGATAGGGTCGCATATTGGGCGTGACAGTTATGCACCGATCAATACATCGAGTTGCATTGCCAAAACTTTCTTCTCCAACAGAAGGGACATCACCGGCTAGGGAGCCGCCCTCGTCTCACCATGAGTTTTGGTGCCGAAGCCTCATCCGCTGGGAGTTCTTTTCCGCGGTTATTGGGTCACGTCTGACCATGTGTCCATTTGCGTCATTGTTGTACGTAAGCGTCACCATAACTTTCCCTTACAACCTTTGTAAACTTCTAAGGGCATGGCCAACGGTTAGCCCGAGGGGTGATGCTCTGCAGGCCAGCTAGGCTCGGATGCCGCCCTGGCGCTAAAGCGGTAGCCTGCAGTCGACAGGTGATTCCTGCAGAGGAGCCGGCTTCCTCGAGAGAAAATCAAGGTAAGAGAAGAAAAAGCAAGACAGAGTGCGTGTGAGAAGGATGGGAGAGGTTGGCTTCTCTACCCTGGTCTTGAAGACGACAGTTGCCACGGACGATGCAGGAAGCAACCATGGCCATGGCAGCCCGAAGACAACAAGCACGAGGTCCAGATCTTGAACATGGAGCGGTCGAGGCGGACCTAGATGCGCTGACTGTTCCGCCGAACGTGCTCCTCCGTATGCCGACCGCAGTGCGGCGGCGATGATGCCGAGCTCGAAAACGCAGCCATAGCCGGCACCACCAGCACGAGCTCGGTGGCGCAGCCATGGAGGACACCGTGAGATTGGAAAGGGGGCCCTAGCCGGCGGCACGACCTCGGGGCCGCAGCTACGCATGCGTGATGCCACTCTCGTAACAGTCATTGATTTGGGTAGAAATTTTCAGATGCGAAGTTTGATTGTTGATTTGGTATGACTTGAGGAAGATTGGGGAAGAAGATGCCTTCGGAAGTGAGATGAACGGGAGTACTGGTGGGATAGTTCGATGAGAGAGATGGTGTGGGCCCAATGAGGCGTGGCCTCAGGCTAATGCGTTGGGGTATTAAAAATCAAACCAAGTGCTTCATACTTTTTTTACCTAAGTGGATGGACGGGGCAGCACCTAACCCTAAGGGCCTCATGTTTAGGCGAGTGATAGGCGCCGATGCGCCGGCCGAAATTTGGGCCGGTCGCACCAGCATCGTCCGATCAAACGTCATGTAGCCACACGATTCTCTCCCCTCCCTCCATTCAGATGTCATCTCCTTTTCAGAAAAAAAAAGCTTCCACCGCGCCGCCATGGACTAGCGACGCGCCCGGGGCCTCGAAGCACCACCCGGCGCGTCTCACCTGTCGCCTCCCCCACCGCCGGTCGCTGCCCTCGCCGCCGGTCGTCGTCGTCCTAGCAGGTCGGCGTCGCTGCTGCCGCCTCCTGCGTTTCTCGCCTCGTCCATGCAGCAGCGTGCGCCAACTATTGCAGGTCCCCATGGAGACGGACGCAGCTCCGGTGGCGTCGGTCGCCGGTCATGGTCGCCGGTCGTAACACGCCGGCAACGAGCTCGCAGAAAAAAGTACTAACTCGCAGCAGCAGCAAAATAAATAGCCGGTCGTAGCAAAAAGAGTGTGTGGTTCCAGCAAAAATAGCTCGCTGGTGCCACCACCCGGTCACCATCGTAGCACAAAAGCTCACCGGTTGTAACTTTTGTAGTCGCGGTTTGTAGCAAAAATACCACCCATCACCACCAAAATGAAGAAGTCGATGTAGCAAAAAATGTAGCAAGTTCCAGCAAAACAAAAAGCTGGTTCCAGCAAAAAAACGACGTCGAGGCACGTCCAGTTCCAGCAAAAATCACAGGAAGCAAAAATCAAAAAAGAAGACATGTAGCAAAAAAATTAGCAAGTTCCAGCAAAAAAAAAAGCTGGTTCCAGCACCCGACATAGCCGGTAGTAGCATCGGAGATCGCTGGTTCCAGCACTCGACGCAGTCGGGTTGCAGCTTGCCCCCGAGCTGGTTCTAGCATCGCTGCAGCCGGTGGTAGCACCGGGACTCGCTGGTTCCAGCACCGGATGCAGAAGGTTGCTGCTTGGGTCGAAGCTGCCAATCAACGCCGGAGAAGCTCGTCGCAGCTCGTCCGCTCGAGGTCCAACACCTCCCGCTGCTCGTCGCAGCACGGCGCACGGGGTCCCCAGCACCTCCGGCTGCTCCGAGTGGTCCGCGGTGCGGCTGGATAGGAGCGTGACGATGACTACCTCGCTGGCGTTGAACAAGACACGGTGGCACAGTAGTGGCATGGCTTCCGTAGCCGGCGAGCAGAAAAGGGAAGAATAGATGAGATCTCGCTCGTTGTGTGCGGTGGAAGACGAGATGCAAATGAGTGGTTGTATGGAGCTGTGAAGAGATAAGGATAAAAAGAAGACGTGGACTCTTGGTGGCCCCAGCTTTACACGTGGCTGCTGTATGCGAGAGAGCGAGCGTGACGGGAGACCGGCTGAATTTTTAGCCGGTGCGCCGGCTTTAAACGTTTCCCTCATGTTTAAGGCCGAGCAGATGCCTTCGCTTTAATTGTTTTTAACAACCTAGGAGTAAGTTGCCTCTGCCACCTCCAAATAAAATAATAATAGTGTAGAAGTGCATGTTCTAGCCAATGCAACCAAAAGACCGATCTGATGGAAGAGACTATGCAGCACATTATACGTCAACACTCCCCCTCACGTATGGCTCCCTCAAGCCTAAACGTGGACCGAAAGTGGGGTGCAATTTTAATTGCGCCAGCCGGGTCTTGAACTCGAGACCTCTTGGCTCTGATACCATATAGAAGTGCATGCTCTAGCCAATGCAACCAAAAAACCGATCTGATGGAAGATACTATGCAGCACATTATACGTCAACAAATAGAGTACACTTTATAAGCTGATCTTAGTTCACCAACCGATATGAATTACCCCTTCCATGGTGGGATTAGCGAGAAGCCTGTGCATTGCGTTGTCAGCCTCCAACACGGCTCAACTTAGGATAATGTTTCCGACTAGGCGCCAAACTGGGATAGCGTGAATGAAGTGAGGACGCATCTGCTGGGACGGGTCTCGGCCGACCGTCCTCTCTATCTCCACCGCGCTAAAATACTGGATAAATCACGCCGATGAGACGACAAATAGCGTTCTTCCCTCTCTTCTCTATTGGCCTTTTCCTCTTCGCATCGACAGATCAATATACTAGGAAAAACCAAGAACCAAAGGTTTTTTTTTTTTATCGGAAGAACCAAAGGTAAGGGACACTGACCGTTGCATATTGTTCTCGAAAGCATACGTGCTAGTTAGCCATTTAATCACTTTAATTAATTAATGAACCAAACAGCATCGATGGTAAATTGGCCTTTGAAGACAAACAAGAGCCACGTCTGTCAGCAGATAATGACATGCCTCACATCCCCTTCGTGATTACTGTATAGTATTATAATAATAAACACACATGGCACACCTCCTCTCGAGCTCTCCCTCCCAGGCAGCATCCAAAGAAGGAAGCGGCTGGCTTTGCTGCTGCTGTTCCAACCGAAAAGGCGAGGAGAGACGGAGGAGGGGCGGCCGTCGGGAGGAGCGTGAGGCCGCCAGCTCTAGCTCGAGCTCAACCCTGAAGAAGAAGAAGGCCTCCTTCCCTCCCCCCGAGCTCAAGCCCAGAGCAAAGCTGTAAGAATCTCCCTCCCTCCCGTGCGGGTTGTTGGCTAGTACTCCTAGATCTCAAGTTGCACAGCATAATGCTATCCTACCTACTACCTGCGTAGCTAGGTGCGGCATTTGGGTCTGGATGGGATTCCCACTCAATCTGCCGTGCCTTTCTTGTTCTGATCTGTTTCGACGAGCTAGGGTTGGTCCCCAAGGAGCGCAGGAGCGTCGGGGAAGCACAAATCTGCTTGCCCGAGTGCTCTGATGGGGCGGTGTGCCGGGTACTACTGTACTAGGGGTGGGGGCAGTGGATTTGGGCGCGGATGCATCAGGAAGGAGTGTTTCTTGCCACCTCTTTATGGTTGTTTATCCCCTCCTTTTGGTTGAGGGTTTAGGATTTTTCCCTTTATAAATGTTGTGAAATATACCAAAAATAGAAGAGGAGTAGCCCTCTGGATGTCCCTAAAGGGAGCAACACCCAGCTACTACTTTGTTTCTTGCCTATCTTTATCTTCTGGAAGGGAGAAGGGAAAGAATTAGATTCATGCTGATGCTTGTTAAATTCTTGCGTGTGTGTTTTGGTGTTGCCAAGACTGAAACTGTATTCCGATCAGTATGTTGTGCAATGAGAGAGCTAAGCCTGGTGGTAGTACACCACGCCCTCATGGAATCTTGGTTCGGCTCCGCATCTTATACAAGAACAGACGCAGCTGCGAGTTTTGTGCAGTTCTAAGCCTGGGAAAATACCTCCAGCCTTCTTGCATTGAACTAGGATCAACTTTCTTTTGCCCAACCTTCAAAGTATTTATTTACTGTCTGCTGTACCCATTTTTTCTTACTAATAACTGCTTTATGCTTTTACAGTACTTATGTCTGCCTATGGAGTCATCTACAGCTGATGCCGGTGACAAGCATCTGGGGAGCTACCTGACATTGGGTTTGACAGTATCGCAGTCAAAGAAAGGGGATACCAAGTTTCCAAAGGTCCTGTCGCTTCTTGCCACATATCTGGGCCGATCAGTTCAGAAGAATGAAGAATTACTAGGTTCTAATGGAATAAAGGAGTCGACCACTATTTTTCATGGCCAGAAGGTGCCAGATCTCAGTATACAGCTCTATGCAGAACGCATTTTCAAGTATGCTGAGTGCAGTCCGTCCTGCTTTGTGTTGGCACTTGTCTACATGGAGAGATATCTACAGCAGCCAAATGTGTACATGACGCCCTTCAGCGTTCATCGCTTGCTAATTACAAGTGTGGTGGTTGCTGCCAAATTCACAGATGATGCGTAAGTGTACCCAATGCAACTGCAATTCAGCTGTATTTTGTGTATATATCACAAACATGTACTGCTTTCCCAGAAATTTCCTCAAATCTCAATGCATCTCCTGCAGGTTCTTCAACAATGCATTCTACGCTAGGGTGGGAGGAATCAGCACAATTGAGATGAATCGTCTCGAGCTGGATTTGTTGTTTAATCTGGACTTCAGGCTGAAAGTGAACCTAGAGACGTTTGGGAGCTACTGCCTGCAACTGGAGAAACATGCACCGGTGTCACCAGAGAGACTGCCGGTTCAGGTTCATTGTGTCAGTGTCAAAGGATCTAAAGATTTGAGCTATAGCAGCAGTGGTAGCGCCGACGAGTTTTGCCAGAGCAAGCTTGTTCGCCAAAGCTACAGCAGTCAGGCTCTCCAAGGATGCAGCTGACCAATCTATTTATGGCCTAAAGTTTTGCAAAGCATGTGACCTGATTACTGATAATTCTTTTAGATCTGACATTTGTGGATTCAGATTGCATTAAGTTGTTCTTGGGGTGTTTGATTAGTAGGGCTTCGATTCTACTCCCTCTGTAAAGTAGGGGATCTAAACGATCTTATATTTCTTTACGGAGGGAGTATTTTACTTCTGTAACACTGTAATTCTTGCAAACCACTTTGTTTAAAATGTTCACAATCGAGTTGGGAAACAACAGGTCTGAACATTGTTCATGTCCTGTGATATCGAATGCTGCGGTTAAACCGGTTCTGTTGCCAAGTAGCCTGTCGGCAAAGATGAATCAAGGTTTTCCAAGATCTGTGAATGGACTGTTCATTCTCCATGCATCTTCTGATTCTGTTTGAGTCGCATAACAGGATATGTGATGATTTTCACCGGCATTGTTGCGACGAGGAATTTATAAAACGAATTACTTTCCTGAACACAAGACCATGACTACGAGAGACATCGCCAAAGCATTAAAACAGAACAACACCTCATATGCAAATTCAAGTCAGAAAATTTGAGTGATGCAGCATATCATTCGAAACAGATGCTATGAAATGACCGGAACCACCTGCAGCTTCAACACCCCCACGGACGCTACTCTAGTTTTGTTATCCTTTAGTAAGATAAGCAATTGGTTTTATAAGGGGAAGAAGCCATTCAGCTTTAAATTTCTGCATGTGCTATCTGGGCAGTCCTCAAACGTTATCCCTTAATTAGACTACTAGAGTAGATATCTGGACAGTCGTAAAGAAATCCACAATTCTAGTCATGAGGGGATTGTAAAATTAACTACTCCACTTTTCCTATGAATCAAAGAAGAACTTGTCACCAGAGTACAAAGGTAAAACAATGCAAATAATGTGATAGTACACATGCATATTTATCAGTACTACTTATTATTCAGCAGAAAGACTAAGCACAGTAGTAGATATGAGTTGGATCAAAATGCTTATAAAGCAAAAGCATAGTTTGTCAAGATGGGCTCTTCATGATGGACAGATGAAACAGCAACATCAACATGCTTGACTCTGACAGGCCGTTTTTTCCCTCTGGGTGCATCTTCGCGTTCCACGAATATGGTGGTGGCAGTCAGGGAATGACTATCAGTAAAAGGATCCGGAGTAAAATACCCTTGGATCACGCAGAAGACAATGCCACCAGCAGGGATGCTGTCCTCCTCCTTACCAATACACTCAAAGCTCATAAACCTTCTGTCGGAGAACTTGTCCCAGGGAAATTCCAGCACGATGGGAGCACCAAGGATAAATTTTCCATCATCTTGAGCCAACTCATAAGCCTCGAGACCTTCATCCCAGCAGGCATATATGAAACCCTCTGCAAATATGCATCGCCCATTCAGCAAGCCGATTTCGCCGAGCCACCTGCTCATACTTGGTGGCTTCACAACAAACCACTGACCACCATGCCTCAGGTCACACAAGAAACACCTCTCCGTGTCGAAATCTGATATCAGAAATTTACCGTCGCCTATGTCTACAAATCCAGAAACCTTAATCTCTTGCTCCAAATCCAAACACCCTGATGTTCTCTCACGGACCCACTCCAAACTCTGCTTATCAAGAACATACACAGCCATCAACTTTTCACCTATAGCCACAATATCTCCACCAGCTCGGAAGACGGCCGAAAAATAGATATCACGCCGTTTGCTCCCATACCAGTTGCTCTCAAGTTGTTTATCACGCTGTTTGATCTCAAGTTGCTCGTGGGTCATGCTGCTCAGATCAACCTTGTACTGACTATGGTCTGGAAAAGAAGGGATGACAAACAACTGGGATCCGTCATGTACAAAATGCCAGGTTGCAGGGAAATCTACACTGACACCTCCATCTCTAATTGTGTCCAGACACAACTGTGGTTCTAGCACGCTTGCATCACACCTCAACTTTCCTTCAGAAGTAGAGATTTGGTACAACACAGATTGCTGATCAACCTGGCATATGAAATACAGATCACATTTGGTCACCGCTTTGCAGTCCACCAGACTGTCTGCAGTCCAAACCAGTTCGCCTTTTCGTTTCAAATAATTCCTACAGGTGGAAACTGCAATTGTTAAAGCACAAAAGTGAGATAAATGCTTACAGAGTAGCAAAAGCCCACCAACTAATTTAAGAAAGGCTGCTTCCAATGAGTTTATTCTATACAATTTAGTTTCACATAACAAAACCATCAACTAGAATATCATGGACCACAGTCTAGTATTTAATTTTGTGCAATCAGGACCAATTTTTGATTGTTAGTTTTTTTCCGTAAAACCATGCATGTGATTAGGATCAAAACTCAGTTATCGCAAATGCATTAGGTGTATGATACACTCAATACCCAAACTTGAAAGTTTATGATCAAATCCTCCCTGGTGGATTTTCAAGGGTCCATGCAACTTCCTTAAAGTTTGTAAGAATTGGATATCAGAGAAAATAATGTACAAGATATCTAAAAATTGTACTTGAGCAAAATTAGATAGCACTCAGGCACTTCGGTGATAAATTACAGTCACCTCAGACAAGCAATCCCATCCGCCACTTTCCTATTATATTGTTCAATACTTTCACGGAGAATTTTATGAATTTCGTCAGCTCGAGGGGTTGCCATTAGTGTTTCTTGACTCTTTTTTCGGAAGCAAGGGAAAAATAATGTGCTTTATTGAAAAAATAATGCACTTCCTTACACCCTTTTCCCCAAAAGTGCAGATAAAATGCTCCTTTTCCCCAAAAGCGTGCAGGAGTATATTATATTTTAAGTGCTACAGAGAAATAAAAATCAGAAAGTTGTACTTGAATAACTGAAGATGAGAAAATCGAACCTGCAGCATTTAAGCAGTTCTTGGGAATCTTCAACAGGGTGGTTGAACCCTCCGAACATTGCAGGCAGTGAGGTATCATCCACCTTGTATGCATCGTCAGTATATGCCCTGGTTCACCAATGAAAATATACAAAATCAAATAAATGACAACACAGCAACTTCTTGATAATTTTCTTGCAGTAATGATTCAATCAAAACAACTCGAAGCCCCAATTCCAACTTTTGTTCAAGCGGAAACCAACTTATTATTAGAACTTAAAAGGCAGGCACACTTACTGCAAAGTGGCAAAAGTGTCATAGTGATTGTACTGATACGATTTTTCTCTGAGCATGTCCACCCTGCGGCATGTGGAGTGCAAGACCTCGATGCTGTAGACAGGGCCGCCTTCGCCGTCTGATCCGGCTGTGCTCCGGACGCGGAACGTGGTGATCATCGCATGCCGCGTGTCGCAGCTGCACGCCTCGTACATGTTGATCCACACCGCGCACAGCATCTGGCCCTCGAGCTGAACGATGAAGCCACGCCCTTCGTTGTAGTACGGCCAGAGCATGTCGACCATCACCGGCGGCTCAAGCGGAGCGTCCTCCTCCTCCTCCGGCGAGTACTTGTAGGCGAACAGCGTGGTGCCATTGATGAAAAAGATGGCACCTTCCTCCTGGACATGCACTGCCCTGCCGGAGATGCATTCATATTCGGAGGTCTTGTCGGTGGTACGCACACGGGTCAAGGAGCCGGTGGCGCAGTTGAAGCAGAAGAAGGTGCCGTCGACGAGTGACAGCAGGATGAACTTGTCGTCGATGACGGCATAGCCTGGGAGCCAGGTGAACATGTATGGCCTTACAGGCTTCAGCCGTCCCGGGGAGTGATGGCTGGCAACCTCTTTCCACTCCCATCCGTTGCCTCCTTTGTCAAGCCTATGCACAATGAGGCGCCAACTGGACTTGTCCACGTTTCTCTGTGTCAATACGGCTGGTGCCCAGAGCTCGCCATGGGCCGAGACAGCGTGGTATGACCCTCTCAGGAACGGGAGAGGTTCCAGTTGGGACATGGACTTGTTGACGAGATCAACGGCTACCGCTTTTGGCGGCAGGTCCAGCTTGTCGGGACGCATCAGGTGGGGTGGAGGATAGTGCGTGCAGATGACGTCCAGTCGGCGGCCTCCGGGAGCTAGCGCGGCTGTAGCTTCGGCGTAGACCGTGTTTTCCTTGTCTTCCGGATGCACGGTGAAGAAGTGTTGAAGCAGGTCGTTGCTGTGACCGATGACCCTGCCCGATGAGGTTACGCGGAAACGGTGCAGGCGGAGATTGTGGTATTCCTGGTCGGCGCATGTGCAGCCGACGAGGACCGACCACTGGTGGCGGTCATCGACGCCGTCCTGGATTTGTCGGTAATCCATGCCGGGGGCGAACCGCCGGATGCTATCCGAGCAGTTTAGGTGCCAGCGACAAAAGCATCGGAAAAGATAGCAATAGGGGACTGCCGTCTGTCGATGCCCAGCCGCCGCCATCGATGAGGGACTCGATGCAACTAGGTTTTCTTCTCCTCTATCCCCGATTAGTAAAGCTGGGGCGTGTTTTGTGTTGGGGGGTGGGGGGTGGGGGGCTGGGGGGCTGGGGGGCAATGAATAAGCAGCGGGGAGCGGACGGAAGCGGACGGAGCGGCGGTGGACGTGGCGGCGGCGGCGGCGGCGATGGGGGAGAGTTCGACCGAACAAGATCCGGGTAGATCGGGTTTTGAGAGGAAACCCTAATCTTTCTTTTTTGATGTAAAGATGTTAACCTGGAGGGCCCCTAATAATAAAGCACGGATTGGGTCTCCGGGTTCACCGTCACACTCACGTGAATTTACGCTTTCAATTTTTTTTCAACACGTCCTATTTTTTTCAACATAAACGATGTGGTACTAATTCCGGGACGTCTTATATACACGGTCGTACATCTGGTCATCTAGCAATCAGGCGGCCCATCTGGCTGCAGCAGCCCATCCGATCGATTGGATCTCCGCATATCCATCAGCACGGGAAGCAACGACCCAGCAATCAGAATCTAGGGGCCCATATAGCACGCGAAAAATAATCCCAGGTGGAAATATGCACTGGAGCGAGCGAGCGAACTCCTGCCATGGCGTTCAGTCCCAAGGGCACATGCAACCAACCATGCTTGTTTAATGGAAAGGCAAGTTGTTTTTTTATACAAAAAATAGTCCCACCTCGGCTCTTCAAAGCCCATCCAACCAACTTATATACACCTATAATTTAAAATTAATAAGCTGCCTAAAGAATTAAAGTAGAGGGTCAGAATCGGTCAGGACAAAATAAGGAATAAATTCCGTTATTATTAGCCAGCAAGGAAAGGAAAGAGAAATTAAAAGAAGGAAAGGAATGGAATTATAGGCTACATTACATGTCCCGATGGAAAGGAAAGAGAAATTAAAATAAGGAAAGAAGTTATATCAAGATTTTCGTCCATTGTCCAATACTTTTTGAATTGTATATGTACGTGCAATCCTATGTAAACTTCAAGTCATACATTCTCAACAGTCACCTTCGGTCTAGGAATAGGGTGATGAGGGCGTCGATATTTAGGCTGGCTGGTGGCGTGCATCAATCGATGGCCTTCGACTTTTAGCTCCAGATCGAGGCACTCAGAGCGTGCTCACGGGTACAGTAACGCCTTAAGTATATGACTCTTGGCGCCGACGCGCCAGCCGCTACGATGCCAATCCCCTACCAGGCTACAAGCGACGAAGAAAACAAAGCAGCAGTAGCGGTTACTCTGCTAACAAAGTACACAAGAAAGACAGGGGTAGGTAGCACCCTATCATTTAGTATTTTGCAATTTGGGCTTCCAATTTATTTTATTTATGGGTAGGTTTCTACTTTCTCTGTTTGTTCGTCGAAAACCTCACAAAAGACTCCGGCTCTCCGAGCACTTGACTGTGCCACACACCCGTGGGATGAACAGGACTGGGGATGAACCACGACAATGTCTCCAACATGAGACTTACAAGATTTTTTTCCGGTTGCAACATACAAGAATATTTGCTAGACGTTTAAAACTCCCCGACGTTTCTGACATTAAACCCGTGGTACATATCAAATATTTTTGACAGCCTCACCGGTTCGATCATCGGTTTGGTTTTTTAACTATGTAGTTAGGAAAGGTGGGAAGGAGGATAAGAGGTGACACAGATAAGATGCCATGTGGAAATAAAGAACATGGACCAATTATGGTATTGAGTCATAATTACTGGGCTAGGGGCGTGTGTTATATTTTTTTTTCTCCCGTTGCAACGCACGGGTTTTTTGCTAGTATATATACTATAGGTATTGGATATACGTTACCGACTACCACACACGTCGCGAATCGTGTCACGGCCCAAGGCCCGCCGCTATCGTGGATGGGCTTCTAGCCCAGCCCCTTTATGTCTTGTTTAATTTCAGAAAAAACAGAATACTCCATCTAGCGCTCAGCTACAAGTTCCTGCCCTGTATTAGTTTTCCTCAACTATAAATATTTCGGTACAGAGGTAGTATATATCTAGCGGTCCTAAAAAAGAATCTAGCGCTCGGCTGTGCGTTTACATTAACGGGCTGGTCAGTAGAGCGGTTTTGGAAAGCTTCCATAGACCGATATAGACCGGTTTAATAACATTTTGCAAGGTATTTTCTTTCTATTTTGTGTTCAATTTTTTTAACACAGTACAGACGCAAGCGCCCATATACACGCGCATACGCTCACCTTTATGAATGCACACACGCACACTCTACCCCTATGAGCATCTCCGAAAGACTGAGCCGGCATATCATCTTGAAATTTACGAAGTCATCGTAGACACCTCATCGTCGACGGAAACGTCTCCTCCCATTGAATGTGCATCGCCGGAAATCCTGAAATAAATCCAAGAATAAATGCGAGCACCAGGACTTGAATCCCCGGTGGGCTGGGATACCACAGTCCCTCTAACCATCCAACCACAGGTTGGTTCGCTTTTGTGTTCATTTTTCGTCTGTTGTCTTTGGGGTTTTCTGGCAGGTTTCTTTGTTGGTTTGGATTGTTTTCTACTTATTCATTGTTTATTAATTTTTTAATTTTCAAATACTTTGTCTACTTTTTCTTTGATATTCGTTCAACATTTCTCGTATATAGCTTGAATATTTTTCATATACACATTAAACATGTATTAAATACACTGAGATTTTTTTTCAAACATATGTTGAACATTTACAAAATAATCGCTAACAATTTTTTGAATACAGTGTGAACATTCTTTTTAATACGTGCAAAACAATTTTTATGTCTTGCGATGGCTCTTAAAATGGCACATGCATTTTCTTATATGTTATGAACATTTATACAAAACTGTGAAGACTTTTACATTTGATGAATATTTTATTATAATGTCATGAAACTTTCCTAAAACAAGCAAGAAGTTTATAAATACACGGCGACCATTTTCTAGCACACATGTTGAACATTTTTTTTAAACAAAATATGAATATTTTGTTAAAGGACGCGACTAACGTCTGACTAGTCGCTAGATTGCAACAGATATTTTTTGAGCGACAAATTGCAACAGATCCGAAAGCTCGAACACCAACGACGCAAGTGCTATTTCTCGCGTCGAATACTACAGTAACAGACCGACCCAATAGAGTGCAATTAAAACAAACAACGTTGAGAAAAAGGGAGCGCCCAGCATTCGAACCTGCATCTCCACGATGAAGTAGCACAGCCAGTCAATAGGCGTTTACAATGTTTGTGTAGACTAGTGGGGCGTACCATACTTATAGAAAAGAAGAGCCGTTTTTTCTCCTTTTTCTTTGTTTTTTTTCTTCTCCAGGGTTTTCCATTTGTGTCTTCAGTTTCTTTTTCTTTTTTTCCCCTTGGTTTATTTTGTTTATTTTTCAGTTTTTATTTTTTTATTTTTCTTTGTTTCATTTTGTTTTTCATTCTACATTCTTATATACATGATCAACATTTTTTTAAATACTTGTTCGACATTTTTAAAATACTTGTTCAACATTTTTCAAATACTTATTCAATTTTTTTATACATGATCAACCTTTTTCACGTACTTGATCAATATTTTTAAATACTTGCTCAATGTTTTTTAAATACTTCTTCAACATTTTTCAAACATATGTTCAAAATTTTGATATACATGACCAACATTTTCTCAGATACTTGTTTAATATTTTTCAAACACTTGTTTAACATTTTTTAAATATATCAAAAATGTCCGTGCGTTGCAACAGGAGAAGAAAAATATCACACACCGTTAGCCTAATAATCATGTCTCAAGACCCCCCCCCCCCTCTCTCTCTCTAACCATCCAACCACAGGTTGATTCGCTTTTGTGTTCATTTTTCGTCTGTTGTCTTTGGGGTTTTCTGGCAGGTTTCTTTGTTGGTTTGGATTGTTTTCTACTTATTCATTGTCTATTAATTTTTTAGTTTTCAAATACTTTGTCTACTTTTTCTTTGATACTCGTTAAACATTTCTCGAATATAGCTTGAATATTTTTCATATTGTGACGCCCCCGATTCAATCGTACACTAATCATGCACGCAAATGTGTACGATTAAGATCAGGGACTCACGGTAAGATATCACAACACAACTCTAAAAGTAAAATAAGTCATACACGTATCGTATTACAAGCCAGGGGCCTCGAGGGCTTGAATACAAATGCTCGATCATAAACGAGTCAGCGAAAGCAACAATTTCTGAGTATAGACATAAGTTAAATAAGTTGCCATAAGATGGCTAGCACAAACTGGGATACATATCGAAAGAGGCGCATGCCTCCTGCGTGGGATCCTCCTAAACCACTCCTAGTTGTCGTCAGCGGCCTGCACGTAGTAGTAGGCACCTCCAGTGTAATAGGAGTCGTCGTCGACGGTGGCGTCTGGCTCCTGGGCTCCAGCGTCTAGTTGCGGCATCCGAGAAGAAGATGGAAAAGGGAGGGGGGAAGAGGGAGCAAAGCAATCGTGAGTACTCATCCAAAGTACTCGCAAGCAAACATCTACACTACATATGCATGGATATATGTGTAAAGAGGCAATATCGGTGGACTGAACTGCAGAATGCCAGAATAAGAGGGGAATAGCCACTACAAAAAAAAGACACATCCGTGACATTTTGGGCCAAACGATTTTTTTTTGTCATACATATGACACTTCTATGACGATAATTGTGACAAAACCCGGTATCATCATAGATGTGGTGTGCACCTACTTCTATGATAAAAAATCATTACGAAAATGGGCTTTTCGTCCTGGGCGGGCCGGAGACGCAGCTGCATGACATTCTTTTGGTCGTCCATGACAGAAAAACCATGATAGAAGCGAGGGGGAGGAAAATTTCGGGGAGTTCCCGGTTACGGTGGGAGGTCGGGGGCCGAGCGATGCGCGTTTCTCTTATACACGTACGCGCGTGTGTGCGAGGCGTTGGGCTCTAACTGAACCCGAGCGATTGCACTGCAGGCTACGTGTTACTGAACCCAAGCGATCGATCGATGGCTGTTAACTGAACCCGATCGAGCGATTCCTTCACTACTACTGCTAACTGAAGCCGGTCGATTGGATGAATAGTGAGTGTTGCAGGGGGGGGGTTGGATGAACAATGAGCGGTGGCGTTGCCTCTGGATGAACAGGACCCCGTGGTGTGGTGGAGGGCTGGATGAACAGTAGACGGTGGAGGAGTGGCCGTGGAGGGGTGGTTGAACATGCCCCCATGGTGTGGAGGGCTGGATGAACAGTAGACCGTGGAGGGGTGCCCGTGGAGGGGTGGTTGAACAGTAGCCGGTGGAGTAGCGCGCAGTGGAGGCTGGATGAGTAGGAGCCCGTGGAGGCGTGAGGAGGTCGACGGTAACCCGTGGAGGCTGGAGGAGATCGACGGTGGAGATGAACAGTATCCCGTGGAGTCCCGTTTTGCGGTACGCCACACCCCTACCGATGAACAGGACCCCTGTTTCGACCGTAGGAGGTCCATTTCGTCCGTTTTCCGGTACGCCACACCCCTCCCGATCAACGGGACCCCGTTTCGACCGTAGGAGGTCCGTTTCCTCCGTTTTGCGGTACACCACACCCTTCCCGATCAACAGGACCCCCGTTTCGACCGTAGGAGGTTCGTTTCCTCCGTTTTGCAGTACGCCAGACCCCTCCCGATGAACAGGAACCCGTTTCGAATGTGGCCGGTCGAACACAAGGCTGTTTCCTCCGTTCTGCGGTACGCCAGGCCTCGTTTCCATCGCCTGTTCCGTCCAAGCCCTCCCGATGAACACGACGACGCATTCCGTTCTGACCCAGCCGGTTGGCTCCCACGCGTTCCGTTGCCTCCCGATGAACACGACACATTCCGTTGCCTCCCCATGAACACAACGCATTCCGTTGCCTCCCCATGAACACGACGACGATGCTGTTTCTCTGTTCCGACCCAACCATGTACACGAGCCCTCGCCATACGTGTGCACGAGTAGGCGTTCGAGACCCCGCCCGTATGTACACATATGTGGCCGTATTTTCTTTCTTGACGCTGTACGTACGTGTACATGCTACATGCGCGCCTCTACTACGACACGTGCGCGCCTCTACATCCACCAGTATATATGTACGTACACGTTCGCGACCAGAATGACAACGCTACGTACGCTTCGACCAGGTGGGTCCCGACTGTCAGGCACTTCCTTGCCTGCGAAGATGTAGCTGGTGGGTCCCAGCAGTCAGGGGGGTGAATCGTTTTGTTTTTTTTTGCCCGAATGCACTTCCTTGCGTGCGAAGATGTAGCTGGTGGGTCCCAATAGTCAGGGGGGCGAATCATTTTTTTTTGCCCGAACGCACTTCCTTGCGTGCGAAGGTGTAGCTGGTGGGTCCCAGCAGTCAGGAGGGAAACATTTTTTTTCACGAAATACGGTGGCCCGTCCGGTGGATCCCTGCTGTCAGGTGGAGGAATCATTATTTTTCGCATAATAAGGAGGCACTTCCTTACTGCGACCGTGGACCCAGCTGTCAGCCTCTCCACGTACAGTCCATGTTCGATGGAAGTCGTTCCTTGACCACGTTGACCACGCCGCGCTGAGAGCACCAGGGCGGTGGACAACGGCGAGGCCTAAGAAGGGGACGACGCGGAGCCGGTGAAGACACAGCAGTGGATGCCCACGCGGAGAGGAGTATGAGGGTTCACTCGTTCGGCTGTGGTGTGAGGCTGCCGTCGTCGCAGGGCCTGGCCAGCGGTGGGAATAGTAGGGGGCGATGAGGCCTCCGCGGCAGCACAGCCGGCCATAGGAGGCAGGAGCAGGCGGCACGACCGGTGCTGCTTTGAGCGGCTGGAGCAAGAAGACCAGAGGTTGAAGAAGCACTACGGCCGTTGGATGGACATCGTACGGTCACTAGAGCTAGAATCATTCATATTGACTAAGTTGACAAAGCCCTCCGTCCCCGTCAACTTAGTAGGCCCACAAGTCAGCCTCCCACTAAGGTGGGTCCCAGCTAGCAGGGGAAGTATTCATTTTTTTGTGCGTAATAAAGAGGCACTTCCGGTGGGTCCGAGCTGACAACGGGGGAAACGTTTTTTTCGCGAAATACGGTGGCCCGTCTAGTGGGTCCCAGCAGTTAGGGGGGAAACATTTTTTTATGAAATAAGGTGGCCCGTCCGGTGGGTCCCTGCTGTCAGGTGGAGGAATAATTATTTTACGCGTAATAAGGAGGCACTTCCTTGCGGCCGCCGTGGACCCAGCTGTCAGCCTCTCCACATACGGTACTCTTCCGATGGAAGTCGGTCGTTGACCACGTTGACCACGCCGCGCCGAGAGCACCAGGGCGGTGGACGACGGCGATGCCTAGGAAGGGGACGGCGCGGAGCCGGGGAAGACGCAGCAGTGGAAGCCCGCGCAGAGAGGAGTACGAGGGTTCACTGGTTTGGCTGCGGTGTGAGTCTTCCATCGCCGCAGAATAATAGGGGGTGTGGGTGAATGGAGGGATGGCCTGGCTAGCGGTGGGAGTAGTATGGGGGCGGTGAGGCCTGCGTGGAAGCACAGCCGGCCACGGGAGGCAGGAGCAGGCGGCACGACCGGCGCTGCTTTGGGCGGCTGGACCAAGAAGACCAGAGGTTGAAGAAGCAATACGGTCGTTGAATAGACATCGTACAGTCACTGAAGCTGGAATCGTTTATATTGACTAAGTTGACAAACCCTTGGTACGCTCCAACTTAGTAGGCCCACAGGTTAGCCTCCAAAACGGTGTGCCCCAAATGTCAGGGGGAGGAATCATTTTTTGGGCGGCGAAGCTAAGAATATCCGAAATTGAAGAAGAAGCACGACATCCATTCGATAGACATCCAACGGCCACTGCTGCTAGAACCATGTGTTAACTATAATAAGTTGACAAAGCCTTGCATACGCGTCAACTTATTTTTTTAAGGGACGCGTCACTTAGTAGGCCCACAAGTGTGTGGTAGAGAACTTATAGCCCATTTGCGTTTTGTAAGAATGTACAACCCATTTTTGAATTCTAATGGAATTTACAACAGCCCATTATACAATATGTTAAAAGTACAGCCCATTTTCTAGCTAGGACAATGATTAATAATTTCAACCAACCATTGAAGACAGAATTCAATAAAATTTCCCACATTTTGATGGGATCCGAAATATTTTTATCCCGAAATTTGTAGTCAGATTAATATAAATTTGTATTATGTAAAAATTCAACGAAACATTGCGCGTGCAAAAATGAAAATTTAAGATTTTTAAAATTCATAAATAATATTTTATAAACTAATTTCGTGTTTGGTGCATTTTTTATAGCCACTACCCAGTTTTTATAATTATATCCTATTTATTATTTTTTAAAGCCCATTTTCCTGTTAAGCCTAATGCATCCCTCCTAGGAAAGATTTGCAGCCCAACGAGACGGAGAATAACAAGTTGACCTTGCCTGGATATTCCTCAAAAAGACGTATAGCTGGGCTAGCCATTTTCATCTTGAAAAAATTAGTATCTGGGCTGGATATCTGGCCTGGGCTAGACGGGCCACAGCTCGCCCAGTTAATACCCTGCTCTGCTCTGAACAACAACGAAATCATCGCCAAAAAAAACTCTGCAGTGCTCACGCCTCAAAAACACAAATACTGCTCGAGCTGCTTGGTCCCAGCTGTTGGCCGCACCTTGTGCAATTCTCTCGTTTATATTGACTACATAGGTTGACAATGGTGTGGGACCGTGATGTCAGGAAACCAGGAGAAAGCAAAAAAAATAGTTGTACATAATAAGGAGGCACTTGCGTACGTACGGCTATGGCCCTAGTGGGTCCCTAGTGTCATCCAGTCAAAATAAAGTCATCTCATGAATCCTCATGTTCGTTGACCATGTTAACAATGCTCGACGCCACGGCGAGCGCATCAACTCGAAGGACAACGAGAGGGCCTCGCGGGCCCTATGGAGGTCTGATACAGCGTCCGCTGCTCATTTAGGAAGCCAGGATCATCGGACACTTATGAGCACCTTCAAGAAACTGAAACGACATGAAACGGTAAGGCCGCACTTTGGGAGCTCTGGTTTATTTCAAATCTGTATTAACATACAAGTGTAATTTACTCGTCATCGGAAACAACACGTAAAATATAGGCGTAATGAAACCAAGGGCCCGAGGTCTGTAAGTAAAACCGGCGGGTTACACGTGTAATTTGAGAGACCAGTGTATATTTTACGAGCACTGCTATATGGACGACATTACCAGACGATACATGCACGACGTGTGTATCATGCCATCCATGGGCAAGGCTGAAACAGCAGCTAACGGCTGGATTAGCAATTGTCCGAGTGTCGTTCAACATTTTTATCGTGTGTGAAGTACTTCTGATATTTTACTAGTCGAAATCGACCAACCAAGCGCCTTCGCCCGAGACCATCTGCTTTAATTTACAAGCGTCAGTTTTACAAGCGATTTTGGTTGGAAAACGACGATCCAATCACAGCCTAATATCATGAGTTGGTCGGAAGATCATATGGTTTCACGTCTAACCTACCCGACATGTCGTATAGGCTATGAATGAAACATCAGACGATGAACTTCTTACGCACGGAAACAACAGAAGAGGATGATCTTCGTAACAAGCAAATCACTAGCATTAGATTGACATGCAAAATAATATGAAGCATTATTCTGAGGAGGCACGGTGAACAGCTCGTGATGCCGCATGCCACAACATTCCAAGCTCAACTTTGCAATCAAACACAAGGCCTGGCATTACATAGACAATATTCAGAACAAACTCTTAACACAGGAATATCTCAACAGAGTAACTATTTACTTCTAAACTGAACACATGAATAGGAAAAAACACTCGACGCTGCTCACAGCAAGGGTGTCCCACTCAAAAATATCAAATGCATGTCTTCTAGCTAACATCAATGAGCAAATTTTGACAAAGTTTTCCAGTTCCAATATATAAAACTAACGTCTTCTTGCTAACATCAATGATTAAACTTTGACAAGCTTTTCCCATTCAAAATATGTAATGCCTATGATCGTGGAGTCCTATCGTAGCTTCTTGTACTTGTTTGGGCACTTTTTGCCCAGGGCACTCCACGTGTGTTAAATGCCAATGGTCTCTGCAGACTAGTCATGTCACCGGTGTCTAATAATACTCTGTAAAGCTTCTCGGTCATTCCTTCTGTAATGTACCACAAACAGTGACTGCTTCTTTATGCAAAGTGGAACGACCAACTGGACCCAGTAACGTAGCAGCCTTGGACACATTGGCTCCTTTTGTGCAGCTCAAGTAAAATCAAAGTCGGAATAAAACCGAGCTTTAATTTTGATATCCCTGTAAGCAACAATAGGTATAAGGGAAATAATTACTAAGAAATAACGGTTGATGACTTGTCTTAATGGGAAACAAAGCAGGAGAGTAGCAATTCTCCATCAGTGTGATTCATTCATATTGACTGAGACATTATCTTAACAATGCCTTGTTTCAACATGTATAAAGAACGACAAAGCAGAAAAGTACCATTCCTAAAACAATGCAACTGATTCATTTTAACAGAGACATTATCTTAACAATACCTTGGTTAAACATGTAGAAAGAACTACAAAGCAGGATAGCACCATTCCTAACAAGTGTTGCAGTTTTGAACTAAGATTCAGTAATTAATTAATTCTGAGAGTGGCATTGCTTAATTTTACCGGCGACATTAGATTAATGAAAAGCATAAACATTTCCAGGGGAGAGTGGGCGCAACAACAATATGTGCTTCCATCTACTTATAAAGGGGGTGATGCAGAGTTTGTTGTAACAAAGCAACAAACATCATGTCTGGGTTGGTCCCATTTTTGTTCACTACTTAATGGGAAAAGACAGCAATACAATAGCTTCAATTCAACATTTATTTAAAACAGTACCAATACAAGTAGCACAACATCTCAAAGCACACTGCACAATCATGTGGATGAAGGACTGTACTGACCTTTCATGAGAACACCAGGATAAAATACGAATCTGCCAACACGAATAGGAAAACCAATCTCGTTTTGTGCAGTTGCACTAAAATCAAGCAAAGTGTTTCGCGTAGCGAAGCAAAATGTCGCAATAGCAACAAGTTGAATAGATATCCCTGTTTAAATAGAGGCAAAAAAGAAATCAATTACTGGCTAATAAAGGAGGATGAAACATGCGGCCACAAAAATGGTAATCCCGCCAATCCCTAACAAGTGTTGCAGTTTTGAAATAAGATTCAGTAGTTAATTCTGAGAGTGGCATAAATTACTGGCTTATAAAGGTGGTGATGCTGAATTTGTTGTAACAAAGCAACACGCATCATGTCTGGGTTTGTCCCATTTTTGTTCACTACTTAATGGGAAAAGACAACAATACAATAGCTTCAATTCAACATTTATTTAAAACAGTACCAAAATAAGTATCACAACATCTCAAAGCACACTGCACATCATGTGGTTGAGACCAAGATTTGAAACAACTCGCCACGAAGACTGGAAACAAATCTCGATCTCCTTTTGTGTAGTTCCACCAAAATTAAGCAAAGTCACCGGTGTGACATTCAAGTTGAACTGCACAAAACACTCTTAAAACATAAGTGTTTCGAGTAGCGAAGCAAAATGTCGCAATAGCAACAAGTTGAACCGATACCCCTGTTTTAACAGAGGCAAAAAAGGAAACAATTACTTGCCAATAAAGGAGGATGAAACAAACGGTGACAGAAAGAAGCATCTAACTTATCTTGGATGGAAAACAAAGTAGGATAGTAGCATTTCTAAAACAGTTGCATTGATTCATATTAACAGAGACATTCTCTTGAAACAACATTCGTTAAAAATGTAATTTACTTTTAACAGTGGCATTGCTTCAATTTTCCGGAGGCATTCTTAGATTAACAACAGCAAAATAGCTGTATGGGACATACTAGCACCATGTGCGTCCACACGTATAAATGGGTGATGCAGATTATGTAGCCAAGCAACATATCTGTGTTGGTCCCATATTTGTTCTCTTTGAACTTTTTTCCAATGTGAGGGCAGCAAATCTAGTCCTGCACAAACTACCCAACCCCCCAGTTTATTTCCCTTTTCAACAAAGAGATCAGTTCCTTACAGATGTGTGTACTGGGTTACCCCCCTTTTCCCTTTTCGACAAACAAAGCGGCTGGATAGCCAGTCTATACTACTTTTCCTCCCTCCTTTCCTCATTGAACCACATCCTAGATTCATGCTCCACCCCACCGCACCTTTCTTTCCTCTTTGAACCAAGACCTAGATTCGACTATAGATCGAAAAAGATCCACATGCAGCTAGAGCAACGACGGTTTCAAAGAAACTTATACCTTAGGGTCGTCAGGATGTGGCAAGGCGTGCGGCGGGAGGCCGGATCTTCCCACACTACATACGGCAGTGAGGAAGAAGGGGTCAGCGGCCCTCCCGCACAAGCGCTGGGTGAAAGAGAACAGCGCAGCCGGCAGTGGATTGCCTCCCTCGCCGAAGGCGATAGAGTTAACGCTGCACCTCCTCCCCTTCCCGGTGCGACGGGATACAGAACCCTCCTTCACCATCTGTGAGGGGGGAGAGAGAGACAAGAGGCCAACGCAGTCTTGTTTAGATCTGGTGAAGAGAGGGTGAGAGACTGTGAATATAGCAAACCCTAGCAAATGAACGCTGAGCCTCCAGCGTGTAACATATATGTATTGCGGCGAGCGTGTGGAGAGTGCAAACCCTAGCAAACAAGCGCTGAGGCTCCCGCTTATATATATACTAATGTAGTACGGACTGAGCTTCGGTGCCTTCACTGCATCTACTTTTGGCTGTATGACAGGTGAGCCAGCCACATTTTGGGCCCACCTGTCATAAACCCAAAGGCAGGTGCACTAAGTCAATGAAGCTGCATCCATATAGTACTCTCGTGTGTATACGACTAATATATAGCAGAGTGGTTTTCTTATTCTCTCCATAACAATCGTTTTAAATTGTGTAAGTACGAAACAAAACTCTTTATTTAATGTACAGTGAAGAAAACTAGTACTACTTCCGATGAACTAACGATCCACGCCCACGCGTCCTGGTCGCACTTCCTGTCCTTCACGTGTGGTACACTACCCTCCCTTAAGTGAACAACCACACATGCGCCAAATTATCGGAAACGTGTGAGAGTGTGTATAAATAAAGAATTTTAATTTCAATTATCGAAAAGGTTTGAGAGTATTACAAAGTTTGACTTCAGTCAAATCTAATATGCGGAGTAAATAAAAATGGAGGGCTACTTTGTCCATCCGGGTTTTTAGTCCACACCATTTTTTAAATCAAAGTTAATAGCTGGACAAATAAAATTATAGGGGAGCTGGAGACAAAGTTGTGAGAAGGCTTAGCAATCAATACAAAACTTATGCTCTTAGTACCAACGTCGATCCTTCTTCGAGGAAACATTTGGTTCATAGCCAATTGTGTGATAAAATTGCACCAACGTGAAAGACGACTGCGTCTCCAACGCAACCAAGGTGAACTGACGAAGGATATCATCTTTGTGCATAACAAGCAAAGAGCACTGATGGAAGACATCTTGTTTTTCATTGAAAATCGATCAGCTTCACCAGCCGACGCAACCATGAGGCGCAACCATGAGCATCGATAGGTCATCGTGGTGATGCATTCTCCATTTGGCATCAAGTTTGGGTGAGGCACCTATGAAGTTCGACAAATCCTCACTGTGGTCTGTTTCTTCTCAGTAATCAAGCTCGAGGAAGGAAGAACCACGTGGCAGAGGACAGTGAGGCAGAACAACAATGGCCATCCATTTTGTGCAGTTCCACTAAAATTGAGGAAGACATGCCCGGGTATGGAGATACGCATCGCTGTTTCCAAAAATATAAAAAAGGGTTAGCAACGACATCTCAATTGTCAATAAGAATTAATGAAAGTACACCAACAAACAAAAGCATCATAATTATATCTTGATGGGAACTAAACCAGGATACCCAAGAAAAAAAGCATTTCTTCATTTAACCAGTGATAGTACTACCACCATATGGACAATGACCGCACAACCACCATGTACTTTTTGTCGAAACAACATGTATACCTCCACTGAGGCATAAATCAGGACAACTTTTCGAGTGGAATTTCCTCTATAATAATAGTAGTAGGTGATGTTGGACCACCCGACGAACCCTAGCTACTATGCATGGGGAGCTGGGGAGTAGTCGCATAGAAGAAAACCCGCATGCAGCGACCTGGGGAGCTGGACCAGTACAAGAAGTTATACCTCAGGTGGGCGAGATGTCATTTAGGCGGGCGGGCAGGATCTGCCCACACGAAGGCAGTGAACAAGGGCGCGGAGGATCTTCATCCGCGCCAGCGCCGGCTCCGAGAGGATGGTGCGCATCGGCTCCCTCCGTCACCAACGGCGACAACGTCAACGCTGCACCTCCTCACCTCCCGCAGCGGACGGGATTCGGCCGGATCTGGACCACCGGTGAGGAGAGAGATAGAGTGGACACTGTCATCTTGTTTTGATATGGAGAGGGTGAGAGAGCGAGACACGAGAAACTCTATCAAACAAGAGGCTATAATGGAGTAAAAAAATCTCTCCATAGCAGTGGTTTTAAATAGAATACGCGCGTTCCCGGAAAAAAGAAATGAAAACTGGTGGACAATTTTTTAAGGGTCTGTCTAGGACACATCTAGATGTGACATCTAAGTTGATGTCCACTCTGTTTGTGGTCTATTTTTTTTGTCCTAGTTTTTTTGTTTCTTGTTGCTACATTATATACTTGTGGGAGCTTAGATGTGATATCCTTAAATAACATCTAGATGTGAATTAGACAAACTGATTTTCTAACGTACCAAGAAAGAAAACTCAATCAAAAACACGCCCCCACTTCCAGGTCGCGGGAGTCATTGCGCACACACACATAGACATAGACATGCATATCCGTGTTTTGTAAAATTCCATTTCCGTCTCCATCTCCAATCATATTTGTCCAACTGGCACATTATTTACGTTGTTAATTATATACGCAACAATATTAACGTACAACATCTCTTGTTTGCGGACGTCCGGACCACTGCCACGGCCGGTCCTGACCAACCCGAACCCTCTTCATCACCCACACGTGCTTCCCGCTTGAAACGGTCAGTGCCACATTCATGCCTGGCCAGAGCGGACGCGACCTCTCACTGGCGCCGACATTGAAGCGGCGCGCCGGCCGAGAGAGCGTTGCCCGCGCCGCTTCCGGGTGCACGCGGCTGCTCCGCGTTCAAAGATCGCAATAGCCGGCTACAACATGCATGTAAAAAGTTCTTGGGAGTCCGTGCTACAGCTAGCTGTCCTTCCCCAACTCGTCAATCTCTTCCAGTAGTGCTAGTACTCCATGGCGCGATCCATTGACAAGCAGGCGGGAAAGTTATCATATACTCGGTTTGCGGTGAGTGGCATGCCAAGCGATCGTGTGGGGTCAAGCCGTGGAGGAGGGTGAGACACGAACACAATAGACGTGATTTAAACGTTGGTTTTGCTCGATGGCGCGATCCAACGAAACGAAACGTTGGTTTCTCTCCGTTTCCATTTTTTCTCCGGAAAAATGGAAACTTTCCACTCCATTTTCATTCCTATTCCAAGGTTGCCCCGTTACAACATTCCATCAAATACAAAGGAAAACTAACACACATGCTGATGCATCTCAATGATTCACAGATCATAGCCGATATTTACTTCACAACTAAAGAAAAAAGTTGTGAGAGCATGTACGAAAGAAAAACTACTGATGGGGTCACTACGACTTAAACCCTAAACCCTAAACATGATTTAATTCCCTGGCCAGGTAGAACCTGTCGAAGGAAAGACGGCTAGCACCCTCGGATCATACGATGCTTTTGTCAGTTCCACTAAAATTGACCCGAGCATCCCTGATGGCAAAGATATTGAAGAAGTGTGATTAGAATAATAGTACTGGCACTAGTTCATGAGACATAAACTCATCCCAAGTAGAAGCCGGTAGAAGTAGAGAAAGATTGACATGGAGATGGAGCTACGGCAGTGGAGCAAGCCGGCTCCAAAAGGAAGATGGACTACCTGGGACGTCGGGCTGTAGCTAGAAGGGCGGTTGGGACGCGGCATCGGCCCATACCGCAGTGACCCCCGATTGGGACACACCGCCTATGGGTTTTCTCCCTTGCCGATGTCGACCGCGTCTTCGCAGAACATTGTTCCCTTTCCCCAGCTGCGGGATCAGGCCCGTCGTTCTATGCTTGTGAAGAGAGCAACCTTAGCAAGCAGGCTTGTAGCTTAGGCTCCTGCTAGTGTATATATAGTGGTTTTCTTTTTCTCTCCATATCAACCATTTTATATTGCGTATGTGTCATTCAAGAGTGAAATGATGGTTGCTTCTTCCGACTAACTTACTGTGTGATTTGACTGCTCCTTAGTGGCCCCTACACGTACTCCCCCTATGTGTATGCAACAGTCACACGTACACATGAATGCAAAAACGTGCGCGACGCCCTAATGCATGCATGTCCGAGCACACGGCGGAACACACACGGTCACGCTAAGTGCTCAACCTACACGTGCATGCACACAATGAGCGTATTATGAAGTCCACTAACCGTATAAACACCGGAGAATATATATATTGAGCGCAATGAGCGTATTATGAAGTCCACTGACCGTATTTTTACAAATATACAGTGACAGACAGTGTATTTATCTCGTTTGATATTAAGCCATATTAACCGGAGAGGAGGCAGTATGGACTAGCATTACTTTGCTGTGTCCCGTCAACTTGCCGAACAAGGAGAAAGTTGCAGGACGGGGGAAGCTTGCGCGCGGTGGCTCACAGGACAAGGAGAAACTTTTGACTAATGCAAGCTCTCCCTCGCTCAGGCGGTGGACGTGCAACAGTTAATTCGGTGTCAGATTGCCAGAAGCATACACTATACTACTAGTGCTACTATTGTTCGACTTCCCGAATAGGCAAACAACCAAGCGCAAAGTTTACTAGTACTAGTACTACTACTATAGTCTATAAAGGTACATACTATACTAGTACTAGGAACCGGATGGAGGAGCGTCTGCACTCTTATTATAATTTTAAAATGTGATAAAGCAATCTTCAACACATTTGGTTCTCTTTGAGGGTTCTCGCATGTGATAATGGAAGTTGATTGCATGGAACACTCGCCACAATTCTCGCTTAATTCTGGCTCATATCCTATTACAAATAGTAGCGCTTGGTAATGTTTCCTCTTTTTTTGTTATTCAGCATGTAAACAGGTCAGCAAACCTTGTGGCGCATCTTCGTGCGAACCGTGCTTGCTGCACTTTGAATGTGGCCGAGAGCTGGCTTGATAAAACACCTCGCTTCCTACTTCTTTTTTTGCGGGATACCTCGCTTTCTAGTGACAAGTGTCTTGGCTGATCGTCCTAAGAATGCTTATATATGAATAAAGCTCTCTCATTTACCCGCAAAAAAGATTAAGCCATATTAACTGTAAAGGAGGGAGTATGGACTAGCACTACTTTTTGGTGTGTCCCGTCAACTCGTAGAACAAGGAGAAGCTTGCAGGACAAGGTGAAGCTCGCTTACGCCTTTTGACTAATGCAACCTACCCTCAGTGGACATGCATCAGTCCATTCGGTGTCAGATTGTCAGAGGCATACACTGTAGTGCCCAACATGCAGAGTACCATCATTGTTTGACTTCACGAAGAGGCGAAGAGCCAAGCACAGTAGTACGAGTACTACTACTACTAGAACCGCATGGTGGAGCATCTGTACTCTTATTTTTTATCTCTAATAAAGTACACGTTTATTCCGGAGAAGGGCGGAAAACGACAGCCCAACATGTAATGAATGATATCGATCAACCAACCATGCTCGAATATATCTTGGCCTCCATGCGAGCCCGTTTGTGTGTTCTCGCTCCTCGTCTCTCTCAAGGAACGGCGGGTTGGCTCTTTGCCGTCAATTGAGATCGGTTTGCTCACACTCCTATCCCACATGTCAGTGATATGCCAAGAGGAGGTGTGTCGACCGACTGGCCATACGCATACTTGGTTTTGCACCTTCATACTACTACTCCCTCCGTTATAGTTTACAGGGTGTGCTTCATTATGATGCATTTCTCTCAATGCATTTCCACCACGAGAGAGACTTTAGACGCGTTTGGTTTAATGCTCAATTAATTAGGGCGTGGTAACCGCAATAAAGTCCACAATTTTCTCTCCATGTACTCTGTACTACTCCCTCTGTTCCAAAATAGATGACCCAACTTTATACTAACTTTAGTACAAAGTTGGGTCATATATTTTGGAACGGAGGAAGTACTACGGAGTGGAGTAAGTGCATGCATGTGTGTACCCGGG
This sequence comes from Triticum timopheevii, assembly GCA_963921465.1. Classification (NCBI taxonomy): domain Eukaryota; kingdom Viridiplantae; phylum Streptophyta; class Magnoliopsida; order Poales; family Poaceae; genus Triticum; species Triticum timopheevii. The sequence continues at coordinate 307,807,756 of OY997262.1, read as the reverse complement.
GTGTAAGCACTGCATGCATGTGTGTACACATTATTCCTTCTAGTAATAGACACCGTGCTATAACTACCAATGCTATTTTTCACGCCGATCGCTAGTCGCCTTGGTCCCACAATTTTTTTTCTTTTTTCTGAAGCGCGCTATATAAACAGTGACGGATGAAGTAGTATGAGCGGATTCAAAGAAGAGCGTATTGATGGTTGCTTCTTCAGAGCAACTTACAGTGGGAAAGGTGGGGCTTACGATTTGACTGCTCATTACTCACTATTAATGCGGCGCAACGACTAGGCTGAGTCTCCCATGCGGTTGTGCACTACCCCCTCGGTTCTTCAATATACTCCAGAGTATATTTGTCTTTCTAGAGATTTCAACGAGTGACTACTCAAATATTTGTCTTTTTAGAGATTTCAAATGGACTGGCACATACGGATGTATATATAGTACATATTTTAGACTATAGATTCACTCATTTTGCTCCGTATGTAGTCACTTGTTGAAATCTCTAGAAAGACGAATAGAATATTTAGGAACGTAGGAAGTACACATACGAAGCAAAATGAGTGAATCTACACTCTAAAATATGCTCGTTTGAAATTTGTAAAAAGACAAATATTTAGGAACGAAGGAGTATAATTTTGTGCATGGCACATGGACCCGGATGATGAAGAGGCTTCTGGCAATGGTATCAAGCTTCCATCATTTGTTTACATAATTGACGTACTATACAAATAATTTTCCAGCGACATGAAATTGTACAATGGTGTGAGCTTTCAGCTTTTGTTTAGCGTGTCTTGCCATCGATGCTCTTTTGGAAACAATAAAAAACTAACTTCCTTGCTAATGCATGTCAATTATTAGCAGATCAGAGCTAATAATTACATCACAACTGAAGACGGAGTTGTGAGAAGGTGTTAAATTAAAATTGATCCATGCTTTCATTGGCAGCAACGTCCCCCCAGCTCTGTATAAATCAACAAGGCATGTTGCGAAAAAAGTAGCTGTCTGGAGCATGCAACATTCCGATCATTTTGTGCAGTTCCACTAAAATAGAGCTGAGCGTCCTTGTTCCAAAGATATTAAGCGTGATTACAATAACAGAGGACTGCTGATGAAACAATAAACACACAAATAGAAGTCGGTCACCTTTGCAGTCCCTCTTAAGACTAACTAGTTGGAGAAGATTAGGCTCGGAGTTGGATGAGGAGGATAGAGCAAAACCAATCTCCCTTTGTGCAGTCGCACTGAAATGTAGAGACGTTTCCCGTGCGACATTTTAGTACAACTGCACAAAACACTCTTAAGAAAAAAGTGATTTGTGCAGTTCACCAAAAGGTCGCAATAGCAACGAGGTGAAATGGATAGCCCTGTTTGCAAAAAAGAGGCAGAAAGGAAACAATTACTGGCCAATAACAGTTGATGACACATGCGACAACAAAAAAGAAGCATATTCCTTGCCCTAAGGGAAGATAACAACATGGTTGTGTTTGTCTAAAACGGTGTGAGGACGAGAATGCAATATGGAAAGTACGCTGGACGAGCTACGTTTTGGGCAAAGAACTATGGAAGATCCACATGCAGCGACGTGGGAAGACGAGCAGTGGAGCAAGGCCGGAGGGGATACCTGGAGGTCGTCGGGATGTAACTAGGTGAGCGGCGGCGGGTGGAATCTGCGAGCAGGTGGCGTAGGCCCTGCCGCGCCGGAGCTTGGTCAGAGAGAACGGCGTGTACCGCAGATCGGGACATGTTGCCTCGGCACCGTCGAATGGAGAAACGATGCACTTCCTCCCTTTCCCTTGGCGGACGGGATGCGGCCGGATCAGTGACCAACAGTGAGAGAGAGAGAGGCCACCGCACTCCCTTTCCCCCGGCGGACGGGATGCGGCCGGATCAGTGACCAACGGTGAGAGAGAGAGGCCACCGCAGCCTTGTGTGAGATACTCCAAAGAGCGACAAACCAGGCACGCGAGGCTCCATTGTATATAGTGAACGGACTACCTTTTTCTCCATAAAAATTGTTTTATATTCTGTGTACGTGCCATTGAGCGCTATAACTTTATTTAAAAATAACGCGGCAATGCGTCAAGTCAAACTTTGTTTCGTGCAGGCATGGTACACGACCTCCCTAGGTGAAAGGATTGATATAGTTGACTAGAGGGGGGGGGGGGTGAATAGGCAACCAACAATTGTAGCTTTTCTTTACCAAATTCAACTTTGCATCAAAGTAGGTTGTCTAGATATGCAACTAGGTGAACAACCTATATGATGAAACAACAACAAGCACGCAAGCAAGCAAAGGGATATAGCACAAGTAAGCTAGCAAAATTAAAGGTACGAGATAACCAAGAGTGGAGCTGGTGGAGACGAGGATGTGTTACCGAAGTTCCTTCCTTTTGAGGGGAAGTACGTCTCCGTTAGAGCGGTGTGGAGGCACAATGGTCCCCAATAAGCCACTAGGGCCACCGTATTCTCCTCACGCCCTCACACAATCCGAGATGCCGTGATTCCACTATTGGTTCCCTTGAAGGCGGCGACCGGACCTTTACAAACAAGGTTGGGGATCTCTCCACAACTTAGTTGGAGGCTCCCAACGAAACCACAAAGCTTCACCACAATGGAATATGGCTCCGAGGTGACCTCAACCGTCTAGGGTTCTCAAACACCCAAGAGTAATAAAATCCACACAAGAAAGTATGGGGGAAGCAAATATCCTTTGGTGGAAGTGTAGATCTAGGTCTCCTCCTTCAATCCCTAGCAAATCAACAAGTTGAGTGGCTAGAGAGAGAGATCGGGCAAAGAGAGCTTGAGAGCATCAATGGTGGAGTGAGAGAGGTAAGAGGTGAAAGTGGTAGGTGGAAGAACCACCTTATGTAGAAACCCTAATAAATCCAACCATTACTACGTTTTCAGCACTGCAGCGGTACAACCGCTCCTTGTCCCAGTACAACTGGGACTCATGGTGTATCGGCAGAACCTTACCAGGCGGTACAACCAGGCCACCAGGCGGTAGTACCGGTTTTAGAGAATAACCGGACCAACCGCCCAACCACCGCTCAACTACCGCACTGAAACAGAAAGGAGTCACCCCTGAGGGCGGTAGTTGGGCGGTGCTGGACCGGTGCAACCGCATGGCCTTGAGCGCTTGGGCGGCTAAGATTAGAGCGGAAGAGCCGCTCAGACCACCGGTGGTACCGGTCGACGAGGAACAACCGGACCAACTGGGCCACCACCGCCCGAGAACCGCATCAAAACAGAGACTTGACCGGTACTTGGGCGGTGCATGGCCAGAACCACCACCGCAGGTCTTTGCTGAGCCTGGTGGCGGTACCACCGCCCGGAGGCAGCGGTACCACCACTCGATCAAGACAGGAAGGCGCCAAGATCCAGCGGTACAACCGCTCGGGTGAGCGGTACAACCACTGGGAAAGCACAACTGGCAGTCAGATGAAAAAGGGAAATGCTCTCTCTCACACCTGAGGAAGACAAGAGAGGGGTGAGGGAGGTGTACATGAACAGATTGCCCCTACTCTTTCCAATGTGGATTCCCTCTTGATAGTACGGGTTCCCTATGACCAAAGAGATAAAAAGTGTAGAGGACTCCGTCTTCGATCTTTTCCTACGAGAGAGAAGAGCTATCCGATGTAAGCCTAAGCATCGAGAACCTGAAACATTTAGCACAAGATTAGACCAACAAAGGGTTGTCATCATCATCCAAAACATAAAGTAGGGAAATGCCCATTCAATCTCCCCCCTTTTTGGTGGATGATGACAACAACACGAATTGCAAGGGAGAAGTCTATAGAATCTAGTCGGAGCTCCCCCTAGATGTGTGCCCCAATTTGACTAGCTGTTAGAGAGCATGGGCACACTTTAAGGGCGAGACTCCCCCTAGATTTTATAGACTCGCCACTATAAGACATAATATGAAGGTAGACAATATAACGGATAGAGAGCAATAATACCAACAATAACCAACATACTGAAAATAAGATAACAGGAGTAGCACAAGTCTCACACAAAGCAAGCCGAGAAACAAACAAAGTTCAACATGAGACCACGAACAAAGTTCAACACACACACACACACACGGAAAACACACAAAAACCCATGCAACTCCTGAGTCCTATAAAACTCTCTCCCCCTTTGGCATCAAGACACCAAAAAGGAAAAGAGCGAAGCTAGCGCCCCAGAGCTCAGACGTCCTCCTCTGACTCCTCGGTAGCATCTGGATTTGCATCATCATCAAACTCTTCATCATCGTCCCGACCTGAGTCCTCCCTGATATCATCAGCGGCAGCAAAGGAGGTGGAGGGCTGAGGGGGGGCTTCATCATCATCAGTCCAGGTGCTGTGGGAAGATATCCAACGCTCCTCCGGTGTGATGCTCTTCTCAGAGCCACTCTAAACCAGCATGTTGAGGTGCTTCATCATTGCAATTTGGCGACGCCGGGCAAGCTTCTCATTGACATGGGCCTCATACATCCTCTTCTGGATGTCAGACTGAAGGCAGAAAGTCTTCTTCACCTTGGCAGCGAGCTTGTCCACCCACGAGGGCTTGGCCCCTGGCTCCATCTCAGAGTCCTCATCGTCAGAAGTGGCATAGACATCCTCAGGAGCATTGGCAGGGAAACGAGGCTCGGCGTGCTTCTTCTTCTTAAGGAGCTTGACTTCATGAACAGTGAGATTATCAGGAGAGGAGAGAGCCTCTCCAGGATGGCGAACCTCCCATACTGAGTTCAGAAAACACATGACAAAAGGAGCATAAATGGGGACCTTCCTGTAGATGACCATGTTGTACATCTCATGCCACAGCCAGTTGGACACATCAAACGTTTCCCCAGAGCCCACCTTGGTCTTCATTGCAACCATCAAGTCAACAAGATAGCCATGGATTTCATCTTGATTCCCCACCTTGGCAGAAGCACATTGCGAAACACGCGATGCATGATGTCATAGACCTTCACCAAATCCTTAGATTCTCCAATAATACCACGGCCCCGAATGTACAGAGGGGAAAGCTTCTCCTTAGGCATGGACTCAGGATGATCATGAGGGTGAATGCCACCCCTTCCTTCCAGACCGGTATCATCATACCCAATAGCATTGCAAAAAGTCCTCCAGGGAACTTGAAAGAGCTCATCACGACACATGAAAGTGAGAGTGCGCGCGTCATCTTCTCCAAAGTGAACGGTGGCGTAGAACTGATGGATGAGTTGAACATCAAAGTCACAGTTGACTGACATGAGCTTGACAAGATCAAACTCCTCGCAGAGAGCCAAAGCCTCACCAAAATACTCCAGGTTGTTCCTCCAATGGTCAAGATCGATGGTCCACTGCTTGGCATATCTGTTCTTGTTGTGCTCAAAGAGTTCATGAACAATCCGCACTTGCATCTCATTCCGAAACTGAACGGTGGTCCAACGAGGAGCAATGGGAACCTCATAAGGATTCTTTGAGCGGAAGGCTTCCCAATCCTTGGCTTTCCAACAGTGCAACGGCATCACCACACGTTGCTTTGCAGCAGCAGACTTTTCACGGCGAGTGGGCTTGGTGGGAATCACAACCTCTTCTTCATTAGCAGACACAGCCGAGCGCAAGGTCCTTTGAGCCCTCTTCTTGGTCTTGCAAGGAGCAGAGCGAGAACTAGAGCCACCTGAACACACACACTAAGAGAACACACAAAATCCAGCAAGGATGAGAGGAAAGCACACACTAGCAAAAAATAATTGCAACAACAGAGAAGACGGGACATTGCTGTGTGGTTAGTATATTCCGGTTGTACCGGAGCTCCCACCGGTAGTACCGCTCCACCGGTTGTACCGCCCGTATAGGCGGTAGAACAGCCGACAGTGGCACTACCAGGGGAGATAGATCTAACCAAGATATACGAATCACACAAGTAATATTCTGATTTCTAGGTACTGCAAACTAGACAGGAGGAAAGCAACGATCACTCCCAACCAATAGTTCAAACACTAATCTTGGAAAGTCAAGTAATGCCCTAGACAAAGGAAGAACCCTAGAACAAGGAATGAAGAACAAGGGGAATTACCACCATCCATGGGAGGAGATCGAGAGGCCTCCACGGAGAGAATCCACGGAGAGCCCACGGATCCGAAGCGCGAGACGCACTCCAGGGCAGGGGCAGTGGTGGCTGGCGGCTAGGGCGAAGAAAAGAAGAACGGGGACGAAGGGAAAAAAAGAAAACCCTTCACCCCGTCGGATATAAATAGGCCCATAGACACGCAGCGGTAGAACCGCTCTGAGGATCGGTTGTACCGCAAGTCAGGTACAGACTGGTGGTTGCGGGCGGTACTTCCGTTGCCTGAAAGGCACCGGTAGTACCGCCCGGAATCAACCGGTAGTACCGGACGATGGTAACCACGGGGTTGAGCGGTAAAACCGCCCAAGCACCAATTGGAAACCTACTGGGACAGCACAACCAGGTACCAACGGTAGAACCGCCCATGACCCCGGTTGTATCGCCCGACCACCAATGCCCAAACCAAGGTCAAAAAGAACAAAGCAAGAGAAACAACAACCTTGGAGAACCCAACACCTAGGACAAAGAACAAACCAAAAAGAAAACAACACAAGAACTCAGAGCGAACTCCAACCTCTCTCAAGAGAGGGCGGTGGCCGGAGCCACCTATGTTTGAGTCAATTGGTATGTCACCGCGAAGAATTATCCTTGGGCCCATGACCAAAACTCATCTTTGAAACACAAGTACCATCAAGAATGGCGAATTTGAAAGAGAGGCTCAATTTATGCATAATGGGGGGGAGGAAGAGTTCATTGAGAGAACAACACTCCCCCTATGTCCATCCCTACATCTAAACAAGACAACAAGTTGAGGATGGTGGGGTGTGCAAGGGTTCAAGCAACATTGCTCGAATCAATGATATTTAACTCATGCCTTAACTCGCGAAAATCTTGCTTCATCCAAGGGCTTCGTGAAAATATCTGCAAGGTTATCATGAGTGTTCACATACTTGAGCTCGATCTCCCCTCGCCTAATGTTCTCTCGGATGAAGTGATACCGAATCTCAATATGCTTCGTCTTGAAATGTTGCACCGGGTTGAGAGAAATCTTGATGACACTTTCATTATCACACCAAAGAGGCACTTTGTCAAAAATGACACCTTACTCCTTTAAAGTTTGCCTCATCCATAAGAGTTGTGCACAGCAACTACCGACCGCCACATATTCCGCTTCGGTGGACGAGAGAGACACACAACTTTGCTTCTTGGAAGACCAACTCCCCAATGAGCAACCAAGAAATTGGCACCCTCCGGAAGTGGACTTCCTATCCACTTTGTCTCCCGCCCAATCGGAATCCGTATATCCTTCAAGCTTGAAGTTTGCTCCTCTTGGGTACCATAAGCCAAAGTTTGGGGTATGAGCCAAATATCGAAAGATTCGCTTGACCGCCACATAGTGGCTTTCCTTCGGTGCGGCTTGAAACCGTGCACATATTCCCACACTCAACATGATATCCGGTCTAGATGCACAAAGGTAAAGCAAGGAGCCAATCATGGAGCGATATACCTTCTGATCCACCGCTTTACCATTGGGATCAATGTCAAGTTGGCACTTGGTAGGCATTGGAGTAGAAGCCGGCTTGACATCACTTAGCTTGAATCTTTTTAGAATGTCTTGAGTGTATTTGTCTTGGTTGATGAAGGTACCTTCTCTTATTTGTTTGATATCAAAACCAAGGAAGAACTTCAACTCTCCCATCGAAGACATCTTGAACTTGGAGGTCATGAGAGCGGCAAATTCCTCATTGAAAGCTTTGTTAGGGGAACCAAAGATAATATCATCAACATATAGTTGGCATACAAACAACTCCCCTTTGACCTTCTTAGTAAAAAGAGTGGGATCGATTTGCCCCACCTCAAATCCACGATCTTGTAACAACTCAGTAAGGTGGTCATACCACGCACGTGGGGCTTGTTTAAGGCCATAGAGTGCCTTATCGAGTTGATACACATGATCCGGGAAGTAGGGATCCTCGAACCCGGGGGGTTGCTTGACATAGACCAACTCATTAATAGGACCATTAAGAAAAGCACTTTTCACATCCATTTGTTGCAACTTAAAGTTGTGATGGGAAGCATAAGCAATCAACAAACGTATGGATTCAAGGCGAGCAACGGGAGCAAAGGTTTCACCGTAGTCGATACCCTCGACTTGGGAGTAGCCTTGTGCTATCAATCTTGCCTTGTTGCGAATGATGTTCCCATGAGCATCTTGCTTGTTCTTGAATATCCACTTGGTTCCAATGACGTTGTGGTTCCCCGACGGTCTTGGCACCAATCTCCACACCTTGTTGTACTCGAAGTTTTTGAGTTCTTCATGCATGGCATTGAGCCAATCCGGATCTTCGAGTGCCTCATAAACCTTTTGGGGTTCAACACAAGATACAAACGCGTGATGCTCACAATAGTTTGCTAATTGTCTACAAGTGCTTACCCCCTTTCTTAGGCTTCCAACCACATTCTCCATAAGATGACCTTTGGTGGTGAGCTTGGAAGAAATCTTCGCGGCACGACGCTCTAATTCCTCCTCGGATGTGGAAGGAGGAGGATTAACTTGATTATCTTGAGCGTCGTCTTGAGCTTGTTCAAAATCTTGAGTTTGCTCTTGATATTGAACTTGCTCGAGGGGGAGAACTTGACCTTGGACGTCATTTGGTGGTTCACCACCATCTTGAGGTTGATCTTGTCCTTGGTCTTATTCACGAGGTTGAGGGCCTTCACTTTGTTCTTCGGAAGCGTGTGGGTCTTGGGGAGGTGATGGATCCACTTGAGTGGAGCATTGTCCTTATCCTTCGGCCACAAGGGGTTCCTCAATGGGTAGAATATGACCAATACCCATTCTTCTTATGGCTTGGGGAGGAATTTCATCACCTACATCACAAGTACCACTTTGCTCCATTTGGGAGCCGTTATTTTCGTCGAACTCCACGTTACACGTCTCCTCAATGATTCCGGTGGACTTGTTGAGAACACGGTAAGCATGAGAGTTTGTAGCATAACCAACAAATATGCCTGTCGGTGTCAAAACCGGCGGATCTCGGGTAGGGGGTCCCGAACTGTGCGTCTAGGCGGATGGTAACAGGAGACAAGGGACACAATGTTTTTACCCAGGTTCGGGCCCTCTTGATGGAGGTAAAACCCTACTCCTGCTTGATTGATATTGATGATATGGGTAGTACAAGAGTAGGTCTACCACGAGATCAATGAGGCTAAACCCTAGAAGCTAGCCTATGGTATGATTGTTGTAATGGTTGTTCGTCCTACGGACTAAAACCCTCCGGTTTATATAGACACCTGAGAGGGCTAGGGTTACACAGAGTCGGTTACAATGGTAGGAGATCTACATATCCGTATTGCCAAGCTTGCCTTCCACACCAAGGAAAGTCCCGTCCGGACACGGGACGAAGTCTTCAATCTTGTATCTTCATAGTCTTGGAGTCCGGCCGACGATGATAGTCCGGCTATCCAGACACCCCCTAGTCCAGGACTCCCTCAGTAGCCCCTGAACCAGGCTTCAATGATGATGAGTCCGGCGCGCATATTGTTCGGCATTGCAAGGCGGGTTCCTCCTCCGAATTAATTCATAGAAGGTTGTGAACACCAGGATAATGTCCGGCTCTGCAAAATAAATTCCACATACCACCGTAGAGAGAATAACATGTACAAAAGTTCAATCTGCTGACGTATTTTGGGGCGTGACATCACACCACTACCAAGCCTTTACTTGAATCGTTTTTATTATACCACCTCAGCGCGTTTAGCGAAGTGGTTTCCTTGGCACGTCTTATCGAAGCAGAGATCGTGTTCCCCTTATTCCGGGATTCCCATCAATACGGACGTGGGTAACCCAACCGCGCCCGTTGTCATGCCTCCTCTATCGAAGGCGAGTCCCAAACGGTCACGGGGACAACTCTTGGTATTCTCCCTATTTATAATGGGACCAAGGATCATTTCTTTTCTTCAATCCTCAATCGAATCTGCCCCTTGCCCCGAGTTCCAACACCCAGAGCCTCAGATTCTAGCACCTCGGACCTTCAATGATGTCCGGATCCGACCTACAAGGCCGGTGGATGCCCTCCTCCGTCACAGAAGAGGACGTGCAAAAGCTGAGAGAAGACAAGTACTTGACCTATGAGATTTCGCATAGGCTGCTCGCCAAAGGGCAAGTCATTCCCACTCCCGAGCCCGGCGAAAGCGTCGTGTTTGTGTCCCACCTCCGTCGGGGTTTAGGCTTCCCGATGGATCCTTTTGTGAGAGGGCTCATGTTTTACTATGGGTTGGAATTCCACGACTTGGCTCCGGAGTCCACCCTCCACATCTCGTCATTCGTTGTCGTCTGCGAGACCTTCCTCCGCACTACCCCCCACTTTGGTTTGTGGCTCAAAACCTTTAACGTGGAGCCGAAGATGATCGAGGGGCGCCAAGCAGAGTGCGGCGGGGCGGTTGTAAGCAGAAGGGCCGATGCTCCATGGCCCGAGGGCTCTTTCCAAGAGGAGCTCGGCTTGTGGCAGCAGGAGTGGTTTTATATTACCGCTCCCAGGGGCAGCAGGCAGAAGCCGCCGCCCATCTTTCGCTCGGGACCTCCACGATGGCTGATGTCATGGGTCAACCAAGGGCTCAACTGGGGGTCGTCAAAGGACGTGCCCCTATTGCAGGGCCGGATTCGAGACCTCCAAGAGAGGGAGATCGATCTGGTGGTGGTGATGCAAGTCATGCTGATTAGGTGTCTTCTGCCCTGCAAATGTCGTCCTCTTCGGCTGTGGGAATTCAATCCGGAGGGACCGCGAATTCTCCAACACTTCATGGGTGCGACACCCGTGGAGATGTACAAATTGTTCTTCGGATCACAAGAGGTGTGTCCGGAATTGACCGAGGATGCCGGCCTAAGCTGCAATTGCCCGGATGCACAAGTAAGTAGCTCTGTATCCAAACATACCATTCGTTTGCATTTCCAGGATTTGCTTTTTAACCAATTATTCTCTGAACAAGAGTGGATAGCGCAAGCGAAACTGATACAGTGTCCGGCCCCCCTCCCGGAGACCGCGCCGGATCCCGTGCTGGCCAGGATGCTGGAGGTTGCGCCTTCAGAGGAAGGCGAAGGGGAAAACAGAGGAACTACCGCCTCTACCAAGGAGGCTTTTGAGAAAGGGGGGATCGAGAATCCCTCCTTCCAAGGGGGGAAGAGGACCGCTTCCGAAAACCCGGAGGCTAAGGCCTCGAAGCGGGGGAAGAGATCTTCACCAGAGGGTCCTGCGTCCGGGGAGGCCCCGGCCGCACTATCTCCCCCAAGGAATCAGCCCTCCGGCGAGCCGTAAGTAGAAAAGGGGGAGTTTTGTAATAAGAGACATCCCTATTTGAGCTTCTGAGGATAACCTAAGTTTTTACCTTGTAGTTCGGATCTCCGTCCTTCTCAGATGAGCTCGTCTTCGGGGGACCTTCGTCCGGAGATGATGGAGAGCGAGACGCCCCATCTCCCGCACCGTCAGGTGGGGCAGACGACCCTGAGGTGTCATCACGGAGGGTATCCCCAAGTCCGGCAGGGCCGAAGAGTTCGGCACCAACTGGTGTACGGCCGGGGGAGCTGAAGGATCTGCTTGGGAGGGCGTCTATCTCAGAAGATCACCGTACATTGATGAGTATGGTGATTGGAAGAATTTCATCCGCCGAAGGTGGGCTGCATGATGCCGTCAGAAGTTTCTGGCGGGGTTTGAGGTACGTAAAAATGACATACCTTTTGACAGTTTTGCACATAAAGCGCGCCCTGTATAGATAGTAGCCCCTGAGACTCGGTATGTTGTCGAAAGCGACAGCGTGCCGAGGATCATAATCTCAGGTGTTAATTCTCGCCTTTCCTACACAGGTGGCGGATAGTCCGGTGGCCAGCCGGACTGATGGAGTTGCTGAACTAAGGCGGCAACTCGACGTTGCGGATGCGGACATCGCGCTGGTCAATAAGTGACTTGACGAGTCGCAAGGTAGGTTGTTTCTCCGTGGTCACCTAGTAAGGGAGCCGAAGCTCACTCCTTACAACATGTGTGTTTGATGCAGATGGTGCTGCTGCTGTGGAGGACCTTCGAGCAGAGCTTGCTCGAGCCAAGGAACAGGCCAGGAGGAGTGATGCGGCTGCCTCGAGGGCGGCCGAAGAGCTAGAAGCCGAAAGGGCTGCTCACTGCCGAAGCAGGGAGGAGATGGCCGGAATGGCCGTGAAGCTGAAAGATGTTACCGACCGCTATGAGGTTCTTGAAAAAGAACGCCAAGCGGAGCAAGAGAGTCTGAAGAAGGCCACCACCGAAGCCAAGGATGCCCGTTCTGCAATGAGGGCTATAAAGGAGGAGCTGCGCCAGGCCAGAGATATTGCGGTTGGCAAGCCTTTTCTGCTGCGCAGGAGATTCACAGATCCAAAGTATGCTCAGCTTGGCCAGCTGTGGGGTCTGGAGGACCCTTATATGGATTTAGCGGTGAGTGCGGCAGATGCTGTTGTGCACTTCCGAAGTCAAAAGGATCACGAGACGGAAGAGCTATTTTGGTCTCAATTCCACAGTCCGGAGCGTTCACTTCCACTGACCGATCGGTTGGCTGAGTGGGCTGAGCTGAATAGGTTGTCCGGACTTGCCATGACGGATATTGTGGCTCATGTCTGGCCAGATAGGCCCAAGCCGAAGAGTTATTTTGGCTTATTGCAGCAATTCCTTGGGGCGGTGCCGCATATCAAGGCGATGAAGCGGTCGGCCTGCATAGAGGGTGCACGGATGGCCCTCGCCCGTGTGAAGACATACTGGATGGGGATGGATGCCACCGATGTTGCAACCCGGGGTTCGGACGAAAGCCGGTTACCCGCCGAGCACTATTTTGGGGAAGTTCTGCGAGGTGCTCGTGCAATAGAGTCGCAGTGCTCGAAGAATGTCATGTTCAAATGATCCTTATGATTTGTAAAACGATATTTATAATATAAGTGCTTTTTATACTTGTGCGTTCAAGTATTGAGATAACTCCTGTGCGGTTGTTAATGTATACTTGTGTATAACCTGAAAGATGGCAGTCTTCGGCTTCAGCCCCCACGCACATGGTGCGGGGGTGTTTGCAAAAATAGCGCATTTTCACACTTAATCCAATGTCTTGGTCCTGTGAAGGAGGTGGTAGCGTAGCAAACGAGGCAACCGGACTATAATGCTTTATCACTTTCACTTAGCCATAGGATTTCGAGGGTGGGGCTACGATATAGCCCCTAGGGGCACCGCGCTCTCCGAATTCGGGGCGCGTTTGTGCCTGACCGGGAAACGGTCCTTCGTCAAAGCGGAGGAATTCTAAACATTCCGGTTGTCGATCGAGTGGTTGACCAGTCTCTCACTGTATCATGACAGTCAGTTTTCGGCTTTCTCTACTGAGGTGCTCGCCCAGCCGAACTGGGGCACAATCTCAGTAGTTCTCCTGGTGCCGCGTTAGCCGATGATACGGAACGTAAGGCAACAAAACACAGGAGCCGGGTGTCGGTGTCAAAACCGGCGGATCTCAGGTAGGGGGTCCCGAACTGTGCATCTAGGCGGATGGTAACAAGAGACGAGGGACACGATGTTTTTACCCAGGTTCGGGCCCTCTTGATGGAGGTAAAACCCTACGTCCTGCTTGATTAATATTGATGATATGGGTAGTACAAGAGTGGATCTACCACGAGATCAAGGAGGCTAAACCCTAGAAGCTAGCCTATGGTATGATTGTTGTAATGTATGTTGTCCTACGGACTAAAGCCCTCCGGTTTATATAGACACAGGAGGAGGCTAGGGTTACACAGAGTCGGTTACAATGGTAGGATATCTACATATCCGTATCGCCAAGCTTGCCTTCCACGCCAAGGAAAGTCCCATCCGGACACGGGACGGAGTCTTCAATCTTGTATCTTCGTAGTCTTGGAGTCCGGCGGACGATGATAGTCCGGCTGTCCGGACACCCCCTAGTCCAGGACTCCCTCAGTAGCCCCTGAACCAGGCTTCAATGACGATAAGTCCGGCGCGCATAATGTTCAGCATTGCAAGGCGGGTTCATCCCTTGAATAATCCAGAGAAGATCATGAACACCAGGATAGTGTCCGGCTCTGCAAAATAAATTCCACATTCCACCGTAGAGAGAATAAAATGTACACTTAGTTCAATCTGCTGACATATTATGCGGCGTGACATCACACCGCTTCCAAGCCTTTGTTTGAATCGTTTTTTACTATACCACCTCAGCACGTTTAACGAGGCGGTTTCCTTGGCACGTCCTGTCGAAGCAGAGATCGTGTTCCCCTTATTCCGGGATTCTCATCAATACAGACGTGGGTAACCCAACTGCGCCATTGATGGTGGCGCTTGGGAGATAAGCGAGTTTTACCAGGCCGGTGGGGGACGTACAGTTTCGTCCGCCTACATATAAGGGATAAGGATTTACCTTCTCACCTACGCCTTCTTCCTCCTTTGCTTACACATCTCCGTGCACTCAAGCTCCAACGCCCAAGCTCGCGCATCTCTCCTCGACCTCCTCCGAATATGTCCGGAGGGGGAGGCAAGTGGTTGGCCTCCACCGTTAAGGAGGAGCACATCACCAAGCTGCGCAACGCCGGATACCTCTCCGGCGATATCGCGCATCGGCTGCCCGACGAGGGGCAGCTCGTCCCTACCCCTGGGCCTCACGAGAGGGTCGTTTTCCTTCCCCACTTCCTCCGCGGACTGGGCTTTCCGCTCCATCCATTCGTCCGGGGGCTCATGTTCTATTATGGCCTGGATTTCCACGATCTGGCGCCGAACTTCATCCTCAACATTTCGGTGTTCATCGTCGTGTGTGAGGCCTTCCTCTGCATCCGGCCCCACTTCGGCCTGTGGCTCAAGACCTTCAACGTCAAGCCGAAGGTTGTGAAGGGCACGCAAGCGGAATGCGGAGGCACCATGTTGGGTAAATTACCCAACGTCCTTTGGCTCGAAGGGGCCTTTGTGGACTCCGTCAAGGGATGGCAATCGGGGTGGTTCTACATCACCGAGCCGCGCAAGCCCACATGGGCGGCGGCCCCCGAGTTTAGATCTGGCGTCCCCATGCAGCTCACCTCCTGGAAAGAGAAGGGCTTGCTGTGGGGCGATCCGAAGGAGGTGACTGGACTCCGAACCTGTATCCAGAAGTTGGTGAGCAATAATCTCAGGCTCGTCGATGTGGTCCAAGTCATGCTCATCCGCTGGATTCTCCCATGCCAAGAACGGGCATTCGATCTGTGGGAGTTCAATCCGGAACAGCACCGGGCGCTGAGCGGGCTCTTCGATACAACATACGAAGGCGCCTGGAGAGTGCTGTTCAAGGGCGCCGAAGCCCCCGCATCCGCGACGGAAGATCGCGGATTCAGCTCGCAGTATCCAACTGACGAGGTAAGTGATTCAACCCCATTATGGGACACTTTATAGTAATCAAGTCATTTATAAGAGGGTTTCATCCTTTCCTTTCCTTTGACAGGAATGGATGGAGAAGGCTAGGCAGCTTATCAGCCCGGCTCCCATGCCAGAAGATCCAGTGAACGCCCGCCTAGCAGGGCTGCTGGTTCCGGCACCGCACGTGGTGCCGGAGAAGAAGGCCAAGAAGGTGGCCGCGGGGACTCGAAAGAGTTCCCGTAATCAGGCGTCTGACGACGACATGGACTCCTCCCCTAAAGAAGAGGAGGAGGAGGAGTACTCTCTCCCGGAGGGGGGAGAGAAGAAGAGGAAGGCTCCCCCAATAGGGGAGGCCGAAGGGTCCAAGAGGGGGAGAGCTATCCCCCCGGACAGTTTCGCCAACACCAACATTGGCGAGGATGAGTGGCCTCCAAGGGCCAGGCGTCCGGCGAGATCGTAAGTACCCGGATCCTTTATACGCATATCTTTTATGTCACGTAGTGTCCTTCTAACGCCGCATTCTGTCTGTAGTCCGGCCGATGACGATCTCCCCTACTCATCGAGCGGGTCGTTGGCCTCGTCGGATGTGAATTCACTTCCGACCGCCTCCACCCCACGCGCCGACGAGGACGCCGAGGTGGGATCCCAGAGAGGGACCCATCAGGAGGAGGCTCCGGAGGCGCCGTCAGGCAACCTCCCGGACTTTGCGCCGGACTCTACATCGGAACCCGCAGTGGTTCCAGAGTCCGGCAAGCGGCCCCTTCGAGAGAAGGGCAAGACCGTGACACCGGCGGCCTCCGTCCAGCCGGAGGCGCCGGATAACTTGTTGGAGGCGCTTAAAGGCGCTTCCATCAAGGAAGAACACCGCACTATCATGAGTGCGGTGATTCAAAAGGTTCAGCTCGCCAAAAGCGGGCTAACCGAAGCCTACAGCATCCTTTTAACAGGCTTTGAGGTAAGAAGTTAAAATTATGTAATGTAATACTGCATAGACAGTAGCCCCTGATGCTCAGTTCGGTGTTCGGAAAGAAAAGCCAGACTGAGGATCTAACAAGATATGCGTAGGGTTGCTAAAAATATGTCAATATGGGTTTGCAGGCTGCGCTGCTGGCCTCTGCCGCATTAACGGCGGAGGTCGATGTGCTGAAGTAGGATCTCGAGCGGTCCGAGCGAGAGCTCGGCCATGCGAAGAAGCAGCTCGAGGACAAAGAAGGTGAGTAACACCACTTTGAATATGTACCTTACAGAAAAGGATTTTGGTTGCAAATTAACAGGGATAATATGTGTATTGCAGGGGCCACTAACGAGGTGGCCGCCCTGAAGGATGCGGTGTCCGCGGCCGAACACAGTGCGACCGCGGAACGGGCAGAGCGAGAAAAGCAGGAGGCACGGGTGGCAGAAGTTCGGCAAGAGCTCCAGGCTCTCATGGAAAAGCATGAGAGTTTGGAGCGTGACTCCAAGACTCGAGAGTCCGAGCTTGCCTTGGCTCTCGAGAGTGCCAAGTCCGCCAAGGCTGAGGCCCATAAGGCCCTTCAGGAGGTTGAAGATATAAAGAAAATAACGGCGGGTAAGGCATTTTTCATGCAAAGCAAGCATGTTAATGTAAAATACCTGACACTTACCCGCATTCGGAGCTCTCCAGGGGCGTTTGCAGATCTGCCACGTAGTGCGTCCGATGCTGCCGCATTCTATCGTGGCGAGGAGGGGAGCTCGACGGAAAAAGTCTTCTGGTCTCAGTATGCTGAGGCCGGACACCCGGTGCCCCCAAGCGACCAGCTGAAGCAGCTGGTCGAACTCCACAAGGTAGCTGAGGAGGCCATGAAGGGCCTTATAGTCCGGCTGTGGCCTGGACAGGCCATGCCTGGGAGCTACTTTGGCCTCGTGCGGCGGCTGGTGGATGCATGCCCCTGGGTGGATGTCATCAAGCGCTCCACCTGTATTGAAGGCGCTCGCCGAGCTCTTGCCCGCACAAAGGTGCAATGGGGCAAGTTGGATGCGGAGAAGCTTCTCACGGACCCCCCGCCGCCGGGCAAGGAGTATCGCACGCCCGAGATGTATTATAAAACTGTCCTGAAGGGAGCCCGCAATATTGCGGATGAGTGCCCCCGAAATGTAATCTTTGAATGAATTTGCTGTGTATTATCCTGCGCGCCGAAACTTTGTTCATGTGCGCGTTAAGCAACGCTTGTTTAATTTAAAATATTACCTTCTGTGCGACCGTTTATAAAATCTGAGAGATGGCAAGTCGTTGGCTTCAGCCCCCAAGCCACGAGTGCTGGGGTGTTCGGGATAAACTTGAGCACTCTTGTGCCCATTGTTGGGTCCATCGAGGGAGGCACTCAACACAACGAACAAGGCAACCGGACTTATAATGCTTGAACACTCTCACTTAGCCATAGAATTCTATAATTTTAAATTTCGGCGAAGCCCCTGGTATTCGGAAGGCCGAATCTGGGGCGCTATCCACGCCTTCATCGGACATTGTCCGGAACTTCGCTCAAAGCGGCGTGAGTCTTTAAGGACCCGAAAAAACCTCTCGAACAGCGACTAGTCTCTCGCCTTATCATGCCAGTCAGTTTTAGCTTTCTCCACTGAGGCGCTCGCCCGGCTCAACCGGGGTGCAATCGCAGTGGTTCTCCCAGTGCCACCTTAGCCGACGGAACGGAACGTAAGGCACCAAAACGTGGGAGCCGGGCAAACCCAACTATTGACCCAAGACATGATTCGGAGCCGATTCATATAATGCTATAAGTTCGGTGTGCCGCACTTGTGAAAGTGTTCGGACTTATCACACCATAGGGTGGGGAACATAAGCCCCCGGTGTATTTGGCCGTACCAAAATATACGGGTGCAAGATGTCACATAATGAGCATATATATATAAAAGGTAATGCAATTGCAATCAAAAAGTTGCTGCATTATTTATGAAAGAAAGTCTGCTAGTAGAGCGGACTGATACAAATAGCGCGGTAAGCAAGGGATTTGGACTAAGTAAACATGTCCCCCTCTAGGGATGAGCTGCGAACTTGGTGTATATAATTTAATGCTCGTAATTGAGACCACCCGAGTGTTCGTCACGGCCTTCTTTAGTCCCTAACTGTTGCATCTTGAGTTCGGCATGTTCGCCGCCGGACAGGGCTTCTGGTTAACAGAGTCCTGTATACATAAAAGAAGAAAAAATAAAATAAAAAAGGGGGGCACACTTGTGAGCCCCCGGTGTGGTCGAACCGCACTCTGGGTCCGTTGCGATCATGCCCCCTCCCCTGTGCCCATGGTATCTCCAAAGCGTAATGATGTACGCGGAGTGTTATTCTTGCGATCATGTGCGGGCGAGGGTTGGGGCCGCATTGCTACGCGTGCTCTGATCGCGCCAGGTGGTCTTGGTTGGCATTGCTCCGGGCGTGTTTTGCTATATCCGGCCTTTTAACGGCCGGACTCGAGAATTGCCTTAGAAGGCTGCTCTGTACTTCTGCCGCGAGAGCCACTGTATGTTCCTCCGTTCGGAGGGAGCGTTCCGTATTACCATTGACCGTGATGACTCCACGAGGGCCTGGCATCTTGAGCTTTAGGTATGCATAGTGCGGCACCGCGTTGAATTTTGCAAACGCGGTTCGTCCGAGCAGAGCGTGATAGCCGCTGCGGAACGGGACTATGTCGAAGATTAACTCTTTGCTCCGGAAATTATCCGGGGATCCGAAGACCACTTCCAGTGTGACTGAGCCTGTACAGTTGGCTTCCACTCCTGGTATGACACCTTTAAAGGTTGTCTTTGTAGGTTTAATCCTTGATGGGTCTATGCCCATTTTGCGCACTGTATCCTGATAAAGCAGGTTCAGGCTGCTGCCGCCATCCATCAGGACTCTCGTGAGGTGGAACCCATCGACGATTGGGTCTAAAACCAATGTGGCGAATCCGCCATGGCGTATGCTGGTCGGATGGTCTCTTCGATCGAAAGATTGGACAAGAGGACCATGGGTTGAACTTTGGGGCGACTGGCTCCATCGCATAGACGTCCCTTAGTGCACGTTTCCTCTCCCTCTTGGGTATGTGGGTCGCGTATATCATATTCACCGTCCGCACTTGTGGGGGAAAACCCTTCTGTCCTCTGTTGTTCGGCGGTCGGGTCTCTTCCTCGTCGTCGCTGTTTAGCCCCTTGTCATTGTTTTCGGCAATTAACTTGCCGGCCTGCTTGGACACCCAGCAGTCTCTATTAGTGTGGTTAGCTGGCTTTTCAGAGGTGCCATGTATCTGGCATAAGCGGTCGAGTATTCGGTCCAGATTGGAGGGACCCGGAGTGGTTCTTTTGAATGGCTTCTTCCGCTGACCGGGTTTAGAGCCTCGGAATCCGGCGTTGACTGCCGTATCCTCCTTATCGTCGCCGTTAATGCGGCGCTTGTTTTTGTTTCGACGTGACCTGCCGTTGTTGTCCTTAGTATCCGGACTGCCTGAATTTTTACGGAGATTGTTGCTGCGGGCTAGCCAGCTGTCCTCTCCCGTGCAAAAGCGGGTCATTAACGATGTGAGGGCTGCCATGGATTTCGGCTTTTCCTGCCCCAGGTGCCGAGCTAGCCATTCGTCCCGGATGTTATGTTTGAAGGCTGCGAGGGCCTCTGCATCCGGATAATCGACGATTTGATTTTTCTTCGTCAAGAACCGTGTCCAGAATTGTCTGGCCGATTCGTCTGGCTGCTGAATGATGTGGCTTAGGTCATCGGCGTCTGGTGGTCGCACATATGTGCCTTGGAAGTTATCAAGGAACGCGGCCTCCAGGTCCTCCCAACACCCAATTGACTCTGCGGGCAAGCTGTTAAGCCAATGCTGAGCTGGTCCTTTAAGCTTGAGTGGGAGGTACTTGATGGCGTGGAGATCGTCGCCGCGGGCCATATGGATGTGGAGAAGATAGTCTTCGATCCAAACCGCGGGGTCTGTTGTGCCATCGTAAGATTCGATGTTTACGGGTTTAAACCCTTCGGGGATCTGATGATCCATTACTTCGTCAGTGAAGCATAGCGGGTGTGCGGCACGTCTGTATTGAGCAATATCGCGACACAACTCGAGGGAGCGTTGTCTGCTGTGTTCGGCCTGGCCAGGGTTATTGTATCCGGCGCGACGGTATTCGTCGTGGGTCGTAGGGCGCCCACGTGATCCATAGATGGATCTGGATTGCCTTGCTTTGTCCTCCAATATGTCTCGCAAGTCCGGTGCGTTCCCTCTTGGCTTCGTACTTTTGGAGCGGTGCCGGGGTATGGTCTTGGCTGGGGGCCTGGATGCCTCTCTGTCACGACCACGGGGTGGTCGGTCAGCCATATCGTGCGCTGGTGATGGAGGTATGTATGCTTCCTCCTCTAATCAGGGGAGCAGCTTGCGTCTTGGGTAACTTTTGGAGGGACGTTCGATTTTGTACTCTTCGGCCGCGAGGACCTCGGTCCATCGATCGGCCAGCAGGTCCTGATCAGCTTGAAGCTGTTGCTGCTTTTTCTTTAAGCTGTTTGCTGTGGCGATAAGCCTGCGCTTGAAGCGCTCTTGTTCGACGGGATCCTCGGGTACGACGAATTCGTCATCGTTGAGGCTTGCTTCGTCTTCGGAGAGAGGCATATAGTTGTGATCCTCAACCTCTTCGTCTGCCGCCCCTCATGAGGGCTTGCTTCTACATCCTCCTGCGCTGAGTCTTGCTGGAGGGGATTGTCTTCGGCACTCTCTGGAGTATTATTATCTCCTGTGCCGGAATCTCCATTCTTGCTGTGGCGAGATTTAGAGCGGCTGCTGACGCCGGCGTTTGGGCTGCTTCTTTAAAGAGTCTGCCTCCGCTGTTTCTTCGCCGTCCCCGTTTTTTGGGGTGTCCACCATGTATATGTCGTATGATGAGGTGGTCTTCCAGTGCCCTGTAGGCGCTGGTTCCTGTTCGTCTCCGGCATCGTCGTCCATAGCGTCGATGTCTTCGGAGTCGTAGTCTAGCATGTCGGTTAGATCGTCGACAGTGGCTACAAAGTGGGTGGTGGGTGGGCTCTGAATTTCTTCGTCGTCCGTACCCCAACCATCCTGGCCATAGTCCGGCCAGGACTCTCCTGATAACGAGAGATGCTTTAGTGAATTCAAGATATCGCCAAAAGGCGAGTATTGGAAGATGTCCGCGGCGGTGAATTCCATAACCGGCGCCCAATCCGGATCGATTGGTAGGGGCGCGGGAGGTTCGGAGTCCGGCGAGGAGTCCAACGCCTCGGAATCACGAGTCTCGCAGGGGACAAGATTAGTGTTCGGCTCCATCGCCGTGGATGTTGGTGCCCCCAGGGCGGCGTCTATCCACCGGCCCTCGATCTGGGCGATCGGCTCCGGGCTAATGGCCGAAGCGGACCCGTGTGCGACCACCAAGGCACTGTTCGGTGGCAGAGCTAGATCATGCCCGTCGTCACAGTGCGGCGCGCTTGGCTGTGGCTCGAGTCCGTCGAAGATCAAGTCTCCGCGGACGTCGGCCGTGAAGTTTAAGCTTCCAAATCTGACCTGACGGCCAGGGGCGTAGCTTTCGATCTGCTCCAGATGGCCAAGGGAATTGGCCCGCAGTGCGAAGCCGCCGAATACGAAGATCTGTCCGGGGAGAAAAGTCTCACCCTGGACATCGTTGTTGGTTGAAGATGCCATCAAGCCTATCGGTGACGACACAGAGGAACTCTCAATGAAAGCACCAATGTCGGTGTCAAAACCGGCGGATCTCGGGTAGGGGGTCCAGAACTGTGCGTCTAGGCGGATGGTAACAAGAGACGAGGGACACGATGTTTTTACCCAGGTTTGGGCCCTCTTGATGGAGGTAAAACCCTACGTCCTGCTTGATTAATATTGATGATATGGGTAGTACAAGAGTGGATCTACCACGAGATCAAGGAGGCTAAACCCTAGAAGCTAGCCCATGGTATGATTGTTGTAATGTATGTTGTCCTACGGACTAAAGCCCTCCGGTTTATATAGACACCGGAGGAGGCTAGGGTTACACAGAGTCGGTTACAATGGTAGGAGATCTACATATCCGTATCGCCAAGCTTGCCTTCCACGCCAAGGAAAGTCCCATCCGGACTTGGGACAGAGTCTTCAATCTTGTATCTTCATAGTCTTGGAGTCCGGCGGACGATGATAGTCCGGCTGTCCGGACACCCCCTAGTCCAGGACTCCCTCACTGGGCAAACCCAACATTTGACCAAAGACATGATTCGGAGCTGATGCATATAAGGCCTAACTCGAGACGCCGAACACTTCCTAAGGTGTTCGGTCTTTTTGATAGCGGGCAGATCAATGCCCTAAACCCCTAGTGTCCAGGTACAGGCGAAAATTTCTGACACGGCTGATGCCAAAATGCCAGTCTCCTCTTCGGTTATGGTAAAAAACTGGTGGATGTAAATCAACAAGAGACAGTGGGAAAGGTTTATGCAGGGTCTTAATCTGAAAAGAATCCTTGCGACGGGTCCCTGCTGCACGTCTGCGCTTGTGTCTCCGTTATGCCATATCCTGGATGGGTGTACACGCTGTTCATCTGTAAAAAAGAGAGGAACTTAGCTTGAAAAGAAATTGTGCAAAAAAATTATTGAATACAAAGTATGAATGAGTGAATAAAGTTGAGCTTTTATTGTCTCTTTATTGTTTGTACGCGCAGCCCCTTGTGAAGGGGTATGCGGCTGGGGAGCCCCTAGTTTATTTGTACCGGACTCGCCTAGCCGTGTCCGGGGTCTTCAACGACCTTTTAATGAGATGATGCCGCGTGGACCGGGCATTTTAAGTGTAAGAGGCGCGTAGTGCAGTATTGCGTTAAAGCGGGCGAAAGCTTCACATCCCAATAGTGCTTGATGGCTACTTTTGAATGGGGCGACATGGAAGATTAACTTTTCGCGACGGAAGTTGTCGGGTGATCCGAACACAACTTCTAGTGGTAAGTAGCCCGTGCACTTGGCGTAAGGGCCTGGCGTAACTCCTTTGAAGGAAGTGCGGCTATGTCGAATTTTAGTAGGGTCTATCCCCAACTTGCGGATTGTGTCCGGATATAGCAGGTTTAAATCGCTGCCGCCATCCATTAGGACTTGTGTAAATTGTAGTCTGTCGATTATAGGATCCAATATCAGAGCAGTCCATCCTGCGTTTCGAATGCCTCTGGAATAATCCCGGTGGTCGAAAGTAATTGGTTTTAACATCCAATCTCGGGATTCCGCTGGGGTGGACCGTGCGACGCGTACTATAGCGGGTGCCGCACTATTGTTCCGTATAATCACATGAAGTGAGTTTACTGTTTTAACTTCTTGTGGGAAAGTCTTTTGTTTTACGGCGCTCTGCTGGTGGGGTTCGTCGTCATCCTCGCTTGGCGCGTTGAGCCCCTTGTGTTCGGTGTTGAGTCGGCCGAACTGTTTGAAGACCCAACAATCTCGGTGGGTGTGGTTTGCAGGCTTCCCGGGGGTACTGTGGATTTGACATATCCGATGCAAAATTTTGTTTAAGTTGGATAGCTCGTCACTGTTGTCCTTAAGAGGCAGTGTTTTGTTGTTCGGCCGCGAGCTTTTGAATCCGGCGTTGACCGCCGTGTTCTTTGGGCTTTTTTCTTTATTTCGGCACTGGTCCTTTCTGCGCCGTGATTTTCCGTTTCCATCTCTGATTTCGGATGTACTCGGGTCGCTGGTGCTGCATCTTGCTAGCCAACTGTCTTCCCCCGCGCAAAAGCGGGTCATGAGGCTTGTTAACGCGGCCATTGTTCTTGGTTTTTCCTGGCCGAGGTGTCTGGCGAGCCATTCGTCTCGGACGTTATGTTTAAAAGCCACTAAGGCCTCGGTGTCCGGACAGTCGACTATTTGGTTCTTTTTGGCGAGGAACCTGTTCCAGAATTTGCGCTCTGATTCTCCGGGCTGTTGGGTTATGTGACTTAAATCGTCTGCATCCGGAGGGCGGACATAAGTCCCCTGAAAATTTGCTCTAAACGCATCCTCGAGCTCTTCCCAACTTCCAATGGTATTTTCTGGGAGGCTTTTGAGCCAATGCCGAGCTGGCCCTTTGAGCTTGAGGGGTAGATATTTTATGGCGTGGAGACCGTCTCCTCTAGCCATATGTATGTGTAGGATGTAATCCTCAATGCAGACTCCGGGGTCTGTTGTTCCGTCGTATGCCTCTATGTTTACGGGCTTGAACCCCGCTGGAAATTCATGATCCAGCACCTCATTGGTGAAACATAGTGGGTGTGCAGCGCCCCTGTATTTGGGTGTGCCGTTGTCTTCGAACACTCGGCGTGTTGTGTTGCTTCCTGGGGCCCTCTTCTTTGGTCCATAAATGGACCTGAACGGGCCATTTGTTTTGCGAGGGTCATGTGCCGGCTTGTATGCGGCGCCGCTTGTTGCTCTTGGCCTGTCATCTGGTCGTCTATCCGGCCAGGCGACCTCTTTGCTTTTTGACTATGGGGGCTCTACGGCCTCCTCGTCGAATTCGGGCAGCAGCTTGCGCTTTGGGTAGCTCTTTGTTTGGTGGCTGTTGCCATATTTGTCCGCGGTCTTGAGTACTTTGCTCCACCTCATTCTGAGTATGTCTTCCGCTGTTTTGAGCTTCCGTTTCTGCTTCTTCAAGCTTCTTGCAGTGGCGACAAGCCTTTTGTGAAGGTTTTTATGCTCCAGTGGTGTGTCCGGCGTGAGATCGTCTGGACTATTGTTTCCGCCGGGGATGGGTTGATTATCCAATTCATCCTGTTCGGATGGTTGCTTGGTTGCATGTTCGTCGCCCACTGGTTTGTCCTGCTCTATGGCTGGGTCATTATGAGTGCTGTTGTTATCGAGGCAGGACTTGGGGCGGCGCTTACGTCACCGTTTTGGTTGTTTTTCAGAGGGATTATCCTTCGCCGCGTCCCGTTGTTCCTCATTATCGCTCCCTTTTGGGGTGTCCACCATATATATATCATGAGTTGAGGTGGTCTTCCAGTGTCCCGTAGGCGCTGGTTCTTGGTCATCTCCGGCATCGTCGTCCATACCGTCGATGTCTTCAGAATTGTAGTCTAGCATGCCGGTTAGATCGTCGACAGTGGCTACAAAGTGGGTGGCGGGTGGGTTTTGAATTTCTTCGTCATCCGCATCCCAACCGTCCCGACCACAATCCGGCCAGGGCTCTCCTGATAACGAGAGATGCTTTAGCGAATTCAGGATGTCGCCGAAGGGTGAGTGTTGAAAGATGTCCGCGGCGGTGAACTCCATGATCGGCTCCCAATCGGATTCGATTGGTAGGGGCGCAGGAGGTTCGGAGTCCGGCAAGGAATCCGGCACCTCAGAGTCACGAGCTTTACAAGGGACAAGGTCAGTATTCGGCTCCATCGCCATAGAGATTGCAGCTCCCGAGGCGGTGTCCAGCCACCTGTCCTCAATCTGCGCGGTCGGCTCCGAACTAGGGGTCGGAGCGGACTCATGTGCGGCCTCCAAGGCACTGTCCGGCGGCTGAGCTAAATCATGCCCATCATGACAATGCGGCGCGCTCGGCTGTGGCTCGAATCCATCGAAGATCAAGTCTCTGCGGATGTCAGCCGTGAAGTTTAGGCTTCCAAATCTGACCTGATGGTCAGGAGCGTAACTTTCGATCTGCTCCAGATGGCCAAGCATTGGCCCGCAGTGCAAAGCCGCCGAACACAAAGATCTGTCCGGGGAGAAAAGTCTCACCCTGGACTGCGTGGTTGTTGATGATTGAAGGAGCCATCAAGCCTATTGTTGACGACACAGAGGAACTCTCAATGAAAGCACCAATGTCGGTGTCAAAACCAGCGGATCTCGGGTAGGGGGTCCCGAACTGTGCGTCTATGCGGATGGTAACATGAGACAAGGGACACAATGTTTTTACCCAGGTTCGGGCCCTCTCGATGGAGGTAAAACCCTACTCCTGCTTGATTGATATTGATGATATGGGTAGTACAATAGTAGATCTACCACGAGATCAAGGAGGCTAAACCCTAGAAGCTAGCCTATGGTATGATTGTTGTAATGGTTGTTCGTCCTACAGACTAAAACCCTCCGGTTTATATAGACACCGGAGAGGGCTAGGGTTACACAGAGTCGGTTACAATGGTAGGAGATCTACATATCCGTATTGCCAAGCTTGCCTTCCACGCCAAGGAAAGTCCCATTCGGACACGGGACAAAGTCTTCAATCTTGTATCTTCATAGTCTTGGAGTCCGGTCGATGATGATAGTCCGGCTATCCGGACACCCCCTAGTCCAGGACTCCCTCAATGCCCTCATAAGCTCTAGCCTCAAATTTAGTCAAACGAACACCTTTCTTGAGAATGAAACACTTACACCTGAACACCCGGAAGTACTTGAGATTGGGCTTGTTACCGGTGAGTATTTCATAAGGAGTCTTGTTCAAGCCTTTGCGGAGATAGAGCCGATTGGAAGCATGACACGCTGTGTTGATGGCTTCGGCCCAAAAGTTGTATGGAGACTTGAACTCCGTCATCATGGTCCTTGCCTCATCCATAAACGTCCGGTTCTTCGTCTCCGCGACACCATTTTGTTGAGGGGTATATGGTGCAGCATATTGATGCTTGATCCCCTCATCACTAAGAAACTCATCCAAGGTGTAGTTCTTGAACTCGGTGCTGTTGTCACTTCTTATTGTCAAGATCTTTGCATCATGTTGACATTGAGCTTCATTTGCAAAGTCGATGACGGTTTGTTGAGTCTCACTCTTCCTCTTGAAGAAGTATACCCAAGTGTATCTTGAATAATCATCCACAATCACCAAGCAATACTTTCTACCTCCAAGACTATCAAAAGATGGGGGCCCAAAGAGATCCATGTGAAGGAGCTCCAAGGGTCTCTTCGAGTAGATGATGGTCGTGGGAGGGTGAGCCTTCTCATGAAGCTTTCCTTCAGTACGAGCACTACAAGCACGATCTTTGGCAAAACTAACATTTGTTAGTCCACGGACATGATCCCCCTTGAGAAGATTTTGCAAAGATCTCATATTGACGTGCGCTAAATGGTGATGCCAAAGCCATCCCGCCATTAAGCATGTCGCGGTCTTAGTGGGTCGCTCCGAAAAGTTAATCACATAGAGACCATTCTCGACATGCCCAACAAAGGCTACTTTAAGAGTCTTGCTCCACAAGAGGGCCACGGTATCAACGTCAAAGAAAGTGGCAAAACCCATGAGTGCAAGTTGACGAACGAAAAGTAAATTGTATGCAAGGGACTCAACAAGCATGACTTTCTCGATCGTTAGATCATGAGAAATGACAACCTTGCCAAGACCCAATACCTTAGAATGTGAGGCATCACCCCACTCGACATTGGTGGGCATAGATGGAATCTTTTGCATGTCCACCACCAAGTCCTTGCTCCCAGTCATATGATTTGTTGCTCCACTATCGAGCAACCATGATCCCCCACCGGAAGCAAACACCTACAAGAGATCAATGCTTGGTTTTAGGTACCCATTTAGTAATGGGTCCTTCGATGTTAGTAACAAGGGTCTTAGGAACCCAAATAGATCATTTAATGTACTCATAAGGAGAACCAACAAATTTAGCATAAACATGCCCATCACTAGCACGACACAACACATATGACGGGTTAAAGTCGCCGGCTTTGTCGGAGGAGATGGTTTTTCCCTTTTTGACATCAACAACCTTCACATTTTCCTTATTCTCCTTAGGAGCACCCTCTCCCTCTTTCACAAAAGTTTGCTTGAGAGGAGGAGGTCGTTTGGTCTTGTCGTTCTTCTTCTTATTCTTGGACTTGGGTGCAAACCCAATACCCTTCTTGGCCACAACTTCCTTTCAATTGCTCAAAAGGTCGTTGAGGTTCTTCTCACCTTGAATGCATGTCGCAAGGCCTTTCTCAAGTTGATCCTTCAACTTGGCATTCTCCTCCACAAGATGCACATGCTCACAACACGGGTTAGTAGCATATGCATTATCAATTAATACTATATGAGGAAAGGTGGCCTTTTCCTTGGTTAGTTTAACTTGGAGTTGAGCATGAGACTCCTTGAGGTTAGCATGAGCACCCTTCAAGACCTTGTGGGCCTTGTCAAGTACATCAAACTCCTCCTTGAGTCTAGCATGATCAACTCCAAGTTTAGCCTTCTCGGAAGTTAGCACACGAGACACGACAAGAGAATGATCAAGATCTTTCTTTAACTTAGCATGGTCATCGTTGTATGACTCCTCAAGAGTCAAACGATCCACACGCTCTTCCTCAAGAGCATTAGAGAGATCCGATATCTCATCGGCATAGTCACGACTATGACCTTCCATCTTAGAGATGGTTTCTTCGTGAGCCTCGATCATGTCATTGGCTTCACCAAGTTGTTCCAAGAGAGCAACAAAGTGCTTCTTGGATTTTCCCTTGAGCTTACTCATAAATGACTCAAATTCATTCACATCCTCATTAGACCCCTCATGTTCATCAATGCAACCCTCCAAAGAGGGATTAGTAATGATGGTGGTTTTGATGTTGGGGGTTACCTTGTTAGAGGCTTTAGCCATGAGGCACTTGGCGGTGATGTTCTTGTTGGGTGAATCAAAGAGAGACACCCGGGGAGTGGTAGCAATGGCAACAGAGGCCATGACCATTGCTTCACCATTTTCATCATCATCGTCATCCTCATGGTATTCTTCTTGAACCACCAACCCACGAGTAGGAGTCTTCTTGGTGAAGTTGTTCTTGTTTGGGAAGGACTTGGCTTTGTCTTTTCGGATGAACTTGCCACCATTGTCTTCCCGCTTCTGATAAGGACAATCTGCAACGAAGTGGCTCACATTGCCACAGTTGGAACAAGTTCTAACTCGTTGCTTGCCCTTGAAGCCACTTGAGTTGTTCTTGTTGAAGTTGGGTCTTGAATTCTTCTTGCTCCAAAATTGTCTTGAAGAAAGAGCCATGTGCTCATGATAATCATATTTCGTATCTTTGGGGTTGTCTCCTCATCCTCCTCTTCTTCCTCTTCTTCCACAATAACCTTGGCCTTCAAGGCAATATTGGGCTTCTTTGCCCTTTGAGAACGGAGCACCGCATTGTTGGCGGTCTTGTCCAAGATGCTCATTGCAACGAACTCATCCAACACTTCACTTGAGGTCATGGAGTGGAAGTCCGGTCTTTGACGAATGACAGAGGACATGGCCTTGTTGTAGGGCATCATGGCCTTGAGGAACTTGCGCTTGATCCAATTGTCATCCGTGTCCTTGCTCCCATGATCTCGGAGTGAGACCGCGAGTTTGGTCACTCTTCGAAAGAGCTCACGAGGTTCTTCATCTTCTTTCATTGCAAACTCATCGGCTTCATCTTGTACCACTTCATAGTTGGAGCGTTGAATGCTAGCACTTCCTCGATAGAGAGACATAACACATTGCCATGCGTCTTTGGCCATGGCATGGGGTCGAAGATGAGGGAGATCTTCGGGAAGGATTGCATCTTGGATGATGAAGAGAGCACTCTCATTGAATTGATTATCCACCACTTCTCTCGGGGTGAAGTTGCTTCGGTCATGTGGATAGAAACCTTCTTCAATGATTCTCCAAAGATTAGTATTCACATGATTTAAATGACGCTTGAAGCGATAAACCCAAGAATCAAAATCCTCATTTTCACAATCTTAGGAGGAGGACCGACATGATTTAAATGAGTAGAGGGAATCGGTCCTCCATAAGTTGGAGGTTCCACATGGGCAAAGATGCCGGTGCCATTTCTACCACTAGTAGAAGGACCCTTCTCACTATTAGCTTCCCCCTTGTCGGAGTTAGCATCCGTCACCTTGTTAGTGGTATCACCCACTTTCAACGGCACGGTAGGTAGTTTAAGTCCTTCTAAGAATTTATTAAACATGCTTTCTACCGTGGTTGTCATGGACGTTTTCAATGTGTCCAAGGCCACATTGAATTCCTCACGTGACACCGCGATTTCCCCATCACCCGTAGATGAGATCGGATTCACACTGGAGTGCTCCTCCTCCCCATGGTCTACGGTGTCAACCATACTCTTTGGACGGCAAAGTCCTTAATAAAGAGACGAGGCTCTGATACCAATTGAAAGGATCGATATAGTTGACTAGAGGGGGGGGGGGTGAATAGGTGTCATGCCCAATATGCGATACTATCCTAAAGAGACTAGAAGGTCGCACCAAGGATAGAACCACATATTGAAATGCTTTTGCAAGGTGGATATCATTACATCAACATTACATAATAGATGGGGATACATACAAAAGGCATACAATGCCACACGAATACAACATCATCTTACATAAGAGCACCATCCGACTACGGATGAAACACAAACAAAAACTCAAACGACATCCACCCTCCTAGCCCAGGCTGCCGACCTGGAAACTATCCCCTGAATGAAGAAGAAGCAGAAGAAGAACTCCAAACAGGCAAACATCGCTCTCGCGTCATGGTCATCGCATAACCTGTACCGGCAACTGTTGTTGTAGTAATCTGTGAGCCACGAGGACTCAGCAATCCCATTACCATGGGTATCAAGACTAGCAAAGCTTAATGGGAAACGAAGGGGTAAAGTGGTGAGGTTGCAGTAGCGACTAAGCATGATATGGTGGCTAACATACGCAAATGAGAGTGAGAAGAGAAGCAAAAGGAACGGGCGTGAAGCTAGCAATGATCAAGAGGTGATCCTGAACTCCTGCTTACGTCAAACATAACCCAAAGACCGTGCTCACTTCCCGGACTCCGCTGAGAAGAGACCATCACGGCTACACACACGGTTGATGCATTTTAATTCGGATCTGGTAACAAATTCCCATCTGCCACATAACCGCGGGCACGGCTTTCGAAAGTTCAAACCCTGCAGGGGTGTCCCAACTTAGCCCATGATAAGCTCTCGCGATCAACGAAGGATATTCCTTCTCCCAGGAAGACCTGATCAGTTTCGGAATCCCGGTTTACAAGACATTTCGACAATGGTAAAACAAGACCAGCAAAGCCGCCCGATGTGTCGACAATCCCGATAGGAGTCGCATGTATCTCGTTCTCAGGACACACCGGATAAGCGAAGCGTACAGGTACCGACGTAACCCAAGTTGCCAAGGGATGGTCCCGCACGGTGCTCTAGTTTGGACCAACACTTAGACAAGCATTAGCCCGGGGGGGGGGGCTAAAATAAAGATGACCCTTGGGTTAATTACTCCCAAGGGAAAGGTATAGGTGGTAGGCAAATGGTAAAACCAATGTTGGGCCTTGCTGGAGGAGTTTTATTCAAAGCGAACTGTCAAGGGGGTCCCATAAATCACCCAACCGCGTTAGGGACGCAAAATCCGGGAACATAATACCGATATGACGGAAACTAGGGCGGCAAGAGTGGAACAAAACACCAGGCATAAGGCCGAGCCTTCCACCCTTTACCAAGTATATAGATGCATTAATAATATAAGATATATTGTGATATCCCAACATAATCCTGTCCACCATGGAGCAATCTTCAACTTCACCTGCAACTAACAACGCTATAAGAGGGGCTGAGCAAAGCGATAACATAGCCAAACAACGGTTTGCTAGGAAGGGTGACAAGGTTAGAGGCTGACATGGCAATTTGGGAGGCTTAAAGAGCAAATGATAGGAAGCACAGCAAAGCGATAGAACGAAGCAACTAGCATAGCAATGATAGTAGTGAGATCCAAGGTGACGGTCATCTTGCCTGAAATCCCGCTAGGAAGAAGAATGAGTCCATGAAGAAGATGAAGCCACGAAGACGAACCAAGCGTAGACGAACGAATCCTCACGATCGCAGCGAAACAGGAACTATCGAGAAGAAGCACACAACATAGTAAACACACCACACATAGACAAGACATGATGCACAACAAGCACGATGCATGACAAAGCTACGTGGAGCTACTCATGGCAAGAGATTATGCATACAAGAGCAACACATCAAAGCAAGTTTAAATGAGGCTGGAAACAACATATAACAATTCCGGTATGGCAAGAGATGATGCATACAAGAGCAACACATCAAAGCAAGTTTAAATGAGGCCGGAAACAACATATAACAATTCCGGTAAGTCATATGCAAATTTAGAAATTGGTCCAGAACTGAATAAACCTTATGTTCAAGTTGTTAAACAGCAAGTTAAGATGCACCAAGATGATCTACATGAGATTCTAGTCAAGTTACATATAAAGTTCATTTAATTCGGAGCTACGGCCTAGAAGATATGAGCAAAGCAAGTTAAACATGGCATTAATGCAAAAGGCATTCAAACATCAAGCAAACACCTCAAAAAAGGGATGCAACATGATAATATGAAACTTCATGCAAAATCAAGCAAGTTTCATATAGAGCACACTCAAAACGGAGGAACGGTTCAACACATACACTCTATACAAGTTTAAAGGACAAGCTGTCCAAAACAGCAACTAGGCAACTTGCAAGCATCAAAACAATATGCTAAAGCACCTCAACATAAGAACAAAAGGCATGGGCATGAAGTACAGGTAAATCATTACAAAACATGAACACTGAGCTATCTCCAGAAAACACTATAACATGCTCAAAAGGACATGGCAAGATTGCAAATAATAACAGTTTCAGGCTTAGCGGAAATAACATCAGGTTGCAATGTTTAGAGCTATCGAACAACATGTTACAAGAACTTAACATGGCAAACAAAGGCATGGCATGCTAATACTAAAGACAAAGAACAAAACTCCCTTACTGAACTAATTCTAAAGATCAACAGAAAAGATGGAATCATCCATGCAAACATGGCAAATGATATGACAGATTCATACATGGCAGGAACAACAATAAGTAGGCATGTTGGTGAGCTTGTACCACTCACCACAGAGCAATACATGGCATGGAAATGTTACTAACAGTAATATGGCATATTTATGAAGCTAAACATGGTAAGATCAAGTTCATAGGGTGCATGGATCACTAGCAAAGCACATGGCAAAAACTGAACTTAATGTTAACAGGCTGACAAACATTATTTAGCAAATTGAGAGCAAGATTACAACAAGCTACAACATGCTATAAATGCAACCAGGGGCATGAATGGATAGGGCATGATATGTATAACAAAATAGTAACAGCAAGTACCCTATTTCACGAGCTCGATGCACTCATTAGAAGACTCACAAAAAATACATGGATTGCACCTCTGTAAAGATGGCATGATGTATCTCAAAACTCATGTAGACATCAAGCTCATAGGATGCACACACAAAATGCAATGAAAAAGACAAAACATCAAGTTATAACAGTGTCAACAGGTTAACATCACATAGCACTCTTGCAACGATGATTAGGGCATCAATATGGACTCAAACGAGCATGGCAAAATGGAACAAAATGAAGAGCATCTCAATGCGAACATTTTTATATATTATGCATGAAAAACGGAGCTACAGACATGGAGATATGGCATCACTAACATGCATACATAATCTCAATATCCAGGGACTTAGAGAGATTTTTACCCCGCGAAAAAAAACGAAGCGGATCGGGCGAGGAGGCAGAGCGGGTCGGGTTCGGGCGCGGATCGGGCCGGGGCGGTACCTAGGCGGCGGCGGCTCCGGCGAGGTCGGAGGAGGCCGGGGAGGCGACGGCGAGGCGGCCCAGGACCGGATCTGGCCGGATCCGGCCGGCGGCGAGCTGGTGCGGCAGCGGAGGGACGCGGGGTCGGCGAGGCGGCTAGAGACACGTGGCGGTGGGGTCCCGGGGCGCTCGGGGCGGCGAGCGGGACGGGCGGCGAGGCACTGGCGAAGGCCGTCGCCGGCGAAGAAGGGAGGCACAGGGCGACCGACGGCGGGGGCGAGCTCGCTGGAGTGCGGTGGCGGTGCGGCGGAGCCTGGCCGGGCAGATCGGGCGGAGAGGCAGGCGCTGGCCCGCGGCGGGTGGCGGCGCGCGGCGACCGGGCCTGGCGGGCCGTGATGGGCGCGAGGAGAGAGAGAGAGACGACGCGCTGACGTGGCGACGACGGATTCGCCAGGGACGGCGGTGGACGTGTCCAGCGAAGGAGCGGACATGTCCGTCGCGGCGCGGAGGGAAGATTTAGGGTTTGGACTGCGAGATTTTCGGGGGAAGCACATATTTAAAGGTAGAGGGAGGTAGGAGAGTCCAAATGAGGAGCGGTTTTCGGCCACGCGATCGTGATCGAATGACCGAGAGCATGGAGGGTGTTTGGATGGGTTATTGGGCCACTCTGGAGGGGTGTTGGGCTGCACACAAAAGAGGCCTTTGCGGTTACCCGGTTAACCATTGGAGTATCAAACGGACTCCAAATGGCACGAAACTTGACAGGCGGTCTACCGGTGGTGTACCAAAGCTGCTTGGCAAATCACGGTGCATTCCGAGAATATTTAACACCTTCTCAAAACAAGAGACAAAAGGGGAATGCCGGAGGACATAGGAGTGTCGGATTGCAAAACGGACAACGGGGAAAATGCTCGGATGCATGAGACGAACACGTATGCAGAATGAGATGCACATGATGACATGGCAAAATGCAACACGCAAGCAAATGACATGGCAACGATGGCGATTAACTGGCAGACACCTGGCGCATCGAATCCGGGGCGTTACAACACTCCTCACTAACAAGAGATCTCGTCCCGAGATCTTAGGACCGAGACGGAAGGGAAAAGGGATGAGGTGAAACAAGAACTCAAGAGAAGAAGCAAAGAATCGAGAGCACTCGAGAAGAAGAGAGGAACGACGAGAATCGAAAGCTCACGGAATCAGATAGACTATGAAACCACTCCAGTTGGAACGAGATAAGAAACGGATAAGACTGAAAGGATTTAGGCAGAACTCTTACTGAACATGGAAAGAATAGAACACGAGCTTGAGAGGATGGAATCTTACTTGATGAAGACATGACACAAAACCTCCGAAAAGAATTGAAAGAGTTGAATGAAAAGAACGGAGTAGAAAATGACAACTTGTGCCACGAATTAAATTGAAAGCATCTTTAGAAGGAAGGTTTAAACGGAGTTGTTGAGAAAATCAACAACGAAAAGAATAATCTTGTTGTGGTCTTATAGGTAACATCTCAAGATCATAAGGTGATAACCGGCCACAAACGGAAATGATTGGATAGCTGAGAAGAACGAACAAATGGAAAACTCCACTTCAAAACAATACGGAAAATTAATTGCTCCTCGAAACTCGAGAAGAAAGATACTTGAACTCCACCAACAAGAATCTTGTTGTGGTCTTAAATCATGAAGAACGACCATGAAGAACTTCGGTAACAAAAGGATGACGAGATAAGATTGAAGGATGAAAGAATAAGATTAAAGCTTGCGGTGACTTAGATGGAGGTTCCGACGAAATGGCCGAGGAAATTTGAACTCCGGAAAAGGAAAAAAATGAAAACACTTGGAACTAGAATTTATTCATCAAGAACAAACTCCGAAGGAAGGGATTAATCACTTTGAGGAAATAAGAATAAGATTTATTATATGCTTATCCTTCATCCAATTAAATTGATGACAAGCGATGGATTTTTCATACAACTTATTCTTCTTGAAAAGGATTGAGAAGTGACATATAGGAAACTTGAGAATGTCTTCATGAACCACCGGTAGGATTGGAAAGAATGAATGGATTAAAATGATAATCAAGGAAAAAGAATCTTGAACAAACCGCCGTAAGAATTCGAAAATGACTGATGAAAGAGAATGAATCACCGGGAAGAATTAGAAGAACCAATATGCTTGAGGGGATTTAGATGCAAAAGAACAAAGAGATCATGAGCTGATTAACGAACACTTGAACGAAGCGCCGGGATAATTGTAAAACGTTAGTTGAAACGTGAGAGCGAAGAATTCTACTGGAACGATGGCCTCCGGTGAAAAGAAACGGGAAAACAACTCCGATATACTCCGGATAGGTAAGAAAAGAATCTCTGACAAATAGAATAATTTGAGAGGATAACATGAAGCTAGAACCACGAAACTTTGAGAGAATGTACAAGATTTAGAGGAAAAACTCTTCTTCGGTCTTCAAGTGACGACGAGAAACACCACCAAAATTATTAAGGCACTCCGGGGGAACTAAAAGCAAAGAGGTTGAGGCAACAATGAGAATGATTGGAAATTGATCTTGGAAAAGATCTGACTGATGAAATTCATACTTACGTCAAATTCCAAAAAGAATTTGAGAATACCTCCGGGAAATTAGAAGAGTCAGGTAAGATCCTGGAAAAAGACCTGTGGGTTAGGGCCCACTGAAGAGAAAAACACCGTCAGAAAGGGATGTTGAATAGATAGATGATGCACCAGAACAAATGAAATATTTGAATGAGGTGACAACCTCGAATTAATTGGTTGCAAACACGAATCTTCTGAGATGTCTTGAGCACTCCGGAAAGTTAAACTGGTGAGAGGTGAAGAGCAGGGAAAACACTTGATCCAAGGAAAGAATATAAACACTACCGAAAATTAGAATTGAATCCATCGGAGAAGAAAGGTGTTGAAGAGTGACAAACGAGACGAGAATTCACCGGTTGAAATAATTGACGAAAGACTGAAGAGGCTCAACGTGAATGAAATTGATGGACGAAACAGACTCAAACTCCGGGAAGAAGAGGGTCGGAGGACGGGAAAACAAAGGCAACTTGGAAGGGGGAACCGACGAATATCTTGAAGAGAAAACACCGGTTAAAACATTGAGGAAAGAAAGCAAAGACTTTGCATGAGTAGGATGGATACTCGATTACAGACTCCGGCTCTGAGAAGAAAAAGGGAGGACGGGTGGGAAAAACAAAGACAACTTTGGACAGGGAAAAACAACGACGTGGGAGGAAGAACTGAGGATTGATCTCGCAAAAGACAAAGAGGTTCAAGTCGACTTGACGAGAGATACACCAGACAAAATAGGATGGACAACTCACGAAACTAACCACGTGATCCTAAAGAAAAATTTGAACGGGAAGAGGAGTAATTCAAAACACCTACATCAAGATTCCTCACCAGAGCGACGAAGGGGCTGAGGAGTAAAAAGAATTCCTACTCTCCGATATAACGACTCAGAAATCAGTTTGCTTCTAGACTCAACAACGACCAAACTACACGATCAAACAAGGGGGCTCCTATGGTCGGTCGAGGCTCTGATACCAACTTGTCACGCCCAATATGCGATAATATCCTAAAGAGACTCGAAGGTCCCACCAAGAAAAGAACCGCATATTGAAACGCTTTTGCAAGGTGGATATCATTACATCAACATTACATAATAGATGGGGATACATACAAAAGGCATACAATGCTACACGAATAAAATCATCTTACATAAGAGCACCATCCGAGTACGGATGAAACACAAACAAAAACTCAAACGACATCCACCCTCCTAGCCCAGGCTGCTGACCCGGAAACTATCCCCTGAATGAAGAAGAAGCAGAAGAAGAACTCCAAACAGGCAAACATCGCTCTCGCGTCATGGTCATCGCATAACCTGTACCGGCAACTGTTGTTGTAGTAATCTGCGAGCCACGAGGACTCAGCAATCCCATTACCATGGGAAACTCCACTTCAAAAGATCAAGTTCATAGGGTGCATGGATCACTAGCAAAGCACATGGCAAAAACTGAACTTAATGTTAATAGGCAGACATAAACATTATTTAGCAAATTGAGAGCAAGATTACAACAAGCTACAGCAGGCTATAAATGCAACCAGGGACATGAATGGATAGGGCATGATATGTATAACAAAACATCCTTAGTGAACATCTCCAGATTATGCATAGAATGACTTGTAGCAGCAGGTTTACGTAGCATCATAATATAGCAGATTCAGCCTAGCAAAACAGTAACAGCAAGTACGCTACTTCACGAGCTCGACACACTCACTAGAAGACTCACAAAATATACATGGATTGCACCTATGTAAAGATGGCATGATGTAGCTCAAAACTCATGTAGACATCAAGCTCATAGGATGCACACACAAAATGCAATGAAAAAGACAAAACATCAAGTTATAACAGTTTCAGCAGGTTAACATCACATAGCACTCTTGCAACGATGATTAGGGCATCAATATGGACTCAAACGAGCATGGCACAATGGAACAAAATGAAGAGCATCTCATAGCGAACATTTTGATATATTATGCACGAAAAACGGATCTACAGACATGGAGATATGGCATCACTAACATGCATACATAATGTCAATATCCAGGGACTTAGAGAGATTTTTACCCCGCGAAAAAAACGAAGCGGATCGGGTGAGGAGGCAGAGCGGGTCGGGTTCGGGCGCGGATCGGGCCGGGGCGGTACCTGGGCGGCGGCGGCACCGGCGAGGTCGGAGGAGGCCGGGGAGGCGACGGCGAGGCGGCCCAGGACCGGATCTGGCCAGATCCGGCTGGCGGCGAGCTGGTGCGGCAGCGGAGGGTCGCGGGGTCGGCGAGGCGGCTGGAGGCACGTGGCGGTGGGGTCCCGGGGCGCTGGGGGCGGCGAGCGGAACGGGCGGCGAGGCACTGGCGAAGGCCGTCGCCGGCGAAGAAGGGAGGCACAGGGCGACCGACGGCGGGGGCGAGCTCGCTGGAGTGCGGTGGCGGTGCGGCGGAGCCTGGCCGGGCAGATCGGGCGGAGAGGCAGGCGCTGGCCCGCGGCGGGTGGCGGCGCGCGGCGACCGGGCCTGGCGGGCCGTGATGGGCGCGAGGAGAGAGAGAGAGACGACGCGCTGACGTGGCGACGGCGGATTCGCCGGGGACGGCGGCGGACGTGTCCAGCGAAGGAGCAGACATGTCCGTCGCGGCGCGGAGGGAAGATTTAGGGTTTGGACTGCGAGATTTTCGGGGGAAGCACATATTTAAAGGTAGAGGGAGGTAGGAGAGTCCAAATGAGGAGCGGTTTTGGGCCACGCGATCGTGATCGAATGACCGAGAGCATGGAGGGTGTTTGGATGGGTTATTGGGCCACTCTGGAGGGGTGTTGGGCTGCACACAAAAGAGGCCTTTGCGGTTACCCGGTTAACCATTGGAGTATCAAACGGACTCCAAATGGCACGAAACTTGACAGGCGGTCTACCGGTGGTGTACCAAAGCTGCTTGGCAAATCACGGTGCATTCCGAGAATGTTTAACACCTTCTCACAACAAGAGACAAAAGGGGAATGCCGGAGGACATAGGAGTGTCGGATTGCAAAACGGACAACGGGGAAAATGCTCGGATGCATGAGACGAACACGTATGCAGAATGAGATGCACATGATGACATGGCAAAATGCAACACGCAAGCAAATGACATGGGAACAACGGCGATT
Organism: Triticum timopheevii; assembly: GCA_963921465.1. Lineage (NCBI taxonomy): Eukaryota > Viridiplantae > Streptophyta > Magnoliopsida > Poales > Poaceae > Triticum > Triticum timopheevii. Next base: position 307,768,108 of record OY997262.1, on the reverse strand, counting down.
AACTGGCAGACACCTGGCGCATCGAATCCGGGGCGTTACAACACTCCTCACTAACAAGAGATCTCGTCCCGAGATCTTAGGACCGAGACGGAAGGGAAAAGGGATGAGGTGAAACAAGAACTCAAGAGAAGAAGCAAAGAATCGAGAGCACTCGAGAAGAAGAGAGGAACGACGAGAATCGAAAGCTCACGGAATCAGATAGACTATGAAACCACTCCGGTTGGAACGAGATAAGAAACGGATAAGACTGAAAGGATTTAGGCAGAACTCTTACTGAACATGGAAAGAATAGAACACGAGCTTGAGAGGATGGAATCTTACTTGATGAAGACATGACACAAAACCTCTGAAAAGAATTGAAAGAGTTGAATGAAAAGAACGGAGTAGAAAATGACAACTTGTGCCACGAATTAAATTGAAAGCATCTTTAGAAGGAAGGTTTAAACGGAGTTGTTGAGAAAATCAACAACGAAAAGAATAATCTTGTTGTGGTCTTATAGGTAACATCTCAAGATCATAAGGTGATAACCGGCCACAAACGGAAATGATTGGATAGCTGAGAAGAACGAACAAATGGAAAACTCCACTTCAAAAGAATACGGAAAATTAATTGCACCTCGAGACTCAGGAAGAAAGATACTTGAACTCCACCAACAAGAATCTTGTTGTGGTCTTAAATCATGAAGAACGACCATGAAGAACTCCGGTAACAAAAGGATGACGAGATAAGATTGAAGGATGAAAGAATAAGATTAAAGCTTGCGGTGACTTAGATGGAGGTTCCGACGAAATGGCCGAGGAAATTTGAACTCCGGAAAAGGAAAAAAATGAAAACACTTGGAACTAGAATTTATTCATCAAGAACAAACTCCGAAGGAAGGGATTAATCACTTTGAGGAAATAAGAATAAGATTTATTATATGCTTATCCTTCATCCAATTAAATTGATGAAAAGCGATGGATATTTCATACTACTTATTCTTCTTGAAAAGGATTGATAAGTGACATATAGGAAACTTGAGAATGTCTTCATGAACCACCGGTAGGATTGGAAAGAATGAATGGATTAAAATGATAATCAAGGAAAAAGAATCTTGAACAAACCGCCGTAAGAATTCGAAAATGACTGATGAAAGAGAATGAATCACAGGGAAGAATTAGAAGAACCAATATGCTCGAGGGGATTTAGATGCAAAAGAACAAAGAGATCATGAGCTGATTAACGAACACTTGAACGAAGTGCCGGGATAATTGTAAAACGTTAGTTGAAATGTGAGAGCGAAGAATTCTACTGGAACGATGGCCTCCGGTGAAAAGAAACGGGAAAACAACTCCGATATACTCCGGATAGGTAAGAAAAGAATCTCTGACAAATAGAATAATTTGAGAGGATAACATGAAGCTAGAACCACGAAACTTTGAGAGAATGTACAAGATTTAGAGGAAAAACTCTTCTTCGGTCTTCAAGTGACGACGAGAAACACCACCAAAATTAGTAAGGCACTCCGGGGGAACTAAAAGCGAAGAGGTTGAGGCAACAATGAGAATGCTTGGAAATTGATCTTGGAAAAGATCTGACTGATGAAATTCATACTTACGTCAAATTCCAAAAAGAATTTGAGAATAGCTCCGAGAAATTAGAAGAGTCAGGTAAGATCCTGGGAAAAGACCTGTGGGTTAGGGCCCACTGAAGAGAAAAACACCATCAGAAAGGGATGTTGAATAGATAGATGATGCACCGGAACAAATGAAATATTTGAATGAGGTGACAACCTCGAATTAATTGGATGCAAACACGAATCTTCTGAGATGTCTTGAGCACTCCGGAAAGGTAAACTGGCGAGAGGTGAAGAGCAGGGAAAACACTTGATCCAAGGAAAGAATATAAACACTACCGAAAATTAGAATTGAATCCACCGGAGAAGAAAGGTGTTGAAGAGTGACAAACGAGACGAAAATTCACCGGTTGAAATAATTGACGAAAGACTGAAGAGGCTCAACACGAATGAAATTGATGGACGAAACAGACTCAAACTCCGGGAAGAAGAGGGTCGGAGGACGGGAAAATAAAGGCAACTTGGAAGGGGGAACCGACGAATATCTTGAAGAGAAAACACCGGTTGAAAACATTGAGGAAAGAAAGCAAAGACTTTGCACGAGTAGGATGGATACTCGATTACAGACTCCGGCTCCGAGAAGAAAAAGGGAGGACGGGTGGGAAAAACAAAGACAACTTCGGACAGGGAAAAACAACGACGTGGGAGGAAGAACTGAGGATTGATCTCGCAAAAGACAAAGAGGTTCAAGTCGACTTGACGAGAGATGCACCGGACAAAACAGGATGGACAACTCACGAAACTAACCACGTGATCCTAAAGAAAAATTTGAACGGGAAGAGGAGTAATTCAAAACACCTACGTCAAGATTCCTCACCAGAGAGACGAAGGGGCTGAGGAGTAAAAAGAATTCCTACTCTCCGATATAACGACTCAGAAATCAGTTTTCTTCTAGACTCAACAACGGCCAAACTACACGATCAAACAAGGGGGCTCCTATGGTCGGTCGAGGCTCTGATACCAACTTGTCACGCCCAATATGCGATAATATCCTAAAGAGACTCGAAGGTCCCACCAAGAAAAGAACCGCATATTGAAACGCTTTTGCAAGGTGGATATCATTACATCAACATTACATAATAGATGGGGATACATACAAAAGGCATACAATGCTACACGAATAACATCATCTTACATAAGAGCACCATCCGACTACGGAAGAAACGCAAACAAAAACTCAAACGACATCCACCCTCCTAGCCCAGGCTGCCGACCTGGAAACTATCCCCTGAATGAAGAAGAAGCAGAAGAAGAACTCCAAACAGGCAAACATCGCTCTCGCGTCATGGTCATCGCATAACCTGTACCGGCAACTGTTGTTGTAGTAATCTGCGAGCCACGAGGACTCAGCAATCCCATTACCATGGGAAACTCCACTTCAAAAGATCAAGTTCATAGGGTGCATGGATCACTAGCAAAGCACATGGCAAAAACTGAACTTAATGTTAACAGGCAGACATAAACATTATTTAGCATATTGAGAGCAAGATTACAACAAGCTACAGCAGGCTATAAATGCAACCAGGGACATGAATGGATAGGGCATGATATGTATAACAAAACATCCTTAGTGAACATCTCCAGATTATGCATAGAATGACTTGTAGCAGCAGGTTTACGTAGCATCATAATATAGCAGATTCAGCCTAGCAAAACAGTAACAGCAAGTACGCTACTTCACGAGCTCGACACACTCACTAGAAGACTCACAAAATATACATGGATTGCACCTATGTAAAGATGGCATGATGTAGCTCAAAACTCATGTAGACATCAAGCTCATAGGATGCACACACAAAATGCAATGAAAAAGACAAAACATCAAGTTATAACAGTTTCAGCAGGTTAACATCACATAGCACTCTTGCAACGATGATTAGGGCATCAATATGGACTCAAACGAGCATGGCACAATGGAACAAAATGAAGAGCATCTCATAGCGAACATTTTGATATATTATGCACGAAAAACGGATCTACAGACATGGAGATATGGCATCACTAACATGCATACATAATGTCAATATCCAGGGACTTAGAGAGATTTTTACCCCGCGAAAAAAACGAAGCGGATTGGGTGAGGAGGCAGAGCGGGTCGGGTTCGGGCGCGGATCGGGCCGGGGCGGTACCTGGGCGGCGGCGGCTCTGGCGAGGTCAGAGGAGGCCGGGGAGGCGACGGCGAGGCGGCCCAGGACCGGATCTGGCCAGATCCGGCTGGCGGCGAGCTGGTGCGGCAGCGGAGGGTCACGGGGTCGGCGAGGCGGCTGGAGGCACGTGGCGGTGGGGTCCCGGGGCGCTGGGGGCGGCGAGCGGAACGGGCGGCGAGGCACTGGCGAAGGCCGTCGCCGGCGAAGAAGGGAGGCACAGGGCGACCGACGGCGGGGGCGAGCTCGCTGGAGTGCGGTGGCGGTGCGGCGGAGCCTGGCCGGGCAGATCGGGCGGAGAGGCAGGCGCTGGCCCGCGGCGGGTGGCGGCGCGCGGCGACCGGGCCTGGCGGGCCGTGATGGGCGCGAGGAGAGAGCGAGAGACGACGCGCTGACGTGGCGACGGCGGATTCGCCGGGGACGGCGGCGGACGTGTCCAGCGAAGGAGCGGACATGTCCGTCGCGGCGCGGAGGGAAGATTTAGGGTTTGGACTGCGAGATTTTCGGGGGAAGCACATATTTAAAGGTAGAGGGAGGTAGGAGAGTCCAAATGAGGAGCGGTTTTCGGCCACGCGATCGTGATCGAATGACCGAGAGCATGGAGGGTGTTTGGATGGGTTATTGGGCCACTCTGGAGGGGTGTTGGGCTGCACACAAAAGAGGCCTTTGCGGTTACCCGGTTAACCATTGGAGTATCAAACGGACTCCAAATGGCACGAAACTTGACAGGCGGTCTACCGGTGGTGTACCAAAGCTGCTTGGCAAATCACGGTGCATTCCGAGAATGTTTAACACCTTCTCACAACAAGAGACAAAAGGGGAATGCCGGAGGACATAGGAGTGTCGGATTGCAAAACGGACAACGGGGAAAAATGCTCGGATGCATGAGACGAACACGTATGCAGAATGAGATGCACATGATGACATGGCAAAATGCAACACGCAAGCAAATGACATGGCAACGACGGTGATTAACTGGCAGACACCTGGCGCATCGAATCCGGGGCGTTACAACACTCCTCCACTAACAAGAGATCTCGTCCCGAGATCTTAGGACCGAGACGGAAGGGAAAAGGGATGAGGTGAAACAAGAACTCAAGAGAAGAAGCAAAGAATCGAGAGCACTCGAGAAGAAGAGAGGAACGACGAGAATCGAAAGCTCACGGAATCAGATAGACTATGAAACCACTCCGGTAGGAACGAGATAAGAAACGGATAAGACTGAAAGGATTTAGGCAGAACTCTTACTGAACATGGAAAGAATAGAACACGAGCTTGAGAGGATGGAATCTTACTTGATGAAGACATGACACAAAACCTCCGAAAAGAATTGAAAGAGTTGAATGAAAAGAACGGAGTAGAAAATGACAACTTGTGCCACGAATTAAATTGAAAGCATCTTTAGAAGGAAGGTTTAAACGGAGTTGTTGAGAAAATCAACAACGAAAAGAATAATCTTGTTGTGGTCTTATAGGTAACATCTCAAGATCATAAGGTGATAACCGGCCACTAACGGAAATGATTGGATAGCTGAGAAGAACGAACAAATGGAAAACTCCACTTCAAAAGAATACGGAAAATTAATTGCACCTCGAGACTCGAGAAGAAAGATACTTGAACTCCACCAACAAGAATCTTGTTGTGGTCTTAAATCATGAAGAACGACCATGAAGAACTCCGGTAACAAAAGGATGACGAGATAAGATTGAAGGATGAAAGAATAAGATTAAAGCTTGCGGTGACTTAGATGGAGGTTCCGACGAAATGGCCGAGGAAATTTGAACTCCGGAAAAGGAAAAAAATGAAAACACTTGGAACTAGAATTTATTCATCAAGAACAAACTCCGAAGGAAGGGATTAATCACTTTGAGGAAATAAGAATAAGATTTATTATATGCTTATCCTTCATCCAATTAAATTGATGACAAGCGATGGATTTTTCATACTACTTATTCTTCTTGAAAAGGATTGAGAAGTGACATATAGGAAACTTGATAATGTCTTCATGAACCACCGGTAGGATTGGAAAGAATGAATGGATTAAAATGATAATCAAGGAAAAAGAATCTGGAACAAACCGCCGTAAGAATTCGAAAATGACTGATGAAAGAGAATGAATCACCGGGAAGAATTAGAAGAACCAATATGCTCGAGCGGATTTAGATGCAAAAGAACAAAGAGATCATGAGCTGATTAATGAACACTTGAACGAAGCGCCGGGATAATTGTAAAACGTTAGTTGAAACGTGAGAGCGAAGAATTCTACTGGAACGATGGCCTCCGGTGAAAAGAAACGGGAAAACAACTCCGATATACTCCGGATAGGTAAGAAAAGAATCTCTGACAAACAGAATAATTTGAGAGGATAACATGAAGCTAGAACCACGAAACTTTGAGAGAATGTACAAGATTTAGAGGAAAAACTCTTCTTCAGTCTTCAAGTGACGACGAGAAACACCACCAAAATTATTAAGGCACTCCGGGGGAACTAAAAGCGAAGAGGTTGAGGCAACAATGAGAATGATTGGAAATTGATCTTGGTAAAGATCTGACTGATGAAATTCATACTTACGTCAAATTCCAAAAAGAATTTGAGAATAGCTCCGGGAAATTAGAAGAGTCAGGTAAGATCCTGGGAAAAGACCTGTGGGTTAGGGCCCACTGAAGAGAAAAACACCGTCAGAAAGGGATGTTGAATAGATAGATGATGCACCGGAACAAATGAAATATTTGAATGAGGTGACAACCTCGAATTAATTGGATGCAAACATGAATCTTCTGAGATGTCTTGAGCACTCCGGAAAGGTAAACTGGCGAGAGGTGAAGAGCAGGGAAAACACTTGATCCAAGGAAAGAATATAAACACTACCGAAAATTAGAATTGAATCCACCGGAGAAGAAAGGTGTTGAAGAGTGACAAACGAGACGAGAATTCACCGGTTGAAATAATTGACGAAAGACTGAAGAGGCTCCACACGAATGAAATTGATGGACGAAACAAACTCAAACTCCGGGAAGAAGAGGGTCGGAGGACGGGAAAACAAAGGCAACTTGGAAGGGGGAACCGACGAATATCTTGAAGAGAAAACACCGGTTGAAAACATTGAGGAAAGAAAGCAAAGACTTTGCACGAGTAGGATGGATACTCGATTACAGACTCTGGCTCTGAGAAGAAAAAGGAAGGACGGGTGGGAAAAACAAAGACAACTTCGGACAGGGAAAAACAACGACGTGGGAGGAAGAACTGAGGATTGATCTCACAAAAGACAAAGAGGTTCAAGTCGACTTGACGAGAGATGCACCGGACAAAACAGGATGGACAACTCACGAAACTAACCACGTGATCCTAAAGAAAAATTTGTACGGGAAGAGGAGTAATTCAAAACACCTACGTCAAGATTCCTCACCAGAGCGACGAAGGGGCTGAGGAGTAAAAAGAATTCCTACTCTCCGATATAACGACTCAGAAATCAGTTTTCTTCTAGACTCAACAACGGCCAAACTACACGATCAAACAAGGGGGCTCCTATGGTCGGTCGAGGCTCTGATACCAACTTGTCACGCCCAATATGCGATAATATCCTAAAGAGACTCGAAGGTCCCACCAAGAAAAGAACCGCATATTGAAACGCTTTTGCAAGGTGGATATCATTACATCAACATTACATAATAGATGGGGATACATACAAAAGGCATACAATGCTACACGAATAACATCATCTTACATAAGAGCACCATCCGACTACGGATGAAACACAAACAAAAACTCAAACGACATCCACCCTCCTAGCCCAGGCTGCCGACCTGGAAACTATCCCCTGAATGAAGAAGAAGCAAAAGAAGAACTCCAAACAGGCAAACATCACTCTCGCGTCATGGTCATCGCATAACCTGTACCGGCAACTGTTGTTGTAGTAATCTGCGAGCCACGAGGACTCAGCAATCCCATTACCATGGGAAACTCCACTTCAAAAGATCAAGTTCATAGGGTGCATGGATCACTAGCAAAGCACATGGCAAAAACTGAACTTAATGTTAATAGGCAGACATAAACATTATTTAGCAAATTGAGAGCAAGATTACAACAAGCTACAGCAGGCTATAAATGCAACCAGGGACATGAATGGATAGGGCATGATATGTATAACAAAACATCCTTAGTGAACATCTCCAGATTATGCATAGAATGACTTGTAGCAGCAGGTTTACGTAGCATCATAATATAGCAGATTCAGCCTAGCAAAACAGTAACAGCAAGTACGCTACTTCACGAGCTCGACACACTCACTAGAAGACTCACAAAATATACATGGATTGCACCTATGTAAAGATGGCATGATGTAGCTCAAAACTCATGTAGACATCAAGCTCATAGGATGCACACACAAAATGCAATGAAAAAGACAAAACATCAAGTTATAACAGTTTCAGCAGGTTAACATCACATAGCACTCTTGCAACGATGATTAGGGCATCAATATGGACTCAAACGAGCATGGCACAATGGAACAAAATGAAGAGCATCTCATAGCGAACATTTTGATATATTATGCACGAAAAACGGATCTACAGACATGGAGATATGGCATCACTAACATGCATACATAATGTCAATATCCAGGGACTTAGAGAGATTTTTACCCCGCGAAAAAAATGAAGCGGATTGGGTGAGGAGGCAGAGCGGGTCGGGTTCGGGCGCGGATCGGGCCGGGGCGGTACCTGGGCGGCGGCGGCTCTGGCGAGGTCAGAGGAGGCCGGGGAGGCGACGGCGAGGCGGCCCAGGACCGGATCTGGCCAGATCCGGCTGGCGGCGAGCTGGTGCGGCAGCGGAGGGTCGCGGGGTCGGCAAGGCGGCTGGAGGCACGTGGCGGTGGGGTCCCGGGGCGCTGGGGGCGGCGAGCGGAACGGGCGGCGAGGCACTGGCGAAGGCCGTCGCCGGCGAAGAAGGGAGGCACAGGGCGACCGACGGTGGGGGCGAGCTCGCTGGAGTGCGGTGGCGGTGCGGCGGAGCCTGGCCGGGCAGATCGGGCGGAGAGGCAGGCGCTGGCCCGCGGCGGGTGGCGGCGCGCGGCGACCGGGCCTGGCGGGCCGTGATGGGCGCGAGGAGAGAGAGAGAGATGACGCGCTGACGTGGCGACGGCGGATTCGCCGGGGACGGCGGCGGACGTGTCCAGCGAAGGAGCGGACATGTCCGTCGCGGCGCGGAGGGAAGATTTAGGGTTTGGACTGCGAGATTTTCGGGGGAAGCACATATTTAAAGGTAGAGGGAGGTAGGAGAGTCCAAATGAGGAGCGGTTTTCGGCCACGCGATCGTGATCGAATGACCGAGAGCATGGAGGGTGTTTGGATGGGTTATTGGGCCACTCTGGAGGGGTGTTGGGCTGCACACAAAAGAGGCCTTTGCGGTTACCCGGTTAACCATTGGAGTATCAAACGGACTCCAAATGGCACGAAACTTGACAGGCGGTCTACCGGTGGTGTACCAAAGCTGCTTGGCAAATCACGGTGCATTCCGAGAATGTTTAACACCTTCTCACAACAAGAGACAAAAGGGGAATGCCGGAGGACATAGGAGTGTCGGATTGCAAAACGGACAACGGGGAAAAATGCTCGGATGCATGAGACGAACACGTATGCAGAATGAGATGCACATGATGACATGGCAAAATGCAACACGCAAGCAAATGACATGGCAACGACGGTGATTAACTGGCAGACACCTGGCGCATCGAATCCGGGGCGTTACAACACTCCTCCACTAACAAGAGATCTCGTCCCGAGATCTTAGGACCGAGACGGAAGGGAAAAGGGATGAGGTGAAACAAGAACTCAAGAGAAGAAGCAAAGAATCGAGAGCACTCGAGAAGAAGAGAGGAACGACGAGAATCGAAAGCTCACGGAATCAGATAGACTATGAAACCACTCCGGTTGGAACGAGATAAGAAACGGATAAGACTGAAAGGATTTAGGCAGAACTCTTACTGAACATGGAAAGAATAGAACACGAGCTTGAGAGGATGGAATCTTACTTGATGAAGACATGACACAAAACCTCCGAAAAGAATTGAAAGAGTTGAATGAAAAGAACGGAGTAGAAAATGACAACTTGTGCCACGAATTAAATTGAAAGCATCTTTAGAAGGAAGGTTTAAACGGAGTTGTTGAGAAAATCAACAACGAAAAGAATAATCTTGTTGTGGTCTTATAGGTAACATCTCAAGATCATAAGGTGATAACCGGCCACTAACGGAAATGATTGGATAGCTGAGAAGAACGAACAAATGGAAAACTCCACTTCAAAAGAATACGGAAAATTAATTGCACCTCGAGACTCGAGAAGAAAGATACTTGAACTCCACCAACAAGAATCTTGTTGTGGTCTTAAATCATGAAGAACGACCATGAAGAACTCCGGTAACAAAAGGATGACGAGATAAGATTGAAGGATGAAAGAATAAGATTAAAGCTTGCGGTGACTTAGATGGAGGTTCCGACGAAATGGCCGAGGAAATTTGAACTCCGGAAAAGGAAAAAAATGAAAACACTTGGAACTAGAATTTATTCATCAAGAACAAACTCCGAAGGAAGGGATTAATCACTTTGAGGAAATAAGAATAAGATTTATTATATGCTTATCCTTCATCCAATTAAATTGATGACAAGCGATGGATTTTTCATACTACTTATTCTTCTTGAAAAGGATTGAGAAGTGACATATAGGAAACTTGATAATGTCTTCATGAACCACCGGTAGGATTGGAAAGAATGAATGGATTAAAATGATAATCAAGGAAAAAGAATCTTGAACAAACCGCCGTAAGAATTCGAAAATGACTGATGAAAGAGAATGAATCACCGGGAAGAATTAGAAGAACCAATATGCTCGAGGGGATTTAGATGCAAAAGAACAAAGAGATCATGAGCTGATTAATGAACACTTGAACGAAGCGCCGGGATAATTGTAAAACGTTAGTTGAAACGTGAGAGCGAAGAATTCTACTGGAACGATGGCCTCCGGTGAAAAGAAACGGGAAAACAACTCCGATATACTCCGGATAGGTAAGAAAAGAATCTCTGACAAACAGAATAATTTGAGAGGATAACATGAAGCTAGAACCACGAAACTTTGAGAGAATGTACAAGATTTAGTGGAAAAACTCTTCTTCGGTCTTCAAGTGACGACGAGAAACACCACCAAAATTATTAAGGCACTCCGGGGGAACTAAAAGCGAAGAGGTTGAGGCAACAATGAGAATGATTGGAAATTGATCTTGGAAAAGATCTGACTGATGAAATTCATACTTACGTCAAATTCCAAAAAGAATTTGAGAATAGCTCCGGGAAATTAGAAGAGTCAGGTAAGATCCTGGGAAAAGACCTGTGGGTTAGGGCCCACTGAAGAGAAAAACACCGTCAGAAAGGGATGTTGAATAGATAGATGATGCACCGGAACAAATGAAATATTTGAATGAGGTGACAACCTCGAATTAATTGGATGCAAACACGAATCTTCTGAGATGTCTTGAGCACTCCGGAAAGGTAAACTGGCGAGAGGTGAAGAGCAGGGAAAACACTTGATCCAAGGAAAGAATATAAACACTACCGAAAATTAGAATTGAATCCACCGGAGAAGAAAGGTGTTGAAGAGTGACAAACGAGACGAGAATTCACCGGTTGAAATAATTGACGAAAGACTGAAGAGGCTCCACACGAATGAAATTGATGGACGAAACAAACTCAAACTCCGGGAAGAAGAGGGTCGGAGGACGGGAAAACAAAGGCAACTTGGAAGGGGGAACCGACGAATATCTTGAAGAGAAAACACCGGTTGAAAACATTGAGGAAAGAAAGCAAAGACTTTGCACGAGTAGGATGGATACTCGATTACAGACTCTGGCTCTGAGAAGAAAAAGGAAGGACGGGTGGGAAAAACAAAGACAACTTCGGACAGGGAAAAACAACGACGTGGGAGGAAGAACTGAGGATTGATCTCACAAAAGACAAAGAGGTTCAAGTCGACTTGACGAGAGATGCACCGGACAAAACAGGATGGACAACTCATGAAACTAACCACGTGATCCTAAAGAAAAATTTGTACGGGAAGAGGAGTAATTCAAAACACCTACGTCAAGATTCCTCACCAGAGCGACGAAGGGGCTGAGGAGTAAAAAGAATTCCTACTCTCCGATATAACGACTCAGAAATCAGTTTTCTTCTAGACTCAACAACGGCCAAACTACACGATCAAACAAGGGGGCTCCTATGGTCGGTCGAGGCTCTGATACCAACTTGTCACGCCCAATATGCGATAATATCCTAAAGAGACTCGAAGGTCCCACCAAGAAAAGAACCGCATATTGAAACGCTTTTGCAAGGTGGATATCATTACATCAACATTACATAATAGATGGGGATACATACAAAAGGCATACAATGCTACACGAATAACATCATCTTACATAAGAGCACCATCCGACTACGGATGAAACACAAACAAAAACTCAAACGACATCGACCCTCCTAGCCCAGGCTGCCGACCTGGAAACTATCCCCTGAATGAAGAAGAAGCAAAAGAAGAACTCCAAACAGGCAAACATCACTCTCGCGTCATGGTCATCGCATAACCTGTACCGGCAACTGTTGTTGTAGTAATCTGCGAGCCACGAGGACTCAGCAATCCCATTACCATGGGAAACTCCACTTCAAAAGATCAAGTTCATAGGGTGCATGGATCACTAGCAAAGCACATGGCAAAAACTGAACTTAATGTTAACAGGCAGACATAAACATTATTTAGCAAATTGAGAGCAAGATTACAACAAGCTACAGCAGGCTATAAATGCAACCAGGGACATGAATGGATAGGGCATGATATGTATAACAAAACATCCTTAGTGAACATCTCCAGATTATGCATAGAATGACTTGTAGCAGCAGGTTTACGTAGCATCATAATATAGCAGATTCAGCCTAGCAAAACAGTAACAGCAAGTACGCTACTTCACGAGCTCGACACACTCACTAGAAGACTCACAAAATATACATGGATTGCACCTATGTAAAGATGGCATGATGTAGCTCAAAACTCATGTAGACATCAAGCTCATAGGATGCACACACAAAATGCAATGAAAAAGACAAAACATCAAGTTATAACAGTTTCAGCAGGTTAACATCACATAGCACTCTTGCAACGATGATTAGGGCATCAATATGGACTCAAACGAGCATGGCACAATGGAACAAAATGAAGAGCATCTCATAGCGAACATTTTGATATATTATGCACGAAAAACGGATCTACAGACATGGAGATATGGCATCACTAACATGCATACATAATGTCAATATCCAGGGACTTAGAGAGATTTTTACCCCGCGAAAAAAACGAAGCGGATTGGGTGAGGAGGCAGAGCGGGTCGGGTTCGGGCGCGGATCGGGCCGGGGCGGTACCTGGGCGGCGGCGGCTCTGGCGAGGTCAGAGGAGGCCGGGGAGGCGACGGCGAGGCGGCCCAGGACCGGATTTGGCCAGATCCGGCTGGCGGCGAGCTGGTGCGGTAGCGGAGGGTCGCGGGGTCGGCGAGGCGGCTGGAGGCACGTGGCGGTGGGGTCCCGGGGCGCTGGGGGCGGCGAGCGGAACGGGCGGCGAGGCACTGGCGAAGGCCGTCGCCGGCGAAGAAGGGAGGCACAGGGCGACCGACGGCGGGGGCGAGCTCGCTGGAGTGCGGTGGCGGTGCGGCGGAGCCTGGCCGGGCAGATCGGGCGGAGAGGCAGGCGCTGGCCCGCGGCGGGTGGCGGCGCGCGGCGACCGGGCCTGGCGGGCCGTGATGGGCGCGAGGAGAGAGAGAGAGACGACGCGCTGACGTGGCGACGGCGGATTCGCCGGGGACGGCGGCGGACGTGTCCAGCGAAGGAGCGGACATGTCCGTCGCGGCGCGGAGGGAAGATTTAGGGTTTGGACTGCGAGATTTTCGGGGGAAGCACATATTTAAAGGTAGAGGGAGGTAGGAGAGTCCAAATGAGGAGCGGTTTTCGGCCACGCGATCGTGATCGAATGACCGAGAGCATGGAGGGTGTTTGGATGGGTTATTGGGCCACTCTGGAGGGGTGTTGGGCTGCACACAAAAGAGGCCTTTGCGGTTACCCGGTTAACCATTGGAGTATCAAACGGACGCCAAATGGCACGAAACTTGACAGGCGGTCTACCGGTGGTGTACCAAAGCTGCTTGGCAAATCACGGTGCATTCCGAGAATGTTTAACACCTTCTCACAACAAGAGACAAAAGGGGAATGCCGGAGGACATAGGAGTGTCGGATTGCAAAACGGACAACGGGGAAAAATGCTCGGATGCATGAGACGAACACGTATGTAGAATGAGATGCACATGATGACATGGCAAAATGCAACACGCAAGCAAATGACATGGCAACGACGGTGATTAACTGGCAGACACCTGGCGCATCGAATCCGGGGCGTTACAACACTCCTCCACTAACAAGAGATCTCGTCCCGAGATCTTAGGACCGAGACGGAAGGGAAAAGGGATGAGGTGAAACAAGAACTCAAGAGAAGAAGCAAAGAATCGAGAGCACTCGAGAAGAAGAGAGGAACGACGAGAATCGAAAGCTCACGGAATCAGATAGACTATGAAACCACTCCGGTTGGAACGAGATAAGAAACGGATAAGACTGAAAGGATTTAGGCAGAACTCTTACTGAACATGGAAAGAATAGAACACGAGCTTGAGAGGATGGAATCTTACTTGATGAAGACATGACACAAAACCTCCGAAAAGAATTGAAAGAGTTGAATGAAAAGAACGGAGTAGAAAATGACAACTTGTGCCACGAATTAAATTGAAAGCATCTTTAGAAGGAAGGTTTAAACGGAGTTGTTGAGAAAATCAACAACGAAAAGAATAATCTTGTTGTGGTCTTATAGGTAACATCTCAAGATCATAAGGTGATAACCGGCCACTAACGGAAATGATTGGATAGCTGAGAAGAACGAACAAATGGAAAACTCCACTTCAAAAGAATACGGAAAATTAATTGCACCTCGAGACTCGAGAAGAAAGATACTTGAACTCCACCAACAAGAATCTTGTTGTGGTCTTAAATCATGAAGAACGACCATGAAGAACTCCGGTAACAAAAGGATGACGAGATAAGATTGAAGGATGAAAGAATAAGATTAAAGCTTGCGGTGACTTAGATGGAGGTTCCGACGAAATGGCCGAGGAAATTTGAACTCCGGAAAAGGAAAAAAATGAAAACACTTGGAACTAGAATTTATTCATCAAGAACAAACTCCGAAGGAAGGGATTAATCACTTTGAGGAAATAAGAATAAGATTTATTATATGCTTATCCTTCATCCAATTAAATTGATGACAAGCGATGGATTTTTCATACTACTTATTCTTCTTGAAAAGGATTGAGAAGTGACATATAGGAAACTTGATAATGTCTTCATGAACCACCGGTAGGATTGGAAAGAATGAATGGATTAAAATGATAATCAAGGAAAAAGAATCTTGAACAAACCGCCGTAAGAATTCGAAAATGACTGATGAAAGAGAATGAATCACCGGGAAGAATTAGAAGAACCAATATGCTCGAGGGGATTTAGATGCAAAAGAACAAAGAGATCATGAGCTGATTAATTTACACTTGAACGAAGCGCTGGGATAACTGTAAAACGTTAGTTGAAACGTGAGAGCGAAGAATTCTACTGGAACGATGGCCTCCGGTGAAAAGAAACGGGAAAACAACTCCGATATACTCCGGATAGGTAAGAAAAGAATCTCTGACAAACAGAATAATTTGAGAGGATAACATGAAGCTGGAACCACGAAACTTTGAGAGAATGTACAATATTTAGAGGAAAAACTCTTCTTCGGTCTTCAGGTGACGACGAGAAACACCACCAAAATTATTAAGGCACTCCGGGGGAACTAAAAGCGAAGAGGTTGAGGCAACAATGAGAATGATTGGAAATTGATCTTGGAAAAGATCTGACTGATGAAATTCATACTTACGTCAAATTCCAAAAAGAATTTGAGAATAGCTCCGGGAAATTAGAAGAGTCAGGTAAGATCCTGGGAAAAGACCTGTGGGTTAGGGACCACTGAAGAGAAAAACACCGTCAGAAAGGGATGTTGAATAGATAGATGATGCACCGGAACAAATGAAATATTTGAATGAGGTGACAACCTCGAATTAATTGGCTGCAAACACGAATCTTCTGAGATGTCTTGAGCACTCCGGAAAGGTAAACTGGCGAGAGGTGAAGAGCAGGGAAAACACTTGATCCAAGGAAAGAATATAAACACTACCGAAAATTAGAATTGAATCCACCGGAGAAGAAAGGTGTTGAAGAGTGACAAACGAGACGAGAATTCACCGGTTGAAATAATTGACGAAAGACTGAAGAGGCTCAACACGAATGAAATTGATGGACGAAACAAACTCAAACTCCGGGAAGAAGAGGGTCGGAGGACGGGAAAACAAAGGCAACTTGGAAGGGGGAACCGACGAATATCTTGAAGAGAAAACACCGGTTGAAAACATTGAGGAAAGAAAGCAAAGACTTTGCACGAGTAGGATGGATACTCGATTACAGACTCCGGCTCCGAGAAGAAAAAGGGAGGACGGGTGGGAAAAACAAAGACAACTTCGGACAGGGAAAACAACGACGTGGGAGGAAGAACTGCGGATTGATCTCGCAAAAGACAAAGAGGTTCAAGTCGACTTGACGAGAGATGCACCGGACAAAACAGGATGGACAACTCACGAAACTAACCACGTGATCCTAAAGAAAAATTTGAACGGGAAGAGGAGTAATTCAAAACACCTACGTCAAGATTCCTCACCAGAGCGACGAAGGGGCTGAGGAGTAAAAAGAATTCCTACTCTCCGATATAATGACTCAGAAATCAGTTTTCTTCTAGACTCAACAACGGCCAAACTACACGATCAAACAAGGGGGCTCCTATGGTCGGTCGAGGCTCTGATACCAACTTGTCACGCCCAATATGCGATAATATCCTAAAGAGACTCGAAGGTCCCACCAAGAAAAGAACCGCATATTGAAACGCTTTTGCAAGGTGGATATCATTACATCAACATTACATAATAGATGGGGATACATACAAAAGGCATACAATGCTACACGAATAACATCATCTTACATAAGAGCACCATCCGACTACGGATGAAACACAAACAAAAACTCAAACGACATCCACCCTCCTAGCCCAGGCTGCCGACCTGGAAACTATCCCCTGAATGAAGAAGAAGCAGAAGAAGAACTCCAAACAGGCAAACATCGCTCTCGCGTCATGGTCATCGCATAACCTGTACCGGCAACTGTTGTTGTAGTAATCTGCGAGCCACGAGGACTCAGCAATCCCATTACCATGGGAAACTCCACTTCAAAAGATCAAGTTCATAGGGTGCATGGATCACTAGCAAAGCACATGGCAAAAACTGAACTTAATGTTAACAGGCAGACATAAACATTATTTAGCAAATTGAGAGCAAGATTACAACAAGCTACAGCAGGCTATAAATGCAACCAGGGACATGAATGGATAGGGCATGATATGTATAACAAAACATCCTTAGTGAACATCTCCAGATTATGCATAGAATGACTTGTAGCAGCAGGTTTACGTAGCATCATAATATAGCAGATTCAGCCTAGCAAAACAGTAACAGCAAGTACGCTACTTCACGAGCTCGACACACTCACTAGAATACTCACAAAATATACATGGATTGCACCTATGTAAAGATGGCATGATGTAGCTCAAAACTCATGTAGACATCAAGCTCATAGGATGCACACACAAAATGCAATGAAAAAGACAAAACATCAAGTTATAACAGTGTCAGCAGGTTAACATCACATAGCACTCTTGCAATGATGATTAGGGCATCAATATGGACTCAAACGAGCATGGCACAATGGAACAAAATGAAGAGCATCTCATAGCGAACATTTTGATATATTATGCACGAAAAATGGATCTACAGACATGGAGATATGGCATCACTAACATGCATACATAATGTCAATATCGAGGGACTTAGAGAGATTTTTACCCCGCGAAAAAAAACGAAGCGGATCGGGTGAGGAGGCAGAGCGGGTCGGGTTCGGGCGCGGATCGGGCCGGGGCGGGACCCGGGCGGCGGCGGCGGCTCCGGCGAGGTCGGAGGAGGCCGGGGAGGCGACAGCGAGGCGGCCCCAGACCGGATCTGGCCGGATCCGGCCGGCGGCGAGCTGGTGCGGCGGCGGAGGGATGCGGGGTCGGCGAGCCGGTGCTGGAGGCACGCGGCGGCGGGGTCCCGGGGTGCTCGGGGCGGCGAGCGGGACGGGTGGCGAGGTGGCGGCGAAGGCCGTCGCCGGCGGAGAAGGGAGGCACAGGGCGACCGGCGGCGGGGGCGAGCTCGCTAGAGTGCGGTGGCGGTGCGGCGGGCGCGGGCCTGCGGCGAGCGGCGACCGGGCCGCAGGGTCCGGGGACCTGCCTGGCGGGCCGCAACGGGCACGAGGAGAGAGAGAGAGGCGACGCGCTGACATGGCGACGACGGATTCGCCAGGGATGGCGGCGGACGTGTCCGGCGAAGGAGCAGACATGTCCGACATGGCGCGGAGGGAAGATTTAGGGTTTGGACTGCAAGATTTTCGGGGGAAGCACATATTTAAAGGTAGAGGGAGGTAGGAGAGTCGAAATGAGGAGCGGTTTTCGGCCACGCGATCGTGATCGAACGACCGAGAGCATGGAGGGGGTTTGGATGGGTTATTGGGCCACCTGGAGGGGCGTTGGGCTGCACACAAAAGAGGCCTTTGCGGTTACACGGTTAACCGCTGGAGTATCAAACGGACTCCAAATGGCACGAAACTTGACAGGCGGTCTACCGGTGGTGTACCAAGGCTGCTTGGCAAATCACGGTCCATTCCGAGAATGTTTAACACCCGCTCACAACAAGAGACAAAAGGGGAACGCCGGAGGACATAGGAGTGTCGGATTGCAAAACGGACAACGGGGAAAATGCTCGGATGCATGACACGAACACGTATGCAAAATGAGATGCACATGATGACATGGCAAAATGCAACACGCAAGCAAATGACATGGCAACGACGGCGAATAACTGGCGGACACCTGGCGCATTGAATCCGGGGCATTACAATAGGCAACTACCAATTTTAGCTTTTCTTTACCAAATTCAACTTTGCATCAAAGTAGGTTGGCTAGATATGCAACTAGGTGAACAACTGTAAGTGCATCTAGTGCCTCTTAGTGATTTTGGTGTATTGAAGACTTATAGGTTAAGGGACTAATGTGTTTATGAGTGTACACAGGTCTATAAGTCCATGAGGAGTTTGATATTTACAGAGAAAGTCGACCCCTAAAAATGAATATCTTCGACTGAAGATTTTGGTATTCCTGAAGACTTTCATGAAGACTTTGAAAGTGAAGAAATTGGTGTGTCCGTGAAGACTTGATATTCATGCGAGGAATATGAAGCTTGAAGACTTTCGTTTTCATAGTTTTGTTTTTCTCTTTCTTGAGTCATAGGAAACACCGTACTGTTAAAGGGGATCGAGGAAATACTAAGGAAAAATTTCCATGTGATGCTCAACTCAAAATCCTACACCTACCAATCCCTTCGAGTGAAGCTATTGGAAATCTCATATAGTTCAGTCAATTTCTTCAGTGACAGAGACGAAGTTCTTCTGGTCGCTGAGGAATTTGTTCTGACTGAGGAGTTAGGAATTCGCCAGTGCAGATTGCCTACATAGTGAGGAACATGATAGCCCTTAGGATTTTGAGAGTCAAATTTCCGACCGTTGCTGTGCTACGCGCCAGCTGTTCCAAAATATCTTATCCACCTAACGGTCATATCATTGTAGGGCATTTATGTCTTATCATGTCGGCCTGCTCCCTAGGCTATAAATAGTCACCCCCTACAACCACTAGCTGGTTGGCTGCTCCGAGAGAAACTGACACTTGTCATTTGAGAGCAACCCATCCTCCGCGGACTTTGAGAGAAAATCATAGAGTGAGGAAAATCCAAACCCAAACACCCACAAACCCAAAGTGATTGAGCATCACTGAAGAGATTGATCCTGCGTGGATCCGACGCTTGTTACCTTTTGTCAGGACCCCGACTCAATGCCACATCGATCTAGCATGTAACACCTCATATCACTTTGTGGCCTCACGCACGGTATTCCCACGGGTGTCGCCTTACCTTTGCCCGGGACCATTTGCGCCTTTTGGCACACGTATATGATAGTGTCGCTAGCATCCATATGATAAGGAGCCCGGGCTGACATGGCTAGTCGTAAACCCAAAGTGGCACAAACTTATAGGGACAGGCATCCATGACCCAACATCGAACGTGTCGGTCATCAGTGAGTGGATCCAGGCTGTAGCATTGGGCTAGAAGGACTCCGATGAACTGGGCTGTAGCGGGCTAACAGGACTCCGGTATTCATCGCGTGGCATTTCCCCGAAGGGACAGACACAGGAACGAAGAAGGACACATGCCGGCCAGCCTAAGTGTTCCGGAGCAGTAGCAAGGTACCATGGCTCAGTGGAAGCACTAGGAGACATTTCCCAGTAAGAGAGGCTACTAAGGATAAACAACTAGATAGTCAGATCCCACACATACCAAGCATTTCAATAACATACACACAATATGCTCGATATGTGCAAATACAACATGGCATCACAACATGACTCTACAACTCAAGTATTTTATTCAATAGGCTCCGAGGAGCGAGATATTACAAACATGGGTCTCACGACCCAACATTCAGAGCATACAAGTCAAGCACAAGCGGAAGCTCAAACATGTCTGAGTACAGACATCTACAAATGAAAAAGGCTTAGAAGCCTGACTATCCACCAGATCCCGCCGAGGGCACAAGATCGTAGCTGAGGTAACCAGCTAAATGTCGAAGTCCACGCGGAACTACTAGTGAGACGGAAGTCTCTGCAAAAACGTAAAATAGGCAAACGTGAGTACAAATGTACCCAGCAAGACTTACATCAGAACTAACTACATATGCATCATTATCAACAAAGGGGATGGTGGGGTTTAACTGCAGCAAGCCAGCTTTGACTCGGTGGCTATCCTAAACTACGACTGCAAGTAACTCTTTTGTGGTGGCGCACACGAGTCCACATATTCACCATATCAATACAACACTATGGATCCGCTCCCGTCTCCCTACGAGAACGCCATCCATAGCACTCACGCTTATCTTGCGCATTTTTGAGTATCCACTTTCACTTGTCTATGAACTGTTATAGGCAACCCAGAAGTCCTTTACCGCGGACATGGCTATTCGAATAGATGATGTTAACCCTGCAGGGGTGTACTTCTTCATACATGTTTCCACCACTTAGCGTCTGCACACGACATGTGCTCGGCAGACTTCAAGCGAAAGCCGACGTGGGTGTAGACCACGACCTACCTAAACACTCAAGTCTCTAGTACAGGTTTATCGCCTATTCAGGTTCCATCCGTAGGGAGTACGGCCGAAGTTTCCACATACGACCCCGAACGATGTGTGCAGGGTTCCCGAGACACCAAACGGGCACCCGGTACACCATGCCACGTGCCTACCGCATCACAGCCCACCCCTCCGGTCAGCGCTGCGCACGGCCTCCAGCATACTACAAACACCAGAAACTACTTGCAACTCCTGGACAGAGGACAAGGGTGATTAAGAAGTCGAGCGGGGTCATATTTCAGGGCCCAATGCATGGTAGTAGCTGAATCATGGATCACAAACACAGAACTCAGTTCCTGAGGACGGCTTCAATGAGACAACCCACCATGTACTCCTACATGGCCTCTCACCGCTACCTTTACCAAATCGTGCTCACACACAGTAGGACATGTTCACACACCTCTAATTCATCCCCGATGAATCAGAACTGACTCAACTCTAAGCAGTAGCAGGCATGACAAACAAACATGAATGAGTAGGCACAACAGGGATCAAACAACTCCTACTAATGCTAGTGGGTTTCATCTATTTACTGTGGCAATGACAGGTCATGCAGCGGATAAAGGGGTTCAGCTACCGCAGCAAGTAACAAATGAATCGTTGTTGTCCTAATGCAGTAAAATAGAGCAGGAGCAAGAGAGTAGGATTGTATCGGAATGAACAAGGGGGTTTTGCTTGCCTGACACTTCTGAAGATAGCGTTGAGTCTTCATCAGTGTCAACGATCACAATGTCGGTACAACGTCTACCGAGGGGGAACAACACCGGCAAACAGAGAAGAAACACGATAAATGCAATGCAGAATATGATGCATGCTATGACATGGCAATATGAATGTGTTTGGGGCTAATCCAAGATAGAACAGATTGAGATGAGTCCTTTCGAACCAAAGATTCAAATGCAAACCCATTTTAAGAGGTTATATTAGTGCATTAAATTGTTTCATCTAAACAGCAAGGTTAAAGTATTCTAACATGCATGAAACCAGTACATATGGATATATTGGATTTTTTTGATCATTTTTCATATATAATTTGTTTCATTTGGAGTTACGGTTGATTTTCTATGATTTTTAGAAGTTTGTACTATTTTCTGGAATTTCCTGTATAAGAATAAATCCAGAAAATGAGTTATTGCGTCAGCAGTGCATCAGGGTGACGTCAGTGGTCAAAGGGGACGTCCAGGTCAACCTGACCAGTGGGTCCCGCGTGTCAGCAGTTATTTAAACTAACTAAATTTAGTTAGTACTAATCTAAGTTAATTAACAGAGGGGGGGGGGGGGGTGTCCCACTTGTCATAGAATCAGGGGAGTCAACCTAGGCCCACCCAGTCAAGGTCAACGGGTCAAACTCGCCGGCATTTAGCCGCCGGCGAGGCCAGACGTGGCGGTGAGAGTGCATTAACGCGTTCCGGCGACCAAATGAGCGGCGGAGGGCATCTACGCGTAGCTGGGTGCAAGCTGCGGCGTTTGGTGGCAGTGGTTGGGCTCGGGGTGGCCGGGAACGTCGCCGGCGACGACCTTGGCGGTCGCGGGAGTTTGGCCGAGGTCGAACACGGCGCTAGGGGGCACGGCGAGGCGCGTGGGGTGGTGTTTTGGGCTCCTTCGAGTGCGGTGAGGACGGTGGTGTGCTCGGAATTGAGCCAACGTGGCTGTGGCCATGACGGCGACATGCGGTGGTGGCGGCGAGTGCGGTGGAGCTTCGTGTAGTCGCTACGGTGCACAAGAAGGCAAACGGAGAGGATGGAGAGGTAGCTGAGCTCACGGCGGGTACGTAGAAGCAGACGACGCGGTCGGGGACGAGCTGATGCGGCGGCGACGGTGAAGGGGATCTGCGGCGGTGCTCGGTGAAGTCGAGCTCAAAGAAGACGAAGCAGGACGCGCGAGCGCTCGGGGCTCAGGCTGCTCGACGGAGCTGTTGGACATGGTGGCTCGGTACGGGGTCGATGGAGGACGCGAGAACTACGGTGGCGCGATGCAGCAGCGTCGGCCATGGTGCGGGAGAGTGAGGGAGAGAGGCAGGGGGCAAGTGAGGTGTCCACGGGGTCGGGGCGGCGACGTGGAGCTCACCCAGGTGTCCAGGGGCACGGGCGGCAAGCAGGTGGCATCGTGGCGAGCTCGTGCTCGCCGGCATCACCTCTGTGCCTGCCTGGTGAGGACGAAGCAGCTGGCTGGCATGGGCCAACACAGTGCTAGGCCTGCCAGGTGGGCCGGCCAGGTAAGTGGCCCGGGTAGGCGTTCTCTCTCTCTCTCTTCTAAATTGTTTTCTGTTTTCTATTTTTTTGTAACTTCAGGGCTTTATTAAAAATGTCAGGGCATTACCAAAAATCATGAAACTAATCATGACTACTGTTAGGAATATATCCAACAGTAAACATTTTAGTTTATGATTATTTGAGCATTTAAAATATTTAATAGCATTTAAATGCCCAAATGCAAATACTATAAGATTTAATTTAGAGCCCAAATATGTCATGGAAAAATGTGCAACACCTCTGGTTACTGTTTCCAGCATTTTCCAGAAATGATGAACATTTTTGAAAGCCATTTGGATTCACTGAAATTTTTTAGTTGAACCTAGGGAATTCGTTTGATGCTAGGGTTTAGGCAATCCCTATTTCAAGTTTTCAAAAAGAATTTAAACGTGATGCATGGAAGCTAAAGCAAAGACAAGCAAGGCCTGATTTGGGGATGTGACAACTCACCCCCACTAAACAAGAATCTCATCCCGAGATTCAAGCGTAGGGTAAGAAGACACAGGGACACAAGCTAACATGATCTTCATGATCCAGGTTGCACTTCATAAGGACATTGACTCAATCACCATCTTTATCTTGATGTCTTGCTCCGAGAACTCCAACCGACATGACAACGAGAGGAGGAATAAAACTCTAGAAGGATCGATCTTCTCGAAGGTCGAACAACTCAGGATTAACTCACGGAATGAGACATAGCAACATCTCTCGAGCTGAGAGACGAAGCACACCTCTAGAGGAATGGAGTGGAATAGATGACGAGGGTTCACTAGGTAGACAACAATTCCACACTTACAAGGGTGGTGAACGGTTGTCAACATAGCGAGGAGTTGAGTTGCCATGATACCTTAGCGAGACATCCTGGAGGAGGGTGATTCATAGATTATTACCTTAAGTGGCAAAAAGAATTACCTTTGATATAGAGATCATTGAGACTCTCTATATCAGCCTAAGGCAAATCATAGCAATCATTTGGCGGAGTCATAGGAATGGCATACTCGGACTAGTATGGATGATGTGGATTACCTTGTTGAAGACAACACAAGGGATGATTTTGCTTATCATCGGAAATGGATGGAACCCATGGTAGAATGGCACATTGGCGCTGCAAGCTAGGAACGAAATGCAAATGCTAGGAATGATTCTGGTAACTATGGAGTAACTCGACAGTAGAGAGTGAATCCACTGTTGAAAAGTTATAGCATAACCGGGGAAACTAGGAGCAACCCCAGTTAGTGCCGATGATAACACCTAGTGCTTGTGCATGCTCTCAAGAACTTGAGCATTTGCATAATCATCAAGGTTTTACCAATATCCGTGCCAGGGATCCTGGCAACACAACATACCACCAAGATGAATAGTGAAGGACGTTGCAGATGCAAAGGAAGATAACACCTTCTCAGATTTCACCTTAGCGAGGCCAAGGGATCAAAATCTGGACGATCGACCGAGAGACATTTAGCACTCCGCTTCTAATGTTCTCCTTGATGTACTAGTGTATCCCATTTCATAGATATGGTTTGATATCTAGAACATCAAGTAAAAGGTCGGACTTCAGAAACACAAAATCCATAAGGGACAACTAAGGAGTAAATCTTGCGAAATCCCTATCGGGAGGTGGCCAACTTTCTCAATCAAGATACTACAATAACAGGTCTTCTGGTTGGGTGTGTTGGCCACAACATCCACTTTACCGGTTACAGAGAGACCAATATTATAACTCTTGGGAAATGTTCCAACCATCATATCTGCCTGAGATTCATATCTAGTTGGTGTCAGAATAATCTAGACTCATCGAGTCTAGAAAGAAAAATGAAAGTTTGCAACACAAACCGACGAGATGACGTTGCGAGATTCTCGGGAAATGAACTACAATAGCAAGCTCCAAAACATGAGCTGGTTCTGCTACAAACATGTGAACACGTTGTCCCAGACAAACATGATCCCATGGTAGTCTTACAATAAAACACTACCGAGTTCCGGTGGAAAACCATCATCGAGGATATCGAAGTCTTTGCATAAGGTACACTCTTAAGAAGGAGCTTCTTCTCCTTGAACAAATCAATCAGTGGCTTGGTGTGCTACGGAATACATATGGAGTGGAGGTAATTAATCTACCAAACCATAGTATACTTTGCACATGTGTGACTAACTTGGGATGATTCCAAGGAAGCAACATTGACTTTATCGAATTCACGGCGTCAACTTGCATCAAATGCACATGAATTAGAGGAAGTCACTTCTTACATCCGAACATATGCTTCATGAGCTAGCATGAACAAATGCTTTCAAAAGTTTCCAACACTAGCTTAATGTTCAACAAAATTATGGAGGAGACAAGGATGTTGTCGATGGGCTCAATAACAATTCATCTAGACTCCCATGGGGATGGAATTCCATAACTATGTGAACAAGGTGGTAGTATTGGTCAGACCCAAAAGATATAATGGTGTATGCTCGAGAAAAATCCTTGAGTAAGACAACATTACGAACATCGTTGGTTCTGATTTGATTTGAGGATGACCCATACTCAAATCAAAGACTGGATAAGACCATAGTTCTAACAATTGGTCACAAGGATCAATCGATGAAGATATCATCTTTCTTCAACACACACACACACAAAGATATCCCTTAAAATGAGCTAAGGCAGGAAAGCTTTTATCTTCCAACTCTCCAAGTTGTTGTTTGGCTTAACCAACTAGCTCAGGGGTATCTAACATGGATTCTTGGAGAAGGAGTGGTTTATTGGAAACCAACTTGATCACGAACTCAACGTAGCGGTCAGGTGACGACCTGGTGATACTTCCGAGAAGATATTCAGAAAATCATGAACCACCGGTATGTTACTAAGCTCGAGAGCAATCTTGCTTTTCAGGGCAAGACGATATGATCAAATGAGCGAGGGATTGACAAAATCCTAACTCAACGACCGAAGGGTGCACCGGAAATAGGGACTTGGTAGCACAATCAACCTTAGGGTGACGATTCAATAATCAACACGCTAAGAATGAGGTTATCGTCTAGTTAACTACCAAGCAACGGAGTTGCTAGTAGTATTGATTTCACACACCACGATTCACTTGTCGGCATTCCGGTTACAATAACACGGAAACCGAGGAATGAACAATGATGGCAAGAAGTATTACTGCGTCAAGAATTCATAAGAGATAGTGCAATTCTCATGACGATCCTGATGTAAAGAAGGTAATACTTCAGGGTAGAAGGGATCAAAATCTTGATTGCATTTTGATCTACGGAATACAACTGCTTTGACCCAATCCTGGATATGGATGAGGTACTAGAGTTTGTTTCTCCTGGTCATTCTGAATAGTATGGCTTGACGGACCACAAGAGTAATAGGCATCGATGAGCTCGAGTGCACAACTACTCTTGACTATCAATTTATAGACGAGGGTCAGAGAACAACCAAGAGGGACAACTCAAAAGAACATATGATTTTCTGAGTTGTGGATGCATGGATTAGAACATCGAATGAGTTCAACATATTTCTTCCAGACAATTCATGAAGAGAGGTAGGACTGGCAGAGTCACGATTATGAATGGAGAACTCCTCAAGAGTACTCTGATAGTGATCTTTTGGTTCAAATAACTTCTGCCTTAATGGTTCATGGTATTTGGAAGAAGGATACCACGGACCTCGAGGACTATCGCAAGGTTACTAATAACCTAAAGGAACTATCAAACACTATCAACATGAAGTAAGTAGGGTGAATCTCGGGTTCAAGAACCCAGGAATAGAATACTATTAACTAAGTAGCATCACGGGATGCCTTTTGAGAATGATGGCCAGAATCATCACACTGGGAACACAAAATATGGCTAGATTACTAGATGGTTCTCTAGGACACCTAGGGTCATAATAGTAGCTCCAACATATAGGTCGAGGTAATAAAATACCTCAACTCAGCAATTAGTGTGATTAACTTGGCCTAAAGGAACATCGAAACCAGAGGGGAAGGATTTGCAAGTGCATCAGATTATTTAGAAACCTGGGATGACTCGGATAGCATAACGGCTGTAAATGCTCAGAAAAGATTTGAGACATTCACAAGGATTTGCATAGTCACTTAACAACATCATATCAAGGTTCTGGTTCAACTGAGAACATACTAAAAGTAGTAGAAACTGAATTGAGGCTTGAAACTATCAATCCTATAAGTCTCTAACATAGTAACTCGTCATCCTAGTAGATAGATGAGAAGCCTAGTTCCTAAACCCCGTAGAAGAGAACATGATGACTTAGATCAGAAGGCCATGAGGTATAAGGAGTAAAAAGAGCCTTACGTTCCCTTCCACAATCAATTCCCTTACATAACTAAAGCATTTCTAGACACAACTTCGACCAGTTTGGCTTGGTAATCCTACAGGCAGTCAGACTCTGATACCAAAGCTGTCAGGACCCCGACTCAATGCCACATCGATCTAGCATGTAACACCTCATATCACTTTGCGGCCTCACGCACGGTATTCCCACGGGTGCCGCCTTACCATTGCCCGGGACCGTTTGCGCATTTTGGCACACGTATATGATAGTGTCGCTAGCATCCATATGATAAGGAGCCCGGGCTGACATGGCTAGTCATAAACCCAAAGTGGCACAAACTTACAGGGATAGGCATCCATGACACAGCATCGAACGTGTCGGTCATCAGCGAGTGGATCCAGGCTGTAGCACTGGGCTAGCAGGACTCCGGTGAACCGGGCTGTAGCGGGCTAACAGGACTCCGGTATTCATCGCGTGACATTTCCCTGAAGGGACAGACACAGGAACGAAGAAGGACACATGCCGGCCAGCCTAAGTGTTCCGGAGCAGTAGCAAGCTACCATGGCTCAGTGGAAGCACTAGGAGACATTTCCCAGTAAGAGAGGCTACTAAGGATAAACAACTAGATAGTCAGATCCCACACATACCAAGCATTTCAATAACATACACACAATATGCTCGATATGTGCAAATACAACATGGCATCACAACATGACTCTACAACTCAAGTATTTTATTCAATAGGCTCCGAGGAGCGAGATATTACAAACATGGGTCTCATGACCCAACATTCAGAGCATACAAGTCAAGCACAAGCGGAAGCTCAAACATGTCTGAGTACAGACATCTACAAATGAAAAAGGCTTAGAAGCCTGACTATCCACCAGATCCTGCCGAGGGCACAAGATCGTAGCTGAGGTAACTAGCTAAACGTCGAAGTCCACGCGGAACTACTAGTGAGACGGAAGTCTCTGCAAAAACGTAAAATAGGCAAACGTGAGTACAAATGTACCCAACAAGACTTACATCAGAACTAACTACATATGCATAATTATCAACAAAGGGGATGGTGGGGTTTAACTGCAGCAAGCCAGCTTTGACTCGGTGGCTATCCTAAACTACGACTGCAAGTAACTCTTTTGCGGTGGCGCACACGAGTCCACATATTCACCATATCAATACAGCACTATGGATCCGCTCCCGTCTCCCTAAGAGAACGCCATCCATAGCACTCACGCTTATCTTGCGCATTTTAGAGTATCCACTTTCACTTGTCTATGAACTGTTATAGGCAACCCAGAAGTCCTTTACCGCGGACACGGCTATTCGAATAGATGATGTTAACCCTGCAGGGGTGTACTTCTTCATACATGTTTCCACCACTTAGCGTCTGCACACGACATGTGCTCGACAGACTTCAAGCGAAAGCCGACGTGGGTGTAGACCACGACCTACCTAAACACTCAAGTCTCTAGTCCAGGTTTATCGCCTATTCAGGTTCCATCCGCAGGGAGTCCGGCCGAAGTTTCCACATACGACCCCGAACGATGTGTGCAGGGTTCCCGAGACACAAAACGGGCACCCGGTACACCGTGCCACGTGCCTACCGCATCACAGCCCAGCCCTCCAGTCAGCGCTGCGCACGGCCTCCAGCATACTACAAACACCAGAAACTACTTGCAACTCCTGGACAGAGGACAAGGGTGATTAAGAAGTCGAGCGGGGTCATATTTCAGGGCCCAATGCATGGTAGTAGCTGAATCATGGATCACAAACATAGAACTCAGTTCCTGAGGACGGCTTCAATGAGACAACCCACCATGTACTCCTACGTGGCCTCTCACCGCTACCTTTACCAAATCGTGCTCACACACAGTAGGACATGTTCACACACCTTTGATTCATCCCCGATGAATCAGACCTGACTCAACTCTAAGCAGTAGCAGGCATGACAAACAAACATGAATGAGTAGGCACAACAGGGCTCAAAAAACTCCTACTCATGCTAGTGGGTTTCATCTATTTACTGTGGCAATGACAGGTCCTGCAGCGGAAAAAGGGGTTCAGCTTCCGCAGCAAGTAACAAATGAATCGTTGTTGTCCTAATGCAGTAAAATAGAGCAGGAGCGAGAGAGTAGGATTGTATCGGAATGAACAAGGGGGTTTTGCTTGCCTTTCACTTCTAAAGATAGCGTTGAGTCTTCATCAGTGTAAACGATCACAACGTCGGTACAACGTCTACCGAGGGGGAACAACAGTGGCAAACAGAGAAGAAACACGATCAATGCAATGCACAATATGATGCATGCTATGACATGGCAATATGAATGTGTTTGGGGCTAATGCAAGCTAGAACAGATTGAGATGAGTCCATTTGAACCAAAGATTCAAATGCAAACCCATTTTAAGAGGTTATTTTAGTGCATTAACTTGTTTCATCTAAACAGCAAGGTTAAATTGTTCTAACATGCATGAAACCAGTACAAATGGATAGATTGGATTTTTCTGATCATTTTTCATATATAATTTGTTTCATTTGGTGTTACGGTTGATTTTCTATGATTTTTAGAAGTTTGTACTATTTTCTGGAATTTCCTGTATAAAAATAAATCCAGAAAATGAGTTATTGCGTCAGCAGTGCGTCAGGGTGACGTCAGTGGACAAAGGGGACGTCCAGGTCAACCTAACCAGTGGGTCCCGCATGTCAGCAGTTATTTAAACTAACTAAATTTAGTTAGTACTAATCTAAGTTAATTAACAGAGGGGGGGGGGTGTCTCACTTGTCATAGAATCAGGGGAGTCAACCTGGGCCCACCCAGTCAAGGTCAACGGGTCAAACTCACCGGTGTTTAGCCACCGGCGAGGCCAGACGCGGCGGTGAGAGTGCATTAACATGTTTCGGCGACCAAATGAGCGGCGGAGGGCATCTACGCGTAGCTGGGAGCAAGCCGCGGCGTTTGGTGGCAGTGGTTGGGCTCGGGGTGGCCGGGAACGTCGCCGACGACGACCTTGGCGGTCGATGGAGTTCGGCCGAGGTCGAACACGGAGCTAGGGGGCACGGTGAGGCATGTGGGGTGGTGTTTTGGGCTCCTGCGAGTGCGGTGAGGATGGTGGTGTGCTCGGAATCGAGCCAACGTGGCTGTGGCCACGACGGCGACGTGCGGTGGTGGCGGCGAGTGTGGTGGAGCTTCGTGTAGTCGCTACGATGCACAAGAAGGCAAACGGAGAGGATGGAGAGGTAGCTGAGCTCACAGCAGTCACGTAGAAGCAGACGGCGCGGTCGGGGACGAGCTGATGTGGCGGCGACGGCGAAGGGGATCTGCGGCGGTGCTCGGTGAAGTCGAGCTCGAAGAAGATGAAGCAGGACGCGCGAGCGCTCGGGGCTCAGGCTGCTCGACGGAGACGATGACGGCGGAGCTGTTGGACACGGTGGCTCGGTACGGAGACGATGGAGGACGCGAGAACTACGGTGGTGCGGTGCAGCAGCGTCGGCCATGGTGCAGGAGAGCGAGGGATAGAGGCAGGGGGGCGAGTGAGGTGTCCACGGGGTTGGGGCGGCGACGTGGAGCTCACCCAGGTGACCAGGGGCGCGGGCCGCAAGCAGGTGGCGTCGTGGCAAGCTCATGCTCGCCGACGTTACCTCTGTGCCTGACTGGTGAGGACGAAGCAGCTGGCTGGCATGGGCCAACATAGTGCTGGGCCTGCCAGGTGGGCCGGCCAGGTAAGTGGCCCGGGTAGGCGTTCTCTCTCTCTCTCTCTCTCTCTCTCTCTCTCTCTCTCTTCTAAATTGTTTTCTGTTTTCTATTTTTTTTGTAACTTCAGGGCTTTATTAAAAATGTCAGGGCATTACCAAAAATCATGAAACTAATCATGACTATTGTTTGGAATATATCCAACAGTAAACATTTTAGTTTATGATTATTTTAGCATTTAAAATATTTAATAGCATTTAAATGCCCAAATGCAAATACTATAAGATTTAATTCAGATCCCAAATATGTCATGGAAAAATGTGCAACACCTCTGGTTACTATTTCCAGCATTTTCTAGAAATGATGAACATTTTTGAAAGCCATTTGGATTCACTGAAATTATTTTAGTTGAACCTAGTGAATTCCTTTGATGCTAGGGTTTAGGCAATCCCTATTTCAAGTTTTCAAAAAGAATTTAAACATGATGCATGGAAGCTAAAGCAAAGACAAGCAAGGCCTGAACTGGGGATGTGACACCTTTGAAGACTGTGCTTCTTCCAGACGGTTAGGCGTCAGGTCTAGAGCATCCAAGAGGAATTGTGGATCGCCGAGTGACCAAAGTCTGTGAAGGTTTGGAAGTCGCCTGAAGACTTACCATGAGTGATTGGATGGGGTCTGTGTGACCTTAGTTCAAGGATAATACGGTGAGGACTTGGTGTCCTGAGCTGCGTGCTCAGAGACTGGGTGTCCGAGACTGTGTGTCCTCGAGTTTAAATACTCAGCCGCTCCAACCAGACGTACAACTGAGACAACAGTTGGAACTGGTCTACCAAATCATTGTCTTCACCAACCTTACTGGTTCTATTTCCTCAACTCTTTCATTTCCTCATTACTGTGTTGAGTTGTTGTTCATATCTGTGTTTGAAGACTTTGACTGAAGACTTCCTCAATTTCCTTAGTTCAAATTCTTTAGTCTGTTTGTCTTCATCTTGTGTTATCCTGTGTTTACGCTTTCTGTACTCTGTGATTGTCTTCATTTCATCATGATGACTGTGCATGTCTTCTGTTATGCTTACTTCTGAGTACTTATTCCGCTGCAAGTAGTTCTTCGCTAAGGAATTTCCTCACCGGCAAATTCCTCAGTGAAGAATTCATAAAAATCGCCTATTCACCCCCCTCTAGTCGATATAACGCACTTTCAATTGGTATCAGAGCAAGGTACTCCCTTGTTCTGTGTGATTTTGGTTTAACCGCCTAGAGTTTTAGTTATGTCGACCGCAGGTATGATCAAGGTATCTGCTGGGTGTCCTACCTTCGATGGCACGGATTACCCCTACTGGAAGAATAAGATGGGAATGCATCTTGAAGCAATTGACAACGATCTCTGGCATGTTGTGGAAAATGGTGTTCCCTCAGTCACACCTTCCCTGAATGCTGCTGATGTGAAGAGATTCAAGCAACTTGATTCTCAAGCGAAGAATATCATATGTGGTCATCGGAGTAAAGGGCAG
Source organism: Triticum timopheevii (assembly GCA_963921465.1). Lineage (NCBI taxonomy): Eukaryota > Viridiplantae > Streptophyta > Magnoliopsida > Poales > Poaceae > Triticum > Triticum timopheevii. Next base: position 307,735,073 of record OY997262.1, on the reverse strand, counting down.
TATGGTAGAGTGAGTGCTTTGGAAACTGCTAAGCTTATCTGGGATAGGCTCTCCAAAGTAAACGAAGGAGTCTCAACTCAACGTGACTCTCGTGTTGACGTTCTTCGCAATCTCTTAAACCGCTTCAAAAGACTCGACAACGAAAATGTTCAGCAAACCTTCGATTGCCTCACTGATATCTCAAATGAGCTTCAAGCGCTCGGTGCCACTGACATCACCGATCATGAGGTGGTGAAGAAATTGCTGAGATCACTCGATTCGTCATTTGACACTCTGGCACTGATGATTCAAGAGCGTGCTGATTACAAGTCACTAGATCCCACTGATATCCTCGAGAGGCTGAATACTCATGAGTTCTAGCTTGTTGAAAAGAGAGATCTCTATGGTTCAAGCTATGGCAAACTGTAAGTGCATCTAGTGCCACCCCTAGTTGGTTTTGGAGTATTGACGACAAAGTTGGTTGAGGGACTAATGCGTTTGTGAGAATTGCAGGATAACGCAGGTAGTGTCCCTCATTGATTCGGTTTACCTACCGGAGATGACCCCTAAAAATGTATGAAGACATTGAAGATAATGGTGGTATGAGAAGATATTCATATTGAAGACTATGACTTGAGAAGACATTGTGTGAAGACTTTGGAGCGTGAAGACTGTGTGGTTTCGTTGTTTCCTTTTCTTCTTTGTTGAGTCATAGGAACCACCGTACTGTTAAGTGGGGTCCAAGTGAACTAACTCAGAGTGAATGAAGTGATGCTCAACTCAAATCCTATGTCTTCGAGCGAAGACAATGAGAGCAAATCTGATCCAGAGCTGGATGAGTCAGCTTTGCTTGTAGCCCAAGTAAAGTTGCCACGTGTGTTTGAAATCTGACCGTTGGAACACGTGTCAGTTCCTTAGTGACCCAGGGTCATTTTGGACAAATCAGGTCGGGTTGCCTAGTGGCTATAAATAGCCCACCCCTACACCATAAATTGGTGGCTGCTTAGAGTTTGTGCACAGCTTTTGTCGTTTGAGAGCAACCCACCTCGAAGCATTTGAGAGAGAGAAATCCTTGCGAGGATAAAGCCCAAACACCCAGAGCCAAAGAGTGTTAGGCATCACCGAAGTCTTTCTATCTGTGTGACCTGAAGACTTATTACACTTGAGGACTGTGAATCCTCTAGCCGGTTAGGCGTCGCGTTCTGAGCATCCAAGAGTCATTGTGGATTGCCGGTGAACGAAGTCTGTGAAGGTTTGGAAGTCTCCCTTGAAGACTTACCAGAGTGATTGGGCAAGGACTGGGTGTCCTTAGCTCAAGGGGAATAAGGTGAAGACACAGTCTTCTGAGTTAAATCTCAGCCTCCCTAACCTGACGTACAGTTGTCACAGCAACTGGAACTGGTCCAACAAATCCTGTGTCTTCAACAAGCAACTGGTTCTATCCCTTCCAACCTTACTTAAATTTGTCTTCATGAAGTCATTGCTTGTCTATGTATCTGTTTGACTTCATTGCTTGACTACTATTGTTGATTGGCTTCACACTATCTTGCATCTTGATCCTTACTACCAAACTGCTATTAGTCCTGTACTTTCACATCATTACATACTTGACTATGTCTTGTTTAGGGTAGTTTATCTTCCGCTGCATATCAATTAGGTTATTTCTGTTGTTTGTCTTCGAAACTTTCAAGTTTTGAAGACTTTCATAAAAATTGCCTATTCACCCCCCCTCTAGTCGATACTAGCTCAATTGGTATCAGGGCAAGGTACTCCCTTGTTCTGTGTGATTCGGTTTAACCACCTGGAGTTTCAGCCATGTCGACTGCAGGATTGAGGAACATATCGTGTCCCACCTTTGACGGTCATGAGTATCCCCGATGGAAGGCCATGATGAAGAAGCTACTCATGTCCAAGGATAGCAAACTGTGGACCGTCACTGAGATTGGACTCACTGATCTGTGCAAGATGGCAGAGGCTGATGACATTCGCAAGTATACTCTATTGAACCTCACAGCGAAGGATGTCATCTGCTATCATTTGTCCAGAAATCAGTTCAGGAATGTTATGCACCTCAATCACGTGAAGCTAATCTGGGACCGGCTTTCTGACGTATACGAAGGTCATCGCACTCGTCATGATCCGCGGTTTGAGGACTACAAGGAATCTCTCAAGGAGATGACCTTTGCACCTGAATCATCATCATCCTCATTGTGCCACATGGCAAGGGGTGATAAGGTAACTGAATGCTATCTCTCTGAATCTAGTGATGATGAATCAGGTGATGAATTTGGGCCCAGTTATGACAAGCTTGCTTCCCTTGCCACTAAACAACAAAGAATCTTGGAAAAGGTTCAAGACATGCTTAGTAAGAGCGATGATATGTTGGGTGAAGAAATGGATCAGTCAAAAGCTTTGGCTGATAGTCTTCAGAGACTTCATGATAAGTTTGACGCCCTTCAAGATCAACATAATGCTCTCTTGTCTGATCATGAGAAGCTTTCTTCTGAATGTCTTCAAAGAAAGCTAGACCTTGAAAAGATAAGAGTGGATTATGAAGATCTTCAGAAGGAGCAAGATTCACTTCGCGCCCAACAGATCAATTCCACCCAGGAAGGATTTGAACCACCATGTCTAAAATGCATTGAGCATGATAATGCTACATCTGTTGCTGAATGTTCCACTACTGCTAGTGTTTCATTGTCTTCACCTACTGATGTGGTCACTAACCCCTCTACGGAGGATACCACTGCTGTTGCTAATGAAAATGCTATGTTGAAGACATTGCTTGAAACAGGGATGTACAAAAGTTTGAAGGGACATCAGACTCTCTGCGATGTCCTCAAAAAGCAGATTCTGAACCGAAACCCTAGGAAAGAGGGTGTTGGGTTCGAAAGGAAAATGAATGTTGATGGCTCGTACTAGAAGCCTGAGCAGTACCCCAAAACCACATGGGTTGCTGGAAAGGAACCTTCAGTAGATCCATCCACATTATCTGGCTATACCTGTGCTAATCCTATTATCATTGATGAATCCTTTGATGCAAACTATAAGCTGTTCAAAAATCAGAATGGTGAAGTGTTTGCCAGGTACATTGGTACTAACTGCAGGAATGGACCACCTATGAAGAAGATCTGGGTACCTAAGCAGTACATTGAGAATCTTCCTGTGAATGTCGTCATGACACCACCAAGGAAGAAGACAAACCCCAGACCAATAGCTTCATGTGGCCCAAAGGCTTCATACAGATACTGGACTCATATGAGTCACCCTAACGCCAATGTTTTGCAGGGAAATCATACTCAGACTTATGAATATGAGCGTATATCTTCAAACCGCTATGTTCATAGGACTAAGAACTTTTCTGCTTATTCATATGAGTATCATTCATCTCCTGCAAGGCTATTTGCTAGGGCTCCAAAGCCAAAATTCTTAGATGCTGCACTTAGACTCATTGCTTCTAAGCCCCCACTGAAGATGTGGGTGGCAAAGAAGAACTAACTCTCTTTTGCAGAAAACGGTCTCCAGCCAGCAATCAATGGCGTCCGATACTATTGCTGGGGACCTAAAACTCACTGAGGACGCACGATAAAATGTCATTCAGTATGCTTCACATCTGAATTCCTTATCAGTCATACTATGTCCTAACTTTCTTATAAGCTGTGACTGTCCCTATATGTGTCAAATGCTTATGCTTCACAACACTCTTGTGAAGCCTATCCTCCTAACTGCACTGTAGGGTACATCACCAAAAGCTTCAGAATGGATTGTGGACAGTGGATGCACAAATCATATGACTGGTGATCGAAGTCTTCTCATGGACTCAACCTTACGTCCATTCGACAAAAGTCGCATTACATTTGCTGACACTGGTAAAAGCAAGGTATTGGGTCTAGGTAGAGTTGCATTCTCAAAGGATCAACACATGGATAAAGTGATGCTTGTCGAATCCCTTGGTTTCAACTTAATGTCTGTCTCAATGCTTTGTGACTTGAACATGATTGTGATATTTGGCAAATATCGTTGCCTTGTACTAATGGAATCTGACAAATCTCTAGTCTTTCAGGGGTATCGAAAAGATGATCTATACATGGTAGATTTCTCAGCAGGTCCACAGCTTGCCGTTTGTCTTCTCACAAAAGCTTCAGAATGCTGGCTCTGGCATCGAAGGCTGGGACATGCTAGCATGAGGAACTTACACTCACTCGTCAAGAAGAAGCATGTTATTGGCATCGAGGATGTCAAGTTCAAGAAGGATCATCTGTGTGGTGCCTGTGAAGCTGGAAAGATGACAAGGGCAAAGCACCCCTCGAAGACAATCATGACAACATCTCAACCCTTCGAGCTGTTACACATGGACTTATTTGGACCTACTCACTACTCCACCCTCACCTCAACTGCCTGTCTCTATGGCTTTGTCATTGTTGATGATTACTGAAGATACACATGGGTTCATATAATTCTTTACAAGACTGAAGTGCAAGACGTCTTCAGGTGCTTTGCAACTCGAGCAATGAACAATTATGGTGTGAAGATCAAGCACATCAGAAGTGACAATGGCACTGAATTCAAGAACACTGGACTTGATCTGTATCTGGATACAATGGGAATCACTCATGAGTTCTCTGCTCCGTACACACCTCAGCAAAACGACATTGTTGAGCGCAAAAACAGAACCCTCATTGAGATGGCTCGAACAATGCTAGATGAGTACAAGACACCAAGAAAGTTCTGGCCTGAAGCTATTGATACAGCATGTCACATCATCAACCGTGTGTACATTCATAAGCTTCTGAACAAAACATCGTATGAGCTGCTTACTGGCAAGAAGCCAAACATCAGTTACTTCAGAGTATTTGGAGCAAGATGCTGGATCAAGGATCCCCATCACAAGTCAAAATTTGCACCTAAGGCTCATGAAGGCTTCATGCTTGGCTATGGAAAGGATTCACACTCCTACAGAGTCTTCAACCTTTATCTCTACAAAATCGTTGAAACTGTGGATGTGAAATTTGATGAAACCAATGGTTCACAGAGAGAGATTCTGCCAAGTACACTGGATGAAGCTCCTTCAAATGAGGCAATCAAGCTGATGGGAACTGGTGAAATCATGCCCTCTGAAGCACAACCTAAAGAGGAACTTATCATCTCTGCACCAAATCAACCTGAAGAAAATGCTCAGACCGAAGACAATCCTCCCAATGATGACAATGATTAGCCAGAGCAAAATCTTCGTCCTATTCATCCTCGTGTTGCAAATGAAGTTCAAATAGAGAAGATAATTGACAGCATCAATGCACCTGGTCTGCTCACTCGATCAAGAGCAACACAACTAGCAAACTTCTGTGGGAACTTTTCATTTGTGTCAATATCAGAACCCAAGAAAGTTGCTGAAGCTTTTATGGAACCTGAATGGATTCAAGCCATGCAAGAAGAACTTCAACAGTTCAAACTGAATAATGTCTGGGAACTTGTCAAGCGACCTGATCCTCGCAAACATAACATTATTGGAACAAAATGGATATATCGAAACAAGCAAGATGAGCATGGTGAAGTCGTCAGAAACAAAGCACGTCTTGTGGCTCAAGGATACACTCAAGTTGAAGGAATTGACTTCGATGAAACATTTGCTCCTGTTGCTAGGCTTGAAGCTATTCGCATATTGTTAGCCTACGCTAATCATCACAATATCTTGCTATATCAAATGGATGTAAAGAGCGCATTTCTCATTGGCAAGATTGAAGAAGAAGTATATGTCGCACAACCACCTGGATTTGAGGATCCAAAACATCCTGATATGGTGTACAAGCTAAACAAAGCACTGTATGGCCTCAAACAAGCTCCTCGTGCCTGGTATGATACAATCAAAGACTTCCTGAAGAGCAAAGGCTTCAAACCTGGATCTCTCGATCCTACTCTCTTCACGAAGACATATGATGGTGAACTGTTTGTGTGCCAAATATATGTGGATGACATTATTTTCGGGTGCACCAACCAGAAGTACAGTGATGAGTTTGGGTACATGATGCAAGAGCAATATCAAATGTCCATGATGGGTGAGCTGAAGTTCTTCCTTGGTCTTCAAATTCGTCAGCAGAGGAATGGCATCTTCATATCTCAAGAGAAATATCTCAAAGACTGTCTGAAGAAGTTTGGAATGGAAGACTGCAAAGGCTACACGACGCCAATGCCAGCCAAACACCATCTTGGTCCCGACGACAATGGTAAAGAGTTCGATCAAAAGGTATACCGCTCCATGATTGGTTCTTTGCTTTATTTATGTGCATCTAGGCCAGATATTATGCTTAGTGTTTGCATGTGTGCTCGATTCCAAGCGGCACCAAAGGAATCGCATCACTTAGCTGTGAAGCGAATTCTTCAATATTTGGCTTACACCCCAACACTCGGATTATGGTATCGCAAGGGCTCAAAATTTGATTTGGTTGGATTCTCGGATGCTGATTATGCTGGTGACAAGGTGGATCGCAAGTCTACATCTGGCACATGTCATTTTCTTGGTCGATCACTTGTCTGTTGGTCTTCGAAGAAGCAGAACTGTGTATCACTCTCAACTGCTGAATCTGAATACATTGCTGCTGGATCCTGTTGTGCTCAGTTTCTATGGATGAAGCAAACTCTCAAGGACTATGGCATCAACCTGAAACAAGTACCTCTCTTCTGCGACAACGAAAGTGCCATCAAAATAGCCAATAATCCAATCCAACACTCGAAGACAAAGCACATTGAAATTCGTCATCACTTTCTCAGAGATCATGTTATGAAGAAAGATATCGATATCATTCACGTCAACACTGAAGAGCAACTGACAGATATCTTCACAAAGCCCTTGGATGAGAAAAGGTTCTGCAAGTTACAGTGTGAGCTAAATATTTTGGAATCCTCCAATGTCCTGTGATCAGGCACACATCCTAACACTTATGCATGTTGATGACTTAGATGTGCAACACACAAAGTAATGTATATCTTCAATCAATGAAGATTTACACTCTGAGTGTGAATACATTAACATGGAATTCGACTTCGGAGTGCCACAATAATTGTGCGCCGTGTCTGGGTCTAATACTTCCTATACGGTGGGTAACTCCACCACCAACTTTCCTTGTTTGAAGTGTTTCACTCATGGCGTTATATTGCAATAACTTCGCATTTGGTTTGTCTTCAGTCTCAATTTGTCTTCATGACTTTCTGCACTATGATGATTTGATTGCTTTCTGATATATACTAGTGTTCTGTCCTCTACAGCATTCACTTATAGCTATGTCTTCAAGATTGGATCTTTTGAACTAAGTGAATGTGATCGGACCCTAACCTCTCTATGCTTCCTATCTCAAAATCTATCTATCCAAATCATATGCATTCTGTTGAAACTGTCGAATGTCTTCTCTGCGTCCTAGTCAGCAGAAGGCAAAGAGACAAACATTAAATCTGTTTTAAAAGGCTTATCTTTATTGTTGAAATCCGGAGAAGCCGGAACAACTCTCCGACATGCCTGGCGGGCGTGGGAACGTGGGACAACCCTGGGTGTGTTGCATGCTTGCCACGTACCCCTCAGATATGAACCACCAGGGGCACCAGCATAATTGCGCTGTGTCTCTCACCTACTTATAAATACTTGTCCCCTGCGGTAAAGAAATCCTTCTTCCACCTCTCCACCTCCGTCAAAACCCTAGCGCCACCGCTAGCTCGCGACGACGCCGGCAACGAAGCGTTTAGCTGCCGCGACTTCTCCGACGCCGTCCTCACGCCCGCCGCGGACATCGTCCTCTCCGCCGTCGCCGTAGGTGTCCTCCGTTGCCAAGTTAGGGCACGGTGGGCTGAACTGCTCGGTCTCCTATTCTTCCCATCTAGCAGTTCGTCGTGCGGTAATTATAACTCTATTTTTACCACCTTTTTGATCTTCAAGATTCATCCTGTTTATCGAAAGTTGTTTCTGTCTGTTCAAGTTAGATCTATTCCGTCTGCATCTCATATTGCTTAGTCTATTCACTTAGATTCCTTGTCTAGTTTGATTCCTCACTTGTACTTATTCGCGGATTGGTACAAATCTGGAACCAACTCACCTATATAAGTGAATGTCTTTGCATCATGAGGTCAATGTCTTCAAACTGATTTATCTTCAAAATCTTCTGAGAATGCATATGACCTCTTCCTCTTCCCTCGCATCTCTAATGCTATCACAGGTACATGTCCGTGGGAGAATCCCTTGGTTCTTATAGTATGCATTCGTTTGCAGAATACTTACAGCATCACATAAATTCTCCTGAAGCCAGTTCCTGCTTGACCAGCAGGCGCAAATATCTGAAGCCTTTGAACGTATTGAAGCCTTTCAGCTTGAAGTTCATGGCTGCAGAAAAATCAGCAAGGAAGGGTGGCAGACAGCGCAGAGAAGGAACATCCAAAGATCTGCCTGATGATTTAGCAGAACTATACAAGACAGATCCTGAAGAGAACTATCATCAGAGAAAGACGTGAATCCAATGGATTCGACGATATTGGGCTGAGGAGTGGTTCAAATACAAGTTTGTGACAAAGGAATATGCAGAGAAGAATGCCATCAAGAGACCTTGGGGAGATATTCTCTATCGAGGCCTTCATCCCAAGACCAGAGCTGAAGCCATTGACCAAGGCTTCTATCCTTGCATGGTTTGAGGCCCACAGCCTGAGAACACAGATCCCACCTCACTACTATGGTGTCGTGACGACTCTCTCTTCAAGCGCAACTACCAGTTTGCTGTGGCTTTGGCCAAGAAGAACAAGAAGTCCTTGGGTTTGGACTTCAACCCAGGTCCCTCTGCTCCCCGTGCCGACGGCTCCCGTGAAGCTAATCCCAATGAGATCGGCCCCTTCTCCAATCTTGACGGCCTCATCACCTACATCATGGTCCAAGGTGCCAGAGTAGATCATTCTGACAATGGTGTTGACTCTGATGAAGCCCCTGCTCCTCCTCCAAGGCCGCAGAAGCAAAAGAAGTCAAAGGCTTCAACCTCAGTTGCACCTCCAAAGACTTTGCGTGCGAAGCCACTGGCCACTGCACCTCCTGAAGCCAGTGTGCAGTCTGAAGATCAATCCCGTGTCTCCAAAAGAACGGAGAAGAAAAAGCAACTTGTCAGACCATCTGATCAAAGAGCCTTAACTCCTGCTGCCATTCTGCATGAAGAACCCATTGATCTATCAAGTGATGAAGATCTTGCTGATGATGCTCTTGAGCAGCTGATCAAAAGCAAAGAAGAAGCAGAAATCTTTAGCAACTTGCCTCTCTTTGATTTGGCCATCATTCACAATTTCATTGATGAGTGGTTCGACACCCCCAACGTCAGCTTTGAAGATTTACAACTTCCCATTGGCCTTAGTGTCTCCTTCAATGGAGCCATTGCTTCTGAGCTAGCTCTCGCTCAACGCATCGTTGAGCTCAAAAACAAGATTGACTATGAGAAGGCTCAATTCAAGAAGCATGTGGCCAAGCTAAGTGTTCAAGACGTCAGAAACTTCAAGGTCATGCTGAATGAGCTTAAAGAAGCTTTTCTCAAGAAACGCCAAGAAGCTCAGGGCTCTCAAGAGCGCATGAATATTTTGGCTGACAAGTGTGTGCTTGCCTACAATGAGGCTGAGAAGCGCAAGTCCCTTGGTCGTCCTGGCATTGACCCCAGGATGGCTGCAAAGAAGAAGAACAAGCGCCCTGCTGTTCAGCCTGAGCCTTCAAGCCAAGAAGCCCCTCGCATTATCTTCCCAATCAGCATGACTGGCTCAAAGCCAAAGGTCTCCACAACCGCTTCTGAACAGAAGAAGACGAGGGCTGCCGAGGCTGACACCAGAAAGAGAAAGAACACTGAAGCCTCTGATGCCGCTCCCTCCAAGAAGAAGCGCAAGACCAAGAAGACTAGGGCTGCTTCCACAGAGCCCTTAGTCGTTGAACCCATTTCCGTGGTTCGCCCTGTGTCAGTTCATCAAGAACGAAGAATGGTAGTCCATGAGTGAGGGAGTCCTGGACTAGGGGGTGTCCGGACAGACGGACTATCATCGTCCGCCGGACTCCAAGCCTACGAAGATACAAGATTGAAGACTCCGTCCCGTGTCCGGATGGGACTTTCCTTGGCGTGGAAGGCAAGCTTGGCAATACGGATATGTAGATCTCCTACCATTGTAACCGACTCTGTGTAACCCTAGCCCTCTCCGGTGTCTATATAAACCGGAGGGTTTTAGTCAGTTGGACACAACAACCATTACAACAACCATTACAACAATCATACCATAGGATAGCTTCTAGGGTTTAGCCTCCTTGATCTCGTGGCAGATCCACACTTGTACTACCCATATCATCAATATCAATCAAGCAGGAGTAGGGTTTTACCTCCATCGAGAGGGCCCGAACCTGGGTAAAAACATCATGTCCCTTGTCTCCTGTTACCATCCGCCTAGACGCACAGTTCGGGACCCCCTACCCGAGATCCGCCGGTTTTGACATCGACATTGGTGCTTTCATTGAGAGTTCCTCTATGTCGTCACCGATAGGTTTGATGGCTTCTTCGATCAACAACAACGCCGTCCAGGGTGAGACTTTCCTCCCCGGACAGATCTTCGTATTCGGCGGCTTCGCACTGCGGGCCGATTCACTTGGCCATCTGGAGCAGATCGAAAGCTACGCCCCTGGCCGTCAGGTCAGATTTGGAAGCCTAAACTTCATGGCGGATATCCACGGAGACTTGATCTTCGACGAATCCGATCCGCAGCCGAGCGCGCCGCACTGTCACGATGGGCATGATCTAGCTCTGCCGCAGGACAGTACCTTGGAGGCCGCACACGAATCCGCTCCGACCCATAGCCCGGAGCTGATCGCGCAGATCGAGGACAGGTGGCTGGACACCGCCTCGGGAGCTGCAACTTCTACGGCGATGGAGCCGAACACTGACCTTGTCCCTTATAAAGCTCGTGACTCCAAGGTGCCGGACTCTCTGCCGGACTCCGAACCTCCTGCGCCCCTGCCAGTCGAACCCGATTGGGCGCCGATCATGGAGTTCACCACTGCGGACATCTTTCAGCACTCACCCTTTGGGGACATCTTAAATTCGCTAAAGCATCTCTCGCTATCCGGAGAGCCCTGGTCGGACTACGGCCAAGATGGTTGGGATGCGGACGACAAATAAATTCAAAGCCCACCCACCACCCACTTTGTAGCCACTGTCGACAATCTAACCGACATGCTAGACTACGACTCCGAAGACATCAACGATATGGACGACGATACCGGAGACGATCAAGAATCAGCGCTCACCGAGCACTGGAAAGCCACCCCGACCCATGGTGTATATATGGTGGACACCCCAAAAGGAAGCGATAACGAGGATCAACGGGGCGCGGCAGAGGATAATCCCACCGACAAACAACCAAAACGGCGACGCAGACGCCGCCCTAAGTCCCGCCTTGACAACAACAGCGCTCCTAATGACCCAGCAATAGAGCAGGGCAAACCAGTGGACTACGAACATGCAACCAAGCAACCATCTGAACAGGACGAATCAGATAATCAATCCATGCCCGGCGAAACCAACAGTTCAGACGACCTCACGCCGGACAAACCACCAGAGAATAAGAGCCTTTGCAAAAGACTCGTCGCCACTGCAAGAAGTCTGAAGAAGGAAAAACGGAAGCTCAAAACAGTGGAAGACATACTCAGAATGAGGTGGAGCAAAGTGCTCAAAACCGCAGACAAATACGGCAATGGCCATCAATCAAAGAGCTACCCGAAGCGCAAGCTGCTGCTAGAATTTGACGAGGAAGCCATAGAGCCCCCACAGTCAAAAAACAAAGAGGCTGCCTGGCCGGATAGACGGCCAGATGATAGGCCAAAAATTACAAGCGGCGCCACACACAAGCCGACTCATGATCCTGGGAAAACAGATGGCCCAGCCAGGTCCATTTACGGGCCAAAAAAGAGGGCCCCAGGAAGCATCACAACATGCCAAGTGACCGAAGACAGCGGTACACCCAAATACAGGGGCGCCGCACACCCACTATGTTTCACCATGAGGTGCTGGATCATGAATTCCCAGCAGGGTTTAAACCCATAAACATAGAGGCTTACGACGGAACAACATACCCTGGAGTCTGGATAGAGGATTATATACTACACATACACATGGCTAGAGGAGATGATCTCCACGCCATAAAATATCTACCCCTCAAGCTCAAAGGGCCAGCTCGTCATTGGCTCAAAAGCCTCTCAGAAAACACTGTTGGAAGTTGGGAAGAGCTTGAGAACGTGTTTAGAGCAAATTTTCAAGGGACTTATGTCCGCCCTCCGGATGCAGACGATCTAAGTCATATAACTCAACAGCCCGGAGAGTCAGCGCGCAAATTCTGGAACAGGTGCCTTACCAAAAAGAACCAAATAGTCGACTGTCCGGACGCTGAAGCCTTAGCAGCCTTCAAACACAATGTCCGAGACGAATGGCTCGCCAGACACCTCGGCCAAGAATAGCCGAGGACAATGGCCGTGCTAACAAGCCTCATGACCCGCTTTTGCGCGGGGGAAGACAGCTGGCTAGCAAGACGCAGCACCAGCGACCCAAGTACATCCGAGATTAGAGATGGAAATGGAAAATCACGGCGCCGAAAGGATCAGCGCCGAAATAAAGAGAAAAGCCCAAAGAACACGGTGGTCAACGCCGGATTCAAAAGCTCGCGGCCAAACAATAAAACACCGCCTCTTAAGGGCAACAGTGATGAGCTATCCAACTTAAACAAAATCTTGGATCGGATATGTCAAATCCACAGTACCTCCGGAAGACTTGCAAACCACACCCACCGAGATTGTTGGGTTTTCAAACAGTCCAGCCGACTCAACGCCGAACACAAGGGGCTCGACGCACCAAGCGAGGATGATGATGAACCCCACCAGCAGAGCACCGAAAACAAAAGACTTTTCCCCAAGAAGTCAAAACAGTAACCTCACTTCATGTGATATTACGGAAAAACAATGCGGCACCAGCTACAATAAGTGCCGCACGGTCCACCCCAGCGGAACATCGAAGCTGGATGTCAAAACCAATCACTTTCGACCACCTGGATTATTCCAGAAGCATTCAAAACGCAGGATGGACTGCTCTGATACTGGATCCTATAATTGACGGACTACAATTTACACAAGTCCCGATGGACGGCGGCAGCGACTTAAACCTGCTATATCCGAACACAATCCGCAAGATGGGGATAGACCTTACTAAAATTCGATATAGCCGCACTTCCTTTAAAGGAGTGACGCCAGGCCCCTACGCCAAGTGCACAGGCTCCTTATTATTAGAAGTTGTGTTCGGGTCACCGGACAACTTCCGACGTGAAAAACTAATCTTTCATGTCGCCCCATTCAGAAGTAGCTATCAAGCACTATTGGGGCGCGAAGCTTTTATCCGCTTTAACGCACTACCACATTACGCGTCTCTTACACTTAAAATGCCCGGTCCACGTGGCATCATTTCATTAAAAGGTCGTTCAAAGACCCTGGACACGGCTAGACGAGTCCGTCATAAATAAGCTAGGGGCTCCCTAGCCGCACACCCCTTCACAAGGGGCTGTGCATATAAGCAATAATGAGCTAATATAGGCTCAGCTTTATTAATTTATTAATATTTCGATTTTTTATAAACTTTTCGCATGATTTCTTTTCGAACTAAGTTCCTCTCTTTTTACAGATGAACAACATGCACACCCGTCCAGGATACGGCACAACGGAGACACAGGTGCAGACGTGCAGTAGGGACCCATTGCAAGGATTCTTTTCAGATTAAGACCCTGCATAAACCTTTTTTACTGTCTCTTGTTGCTATAATCCCCTGGTTTTTCCTGATAACCAGAGAGGAGACTGACGTTTTGGCATTGGCCGCGTGAGAGGACCTCGCTCGTACCTGGACACTAGGGGCTTAGGGCTTCCGCCCGTTATTAAAAAGATCGAACACCTTAGGGAGTGTTCGGCGTCTCGAGTTAGGCCTTATATGCATCAGCTCCGAATCATGTCTTTGGTCAAATGTTGGGTTTGCCCGGCTCCTGTGTTTTGCTGCCTTACGTTCCTTATCATCGGCTAATGCGGCACCAGGAGAACTACTGCGATTGTGCCCCAGTTTGGCTGGGCGAGCACCTCAGTAGAGAAAGCCGAAAACTGACTGTCATGATACAGCGAGAGACTGGTCAACCACTCGATCGACCACCGGAATGTTTAGAATTCCTCCGCTTTGATGAAGGACCGTTTCCCGGTCAGGCACATACGCGCCCTGAGTTCGGAGAGCGCGGTGCCCCCAGGGGCTATATCGTAGCCCCACCCTCGAACTCCAGTGGCTAAGTGAAAGTGATAAAGCATTATAGTCCGCTTGCCTCGTTTGCTACGCTATCACCTCCTTAACAGGACCGAGACGTCGGATTAAGTGTGAAAATATGCTATTTTTGCGAACACCCCCGCACCTTGTGCGTGGGGGCTGAAGCCGACGACTGCCATCTTTCAGGTTAACATACGTATACATAAACGGCTGCACAGGAGATATTTCAATAGTTGAATGCACAAGTACAAAAAGCGCATACATCATAAACATTATTTTATAAATTTAAACGTTCATTCGAACGTGACATTTTTCGAGCACTGTGACTCTATTACACGAGCACCACGCAGAACTTCCCCAAAATAGTGCTCGGCGGGTAACCGGCTTTCGTCCGAACCCTGGGTCGCAACAGCGGTGGCGTCCATCTCCGTCCAATGTGTCTTCACACGGGCAAGTGCCATCCGTGCACCCTCTATGCAGGCCGACCGCTTCATCTCCTTGATATGCGGCACCGCTCCAAGAAATTGCTGCAATAAGCCAAAATAGCTCTTTGGCTTGGACCTATCCGGCCAGACATGAGTCACGGTATCCGTCATGGCAAGTTCGGACAAGCTATTCAGTTCATCCCATTTGGCCAACCGATCGGTCAGCAGAAGTGAACGATCCGGACTATGGAATTGAGACCAAAACAGCTCTTCCGTCTTGTGATCCTTCTGACTTCGGAAGTGCACAACGGCATCCTCCGCACTCGCCGCTAAGTCCATATAAGGATCCTCTGGACCCCACAACTGGCCAAGCTGGGCATACTTTGGATCCGTAAACCGGCGGCGCAGCAGAAAAGGCTTGCCAGCCACAATGTCTCCGGCTTGACGCAGCTCCTCCTTTATAGCCCGCATTGCAGAACGGGCATCCTTGGCTTCGGCGGTGGCCTTCCCCAGGTCTTCTTGCTCCGATAGGCGCTCCTTTTCAAGAGCCTCATTGCGGTCGGTAGCATCCTTCAACTTAATGGCCATTTCGGCCATCTCTTCCCTGCTTCGGCAGTGTGCAGCCCTTTCGGCTTTTAACTCCTCGGCTGCCCTAGAGGCAGCCGCATCACTCCTTCTGGCTTGCTCCTTGGCTTGAGCAAGTTCTGCCCGAAGGCTCTCCACAACAGCAGCACCATCTGCGTCAAGCACAAATATTGTGAGAGGTGGGCTTTGTCTCCCTTAATAGGTGACTGCGGAGAAACAACTTACCTTGCGACTCGTCAAGTCGCTTGTTGATTAGCGCGATGTCCGCATCCGCAACATCGAGTTGCCGCTTTAATTCAGCAACTCCATCAGTCCGGCTAGCCCCCGGACTATCCGCCACCTGCATAGGAAAGGCGACACTCAATACCTGCGATTTTGATCCTCGGTACGCTATCGCTTTCGACACCGTACCGAGTCTCAGGGGCTACTATCTATACAGGGCGCACCTTATGTGCAAAACTGTCATAAAGGGGTGTCATTTTCACATACCTCAAACCCCGCCAGCAAACTTCTAACGGCATTATGCAATCCACTTTCGGCGGACGAAATCCTTCCAATCACCATGCTCATCAATGCACGGTGATCTTCTGAGACGGACGCTCTCTCAAGCAGATTTTCAGCTCCCCCGGCCGAACATTATTCGGCGCCGAACTCTTCGGCTCTGCCGGGCTCGGGGATACCCTCCGTGATGACACTTCAGGCTCGTCTGCCCTATCTGACGGCGCAGCGGACGGAGGCGTCTCGCTCTCCACCATCTTTGGACGAAGATCCCCCGAAGACGAGCTCATCTGAGAAGGTCGGAGATCCGAACTACAAGGTAAAAATTTCGGTTATCCTCAGAAGCATAAATAGGGATCTCTCTTATTACCAAGCTCTCTTTTTTCTACTTACGGCTCGCTGAAGGGCTGACCCTTTAAGGGAGACTGTGCGGCCGGGCCTCCCCGGACGCAGGACCCTCTGGTGAAGATTTCTTCCTCCGCTTAGGGGCTTTGGCCTCCGGGTCTTCGGAGGCGGTCCTCTTCTCCCCCTGGAGGGTGGGATTGTTGATCCCCCCTCTTTCAAGAGCCTCCTTGGACGAGGCAGTAGCTCCTCTACTTTCCCCTTCGCTTTCTTCTGAAGGCGCAACCTCCAGCATCTTGACCAGCACGGGATCCGGCGCGGTCTCTGGGAGGGGGGCCGGACACCGTATCAGCTTTGCTTGCGCTATCCACTCCTGTTGAAGGATAACGGGTTAAAAGGCGAATTATAGAAAGGCAAACAAACAGTACTTCCGAACACTGAGCTACTTACTTGAGTATCCGGGCGATTGCAGCTTAGGCCGGCGTCCTCGGTCAATTCCGGACACACCGCCCGTGATCCCAAGAACAACTCGTACATCTCCACGGGTGTCGCACCCATAAAGTGTTGGAGAATCCGTGGTCCCTCCGGATTGAACTCCCATAGCCGGAGAGGACGACGCTTGCAGGGCAGGAGACGCCTAATCAGCATAACCTGCATCACTACGACCAGATCGATCTCCCTTGCCTGGAGGTCTTGAATCTGGCCCTGCAATAGGGGCACGTCTTTTGGCGGCCCCCAGTTGAGCCCTTGGTTGACCCACGACATCAACCATCGTGGAGGTCCTGAGCGGAATAAGGGCGGCAGCTTCTTCCTGCTGCCCTTTGGAGCAGTGATATAGATCCACTCCTGCTGCCACAAGCCAAGCTCCTCTTGGAAGGAGCCCTTGGGCCACGGGGCATCGGCCCTCCTGCTTACGACCGCCCCGCCGCACTCTGCTTGACGCCCCCCGATCATCTTCGGCTCCACATTGAAGGTCTTCAGCCACATGCCAAAGTGGGGGGTGACGCGGAGGAAGGCTTCGCAGACAACAATAAATGCGGAAATATGGAGGATGGACCCCGGAGCCAAGTCATGGAATTCCAGCCCATAGTAGAACATGAGCCCTCTCACAAAAGGATCCATCGGGAAGCCTAAGCCCCGACGGAGGTGGGATACAAAGACGACGTACTCGCCGGGCTCAGGGGTTGGGATGGCCTGCCCTTCGGCAGGCAACCTGTGCGAAATCTCGTAAGACAGGTACTTGGCCTCTCGCAGCTTTAGCACGTCCTCCTCCATGACGGAGGAGGGCAACCACCGGCCCTGAAGGTCGGAGCCGGACATTGTTGAAGGTCCGAAGCGCTCAAATCTGGGGCTCTGGGTGTTAGAACTCGGGGCAAGGAGAAGATTCGATGGAAGATTGAAGAAAAGAAACGAGCCTTGATCCTGTTATAAAGAGGGAGAATACCAAGAGCCGTCTCCATGACCGTTCAAGACTCGCCTTCGATAGAGGGGGCGTGGCGACGGGCGCGGTTGGGTTACCCATGTCCGTATTGATGAGAATCCCGGGATAAGGGGAACACGATCTCTGCTTCGACAAGACGTGCCAAGGAAACCGCTTCGCTAAATGCGCTGAGGTGGTATAATAAAAAACGATTCAAGTAAAGGCTTGGTAGTGGCGTGAAATCATGCTACATAATACGTCAGTAGATTGAGCTTGTGTACATAATATTCTCTCTACGGTGGTATGTGGAATTTATTTTGCAGAGCCGGACACTATCCTGGTGTTCACAATCTTCTATGGATTATTCGGAGGAGGAACCCGCCTTGCAATGCCGAACATTATGCATGCCGGACTCATCGTCATTGAAGCCAGGTTCAGGGGCTACTGAGGGAGTCCTGGACTAGGGGGTGTCCGGACAGCCGGACTATCATCGTCCGCCAGACTCCAAGACTACGAAGATACAAGATTGAAGACTCCGTCCCGTGTCCGGATGGGACTTTCCTTGGCGTGGAAGGCAAGCTTGGCAATACGGATATGTAGATCTCCTACCATTGTAACCAACGCTGTGTAACCCTAGCCCTCTCCGGTGTGTATATAAACCGGAGGGTTTTCGTCCGTAGGACACAACAACCATTACAACAACCATTACAACAATCATACCATAGGCTAGCTTCTAGGGTTTAGCCTCCTTGATCTCGTGGTAGATCCACTCTTGTACTACCCATATCATCAATATCAATCAAGCAGGAGTAGGGTTTTACCTCCATCGAGAGGGCCCGAACCTGGGTAAAAACATTGTGTCCCTTGTCTCCTGTTACCATCCGCCTAGACGCACAGTTCGGGACCCCCTACCTGAGATCCACCGGCTTTGACACCGACAGTGACCTTGAAGAATTGAGCCAGGAGCTAGCACTGCTCGTGAAGAAGTTCCAGAAATTCTCAAGACGTGGTCTCTTTGGAAAATCTTCAGGGAGCAGTGATTCCTCATCAAGTGACTATAAGAGGAGGCTATGCCACAAATGCAAGAAGCCTGGTCACTACATTCAAGATTGTCCTCAGTGGGACAAGGAACTAAAGAAGAAGAAATACAAGGATTACAGTTCTGATGATGCCAAGAAGAAGAAGAAATCTTCAAAGTCCTCATCATCAAAATCCTCGAAGTCTTCATCCCACAAGAAGAGCAGCTCCAAGAAGGCTCGAGCATTCATTGGCAAGGAAATGGACTCTAAGGCTGAATCCGAGGATAATGAGGAAGAAGAGGAATCCGAGGAGTCTGAGTCAGGTGTGGCGAGTCTAACTCTTGCTACCACATTTGTTAGCAAGTCTATCTTCAACTCTGAAGAAAATGGCATCACCAACAACGCTGATGAAGGCAATGATGACTATGCCCCCACCTATTGCTTCATGGCAAAGGCTGCTAAGGTAACTAAATACCCCTCCTCTGAATCAAGTGATGATGAATCTGATGAAAATCTTAAGCCTAGCTACTCTAAACTTGCTAAGATAGTTGTGAAACAACAAAAGGCTATTGAAAAACTTCAAAACATGCTAGACAAAAGTGATGATATGTTGGGTCAAGAAATGGACCGCACTAAAGACTTAACTGAAAATCTTCAGAGACTTCAGTCTAAGTTTGACAACCTGCAGGGTCATCATAAAACACTCTTAACTGATCATGAGAAGCTTTCTTATGAATTTCTTCAAAGAAAGCAAGATCTTGAGAAGCTAAGAGTGAGTTATGAAGATCTTCAGAAGGAGCGCGATTCATTACTTGCTCAACAAATCAGCGCCACTCACGAATAATTTGATCCTCCATGTTTAAAGTGCATCGAACGTGAATCTGCTATTTCTTCACCTGAATGTTCAAATGCTTCAAATGTTACAAATTCTTCACCTGTCTCTGCTATCACTAATTCCTCATCTGAAGACATTGCTAGTATCACTGACAATGCAGGGCTGAAGGAATTGTATATGACAGGCATGTACAAAAGCCTCAAAGGGCATCAGACCCTTTGTGATGTGCTTAAAAAGCAGATCCTCAACAGAAACCCTAGGAAAGAGGGTATTGCCTTTGAGAGGAAACTCAATGCTGATGGAACATATTGGAAGCCTGAGCAGTACCCCAAAACCTCATGGGTTGCTGCAAAGGGACCTCCAGTTGATCCATCTAACTTATCTGTCTTTACATGTGAATCTCCTCATTCTTCTGATGAGTCATTTGACTCCAACTATAAACTGTTCAAAGATCAGAATGGTGAAGTATTTGCTAGATATGTTGGCACTAACTGCAGGAACGGTTCCCCTATGAAGAAAATCTGGGTTCCCAAAAGTTATGTTCAAAGTCTTCAGGTGAATGTCCTCATGACACCACCAGTGAAAAACAGGAACCCCAGATCAAATTCTTCATATGGATCCAAGTCCTCATACGGACCAAATTCCTCACATGGATCAAATTCCTCAAAAGGATCAAAGTCCTCATATGAACATTATCGTGCTAACAACTTTGTTTCGCAGGGTAGAGCTAAGGGCTATGAATATGTGCATTATTCTCCAAATCATTATGTTCATAAGTCCTCGAAGAATTTCTCTGCTTATTCACATGCTTACCCTGACCCCTCTTATGTGAAACGAAATGGTTTGGCATCTTTGCCACCTTTCTCACATGGTGCTCGCAGAGTGATGAACTCTTTGCCACCCCTCCAGATGTGGGTGGTGCAGAAAAAGAACTAATCTCTTATGCAGGGTCAGGTTTCCAGACGTGCTTTAACGTCTGAAGAATTTGGTGGGGGCCTGACAAAATGCCTGAAAGGACGCAGGCTAATCATGATGAAATGAATCTTCATTTCACACGTCCTCAATACTGCTTATTTGTGCTATTGCTTGATGAAATTGAACTGATGATACTGATGTCATATTCTTCACTAATGAAGTATATGAGTTTGTAAGCTGCACTAATTCATCTGTAGGATGATCAACCCAAAGGAAACGAGTGGGTTCTCGATAGTGGTTGTACAAATCACATGACTGGTGACAAGAATCTATTGATGGATGCTCCATTAACACCATCACATCTGAAGCATATCATCTTCGCTGACAAAGGCAAAAGTCAGGTATTGGGTCTAGGTAAGGTTGCGATCTCTAAGGATTGACACATGGACAAAGTCATGCTTGTTGAGTCCTTAGGATACAACCTCATGTCTGTCTCAATGCTTTGTGATCTTGATATGGTTGTTGTCTTTGGCAAGTATCGTTGTGTTGTGATCATGGAAGCTGACAATTCCAAAGTCTTCGAAGGCTTTAGGAGAGGAGACTTGTACATTGTTGATTTCTCTACAGGACCACAACATGCCATGTGCTTACTTGCAAAAGCTTCAGAAGGATGGCTATGGCATCGACGACTTGGTCACGCAGGCATGAGGAATTTGCACACGCTTGCGAAGAAGAAGCATGTCATTGGCATTGAGAACGTCAAATTCCTCAAGGATCACCTGTGTGGTGCCTGTGAAGCTGGAAAAATGACCAAGGCCAAGCATCCAGCGAAGACTATCATGACTACCACTCGACCATTTTAATTGCTTCACATGGATCTCTTCGGTCCTAATCATTATTCTGCTATGACTAATGATGCATCTCTATATGGCTTTGTTATTGTTGATGATTACTCTCGTTACACATGGGTGCACATTGTTACTTACAAACATGAAGTGCAGCAAGTCTTCAAACGATTTTCCTCGAGGACTTCAACCAACTTTGGTGTGAAGATCAAGTACATAAGGAGTGACAATGGAACTGAGTTCAAGAATTTAGGTCTTGATGGCTGAGGGAGTCCTGGACTAGGGGGTGTCTGGACAGCCGGACTATCATCGTCCGCCGGACTCCAAGACTACGAAGATACAAGATTGAAGACTCCATCCCGTGTCCGGATGGGACTTTCCTTGCCGTGGAAGGCAAGCTTGGCAATACGGATATGTAGATCTCCTACCATTGTAACCGACTCTGTGTAACCCTAGCCTCCTCCGGTGTCTATATAAACCGGAGGGCTTTAGTCCGTAGGACACAACATACATCAAAACAATCATACCATAGGCTAGCTTTAGGGTTTAGCCTCCTTGATCTCGTGGTAGATCCACTCTTGTACTACCCATATCATCAATATTAATCAAGCAGGACGTAGGGTTTTACCTCCATCAAGAGGGACCGAACCTGGGTAAAACATCGTGTCCCTTGTCTCCTGTTACCATCCGCCTAGATGCACAGTTCGGGACCCCCTACCCAAGATCCACCGGTTTTGACACCGACGTTGGTGCTTTCATTGAGAGTTCCTCTGTGTCGTCACCGATAGGCTCGATGGCATCTTCAATCAACAACGTTGTCCAGGGTGAGACTTTTCTCCCCGGACAGATCTTCATATTCGGCGGCTTCGCACTGCGGGCTAATTCACTTGGCCATCTGGAGCAGATCGAAAGCTACGCCCCTGGCCATCAGGTCAGATTCGGAAGCCTAAACTTCACAGCCGACATCCGCGGGGACTCGATCTTCGACGGGCTTGAGCCAAAGCCAAGCGCGCCGCACTGTTGCGATGGGCATGATCTAGCTCTGCCGCCGAACAGTACCTTGGTGGCCGCACACGAATACGCTTCGACCCTTAGTCCGGAGCCGATCACCCAGATCGAGGATCGGTGGATGGACACCGCCTCAGGGGCATCAACTTCCACGACGATGGAGCCAAACACTAACCTTGTCCCTCGCGAAACTCGTGATTCCGAGGTGCCGGACTCCTTGCCGGACTCCGGACCTCCCGCGCCCCTACCAATCGAATCGGATTGGGCGCCGGTTATGGAATTCACCGCCGCGGACATCTTCCAATACTCGCCCTTTGGCGACATCCTAAATTTGCTAAAGCATCTCTGGCTATCGGGAGAGTCCTGGCCGGACTATGGCCAGGATGGTTGGGATACGGACGACGAAGAAATTCAGAGCCCACCCACCACCCACTTTGTAGCCACTGTCGACGATCTAACCGACATGCTAGATTACGACTCCGAAGACATCGACGGCATGGACGACGATGCCGGAGACGAACAAGAACCAGCGCCTATAAGGCACGTAAAGACCACCTCGTCATACGACGTATACATGGTGGATACCCCAAAAGGAAGCGACAACGAGGACCAACGGGGCGCGGCAGAAGATAATCCCGCCGACAAACCACAAAAACGGCGACGCAGACGCCGTCCTAAGTCCCGCCTCGACAACAACAGCTCTCTTAATGACCCAGCAATACAGCAGGGCAAACCAGTGGACGACGACAAGCAACCGTCCGAACAAGACGAGTCAGACAATCAGTCTGGGCCCGGTGGAAAAAATAGTCCGGACGATCTCACGCCGGACACACCACCGGAGAATAAAAACCTTTGGAAAAGACTCGTCAACACCGCAAGAATCTTGAAGAAAAAAAAACAGAAGCTCAAAACAGCGGAAGATACACTCAGAATAAGGTGGAGCAAAGTGCTCAAAACCGCAGATAAATACGGCAATGGCCATCAATCAAAGAGCTACCCGAAGCGCAAGCTACTGCCAGAATTTGATGAGGAGGCCATAGAGCCCCCACTGTCAAAAAACAAAGAAGCCGCCTGGTTGGATAGACGGCTAGATGATAGGCCAAAATCTGAAAGCGGCGTCGCATATAAACCGACTAATGACCCTGGAAAGACAGATGGCCCAGCCAGGTCCATTTACGGGCCAAAGAAGAGGGCCCCAGGAAGCAATACAACACGCGAAGTGTCCGAAGACAGCGGTACACCCAAATACAGGGGCGCCGCACACCCACTATGTTTCACCAGCGAGGTGCTGGATCATGAATTCCCAGCAGGATTTAAACCCATAAAACAACAGACCCGGGAGTCTGTATAGAAGATTATATACTACACATACACATGGTGTCACATCCCTAATTCTGGGCTGACCTATGCTAGTTTCCATGTGAGCATTATGTTTAAATTCAAATGAAACTTGAATTGAGGAATTTTCAAAAGCTTCAGAAAACCTCTAAACATAACCAACATTTAAATCTCATCAAATGAGTCCAAGGAAATGTTCCTGTTATTCTGTGAAAATATTGGCATGATGTAAAATTCAAACCAATATTTTCAGAGTCACAGAAATAATTTATTTTGGGCCTTTGAATTAATCCAATAAATATTTGAATTGGATCTATATTTGTTATATAATAAATATATGTTCAATAATTCTGGAAATTGTTGTGTAGCTTTGGATAAGTCCATTTAGTTCACACAATTATTTTCATGAATTTTGGAAATGGTTTGGTCTTTGAACTAAATCAAAACATAATAGCAAAAATAGAAAAAAAGAACAAATTAAATAAACAGAGAGTGAAAGTCACCTGGGCCACTTACCTGGCGCGGCCAGCTGGACGGCCCAGCCCACTGGCTGGAGCGGTTGTCTTCAACCTCTGCCAGTAGGCAGAGGCGTGTCGACGCCTGCGTGCCCGAGGCCTCCACCTCCTCTCTGCCTGCTCGCCCGGATGCCTTTGGACGGCGCCACGCATTCCCCCAGGCCCCCCTCCCTCTCTCTCGCGTCCATCCCCTCCTCTCCCTCGCTCTCTCCCGCGACGGCCGACGCGGCCATGGAAGCGCGGCCGTGAACCACCATGCTCCCCGACCCCCTCTCGCCTTCCCGTGTTGCGTGGAAGCTCCGCCACCGTCGCCTACGCCTCTTGGACGACCTGCAGGACGCCGGACGCACCGCACCACGACCATGGCGTCGTCTTCAACCTCTCGGCCGCCGAGATCACCGACGACCGCACGACATCACCAACCCTTCCCCGAGCTATCCGACACCGCCAAACGACGCGCTGTGAGCCCCACCGCCTTTCCCCCCTGCTCTCCCTCGCTCGTTCGTCCCCTGGTCGTACTTGCCACCGCACCCGTGGCTCCGGCCGCCGCCAAGCTCCCCGCCGACGGCGTTACCAGCCACCCCGCGACCAACGGCCTACGCGGTTGGATGCGGCGCACCTTCAGCTACCTGTAGATGCAAACTACGCGCAAAACCGAGCCCCGTAGCGGGTTTCCGGCGAACTTCCGCCGCTGATCTGGTCGTCGCTGGCCTAAGTCCGACGATAATGACGTGGCGACGTTATTAGCGGCTAATCCCCCAATTAGCAGCCTAGAAGACACTGACAGCCGGGCCCCACCGTCTACTAAACATGGTTTAGTTTTTGTTTAGATTAAACTAACCCCGCTGGTCCCACTGGTCAGTTTGACCTGGACCGCGCCCGTTGACCTGCTGACATCACTATGAGGTCATGCTGACGCAATAATTCCTTTCTGGAATTTAAATAAATCTGAAATGATTTATTATTTTTAGAAAATGCTTAAAACTTCTAAAATTCATAGTAATTCAACCGTAACTCCAAATCAAACAAATTATATATGAAAAATGATCAGAAAAATACAACCTATCCATCTGTACCATTTTCATGCATGTTAGAACAACTTATGACTACTGATTAGGACAAATCAAATAGAGGCATTTGAATAATAACATATGGAGTTTGAATTTGAACTTAGGGTTCAAACCAACTTCATTTAACTTTGTTGCTAGTTGCATTAGCTCAAAACACCAGCATGTTGCCATGTCATGATCATGCATCATAATGTCGCATTGCATTGATTGTGTTTCCTCTCTCTTGCCGGTAATTGTTCCCTCTCAGTAGACGTGGTTCCGACGATGAGATCGATGACACCGATGAAGAGCTATATTATCTTCAAAAGTGCCAGGCAAGCAAAACCCCCTTGTTCATTCCGATACAATCCCACTCTCTCGCTTCTGCTCTCTTTTACTTCATTAGGACAACCACGATACATGTGTTACATGCTACGGTAGTTGAACCCCTTTCCTTTGCATGACCTGTCATTGCCACGGTAAATAGATGAAACCCACTAGCATGAGTAGGAGTTGTTTGAGCCCTGATGTGCCTACTCATACATGCTTGTTTGTCATGCCTGCTATTGCTTAGAGTTGTGTCAGGTCTGATTCATCAGGGATGAATTGGAGGTGTGTGAACATGTCCTACTGTTGAGAGCTAAGTAGGTGAACACGATTTGGTAAAGGTAGCGGTGAGAGGCCATGTAGGAGTACATGGTGGGTTGTCTCATTGCAGCCGTCCTCAGGAACTGAGTTCTGTGTTTGTGATCCATGAACAGCTACTACCACGCATTGGAATGCTTAAGTGCCCCTCTCGACTTATTAATCAACTTGATCTCCGTCCAGGAGTTGCAACTAGTTTCTGGTGTTTGTAGGTAGTGTTATAGTCTACCAAGTGGCACCCGGTACAGGTGGGCTTGTGACAGACTAGGCACAGTGGCCCGGTGTACCAAGTGGCACCCGGATGGTGGGCTTGGGAACCCTGCACACATCGTTTGGGGCCGTGAGCGACACCCCGGCCGGATCTCCTTGCGGATGGAACCCGAATAGGCGATAAACCTGGACTAGAGACTTGTGTGGTTAGTCAGGTCGTGGACGACTGAGGGAGTCCTGGACTAGGGGGTGTCTGGACAGCCGGACTATCAATATCCGCCGGACTCCAAGACTACGAAGATACAAGATTGAAGACTCCGTCCCGTGTCCGGATGGGACTTTCCTTGGCGTGGAAGGCAAGCTTGGCGATACGGATATGTAGATCTCCTACCATTGTAACCGACTCTGTGTAACCCTAGCCTCCTCCGGTGTCTATATAAACCGGAGGGCTTTAGTCCGTAGGACAACATACATTACAGCAATCATACCATAGGCTAGCTTCTAGGGTTTAGCCTCCCCTATGTCGTGGTAGATCTTCTCTTGTACTACCCATATCATCAATATTAATCAAGCAGGACGTAGGGTTTTACCTCCATCGAGAGGGCCCGAACCTGGGTAAAAACATCGTGTCCCTCGTCTCCTGTTACCATTCTCCTAGACGCACAGTTCAGGACCCCCTACCTGAGATCCGCCGGTTTTGACACCGACATTGGTGCTTTCATTGAGAGTTCCTCTGTGTCGTCACCGATAGGCTTGATGGCATCTTCAACCAGCAACGCTGTCCAGGGTGAGACTTTTCTCCCCGGACAGATCTTCGTATTCGGCAGCTTCGCACTGCGGGCCAATTCACTTGGCCATCTGGAGCAGATCGAAAGCCACGCCCCTGGCCGTCAGGTCAGATTTGGAAGCTTAAACTTCACGGCTGATGTCCGCGGAGACTTGATCTTCGACGGACTCGAGCCACAGCCGAGCGCGCCGCACTGTGATGATGGGCATGATCTAGCTCTGCCGCCGAACAGTGCCTTGGTGGCCGCACACGGATCTGCTTCGGCCATTAGCCCGGAGCCAATCGCCCAGATCGAGGGCCGGTGGATAGACGCCGCCCTGGGGGCTTCAATATCCACGGCAATGGAGTCGAACACCAATCTTGTCCCCCGCGAAACTCGTGATTACGAGGCGCCGGACTCCTTGCCGGACTCCGAACCTCCCGCGCCCCTACCAATCGATCCGGATTGGGCGCCGGTTATGGAATTCACTGCCGCGGACATCTTCCAATGCTCGCCTTTCGGCGATATCTTGAATTCACTAAAGCATCTCTCATTATCAGGAGAGCCCTGGCCGGATTATGGCCAGGATGGTTGGGATACGGACGACGAAGAAATTCAGAGCCCACCCACCACCCACTTTGTAGCCAATGTCGACGATCTAACCGACATGCTAGACTACGACTCCGACGACATCGACGCTATGGACGACGATGCCGGAGACGAACAGGAACCAGTGCCCACAGGGCACTGGAAGGCCACCTCGTCATATGACGTATACATGGTGGATACCCCAAAAGATGGGGACAGTGAAGAAACATCGGAGGCAGATCCCTTAAAGAAACAACCCAAGCGCCGGCGTCAGCGGCGCCGCTCTAAATCTCGCCACAGCAAGAATGGAGATTCCGGCACAGGAGATAATAATACTCCAGTGAGTGCCGAAGACAATCCCCTCCAGCAAGATTCAGCGCAGGAGGATGCAGAAGCAAGCCCTCAGGAGAGGGCGCC
Source organism: Triticum timopheevii (assembly GCA_963921465.1). Taxonomy (NCBI): domain Eukaryota; kingdom Viridiplantae; phylum Streptophyta; class Magnoliopsida; order Poales; family Poaceae; genus Triticum; species Triticum timopheevii. The sequence continues at coordinate 307,707,352 of OY997262.1, read as the reverse complement.
AGACGAAGAGGTTGAGGATCATAACTATGTGCCTCCCTCCGAAGATGAAGCAAGCCTCAACGATGACGAATTCGTCGTACCCGAGGATCCCGTCGAACAAGAGCGCTTCAAGCGCAGGCTTATCGCCACAGCAAACAGCCTAAAGAAAAAGCAGCAGCAGCTTCAAGCTGATCAGGACCTGCTGGCCGATTGATGGACCGAAGTCCTCGCGGCCGAAGAGTATAAACTCGAACGTCCCTCCATAAGTTACCCAAGACGCAAGCTGCTCCCCCGATTAGAGGAGGAAGCGCACGATATGGCTGACCGACCACCCCGTGGTCGTGACTGAGAGGCATCCAGGCCCCCAGCCAAGACCATACCCCGGCACCGCTCCAAAAGTACGAAGCCAAGAGGGAACGCGCCGGACTTGCGAGACATATTGGAGGACAAAGCAAGGCAATCCAGATCCATCTATGGATCACGTGGGCGCCCTTTCACCCACGACGAATACCGTCGTGCCGGATACAATAACCCCGGCCGGGCCGAACACAGCAGACAGCGCTCTCTCGAGCTGCGTCGCGATATCGCTCAATACAGGGGCGCCGCACACCCGCTATGCTTCACTGACGAAGTAATGGATCATCAGATCCCTGAAGGGTTTAAACCCATAAACATTGAATCTTACGATGGCACAACAGACCCCGCGGTTTGGATCGAAGACTATCTTCTCCACATCCATATGGCTCGCGGCGACGATCTCCACGCCATCAAATACCTCCCACTCAAGCTTAAAGGACCAGCTCGGCATTGGCTTAACAGCTTGCTCGCAGAGTCAATTGGGTGTTGGGAAGACCTGGAGGCCGCATTCCTTGATAACTTCCAAGGCACATATGCGCGACCACCAGACGCCGACGACCTAAGCCACATTATTCAGCAGCCAGACGAATCGGCCAGCCAATTCTGGACATGGTTCTTGACGAAGAAAAATCAAATCGTCGATTGTCCGGATGCAGAGGCCCTTGCAGCCTTCAAACATAACATCCGGGACGAATGGCTAGCCCAGCACCTGGGGCAGGAAAAGCCAAAATCCATGGCAGCCCTCACATCGTTAATGACCCGCTTTTGTGCGGGAGAGGACAGCTGGTTAGCCCGCAGCAACAATCTCCGTAAAAATTCTGGCAGTCCGGATACTAAGGACAACAACGGCAGGTCACGTCGAAACAAAAACAAGCGCCGCATTAACGGCGACGATAAGGAGGATACGGCCGTCAATGCCGGATTCCGAGGCTCTAAACCCGGTCAGCGGAAGAAGCCATTTAAAAGAACCACTCTGGGTCCGTCCCATCTGGACCGAATACTTGACCGCTTATGCCAGATACATGGCACCTCCGAAAAGCCAGCTAACCACACCAATAGAGATTGCTGGGTGTTCAAGCAGGCCGGCAAGTTAATTGCCAAAAACAATGACAAGGGGCTAAATAGCGACGACGAGGAAGAGACCCGACCGCCGAACAACAAAGGATAGATGGGTTTTCCCCCACAAGTACGGACGGTGAATATGATATACGCGACCCACATACCCAAGAGGGAGAGGAAACGCGCACTAAGGGACGTCTATGCGATGGAGCCAGTCGCCCCAAAGTTCAACCCATGGTCCTCTTGTCCGATCACTTTTGATCGAAGAGACCATCCGACCAGCATACGCCATGGCGGATTCGCCGCATTGGTCTTAGACCCAATTGTTGATGGGTTCCACCTCACGAGAGTCCTGATGGACGGCGGCAGCAGCCTGAACCTGCTTTATTAGGATACAGTGCGCAAAATGGGCATAGACCCATCAAGGATTAAACCTACAAAGACAACCTTTAAAGGTGTCATACCAGGAGTGGAAGCCAACTGCACAGGCTCAGTCACACTGGAAGTGGTCTTCGGATCCCCGGATAATTTCCGGAGCGAAGAGTTAATCTTCGACATAGTCCCGTTTCGCAGCGGCTATCACGCCCTGCTCGGACGAACCGCGTTTGCCAAATTCAACACGGTGCCGCACTATGCATACCTAAAGCTCAAGATGCCAGGCCCTCATGGAGTCATCACGGTCAATGGGAATACGGAACGCTCCCTCCAAACGGAGGAACATACAGCGGCTCTTGCGGCAGAAGTACAGAGCAGCCTTCTAAGGCAATTCTCGAGTCCGGCCGTTAAACAACCGGATACAACAAAGCGCGCCCGGAGCAATGCCAACCAAGACCACCTGGCGCGATCAGAGCACGCGTAGCAATGCGGCCCCAACCCTTGCCCGCGCATGATCGCAAGAATAACACTCCGCGTACATCATTACGCCTTGGAGATACCATGGGCACAGGGGAGGGGGCACGATCGCAACGGACCCAGAGTGCGGTTCGACCACACCGGGGGCTCGCAAGTGTGCCCCCTTTTTTTTATTTATTTTTCTTCTTTTATGTACGCAGGACTCTGTTAACCAGAAGCCCTGTCCGGCGGCGAACCTGCCGAACTCACGATGCAACAGTCAGGGACTAAAGAAGGCCGCGACGAACATCCAGGTGGTCTCAATTACGAGCATTAAAATTCGATTATATACACCAAGTCTGTAGCTCATACCTGGAGGGGGACATGTTTATCTAGTCCAAATCCCTTGCTTACCGCACTATTTGTATCAGTCCGCTCTACTAGCAGACTTTCTTTCATAAATAATGCAGCACATTTTTATTGCAATGGCATTATCTTTTATATATATGTTCATTACATGATATCTGGCACCCGTATATTTCGGTATGGCTGAATACGCCAGGGGCTTCTGTTCCCCAAATTATGGTGTGATTAAGTCCGAACACTTTCACAAGTGCGGCACCCCGAACTTATAGCATTATATGAATCGGCTCCGAATCATGTCTTGGGTCAATAGTTGGGTTTGCCCGGCTCCCATGTTTTGGTGCCTTACGTTTCGTTCCGTCGGCTAAGGTAGCACTGGGAGAACCACTGCGATTGCGCCCCGGTTGAGCTGGGCGAGCGCCTCAGTGGAGAAAGCTAAAACTGACTGGCATGATACGGCGAGAGACTGGTCGCTGTTCGAGAGGTTTTTTCGGGTCCTTAAAGACTCATGCCGCTTCGAGCGAAGTTCCGGATAATGTCCGATGAAGGCGTGGATAGCGCCCCGGATTCGATCTTCCGAATACCAGGGGCTTCGCCGAAATTTAAAACTATAGAATTCTATGGCTAAGTGAGAGTGTTCAAGCATTATAAGTCCGGTTGCCTTGTTCGTCGTGTTGAGCGCCTCCCTAGATGGACCCAAAAATGGGAACAAGAGTGCTCAAGTTTATCCCGAACACCCCAGCACTTGTGGCTTGGGGGCTGAAGCCAACGACTTGCCATCTCTCAGATTTTACAAATGGCCGCACAGAAGGTAATATTTTAAATTAAACAAGCGTTGCTCATGGCGCATATAAACGAAGTTTTCAGCGCATAGGATAAATACACAGCGAGTTCACTCAAGGATTACATTTCGGGAGCACTCATCTGCAATATCGCAGGCTCCCTTCAGGACAATTTTATAATACTTCTCCGGTGTGCGATGCTCCTTGCCCGGCGGCGGTGGGTCCGTGAGAAGCTTCTCCGCATCCAATTTGCCACATTGCACCTTTATGCGGGCAAGGGCCCGACGAGCGCCTTCAATACAGGCGAAGCGCTTGACTACATCCAGCCTGGGGCATGCATCCACCAGCCGCTGCACGAGGCCAAAGTAGCTACCAGGCATGGCCTGTCCAGGCCACAGCCGGACTATGAGGCCCTTCATGGCCTCCTCAGCTACCTTGTGGAGTTCGACCAGCTGCTTCAGCTGGTCGCTTGGGGGCACCGGATGGCCGGCCTCAGAGTACTGAGACCAGAAGACCTTCTCCGTCGAGCTCCCCTCCTCGCCACGATAGAATGCGGCGGCATCAGACGCACTACGCGGCAGATCTGCAAACGCCCCTGGAGAGCTCCGAATTTGGGTAAGTGTCAGGTAGTTCACATTAACATGCCTGCTTTGCATGAAAAATGCCTTACCCGCCGCTATCTTCTTTATGTCCTCAACCTCCTGAAGGGCCTTATGGGCCTCGGCCTTGGCGGACTTGGCACTTTCGAGAGCCGAGGCAAGCTCGGACTCTCGAGTCTTGGAGTCACGCTCCAAACTCTCATGCTTTTCCATGAGAGCCTGGAGCTCTTGCCGAACTTCCGCCACCCGTGCCTCTTGCTTTTCTCGCTCAGCCCGTTCCGCCGCCGCACTGCGTTCGGCCGCGGACACAGCATCCTTCAGGGCCGCCACCTCGTTAGTGGCCCCTGCAATACACATATTATCCTTGTTAATTTTATTTGCAACCAAAATCGTTTTCTGTAAGGTACTTATTCAAAGTGGTGTTATTCACCTTCTTTTTCCTCGAGCTGCCTCTTGGCATGGCTGAGCTCTTGCTCGGACCACTTGAGATCCTTCTTCAGCACCTCGACCTCCGCCGTTAATGCGGCAGAAGTCAGCAGCGCAGCCTGCAAACCCATATTGACATATTTTAGGCAACCCTGCGTATGTCTTGTTAGATCCTCAGTCCGGCTTTTCTTTCCGAACACCGAACTAAGCATCAGGGGCTACTGTCTATGCGGTATTACATTACATAATTTTAACTTCCTACCTCAAAGCCTGTTAGAAGGCTGCTGCAGGCTTTGGTCAGCCCGCTCTTAGCGAGCTGAACCTTCTCAATCACCGCACTCATGATAGTGCGGTGTTCTTCCTCGATGGAAGCGCCTTTAAGCGCCTCCATCAAGTTACCCGGTGCCTCCGGTTGGACGGAGGCCGCCGGTGTCACGGTCTTGCCCTTCTTTCGAAGGGGCCGCTTGCCGGACTCTGGAACCATTGCGGGTTCCGAGGTAGAGTCCGGCACAAAGTCTGGGAGGCTGCCTGACGGCGCCTCCAGAGCCTCCTCCTGACGGGTCCCTCTCTGGGATCCCACCTCGGCGTCCTCATCGGCGCGTGGGGTAGAGGCAGTCGGGATGGAATTCACATCCGACGAGGCCAATGACCCGCTCGATGAGTCGGGGAGATCATCATTGGCCGGACTACGGGCAGAATGCGGCGTTAGAAGGATACTACGCGACATAAAAGAAATTACACATCAAGGATCCGGATACTTACGATCTTGCCGGACGCCTGGCCCTCGGAGGCCACTCATCCTCGCCAACGCTGATGTTGGCGAAACTGTCTGGGGGGATAGTTCTCCCCCTCTTGGACCCTTCGGCCTCCCCGATTGGGGAAGCCTTCCTCTTCCTCTCTCCCTCCTCCGGGAGAGAATACTCCTCCTCCTCGTCTTCAGGGGAGGAGTCCTCGTCGTTGTCAGACGCCTGATTGCGGGAACTCTTTCGAGTCCCCGCGGCCACCTTCTTGGCCTTCTTCTCCGGCACCACGTGCGGTGCCGGAACCAGCAGCCCTGCTAAGCGGGCATCCACTGGATCTTCTGGCATGGGAGCCGGGCTGATAAGCAGCTCGGCCTTCTCCATCCATTCCTGTCAAAGGAAGAGGCAGAATGAAACCTCACTAGAGTCAATCTAATTATCACAAGTGTCCCGTAATGGGGTTGAATCACTTACCTCGTCAGTTGGATGCTGCGAGCTGAATCCGCGGTCTTCGGTCGCGGACGCGGGGGCTTCGGCGCCCTTGAACAACACCCTCCAGGCGCCTTCGTATGTTGTATCGAAGAGCCCGCTTAGCGCCTGGTGCTGTTCCGGATTGAACTCCCACAAATTGAATGCCCGTTCTTGGCATGGGAGGATCCGCCGGATGAGCATGACTTGGACCACGTCGACGAGCCTGAGCCTATTGCTCACCATCTTCTTGATACATGCTCGGAGTCCCGTCACCTCCACCGGATTGCCCCACTGCAAGCCCTTCTCTTTCCAGGAGGTGAGCTGTGTGGGGATACCAGATCTAAACTCGGGGGCCACCGCCCATGTAGGTTTGCGCGGCTCGGTGATGTAGAACCACCCCGATTGCCACCCCTTGACAGAGTCCACAAAGGTCCCTTCGAGCCAAGGTACGTTGGGCAATTTGCCCAACATGGCGCCTCCGCATTCCGCTTGCGTGCCCTTGACAACCTTCGGCTTGACGTTAAAGGTCTTGAGCCATAGGCCGAAGTGGGGCCGGATGCAGAGGAAGGCCTCGCACACGACGATAAACGCCGAGATGTTGAGTATGAAGTTCGGCGCCAGATCGTGGAAATTCAGGCCGTAGTAAAACATGAGCCCCCGGACAAATGGATGGAGCGGAAAGCCCAGTCCACGGAGGAAGTGGGGGAGAAAGACGACCCTCTCATGAGGCCTAGGGGTAGGGATGAGCTGCCCCTCGTCGGGCAGCCGGTGCGCGATATCGCCGGAAAGGTATCCGGCGCTGCGCAGCTTGGTGATGTCCTCCTCCTTAACGGTGGAGGCCAACCATTTGCCTCCCGCTCCGAACATATTCGGAGAAGGTCGAGGCGAGATGCGCGAGCTCGGGCGTTGGAGCTTGAGTTCGCGGGGATAGATAAGCAAAGGAGGAAGAAGGTGTAGGTGAGAAGGTGAATCCTTATCCCTTATATATAGGCGGACGAAACTATGCATCCCCCACCAGCCTGGTAAAACTCGCTTATCTCCCAAGCGCCACCATCAATGGCGCGGTTGGGTTACCCACGCCCGTATTGATGAGAATCCTGGAATAAGGGGAACACGATCTCTGCTTCGACAAGACGTGCCAAGGGAACCGCTTCGCTAAACGTGCTGAGGTGGTATAGTAAAAAACGATTCAAACAAAGGCTTGGCAGCGGTGTGATGTCACGCCGCATAATACGTCAGCAGATTGAACTAAGTGTACATTTTTATTCTCTCTACGGTGGAATGTGGAATTTATTTTGCAGAGCCGGGCACTATCCTGGTGTTCATGATCTTCTCTGGATTATTCAAGGGAGGAACCTGCCTTGCAATGCCGAACATTATGCACGCCGGACTTATCGTCATTAAGGCCTGGTTCAGGGGCTACTGAGGGAGTCCTGGACTAGGGGGTGTCCCTACAGCCGGACTATCAATATCCGCCGGACTCCAAGACTACGAAGATACAAGATTGAAGACTCCGTCCCGTGTCCGGATGGGACTTTCCTTGGCGTGGAAGGCAAGCTTGGCAATACGGATATGTAGATCTCCTACCATTGTAACCGACTCTGTGTAACCCTAGCCTCCTCCGGTGTCTATATAAACCGGAGGGCTTTAGTCCGTAGGACACAACATACATCACAACAATCATACCATAGGCTAGCTTTAGGGTTTAGCCTCCTTGATCTCGTGGTAGAACCACTCTTGTACTACCCATATCATCAATATTAATCAAGCAGGACGTAGGGTTTTACCTCCATCAAGAGGGCCCGAACCTGGGTAAAACATCGTGTCCCTTGTCTCCTGTTACCATCCGCCTAGACGCACAGTTCGGGACCCCCTACCCGAGATCCGCCGGTTTTAACACCGACAATGGCTATCTTGATGAACTTGGTATTACTCATGAATTATCTGCTCCTTATACTCCTCAGCAAAAAGGCGTCGTGGAGCGCAAGAACCGAACTCTTGTTGAGATGGCTCGCATTATGCTTGATGAATACAAAACACCTCATCGGTTTTGGATTGATGCAATTGATACCGCGTGCCACATCATCAACAGAGTATATCTTCACAATTTCTTCTAGAAGACTTCCTATGAACTCCTCACTGACAAGAAACCCAATGTGAGTTATTTCAAAGTCTTCGGTGCTAAATGTTGGATTAGAGATCCTCATCACAATGCTAAATTTGCATCCAAAGCACATGAAGGTTTTATGCTTGGTTACAGAAAGGACTCGCACACCTACAGAGTCTTCAACATTGCTCTTCACAAGATTGTTGAAACTATAGATGTGCGGTTCGATGAAACTAATGGCGCGCAAAGAGAGCACCTACCTTCTGTGATAGATGAACCAGCACCTGAAGATTCTATCAAGTTCAAGGCTACTGAGGATGTCATTCCCACCAAAGAAACTGTGAAGAATTCATTCCAGAACGTGAAGATCGTCGAGCAGATGCACCTGAAGATAATGCTGAAGAAAATGGTGCTGAAGAAAATGCTGATCAAATTCCTCGATGACAACCAACTCATCCTCGTGTTGCAAAAGAAGTGCAAGTTGAAAAGATCATCAATGACATTGAAGCACCAGGTCCTCTCACACGCTCAAAAGCTTCACATTTATCAAACTTTTGTGAGCACTATGCTTTTGTCTCTATCACAGAGCCCACCAAGTTAGATGAAGCATTTCTGGAGCCTGAGTGGATTTAGGCTATGCAAGAAGAATTACATCAGTTCAAGCTCAATAATGTCTGGGAACTGGTCAAACGTCCAGATCCTCGCAAGCATAATATCATCGACACAAAGTGGATCTACCACAACAAGCAAGATGAAAATGGCCTTGTGGTGAGGAATAAGGCACAACTTGTAGCTCAAGGCTACACACAGGTTGAAGGAATTGATTTCGATGAAACTTTTGCACCTGTTGCTAGACTTGAGGCTATTCGCATATTACTTGCTTATGCTAACCATCATAATATCACTTTATATAAAATGGATGTGAAAAGTGCATTCCTCAATGGCAAGCTTGAGGAAGAAGTATATGTTGCTCAACCCCCAGGTTTTCAAGATCCTAAGAATCCTAACAAAGTCTTCAAACTCAACAAGGCCCTCTATGGCCTCAAGCAGGCCCCTCAGGCGTGGTATGATACTTTGAAGGAATTCTTCGTGAAGAATGGCTTCACACCCGGTTCACTCGACCCTACTCTCTTCACTAAATCTTATGATGGTGAACTGTTTGTGTGCCAAATATACGTTGATGATATTATCTTTGGTTGTACTGACCAACGTTATAGTGATGAATTTGCCTATATGATGAGTGAAGAATATCAAATGTCTATGATGGGAGAGTTGAAATTCTTTTTAGGTCTTCAAATTCGTCAACAGCACAATGGAATATTCATATCTCAGGAGAAATACCTCAAGGATGTTCTAAGGAAATTCGGCATGCAAGATTGCAAAGGAGTCAAAATTCCTATGCCCACAAATGGCCATCTATGCACTGATGAAAATGGTATTGACTTCAATCACAAGCTTCACCGAAGGAATCACACCATAAGGCTGTGAAGCATATTCTTCGATATCCAGCTCACACACCAACACTAGGATTATGGTACCCCAAGGGCTCTACCTTTGATCTCATTGGATATTCTGACTCTGACTATGCTGGTGATCGTGTGGACCGCAAGTCAACATCTGGTACTTGTCATTTCCTCGGACGATCTTTGGTCTGTTGGTCCTCGAAGAAACAGGACTGCGTATCACTGACTACTGCTGAAGCTGAGTATATTGCTGCTGGTTCTTGCTGTGCTCAATTGCTGTGGATGAAGCAAACTCTCAAGGACTACAACATCAACATGAAGAACGTGCCTCTCTACTGTGACAATGAGAGCGCCATCAAGATTGCTCATAACCCAGTTCAGCACTCGAAGACAAAGCACATTCAGATCCGTCATCATTTTCTTCGTGATCATGTGTTGAAGGGCAACATTGCCATTGAACATGTGAAGACTGAAGAACAGCTAGCCGATATCTTCACAAAGCCCTTGGACGAGAAGAAATTTAGCAAGTTGCGGTGTGAGCTAAATATCTTAGAGTCGTCGAATGCTCTTTGAAAAGGACACACATCCTAACACTTATGCAAAATTGATGACTTAGATGTGCAACACATGAAGAAACGTTTTTCTTCAATCAATGAAGAATAACACTCTAAGTGTGAAGAAATTAATGAAGAATTTGATTCTCAGAACCCTACAACAATTGTAAGCGGTGTCTGAAATCATCATTCTTATACACTGGGTCACGCCACCACCAAAGTTGAAAATCTTCAATTTGAGTTTTTCCTCAGTTTTGAAATTCCTCAGTTTTTCAAATTCTTCAACTTTGCAAAATCTTCACTGTTTTCGTCGTTTTTCTTCATTGGCTATATATATATATGGGTTTATGTCCTCTACAGCATTCACTTATGGCTATTTCTTCAAGTTGCATTTTCTGCTAAGTGAATGTGATCGGACCCTTCCCCCTCTATGCTATACTCAACCCAATCTATTCACAAATTCTTCATGTGCGTTCTATTTGAAACTCGTTCAAAATCTTCACTATGTCCTTGTCAGCTGAAGAAATTGCGAACGAAACTTTAAAACCTGTCTTATCCAAACTTTTCGGTTTTGCCACTCAAACCGTCCCGTTTCCCACGATAAACTTATCTATTCACCCACGATCTAACATGATCTCCACTATTCAGTACGTGGGTGACACATGTCAAGCGAATGAGAAGGGCCAGGGGCACGTTCGTCCTAAATCTTCGGGCGAACAGTTTTTTTCACTGCGACTATAAATACCCCCTCACCCTTCCTCACTTCCTTTACTCCGCTCAACCGCTCTCTCCCGCACTCGAGCTTCTCAAACCCTAGCGCCGCCGCTACTCCATCGTCGCCAAAGAGGAAGAGCTTCACTGCCTCGACCTCGTCGCCGTCGTACTCCCGCCGGCCGCGGAAATCTTCACTCCGCTGCCGCCGTAGCTGTCTTCCTCTGCCAAATTAGGGCGTGGAAGATCTGAACTGACGAGCTTCTAATCTACTCTTCTCGGTTCGTCGTGTTCTTCAACCAGGGTAATTAAAAGTTTCTTTTACTGCCCTCTTTGATTCATATTTACACTACAAAATCTTCAAAGGTGTTTCATTCTTCAAATTCTCACGCACAAAACACCTCACAAAATATCTGTTCTTGATTCGTTTCCCTAAGCTTCATTTTCTTCAAGATTCCTCAATTGTGTGGATTGTAGATCTATACAACTATGGAACCTAAGACAAAGTATGCTTAGTGAAATTCTTGAAGAATCATCTGGTCAAATTCCTCAAACTTGTTCCTTTTGAAAACCTTCTGAGAACGCATATGACCTCTTCAAATTCCTCGCAACTATACCCTGTTCACAGGTACTCATGTCCGCTGCTGAATCACTAGGTTCTCATCAACTTAACTCATTTGCAGCGTTCCTTGAAGAAAAATTGCATACTTCTTCAGAGTGTTCAATTGTTCAAATTCCTCATCTGAAGAATATGGCTGAAGGTAATAAACCACAGAAAGGAGGAAAGAAGGCTGAGGTCATGACTGCTTTCGAGATCCCTGATGACATTTATAAGGACTATTGCACACCTGATGAGGCCAAGTTCGGCAAAGAGAACAAAAATCAGCGCAAGGTGCGCATTCAGAGGATTGAAAGGAGATGTGCAAGAGAATGGAGGGAGTACAAATATGTTACTCCAAAGTATATGAAGAAATTTGCTCTAAATCCTCCATGCCCAAGAGCTCCATTGGCACCTGGCCAAGTAGCTGATCCCACCAGCATCAAGCGTGGTGAGGATTTTCCAGAAGAATGGTGCAGGCGTCAAGCCAAGTTGGCTAGACAAGCCAAAGAAGCAGTGAGGAAATTTAATGAAGACTCTGCTGCTGCTGCTGCCACAAAGGCCTCTGACAAGCCTAGGAAATCTATGGCAAAGAAGCCCGCACCCAAGCCAAGTGCTTCATCAACTATGCCCTCACGGCCAAGTTTCTCAGCAATGCCCTAACGGCCAGTATCTTCAAAGCCCTCATGGCCAATTCCTCATGCTGCTCCTACTCCTCCAAAGTCCTTAGTTGCTCCGGCAAAGTCCTCAACACCTGTACATCTGGGCACATGCCAAAGGACTACAGGATTCTCCATTGCCTCTGGTGTCTCAGCAAGTTCCTCAGCTGCACCAAATTCTTTATCTGGCCCCACTCTGCTGAAGACAAAGGCCACTGCTGGACGAGGTCCTCGGCCTAGTCCGAAGAAGAAACAAGTTGCCTTCCATGTGCCATCTGACGATGAAGCTGATGATGAAGAACTTGCAGATATCATCAGAGATAGGCAAGAAAGGGCCGCTAGAGCCAAAGGCACAGATGTGCCACTGCTTTTGGATCCTAAGGTGATGCTCGACTACATTGATCTCTGGCACAAGGACCCAAACACTCCTATGCCTAATTTTCATCTGACACCTGGCCAAAGTCATGTGCTGACCCACTTCATCAATGAAGAAAAATGGAAATTTGAGAAAGCCAGGCAAATCAAGAAGGCTCAGTTCAGGAAAGAGAAGTTCCTGAAGAACAATGTTGTGAAAATGACACCTGATGAACTCCTCAAGATCCAGTCTGAGATAAAAACACTCAGCGACAACTTCAATTCCTATTATGCTGATTGGCAAGGAGCCAAAGTCAGGTTCGTTAAACTGACTCAGAAGTTCACCAATGTTGCAGACCCATCGCAACATGCAATTCCTCACGCTGAAGCCTCTGCTCAGCATACTGAAGAACATGCCAGCACCGCTGATGATTCTCAGCCTACTGAAGAAAATGCTAGTTCCAGAGCTGATGACTCCATCCCAGCTGCTGAAGAAACTGCCAGGGCATCCACTAGTGGTGCGCCTGAAGAAACTGAAAAAGTCAGGGCAACTGCATCAGTTGCACCTGAGGAAATTCAACCAGATTCCTCAGCTCCTCCTGCGCCTACACCAACTCCTACCCTTTCATCTACATCAGATGTGAGGAAGACCAAGGCTGCAGAGAAAGCTGCAGTGAAGAAAAGGAAAGCATCATCCGCTTTAGATTCTTCAGCTCCAAAGAAAATGAAGACTATGACCAGCTATTTTGAGAACCCGATTGATGCTATTCTGATTTCCACCATGACTTCAAAGGAACTTGTTCCTTATGGTGTAGAATATGTGATCCCAAGAGGATCTGATGAAGAACATCATTCTACTGCTTCATCAGAGCAGATTTATGAAGAAATTGAAGTGGATGCGATCCCTTCAACTCCTGCTGCTTCCTCGCCCATGCCTCAGTTCACAGCTGAAGAGGCTGGTGTTGAAGAACTTGAAGAAGAAGACGTGGACATTGGATGCACCATGCCTGTGATGAATGATGACTTTTGGGAAAGTCAGCATCCCAATTCTCCACACTTCACCCCACTAAAGCAAATACCTCAGTCCCCTGCACCAACTGTTCACATGGGCTCTGAAGAAACTCAGTCTGTGCATGAAGAAATTCCAGCCACTAGTGCTTAAGAAACTGCTGCTGCTGATACCCTGAACATGCAAACTGCCACTAAAGAGGAACCAGAAATTCCTCAGCCTGAAGAACCTGAGATTGTGATTCCGGAGGTTGTGACGCAACTCACTGACACTCCTGTGCCCAAGCCAAAGGATCCCTTCTCAAAGAAGCAAAAGTTCAAGGCTGCTGATTTCTTCAATGAGCATGTGTTCTTCACTGATTATAATCCCTATGATTGTGCTCGCATAAGGAAGAGGCATTTCTGGACTGCTAGTCAAGCAAACTTTTATTCCTCTGTGCTATTCGACAAAGACAAAGTCTTCGAGCATGCACACATTCCTCACGTGGACATGGAATCTCTGCCGTGCTTCGAGCCTGTCCTTAGTGTTCTTCACGATGCTGGATTACTGAATTTCAGCACTGACATCTGTGATTGGAATGAAGAACACATTCTTAAATTCTATGCAACGCTGCTCATCATAGGAAATTCTGAAGATGTGAACACTTGGGTGCTGGACTGGATGTCTGAAAATACTCACTACAAGGCACCAGCAACTGAATTGCTTCGTGTCCTTCCACTCAGTCCTCCCCTTGATGGTGCTCGTTGCATCTACAACGAACCCGAGCTTACAAATCATTACATGCAAGTGCTGATGAAGCCTTTGAAGCCAGGACAAGCCCCACGAACCAAATTCCTCGTCAAGGAATTAATGTATGTGCCACGGACTATCTATCGTATTCTGACGAAGACAATGAGTCCTATCAAAGGCCATGACTCAAATGATGAAGAAGTCGTTGGCATCATGAAGAATATGCTTTTCAACATCATTCATGGCGTTCCCATCAACTTCCATGATTTCTTCATGAGGACTCTGTCCAATATTGCTATGTCACCGTTTGAGCTGAAGCCTTATGCACCATGGATTATGAAATTCATCAGGACAAGGTCTTCACTCAATTATAAGGCTGATACTCTGAACCATGGCAGTTTCTTGCCTCCAATTGAAGTCCTCAAAAGGACATATTCCTCAGCTAATGACAAAGGCAAGGCAACTGCTGTGATAGATGAAGGCATTCGTCCATTGGATGGTCAATTTTGCAAGGCTGCATCTTACTCCACCAATGATGACTCTGCCACACATGATTCTACCGCCAACACCTCTGCCAAGCAAATTCCTCAAGCCACAGCACCCAGGGTGATGACTGATTGTGAGTTACTCCTCAGTCTTCATCAGAAAGTTGATCGCAATCATAAACGGCAAGCGTCAATTTGGTTCAATTCTTCACAACATGACCTCAACCCACAATGCAGTGAGGAAGAACCAATACTACCTCCATGAAACCTTCAAACGTACCTGGGCTGTTCTATCTCATATCTACAGCGTAGATGATCTGAAGAGCATGGGTCTCAAGAAAGAATTTGATTGGTCTGCACCTCCACCGAAGAAATTCAAGAAGGTCAAGGTTCCTTCCATGGAAGCTAGCTCATATTCTTCATCGCGCGCCACTGATGAAAATGAAGACTTGGACGACACTGCGGCAGGCCCTACTACAACAATCAACCCCGACAATGCTGGCGCTCCTCCATCAACTTGATAATCTTTAGGGGCGTTAGTCCTCAGTTTCGATCCTTTTGGTCATTCGATGACAAAGGGGGAGAAATCTGAGTTAGTCTTCATGCGGGTCTATTATATGGGTGTTTTTTTGCTAAGTTACAACTCTCGCTCTTCTGAAACTTTTATTGGATCGAGTTGTAATCTTAAACCCGATGGTGCTCTGATACTTTTGATGCACTGTCCGCTGATTTTGCATGCTTATTCCTCGTTAATATTATTGCTCGCATGTTGAATCTCTTCAGGCACCATATTTCATCATGCATTTCAAATTCTTCATATTATATGCATGTATGAATTACAAGATATAGGGGGAGATCTCCATGATTCAACTCTTCAAGTGTGCATTGCTTCAAAAGCAAATTCCTCACTATGCGCATCTTCAGGGGGAGTTCTTCTATATCTTGCAATCAAATTCCTCAATATCAGTACTTACACTTCATATGTTCATCCCCGTTGAAAACTTAACCTATATTGTCATCAATCACCAAAAAGGGGGAGATTGTAAGTGAAATCTAGTGCCCCTTAGTGATTTTGGTGTATTGAAGACTTATAGGTTAAGGGACTAATGTGTTTATGAGTGTACACAGGTCTATAAGTCTATGAGGAGTTTGATATTTACAGAGAAAGTCAACCCCTAAAAATGAATATCTTCGACTGAAGATTTTGGTATTCCTGAAGACTTTCATGAAGACTTTGAAAGTGAAGAAATTGGTGTGTCCGTGAAGACTTTAAGCGGGTCTATTATATGGGTGTTTTTTTTTTGCTAAGTTACAACTCTCGCTCTTCTGAAACTTTTATTGGATCGAGTTGTAATCTTAAACCCGATGGTGCTCTGATAATTTTGATGCACTGTCCTATGATTTTGCATACTTATTCCTCGTTAATATTATTGCTCGCATGCTGAATCTCTTCAGGCACCATATTTCATCACGCATTTCAAATTCTTCATATTATATGCATGTATGAATTACAAGATATAGGGGGAGATCTCCATGATTCAACTCTTCAAGTGTGCATTGCTTCAAAAGCAAATTCCTCACTATGCACATCTTCAGGGGGAGTTCTTCTATATCTTGCAATCAAATTCCTCAATATCAGTGCTTACACTTCATATGTTCATCCCCGTTGAAAACTTAACCTATATTGTCATCAATCACCAAAAAGGGGGAGATTGTAAGTGCATCTAGTGCCCCTTAGTGATTTTGGTGTATTGAAGACTTATAGGTTAAGGGACTAATGTGTTTATGAGTGTACACATGTCTATAAGTCTATGAGGAGTTTGATATTTACAAAGAAAGTCGACCCCTAAAAATGAATATCTTCGACTGAAGATTTTGGTATTCCTAAAGACTTTCATGAAGAATTTGAAAGTGAAGAAATTGGTGTGTCTGTGAAGACTTGATATTCATGCGAGGAATATGAAGCTTGAAGACTTTCGTTTTCATAGTTTTGTTTTTCTCTTTATTGAGTCATAGGAAACACCGTACTGTTAAAGGGGGTCGAGGAAATACTAAGGAAAAATTTCCATGTGATGCTCAACTCAAAATCCTACACCTACCAATCCCTTCGAGTGAAGCCATTGGAAATCTCATACAGTTCAATCAATTTCTTCAGTGACAGAGACGAAGTTCTTCTGGTCGCTGAGGAATTTGTTCTAACTGAGGAGTTAGGAATTCGCCAGTGCGGATTGCCTACACAGTGAGGAACATGATAGCCCTGAGGAATTTGAGAGTCAAATTTCCGACCGTTGCTATGCTACGCGCCAGCTGTTCCAAAATATCTTATCCACCTAACGGTCATATCATTGAAGGGCATTTATGTCTTATCATGTCGGTCTGCTTCCTAGGCTATAAATAGCCGCCCCCTACAACCACTAGCTGGTTGGCTGCTCCGAGAGAAACTGAAACTTGTCATTTGAGAGCAACCCATCCTCTAAGGACTTTGAGCGAAAATCATCGAGTGAGGAAAATCCAAACCCAAACACCCACAAACCCAAAGTGATTGAGCATCACTGAAGAGATTGATCCTGCATGGATCCGACGCTTGTTACCTTTGAAGACTGTGCTTCTTCCAGACAGTTAGGCGTCAAGGTCTAGAGCATCCAAGAGGAATTGTGGATCACCGAGTGACCAAAGTCTGTGAAGGTTTGGAAGTCGCCTGAAGACTTACCATGAGTGATTGGACGGGGTCAGTTCAAGGAGAATACAGTGAGGACTTGGTGTCTTGAGCTGCATGCTCAGAGACTGGGTGTCCAGGACTGTGTGTCCCCGAGTTTAAATACTCAGCCGCTCCAACCAGACGTACAACTGAGACAGCAGTTGAAACTGGTCTACCAAATCATTGTCTTCACCAACCTTACTGGTTCTATTTCCTCAACTCTTTCATTTCCTCATTAATGTGTTGAGTTGTTTTTCATATCTGTGTTTGAAGACTGTGACTGAAGACTTTCTCAATTTCCTCAGTTCAATTTCTTCAGTCTGTTTGTCTTCATCTTGTGTTATCCTGTGTTTACGCTTTCTGTACTCTGTGATTGTCTTCATTTCATCATGATGACTGTGCATGTCTTCTGTTATGCTTAATTCTGAGTACTTATTCCGCTGCAAGTAGTTCTTCGCTAAGGAATTTCCTTACCGGCAAATTCCTCAGTGAAGAATTCATAAAAATCGCCTATTCACCCCCCCTCTAGTCGATATAACGCACTTTCAACAACCTATATGATGCAACGACAACAAGCACACAAGCAAGCAAACGGATATAGCACAAGTAAGCTAGCAAAATTAAAGGCACGAGATAACCAAGAGTGGAGCCGGTGGAGACGAGGATGTGTTGCCGAAGTTCCTTCCTTTTGAGGGGAAGTACGTCTCCGTTAGAGCGGTGTGGAGGCACAATGCTCCCCAATGAGCCACTAGGGCCACCGTATTCTCCTCACGCCCTCACACAATGCGAAATGCCATGATTCCACTATTGGGGACCTTGACTAGGGGGTGTCTGGACAGCCGGACTATCATCGTCCGCCGGACTCCAAGACTACGAAGATGCAAAATTGAAGACTCCGCCCCGTGTCCGGATGGGACTTTCCTTGGCGTGGAAGGCAAGCTTGGCGATACAGATATGTAGATCTCCTACCATTGTAACCGACTCTGTGTAACCCTAGCCTTCTCCGGTGTCTATATAAACCGGAGGGCTTTAGTCCGTAGGACACAACATACATCACAACAATCATACCATAGGCTAGCTTTAGGGTTTAGCCTCCTTGATCTCGTGGTTGATCCACTCTTGTACTACCCATATCATCAATATTAATCAAGCAGGACGTAGGGTTTTACCTCCATCAAGAGGGCCCGAACCTGGGTAAAACATCATGTCCCTTGTCTCCTGTTACCATCCGCCTAGACGCACAGTTTGGGACCCACTACCCGAGATCCGCCGGTTTTGACACCGACATTGGTGCTTTCATTGAGAGTTCCTCTGTGTCGTCACCGATAGGAAGGATGCCTCCACCCGTCTTCAAGGACGGTATTTTCGCCAAAGGGGCCTTGGCCGCCGGCCAAACTATCCGGCTAGGCGGTTTTCTTATGACTGCCTGTCTGGCCACTGCTTCGACAATGACTTCCCAAGTCGTCAAAAGCAATCCCCGTGTCAGCTCGGAATTCGCGAGCGGCTGGATCCAATAGAGCTCTCGTCTGTCAACGAGCTCTTGGATCGCATCGCCGCCCTGGGAGTCGCTACAGACTACAATCAGATTGGGCTGAAAACCGATCTGAGAGAGATTAACTCTCCCCAGGCCACCCACCACGTCGCAGTGGTAGAGGAGCAATGCGGCGACTCTTCGCCTATATTGAAAACTAGTCACGTCCGGATTTCCGAACCCTCCATGCCGGATTTCCGCGGAGGGACGGACTTCGATCGAGCATTGAACTTAAAATCATGCATCGTTCCGGACTCGCTGGATCGTGTCCAGCAATCCAAGCTTCCAAATTCGGAAACTCCTCGGCCTTTAAGCCCCAAGATGGGCAGGGGTCCGGATTTTAGTCCACCCACCCGCCCAGACATATGCGATCTATCTCTAATACGTCAAGAGCCCGCTGAAACAGTACATCACTACCGGGCCAGATTCCTCCTGGTTATGGATAGGATAAAGGACTGCCGAGAGGAAAACGCAATCTCAATCTTTTGCAATAATTGCACGGACAAGGGAATATTGAACGCCATCGGCCGTCGTAAAATTATACGCTTCACCGATCTGGCGTCCATAGTACGAAAGTACTGTCCGATGGAGAGTTTCCGGAAAACCGAAAACCAATTTTGGGATAATCCGGCCCCGAATACAACCCCAGTCCGCAACAAAAGGGTGCATCACACTCAGACCCCAGATGCAAAAACCAAAAAGCAAAAACCCCATAAAGGGCACGGAACCATACTGGAGGGATGGCTCAATGGACCCTGTAAGCTTCATAGTACAGAGGGAGCCGTCCCAACACATAGCCTTCGAGCATGTTGGATATTACGGTAGGTGGCCAAAAGTGGCGAGGAGCTTCTAGCCCCGGAAAACCACTCCAACAACACCGGTACGGTATCAACAGTCTTCGAGACCTTCGCATCAAACAATATGCGAAAACGAACAATCCGCGGCCTCGCCGAAGTCTACCAAGTAGCAACAGCAAATCCATGGAGTGACACAGCTATCACCTTCAACGCCAGCGACGAACCTAAATTCCGAACAGCCCGAGCACCAGCCGCACTGGTGCTTAGTCCCAGAGTGGACGGCTTTCGACTCACAAAGGTCCTCATGGATGGCGGCAGCGGACTAAACCTCATCTATGAGGAAACTCTCCAAAAAATGGAAATCGATTGGAGCCGTATTGAGCGAAGCAGCACAACCTTCAGAGGAATAATCCCTAGCCGGGAAGCGCGCTGCACCGGAAAAATAACACTCGATGTGGTGTTCGGCTCGCCGGACAATTACAGATTCGAAGAAGTCACATTCCAAGTGGCCCTGTTCAACAGCAGATATCACGCTATATTAGGACGAGAGGCATTCACAATTTTTCAAGCCGTACCCCATTACGGGTATATGAAGCTCAAAATGCCTGGGCCCGGCGGAATAATCACTCTCGCTAGTGATCCGGACATAGCACTCCGCGCCGAAAACAAGACAACCGCACTAGCCCTGGAGGCACTATCCGAGGCCCTAGCGGCAGAAGAACTCACCGCGCTGCGCTCTACGGTAAACAGGGACGATGTGATACTTGATAAAAGATCGAAGTTCACCTCCTTCAAACCAGCAGATGAAATAGTGAAATTCCAGGTCCATCCAACGGACCCAACAAAGACGGCCTCCATTGGGGCACAATTAAACCCCGAGGTAGACACCCCACTGCGCGAATTCCTTCGGGAAAATTGGGACATTTTTGCCTGGCATCCTTCGGACATGCCCGGAATCCCACGCAGATTGGCAGAACACAGCCTAAACATCCTAAAAGGATTCAAGCCGGTCAAACAGGATCGTCGACGATTTTCCGAACCCAAAAGACAGGCAATGGGAGAAGAGCTAGCCAAACTATTTCAAGCCGGATTCATTAGAGATATCAAACATCCGGATTGGCTAGCAAATCTGGCAATGGTACCAAAGAAGGACAAATCCTGGCGCCTATGCGTCAATTTTAAAGACCTCAATAAGGCTTGCCCAAAGGATCCCTTCCCCCTCCCCCGCATCGACCAAATTATCGATGCTACCGCAGGGCACGATTCATTGTGCTTCCTCGACGCATACTCTGGTTACCATCAAATCAAGATGGCGGAAGCAGACCAAGCCGCAACGACATTCATCACTCCATACGGACCATTCTGCTTCAACACGATGCCCTTCGGACTTAAAAATGCCGGCGCAACATATCAGCGCATGATTCAAACATGTCTGGCTACCCAGATCGGCAAAACAGTCGAGGCATACATAGACGACGTAGTCGTCAAAACAAAACACGTCGAAACTCTAGTAGACGATTTGAGGCTCACATTCGACAACCTCAGAGCATATGACATCAAGCTGAATCCGGAAAAATGAGTTTTCGGCGTACCAGCCGGAAAGCTGCTGGGCTTCATTGTATCCGGTAGAGGAATTGAAGCAAACCCGGCTAAAATCCGAGCTCTGTCACAGTTGGATATCCCAAAAGACCTCAAACAGATACAAAAATTAACAGGATGCGTGGCAGCTTTAAGCCGCTTTATCTCCCGTCTAGGAGAAAAGGCATTACCCCTCTATCGCCTCCTCAGGCGCACCGAACACTTCGAGTGGACGGATGCTGCCACTGCCGGACTCGAAGAAATAAAGGCCATATTGGCAACACATCCGGTCCTAGCTGCGCCCAATCTGGGTGAACCAATGTTGTTATACATCGCAGCAACGCATCAAGTTGTAAGTGCGGTAATCCTCGTCGAACGAGAGACAGAAGGGCATAAATTCCCTCATCAAAAACCAGTGTATTATGTATCCACTGTGTTAACTCCCTGCAAGTCCTGTTACCCACACTATCAGAAGATAACGTATGCAGTGTTCATGGCATCCCGGAAGCTCCAACACTACTTTCAAGAGTGTTCGATAACAGTGGCCTCCGAAGTACCACTCAATGACATCATAAATAACCGCGACGCAACGGGCAGGATTGCAAAATGGGCCATTGAGCTCTTACCATTCGATATAACTAACAAACCTCGGCGAGCTATAAAATCACAAGTTTTGGCTGACTTTGTCGCTGAATGGACCTAAGCCGAACTCCCTAAAGAGTACGGCGCATACTCCAATTGGATTATGCATTTCGACGGGTCTAAAATGTTGGCCAGACTGGGGGCTGGCGTCGTACTGACGTCCCCGACCGGGGATACAGTCCAATACGTACTTCAAATAATGTACACGGACTCCAACAACGCAGCCGAATACGAGGCCCTTTTACACGGTCTCCGGATAGCAATCTCCATGGGCATTCAGCGCCTAGAGGTGCGCGGGGATTCAAACCTTGCAATATCCCAAATAAATGGAGATTTCGACGCCAAGGATCCGAAAATGGCAGCATATCACAACGCTGTCTTAAAAATGTCAGCTCGGTTCGAAGGACTCGAATTCCATCACGTAGCCCGAGATAACAACCAAGCGGCCGATGTACTGGCACTCATCGGCGCAAAACGTGACGCTGTCCCTCCAAACATCTTTCTGGAACGGCTCTTCAAGCCATCCGTACTATGGGAAGAGGAGCCCGGAAATGACAAACCGGAAACAACCGCGCCAACCGGCGGTTCAGCCGTTGACATAACACCTTCAGCCCACGACATAATGGCGGTAATCGCCCCGTGGACAGAACCTTTCCTAGCCTATTTGCTTAGACAGGAACTTCCCGAAGACCAAAATGAGGCCAGCTGCATAGTCCGGCGATCGAAAGCCTACAAGGTCCATGAGGGAGAACTTTATAAGAAAAGTACAATCGGAGTCCTTCAAAGGTGTATCTCCGAAGAGGAAGGACGAAACCTCCTAGTTGAAATTCATGCCGGACTAGGCGGACACCACGCAGCAGCCCGGGCCCTTGTAGGAAAGGCATTCCGTACAGGATTTTATTGGCCGACGGCCCGGGCAGATGCCCAGGACTTAGTCCAGAGATGCGTAGGTTGTCAGCTCTTTGCTAATCAGAGCCATATGCCGCCCACCGCCCTCAAAACTATACCCATTACCTGGCCGTTCGCGGTCTGGGGGCTTGATATGGTTGGACCCCTTAAAGGGGGAACCCACAAGCAAAGGTACCTATTGGTCATGGTGGATAAATTCACCAAATGGATAGAGGCCAAACCTGTCAAAACGGCAGAGTCCGGACCAGTGATAGACTTTATATCCGGGGTAGTACACCGTTACGGAGTCCCCCACAGCATCATCACCGACAACGACACGAACTTCACGGCCGACGAGGTTAAGTCATGGTGCAAAAATATGGGCATCAAGCTCGACTACGCTTCAGTCTATCACCCTCAAACCAACGGTCAAGTGGAACAAGCAAATGGTCTAATAATGAGCGGCATTAAACCCAGACTAGTGCGGTCACTTACTAAATCTGACACGCACTGGGTTGAGGAGCTCGACTCCGTACTCTGGGGGCTGCGGACAACGCCTAACCGTACTACCGGATTCACACCATTTTTATGGTATATGGCGCAGAGGCAGTCCTGCCCTGCGACATTATTCATGACTCACCTCGAGTGCGCATGTATGAAGAAAGAGAGGCCGAGATGGATCGGCAGGACAGCTTGGATACACTGGAGGAAGAACGCGACGTCGCCAAGGCTCTTTCTGCATTCTATCAGCAGCAGGCCCGAAGATATCAAAGCAGAGAAGTACGGGCCAAGACTTACAACGTTGGCGAACTAGTTGTACGCCTGCCGGACAAGAAAAAGGACAAGCTCAAGCCCAAATGGGAGGGCCCTTCATTATCGATCAAGTCCTGACCGGCGGAGCGTACCGTCTACGAAATGCGTCGGATAACCGACTTGAGCCGAACCCATGGAACGCAGCCCGCCTCCGAAGATTCTATGCCTAGCGCCGGACTAAGAGTTCGTCCCCTTCCTCCGTTCAAATTTTTACACTTCAGCTGTCTTTTGTTTCTCTTTCTTCCCCTAACCTTTTTACTAAAAAGCCCCTAAGGGCCTACTTCCGCATTGTTCGCGTACACTTGATGTGCCATTCGTACTCATTATACCTGGGGGCTTCTTTTCCAGAAGCTCAATTATAAGGGCTTCATTCCCAGCACATGTGTCAAGCTTCCACATGTACCTTTTACTCACCATTATATGCATCGATATGACTTAAGTTTTGGCCAAGCTGGGTTGCCTGGCTCCTGTGCTTACCCCTACGTTCCTGATTGTTCAGCTAGGAGGTAAAGGGAGCACCTCTGCGATTGTTACTACTGGGTCAGCCGGATGTGTACCTCAGACTGGGTGAAGCCGAAAGCTAGCATTCTTAAGGGAATATTCGGTCGGTGACTTGAAAGATGATTTTTTACCTACTTATTTATCTGCCCCCAGATGTTTTTCTGCTTTTTTCGCAGTCCGGACATGCACTTTAGGGCATGCCTCCCAGGGAAAGGAACCCTTAACGGAACTATTCTCCCTGGAAGATGTTTCTTACTAACCATGTAATATAACATAACTAGTTGGGCACTTGTCTGATAAAGCACTAATGACCCCTACGCCTGGTCTCCATGCATACCCCGGTTGTTTCTTAACCAAAAAGGTATTCGGACACACTCCGGACTCTAGGGTCCCGAGGTTGAAGCGAAAAGGTCGGCAAAGACAAATGATCTACAATCCGGCTAGAAGGCATTTCACATGTCATTTTAAAAAAAAATACATTGTCAAATTTACTGATTGTATTCCTCCTCAATCCCGTCTAACAGGCTGTCTAACTTACAGTCCCGTTGGGAAAATTTAGCAGCCAACTCTACCTGGCTGTATACTAAACTCACATGGATCTCCTTCCCATCGGGCCCCATCGGTCCAACTTCGGCCATGTGGTAGGGATCCGCCTTCTTGTAACGCGTCTTCACAAGGCCCAAGCCTCCCTGGCACCTTGACGGCAAGCCGAAATCTTCCACAAACGGAAGCGCTGCTGCACTCCCTAAAGCTTCTCCGCAAGCTCCCCAAGGCCCTCGGGTAGGGAGAGGGCTGGCCATAAAGCCTGGACGACGCCGCTCATTGCCTGCCGAACTTGTTCGAGCAGTTGCAACAGCTCGGGAAGTTGATCACCCGTTGATATGGGCATCTCCGCCGCAGGGTGACCTGTGAGTATACCTACAAGACATATTATGTCAATTTACTTCTTCGCCGAACTCTTCTTTTTAAAAGAGTCCGCTCAAGCACTTACTATAAATGTCGCGACGAAGCCGCTGATTCTCCTTAACGGAGCCGGACAGCTCGGCTCGAGCGCCTTTCAGCTCTTCTCCGAGCTTGGCATTGGCATCCTGGAGCTTGTTCCTTTCTTGCTGCACCCTATTCAGCACCCTCTCGCCGGCCTTTAGCTGGCGCAGTAATTCTTGCCGGTCCGGATCTTGTCCGGCGGCACCTGCAATGTCATTATTAGACTTGCGCGCATGCCGCACAGTGCTTATATTTATTAATAAAAATGTGTTACCAGGAGGGGTCTCTGCGCTTCCTTCTGTGGCAGCAAGCGCGGCCTCAAGCTGGGCCTTGCATTCTTGCAGCTCCTGAGACAGCTGGGCATTCTTCTCGGTAAAAGCCTGCATTTCAAATGATCCTTAAATCAGTTAACATAACTACTTTAAGTCTCGGGGGCTACTGGTATATATAACCATTAAAATTCCCTTACCCGTATGTCTTTCACATACTGCTCCATGGCTCTGGTAAAACCATCTTGAGCAGCACAGAGGTGCGCGTCCCCCGCGTTGAAGGCGTCCAGCGCCTCAGGGGAAAAGCACGCTTCTCGAAATACTGTCCGGCGGTGCCTATGGTTCATGGCGCTCTCCACCTCGGACTTGGTGGCGGACAGTCGGTCGGCATCCTCCGTGGGAGGAGTATCTGGCCCGCGCCTTGCGCTTGCCTCCCCCTCCTGACCAGGCGCTGGAGCCTGGCCGGTATAGGCTGGATTGGCAACCTCTACGCCCGCAGTCCGGCGGGCGCTTTTTCTCCTATAAAGGATCATGAGCACTCAGACGCTTCCTAGGAACGTTGCTCCAAATATTTAAATATGAGCTATACCTTTGCGGCGACATTTCGGTCTGTGCCGCGCTCCTTTTCCGCCTGCTGGTCCGGACTGGCCTTTGTTGGTCAGCCGCCGCAGGCTCGGCTTCCCGCCTTGAAGGTGCTTCCTGTAAAACACCATCGTTCGCAAAGGTCAGAAATGGGCAAGGAAGAGATAATGGTGTCCGAACCTCGGTCACAATCACCTGGGAAGCCGGATATAATCCGGGGTAGTCCGCCGTAATGGCGACCAAGGCATTGTCCATGCTGAGCTGGTGAAACACCCCGTCGATCAGCTCCACCTTGATATCCGGATCCTCTTCGGAGGCTGGATCTTGGGATCTCCCTGGATCCTCAGGTTGCGGAGCCGGACTTATCATGTCCTCCACAATCCGGCGCAGTTCCTGTGCCGAAGACATAATGTAAGAAGCCTAAACTTCGAAAGCATGGGTTGAGCCCTTAAAAATGTTCGCTTACCCAGCTTCTAGGGTTGTTCATGGAAAACCCATTCAAGGGGTTCGTTCGAAGGAAATCCTCCTTTTCCCCCTTGTACAGGACAGACAGGATCTGCACCAGGTCCTTGGTTGAATCCGGTCCTTTGCGACCGTGGCGGGTAGCGTCGTCCTCCCCATTGAAATCCCACATGGGGTGGCCCCTGTATTGCAGTGGCTGTACTCCCCGCATGATGCATATTGCCATGATTCCGATCATGGTCAATCCGGAATGGGCTAGTAATCTTATTCGGCCCATCAGGTAATGGACACTCTTGTCTTCCTCCAAGCGGGGGCTCCGCGGGCGCCAGCTGAGGCGTTTCTTCAGAGGAGCAGCACTGAACTCTGGGAGGCCAATCCGGACTGGGTCCAGCAGCGGAGCGTCTTCTATGTAAAACCACTCTGAAGGCCAGTCTTCGGATGCCTTCTTAGGGGTACCGGATGGGTATCCGGTCCCGGCAATGCGCCATATTTCGGCGCCACCCACTTGACATATAGATCCCTCGTGAGAATGGGGTACGAGGCAGAACAACCTCTTCCACAGTGCAAAATGGGGCTCGATGCCCAGGAATAGCTCGCAAAGAGTTACGTAGCCCGCGATATGCAGGACAGAGGCGGGCGTAAGGTGATGGAGCTGGAGTCCGTAGAACTCCAGGAGCCCGCGGAGAAACGGATGTATTGGAAATCCGAGTCCCCTTATCAGATAGGGGACAAAGCATACCCGCTCCCCTTTGTTGGGACTTGGGGTAGCCTCCGCTTGCTTCCCACCTTGGTAGGTGGCCAGCCCGGTTCAAACCGGGACCATGAAGGCTGGAGGGAGATATCCCTCCGCTTGGAGCTTCACTAGCTCGTTGTGTGGAACAGAGCACCTCCTCCAATCCCCTGGCGGTGGGCTGGGAGCGCGAGAAGAGGAGCCGCGTCGACGGTCCATGATGGAATGGATTTTTAGGTCAAGGGCGCTCCGATGAAGTATTCGCGGAAGGAAGATGATGTGGTTTGGATATGGATTTTTGCCTCTTTTGTAGGCGGATGACTCGCACGACTAGGGGGTGAAACATAAAAGACACCCTGGCTTTTCGCATTCGTGCGACGCGTGGAAGAAGGCCATTATTGGGCGTAGAAGCCAAGAAGCACAATATTTATGATGAAGCCGGACACTGTTCGGCAGGTACATGGAACTTGAAGGGAGAACCCGCCTTGCAACGCCGAAGACTATATACGCGCTGGACTTATCGTCATTGAAGCCTGGTTCGGGGGCTACTGAGGGAGTCCTGGACTAGGGGGTGTCCGGACAGCCGGACTATCATCGTCCGCCGGACTCCAAGACTACGAAGATGCAAGATTGAAGACTCCGTCCCGTGTCCGGATGGGACTTTCCTTGCCGTGGAAGGCAAGCTTGGCGATACGGATATGTAGATTTCCTACCATTGTAACCGACTCTGTGTAACCCTAGCCTTCTCCGGTGTCTATATAAACCGGAGGGCTTTAGTCCGTAGGACACAACATACATCACAACAATCATACCATAGGCTAGCTTTAGGGTTTAGCCTCCTTGATCTCGTGGTAGATCCACTCTTGTACTACCCATATCATCAATATTAATCAAGCAGGACGTAGGGTTTTACCTCCATCAAGAGGGCCCAAACCTGGGTTAAACATCGTGTCCCTTGTCTCCTGTTACCATCCGCCTAGACGCACAGTTCGGGACCCCCTACCCGAGATCCGCCGGTTTTGACACCGACACGGACCTTTACAAACAAGGTTGGGGCTCTCTTCACAACTTAATTGGAGGCTCCCAATGAAACCACGAAGCTTCACCACAATGGAATATGGCTCCGAGGTGACCTCAACCGTCTAGGGTGCTCAAACACCCAAGAGTAATAAAATCCACACAAGAAAGTATGGGGGAAGAAAATATCCTTTAGTGGAAGTGTAGATCTAGGTCTCCTCCTTCAATACCTAGCAAATCAACAAGTTTGAGTGGCTAGAGAGAGAGATCGGGCAAAGAGAGCTTGAGAGCATCAATGGTGGAGTGAGAGAGGTAAGAGGTGAAAGTGGTAGGTGGAAGAACCACCTTATATAGCAACCCTAATAAATCCAACCGTTACTGCATTTTCAGCACTGCAGCGGTACAACCGCTCCTTGTCCCGGTACAACCGGCACTCACGGTGTATCGGCAAAACCCTACCTAGCGGTACCACCGGGCCACCAGGCGGTAGTACCGGTTTTAGAGAATAATCGGACCAACCGCCCAGCCACCGCTCAACTACCGCACTGAAATAGAAAGGAGTCACCCCTAAGGGCGGTAGTTGGGCGGTGCTGGACTAGTGCAACCGCATGGCCTTGAGCGCTTGGGAGGCTAAGATCGGAGTGGAAGAACCGCTCGGACCACCGGTGGTACCTGTCGACGAGGAACAACCGGACCAACCGGGCCACCACCACACGAGAACCGCATCAAAACAGAGACTTGACCGGTACTTGGGCGGTGCATGGCCGGAACCACCGCCGCAGGTCTTTGCTGAGCCTGGTGGCGGTGCCACCGCCCGGAGGCAACGGTACCACCGCTCGATCAAGATAGGAAGGCGCTAAGAGCCAACGGTACAACTGCTCGGGCGAGCGGTACAACTGCTGGGAAAGCACAGCAGGCAGTCAGATGAAAAAGGGAGACACTCTCTCTCACACCTGAGGAAGACAAGAGAGGGGTGAGGGAGGTGTACGTGAACAGATTCCCCCTACTCTTTCCAATGTGGATTCCCTCTTGATAGTACGGGTTCCCTACGACCAAAGAGATAAAAAGCGTAGAGGACTCCGTCTTCGATCTTTTCCTACGAGAGAGAAGAGCTATCTGATGTAAGCCTAAGCATCTAGAACCTGAAACATTTAGCACAAGATTAGACCAACAAAGGGTTTTCATCATCATCCAAAACATAAAGTAGGGAAATGCCCTTTCACTAGGTAAACAACCGCTACAAGCGTTCAAATTAGCACGTGGGCTGCCATTTTGTAAAGAAATGAGCTCCACCGTGTACCCGCACGGGTGTGGCTGGGCACGAAGTGTGAGTACGTGCACGGTACACCTATTCTCTTCTTGTATACGTACACCACCTACGTGGGGTTGTGTGAGAGAGATACAAACCTAGAGAGATATAGTGTGTGGGTTCATGAGAGTTTTTTTTTGGGGGGGGGGGGAAGGTCAATTAAAAAATGTAACATATGCAATGTGTGTGAAATAGAGTCCTGGATATAAAATATATATAGAGGGGGCGATCCACGAGAAGAGAGTGGAGGTATCATCGGCTTGAGGTGTCCATAGAATTGAAAAGAGGGATGATGTGTGTGTGTGTGTGTGCGCGCGCGATCGATAAAGAGTGCCATCGAATTTGTGTGTGCCCACATCAAAGATATAGAGTGGCTGGCCTACTGGAACGTGAGAGGGGACATGTGCAGTTTGTCTCTATGGCATGGATACCTACCTGCAGTGCTCGACTATCGGTGTGTGGTGGGGGAAGAGGGAGGCCGAATTAACTATAGAGGTACAATGGCTGGTATATGTGTGGAGGAGGAGAGAGGCCTACCTCATGTATTAAGGAGATCGATCTGCCTCATGTATTAAGGGAGATCGATCGGCATCCATGCATATCTGCATGAGAGGAATAAGGTTGGGAGAGAGACAGAGCTAGAGTGTTGGAGGGGGTGGTAGTGGAGTTGCTTCTAACAAATGGTGGGATAGGCTTGCTAGACAAACAGAGGGCATGCTGGCAATATCAATAAGAGAGGAGATGGATGCTTGTTATCTGTTCACGTGCGTGTGAGAGACGGGTCAGGAGGCATCCACGAATGATGAGGGGGGACGATGTGGCTGTGGTAAGCAGACATAACTACATAGGAAGATCAATCGCCCTTTGTTAGAGAAAGGAGAGACATAACTTGTGAGGTACGTCGATCGATGGGGGGGGGGGTAGTTAAAGTCGATCTAGGTATATGTTGGGTGATCAATCGGTATACATGTATGTGTGTGTTAGAAGCAAATGAGGCATGAGGAGAAGGATAGAGAGAGAGGGATGCATGTACGAGGTGGTATGAGAGGCATACTGTCGGTGTCAAAACCGGCGGATCTCGGGTAGGGGGTCCCGAACTGTGCGTCTAGGCAGATGGTAACAGGAGACAAGGGACACAATGTTTTTACCCAGGTTCGGGCCCTCTCGATGGAGGTAAAACCCTACTCCTGCTTGATTAATATTGATGATATGGGTAGTACAAGAGTAGATCTACCATGAGATCAGAGAGGCTAAACCCTAGAAGCTAGCCTATGGTATGATTGTTGTTTGTCCTGGACTCTCATCAATACGGGCGTGGGTGACCCAACCGCACCATTGATTACGGTGCTTGGGAGATAAGCGAGTTTTACTAGGCCGGTGGGGACGCATAGTTTCGTCCGTCCATATAAGGGGATAAGGATCCACTTTTTCGCACTCGCCTTCTTCCTCCTTTGCTCATCCATCTTCGCGTACTCGAGCTCCAGCGCCCAAGTCCGCACATCTCGCCTCAACCTTCCCAAGCCATGTACGGAGCGGGAGGCAAGTGGATGGCCTCCTCCGTCACGGAGGGCCACATGAAAAAGTTGAGGAAAGCCGGATACCTGCACAACGACATTGCGGACCGGCTTCCAGATGAGGGACAACTCATCCCCACCCCCAGGCCCCATGAGAGGGTGGTGTTCCTCCCCCATTTCCTCCGCGGACTGGGCTTCCCACTCCACCCATTTGTCCGAGGGCTCATGTTCTACTATGGCTTGGATTTCCACGATCTGGCCCCAAACTTCATCCTCAAAATCTCGACATTTATCTTGTGTGCGAGGCCTTCCTCCGCATCAAGCCCCACTTCGGCATATGGCTAAAGACCTTCAATGTCAAGCTGAAGGTAGTGGGCAGCCAGCAGGCAGAGTGCGGTGGCACCATGGTGGGCAAGATGCCCAACGTTATATGGCTTGAGGGCTCCTTCGTGGAAACCATCAAAGGGTGGCAATCGGGGTGGTTCTACATCACCAAGCCGTGTGACCCTGAATGGGCAGCGGCCCCCGAATTCCGATTTGGCATCCCCACATGGCTCACCTCCTGGAAAGAGAAGGGCCTGACATGGGGTAATTTGGAAGAGCTGATCGGACTCCAAACCTGTGTTCAAAACCTTGTGAACAAGAAGATCAAGCTCGTCAGCGTAGTCCAGGTCATGCTCATCCACCGGATCCTCCCGTGCCAACAACGGGCCTTCAACTTGTGGGACTTTGATCCGGCACAACACCAAACCTTGAGCAGTCTCTTCAAAACTATGTAGGAAGATGCCTGGAAGGTGCTGTTCAAGGGCGCCGAGGCTCCCGCATCCGCTACCGAAGATCGCGGATTCAGCTCGCAGCGTCAAGCCGGCTAGGTAAGCTATTTTACCCTTTACAGGACACTTGTTTTTCATAGTTTGACTCTATGCGGGATCTAAACTCCCTTACCTTTGTCAGGCCTGGCAGAAGAAGTCCGGGCAGGTTAACTGCTCGGCTCCCTTACCAGAAGACCCAATGGACGCCCGATTGACGGGGCTGCTGGTTCCGGCACCTCACGTGGTGCCAGAGAAGAAGGCCAAGAAGAAGGCCACGAGAACCCGAAAGAGTTCCTGGCGTCAGGTGGTATCGGACTCATCGTCTGATGACTCCGAGGCGGACTCCTCCCGTGAAGACGAGGAGGAGAAAAAAGAGGCCTCTCCCCCAGCGGGGGGAGAGAAGAAAAGGAAGGCCTCCCCAACTGGGGAGGCCGGAGGGTCCAAGAAGGGAAGGACCCTTCATCCGGACTACTCCACCAACGCCGACGACGGCAAAGAGGAGTGGCCACTGAGGGTCAACCCCCTGGCGACATCGTAAGTGTCCGGATACCAGAATAACTCATGGCATTTCGTTTGTCGCATAGAATCTCCTAACGCCGAATACAACCCTGCAGCCCGCCCAAGGACGGGCTCGACACTTCAACGAGCGGCTCCCTGGCTCCGTCGGACGTGAATAGCACTTCACTTCCGGCTGCCTCCTCTCCTCGCACTGCGGATGACGCCGAGGTGGGGTCCCAAAAGGGGCCCAGCTAGGAGGAGGAGGTCCCGGAGGTGCCGCAAGGCAACCTTTCGGACTTCGGGCACAAGGGGGATCAAACCCCGAAGGGTTCTGAGTCCGGCCCTGAGCCAGACTCCGCACCGGAACCTTCAGTGGTTCTGGAGTCCTGCAGGTGGCCCCTTCGTAAGAAGGGCGAGACTGCGACACCGGTGACCTCCGTCCAACCGGAGGCACCGGATAATTTGCTGGAGGCGCTTAACGGCGCCTCCATCGACGAGGAGCACCGCACAGTTATGAGTGTGGTGGTCCAGAAAGTTTAGTCCACCAAGAGCGGGATGACTGAAGCCTCTGCCAGCCTTCTAACAGGCTTTGAGGTATGTATTTAAGATATGTAAAAATATTACCGCATAGACAGTAGCCCCTGATGCTCAGTTTTGTGTTCGGAAAGAAAAGCCGAACTGAGGATCTAAAAAGATATATGCAGGAGTCTAACATAAACATGTCAATATGGGAATGCAGGCTGTGCTACTAACCTCTGCTGCACTGACTGCGGAGGTCAATGCATTGAAGCAGAGCCTTGAGCGGTCCGAGAACGAGCTCGGCCTTGCCAAGAAGTAGCTCGAGGACAAGGAAGGTAAGTAATACCTTATGGAAGTATATAAAAGATGTAGTTGCAAAAAATAATAGGAATAACATGAGAATTGTAGGGGCCACGAACGAGGTGGCAACCCTGAAGGAAGCGGTGTCCAAGTCCGAAAGCAATGCGGCCGCGGAACACACCGAGCGAGAGAAGCAGGAGGTGCTGGTGGCGGAGGTGCGGCAAGAGCTCCACGCTCTCGTGGAAAAACACAAGAGTTTGGAGCGTGACTCAAAGACTCGAGAGTCCGAGCTCGCCTCGGCTCTTGAGAGCGCCAAAGCCGCTAAGGCCGAAGCCCAAAAAGTCCTCTAGGAAATTGAGGAAATAAAGAAGATAGCGGCAGGTAAGGCATTCTTCATGCAAAGCAAGCACGTGAAAGTGAATTACTTGTTAATTACCCGAATCCGGAGCTCTCCAGGAGCATTCACAGATCTACCCCACAGTGTGTCTGACCAGCCGCATTCTACCGGGCCGAGGAGGGGAGCTCGACGGAGAAGGTGTTCTGGTCTCAGTATGTTGTGGCCGGACACCCGGTGCCCTTGAGTGACCAGCTGAAGCAGCTGGTCGAGCTCCATAAGGTGGCCGAACAGGCCATGAAGGGCCTCATAGTTCGGCTGTGGCCTAAAGAAGCCGTGCCTGGGAGCTACTTCGGGCTGGTGAGGCGGCTGGTGGACGCCTGTCCGTGGATTGAAGTCGTCAAGCGCTCCGTCTGCACTGAAGGTGCCCGTAGGGCCCTTGCCCGTGCTAAAGTGCACTGGGGCAAGATGGACGCTGAAAAGCTTGTGACAGACGCTCCACCGCTGGGCAGGGAGTATCGCACGCCCGAGATGTATTATGCGGGCATCCTGAAGGGTGCCCGCCTTATAGCGGGCGAATGCTCAAAAGATGTAATTTTTGAGTAAACTCGCATTTTTTATCCTGTACGCTTGAAAAGTTGTTCATATGCGCTAAGAAACACTTGTGAATTTAAAATATTGCCTTCTTTGCGGCTGTGTATTAAATTTGAGAGATGGCGAGTCATCGGCTTCTGCCCCCATGCCACGAGTGCTGGGGTGTTCGGGATAAACTTGAGCGCTCTTTTTCCCATTCTTGGGTCCTTCGAGGGAGGCGCTCAACGCAATGAACAAGGCAACCGGACTATAATGCTTGAACACTCTCACTTAGCCATAGAATTCTATAATTTTAAATTTCGGCGAAGCCCCTAGTATTCGGAAGACCGAATTCGGGGCGCTATCCACGCCTGGGTCAGACAAAATCCGACTCCTCGCTCTAAGCGGCATAAGTCTTTAGGGACTCAAAAAACCTCTCGAATAGCGACCGACTCTCGCCCTATCATGACGGTCAGTTTTAGCTTTCTCCACTGAGGTGCTCAACCCAGCTCAACCGAGGCACAATCGCAGTGGTTCTCCCAGCGCTACCTTAGCCGATATAACAGAACGTAAGGTACCAAAACATGGGAGCCGGGCAAACCCAACTATTGACCCAAGACATGATTCGGAGCCGATGCATATAATGCTATAAGTTTGGGGTGCCACACTTGTGTAAGTGTTCAGACTTATCACACCAGAGTTTGGGGGTACTTAAGCCCCTGGCGTATTTGGCCGTACCAAAGCGTATGGATGCAACATGTCATAAGTGAACATATATAAAAAGGAATGCAATAATAGGCAGAAGCTATGCTTTGTTTATTCAAAAAAGCTGCGGTGAAAGTAGAACGATAAAAATAGTGCGATAAGCAAGGGACGGGACTATTTGACATGTCTCCCTCCAGGAGAGAGCTGCAGGATGATATGTAAAGCAAGTATACTGCTCGTTATAGAGACCACCTATACACTCGACGTAGCTTTCTGCTTCCCTGGCTGCCGGACAGGGCTTCTTGATAAAGGAGTGCTGAAAGTAAGAAAAAGGAATTACACAATTGGGAGCCCCTGGTGCGGTTGAGCCGTCCTCTGGGCCTGCCGTGGTCATGCCCCTCCCCCAATGCCCATGGTATTTCCAGAGCATAGTTATGTACGCGTAGTACTTGTTTTGCCGTTTCGCAAGGGCTGGGGTTGGGGCCGCATTGCTACGCATGCTCG
This sequence comes from Triticum timopheevii, assembly GCA_963921465.1. Taxonomy (NCBI): domain Eukaryota; kingdom Viridiplantae; phylum Streptophyta; class Magnoliopsida; order Poales; family Poaceae; genus Triticum; species Triticum timopheevii. The sequence continues at coordinate 307,672,516 of OY997262.1, read as the reverse complement.
GAATGTGCCAGGCGGTCTTGATGTAGGTTACTCCGGGCGCGCTTGACAGTGTCCGGACGTTTAATAGCCGGACTCGAGAATTGCCTTAAGAGGCTGCTTTGTACTACTGCCGCGAGGGCCACTGTATGCTCCTCCGTTCGGAGGGAGCACTCGGTGTTTCCATTGAACGTAATGACTCCTCGAGAGCCTGGCATCTTGAGCTTGAGGTATGCATAGTGCGACACCACATTGAACTTTGCAAATGCGGTTCATCCGAGCAGTGCGTGATAGCCGCCGCGGAACGGGACTATGTCGAAGATTAATTCCTCGCTTCGGAAGTTATCCGGTGATCCGAAGACCACTTCAAGTGTATTTGAGCCTGTACAGTTGGCCTCTACACCTGGTATGATGCCTTTGAAGGTCGTCTTTGTGGGTTTAATCCTTGAAGGGTCTATGCCCATTTTGTGCACTGTATCCTGATAAAGCAGGTTCAGGCTGCTGCCGCCGTCCATCAGGACTCTAGTGAGGTGAAATCCGTCAACGATTGGGTCTAGAACCAATGCGGCGAATCCGCCATGGCGGATACTAGTGGGGTGGTCCCTTCGATCAAAAGTGATTGGACAGGAGGACCACGGATTGAACTTTGGGGCGACTAGCTCCATCGCATATACGTCCCTTAGTGCATGCTTCCGCTCCCTTTTGGGTATGTGGGTTGCGTATATCATGTTCACTGTCCGCACTTGTGGGGGGAAGCCCTTCTGTCCTCTATTGTTCGGCGGCCGGGGCTCCTCCTCGTCATTGCTGTGCAGCCCCTTGTCATTGTTTTCGGCATTTAACTTGCCTGCCTGCTTGAACATCCAACAATCCCTATTGGTGTGATTGGCTGGCTTTTCTGGGGTGCCGTGTATCTGGCACGAGTGATCGAGTATTCGGTCCAAATTGGACGGGCCCGGAGTATTTCTTTTGAATGGCTTTTTCCGCTTACCGGGTTTAGAGCCTCTGAATCCGGCATTGACTGCCGTATCTTCAGCATTATTGCCATTAACTCTGCGCTTGTGCTTGTTGCGACGCGACCTATCGTTGCTGTCCTTGGTATCCGAACTACCAAGGCTCTTGTTCATGTTGTTACTACGAGCTAGCAAGCTGTCCTCTCCCGTGCAAAAGCGGGTCATGAGTGTTGTGAGTGCTGCCATGGATTTCGGCTTTTCCTGTCCTAGGTGCCGGGAAAGCCACTCGTCGCGGATGTTATGTTTGAAGGCTGCAAGGGCCTGTGCATCTGGACAGTCGACGATTTGATTTTTCTTGGTTAGGAACCATGTCCAGAATTGTCTGGCCGATTCTTCTGGCTGCTGAATTATGTGCCTTATGTCATCGGCGTCTGGTGGTCGCACATAAGTGCCCTAGAAATTGTCGAGGAATGCGGCTTCCAGGTCTTCCCAACAACCAATTGACTCTACTGGCAAGCTGTTAAGCCAATGCCGAGCTGGCCCTTTAAGCTTGAGTGGGAGGTATTTGATGGCGTGTAGATCATCACCACGGGCCATGTGGATATGAAGGAGGTAGTCCTCGATCCAGACCGCAGGATCTGTTGTGCCATCGTATGATTCAATATTTACGGGTTTGAAACCCTCAGGGATTTGATGATCCATCACTTCGTCTGTGAAGCATAGTGGGTGTGCGGCGCCTCTATATTGGGCTATATCACGACGCAGCTCAAATGAGCTGTGTCTACTATGTTCAGCCCGGCCGGAATTGCCATGTCCGGTGTGATGGTTATCATCACGTATTGTGGGGCACCCACGCGATCCATAGATCGATCTTGTTTGCCATGCCTTGTCCTCCAATATATCCTGCAGGTCTGGCGCATTTCCCCGTGCCTTGGTATTTTTTGAGTGGCGCCGGGGTGCGGCTTGAGTGGAGGGCCGAGAGGCCTCTCTGTCGCGGCCACAAGGTGGCCGGTCGGCCGTATCATGCGCTGGTGATGTAGGTTTAGGTGCTTCCTTCTCTAATCGGGGTAGCGGTCTGCGTTTTGGGTAGTTCTTGGAGGGGCGTTCGAGTTCATACTCTTCGACCGTGAGGACTTCAGTCCATCTGTCGGCTAGCAAGTCTTGGTTAGCTCTAAGCTGTTGCTGCTTTTTCTTGAGGCTGCTTGCCATGGCTATAAGCCTGCGTTTGAAACGCTCTTGTTCGACGGGATCCTCAGGCACGACAAATTCATCGTCGTCGAGGCTTGCCTCATCTTCGGAGGGAGGCATGTAATTATCATCTTCTACCTCTCTGCCTGCCGCTCTCTCATGAGGGCTGGCTTCTCCATCCTCCCACACTGAATCCTGCTGGAGGGAGTTGTCTTTGGCACTGTCCGGGGTGTTATTGTCTCCCGTGCCAGAATCACCGTATTTGTTGTGGTGGGATTTAGAGCGGTGCCGCTGATGCCGGCGCTTAGGCTGTTTCTTGGAGGGGTCATCCTCCATTGTTCCATCGCCATTCCCATCTTTTAGGATGTCCACCATGTAAATGTCGTATGACGGGGTGGCCTTCCAGTGCCCTGTAGGCGCAGGTTCTTGGTCGTCTCCTGCATCGTCGTCCATACCTTCAATGTCTTCGGAGTCGAAGTCGAGCATGTCGGTTAGGTGATCGACAGTGGCTACGAAGTGGGTGGTGGGTGGGCTTTGAATTTCTTCGTCATCCGCATCCCAACTGTCCTGACCATAATCCGGCCAGGGCTCTCCAGATAAAGAGAGAAACTTTAACGAATTCAGGATGTCGCCAACGGGCGAGCACTGAAAGATGTCCGCAGCAGTGAACTCCATGATCGGCGCCCAATCGGATTCGATTGGCAAGGGTGCGGAAGGTTCGGAGTCCGGAGAGGAGTCCGACACCTTGGAGTCGCGAGCTTCACAAAGGACAGGGTTCATGTTCGGCTCAATCGCCGTAGGGATAGCAGCCCCCGAGGCGGTGTCCAGCCACCCATCCTCGATCGGCGCAGTCGGCTCTGAGCTAAGGGTCGGAGCGGACACTTGTGCGGCCTCCAGGGCACTGTCCGGTAGCAGAGCTAGATCATGCCCATTGTGACAGTGCGACGCGCTTGGCTGTGGCTCGAACCCGTCGAAGATCAAGTCTCCGCGGACGTCAGCCGTATGGTTCAAACTTCCAAATCTGACCTGATGGCCAGGGGCGTAGCTTTCAATCTGCTCCAGATGGCCAAGCGAATTGGCCCGCAGTGCAAAGCCGCCGAATACGAAGATCTGTCTAGGGAGAAAAGTCTCACCCTAGACCACATCGTTGTTGATGATCGGAGGAGCCATCGGGCCTAAAGATGACGACACAGAGGAACTCTCAATGAAAGCACCAATGTCGGTGTCAAAACCGGCGGATCTCGGGTAGGGGGTCCCGAACTGTGCGTCTAGGCGGATGGTAATAGGAGACAAGGGACACGATGTTTTTACCCAGGTTCGGGCCCTCTCGATGGAGGTAAAAGCCTACTCCTGCTTGATTGATATTGATGATATGGGTAGTACAAGAGTAGATCTACCACGAGATCAGAGAGGCTAAACCCTAGAAGCTAGCCTATGGTATGATTGTTGTTTGTCCTACGGACTAAAACCCTCCGGTTTATATAGGCACCGAAGAGGGTTAGGGTTACACAGAGTCGGTTACAATGGTAGGAGATCTACATATCCGTATCGCCAAGCTTGCCTTCCACGCCAAGGAAAGTCCCATCCGGACACAGGACGAAGTCTTCAATCTTGTATCTTCATAGTCCAGGAGTCTAGCCAAAGGCTATAGTCCGGCCATCCGGACACCCCTTAATCCAGGACTCCCTCACATACTATATCGAGCGGGGAGGAGTGTGCGAGTACGAGAATGATGAAAAGAGTGGTGGGAGTGAGGCATGAATGATGACAAGAGAAGAGGGGAAGCTTGTGTTTGTTCTAGGCACACCTGGCTAGAGAGGCATATCGATTGATGTGTGCCGTAAAGGAGCTGGGGGTCCTACACACACCATGGGTGAATGACCTAAAGTGAAAAGACGAATTTGCACGATGGAGCTAGAGAATGCTGAGGGACGGTGAGAGGGATGCGGGCGTGTGCATGCACAAGAGAAAGTTAGCGCTAGCTACAAAGATAAGAGGGTTGTGTCGGTGTAAAAGACGAATAGAGATCATATATACTTCATTATAAAAAGCGAATTCAGATATTTGAAGAATTTATCATAGTGTTTTAAACAGACGCACGTGTGAATATATATAACAATGATACACATGGTGTGTTTATGAACATGTTATACTACATTTAATATATTTTATCTCTACTTTTATAAAAAAACGGAGTTGTTGATGATGGTGTGCCTGCCATCCTGCATTATAGGCCATCCGATTTATATCTGGCGGATAGCAAGGAAACTATGATGGTTGAAGTTGGCAACAATCATGATTGTAGATTCTTATTGAAGTAGAGAAACGAATTCAAATTTAGTTCGAATTGCAGCGGTAGTATAGACATTTGGAATGCACTAAAATGTTGGTATGAGTAGGTTACATGCATTATACAGCAAGCGAAATTTTTTAATCAGGCATAACATGGATTCATACTCCCTCCTTCCATTTATATAGGGCGTAATGAGATTTTTAAGATCGCCTTTGACTATTGACAAGATTTATAGTACATGACATGCACAATGTGAAAATTATATCATTGAAAGAACCTTTCACAAACGAAGTTAACGGTGTGCTTTGTGTAAGTTGCATGTCATATATCATTGCTCTAATATTTGGTCAAAGTTAGCATCGAAAAACGCATTAGGCCCTATATAGATGGAAGGAGGGAGTAGCTTTGAATAGCATTTGTATAGTAGAACGGGGCAAGACTCTCTCTTTGTGTGGTGTGAATAGTTTTATTTTTTTTTGTTTTCTTTTTGGTTGAGGGAAGTGCGAATTGATTTGGTACGTACAAGTACAATATTACTACACGTTAGGCTTGTCCCTAAAATACAACCCGCGTCTTGTTATATCCCGAAAATTCAGATATCGTGCTCCCAAAACTGGCGCCTTCACAACCCACGCCTTGCTATCCCAAAATTACAACGCGCGCGAAAACTCCCTCCAACTGCCAAATCCCGACACGCGAAATCCCCCTTCTAACCCTAAGCCGAAAGGGCCGCTAGTTCAAATTGGTGGGGGGTACTTTTGTAACACACCCTACATTTTGGACAAGCGCATCCCTAAGTCATGCTTCACCCCCTCCCATTGCCCCCTTTTCGCCATTCAAAATCCCAGGACGCCATAACCTCTCTGCTCCAGCCGCGAAACCCCACACTCCTCCACCCCCTACGTCACCACTGCCCATCCGGAGCCTCTTCCCCGACGATGTCGTCCACCACAACAGCTCGACATCCCTCGTCCACCTCCCCGGATGAGGATCCGTCGTCCATCTCGCCGTCCCGCCGGTTCAGCCGCCCCGTCCTCCACCTCCAAGGAGCTGCTCCGATGGTCGCCTCGTCTATCGCGGCTGCTCCATCCCCACAGCGCCGCCTTAACCTGCTCCACCGGAACCGCAACATCCTCACCGACTCCTCGGACGAAGCCGAGGCCTACTCGGCGCCACCAAAGAGGTTGTACACTCATCGCATCGCACCTTCTCCTTAACTCGACCTCCCGTCACCGACGGTGCTGCATCTTGCACCCCCATGGAGCGGCTACCTTGAAGCCGGCGCCGCGTGCGACATCTCCACGGCGGATCTCCTCCAGTGTGAGGCCCCTTCGGCGGCGGCATCCATACCAGCCGGATCTGCTGCTGCTGCTCCAGCTCTTGCTCGCTCGCTCACGCTGCTGCTCCGGCTCTCGCTCGATCCCTTGCTCGCCCAGCTGCTGCTGCTGCTCTCCCCTCGCTCATGCTGCTGCTCTCCTCCGATTAAGCCACACTTCAGTCGACTAAATCGACTTTTGGGTCAGTCAATTTTCAGGGGTTGGGGGGCTCGCCGGAGTTAAGGAAGAACCACCCGCAGCGGGGACATGGGCTCGCCGGAGAGGTACCCTACTATCTATCTTAGGGTTCAGGGTGGGGGGGCCTAGAGGGCTGGCCGGGGCGGCGGTGGCGAGTTGTTTCGGGGCGGCGAGGCGGCGCTGGGGCCGACGGTTCGGCCGGTGGTGGTTGGCGGCTCAGGGGGGTGCAGGTTGAAGATGAACTGCAGTCCCTCCCTAAACTACATGTCAAGTGCCTCTCTTCTAACATTGCATTCAGTTTCGACAGTAAATTTCAGTTTCGACAGTTAAGTTCAGAGTCAACAGTTTTTACCTCATGTGTTGTAGTCAAGTGGTTTTTGGTGATGTTAATTTTACATCCATTTTACATCATCTATTGGAGATGCTATTAGAATCCCACTTGAGATTGATGATGTCTGTCTTGTGCTGCTTCAGCCTTGACGTCTTACGGCTCACCGGAGCTACTCCAACGACAGAACGATCCATCACAATAGAGCAGTGCCCTGGACGCCGTCTACAGATTCCTCAGATCTTCCTCCACACCTCCGGCAGCCACCTCTGCCTCAACTGCTTCAGCGACCAACCCAATGATGCTGAGTTCGACACGGCTACGACAAAGAGGTTGTACACTTGTTGCATCAGTTATTACTATACATTCACGTCGATCCGTTAGGGCTATTTTGGTTCAACGGAAAAACATCGATCCACTGGTCGTTACCATCATTCTAAATTTCTGCATGCTCTCCTTACATAATCTCACCATATTTTTTTGTATGCATGTCAGATATTGTACACAGTCATGCTGAACATGTAGAGAAAAAGAGAAGAGTTTCGCGCGGCAATAAAATGTCATGCAGACATCGCTCCATGGTGGGTTCAATGGCAAACCCTCCCCACCCCTCTCCAGATTGTAATCCAGAGGAAGATATCTGTTCCGAGGCGGATTCAGACGCCGCTGACCACTCCTATTTACCCCCAAGGTGTTTGCTCTACCTTGGCATGATGATGTTAGTCATATCATGCATATGTTGCCTTGCAGTGCCTACTTTTGACATCATATATGTCATCTGCTTAGTTTAGACATGTTCTATAATGCCACCTGTTTAGTTTCTATATCATATATGGGAATTATGCAGTCTCATGTCTTTTAGCCAGCCATAATATATGTGAAATTTGCAATGCCATCCTGTTTAACCAGGCATCGTATATTTGAATGTTATCTTGCCCATCCTTTTCTTCATTACATTTCCATTTGTCGACAATGTTTGTACATTAAACTACTCTTCCTGTGAATCAGCCATTTGGGTGGGAGATGGAAAAATCTGGAGTGAAAACAAGGCCTTCAGAGCAGACATTGCTACCTGTCGAAGCAGATCTCTTGTTGGGTCCCGATAGCTCCTCAGAGATGGATTCAGAGACAGATGACCAGTCCTATTCCCCCACTGAGGTGTATGCTCTAACTTGGCATGGTTATACTTCTCATATCATGCATACGGTGTCTTGCATTGCATAGTTTAGACATCATATACACAATATTCAACACCATGTTCTTAGTTCAGACATCATATCAAATGCCCTCTGTTTAGCATATAAATCACATATGTGAATTAAATGATGCGATCCTGATTACTTAGATAACATGTAGGTGAATTATGTCATGCGATCCTGTTTAGTTATTCATCATATCTTTGAATTATGTTATGCTATGCTATCCAGTTTAGATAGACATCATATATGTGAAATTATGTCATGCTATCCATTTTAGTTAAACAATATACATGTCAACTATTCCATGCCCTCTTTTTTCCACACTATCTATTGCATCTGCCTCTCATACAATGTCTATACATTCAACTATGTTTCCTGTTTATCAGCCATTTGAATTGGAGCGGGTGATGCTAGTATCTAGCGGAATAAAAACACGGTCTTCGAATAAAACAGTGCTACCTCTTGGTGGAGATAGCACCGTGGTTGTACATGCACAAGAACCAGCCCCACCACACATAACCCAAACTCCCGCAGATTGTACCCCTACTTCGATGGATAGAGAACCAGCTTCACCCAATCTAACCCCAACCCCAGCCGATAGTAACCTAGTTCCTGTTGACACAGCACCATCTCCACCACAGAGCTCCCAAAGAAGAGCAGTTAGTAAGGCAGCTCCAGTGCCCAAAGGGCCAGTACTATCACGATGAACCCCAACTCCACCAGTTAGTATGCCTATTCCTGTGGAGGAAGCACAACCACCCAGTCATAGTTTAGCATCTATCGCATTTGATGTTGTTAAATCGTATGTGCATATCTTCCCATCTTGGAAATATTATACTGAAGATGAAGGAAAATGCCAGTTGCAGGTGTTTGTCCAGGAGTTATGTGTAAGTAATGTTATTCATGGCAATTACTTTGCTTTGTCCCATACATCCTACCTCCATGATGGTTATAATACATCAAAATTTCCCATTTTTCTCTATAGAGAAGGACCGATTTGGAAACTCAGGATGAGGTAAACTGTGCTAATACCTCTGCTATCTTCAAGAATGCTTGGTGGCAGTATCGGAATTACCTGAAGAAAACGTACTTCACCGGCAAAGAAACTCATCAAATTCCCTTACATTCTCCTGAGACACATTTACTGGATGATGACTGGGAACGCCTTGTTCTGTACTGGTCCCGAACCAAGAATGTGGTAAGGTCTATGAGCTCATTTTCTATTTTAAGTATATTATTCTTGCGTCTTACTGTACTCTGTTCATGTAGAACAAGTGCCTAAACCTGAAGAACAATTGTTCTAATTTAAGATTCAATTGCTATCATAGTTCAAAAAAGCACTAGGAGTTAATTGTGCGTTTTGCCACCACCTTGCGCTTTACTGACCAAAGCGCATGCTTATGCGCAGTTATGCACAGATTATGCGTAGTTATGCGCAATGCGTTTTGCCAACGTCTAGAGCCTAGGCGCGCTTAAGCGCTCGCTTAGGCGCGCCTTTTTTAACTATGATTGCTTTGCTCTTGTATTACTGTATTTACTCATACAAACTTATTTTTAAATTGAAGGATCCAATCGAAACTCCAATGGCACAGCAGGTATGTTCACACATGTTTCTTTAACAGGTTTGCTCTTATCAATAGCTCTGTTGATTTCAATTTCAATTGTGTATACAGTTGACTTTCATATCATGCACATTACTAGCATCACAACAGAGTCAATAGTGTTGTTGTACATGTAGACCCGTGGTACCCATCTGAAATCTTGTTGTGCTGTGTAGTTTCCCACGCTTTGTATTCTTTCACTACTGCTTTGTCTTGAACTGATATGATTTGAACCGTGTCTCTATTTTGATTTGGCAAGACAATGCAGTGACCATAGGACATAGATATATGTTTGTTTGATGCTTTTATTATGTACTAGTACTTGGCAATAGAAGACTTGGTAGTTTAATCCTGTCCACCTTACTAATGAACTGGTTCACCGAAATGAGTTTCATATACTAGTACATGCTAAACTTGTTATGTATCTGCTTGTTTCTTCTTTTAGAATGCTGACAGAATATCGGGGAGGAGTGCCTTATTAAGCAATGGTAAAGGAAGTAATGCAGATAAGGTTCAGGATAGTGACACGTCCTTGTTGGTCTCCAACAAAGCTGATAAAACAGCTAAGGGAGACTATCTTGAAGACAACGAGACAACCCCAAAGTATTATCTTGGTTTAGTGTTCAAGTTACTGGCCACTACCGCTTGCACAAGCTATTCAAACTCACAGTCTGAATCAGTTCGGTTTCTTGAGTCTCAACTACAAGCTGAAAGACATCAATCAGCTGTGCTGCGACAAGAAGTGGAAGGACTACGGAAATCCCTGGAGCATTCAGATGCATACTTTCTGGTGCAACAACAAGCATTGGAGGATTTTAGCACCAAACAGGACAAAGCTAATCAGCTTGCTAAGCTTATTGCCAGCATGGTGGATACCCAAGATAATGTTTCTTGAGTTCTTCTGAAGTTGTTTCAGTTATGCTCTTGTTTTGCTGCCGCATTTATTTGCACCGGTGGCCAATTTTGACGGCCAGTGTATGTAATATGCTCCTTTGTTCCCTATATTTGCACTGGTGGCGAACTTTGATGCCCAGTGGATGTAATATGTGTAATAGCGGTAATAGGCTAGCGTTAATTGCTTGCTTATTTATTTCCTTATTGTCTTGTTTAGTTGTTTGCTTGTAGTCACTGCAGTTCTTTTTCTGTGTTTTTCTAGTGGCCACAATAATCTATTTTTGGTAACTAGGCCAAAATAATCATGGAAACACACGGACTGTTGTAACCATGGGCCTCCCACAGGCCGTATGATCCATGGGCCTTCGTCCGGCCGTAGGATCCATTGGCCTTCTATACGGGACGTAGGATCCACCGGCCTTCTATATGGGCCTTAGGGTCCATGGGCCTTCTACGGGCCGTAGGGTCTATGGGCCTTCTACGGGCCGTACAATCCATAGGCCTTCTGTCGGTGTTCTGGGAACGGGGGTCCCCAGACTTGCTTGCCTGCGGCCGCGGCGTGGCTCAAAGGGGGGCCCAGCACGGCCCATCTTCATCAACACAAGCTCAAGACCCTCGCGAGGGGCCAAGCCTTGCGGGGCGGACGACAAGGAGCTTCCTTAGGCACGGCCTCATCAGGCTGGCTCACGAGGAGGCGGAGAGTTCAAGGCGGGGTACCTCGCGAGGTGCCCATGACGCAAGCCATGACGACCAAGGGCGCCAGTCGGGCGCCAGCCCGCGCAGTGTCCTCCTTTCCTCTTTGGTGCAAAGGGAGCAAGCGCAGGTGAGAGCATCAAGCAAAGGCATCCGTTTCGGTGCAACAAGACCAAGACCAGCCCAACGGCAGGAAGGAAGTCATTGTGGAGCCCAAGCAAGCATCACCACCAGAGCCTTTGACAGGCGAGGACCAACTTTAGTCAGGATAAGTGTACTAGATGTTCCCCTTCAAAATGGCCAATTGTTGGCGCCCTTCCCGCTCAATATTTAGGGAGAGGCCCAGGGCCTTTGCCTATAAATAGGACTAGCCACCCCAGGGTAGAGTGATCGGAACCTGACCTTGGATCCAAACCCTAGCCAAGAAACCAGTAGATAGAGCGGCTGAACACCTTCTAGTAGTTCATCGCCCCAACCAAGAACAGACCCTCACGAGGCTGTTCTTCCTTGTATTGTTCATCATCAGCCCAAGAGGCAATCCACCACACCACACACTGGAGTAGGGTATTACACCACAATGGTGGCCTGAACCAGTATAAACTCTGTGTCTCTTGTGTTGTTTCTTCCGTAGTTTAGATCCTAGCGAGGCGGCAAGGAACGGGTAGGTAGAGGGCGAAATCTCCGCGCGCACCCCAGTGTTCCAACCTCAAGGGTCTGCCGGAACCCTAAATCCGACATTTGGCGCGCCAGGTAGGGGTGCACCGGAATTCATCTTCCGTCGCCCTGTTCTTCTCCGACCATCGCATCCATGTCTGACGCTCGTCGGGCCCGCGCCGAGCGCCGAGCCGCCCTCGCTCCCCGCGTCGCCCAGACGGCTCCCGTCGACGGACGCCCTCGCCGTTCCCCGTCGCCTGCCGCCAATGCCGCCACCGGCCCGGCGGGGAACGAGCAGCAAGCATCGCCCCGGCATCCCTCCGTGGCCTCTTGGGAAAAGCCACGCGGCCTCTTCCTCACCCACCGCGCCGCACCGGCTTCCCCGGTCGTCGTGGCCCTCCTGGGCGGCTCGCAGGCACCGCCCTCCAGTCACCACGTCAAGCCATTCGTCCGCCAGGTCGGCGCCGCCTCCACGTGGCAGGGTGCTCCCCCGAACCAGTCAGGGCCATCGGCCAGGCTGGCCTTCAGCTCGGAGGACCACCCCTCCAACTCGGCCTGCTCGGGTGCGCTCCCCATGCTCTGCACCCCCACCATCTGCCAGGTGGCTGTCACCAGGACTCTCATCGACGGCAGCACGGGCCTCAGCGTGCTCTCAGTTGAGGCCTTCAACCTCCTCTGCATACCCCGGGAGCGGCTGCAGCCCAGCCGGCCCTTCTCGGGCGTCGGGGGCGGATCATCCAGCTCCTTGGGACAGATCTATCTCCCAGTAACCTTCGGCACCTACGACAATTTCCGCACGGAGCTAGTCGATTTCGACATCTCCCCCATCGGCCTCTCCTACAACGCCATCCTCGGCTATCCAGCACTGGCCCAATTCATGGTCGCAACTCACCCGGCGTACAACCTCATGAAGATTCCTAGGAGCAACGGTGTCCTCACCGTGCCCGGGGACAACGGAGATGCGCTGCGAGTACTCAAGATCGCCTTCAAGACGGCAGCGGCGGCACGGCCCTCCGACGCAGAAACCCACAAGCCCAAGGGGGCTGCGCCAACCAAGAAGAAGTAGTTGTTCACCCAAGACAAGGCAGAAACCAAGCAGATATCTGTCGACGAGGACGGGTCCACTGACACCACTTTCACCATAGGCGCCAACCTTGAGCCCGAGCAGGAGGAAGCCCTGGTCAGGTTCCTACGCGCACACAAGAAGGTATTCGCTTGGGAGCCTGATCAGTTGGCGGGGATCCCTAGGGGTGTGATCGAGCATCACCTCAACGTGTGCCCCAACATGCGCCCCGTGAAGCAGAAAGCGAGGTGGCATTCCACCAAAAAGCAGGCCTTCATCGTCCAGGAGACCCGCAAGCTAGAAGCCGCTGGGGTCATTCGCGAGGTCCGATATCCAGATTGGTTGGCCAACCCAGTTGTTGTGCCAAAGAAGGGAGGGAAGGAGCGCATGTGTGTCGACTTCACCAACCTCAACAAAGCGTGCCCGCAAGATCCGTTCCCGCTCCCCCGCATCGATCAGATCATCGATTCCACCGCAGAGTGCGACCTATTATGCTTTTTTGATGCCTTCTCAGGGTATCATCAGATCAAGATGGCGGTGGAAGACGTAGAGAAGACGGCCTTCCTGACCCCGTGTGGGGTGTACTGCTATACCTGCATGCCATTCGGACTGAACGCGGGCGCAACCTTTCAGCGGCTCATGCACATCACCTTAGGCCCGCAGCTCGGGACGAATGTGGAAGCTTACGTCGACGGCATTGTGGTGAAGTCTCGCGAGGCCAAGACCCTGATACAGGACCTGGAGGAAACCTTCGCGAGCCTCGACGCAGTGAACCTGCGGCTCAACCCGGAGAAGTGTGTGTTTGGAGTCCCCTCAGGCAAGCTCTTGGGTTTCCTCGTATCCCACAGAGGCATCGAGGGAAACCCGGAAAAGGTCAAGGCGGTCGAGGACATGAGCCCGCCAAAGACCCTCAGGGAAATGAAGAAGCTCACCGGGCGCGTGACCGCGCTAGGGCGCTTCATCTCCAAGTTGGGGGAGCGAGCGCTGCCTTTCTTCCAGCTGATGAAGAGAAAGGGGCCCTTTGAATGGACTGAAGAGGCCGACAAGGCGTTCCAAGATCTCAAGAGATACCTAACTAGCCCTCCTGTGATGGTGGCTCCACGCCCTCAGGAGCCCCTGGTGCTCTACCTCGCTGCTACTCCCTATTCCGCCAGCGCAGCCCTGGTGGCAGTTAGGGAGGAGCGCCGGACCAAAGCCGTGGCAGCTACCCGGGTCAAGGCAAAGCAGGGTCAAGGAGGACTCGCAGAAACCACAGCCGCGGCTGAGGAGGATCAGCCGCCGCAGGGGAGCGTTTTGGGAACGGAAGAGGCCCCTCCCCCAGACGACCAGCTTCCGGAGGCTCCATTGTGTCAGGAGGAGCCACGTCCTCCGGAGGACGCCACCAGCACTGACACTCCAAGCCTTGTCGAGCACCCAGTGTACTTCGTCAGCACGGTGTTGCGGGATGCGAGGGCACGGTACCCCATGCCGCAGAAACTCCTCCTCGTGCTACTGGTGGCCTCGCGCAAGCTACGACACTACTTTCAGGGTCACCCTATCAAGGTTGTCTCAGTGTACCCCTTGGAAAGGGTGCTTAGGAGCCCTAACTCAGCCGAAAGGGTCGCTGAGTGGAACATTAAACTGCAAGCATTTCAGCTCGAATTCAGCACGACCAGAGTCATCAAGGGGGCTGCATTAGCGGATTTTGTGGCCGAATGGACGGAGGCACCGGACCTCAAGGCCGACGAGGATCGATTCCTCTCCCCGGGAATCGAGGCGCCAGAAGGCTGGGTCATGTACTTCAACGGGGCGTTCTCCAGGCATGGCGCTGGGCCCGGAGCGGTGCTCATATCTCCCACTCAACACAAGCTCTATTACGCTGTGCAGCTCTGTTTCCAGCAAGGTTAAAAGGTCTCCAACAACATAGCGGAGTATGAAGGGATGATAGCAGGCTTGAAGGCCGCAGCTGCCTTAGGGGTGAAGCGCCTGACCATCAAGGGCGATTCGCAACTCCTCGTCAATTTCTCCAACAAGGTATACGAGCCAAGAGATGAGCACATGGAAGCCTACCTTGCGGGGGTCCGCAGGATGGAGAAGCAGTTCTGAGGGTTGGAGCTACAGCATGTACCCCGTGGCACCAATCAAGAGGCCGATGACATCGCCAAACGAGCCTCCAGGCGGTTACCTCAGGAGCCTGGCGTCTTCGAGGAACGGCTCTTCAAGCCCTCGGCCAAGCCATCATTATCAAACGCGGCGCAGCCTCGGGAGGAGCTCCCCCAGCCACCTGCCTCGGGAGCCCTGGTTTGTGGCCCGGCCTCAGGAGCACGCCTGCTCCTGACGATGGAGCCTCAGGAGGGGTGCTGGATCACAGAGCTCCAGAGCTACTTAACACAAGGGACCCTGCCAGAGAAGGATGAGGAAGCAGAGCGTGTGGCACGGCAAGCTATAACGTACTGCATCAGGGGTGGAGAGCTCTATCGGAAACGACCAAACAATGTGTCCCTACGCTGCATCTCCAGGGAGCAAGGGAAGGAGCTGCTGGCAGACATACATGGTGGGGACTGTGGGCATCATTCATCATCGTGGACCCTCGTCGGCAAGGCGTTCTGCAGCTGTTTCTATTGGCCTACTGTGCTCAATGACGCTGTCGAACTAGTGAAGGCTTGCGAAGCCTGCCAATTCCATGCCAAGTAGATTCATCAGCTGGCCGGAGGCCTGCAAACTATACCCCTCACGTGGCCATTCGCAGTCTGGGGGCTGGATATCTTGGGCCCGTTTCCTTAGGCGCCAGGGGGCTATCGCTACCTCTACATCGCCGTGGACAAGTTCACCAAGTGGGCTGAAGTAGAGGCCATCCGCACCATCCTTGCTGGTTCTGCGGTCAAGTTCATCAAGGGCATCGTCAGCCGGTTCGGGGTGCCGAACCGCATCATCACTGACAACGGTTCGCAATACACCAGTAACCTCTTCAAAACATACTGTGCTAACCTTGGAACGCAGATATGCTACGCTTCCGTGGCGCATCCCTGAAGCAACGGCCAGGCCGAGCAGGCCAACGCAGAAGTCCTGAGGGGCCTCAAGACCAGAACATTCAAGAAGAAACTGGAGGCCTGCGCCAGAGGTTGATACGATGAGCTTCAGTCCGTGTTGTGGTCCATCCGCACAACCGCGACCAAGCCGACCGAGGAGACCCCGTTCTTCCTGGTCTACAGAGCCGAAGCGCTCCTCCCTCACGAGGTCAGGCGTCGTTCCGCACGGGTCCTGGCGTTCGATGAGGCGCAGCAGGACGCCATGCGGGGGATGGACCTCGTGCTGGGGGAGGAGCGTCGACGAGAAGCCGCGCTGCGAGTGTTAAGGTACCAACAAGCACTGCAGCGATACCACTGCCGCAACATCCGCCCCAGAACTCTTGAGGTAGGGGACCTCGTACTCCGGAGGGTTCTCTCCAGGGAGGGACTGCATAAGCTCTCTCCCATGTGGGAGGGCCCGTTCAAGGTTGTAAATGTTTCCAGGCCCTGCTCTGCGCGCTTGGAGACTCAGGAGGGGGGACCTGTCCAGAACGCGTGGAACATCCAGCACCTCCGGAGGTTTTAGCCCTAAAAAGGCCCAGAGCCTGTGAAGAAGGCGAATGCCTGTGAAGCTCATCTTTTTGGAAAAGGCCCAGAGCCTGTGAAGAAGGCGAATGCCTGTGAAGATCATCTTTTTGGAAAAGGCCTAGAGCCTGTGAAGAAGGCGAATGCCTGTGAAGATCATCTTTTTGGAAAAGGCCCAGAGCCTGTGAAGAAGGCGAATGCCTGTGAAGATCATCTTTTTGGAAAAATCCCAGAGCCTATGAAGAAGGCGAATGCCTGTGAAGATCCAAGCAGAAGAATGAAGAATGTCCACCGAGACGAGAATTCACCGGTTGAGATAATTGACAAAAGACTGAAGAGGCTCCACACGAATGAAATTGATGCTCGAAAAGGACTCAGGTTCTGGGAAGAAGAGGGTGGGAGGGTGGGAAAACAAAGGCAACTTGGAAAGGGAATCGACGGATATCTTGAAGAGAAAACACCAGTTGAAATCATTGAGGAAAGAAAGCAAAGACTTCACACGAGTATGATGGATACTCGATTACAGACTCCAGATTCGAGAAGAAGAAGGGAGGGCGGGTGGGAAAAACAAGGAAACCTTCGGACAGGGAAACAACATCGATCAAAAATAGTTGAGGATTGATCTCGCGAAAGACAAAGAGGTTTGAGTCGACTTGACGAGAGATGCACCGGATAAAAGAGGTTGGACAACTCACGAAAATAACCACGTGATCCTAAAGAAAAAATTTGAACGGGAAGAGGAGTAATTCAAAACACCTACGTCAAGATTCCTCACCAGAGCGACAAAGGGGCAGAGGAGTAAAAAGAATTCCTACTCTCCGATATAACTAGACTCCGAAAATAGTTTTCTTCTAGACTCAACAACGGCCAAACTACACGATCAATCAAGGGGGGCTCCTAGGGTCGGTCGAGGCTCTGATACCAACTTGTCATGCCCAAGATGCGACCCTATCCTAATGGAACTCAAAGGTCCCACCAAGGATAGAAGCGCATCTTGAAGACGCTTTTGCAATGTGGATATCATTACATCAACATTACATAATACATAGGGATACATACATAAGGCATACAATGCCACACGAATACAACATCATCTTACATAAGGGCACCATCCGACTACGGATGAAACACAAACAGAAACTCAAACGACATCGACCCTGCTAGCCCAGGGTGCCGACCTGGAACCTATCCCTTGATCAAAGAAGAAGCAGAAGAAGAACTCCAAAATAAGCAAACATCGCTCTCGCGTCATGATCATCGCATAACCTGTACCTGCAACTATTGTTGTAGTAATCTGTGAGCCACGAGGACTCAGCAATCCCATTACCATGGGTATCAAGACTAGCAAAGCTTAATGGGAAAGGAAGGGGTAAAGTGGTGAGGTTGCAGCAGCGACTAAGCATATATGGTGGCTAACATACGCAAAGAAGAGCGAGAAGAGAATAAGCAGAACGGTCGTGAAGCTAGCAATGATCAAGAAGTGATCCTGAACTCCTACTTATGTCAAACATAACACAGAAACCGTGTTCACTTCCCGGACTCCGCCAAGAAGAGACCATCACGGCTACACAAATGGTTGATGCGTTTTAATTCGGATCTGGTGTCAAGTTATCTACAACCGGACATTAACAAATTCCCATCTGCCACATAACTGCGGGCACGGCTCTCGAAAGTTTATGATAAGCTCTCGCGATCAACGAAGGATATACCTTCTCCCAGGAAGACCCGATCAGTCTCGGAATCCCGCTTTACAAGACATTTCGGCAATGGTAAAACAAGACCAGCAAGACCGCCCGATGCATCGACATCCCGATAGGAGCTGCACATATCTCGTTCTCAGGGCAACACCGGATGAGCAATCCGTATAACTAAAACCAGACCTCAAGTTTCCTTGAGGGGGCGCTGCAAAGGGCTCTAGTTCGGACCAACACTTAGACAAGCATTGGCCCGGGGGGGCTGAATAAAGATGACCCTTGGGTTAATTACTCCCAAGGGAAAAGTAGGTGGTGGTAAGGCAAATGGTAAAACCAAGGTTGGGCCTTGCTGGAGGAGTTTTATTCAAAGCGAACTGTCAAGGGGGTCCCATAAATCACCTGACCGCGTAAGGAACACAAAATCCGGGAACATAACACTAGTATGACGGAAACTAGGGCGGCAAGAGTGGAACACAACACTAGGCATAAGGCCGAGCCTTCCACCCTTTACCAAGTATATAGATGCATTAATTAAATAAGAGATATTGTGATATCCCAACAAAATCCTGTCCACCATGGAGAAATCTTCAACTTCACCTGCAACTAGCAATGCTATAAGAGGGGCTGAGCAAAAGCGGTAACATAGCCAAGCAACGGTTTGCTAGGAAAGGTGTCAAATGTTAGAGGTTCATGGCAATTTGGGAGTCTTGAAGAGCAAATGATAGGTAATGCAACATAGCGATAGAACGAAGCAACTAACATAGTAATGATAGTAGTGAGATCCAGGGTAGCGGTCATCTTGCCTGAGATCCCGCTAGGAAGAAGAACGAGTCCATGAAGAAGATGAAGCCACGAAGACGAACCACACGTAGACGAACGAATCCTCACGATCGCAACGAAACGGGAACTATCGAGAAGAAGCACACAACATAGTAAACAAACCACACATAGACAAGACATGATGCACAACAAGCATGATGCAAGACAAGACTACATGAACCAACTCATGGCCAAAGATGATGCATACAAGAGCAACACATCAAAGCAAGTTTAAATGAGGCCGGAAGCAACATATAACAATTCCGGTAAGTCCTCATATGCATATTTCGAAATTGGTCCAGATCTGAATAAACCTTATGTTCAAGTTGTTAAACAGCAAGTTAAAATGCACCATGAGAATCTACATGAAAATCTAGTCTAGTTACATATAAAGTTCATTAGATTTGGAGCTACGGCCTAGAAGATATGAGCAAAACAAGTTAAACATGGCATTGATGCAAAATGCATAGAAACATCAAGAAAACACCTCAAACCAAGGATGCAACATGATAATGTGAAGCTACATGCAAAATCAAGCAAGTTTCATATAGAGCACACTCAAAACGGAGCAACGGTTCAACACATACAGTATACAAGTCATAGCAACAATCTGTCCATAACAGCAACTAGGCATCTTACAAGCATCAAAACAACAAGCTACAGCATCCCAACGAGAAAACAAAAGGCATGGGCATGAAGTACAGGTAAAGCATGACAAAACATGAACACTGAGCTAACTCCAGAAATCACTAGATCATGCTCAAAATGACATGGTAAGATTGCAAATAATAACAGTTTCAGACTTTGCAGAAACAACATCAGGTTGCAATGTTTAGAGCTATCAAACAACATGTTACAGGAACTTAACATGGCAAACAAAGGCATGGCATGATACTACTAAATGCATAGAACAAAAGTCCCTTAGTGACCATGAGCCAAAAAGGATCAGAAGATATGATGGCACCCATGTAAACATGACAAGTTATATGACAGATTCATACATGGCAGGAACAACGATAAGTAGACATATTGGTGAGCTTGAACCACTCACCACAGAGCAATACATGGCATGGCAAGGCAACCAACAATAAGAATACATGTTTATGAAGCTAAGCATGGCAAGAACAAGTTCATAGGGTACATGGATCACTAGCAACAATCATGGAAACATTGAACTTAATGTTAATCAGGCTGACAGCAACATTATTTAGCAAGTTTGGAGCAAGATTACAACATGTTACAGCAGGCTATAAATGCAACCAGGGGCATGAATGGATATAGCATGACATGTATAACAAAACATCCTTACTGAACATCTCCAGATTATGCATAGAATAACTAGTACAAGCATGTTTACATAGCAACAAAATATAACAGAATCAAGCTAGCAAAACAGTAACAACAAGTACCCTCCTTAACAAGCTTGATGCACTCAGTACACAACTCACAAAAATACATGGATGGCACCCCTGTAAAGATGGCATGGCCTAGATCAAAACACATGTAGACATCAACCTCATTGGATGCACACATCAAACATGGCAAAAATGACAAATGAGCAAGTTATAACAGTTTCAACAGATTAACAGCAACATGCACTCTTCCAACGACGATTAGGGCATCAAGATGAGCTCAAATGAAAATGATGCAATGGAATGAAATGAAGCACTCGACGAGGCGAACAATTTGACATATTACACGCACGAAACGGAGCTACGGATGCAGAGTTGTAATGCGATGAACATGGCATAAATTATCACAGATTCGGGGACTCGGCAGATTTTAGCTGAGAAACACAGGTGGGCGTTCGGTAGCTATATCGTGCACGGGCGGGGAAAAGAGGGGTTTGCTCACCTGGGCTCGGCCCGGTCGAAGAAGAGGCCCAAAGGGCGCGGGGAGCTGGGCCGTGGGGGTCCGGCCCATGAGGGAGGCACTGGGGCGCGTCGTCTCCTCCCGATCCGATCGGGAGCGAGGTAGGGCGAGGAGGCGGCGGCGCCTTGCAACTCCGGTGAGGTAACAAGGACGCCGGGGAGGCCGTGGGGAGCTGGGGCTGCCGGATCTGGTCACTGGGGGCCCCTTCCAGCCGGATCTGAGGCCGGCGCGGATCGGGAGGACGCCGACGAGGGGCAGCGAGCATGGCAGAAGGCGGCGGCGGCTGGACAAGGCGGTGGCGTCGGGTGGAGTTTCGCGGGACCGGTGGGAGGCGAGCGCGAGCGGGGCGGCGGTGACTCGGGGTAGGCACGAGAGGCGAGGCGCGGGAGGCGCGCTGGCGGGCGGCGACGGAGCACGCTGGCTGCATGGAGGCCGTAGCGGGCGGGCACACCGGGCTCGGGGTCGGGCCCCGATGGGCTCCGCGGGCACGCCCTGGGCCTGGGCGGGCCGTGGCGGCGCGGGAGGAGAGAGAGGAGGCGCGGGGCTGACGTGGTGGCTCCGGATAGGCTGCGAGCGGCGACGCAATGACGTGGCGGCGGCTGATTCGTCGGAGTGAGGTGGCCAGCGGCGGCGGACATGTCCGGGCGGCGGGGAAGAAACGTCCGGCGGCGGGAGGGAAGCGGTGCTAGGGTTTTGACCGCGAATTTGGACGGGAAGGGCATATTTATAGGTAGAGGGAGCTAGGAGAGTCCAAATGGAGCACGGTTTTCGCCCACACGATCGTAATCGAACGACCGAGAGCATGGAGGGGAGTTTGCTGGGTTTTGGGCCACTTTGGAAGGGTTGTTGGGCTGCACACAAAAGAGGCTTTTACGGCTACCCGGTTAACCGTTGGAGTACCAAACGACCTCCAAATGGCACGAAACTTGACAGTCGGTCTACCGGTGCTATACCAAGGCCGCGTGGCAAACCTCGGTCCATTCCGAGAATGCTTAACACCCGCTCACAACGAGAGACAAAAGGGGGACGCCGGAGGACATAGGAGTGCAGGATCGCAAAATGGACAACGGGGAAAATGATCGGATGCATGAGACGAACATGTATGCAAAATGAGATGCACATGATGACATGATAAAATGCAATGCGCAAGCAAATGACATGGCAACGACGGTGAATGACTGACAGACACCTGGCACATCGAATCCGGGGTGTTACAACACTCCTCCACTAACAAGAGATCTCGTCCCGAGATCTTAGGACCGAGACAGGGGAGAAAAAGGGGTGATGTGAAACAAGAACTCTAGAGAAGAAGCAAAGAATCGAGAGCACTCAAGAAAAAGAGAGGACCGACGTGAATGATGAGAATCGAAAGCTCACGGAATCAGATAGACTATGAAACCACTCCTGTTAGAAGGAGATAAGAAACGAATAAGACTGAAAAGGATTTAGGCAGCATTCCGGCTGAAAAATGGGGGAATAGAACATGAGCTCGAGAGGATGGAATGGTACTTGATGAAGACATGACACAAAAACCTCCGGAAAGAATTGAAATAGTGGAAAGAAAAGAACAGAGAAGAAACTGGCAACTTGTGCCACGAATGAAATTGAAAGCATCTTAGAAGAAAAGATTGAACGTAGTTGTTGAGAAAATCAACAACGAAAAGAATTAGCTTGTTGTGGACTTATGGATAACATCTCAGAAATTATGAGGTGATAACCGACCACAAATGGAAATGATTAAATAGCTGAGAAGAACGAAGAAATGCAAAACTCCACTTCAAAAGAATATGGAGAATTAAATGCACTTTGAGACGCAAGAAAGAAAGATTCTTGAGCTCCTCCAAAAGAACCTTGATGAACACTTGAAGAATGAATTAAATCGTGAAGAACCACCATGAAGAACTCCGGTGACAAAAGATGATGAGATAGACATGAAGGATGAAAGAATAAGATGAGACTTGAGTTTATTTAGATGGAGGTTCCGACGAGATGGCCGAGGAAATAATTGAACTTCGGAAACGAAAAGATGAAAATACTTGGAACTAGAATTTATTCATCAAGAACAAACTCTGAAGAAAAGGATTAATCACTTGGAGGAAAATAAGAATAAGATTTATTGTATGCTGATCCTTCATCAAATTAAATTGATGACAAGCAATGGATTTGCATACTACTTATCCTTCTTGGAAAAGAATTGAGAAGTGGCATAACGCAAACTTGAGAAGGTCTTCATGAACCACCGGTAGGATTGAAAAGAACAAATGTATTAATATGATAACCAAAGAAAAAGAATCTTGGAAGAACCACCGTAAGAATTCGAAAATGACCGATGAAAAAGAATGAATCACCGGGAAGAATTAGAAGAACAAATAAGCTCGAGGGGATTTAGATTCAAAAGAACAAAGAGATCATGAGCTGATTAAAGAACACTTGAACGAAGCACCTGAATAATATTGAGACGAACGAAGGGGCACGGATATGGAATAATTGGAGAACGAATTTGAAAAACTTAGAACAGTGTGATATTCCGAAAAGATGGCCTCTGGATGATCGAGAGAGAAAGCAACTCCTGAATGCTGCGGATGGATGAAAAGAATTTGCGTGACCTGAAACAATTTGATAGGATAACGTTGAGCTAGCGCCACGAATCTTCGAGAGAACAAACAAGCTTTAGATGAAAAATTCTTCTTCGGTCCTCAAATGACGACGGGAAACACCACCAAAATTACTGAGATACTCTGGGAGAATGAAAAGCGAAGAGGTTGAGTCAACAATGAAATGATTTGAAAGAGATCTTGGAGAAGGCAAGTGACTGATGGGATCCATTCTTACATCACACTTGAAAAGAATTTGAGAATAACCACGGGAGAATTAGAAGAGTCAAGTAAGATCCTGGGAAAAGACCTGTGGGTTAGGGCCCACTAAAGCGATAACACCGTTGGAAAGGGATGTTGAAGAGATAGATGATACACCAAAACAATTGAAATATTTGAATGAGGTGACAACCTCGAATTAATTCAAACACGGACGAATCTCCGGAGATGTCTTGAGCACTCCAGAAGGATTGAATGGCGAGAGGCAAACGAGCAAAAAGAACACTTGATCCAAGCAGAAGAATGAAGAATGTCCACCGAGACGAGAATTCACCGGTTGAGATAATTGACAAAAGACTGAAGAGGCTCCGCACGAATGAAATTGATGCTCGAAAAGGACTCAGGTTCTGGGAAGAAGAGGGTGGGAGGGCGGGAAAACAAAGGCAACTTGGAAAGGTAATCGACGAATATCTTGAAGAGAAAACACCGGTTGAAATCATTGAGGAAAGAAAGCAAAGACTTCACACGAGTATGATGGATACTCGATTACAGACTCCGGATTCGAGAATAAGAAGGGAGGGCGGGTGGGAAAAACAAGGACAACTTCGGACAGGGAAACAACATCGATCAAAAAGAGCTGAGGATTGATCTCGCGAAAGACAAAGAGGTTTGAGTCGACTTGACGAGAGATGCACCAGATAAAAGAGGATGGACAACTCACGAAACTAACCGCGTGATCCTAAAGAAAAAATTTGAATGGGAAGAGGAGTAATTCAAAACACCTACGTCAAGATTCCTCACCAGAGCGAGAAAGGGGCAGAGGAGTAAAAAGAATTCCTACTCCCCGATATAACTAGACTCCGAAAATAGTTTTCTTCTAGACTCAACAACGGCCAAACTACACGATCAATCAAGGGGGCTCCTAGAGTCGGTCGAGGCTCTGATACCAACTTGTCACGCCCAAGATGCGACCCTATCATAATGGAACTCAAAGGTCCCACCAAGGATAGAAGCGCATCTTGAAGACGCTTTTGCAATGTGGATATCATTACATCAACATTACATAATACATAGGGATACATACATAAGGCATACAATGCCACACGAATACAACATCATCTTACATAAGGGCACCATCCGACTACGGATGAAACACAAACAGAAACTCAAACGACATCGACCCTGCTAGCCCAGGCTGCCGACCTGGAACCTATCCCCTGATCGAAGAAGAAGCAGAAGAAGAACTCCAAAACAAGAAAACATCGCTCTCGCGTCATGATCATCGCATAACCTGTACCTGCAACTGTTGTTGTAGTAATCTGTGAGCCACGAGGACTCAGCAATCCCATTACCATGGGTATCAAGACTAGCAAAGCTTAATGGGAAAGGAAGGGGTAAAGTGGTGAGGTTGCAGCAGCGACTAAGCATATATGGTGGCTAACATACGCAAAGAAGAGCGAGAAGAGAACAAGCGGAATGGTCGTGAAGCTAGCAATGATCAAGAAGTGATCCTGAACTCCTACTTACGTCAAACATAACACAGAAACCGTGTTCACTTCCCGGACTCCGCCGAGAAGAGACCATCATGGCTACACACGCGGTTGATGCGTTTTAATTCGGATCTGGTGTCAAGTTATCTACAACCAGACATTAACAAATTCCCATCTACCACATAACCGTGGGCACGACTCTCGAAAGTTTATACCCTGCAGGGGTGTCCCAACTTAGCCCATGATAAGCTCTCGCGATCAACGAAGGATATACCTTCTCCCAGGAAGACCCGATCAGTCTCGGAATCCCGGTTTACAAGACATTTCGGCAATGGTAAAACAAGACCAGCAAGACCGCCCGATGCGCCGACATCCCGATAGGAGCTGCACATATATCGTTCTCAGGGTAACACCGGATGAGCAATCCATACAACTAAAACCAGACCTCAAGTTTCCTTGAGGGGGCGCTGCAAAGGGCTCTAGTTCGGACCAACACTTAGACAAGCATTGGCCCCGGGGGGGCTGAATAAAGATGACCCTTTGGTTAATTACTCCCAAGGGAAAAGTAGGTAGTGGTAAGGCAAATGGTAAAACCAAGGTTGGGCCTTGCTGGAGGAGTTTTATTCAAAGCGAACTGTCAAGGGGGTCCCATAAATCACCCGACCGCGTAAGGAATGCAAAATCCGGGAACATAACACTGGTATGGCGGAAACTAGGGCGGCAAGAGTGGAACAAAACACTAGGCATAAGGCCGAGCCTTCCACCCTTTACCAAGTATATAGATGCATTAATTAAATAAGAGATATTGTGATATCCCAACAAAATCCTGTCCACCATGGAGAAATCTTCAACTTCACCTGCAACTAGCAATGCTATAAGAGGGGCTGAGCAAAAGCGGTAACATAGCCAAGCAACGATTTGCTAGGAAAGGTGTCAAAGGTTAGAGGTTCATGGCAATTTGGGAGGCTTGAAGAGCAAATGATAGGTAACGCAGCATAGCGATAGAACGAAGCAACTAGCATAGCAATAATAGTAGTGAGATCCACGGTAGCGGTCATCTTGCCTGAGATCCCGCTAGGAAGAAGAACGAGTCCATGAAGAAGATGAAGCCACGAAGAGGAACCACACGTAGACGAACGAATCCTCATGATCGCAACGAAACGGGAACTATCGAGAAGAAGCACACAACATAGTAAACACACCACACATAGACAAGACATGATGCACAACAAGCATGATGCAAGACAAGACTACATGAAAATCTAGTCAAGTTAAATATAAAGTTCATTAGATTTGGAGCTACGGCCTAGAAGATATGAGCAAAACAAGTTAAACATGGCATTGATGCAAAATGCATACAAACATCAAGCAAACACCTCAAAACAAGGATGCAACATGATAATGTGAAGCTACATGCAGAATCAAGCAAGTTTCATATAGAGCACACTCAAAACGGAGCAACGGTTCAACACATACACTCTATACAAGTCATAGCAACAATCTGTCCATAACAGCAACTAGGCATCTTACAAGCATCAAAACAACAAGCTACAGCATCCCAACGAGAAAACAAAAGGCATGGGCATGAAGTACAGGTAAAGCATGACAAAACATGAACACTGAGCTAACTCCAGAAATCACTAGATCATGCTCAAAATGACATGGTAAGATTGCAAATAATAACAGTTTCGGACTTTGCAGAAATAACATCAGGTTGCAATGTTTAGAGCTATCAAACAACATGTTACAGGAACTTAACATGGAAAACAAAGGCATGGCATGATACTACTAAATGCATAGAACACAAGTCCCTTAGTGACCATGAGCCAAAAGGAATCAGAAGATATGATGGCACCCATGTAAACATGGCAAGTTATATGACAGATTCATACATGGCAGGAACAACGATAAGTAGGCATGTTGGTGAGCTTGAACCACTCACCATAGAGTAATACATGGCATGGCAAGGCAACCAACAGTAATAATACATGTTTATGAAGCTAAGCATGGCAAGAACAAGTTCATAGGGTACATGGATCACTAGCAACAATCATGGAAACATTGAACTTAATGTTAATCAGACTGACAACAACATTATTTAGCAAGTTTGGAGCAAGATTACAACATGTTCCAGCAGGCTACAAATG
Organism: Triticum timopheevii; assembly: GCA_963921465.1. Classification (NCBI taxonomy): domain Eukaryota; kingdom Viridiplantae; phylum Streptophyta; class Magnoliopsida; order Poales; family Poaceae; genus Triticum; species Triticum timopheevii. The sequence goes on along the minus strand of OY997262.1, from coordinate 307,645,756 downwards.
CAACCAGGGGTATGAATGGATAGAGCATGACATGTATAACAAAACATCCTTACTGAACATCTCCAGATTATGCATAGAATAACTAGTAGAAGCATGTTTACCTAGCAACAAAATATAACAGAATCAGCCTAGCAAAACAGTAACAGCAAGTACCTCCTTAACAAGCTTGATGCACTCAGTACACAACTCACAAAAATACATGGATGGCACCCCTGGAAAGATGGCATGGCATAGATCAAAACACGTGTAGACATCAACCTCATATGATGCACACATCAAACATGGAAAAAATGACAAATGAGCAAGTTATAACAGTTTCAGCAAATTAACAACAACATGCACTCTTCCAACGATAATTAGGGCATCAAGATGAGCTCAAATGAAAATGATGCAATGGAAGGAAATGAAGTACTCGTTGAGGCGAACAATTTGACATATTACACGCACAAAACGGAGCTACGGATGCAGAGTTATGATGCGATGAACATGGCATAAAATATCACAGATTCGGGGACTTAGCAGATTTTAGCAGAAAAACACAGGTGGGCGTTCGGTAGCTATATCGCGCACGGGCGGGGAAAAGAGGGGTTTGCTCACCTGGGCTCGGCCCGGTCGAAGAAGAGGCCCAAAGGGCGCAGGGAGCTGGGCCGTGGGGGTCCGGCCCACGAGGGAGGCGCTGGGGCGCGTCGTCTCCTCCCGATCCGATCGGGAGCGAGGTAGGGCGAGGAGGCGGCGGCCTTGCAACTCCGGCGAGGGAACAAGGACGCCGGGGAGGCCGTGGGGAGCTGGGGCTGCCGGATCTGGTCACCGGGGCCCCCTTCCGGCCGGATCTGAGGCCGGCGCAGATCGGGAGGACGCCGACGAGGGGCGGCGAGCATGGCAGAAGGCGGCAGCGGCTGGACAAGGCGGCGGCGTCAGGCGGAGATTCGCGGGACCGGCGGGAGGTGAGCGCGAGCGGGGCGGCGGTGACTCGGGGTAGGCGCGTGAGGCGAGGCACGGGAGGCGCGCTGGCGGACGGCGGCGGAGCACGCCGGCTGCGTGGAGGCCGGAGCGGGCGGGCACGCCGGGGGGTCGGGCCCCGATGGGCTCCGCGGGCACGCCCCGGGCCTGGGCGGGCCGCGGCGGCGCGGGAGGAGAGAGAGGAGGCGCGGGGCTGACGTGGTGGCTCCGGATAGGCAGCGAGGGGCGGCGCAATGACGTGGCGGCGGCTGATTCGTCGGAGTGTGGTGGCCGGCGGCGGCGGACATGTCCGGGCGGCGGGGAAGAAACGTCCGGCGGTGGGAGGGAAGCGGTGCTAGGGTTTTGACCGTGAATTTGGACGGGGAGGGCATATTTATAGGTAGAGGGAGCTAGGATAGTCTAAATGGAGCACGGTTTTCACCCACACGATCGTGATCGAACGATCGAGAGCATGGAGGGGAGTTTGCTGAATTTTGGGCCACTTTGGAAGGGGTGTTGGACTGCACACAAAAGAGGCTTTTACGGCTACCCGGTTAACCGTTGGAGTACCAAACGACCTCCAAATGGCACGAAACTTGACAGGCGGTCTACCGGTGCTATACCAAGGCCGCGTGGCAAACCTCGGTCCATTCCGAGAATGTTTAACAACCGCTCACAACGAGAGACAAAAGGGGGACGCCGGAGGACATAGGAGTGCCGGATCGCAAAACAGACAACGGGGAAAAAGCTCGGATGCATGAGACGAACATGTATGCAAAATGAGATGCACATGATGACATGATAAAATGCAACACACAAGCAAATGACATGGCAATGACGGCGAATGACTGACAGACACCTGGCACATCGAATCCGGGGCGTTACACATGTGGAATGCACAAGACCGAAATAACGGAAACAGTACGATAATTAACAACGGTAACCCAAACACGCCCCCATGGGGCCCCACACTATTGTCTTTTTTCGCAGGGAAAGGGAAAAGAAAGAGCAAATCTGGCGCGGCTCGCCCTACACCAGCCCTCAGGGAAGACTCGAGCCACTTCCGGGGTTCAAGTGGACTCCCTCTCGCGCTTCACCGAGGCGCGACGGCGGGCAGACCCGCTACCACCCTCCAAGAAGGCACGACGGCATGGAGGCCGACCGCGGCCGCTGCTAGAAGAGTCGCTGCCCGAAGAGGAACCTGTGAAGCTTGAGGAACCCTGGGCGCCGCCAGCCAAGCGCGCGCTGTCCTCTCCGTCCTCGCCGGGGCTGGGTCCCCGGTCGCGGTCGTCATCTTCAGGGCAGCACCCTGCGCGGCAACCATCTTCTCCAAACACCCTCACGTAGAGGGTGGCATCGCCGTCGAACTTGAAGTGCAAGATGCACCGACGGCTCAGGCCACGTGCGCGGGCAAACGTCTGCCAGCCGCGGGTCAAAGCCAAGCTTCCGGCTGCGGAGACCTCCAGCCAAGCCCACGAGGCCCGGCTGCAGCAGCCATCTGCGTGGAGCCAGAGGCCACCCGGGGCGCCGGCCGGGAGCTCACTTAGGAGGAAGCGAGGGAGTTGAAGCCAGGCGCTGGCCGGCTCCGCCGACCACACCATGAACTCTGGCAGCACCTCCGCAGTGTGGAAGCGCGGCCTAGGGGGGCGCACGGCCGAAGCTCGCCCCCCGGCCGCGGCCAGCCGACCGTCACCGTGCAGGAAGTCACCTCCATGACCACGGGGAGCCACCGTGGAGGCCACGGGGTACTTGCGAGGGTGGCCTCGACCGCGCTTGGGCGGGGGAGAAGCAGGCTCAACCTGGCGGGCCTTTCCTTTCTCTGCGGCCGAGAACTTCCTTGATGGAGCCATGAAGAAGAAGGAGAAGCAAGAGGGGATAAGCTGGAAGGGCACGCGACGTGCCGTACTTAAAACTAGAGGAAGCCAACCGTCGACCTCCCCGATCGCAGGTAATCATGACCCGCTTTGCATGCAGGGACTTGTCAATTCATGCGGTTGCCGAGGCATTGTGGGGAAGTGGAGACGCCCACGTCCAATCAACCGCCATGCCGCGCCCAGGGCCGCAGGCTGTTAGGGCTCGTGGGGCTTCACACTTGCCCTTTCACCTCTCCGCACGGCCAAGCCCGGGCGCGCCTTGGGCCCGAGGGATACTGTCGGTGTTCTGGGAACGGGGGTCCCCAGACTTGCCTGCTTGCGGCCGCGGCGTGGCTCAAAAGGGGGCCCAGCACGGCCCATCTTCATCAACACAAGCTCAAGACCCTCGCGAGGGGCCAAGCCTCGCGAGGCGGACGGCAAGGAGCTTCCTCAGGCACGGCCTCATCAGGCTGGCTCACGAGGAGGCGGAGAGTTCAAGGCGGGGTACCTCGCGAGGTGCCCATGATGTAAGCCATGATGACCAAGGGCGCCAGTCGGGTGCCAGCCCGCGCAGTGTCCTCCTGTCCTCTTTGGTGCAAAGGGAGCAAGCGCATGCGAGAGCATCATGCAAAGGCATCCGTTTCGGTGCAACAAGACCAAGAACAGCCCAACGGCAGGAAGGAAGTCATTGTGGAGCCCAAGTAGGCGTCACCACCAGAGCCTTTGACAGGCGAGGACCAACTTTAGTCAGGATAAGTGTACTAGATGTTCCCCTTCAAAATGGCCAATTGTTGGCGCCCTTCCCGCTCAATATTTGGGGAGAGGCCCGGGGCCTTTGCCTATAAATAGGACTAGCCACCCCCAGGGTAGAGTGATTGGAACCTGACCTTGGATCCAAACCCTAGCCAAGAAATCAGTAGATAGAGCGGCTGAACTCCTTCTAGCAGTTCATCGCCCCAACCAAGAACAGACCCTCGCGATGTTGTTCTTCCTTGTATTGTTCATCATCAGCCCAAGAGGCAATCCACCACACCACACACTAGAGTAGGGTATTACACCACAATGGTGGCCTGAACCAGTATAAACTCTGTGTCTCTTGTGTTGTTTCTTCCGTAGTTTAGATCCTAGCGAGGCGGCGAGGAACGGGTAGGTAGAGGGCGAAATCTCCGCGTGCACCCCAGTGTTCGAACCTCAAGGGTCTGCCGGAACCCTAAATCCGACACCTTCTACGGGTATTATCCATGGGCCTCATACGGGCCGTAGGATCCATGGGCCTTCTACGGGGCGTATCATCATTTCGCCAATCATTGGCCGTACTATTCGTGGACCATAACGGGCCGTTAGTAGGCTGTATTTGATAACTCTATGAAAACAGCCCAACGGGTTTTTTTTGACATGAAAACGGCCCAACATATTAACAGTCCGCAAACGGGCCGACTGTAACGACGGGCTGAATTTGGCCCACAAGCAGAAAATGACAGTAACGGGCCGTATGTAACCGAATGCTGCAAATGAGCCCAAGAATCAATGGGCCCTGAGAAGGCCGAAAGATAACTTTGGGAAGGAAACGGCCCAATGGAATAACAGGCCGTTAATGGGTATAAAGTGATACACTGTTCATTACGGGCCAGTTTCACCACGGGCCGTTAATGGACCAAGAGTTACAAAGGTCCTCATATGGGCCGAAAGAAGTCATGGGCCACACATGGGCCGGAAGTTAAAACAGGCTGAATCATATTGGAAGGCCCAGATGACGCTACTGGGCCTAATTCGGATAGGGCGTAACGGGCCCTGGGTTAGCAGGGTGTAAATGGGCTATATGCGAACAAGCCGTTAATAGGCTTTCCGTGGGCCGGCCGCCACCTTTTGACCAAATCAAACGGGCCGGCCTTTTCACAGGAATGGGCCTCTGTTGGGCCGTGCCACATGTCGCCGTATCATAGGCAACTTCGATCCAATGAACGGATGACATCTATCCCAACGGTGAGCCGAAACGTGTTTCCTCTAGCCAATGATGATTTTACACGTGGAAAATCCCCATTGGTCGGGGCTGTTAACGGGTTATCGGATCCAAAACCCGACCCGATAGCTTAACGGTGTTCCGTTATGGTGGATGCCACGTGTCGGTCACCCTTGACGAAAGCACTTCTGTGACGCGCGATTTATCGTCATGGAAGTGGACACTTCCGTGATGATAATTTTGGTAATGTCATGGAACACTTCTATGACAACACAGGTATGACTATCTTGATTCTGTCATAAATTTGTCATGGATGTACATGCATGACAAAAAACGCGACCTACTGTGACAAACACGTATCATCACGGAAGTGTATTTTTTTTGTAGTGAGCTAGTCCTATCGAAGACTACGCTTGTGACAGCCTCCGTCTTGCAGCATGTAGAAGAGAGTAGATTGAAGTTCTCCAAGTAGCATCACATAACATAATCCTACCCGGCGATCCTCCCCTTGTCGCCATGTTGAAAAGCGATCACCGGGTTGTCTCTGGAACTTGTGTGGGTGTGTTTTATTAATTATCCGGTTCTAGTTATCATAAGGTCAAGGTACAACTCCGGGTCGTCCTTTTACCGAGGGACACGGCTACTCGAATAGATAAACTTCCCTGCAGGGGTGCACCACATAACCCAACACGCTCGATCCCTCTGGCCGGACACACTTTCCTGGGTCATGCCCAGCTTCGGAAGATCAAAACGTCGCCGCCCTACCTAGGCACAACAGATAAGTCAGCACGCCGGCCTAAATCCTATGCGCGCAGGGGTCTGGGCCCATCGCCCATTGCACACCTGCACATTGCGAGGGAGGGCGGAAGCAGACCTAGCCTCCCTAATACAAGAGCAGGCGTTCCAGTCCAATCCACGCACGCCGCTTAGTCACTGACGTCAAGAAGGCTTCGGCTGATACCACGACATCGAGTGCCCATAACTGTTCCCGCGTAGTTGGTTAGTGCGTATAGGCCAGTGGCCAGACTCAGTTCAAATACATGGATCTCGTTAAGTGTGTTATTTTGAAGTAACCGCGGACACCGACGAGGGCCAGGCCCACCTCTCGCCTAGGTGGTCTCAACCTTCCCTGTCGCTCTGCCACAAAGATCCACACAGAGGGACGAGACAAATGTCCTTTCAACCCCCAATCCGCGAATCACTCGCAGGTACTCTACGAGCCAACCCGACTTTAGTCACCATCTGAATAGTATGTATGTATGTATAGTATATACCCATGATCACCTCCCGAGTGATCACGGCCTGATAGTATAGCAAGGCAGGCGGACAGGAATGTAGGGCCACAGATGATAAACTAGCATCCTATACTAAGCATTTAGGATTGCAGGTAAGGTATCAACAATTGTAGCAACGATGACATGCTATGCAAAAGAATAGGATTAACCGAACAGTAACATGCTACACTACTCTAATGCAAGCAGTAGAGGGAAGAATAGGCGATATCTGGTGATCAAGGGGGGGGGGGGCTTGCCTGGTTGCTCTGCCAAGAAGGAGGGGTCGTCAACTCCGTAGTCGAACGGGGCAGCAGCAGCGTCGGTCTCGTAGTCTACCGGAGAGAAGAGGGGGAAGAAACAATAAATATAATGCAAACATAAGCATGACGATGCATGCCATGACAAAGAGTGGTGCTAGGGTGCCCTAACGTGGTAGTAGGTCATACCGGCGAAAGGGGGAAACATCCAGGAAAGTATTCCCGGTGTTTCGCGTTTTCACATAGATGAACCGGAGGTGAAATGTTGCAGGTTCTCTATGCTAAGGACGCGTGGCTGACGAACGGGCTGCGTATTCGGATTCGTCTCGTCGATCTGAGCAACTTTCATGCACAAAGTTTTCTATCCGAGCTACGGTTTATTTTATATTAATTTTCAAAGTTTTAAATCATATTTAGAAATAACAGAGTTAATTTAATTCGAAAATGTTTATTGCGTCATCATGACGTCAATGGTCAGTGTTGACCGTTAACCGGTCAAACAGGGCAGTGGGGCCGTCTGTCATTGACTGAGATTAACTAAAACAGATTAATTAGTTCAATTAGTGATTAGGTTAGTCTAATCAGGATTAATTAAGTTAATTAATAAATTAATTTATATTTTTTAATTATATATTTTTATTCTTTTTTAAACGTTTCAGGGGGTGGGGGCCCCTGCCATAGGGCCAAAGGGGGCCTTAGCGGGCGGGATAATAGGCGCAGGGGCGCCCGCAGGCGACGGGCGCGTGGGCTGGCGCTTGGCGCCTGGAGCGAGGCGAGCCTGAAAGCTGCTCAGGCGAGGCCATGGACGTGGCTGCCGGCGCTCACGACGCCGGCCAGGAGAGGCGTCGGAGGGCCGCGGGTGTTACGGTGGTGGAGGTAGTGGCGGGGCTGGCCGGAGCGGTGCACAGGGAGGGGAGGTGAGGCGAGGCGCGCGGAGGGAGTTGCGAGCGTGCGTGCACACGACGGTTATGGCCGTGGCCGTGGCCGGAGCTGTGGCACGGCGGGAAAGTGCGGTGAGGGCGGGGCCGAGCGAAGCGAGGGCGGGGCGCAACGGCGGTGGCGAGCGGCTGCGCCAGACGAGGCCGAGGCTGGAGCTGCATCGGGGATGGGGAAGGGCAGTAGTCGCTGCGGACGGCGCGAGCACGCGCGAGGAGGAGGCAGCAGGGGCGGCTAGCAGCGGCTGCAGCGCAGTAGTAGCAGCATGCACCAGCGGCATCAGACGCGTGCGGGCAGCGCGTGGAAGAGGAGGAGAGGCCGGTGCCTCAGTGTGCGGAGTAGGGGTCGGGGCAAGGGGCGTGAGGAGGGGGACGCGGATGATGTCGATGTGGTGATGGGAGGCAGTCCGGCGGGGAGGCTCCGGCGAGGTGTCAAGGAGGAGGACGGCGAGACGGCGTTCCGGGCGGTGAGGGCACGGTCACCCCGATCCCGATCTGGATTGGGGGAGTGAGGGGGGGGGGAGAGCGAGTGGGGAGGGGTACGGGTTAGGGTTTCGGGACCGGGGGGTTAAGGGGAGTGGGGTGAAGCCGGATGGGCCAGGTGGGCCGGCCGGTTGTGGCCTGGTGGCCAGCTTGGCCACGGCCCGGCAGGGGGCTTTGTTTTTTCCTACCGTTTTATACTAATTTGTACCTACAAATGGATTTTGTTAATTGTGCAATTTAGCTCAATAATATTAGGTATTATTAGGAGTTCGTAGAAAAGGTTGCAAATTATTTCAAACAATTTGCAAATTTATTTAAGTTGAGATGGTTCCATGAATAGCTTTATGGGTCAGTTAAAAAAAAGCTTAGGGGCACTTTAACATTCTGAACAATATTGATTCTTTCATGAAAAATTGTTGGTGAATATTTTCAACCCATGGAACATTTTTATTTCACCTTTCGAAAATTTTAATTGTTTGACTTGTTTTTTGGAATTTGAATTTGAATCAGGTTTGGATCAAAGTGAGGTTTAGCAACATTAGTCGGATGACATGGCACCGTTAACAGCGGGTTATGTAGCTTAGTTATCCGGGCGTCACAAATCTCCTCGACTACAAGAAATCTCGTCTCGAGATTTAAGAGGTCGAGTAAGGGGGAAAGTCCTGGTTACAAAATTCTAATGAATCTTCACGGCCTTGGTTGATCTGATCGAAGTAGTCGATCCATTACATTGATGTCTTCATTTTTCTGCTTCAGATCCTCATGATGTTGTCGGCATTCTTCACTCGGGTACTCCATCGTACTTACGAATAGGCAAGGGGCAGCTCGACAATGATAAAAGTTTATAAGGGGTAATCATAGGGGGTTATCCCATGAATGAACACATGGGTATTGATAACCCGCAAGTATACGAGATAGTTGTAGCCTCTTTTGATAAGTAAGAGTGTCAAGCCCAACGAGGAGCTAAAGGTAGAACAAATACTCTCTCAAGTCCTATCGGCCACTGATACGACTCTATGCACGCTTGACCTTCGCTTTACCTAGAACAAGTATGAAACTAGAAGTACTTTGTAGGTGTTGTTGGATAGCTTTGCAAGAAAGTAAAGAACGCGTAAATATAACTAGGGGCTGTTTAGATAAAGAAGCAATAAAGTAAATATAGCGAGTGTGGAAAAGTGGTCGTAGGAGTTGTGGAATTGCACCTAAGCAATTGACTATGTTACTAGACCGGTAATCACTATTGCAATTCTATTTGAGGGAGAGGCATAAGCTAACATACTTTCTCTACTTGGTTCACATGCACTTATGATTGGAACTCTAGGAAGCATCCGCAACTACTAAAGATTCATTAAGGTAAAACCCAACCATAGCATTAAAGCATCGAGTCCCCTTTATCCCATACGCAACAATCCCCTTACTTGGGTTTGTGTTTCAGTCACTCACGCAACCCACTATAAGCGAATCATGAACGCATTGCAACACCCTACAGCGGGAATCCCTCACGCTTGCGCGACATGAAGGGCACAATAGGACAGCACCAATAATAAAACATGCAACTCAAACCAATCATAGCAATTCATCAATCACCGATAGGACAACGAAAATCTACTCAGACATCATAGGATGGCAACACATCATTGGAAAATAATATGAAGCATAAAGCACCATGTTCAAGTAGAGGGTACAACGGGTTGCGAGAGTGTGGACCGCTGGATATAGATGGGGGAAGGTGATGGAGATGTTGGTGAAGATGACGGCGGTGTTGGTGAAGATCGTAGTGATGATGATGGCCCCCGGCGGCGTTCCGGCGCCACCGGAAGCAAGGGGGAGAGAGCCCCCTTCTTCTTCTTCTTCTTCCTTGACCTCCTCCCTAGATGGGAGAAGGGTTTCCCCTCCGGTCCTTGGCTCCCATGGTGTGGAAGCGTTCCCAGATTCTACCCCTTCACCGTTTCTTTAATATCCGGAGATCCGTAACTCCGATTGGGGTGAATCTTTCGCCCAGATTTTTCTCGTAAAATTATCTTTCTTGCAGCAAAAGAAGAGCGTCAACCGCCTTACCGGTGGCCCACGAGAGTCCAGGGCGCGCCCAGGGGGGAGGGCGCGCCCCCCTGTCTCGTGGCCACCCCGGACACCGTTTCGCGTTGATTCTTCCTCCCAAAAATCACAAATATTCCAAAATAATTCTCTGTCCGCTTTTATCCCGTTTGGACTCTGTTTGATATTGGGTTTCTGTGAAACAAAAAACATGCAACAGACAGGAACTGGCACTGGGCACTGGATCAATATGTTAGTCCCAAAAAAAGTATAAAAAATTGCCAAAACTATATGAAAGATGAATAATATTGGCATGGAACAATCAAAAATTGTAGATACGATGGAGACGTATCAGCATCCCCAAGCTTAATTCCTGCTTGTCCTCGAGTAGGTAAATGATAAAAAAGATAATTTTTGATGTGGAATGCTACCTAGCATAATCTTTATCATATGTCTAATCATGGCATGAATATTAAGACACGAGTGATTCAAAGCAATAGTCTATCATTTGACATAAAAAACAATAATACTTAGGGCATCCCAACAAACAATCATGTCTTTCAAAATATCAATGCTTCAGAAAGTTATCCCTACAAAATCATATAGTCTGGTATGCTCCCTTTTCTTAACACAAGGTACCCCTCATGCCTATTCCGGTGTCAGCCAAGCAATTGTTTCATACTTTAGTATTCTCAAACTTTTTCAACCTTCACGCAATACATGAGCGTGAGCCATGGATATAGCACTATGGGTGGAATAGAATATGATGATGGAGATTATGTGGAGAATACAAAAAGGGAGAAAGTCTCACATCAACGCGGCTAATCAACGGGCTATGGAGATGCCCATCAATTGATGTCTATGTGAGGAGTAGGGATTGCCATGCAACGGATGCACTAAGAGCTATAAATGTATGAAATCTCAACGAAAGAAACTAAGTGGGTGTGCATACTAATTGCTTGCTCATGAAGACCTAGGGCATTTCAGGAAGCCCATCGTTGGAATATACAAGCCAAGTTCAATAATGAAAATTCCCACTTGTATATGAAAGTGACAACATAAGAGACTATCTATATGAAGAACATGATGCTACTTTGAAGCACAAGTGTGGAAAAAGGATAGTAACGTTGCCCCTTTCCTTTTTCTTTTTTTTTCTTTTTGGGTGGGCTTCTTTGGCCCCCTTATTTTATTTAGGCTTCTTTGGCCTTTCCTCTTTTTTTCTTTTTTTTTCTGGGCCAATGCTCTACAATGATGATCGTCACACTTTTATTTACTTACAACCCAATATTACAACTCGATGCTAGAACAAAGATATGACTCTATATGAATGCTTCCGACGGTGTACCGGGATATGCAATGATCTAGCGTAGCAATGACATCAAAAAATGGACAAGCCATGAAAACATCATGCTAGCTATCTTACGATCGTGCAAAGCAATATGACAATAAATGCTCAAGTCATGTATATGATGATGATGGAAGTTGCATGGCAATATATTTCGGAATGGCTATGGAAATGCCATGATAGGTAGGTATGGTGGCTGTTTTGAGGAAGATATAATGAGGCTTATGTGTGATAGAGTGTATCGTATCACGGGGTTTGGATGCATCGGTGAAGTTTGCACCGACTCTCAAGGTGAGAAAGGGCAATGTACGTTACCGAAGAGGCTAGCAATGATGGAAAGGTAAAAGTGCGTATAATCCATGGACTCAACATTAGTCATAAAGAACTCACATACTTATAGCAAAAATTTATTAGCCCTTGAAACAAAGTACTACGCGCATGCTCCTAGGGGGGAGGTTGGTAGGAGTTAACCATCGCGTGCCCCCGACCTTCACGCAAAGATAAACAATCAAAATACAATGCGCGCCAATTTGGTTACATAGTTAATAGACCATATGTGCATGCTTCGGGAATCACAAACCTTAACACCATCGTCCTTACTGAACACAACCATCTACTAGTACCTCCCACATATTATCATCACTATATCGCAAAACTATTGCAAGGAATCAAACATACCATATTCAGCGATCTACAGGTTTATGTAGGATTTTATGACTAACCATGTGAGTGACCAATTCCTGTCATCTCTCTAAATAGATATAAGTGAAGAAAGAGAGTTTAATTCTTTCTACAAAAGATATGCCCATGCTCTAACAATTATAAGTGAAGCAAAAGAGCATTCTACAAATAGCGGTTTTCTACGTGAAGAGAAACAGTCAATCCAACCTTCAAATGATATAAGTGAAGCACATGAAGCATTCTATAAATCCATACTCAAAAGATTTAAGTGAAGTGCAATGAGAATTCTATAGATCAACCAAGGACTATCTCATACCAGCATGGTGCATAAAAGAAAAGTGAAAACTAAATGCAAAAGACGCTCCAAGACTTGCACATAATGCATAAACGAAACGAATTCGAAAACATACCGATACTTGTTGAAGAAAGAGGGGATGCCTTCCGGGGCATACCCAAGCTTAGACGCTTGAGTCTCCTTGAATATTTACTTGGGGTGCCTCGGGCATCCCCAAGCTTGAGCTCTTGGCTCTTTTCCTTTTCCTCATATCGAGACATCCTCGATTAGACACTACATCCACACAAAACTTCAATAGAAAACTCGGTAAGATCCGTTAGTATAATAAAGCAAATCACCACTCGAAGTACTGTATTAAACCAATTAATATTTTGTTTTTGCATTGTGTCTTCTGTAATATAACTTTTTCATGGCTTAATCCACTTATATAAATTGATAGATTCATCAAAACAAGCAAACTATCCATCAAAAACAGAATCTGTCAAAAATAGAATAGTCTGTAGCAATCTGAACAACCACCATACTTCTTTACCCCAAAAATTCTACCAAAATTAGGAAAAATAAACACGTTGTATAGCAATACAGTGCAAAAAGAATCAGAACCAATTGACGTTTCAGTTAAAAATGTAAAATCGCGCACTATAGCCAAAGTTTCTGTCCTGCACTGTACAAACCAACAAGCATTGTAAACAACCTAAAGGCAAACCTTGGCACATTATTTTTATAATACAATGGAATTATACAAGGGGATAAATATTTTTTATGAAAAGTTTCTATAATCAAGATTCACAAAGTTTCCGTGAGCATGAACAAAGTTCAAGGAGCTCTCCCACTTCAACAATGCTTGTCTTTCTCACTTTCACTTTTTGAAAAGTTTTAGGTTCCCCACTTTATTTTTTTGTTTTTAGACTTTATGAAAGCACTCAACAGAAATAAATGACTCCCTAAAACTTCCAGGTTGTCTCCCTGGCAGCGCTTTCTTTAAAGCCATTAAGCTAGGCATTTAGTGCTCAAGTAATGAATCCACCCGGATCCCAAGGTATATCAAAGCCAATTTTAATTAACAATGATTAGTAATTTAGTAGTGAGCACAAAGTAACATATATCAAGCAACAACGAAGTCTAAATCTCTTCCTATGCATCGGCATGTCATAAGAGAATAATTCATGCACATATAGTAAAGGCCAATGCATAGTATAAGCAGTTTCTTGCAATTTCATAGTATGGGAAACATAGAGAGGTGGAGAAATAGTTCCTCTCTCATAATAATTGCAAGTAGGAGCAGCAAGTACATGCATATTACATTCATCAAAATCATCATGTGCAATGGTAAAAGGCAACCCATCAATATAATCCTTAATAAGCGCAAACTTCTCCGGTATAGTGTGGTTTGGAGAATTCAAAAAGATAATAGGACTATCATGCGTGGGTGCAATAGCAACAATTTCATGTTTAACATAAGGAACTATAGCAAGTTCATCTCCATAAGCATAATTCATATTGGCATCTTGGCCACAAGCATAGCAAGCATCATCAAAAAGGGATATTTCAAACAAATTCAAGGGATCATAGCAATCATCATAGCAATCATCCTTCGGTAAGCACGAAGGGGAATTAAATAATGTATGAGTTGGAGGGTCACTCTCATTAGAAGGTGTGCACGGGTAGCTAATCTGCTCTTCCTCCTTTTGTTCTTCGCTCTCCTCATCATCTTTTTCATCCAATGAGCTCACTGTTTCATCAATTTCTTCTTCCATAGCTTCTTGCAAAATATTAGTCTCTTCTTGGACAGCGGAGAAGTACTCAATATATGGTTTAACATAGGCATTAGAAGCATAATTATCATAACAATATTGAAATATGGCAAAATTTTCAGATTTGTAAAGAGTAGCATCATACTTTTCAATCAAAGAGGCAATCTCATAAGATCCTTTAAAAGCAACAAATTCTTCAATTTGTTGAACATCATAGTAATTGTAAACACCCTTGATCCCAAAGGCTTTACTTGGCACTTTATTGAAACAAAAACAATAAAACATGATTACTACAGTAGCATAATTATGTGAACACAATAAAACAGTAGATGAAAGTGTTGGGTTGTCTCCCAACAAGCGCTTTTCTTTAATGCCTTTTAGCTAGGCATGATGAGTTCAATGATGCTCGCATAAAAGATAAAGATTGAAACGTAACAAGAGCATCATGAATCATAAGTTCCTCTCTCATAATAATTTTCAGTAGCATCATGAATAGATTCATCCATATAACCATCACATAAAGAATTCTTTTCATGATCCAAAAGCATAGCTAATTTATTACTCTCTATAGCATACATGTCATCATAATAATCATCATAGATAGCAACATTATTGTCATAGTCAATTGAAACCTCTTCCAAAGTAGTGGATGTACGATACGTCTCCGTCATATCTATAATTTTTGATTGTTCCACGCCAATATTATTCACTTTCATATACTTTTTGGCAACTTTTTATATTATTTTTGGGACTAACATATTGATCCAGTGCCCAGTGCCAGTTCCTGTCTGTTGCATGTTTTATGTTTCGCAGAATATCCATATCAAACGGAATCCAAGCAGGATAAAAACGGACGGAGCTTATTTTTGGAAAATATGGAAAATTCCAGAAGAAAAATCCACGCGAGACGGTGCCCGAGGTGGTCACGAGGCAGGGGGGCGCGCCCTTCCCCCCTGGGCGCGCGGCCTACCCTCGTGAGCCCACCGTAAGGCGGTTGATGCTCTTCTTTTGCCGCAAGAAAAATAATATTCGGAAAAAAATCACGGAAAAGGTTTCAGGCTAATCGGAGTTACGGATCTCCATATATACGCGAAACGGTGAAACAGAGCCAGAAGCCAACGGAGAGAACGCAGAAACAGAGAGATAGATCCAATCTCGGAGGGGCTCTCGCCCCTCCCAAGCCATGGAGACCATGGACCAGAGGGGAAACCCTTCTCCCATCTAGGGAGGAGGTCAAGGAAGAAGAACAAGAAGGGGGGCTCTCTCCCCCTTGCTTCCGGTGGCGCCGGAACACCGCCGGGGGCGATCATCATCACCGCGATATTCACCAACACCTCCGCCATCTTCACCAACACCTCCATCACCTTCCCCCTTCTATCTACAGCGGTCCACTCTCCCGCAACCCGCTGTACCCTCTACTTGAACATGGTGCTTTATGCTTCATATTATCTTCCAATGATGTGTTGCCATCCTATGATGTCTGAATAGATTTCTATTGTCCTATCGGTGATTGATGAATTGCTATGATTGGTTTGAGTTGCATATTTTATTGGTGCTGTCCTATTGTGCCCTCCGTGTCGCGCAAGCGTGAGGGATTCCCGCTGTAGGGTTTGCAATATGTTTATGATTTGCTTATAGTGGGTTGCGTGAGTGACGGAAACACAAACCTGAGTAAGTAGGTTGTTTACGTATGGGATAGAGGGGACTTGATACTTTAATGCTATGGTTGGGTTTTACCTTAATGAATCTTTAGTAGTTGCGGATGCTTGCTAGAGTTCCAATTATAAGTGCATATGATCCAAGTAGAGAAAGTATGTTAGCTTATGCCTCTCCCTTAAATAGAATTGCAATAGTGATTACCGGTCTAGTAACATAGTCAGTTGCTTAGGGACAATTCCACAACTCCTATCACTACTTTTCCACACTCGCTATATTTACTTTATTGCTTTTTATGTAAACAACCCCTACTTTTTATTTATGTGTTCTTTACTTTCTTGCAAGCCTATCCAAAAACGCTACAAAGTACTTCTAGTTTCTTGTTCTAGGTAAAGTAAACATTAAGCGTGCGTAGAGTTGTATCGATGGTCGATAGAACTTTAGGGAATATTTGTTCTACCTTTAGCTCCTCGTTGGGTTCGACACTCTTACTTATTGAAAACTGTTGCGATCCCCTATACTTGTGGGTTATCAAGACCATTTTCTGGCGCCGTTGCCGGGGAGCAATAGCGTGGGGTGAATATTCTCGTGTGTGCTTGTTTGCTTTATCACTAAGTAATTTTTATTTGCTGTTCTTAGTTGTTATCTATCTTTAGTTATCTATATGGAACGCAAAATACCAAAAAAATTAGAGGTACTTGCTACTCATGTAGATGGGGTAACTCCTAAAACCCCCGACTCTCATTATGTGAGAAATATTATGTACTACTTTGATAATCCTGAGAAAACCCAATTCAACTTTATAATGGGAGACACGTTGGATCAATGTGAATACTTTAGGGATTATCGCTCGACACAAAAAGGGAAACTATTATGGGGTCAATTTATTATGTTGCGTTGGTATGCCTGGAATCTATGCTTGAAATATGATATTACTTGTTGCTCTAGGATGGAGGCTCCACACCTTCCCTTTTCATGCGAATTTAATGATAATGAAACCTTAGCTTCTTATGCTAATGGTATATATGATTACTATGATGTGGAACAAATAGAAGAATTTGTTGCTTTTAAGGCTGCTTATGAAATTGAAGCTTTGTTTGAAAAGTATGAAGCTTTAGATGATGATGCTTATAGGCCTGAAAACCTTGCTATACTTAGATATTGCTATGAAAATTATGAATACAATTACTATATTAATGCTTTTATGAAGAAAGTCAATGTTGTCCAAGAAGAGACTATTATTTTGCAAGAAGCTATGGAAGAAGAAATTGATGAAACTATGAGCTCATTGGATGAAAAAGATGATGAGGAGAGTGAAAAACAAGAGGAGGAAGAGCGGATTGATCACCCGTGCCCACCTTCTAATGAGAGTAACTCTTCAACTCATACATTGTTTAATTCCCCTTCGTGCTTACCGAAGGATAATTGCTATGATGACTATTATGATCCCATTGATTATCTGAAATATCCCTTTTTGATGATGCTTGTGGCCAAGATGCCAATATGAATTATGCTTATGGAGATGAACTTGCTATAGTTCCTTATGTTAAACATGGAATTGTTGCTATTGCACCCACGCATGATAGCCCTATTATCTTTTTGAATTCTCCCGACTACACTATATCGGAGAAGTTTGTGCTTATTAAGGATTATATTGATGGGTTGCCTTTTACTATTACGCATGATGATTTTGATGAATGTAATATGTATGTGCTTGCTGCTCCTACTTGCAATTATTATGAGAGAGGAACTATATCTCCGCCTCTTTATGTTTCCAATACGATAGAATTGCAAGAAACTGTTTATACTATGCATTGGCCTTTACTCTGTGTGCATTAATTGTTCTTTTATGACATGCCGATGCATAGGAAGAGAGTTAGACTTCGTCATTACATGATTTATGTTACTTTGTGCTCACTACTAAATTACAAATCATTGTTAATTGAAATTGGCTTTTATATACCTTGGGATCCGGGTGGATCCATTACTTGAGCACTATATGCCTAGCTTAATGGCTTTAAAGAAAGCGCTTCTAGGGAGACAACCCGGAAGTTTTAGAGAGTCATTTATTTCTGTTGAGTTCTTTCATATAGTTTAAAAACAACAAAAATAAAGAGGGGAACCAAAAACTTTTCAAAAAGGAAAGTGAAAGTGAGAAAGACAAGCATTGTTGAAGTGGGAGCTAGCCTTGAACTTTGTTCATGCTCATGGAAACTTTGTGAACCTTGATTACAGAAAGTTTTCAACAAAAATAATTATCCCCTTGTACAATTCCATTGTATTATAAAAATAATGTGCCCAGGTTTGCCTTTAGGATGTTTACAGTGCTTGTTGGTTTGTATGGTACAGGACAAAAACTTTGGCTGTAGTGCACGATTTTACATTTTTAACTCGAACGTCATTTGGTTCTGATTCTTTTTGCACTGTATTTATATACAACTTGTTTATTTTTCCAAATTTTGGTAGAATTTTTGGGGTACCATAAGTATGGTGGATCTTCAGATTGCTAGAGACTATTCTGTTTTTGACAGATTCTGTTTTTCATGCATAGTTTGCTTGTTTTGATGAAACTATCAATTTATATCAGTGGATTAAGCCATGAAAAAGTTATATTACAGTAGACAAAATGCAAAAACAAAATATGAATTGGTTTACTACAGTACTTAGAGTGGTGATTTGCTTTGTTATACTAACGGATCTTACCGAGTTTTCTGTTGAAGTTTTGTGTGGATGTAGTGTCTAATCGAGGGTGTCTCGATGTGAGAAGAAGGAAGAGAGGAAAGAGCTCAAGCTTGGGGATGCCCGAGGCACCCCAAGTAAATATTCAAGGAGACTCAAGCATCTAAGCTTGGGGATGCTGGGGAGGCATCCCCTCTTTCTTCAACAAGTATCGGTATGTTTTCGAATTCGTTTCGTTCATGCATTATGTGCAAGTCTTGGAGTGTCTTTTGCAATTAGGTTTTTATTTTTCTTTTATGCACCATGCTGGTATGAGATAATCCTTGGTTGATTTATAGAATTCTCATTGCACTTCACTTAAATCTTTTGAGTGTGGCTTTATAGAATGCTTCATGTGCTTCACTTATATCATTTGAAGTCTGGATTGCCTGTTTCTCTTCATATAGACAACCGCCATTTGTAGAATGCTCTTTTGCTTCACTTATAATTGTTAGAGCGTGGGCATATCTTTTGTAGAAAGAATTAAACTCTCTTGCTTCTCTTATATCTATTTAGAGAGATGACAGGAATTGGTCATTCACATGGTTAGTCATAAAATCCTACATAAACTTGTAGATCGCTGAATATGATATGTTTGATTCCTTGCAATAGTTTTGCGATATAAAGATGGTGATATTAGAGTCATGCTAGTTGGGTAATTGTGAAATTGAGAAATACTTGTGTTGAGGTTTGCAAGTCCCGTAGCATGCACGTATGGTGAACCGTTATGTAACGAAGTCGGAGCATGAGGTGTTTATTGATTGCCTTCCTTATGAGTGGCGGTCGGGGACGAGCGATGGTCTTTTCCTACCAATCTATCCCCCTAGGGGCATGCATAGTAGTACTTTGCTTCGAGGGCTAATAAACTTTTGCAGTAAGTATATGAGTTCTTTATGACTAATGTGAGTCCATGGATTATACGCACTCTCACCACAACCATTGCTAGCCTCTCTTGTGCCGCGCAACTTTCGCCGGTACCTTACACCCACCATATACCTTCCTCAAAACAGCCACCATACCTACCTATCATGGCATTTCCATAGCCACTCCGAGATATATTGCCATGCAACTTCCATCATCATCATATTCATGACTTGAGCATTCATTGTCATATTGCTTTGCATGATCGTAAGATAGATAGCATGATGTTTTCATGGCTTGTCCGTTTTATGATGTCATTGCTATGCTAGATCATTGCACATCCCGGTACACCGCCGGAAGCATTCATATAGAGTCATATCTTTGTTCCAGTATCGAATTGTAATATTGAGTTGTAAGTAAATAGAAGTGTGATGATCATCATTATTAGAGCATTGCCCCAGTGAGGAAAGGATGATGGAGACAATGATTCCCCCACAAGTCGGGATGAGACTCTGGACTTAAAAAAAAGAGGCCAAAGAAGCCAAAATAAAAAAAGAGGCCAAAGAAGCCCACCAAAAAAAAGAGGCCAAAGAAGCCAAAATAAAAAAAGAGGCCAAAGAAGCCCACCAAAAAAAGAGAAAATAAAAAAATGAGAGAAAAAGAGAGAAGGGGCAATGTTACTATCCTTTTACCACACTTGTGCTTCAGAGTAGCACCATGTTCTTCATAGAGAGAGCCTCCTATGCTTTCACTTTCATATACTAGTGGGAATTTTCATTATAGAACTTGGCTTGTATATTCCAACGATGGGCTTCCTCAAATGCCCTACGTCTTCATGAGCAAGCAAGTTGGATGCACACCCACTTAGTTTCTTTTGTTGAGCTTTCATACACTTATAGCTCTTAGTGCATCCGTTGCATGGCAATCCCTACTCCCCACATTGATATCTATTAATGGGCATCTCCATAGCCCGTTGATACGCCTAGTTGATGTGAGACTTTCTCCTTTTTTGTCTTCTCCACATAACCTCCATCATTATATTCTATTCCACCTATAGTGCTATATCCATGGCTTGCGCTCATGTATTGCGTGAGGATTGAAAAAGCTGAAGCGCGTTAAAAAGTATGAACCAATTGCTCGGCTTGTCATCGGGGTTGTGCATGATGTGAATGCTTTGTGTGGTGAAGATGGATCATAGCCAGACTATATGATTTTGTAGGGATGAGCTTTCTTTGGCTATGTTATTTCAATAAGACATAATTGCTTTATTGGTATGCTCAAAGTATTACTGTTTTTATGTCAAATGATAGACTATTGTTTGAATCACTCGTGTCTTAATATTCATGCCATGATTAGACATATGATCAAGATTATACTAGGTAGCATTCCACATCAAAAATTATTCTATTTTATCATTTACCTACTCGAGGACGAGCAGGAATTAAGCTTGGGGATGCTGATGTCGTATCTATAATTTTTGATTGTTCCATGCCAATATTATTCACTTTCATATACTTTTTGGCAACTTTTTATATTATTTTTGGGACTAACATATTGATCTAGTGCCCAGTGCCAGTTCCTGTCTGTTGCATGTTTTATGTTTCGCAGAATACCATACCAAATGGAATCCAAACGGGATAAAAACGTACGGAGCTTATTTTTGGAAAATACGGAAAATTCCAGAAGAAAAATACACGCGAGACGGTGCCCGAGGTGGTCACGAGGCAAGGGGGCGCGCCCTTCCCCTCCTGGGCGCGCGGCCTACCCTCGTGAGCCCACCGTAAGGTGGTTGATGCTCTTCTTTTCCCGCAAGAAAGATAATATTCGGAAAAAAATCACGGAAAAGGTTTCAGGCCAATCGGAGTTACGGATCTACATATATACGCGAAAACGGTGAAACAGAGCCAGAAGCCAACGGAGAGAACGCAGAAACAGAGAGATAGATCCAATCTCGGAGGGGCTCTCGCCCCTCTCAAGCCATGGAGACCATGGACCAGAGGGGAAACCCTTCTCCCATCTAGGGAGGAGGTCAAGGAAGAAGAAGAAGAAGGGGGGCTATCTCCCCCTTGCTTCCGGTGGCGCTGGAACACCGCCGGGGGCCATCATCATCACCGCGATCTTCACCAACACCTCCGTCATCTTCACCAACACCTCCATCACCTTCCCCCTTCTATCTACAGCGGTCCACTCTCCCGCAACCCGCTGTACCCTCTACTTGAACATGGTGCTTTATGCTTCATATTATCTTCCAATGATGTGTTGCCATCCTATGATGTCTGAATAGATTTCTATTGTCCTATCGGTGATTGATGAATTGCTATGATTGGTTCGAGTTGCATATTTTATTGGTGCTGTCCTATTGTGCCCTCCGTGTCGTGCAAGCGTGAGGGATTCCTGCTGTAGGGTTTGCAATATGTTTATGATTTTCTTATAGTGGGTTTTGTGAGTGACGGAAACACAAACCCGAGTAAGTAGGTTGTTTACGTATGGGATAAAGGGGACTTGATACTTTAATGCTATGGTTGGGTTTTACTTTAATGAATCTTTAGTAGTTGCGGATGCTTGCTAGAGTTCCAATCATAAGTGCATATGATCCAAGTAGAGAAAGTATGTTAGCTTATGCCTCTCCCTCAAATAGAATTGCAATAGTGATTACCGGTCTAGTAACATAGTCAGTTGCTTAGGGACAATTCCACAACTCCTATCACCACTTTTCCAAACTCGCTATATTTACTTTATTGCTTTTTATGTAAACAGCCCCTACTTTTTATTTACTTGTTCTTTACTTTCTTGCAAGCCTATCCAAAAACACCTACAAAGTACTTCTAGTTTCTTGTTCTAGGTAAAGTAAACATTAAGCGTGCGTAGAGTTGTATCGGTGGTCGATAGAACTTTAGGGAATATTTGTTCTACCTTTAGCTCCTCGTTGGGTTCGACACTCTTACTTATCGAAAACGGTTGCAATCCCCTATACTTGTGGGTTATCAATGTATCACTAAATAAAGTCATGACCTCTCCAAATCTCTTTCATCAATATTGTAATAAGATTCAACGCCCTCCAAAATTGTGGGATCACTACTACCTAGAGTTGACACTCTTCCAAACCCACTTTCATCATTGTAGTCATCATAAATAGAAGGCATGCTATCATCATAGTAAATTTTGTTATCGAAAGTAGAAGGAATCAAAGGATCATATTCATTATGCAAAGCATCCCCAAGCTTGGGACAAGAATTATTTTTAGCAAATAAATCTTCAAACATTTCGTACTCATCAATCATAGCATCCCCAAGCATGTGGTTTTGCATATCATCATTATCATTCTTATCAATAGCATGAATGGCACCAATAGTATAGCAAACAATATTATTCTTCCAAGCAAGTGCCAAAAAGATCTTCAAGGTCATAAGAGACATCATTGTCTTCCCAATCATAATCATCACAACAAGTAGTAGGCTTCACAAAATCTTACGCAATATCATCATCCTCCATCAACATATTTGATTTACTTTCATGAGGCAAAATGGTGATAGGAGCAATATTACTTGAGAGAGTTACCTTTTTACCTCTACTTTTTCTTCTTTCCTTTTTCTTCTTCACCACCTCATGTGTGGGTTTAAACAATTTTTTCAAGCTTTTTGTTGAAGAGATTGATTGAATAGGAAGCTCCTCCTTGTTACCTAATTCACCATAATAAACACTAGGAGGGTATTCGGAAATGTTTTCCCTTTCATTAGTACTCTCTTTGTACTCTATTTGTTTTTTTGACTTTAGATAGTTGGCAATATAAGGATTCTCAATGCAATTTTCTGCACAAAACATATAAATTTCCGCTAGATCAAAATCAAGAATTCTATTGAGATTAAATTTTGGAATACCCTTAGTTATACGTTTCATTTCTTCATACCACAAAAGAAGACTAATCTCTTTATGATGCTCAACGGTAATCAAGTTATCACAATTTTTGGACACGATTTGATCATGAAACAAATAGCATTGTAGATTTAAATGACCACGTTCATTGCAAAGTTCACAAGGATGGCAAAAAATATTAAATCTTTCAGCACAATCATCTAGCCTCTCTTGCAACTTTTTCGTTTCCAAATATTTATGCTTCTTACAAAATCTATCATCCCTTTTTGGTGTGCGTGTGCACTCCCAATTTACTCTGCAAAAATTGACATTCTTATAGGAGACATCATTATCATGGCTAGTGCAATCATGATTGGGATAATTGGTTTTATGCCCTACTTGTGTCCCACTCGACAGGATTGCCCCTAATTTCCAAAAGCTAGCGGTTCTATCCAACCCACTTTGGTCGTCTTGTGCTTTTGTTCTTTGACCATTTGACCGTCACTTTGAAAACTTCATAACTAATTCATACTAAATCAAAAAATTGAAAATAAAATACCAAAATGTTCGGAAAAACATCACCTATATGTCAATGTCACTTGCATTCATGAAAAAAAGTGTTGGTAAGTGCTCATCCAAGTTTTAGCTCTTATCACACCACCATGGACAGAAAAATCTTAAAAAGTTAAAAAAAATCCAAAACAAATTGGTGTCAAAGAATGAAAAATGTTTTAAGTGCTTGCCAAGTTTCATCAGGGAATGACATTTGTGGAAGTCATGGCAAAAAAACAATCTATTTTGGAGCGTTGATTGTTTTTTTGCCATGACTTCCACAAATGTCATTCCCTGATGAAACTTGGCAAGCACTGAAAACATTTGTCATTCTTTGACACCATTTTTTTTGGATTTTTTTGAACTTTTTAAGATTTTACTGTTCATGGCGGTGCAATAAGAGCTAAAACTTGGATGGGCACTTACCAACACTTTTGTCATGAATTCAAGTGACATTGACATACAGGTAATGTTTTCCAAACATTTTGGTATCTTATTTGCATTTTTTTGATTTAGTATGAACTAGTTATGAAGTTTTCAATGTGATGGTCAAAGGTCAAATGGCAAAAGCACAAGACAACCAAAGTGGGTTGGACAGAACCGCTGGCTATTGGAAATTAGGGGCAATCCTGTCGAGTGGGACACAACTAGGGGCATAAAACCAATTATCCCATCATCATTAGCATTTTGGATATTCAAAGAATTCATACTAACAACATTGCAATCATGCTCATCATTCAAATAATTTGTGCCAAACATTTTATTGACTTCTTCTTCTAATAATTGAGCACAATTTTCTGAACCATCATTTTCAAGAAAGACATTATAAAGATGATCAATAATATGATGCAACCTCAATTCCATTTTTTATGTAGTTTCTTTTTATGAACCAAACTAGTGATAAAACAAGAAATTAAAAGATTCGATTGCAAGATCTAAAGATATACCTTCAAGCACTCACCTCCCCAGCAACAGCGCCATAAAAGAGCTTGATGTCTACTATGCAACTTTATTCTTGTAGACATGTGTTGGGCCTCTAAGTGTAGAGTTTTGTAGGACAGTAGCAATTTTCCCTCAAGTGGATGACCTAAGGTTTATCAATCTCTGGGAGGCATAGAATGAAGATAGTCTCTCTCTCGAGAAACCCTGCAATCAAATACAAGAAATCTCTTGTGTCCCCAACAAACCCAACACAATAGCAAATTGTATAGGTGCACTAGTTCGGCGAAGAGATGGTGATAAAAGTGTGGTATGGATAGTAGATATGAGTTTTTGTAGTGCGAACAATAAAAAACAGCAAGGTGGTAAATGATTAAACGGAGCACAAACGGTATTGCAATAATGGAAAATGAGGCCTAGGGTGCATACTTTCACTAGTGCAATCTCTCAACAATGCTAACATAGTTGGATCATATGATTATCCCTCAAAGTGCAATAAAGAATTACTCCCGACTTCCTATTAGCGGAGAACAAAAGATAGTAATTGTTTGTAGGGTACAAAACCACCTCAAAGCTATTCTTTTTGATCAATCTATCCTAGAGTTCATACTAAAATAATAGCAAGATATTCTTTTCGATCGATCTAATCAAGAGTTCGTAATAAAATAACACCATATGATGCATATCAACCAACTCTAATGTCATCGCGAGTACCCGTGAGTTAATTATATGATATGTATCAAACAATTTCAGATTCATAATACTCAATCCACACAAAGAACTACAAGGGGACCCCAAAGTTTCTATTCGAGAAAAGATAATAAAAACATGCAGAACCCCTATGCATAGATTACCCCAAAGTCACCGCGGGAATCCGCAAGTTGAGTGCCATAACATATATCAAGCGAATCAAAATAATACCCCATTGTCACCACGGGTATTCATATGCAAGACATACATCATGTGTTCTTAGATCTGAACATTCAATCCGACAAGACAAAACTTCAAAGTGTAAAGACTCAACTCATCACAACAAGAGTAAAGAGGGGAGAAACATCATATGATCCATCAAGATTGTGACATCTCAAGATCATGCAAGAGAGAGATTAAACACATAGCTACTGGCACAAACCCTCAGCCTCGAGGGTGGACTACTCCCTCCTCATCGTGGTGGCCGCCGGGATGATGAAGATGGCCACCAGAGATGATTCCCCCTCTGGTAGGGTGCCGGAACGGGGTTCCAATTGGTTTTCGGTGGCTACAGAGGCTTGCGGCGGCAGAACTTCTGATCTAGGGTCTCCCCGAGGGTTTTCAGAATATTTGGGAATTTATAGGGCGAAGAAGGGGTACGGGAGGCCACCGAGGTGCGCACTACCCACCAGGGCATGCCTGGGGGCCCAGGCCCTCCCTGGTGGGTTGTGCCCCCCTTGGGGCACCCCCTAGGTGCTTCTCTGGCCAATTGGTGGTCTTTTGGTCCATAAAAAAATCCACAAAAAGTTCCGTTGTGTTTGGAGAACTTTGATTTCTGCACAAAAAAACACCACGGTAGTTCTGCTGAAAACAGTGTCAGTCTGGGTTAGTTCCATGGAAATAATACCAAAACCATATAAAATTATTGTAAACATGGCATGAATACTTCATAAATTATAGATACGTTGGAGACGTATCAGTAAGCAGTATGACGATCACCGCCCACAACTCTTTGTGTTCTACTCGTGCATATCATCTATGCATAGACCTGGTGCTGATGCCACTATTGGGAAACGTGGCATGCAATTTCAAGAAAAAATCTACGCTCATGCAAGATCTATCTAGGAGATGCATAGCAACGAGAGGGGAAGAGTGTGTCTACGTACCCTCGTAGATTGAAAGCGGAAGCGTTTGACAACGCAGTTGATGTAGTCGAACTTCTTCTAGCTCCGACCGATCAAGCACCGAATGTACGACACCTCTAGTTCTGCACACGTTCAGCGTGATGATGTCCCTCACCCTCTTGATCCAGCAAGGTGTCGAGGAAGTAGATGAGTTCCGTCAACATGATGGAGTGGTGATGGTGATGGTGATGTGATCTGCGCAGGGCTTCCCCTAAGCACCACGAGAATATGACTGGGGTGTAAATTGTGGAAGGCGGCGCCACACACGGCTAACAATTGATGTCTCGTGTGTTCTAGGCGCCCCTCCCCACATATATATAGGTGGGAGGGGGAGGAGAGGCAGCCACGGGCGCCGTAAGGTTGGCCGCCGCCCCCTAGGGGCCCTGCCTTGCCCTGCGCCACCCTTTCCATGTATGCATGAACGGGAATCCTAATTCAAACTTTCCCTTCCCCCCTTTCCTTTTCCTCCTCTTATAGCCTAATAGGGCACACTAGCCCCTTGTGGGATGGTGTGTTCCTTCACAAGTGTCGGTGTTCTGGATACGGGGGTACCCAGACTTGCCTGCCTGCGACCCACTGCACGGCTCCATCAGCGGTCGGGTACGGCCCAACTTCAGTATCAACAGCTCAAGACCCTCACGAGGGGCCAAGCCTCGTGAGGAGGACGATGCCAAGACCCCCGAGGGACCGGCCTCCTCAGGCTGGCTCCCGATGGGCGGAGAGTTCTATGCAAGGTGCATGTCGGTGTCAAAACCGGCGGATCTCGGGTAGGGGGTCCCGAACCGTGCGTCTAGGCGGATGGTATCAGGAGACAAGGGACATGATGTTTTTACCCAGGTTCGGGCCCTCTCGATGGAGGTAAAACCCTACTCCTGCTTGATTGATATTGATGATATGGGTAGTACAAGAGTGGATCTACCACGAGATCAAGGAGGCTACACCCTAGAAGCTAGCCTATGGTATGATTGTTGTAATGGTTGTTGTCCTACGGACTAAAACCCTTCGGTTTATATAGACACCGGAGAGGGCTAGGGTTACACAGAGTCGGTTACAATGGTAGGAGATCTACATATCCGTATTGCCAAGATTGCCTTCCACGCCAAGGAAAGTCCCATCCGGACACGGGACGGAGTCTTCAATCTTGTGTCTTCGTAGTCTCGGAGTCCGGCGGACGATGATAGTCCGGCTGTCCGGACACCCCCTAGTCCAGGACTCCCTCAGTAGCCCCTGAACCGGGCTTCAATGACGATGAGTCCGGCGCGCATAATGTTTGGCATTGCAAGGAGGGTTCCTCCTCCAAATAATCCATAGAAGATTGTGAACACCTGGATAGTGTCCGGCTCTGCAAAATAAATTCCACATACCACCGTAGAGAGAATATTATGTACACAAGCTCAATTTGCTGACGTATTATGTAGCATGACGTCACGCCACTACCAAGCCTTTACTTGCATCGTTTTTTATTATACCACCTCAGCGCGTTTAGCGAAGCGGTTTCCTTGGCACGTCTTGTCGAAACAGAGATCGTGTTCCCCTTATCCCGGGATTCTCATCAATACGGACGTGGGTAACCCAACCGCGCCCGTTGCCACGCCCCCTCTATCGAAGGCGAGTCCCGAACGGTCACGGAGACGGCTCTTGGTATTCTCCCTCTTTATAACAGGACCAAGGCTCGTTTCTTTTCTTCAATCTTCCATCGAATCTTCTCCTTGCCCCAAGTTCTAACACCCAGAGCCCCAGATTCGAGCGCTTCGGACCTTCAACAATGTCCGGCTCCGACCTTCAGGGCCGGTGGACGGAGGAGGACGTGCTAAAGCTGCAAGAGGCCAAGTACCTGTCTTACGAGATTTCGCACAGGTTGCCTGCCGAAGGGCAGGCCATCCCCACCCCTGAGCCCGGCGAGTACGTCGTCTTTGTATCCCACCTCCGTCGGGGCTTAGGCTTCCCGATGGATCCTTTTGTGAGAGGGCTCATGTTCTACTATGGGCTGGAATTCCATGACTTGGCTCCGGAGTCCATCCTCCATATTTCCGCATTTATTGTCATCAGTGAAGCCTTCCTCCGCGTCACCCCCCACTTCGACCTGTGGCTGAAGACCTTCAATGTGGAGCCGAAGATGATCGGGGGGCGTCAAGCAGAGTGCGGCGGGGCGGCCGTAGGTAGGAGGGCCGATGCCCCGTGGCCCGAGGGCTCCTTCCAAGAGGAGCTTGGCTTGTGGCAGTAGGAGTGGTTCTATATCACCGCTCCAAAGGGCAGCAGGCAGAAGCCGCCGCCCTTATTCCGCTCGGGACCTCCACGACGGTTGATGTCGTGGGTCAACCAAGGGCTCAACTGGGGGCCGCCAAAAGACGTGCCCCTATTGCAGGGCCGGATTCGAGACCTCCAGGCAAGGGAGATTGATCTGGTCGTAGTGATGCAGGTTATGCTGATTAGGCGTCTCCTGCCCTGCAAGCGCCGTCCTCTCCGGCTATGGGAGTTCAATCCAGAGGGACCACGGATTCTCCAACACTTTATGGGTACGACACCCGTGGAGATGTACGAGTTGTTCTTCGGATCACGGGCGGTGTGTCCGGAATTGACCGAGGACGCCGGCCTAAGCTGCAATCGCCCGGATACTCAAGTAAGTAGCTCAGTGTTCGGAAGTACCATTTGTTTGCCTTCCTATAATTCGCCTTTTAACCCGTTATCCTTCAACAGGAGTGGATAGCGCAAGCAAAGCTGATACAGTGTCCGGCCCCCCTCCCAGAGACCGCGCCGGATCCCGTGTTGGTCAAGATGCTGGAGGTTGCGCCTTCAGAAGAAAGCGAAGGGGAAAGTAGAGGAGCTACTGCCTCGTCCAAGGAGGCTCTTGAAAGAGGGGGGATCGAGAATCCCACCCTCCAGGGGGAGAAGAGGACCGCCTATGAAGACCCGGAGGCCAAAGCCCCTAAGCGGGGGAAGAAATCTTCACCAGAGGGTCCTGCATCCGGGGAGGCCCCGGCCGCACAGTCTCCCTTAAAGGGTCAGCCCTTCAGCGAGCCGTAAGTAGAAAAAAGAGAGATTGGTAATAAGAGAGATCCCTATTTATGCTTATGAGGATAACCGAAATTTTTACCTTGTAGTTCGGATCTCCGACCTTCTCAGATGAGCTCGTCTTCGGGGGATCTTCGTCCGGAGATGGTGGAGAGCGAGACGCCTCCGTCCGCTGCGCCGTCAGATAGGGCGGACGAGCCTGAAGTGTCATCACGGCGGGTGAGGGAGTCCTGGACTAGGGGGTGTCCAGACAGCCGGACTATCATCGTCCGCCGGACTCCAAGACTACGAAGATACAAGATTGAAGACTCCGTCCCGTGTCCGGATGGGACTTTCGTTGGCGTGGAAGGCAAGCTTGGCAATACGGATATGTAGATCTCCTACCATTGTAACCGACTCTGTGTAACCCTAGCCTGCTCCAGTGTCTATATAAACCGGAGGGCTTTAGTCCGTAGGACACAACATACATCAACAATCATACCATAGGCTAGCTTTAGGGTTTAGCCTCCTTGATCTCGTGGTAGATCCACTCTTGTACTACCCATATCATCAATATTAATCAAGCAGGACGTAGGGTTTTACCTCCATCAAGAGGGCCCGAACCTGGGTAAAACATCGTGTCCCTTGTCTCCTGTTACCATCTGCTTAGACGCACAGTTCGGGACCCCCTACCCAAGATCCGCCGGTTTTGACACCGACATTGGTGCTTTCATTCAGAGTTCCTCTGTGTCGTCGCCGATAGGAAGGATGCCTCCACCCGTCTTCAAAGACGGTATTTTCGCCAATGGGGCCTTGGCCACCGGCCAAACTATCCGGCTAGGCGGTTTTCTTATGACAGCCTGTCCGGCCACTGCTTCGACAATGACTTCCCAAGTCGTCAAAAGCAATCTCCGCGTCAGCTCGGAATTCGCCGAGCGGCTGGATCCAATAGAGCTCTCGTCTGTCAACGAGCTCTTGGATCGCATCGCCGCCCTAGGAGTCGCTACAGACTACAATCAGATTGGGCTTAAAACCGATCTGAGGGAGATTAACTCTCCCCAGGCCACCCACCATGTCGCAGTGGTAGAGGAACAATGCGGCGACTCCTCGCCTATATTGAAAACTAGTCACGTCCGGATTCCCGAACCCTCCATGCCGGATTTCCGCGGAGGGACGGACTTCGATCGAGCATTGAACTTAAAATCATGCATCGTTCCGGACTCACTGGATCGTGTCCAGCAACCCAAGCTTCCGAATTCGGAAACTCCTCGGTCTTTAAGCCCCAATATGGGCAGGGATCCGGATTTTAGTCCACCCACCCGCCCAGACATATGCGATCTGTCTCTAATACGGCAAGAGCCCGCTGAAACAATACATCACTACTGGGCCAGATTCCTCCTGGTTATGGACATGATAAAAGACTGCCGAGAGGAAAACACAATCAAAATCTTTTGCAATAATTGCATGGACAAGGGAATATTGAACGCCGTCGGCCGTCGTAAAATTATACGCTTCACCGATCTGGCGTCCATAGTATGAAAGTACTGTGCGATGGAGAGTTTCCGGAAAACCGAAAACCAATTTTGGGATAATCCGGCCCCGAATACAACCCCAGTCCGCAACAAAAGGGTGCATCACACTCAGGCCCCAGATGCAAAAACCAAAAAGCAGAAACCCCATAAAGGGCACGGAACCGTACTGGAGGGATGGCTCAATGGACCCTGTAAGCTTCATAGTATAGAGGGAGCCGTCCCAACACATAGCCTTCGAGCATGTTGGATATTACGGCAGGTGGCCAAAAGTGGCGAGGAGCTTCTAGCCCCGAAAAACCACTCCAACAATACCGGTACGGTATCAACAGTCTTCGAGACCTTCGCATCAAACAATATGCGAAAACGAACAATCCGTGGCCTCGCCGAAGTCTACCAAGTAGCAACGATAAATCCATGGAGCGACACAGCTATCACCTTCAACGCCAGTGACGAACCTAAATTCTGAACAGTCCGAGCACCAGCCGCACTGGTGCTTAGTCCCATAGTGGACGGCTTTCGACTTACAAAGGTCCTCATGGATGGCAGCAGCAGACTAAACCTCATCTATGAGGAAACTCTTCAAAAAATGGAAATCGATTGGAGCCGTATTGAGCGAAGCAACACAACCTTCAGAGGAATAATCCCTAGCCGGGAAGCACGCTGCACCGGAAAAATCACACTCGATGTGGTGTTCGGCTCGCCGGACAATTACAGATCCGAAGAAGTCACGTTCCAAGTGGCCCCGTTCAACAGCGGATATCACGCTATATTAGGACGAGAGGCATTCACAATTTTTCAAGCCGTACCCCATTACGGGTACATGAAGCTCAAAATGCCTGGGCCCGGCGGAATAATCACTCTCGCTAGTGATCCAGACATAGCACTCCGCGCCGAAAACAAGACAGCCGCACTAGCCCTGGAGGCACTATCCGAGGCCCTAGCGGCAGAAGAACTCACCACGCTGTGCTCTACGGTAAACAGGGACGATGTGATACTTGATAAAAGATCCAAGTCCACCTCCTTCAAACCAGCAGATGAAATAGTGAAATTCCAGGTCCATCCAACGGACCCAACAAAGACGGCCTCCATTGGGGCACAATTAAACCCCGAGGTAGATGCCGCACTGCGCGAATTCCTTCGGGAAAATTTGGACATTTTCGCCTGGCATCCTTCGGACATGCCCGGAATCCCACGCAGATTGGCAGAACACAGCCTAAACATCCTAAAAGGATTCAAGCCGGTCAAACAGGCTCTTCGACGATTTTCCGAACCCAAAAGACAGGCAATGGGAGAAGAGCTAGCCAAATTATTGGAAGCCGGATTCGTTAGAGATATCAAACATCCGGATTGGCTAGCAAATCTGGTAATGTTACCAAAGAAGGACAAATCCTGGCACCTATGCGTCGATTTTAAAGACCTCAATAAGGCTTGCCCAAAGGATCCCTTCCCCCTCCCCCGCATCGACCAAATTATCGATGCTACCGCAGGGCACAATTCATTGTGCTTCCTCGACGCATACTCTGGCTACCATCAAATCAAGATGGCGGAAGTAGACCAAGCCGCAACGGCATTCATCACTCCATACGGACCATTCTGCTTCAACACAATGCCCTTTGGACTTAAAAATGCCGGTGCAACATATCAGCGCATGATTCAAACATGTCTGGCTACCCAGATCGGCAAAACAGTCAAGGCATACGTAGACGACGTAGTCGTAAAAAAAAACACGTCGAAACTCTAGTAGACGATTTGAGGCTCACATTCGACAACCTCAGAGCATATGACATCAAGCTGAATCCGGAAAAATGCGTTTTCGGCGTACCAACCGGAAAGCTGCTGGGCTTTATTGTATCTGGTAGAGGAATTGAAGAAAACCTAGCTAAAATCCGAGCTCTGTCACAGTTGGATATCCCAAAGGACCTCAAACAGATACAAAAATTAACAGGATGCATGGCAGCTTTAAGCCGCTTTATCTCCCGTCTAGGAGAAAAGGCATTGCCCCTCTATCGGCTCCTCAGGCGCACCGAACAGTTCGAGTGGACGGATGCTGCCACTGCCGGACTCGAAGAAATAAAGGTCATATTGGCAACAAATCTGGTCCTGGCTGTGCCCAATCTGGGCGAACCAATGTTGTTATACATCGCAGCAACGCATCAAGTCATAAGCGCGGTACTCGTCGTCGAACGAGAGACAGAAGGGCATAAATTCCCTCTTCAAAAACCAGTGTATTATGTATCCACTGTGTTAACTCCCTGCAAGTCCCGTTACCCACACTATCAGAAGATAGCGTATGCGGTGTTCATGGCATCTCGGAAGCTCCGACACTACTTTCAAGAGTGTTCGATAACAGTGGCCTCCGAAGTACCACTCAATGACATCATAAATAACCGCGACGCAACTGGCAGGATTGCAAAATGGGCAATTGAGCTCTTACCATTCGATATAACTTACAAACCTTGGCGAGCTATAAAGTCACAAGTTTTGGCTGACTTCATCGCCGAATGGACAGAAGCCGAACTCCCTAAAGAGTACGGCGCATACTCCAATTGGACTATGCACTTCGACGGCTCCAAAATGTTGGCCGGACTGGGGGCTGGCGTCATTTTGATGTCCCCAACCGGAGACACAGTCCAATACGTACTTCAAATAATGTACACGGACTCCAACAACGCAGCCGAATACGAGGCCCTCCTACATGGTCTCCGGATGGCAATATCCATGGGCATCCAACGCCAAGAGGTGCGCGGGGATTCAAACCTTGCAATATCCCAAATAAACGGAGACTTTGATGCCAAGGATCCGAAAATGGCAGCATATTGCAACGCTGTCCTAAAATGTCGGCTCGGTTTGAGGGACTTGAATTCCATCACGTAGCCCGAGAAAATAACCAAGCAGCCGACATACTGGCACGCATCGGCGCAAAACGTGATGCTGTCCCTCCAAATATCTTCCCGGAACGGCTCTTCAAGCCATCCGTACTATGGGAAGGGGAATCCGGAAATGACAAACCGGAAACAACCGCGCCAACCGGCGATTCAGCCGATGACATAACACCTTCAGCCCACGACATAATGGTAGTAATTGCCCCGTGGACGGAACCATTCCTAGCCTATCTGCTTAGACAGGAACTTCCCGAAGACCAAAATGAGGCCCGCTGCATAGTCCGGCGATCGAAAGCCTACAAGGTCCATGAGGGAGAACTTTATAAGAAAAGTACAACCGGAGTCCTTCAAAGGTGTATCTCCGAAGAGGAAGGGCGAAACCTCCTGGCTGAAATTCATGCCGGACTAGGCGGACACCACGCAGCAGCCCGGGCCCTTGTAGGAAAGGCATTCCGTACAGGATTTTATTAGCCAATGGCCCGGGCAGATGCCCAGGACTTAGTCCAGAGATGCGTCGGTTGTCAGCTCTTTGCTAATCAGAGCCATATGCCACCCACCGCCCTCAAAACTATACCCATTACCTGGCCGTTAGCGGTCTGGGGGCTTGATATGGTTGGACCCTTAAAGGGGGAACCCACAAGCAAAGGTACCTATTGGTCATGGTGGATAAATTCACCAAATGGATAGAGGCCAAACCGGTCAAAACGGCAGAGTCCGGACCAGTGATAGACTTTATATCCGGGGTGGTACACCGTTACGGAGTCCCCCACAGCATCATCACCGACAACGGCACGAACTTCACGGCCGACGAGGTTAAGTCATGGTGCAAAAATATGGGCATCAAGCTTGACTACGCTTCAGTCTATCACCCTCAAACCAACGGTCAAGTGGAATGAGCAAATGGTCTAATAATGAGTGGCATTAAACCCAGACTAGTGCGGTCACTTACTAAATCTGACACACACTGGGTTGAGGAGCTCGACTCCGTACTCTGGGGGTTGTAGACAATGTCTAACCATACTACTAGATTCACACCATTTTTTATGGTATACGGCGCAGAGGCAGTCCTGCCCTGCGACATTATTCATGACTCACCTCGAGTGTGCATGTACGAAGAAAGAGAGGCCGAGCTGGATCGGCAGGACAGCTTGGATACATTGGAGGAAGAACGCGACGTCGCCAAGGCTCGTTCCGCATTCTATCAGCAGCAGGCCTGAAGATATCAAAGCAGAGAAGTACGGGCCAAGACTTACAACGTTGGCGAACTAGTTCTGCGCCTGCCGGACAAGAAAAAGGACAAGCTCAAGCCCAAATGGGAGGGCCCCTTCATTATCAATCAAGTCTTGACCGGCGGAGCGTACCGTCTATGAAATTCGTCGGATAGCCGACTCGAGCCGAACCCATGGAACGCAGCCCGCCTCCGAAGATTCTATGCCTAGCGCCGGACTAAGAGTTCGTCCCCCTCCTCCGTTCAAATTTTTACACTTCAGCTGTCTTTTGTTTCTCTTTCTTCCCCTAACCTTTTTACTAAAAAGCCCCTACGGGCCTACTTCTGCATTGTTCGCGTACACTTGATGTGCCATCCGCACTCATTATACCTGGGGGCTTCTTTTCCAGAAGCTCAATTATAAGGGCTTCATTCCATGTGTCAAGCTTCCACATGTACGTTTTACTCACCATTATATGCATCGATATGACTTAAGTTTTGGACAAGCTGGGTTGCCTGGCTCCTGTGCTTACCCCTACGTTCCCGATTGTTCGGCTAGGAGGTAAAGGGAGCACCTCTGCGATTGTTACTGCCGGGTCAGCCGGATGTGTACCTCAGACTGGGTGAAGCCGAAAGCTAGCGTTCTTAAGGGAATATTCGGTCGGTGACTTGAAAGATGATTTTTTAACTA
Source organism: Triticum timopheevii (assembly GCA_963921465.1). Lineage (NCBI taxonomy): Eukaryota > Viridiplantae > Streptophyta > Magnoliopsida > Poales > Poaceae > Triticum > Triticum timopheevii. The sequence continues at coordinate 307,610,191 of OY997262.1, read as the reverse complement.
CTTATTTATCTGCCCCCAGATGTTTTTCTGCTTTTTTCGCAGTCCGGACATGCACTTTAGGGCATGCCTCCCAGGGAAAGGAACCCTTAACGGAACTATTCTCCCTGGAAGATGTTTCTTACCAGCCATGTAATATAACATAACTAGTTGGGCACTTGTCTGATAAAGCACTAATGACCCCTACGCCTGGTCTCCATGCATACCCCGGTTGTTTCTTAACCAACAAGATATTCGGACACACTCCAGATTCTAGGGTCCCGAGGTTGAAGCGAAAAGGTCGGCAAAGAGAAACGATCTACAATCCGGCTAGAAGGCATTTCACATGTCATTTCAAAAAAAATACATTGTCAAATTTACTGATTGTATTCCTCCTCAATCCCGTCTAACAGGCTGTCTAACTTACAGTCCCATTGGGAAAATTTAGCAGCCAACTCTACCTGGCTGTATACTAAACTCACAGGGATCTCCTTCCCATCGGGCCCCACCGGTCCAACTTCGGCCATGTGGTTGGGATCCGCCTTCTTAACGCGTCTTCGCCATGGCCCAAGCCTCCCTGGCACCTTGACGGCAAGCCAAAATCTTCCACAAACGGAAGCGCTGCCGCACTCCCTGAAGCTTCTCCGCAAACTCCCCAAGGCCCTCGGGTAGGGAGAAGGCTGGCCATAAAGCCTGGACGACGCCGCTCATCGCCTGTCGAACTCGTTCGAGCAGTTGCAACAGCTCAGGAAGTTGATCACCCGTTGATACGGGCATCTCCTCTGCAGGGCGACCTGTGAGTACACCTGCAAGACATATTCTGTCAATCGACTTCCTCGCCGGACTCTTCTTTTCAAAGGAGTTCGTTCAAGCACTTACTATAGATGCCGCGACGAAGCCGCTGATTCTCCTTAACGAAGCCGGATAACTCGGCCCGAGCGCCTTTCAGCTCTTCTCCGAGCTTGGCGTTGGCATCCTGGAGCTTGTTCCTTTCTTGTTGCACCCTATTCAGCACCCTCTCGCCGGCCTTTAGCTGGCGCAGCAATTCTTACCGGTCCGGATCTTGTCCGGCGGCACCTGCAATGTCACTATTAGACTTGCGCGCACGCCGCACAGTGCTTATATTTATTAATAAAAATGTGTTACCAGGAGGGGTCTCTGCGCTTCCTCCTGCGGCAGCAAGTGCGGCCTCAAGCTGGGCCTTGCATTCTTGTAGCTCCTGAGACAGATGGGCATTCTTCTCGGTAAGAGCCTGCGTTTCAAATGATCCTTAAATCAGTTAACATAACTACTTTAAGTCTCGGGGGCTACTGGTATATATAACCATTAAAATTCCCTTACCCGTATGTCTTTCACATACTGCTCCGTGGCTCTGGTAAAACCATCTTGAGCGGCACGGAGGTGCGCGCCCCCCGCACTGAAGGCATCTAGCGCCTCAGGGGAAAAGCATGCTTCACGAAATACTATCCGGCAGCGCCTGTGGTTCATGGCGCTCTCCACCTCAGACTTGGTGGCGGACAGTCGGTCGGCATCCTCCGTTGGAGGAGTATCCGGCCCGCGCCTTGCGCTTGCCTCCCCCTCCTGACCAGGCGCTGGAGCCTGGCCGGCATAGGCTGGATTGGCAACCTCTACGCCCGCAGTCCGGCGGGCGCTTTTTCTCCTATAAAGGATCATGAGCGCTCAGACGCTTCCTAGGAACGTTGCTCTGAATATTTAAAATATGAGCTATACCTTTGCGGCGACGTTTCAGTCCGTACCGTGCTCCTTTTCCACCTGCTGGTCCGGACTGACCTTTGTTGATCAGCCTCCGCGGGCTCGGCTTCCCGCCTTGAAGGTGCTTCCTGTAAAACACCATTGTTCGCGAAGGTCAGAAATGGGCAAGGAAGAGATAATGGTGTCCAAACCCCGGTCACAATCACCTGGGAAGCCGGATATAATCTGGGGTAGTCCGCCGTAATGACGACCAAAGCATTGTCCATGCTGAGCTGGTAAAACACCCCGTCAATCAACTCCACCTTGATATCCAGATCCTCTTCGGAGGCCAGATCTTGGGATCTCCCTGGATCCTCAGGTTGCGGAGCCGGACTTATCATGTCCTCCACAATCCGGCGCAGTTCCTGCACCGAAGACGTAATCTAAGAAGCCTAAACTTCGAAAGCATGGGTTGAGCCCTTAAAAATGTTCGCTTACCCAGCCTCTAGGGTTGTTCATAGAAAACCCATTCAAGGGGTTCGTTCGAAGGAAATCCTCCTTTTCCCCCTTGTACAGGCCGGACAGGATCTGCACCAGGTCCTCGGTCGAATCCGGTCCTTTGCGGCCGTGGCGGGTGGCGTCGTCCTCCCCGTTGAAATCCCACATGGGGTGGCCCCTGTATTGCAGTGGCTGTACTCCCCGCATGATGCATATTGCCATGATTCCGATCATTGTCAATCCGGAATGGGCCAGTAATCTTATTTGGCCCATCAGGTAATGGACGCTCTTGTCTTCCTCCAAACGGGGGCTCCGCGGGCGCCAGCTGAGGCGTTTCTTTAGAGGAGCAACACTAAACTCCGGGAGGCCAATCCGGACTGGGTCCGGCAGCAGAGCATCTTCTATATAACACCACTCCGAAGGCCAGTCTTCGGACGCCTTCTTAGGGGTACCGGATGGGTATCCGGTCCCGGCAATGCGCCATATTTTGGCGCCGCCCACTTGATATATAGATCCCTCATGAGAACGAGGTACGAGGCAGAACAGCCTCTTCCACAGTGCAAAATGGGGCTCGATGCTCAGGAATAGCTCGCAAAGAGCTACGTAGCCCGCGATATGCAGGACAGAGGCGGGCGTAAGGTGATGGAGCTGGAGTCCGTAGAACTCCAGGAGCCCGCGGAGAAACGGATGTATTGGAAATCCGAATCCCCTTATCAGATAGGGGACGAAGCATACCCGCTCTCCTTTGTTGGGACTTGGGGTAGCCTCCGCTTGCTTCCCACCTTGGTAGGTGGCCAGACCGGTTCGAACCGGGACCATGAAGGCCGGAGGGAGATATCCCCCCGCTTGGAGCTTCACTAGCTCGTTGTGTGGAACAGAGCACCTCCTCCAATCCCCTGTCACTGGGCTGGGAGCGCGAGAAGAGGAGCCGCGTCGACGGTCCATGATGGAATGGATTTTTAGGTCAAAGGCGCTCCGATGAAGTATTCGCGGAAGGAGGATGATGTGGTTTGGATCTGGATTCTTGCCTCTTTTGTAGGCAGATGACTCGCACGACTAGGGGGTGAAATATAAAAGACACCCTGGCTTTTCGCATTCGTGCGACGCGTGGAAGAAGGCCATTATTGGGCGTAGAAGCCAAGAAGCACAATATTTATGATGAAGCCGGACACTATTCGGCAGGTACATGGAACTTGAAGGGAGAACCCGCCTTGTAACGCCGAAGACTATATACGCGCTGGACTTATCGTCATTGAAGCCTAGTTTGGGGGCTACTGAGGGAGTCCTGGACTAGGGGGTGTCCGGACAGCTGGACTATCATCGTCCGCCGGACTCCAAGACTAGGAAGACACAAGATTGAAGACTCCGTCCCGTGTCCGGATGGGACTTTCCTTGGCGTGGAAGGCAAGCTTGGCAATACGGATATGTAGATCTCCTACCATTGTAACCGACTCTGTGTAACCCTAGCCTCCTCCGGTATCTATATAAACCGGAGGGCTTTAGTTCGTAGGACACAACATACATCAACAATCATACCATAGGCTAGCTTTAGGGTTTAGCCTCCTTGATCTCGTGGTAGATCCACTCTTGTACTACCCATATCATCAATATTAATCAAGCAGGACATAGGGTTTTACCTCCATCAAGAGGGCCCGAACCTGGGTAAAACATCGTGTCCCTTGTCTCCTGTTACCATCCGCCTAGACGCACAGTTCGGGACCCCCTACCCGAGATCCGCCGGTTTTCACACCGATAGAGGGTATCCCCGAGCCCGGCAGAGCCGAAGAGTTCGGCGCCGAATAATGTTCGGCCGGGGGAGCTGAAAAATCTGCTTGAGAGAGCGTCCGTCTCAGAAGATCACCGTGCATTGATGAGCATGGTGATTGGAAGGATTTCGTCCGCCGAAAGCGGATTGCATAATGCCGTCAGAAGTTTGCTGGCGGGGTTTGAGGTATGTGAAAATGACACCCCTTTTTGACAGTTTTGCACATAAGGTGCGCCCTGTATAGATAGTAGCCCCTGAGACTCGGTAGGGTGTCAAAAGCGACAGCGTACCGAGGATCAAAATCGCAGGTATTGAGTGTCGCCTTTCCTATGCAGGTGGCGTATAGTCCGGGGGCTAGCCGGACTGATGGAGTTGCTGAATTAAAGCGGCAACTCGATGTTGCGGATGCGGACATCGCGCTAATCACCAAGCGACTTGACGAGTCGCAAGGTAAGCTGTTTCTCCGCAGTCACCTATTAAGGGAGACAAAGCCCACCTCTTACAATATTTGTGCTTGACGCAGATGGTGCTGCTGCTGTGGAGAGCCTTCGGGCAGAACTTGCTCAAGCCAAGGAGCAAGCTAGAAGGAGTGATGCGGTTGCCTCTAGGGCGGCCGAGGAGTTAAAAGCCGAAAGGGCTGCACACTGCCGAAGCAGGGAAGAGATGGCCGAAATGGCCGTTAAGTTGAAGGATGCTACCGACCGCAATGAGGCTCTTGAAAAGGAGCGCCTATCGGAGCGAGAAGACCTAGGGAAGGCCACCGCCGAAGCCAAGGATGCCCGTTCTGCAATGCGGGCTATAAAGGAGGAGCTGGGTCAAGCCGGAGACATTGTGGCTGGCAAGCCTTTTCTGCTGCGCCGCCGGTTTATGGATCCAAAGTATGCCCAGCTGTGGGGTCCGGAGGATCCTTATATGGACTTAGCAGCGAGTGCGGCGGATGCCGTTGTGCACTTCCGAAGTCAGAAGGATCACAAGACGAAAGAGCTGTTTTGGTCTCAATTCCATAGTTTGGATCGTTCACTTCCGCTGTCCGATCGGTTGGCCGAATGGGCTGAGCTGAATAGGTTGTCCGGACTTGCCATGACGGATATCGTGACTCATGTCTGGCCGGATAGGTCCAAGCCGAAGAGCTATTTTGGCTTATTGCAGCAATTTCTTGGAGCGGTGCTGCATATCAAGGAGATGAAGCGGTCGACCTGCATAGAGGGTGCACGGATGGAACTTGCCCATGTGAAGACACATTGGACGGAGATGGACGCCAGCGCTGTTGCGACCCAGGGTTCGGACGAAAGCCGGTTACCCGCCGAGCACTATTTTGGGGAAGTTTTGCGTGGTGCTCGTGTAATAGAGTCGCAGTGCTCGAAAAATGTCACGTTCGAATGAACGTTTAAATTTATAAAACAATGTTTATGATGTATGCGCTTTTTGTTCTTGTGCGTTCAAGTATTGAAATATCTCCTGTGTGGCCGTTTATGTATACGTATGTATGACCTGAAAGATGGCAGTCGTCGGCTTCAGCCCCCACGCACAAGGTGCGGGGGTGTTCGCAAAAATAGCGCATTTTCACACTTAATCCGACGTCTCGGTCCTGTTAAGGAGGTGATAGCGTAGCAAACGAGGCAACCGGACTATAATGCTTTATCATTTTCACTTAGCCATTGGAGTTCGAGGGTGGGGCTACGATATAGCCCCTGGGGGCACCGCGCTCTCCGAACTCGGGGCGCGTATGTGCCTGACCGGGAAACGGTCCTTCATCAAAGTGGAGGAATTCTAAACATTCCAGTGGTCGATCGAGTGGTTGACCAGTCTCTCGCTGTATCATGACAGTCAGTTTTCGGCTTTCTCTACTGAGGTGCTCGCCCAGCCGAACTGGGGCACAATCGCAGTAGTTCTCCTGGTGCCGCATTAGCCGATGATACGGAACGTAAGGCAGCAAAACACAGGAGCCGGGCAAACCCAACATTTGACCAAAGACATGATTCGGAGCTGATGCATATAAGGCCTAACTCGAGACGCCGAACACTCCCTAAGGTGTTCGGTCTTTTTAATAACGGGAAGAAGCCCTAAGCCCCTAGTGTCCAGGTACGGGCGAGGTCCTCTGACGCGGCCAATGCCAAAACGTCAGTCTCCTCTCTGGTTATCAGGAAAAACCAGGGGATTATAGCAACAAGAGACAGTAAAATAGGTTTACGCAGGGTCTTAATCTGAAAAGAATCCTTGCAACGGGTCCCTACTTCATGTCTGCGCCTGTGTCTCCGTTGTGCCGTATCCTGGACGGGTGTGCACATTGTTCATCTGTAAAAAGAGAGGAACTTAGCTCGAAAAGAAATCGTGCGAAAAGTGTATAAAAAATTGAAATATTAATAAATTAATAAAGCTGAGCCTATATTAGCTCATTATTGCTTATATGCACAGCCCCTTGTGAAGGGGTGTGCGGCTAGGGAGCCCCTAGCTTATTTATGCCGGACTCGTCTAGCCGTGTCCGGGGTCTTTGAACGACCTTTTAATGAAATGATGCCACGTGGACCAGGCATTTTAAGTGTAAGAGACGCGTAATGTGGTATTGCGTTAAAGCGGATAAAAGCTTCGCGCCCCAATAGTGCTTGATAGCTACTTTTGAATGGGGCAACATGAAAGATTAGCTTTTCGCGTCGGAAGTTGTTCGGTGACCCGAACACAACTTCTAATAATAAGGAGCCCGTGCACTTGGCGTAGGGGCCTGGCGTCACTCCTTTAAAGGAAGTGCGGCTATATCGAATTTTAGTAAGGTCTATCCCCATCTTGCGGATTGTGTTCGGATATAGCAGGTTTAAGTCGCTGCCGCCGTCCATCAGGACTTGTGTAAATTGTAGTCCGTCGATTATAGGATCCAATATCAGAGCAGTCCATCCTGCGTTTCGAATGCTTCTGGAATAATCCAGGTGGTCGAAAGTGATTGGTTTTGACATCCAGCTTCGATGTTCCGCTGGGGTGGACTGTGCGACACTTATTGTAGCTAGTGCCGCATTGTTTTTCCGTAATATCACATGAAGTGAGCTTACTGTTTTGACTTCTTGGGGGAAAGTCTTTTGTTTTCCGGTGCTCTGCTGGTGGGGTTCATCATCATCCTCGCTTGGTGCATCGAGCCCCTTGTGTTCGGCGTTGAGTCGGCCGGACTGTTTGAAAACCCAACAATCTCGGTGGGTGTGGTTTGCAGGTCTTCCGGAGGTACTGCGGATTTGACATATCCGATCCAAGATTTTTTTTAAGTTGGATAGCTCATCACTGTTGCCCTTAAGAAGCGGAGTTTTGTTGTTTGGCCGCGAGCTTTTGAATCCGGTGTTGACCGCCGTGTTCTTTGGGCTTTTCTCTTTATTCCGGCGCTGATCCTTTCAGCGCCGTGATTTTCCGTTTCCATCTCTGGTCTCGGATGTACTTGGGTCGCTGGTGCTGCGTCTTGCTAGCCAGCTGTCTTCCCCCGCGCAAAAGTGGGTCATGAGGCTTGTTAGCGTGGCCATTGTCCTCGGCTTTTCTTGGCCGAGGTGTCTGGCGAGCCATTCGTCTCGGACATTGTGTTTGAAGGCTGCTAAGGCTTCAGCGTCCGGACAGTCGACTATTTGTTTCTTTTTGGTAAGGAACCTGTTCCAGAATTTGCGCGCTGACTCTCCGGGTTGTTGGGTTATATGACTTAGATCGTCTGCATCCGGAGGGCGGACATAAGTCCCTTGAAAATTTGCTCTAAATGCGTCCTCAAGCCCTTCCCAACTTCCTACAGTGTTTTCTGGGAGGCTTTTGAGCCAATGACGATCTGGCCCTTTGAGCTTGAGGGGTAGATATTTTATGGCGTGGAGATCATCTCCTCTAGCCATGTGTATGTGTAGTATATAATCCTCTATCCAAACTCCAGGGTCTATTGTTCCATCGTAAGCCTCTATGTTTATGGGTTTAACCCTGCTGGGAATTCATGATCCAGCACCTCATTGGTGAAACATAGTGGGTGTGCGGCGCCCCTACTGGGTGTACCGCTATCTTCGAACACTTGGCGTGTTGTGATGCTTCCTGGGGCCCTCTTTTTTGGCCCGTAAATGGACCTAGCTGGGCCATCTGTTTTCCCAGGATCATGAGTCGGCTTGTGTGTGGCGCCGCTTGTAATTTTTGGCCTATCATCTGGCCGTCTATCCGGCCAGGCGGCCTCTTTGTTTTTTGACTGTGGGGGCTCTATGGCTTCCTCGTCAAATTCTGGCAGCAGCTTGCGCTTTGGGTAGCTCTTTGATTGATGGCCATTGCCGTATTTGTCTGCGGTTTTGAGCACTTTGCTCCACCTCATTCTGAGTATGTCTTCCGCTGTTTTGAGCTTCCGTTTTTCCTTCTTCAGACTTCTTGCAGTGGCGACGAGTCTTTTGCGAAGGCTCTTATTCTCCGATGGTTTGTCCGGCGTGAGGTCATCTGGACTGTTGGATTCGTCGTCCACTGGTTTGCCCTGCTCTATTGCTGGGTCATTAGGAGCGTTGTTGTTGTCGAGGCGGGACTTAGGGCGGCGTCTGTGTCACCGTTTTGGTTGTTTGTTGGCGGGATTATCGTCTGCCGCGCCCTGTTGATCCTCGTTATCGCTTCCTTTCGGGGTGTCCACCATATATACACCATGGGTCGGGGTGGCTTTCCAGTGCTCGGTGAGCGCTGATTCTTGATCGTCTCCAGTATCGTCGTCCATACCGTCGATGTCTTCGGAGTCGTAGTCTAGCATGTCGGTTAGATTGTCGACAGTGGCTACAAAGTGGGTGGTGGGTGGGCTTTGAATTTCTTCGTCGTCCGCATCCCAACCATCCTGGCCATAGTCCGGCCAGGGCTCCCTGGATAGCGAGAGATGCTTTAGCGAATTTAAGATGTCGCCAAAGGGTGAGTGCTGAAGGATGTCCGCAGCGGTGAATTCCATGATTGGCGCCCAATCGGATTCGACTGGCAGGGGCGCAGGAGGTTCGGAGTCCGGCAGAGAGTCCGGCACCTTGGAGTCACGAGCTTTATAAGGGACAAGGTCAATGTTCGGCTCCATCACCGTAGAAGTTGCAGCTCCCGAGGCGGTGTCCAGCCACCTGTCCTCGATCTGCACGATCGGCTCCGGGCTATGGGTCGGAGCGGATTCGTGTGCGGCCTCCAAGGTACTGTCCGGCGGCAGAGCTAGATCATGCCCATCATGACAGTGCGGCACGCTCGGCTGTGGATTGGAGTTGTCGAAGATCAAGTCTCCGTGGATATCCGCCGTGAAGTTTAGGCTTCCAAATCTGACCTGACGGCCAGGGGCGTAGCTTTCGATCTGCTCGAGATGGCCAAGAGAATCGGCCCACAGTGCGAAGCCGCTGAATACGAAGATCTGTCCAGGGAGGAAAGTCTCACCCTGGACGGCGTTGTTGTTGATCGAAGAAGCCATCAAGCCTATCGGTGACGGCACAGAGGAACTCTCAATGAAAGCACCAATGTCGGTGTCAAAACCAGCGGATCTCGGGTAGGGGGTCCCGAACTGTGCGTCTAGGCGGATGGTAACAGGAGACAAGGGACACGATGTTTTTACCCAGGTTCGGGCCCTCTCGATGGAGGTAAAACCCTACTCCTGCCTGATTGATATTGATGATATGGGTAGTACAAGAGTGGATCTACCACGAGATCAAGGAGGCTAAACCCTAGAAGCTAGCCTATGGTATGATTGTTGTAATGGTTGTTGTCCTATGGACTAAAACCCTCCAGTTTATATAGACACCGGAGAGGGATAGGGTTACACAGAGTCGGTTACAATGGTAGGAGATCTACATATCCGTATTGCCAAGCTTGCCTTCCACGCCAAGGAAAGTCCCATCCGGACACGGGACAGAGTCTTCAGTCTTGTATCTTCGTAGTCTTGGAGTCCGGCGGATGATGATAGTCTGGCTGTCCGGACACCCCCTAGTCCAGGACTCCCTCAGTGCACCTCACGAGGCTCAGCTGACGTGAGCCATGACAACCAAGGCCAGGCGGGCGCCAGGCAGGCGCAGAGCGCCTGTTTCCCCGTTGGTGTAAAGGAGGCAAGCGACAGGTGTGGAGTCCAGAGGAATCGGCCAAAGGTTTCCATTCTGGTGCAACAAGACCAAGACCGCCAGGACGGAAATCATCACCGAGCCCACCGCAGCGTCACGACCAGAGGCTTTTCACAGGCGAAGACCACTTTAGTCAGGATAGGATGTACCACTTGTTCCCCTTCTGAAAGTGCGTTATATCGACTAGAGGGGGGGGGGGGTGAATAGGCGATTTTTATGAATTCTTCACCGAGGAATTTGCTGGTGAGGAAATTCCTAAATGAAGAAGTACTAGCAGCGGAATAAGTACTCAGAAGTAAACATAACAGAATACAAGCATAGTCATCATGGTGAGATGAAGACAAACACAGAGTACAGAAAGCGTAAACACACGATAACACAAGAAAGAAGACGGACAAACTGAAGAAATTGATCTGAGGAAATTGAGAAAGTCTTCAGTCAAAGTCTTCAAACAGATATGAACAGGCACACAACAACAGACATGAGGAAATGAAAGAGTTGAGGAAATAGAACCAGGAGGCTTGGTGAAGATAATGATTTGGTAGACCAGTTCCAACTGCTGTCTCAGTTGTACATCTGGTTGGAGCGGCTGAGTATTTAAACTCGAGGACACCTAGTCCCAGACACACAGTCCTCACCGTATTCTCCTTGAGCTAAGGTCACACAGACCTTGCCCAATCACTCGTGGTAAGTCTTCAGGTGACTTCCAAACCTTCACAAACTCGGTCACTCGGCGATCCACAATTCCTCTTGGATGCTCTAGACCTTGACGCCTAACCGTCTAGAAGAAGCACAGTCTTCAAAGGAAACAAGCGTCGGATCCACGCATGATTAATCTCTTCAGTGATGCTCAATCACTTTGGGTTTGTAGGTGTTGCCTTTGGGTTTTCCTCACTTGATGATTTTCGCTCAAAGTCCTCGGAGGATGGGATGCTTTCAATTGACAAGTGTCAGTTTCTCTCGGAGCAGCCAACCAGCTAGTGGTTGTAGGGGGCGGCTATTTATAGCCTCGGGAGCAGCCCGACATGATAAGACATAAATGCCCTTTACTGATATGACCGTTAGGTGGGTAGATGTTTTGGGACAGCTGGCGCATAGCACAGCAACGATCAGAATTTTGGCTATCAAAATCCTCAGGGCTATCATGTTCCTCACTATGTAGGCAATTCACACTAGTGAATTCCTAACTCCTCAGTCAGAACAAATTCCTCAGAGACTAGAAGAACTTCGTCTCTGTCACTGAAGAATATGACTGAACTGTATGAGATTTCCAATGGCTTCACTCGAATGGATTGGTAGGTGTAGGATTTTGAGTTGAGCATCACATGGAAATTTTTCCTTAGTATTTCCTCGACCCCCTTTAACAGTACGGTGTTTCCTATGACTCAAGAAATAGAAAATGAAACTACGAAAATAAAATTCTTCACGCTTCATATTCCTCGAGTGAATACCAAGTCTTCAAGGTCACACCAATTTCTTCACTTTCAAAGTCTTCAAAAAGTCTTCAGATATCCAAAGTCTTAAGACAAAGAACTTTATTTTTAGGGTTCGACTTTCTCTATAAATATCAAGGGCCATTTGCATTTCTGTCCCTAACTAGAACCACCTACTCAGATTTGCCCCTAATTTCAAAGTCTGCTCAAATTTGCCCCTCCGCCGTTATGTGCCCTTAAAGAAATGCCCCTCCGTGCCGTTTCCGTCAGGTCAAAGGCCTTTGATCGTTTCCCTCACATTTTCTCGACATTTTTGCCCCTCTGTTCACATCCCAGTTACACGTGGCACCTACCTAGGAAAAGAAAAGAAAAAAAACTTCCTCTCTCTCATCCCATCTCTGACTTACACGTGGAGCCCACCAATATTAGAAAAATTGTCTACCACTCTCATAACCCCCCCTCTCTCTCCCTGACATGTGGGCCATTGGACCCACTGTCAGGGTCAACTCTTGTTCGCTCGTGGTCACGGTGAGGCTTGGCGGCTCGGCCGGTGGTCGCCGCCGGCGAAGGATAGCGCGCCTGCGTGTGAGGGCCATGGTGGGAGGCTCGGGGTCGTCCGACGGAGGGGTGGAGCCGCCGCACAGGTAGGTAGGTGGGCGCGTGCACACGACCGAACCAGTCGAGGTCGGTCATGGCGGTCGGCTTCGGGCGGGGCGCTCCGGGAACAGAATCGAGCAGGGGAAGAGAGGAGTAGGGCCGCATGATTTTAGGGACAATGACATGGAGGTCGGGAAGGACAATGGTGGCTCGGGGCAGTAGGATTTAGGAGGCCAAGGGCGCATCTGTGGCGGAGATTGGAGCCTCTGCCATCATCTACACGCGGCCATAGGCCCGATTCATCGTGTTGGGCGGAGGCGAGGCATCCAGAAGGTTTCAAGGGCATGCTCTTTGGTCTCGATCTAGCCTCCGACCGCGACGGCGGCGACGACGTCCTCTGCAGAATATCTCAGGCGCTCCCCGTGCATGTTGTAGCTGTCCGCCGACATCGACCTTGACCACCACCTGCAAATCCTTCGACAGACCACCCAGAGCCCGTCCCCTTGGTCTTCACTTGCAGGTGCGTCGCCTCTCACCGGCGACGGCCACCGGCTGATCCACACGAGCCGAGCCTAGCCTCGCTTTGGAGCGTGTTGACCATGCAAGTGGGTCCCTGGCCCACATGTCAAGGAGTGAGAGAGTTTTTTAGTAAGTGAGAGAGAGGGGATAAGCCAGAGTTCTTTTCCTAGGGTAGGGCCCATGTGTAAGTGACAAGTGAATAGAGGGGCAAAATGTGCAGTAAACACCTCGTAAACGGTCAAACCCCTTTGACCAGACGGAAACGGAGCAGAAGGATATTTCTGTAAGGGCACCTAACGGCGGAGGGGCATTTTTGAGCAGGCTTTTGAATTAGGGGTAAATGTGAGTAGTGGGTTCGAGTTAGGGACACAGATGTAAAAGACCCAAATATCAAACTCCTCATAGACTTATAGACCTGTGTACACTCACAAACGTATCAATCCCTTAACATATAAGTCTTTAATACACCAAAATCACTAAGGGGCACTAGATGCACTTACCATCTCCCCCTTTTTGGTGATTGATGACAATATAGGTTAAGTTTTCAACGGGGATAAACATATGAAGTGTAAATACTGATATTGAGGAATTTGCTTACAAGATATAGAAGAACTCCCCCTGAAGATGTGCATAGTGAGGAATTTGCTTTTGAAGCGATGCACACTTGAAGGGTATATTCATGGAGATCTCCCCCTATATCTTGTAATTCATACACGCATTTGATATGAAGAATTTGAAATGCATGATGAAATATGGTGGCTAATGTAATTCAGCATGCGTGCATTAACCTTAATGAGGAATAAGCATGCAGAAGAACACAACAAAAGTATCAGGTCACCATAGAGTTTAAGATTACAACTCGATCTAGCAAAGTCATCAGAAGAACGAGAGTTGTAACTTAGCAACAATGCCCATATAAGATAGACCCGCTTGAAGACTAACTCAAATTTCTCCCCCTTTGTCATCGAATGACCAAAAGGGTTGAAAGTGAGGACTAACGCCCCTGAAGAATATCATGAAGATGGAGGAGCGCCAACGTTGTCAGGGTATTGAGTTGAAGTAGGGCATGCTGCAGTGCCGTCCAAGTCTTCATGCTCGTCCGTGGCGTGTGATGAAGAATATGAGCTGGCCACCAAGGAAGGAACCTTGACCCTCTTGAATTTCTTCGGAGGAGGAGCAGACCAGTCAAAGTCTTCCTTGAATCCCATTTGCTTCAGATCTTCTTCACCATATAGATGTGACAGAATAGCCCAGGTGCGATCAAACACTTCATGGAGGTAGTAGTGGTTTTTCTTCACTGCATTATGTGTGGAATTCATGTTGTGAAGAATAGAACCAAACTAACGCTTAACCCAGTTGTGGTTGCGATCCACCTTCTGGTGAAGACTTATCAGCAGTTCACGATCAGTCAGCACACGAGGAGCAGTAGCTTGAGGACTTGTCTTGGTAGCATTGGCAGCAGTATCATGAGTGGCAGAGTCATCATTGGTGGAGTAAGATGCAGCTTTGCGGAACTGACCATCCAATGGACGAATGCCTTCATCGATCACGGCTGGGGACTTGCCCTTCTCATCAGATGAGGAAATTGGCCGCTTGAGGACTTCGATAGGGGGCAAGTAGCTGAGGTGATTCTGAAAATCAGCCTTGTAGTTGAGTGAAGACCTTGTTCTGAGGAATCTCATGATCGACGACGCGTAAGGCTTCAGCTCAAATGGAGAAAGTGCAATATTTGCCAGAGTCCTCATGAAGAAATCATGATAGTTGATGGGGATGCCATGCATGATGTTGAAAAGCATGTTCTTCATCATTCTGATAATTTCTTCATCGGAAAAGTCATGGCCTTTGATGGGACTCATGGTCTTTGTTAGAATGCGATAGATTGTCCTCGACACATAGAGCAATTCCTTCACGAGGAATTTGGTCCTTGGAGCTTGTCCTGGCTTCAGCGGCTTCATGAGCACTTGCATGTAGTGATCAGTGAGTTCAGGCTCATCATACAGACAATGAGCACCGTCAAGTGGAGGACTGATTGGCATGGCACGAAGCAATTCAGTGGCTGGTGCCTTGTAATGCGTGTTTTCAGTCATCCAGTCCAACACCCATGAGTTGACGTCAGCAACATCGCGTGTGATATGCAAAGTTCTGTACAACTAAAGAATAAGCTCTTCGTTCCAATCAACGATGTCAGAGAAGAAATTTAGCAAGCCAGCATCATGAATCATGCTGAGGACTTGAGAGAAGCACGGCATGGATTCCATGTCCACATGAGGAATATGCTCATGATCGAAGACTTTGTCCTTGTTGAAGAGCACTGAGGAATAGAAGTTGGCATGGCTGGCAGTCCAGAAACGCTTCCTTCTAAGACGAGCATTGTCATAGGGGTTGAAGTCAGTGAAGAACACGTGCTCGCCGAAGAAATCATCAGCCCTGATTTTTTGCTTCTTAGAGAAGGGATCCTTTGGCTTGGGCTGAGGAGTGTTAGTCAATTGCAGCACCACCCCAGGAATCGCAATCTCAGATTCCTCAGGATAAGGAATTTCAGGCTCTTCAGCAACTTCAGCCTGGGTTGCCAATTTTTCATTGACAATTTCTTCAGCACTAGTGGCTGGAATTTCTTAATGAACACTTGGGGTTGCATGAGGTTCTTCAGATCCCATTTGTACTTCAGTGGTAGCAGGGGACTGAGGAATAGCTTGGAGGGGAGTGAACATTGGGGAGTTGGGATGCTGACTGTCCCAAAATTCATCATCGAGGCTGGAGTGGTACAGCTAATGTCCACATCCTCCTCTTAAATTTCTTCAACACCTGCCTCTTCAGCAGTAAACTGAGGCAAAGGTGAGGAAATGATTGGGGTTGAAGGGATCTCATCCACTTCAATTTCTTCGTCCAACTGCTCTGAAGAAGCAGCAAAAGGAGTTTCTTCATCAGATTCATCAGGAATCACATAGTCTTCACCAAACGGAACAAGGTCCTTTGATGGCATTGATGAACTGGAATGACATCAATTGGATTGTCAATTGAACTAATCAGAGTCTTCATCTTCTTCAGAGCTGAAGAATTTGATGAAACTGATGCCTTCCTTTTCTTCACAGCTGCACGTTCTGCAGCCTTGGTCTTCTTCGCATCTGATGCAGATGGAAGGATTGGAGTTGGTGTAGGCGCAGGAGGTGCAGAGGACATTGGTTCATTGTCCTCAGGCGCAACTGATGCAGTTGCCCTGACTTGTTCACTTTCTTCAGGTGCACCACTAGTGGATGCCCTGGCAATATCTTCAGCGGTTGGAACGGAGTCATCAGCCCTGACACTCTCATTTTCTTCAGCAACCTGATTGTCATCAGCTGTGCTGGCATTTTCTTCAATAGGCTGAGCAAATGCCTCAGCCTGAGTAACTTTAACGTGCACAGGTGGAGCAGCACTTGAAGTGAATTTCTTTGTCAGATTGACGAAACGCACCTTGGCGCCCTTCCAGTCAGCATAATAGCGATCAAATTCATCACTCAGTTGTTTGATTTCCACTTGCAAGGCAAGGAGTTGATCAGGAGTGAGAGTGATGACATTGTCCTTCAGGTAGCGCTATTTCTTGTACTGCACTTTCTTCAGACTTCTGCCTTGTTCAAATTTCCATTTCTCTTCTTCAATGAAGGCAGTGAGGACATGGCTTTGACCAGGAGTGAGGTTCATCTCCGGCAAAGGCGTGTTGGGGTCCTTGTGCCATAAGTCAACGTAATCAAGGATCAGCTTGGGATCCAACATCAGTGGCACATTGCTGCCTTTGGCTCTAGCGGCCCTGGCTTGCCTGTTTCTGATGATTCGGCAAGTTCTTCATCATCAGCCTCATCATCATCAGAAGGTACATGGAAGGCTACCTGCTTCTTGTGAGGACTTGGGCGAGTGCCTCGTCCAGCAGTGGCCTTTTTCTTCAGCATAGAGGGACCAGCTGAGGAATTTCAAGAAGCAGAGGAGCTTGTAGATGCTCCTGAGGCAATAGAGAAGCCTTGAGTCCTTTGGCACGTGGCGAGATGCACAGGTGCCGATGATTTTGTGGGAGCAGCTGAAGACTTTGTCGGAGGAGCTGAATACTTTGTCGGAGGAGCTGAGGATTTTGACGGAGCAGGCTGAGGAGTTTGCCGTGAGGGCCTTGAGGAATCTGGCCTTGATGGCATAGCAGAGGAGCTTGGCCGTGAGGGCATTGAAGGTGAAGCACTAGACTTGTGTGCAGGCTTCTTGGGCATAGCCTTCTTGGGCCGTCTGGCAGAGGCCTCAGCTGAGGCAGCAGCAGCAGCAGAGTCAGCATTGAATTTCCTCACTGCTTCCTTTGCTTTCTTGGCCAGTTTGGCTTGGCGTTTTTCCCATTCGTCAGGATAATCCTCATCACACTTGAGGCTAGTGGGATCCGCCAACTGGCCTGGTGCCAATGGAGGTCTTGGGCATGGAGGATTGAGTGCAAATTTCTTCATGTACTTGGGAGTTACATACCTGTACTCCCTCCATTCCCATGCCGATCTCCTTTCAATCCTCTGTATGTGCACCTTGTGCTGATTTTTGTTCTCCTTGCCAAATTTGGCTTCATCAGGTGTGCAATAGCCTGCGCAAATCTCCTCAAGGATCTCAAAAGCAGTCATGACCTTAGGCTTCTTTCCTCCCTTCTGTGGCTTCTTACCATCTGCCATTTTCTTCAGATGAGGAATTTGAACAATCGAATTCTCTAAAGAAGTATGCAAATTTTCTTCGAGGAACGCTGCAAATGAGTTAAGTTGATGAGAACCTAGTGATTTAGCAGCGGACATTTGTACCTGTGAACAGAGTGTAGTTGCGAGGAATTTGGAGAGGTCATATGCGTTCTTAGAGGGTTTTTCAAAGAGAACAAGTTTGAGGAATTTGACCAGATGAGTCTTGAGGAATTTCACTAAGCGTTCTTTGTCTTAGGTTCCAGAGTTGTATAGATTGGAAATCCACACAATTGAGGAATCTTGAAGAAAAAATCATAGCTTAGAGAAATGAATCAAGAACAGATGACAAGTGAGGTGTATATGTGTGTGAAGAATTTGAAGAATAAACACCTTTGCAGATTTTCAGAAAAACTTGAGAATCAAAGCGAGCAGTTAAAAGTAACTTTTAATTACCCGAAGTGAAGAACATGACGAACTGTCAAGAACAGATGTGAAGTTTGTCCGTTTAGATCTTCCACGCCCTAACTTGGCGGAGGGAGACGGCTATGGCGGCGGCGGAGGGAAGATTTCCGCGGCCGGCGAGAGTATGACGGCGACGAGGTCGAGGCAGTGAAGCTCTTCCTCACCGGCGATGATGGAGTAGCGGCGACACTAGGGTTTGAGAAGCTCGAGCTGGAGAGAGAGGTCGAGCGGAGTAAAGGAAGTGAGGAAGGAGTGAGGGGGTATTTATAGTCACAGTGAAAAACTATTCGCCCGATGATTTAGGACGAACGTGCCCCTGACCCTTCTCATTCGCATGACATGTGTCATCCCATGTACTGTGAGGTGGCGATCGTGTAAGCTCGTGGGTGAATAGATAAACATATTGTGGGATGCGGAACGGTTTGAGCGGCAAAGCCGAAAATTCAGATAAGATAAGTTTTAAAGTTCCGTTCACAATTTCTTCAGCTGTTAGGACACAGTGAAGAACTTGAATGAGTTTCAAATAGAATGCATATGAGGAATTTGTATTTATATATATATATATATATATATATATATATATATATATATATATATATATATATATATATATATATATATACACACACGATTCTGATCACGGGATCAGAATAATATTCTGATCACAACATGAACTTCCCGAGTAACGCGCCTGACCTTCCCCGAGTACTAGGTTGAACTTCAGCTAAAAAGTGTCCAAATGGGGCTTGCGATATACCGTTGGAAAACTATGGACACCAATATCATGATCCAAGTTAAATTTTTGACAAAATATAAGCGGTTTAAGAGCAGTTTTGAAAACCGTTTTTTCTTCATACAAAAAACGTGAATCGTATTTTCGATCGCATTTCTAAACCATTTATCGGAATGAGGTAAATAATATAGCGTTGGAAAGCTGCCGGAAAACCGCTCCTTCGACATGTTGAAAGTTTTCTCTAATTCCCTATGGATAAAGAGTAATTTTGAAAATAATAAAATTTCATAAACCGAACAGCCGAGTTCGTATTTTCAATGTAATTTCTAAACGGCTACTCCATTTGAGGCAAATGATATGACGTTGGAAAGCTTGTGAAAATGCGCTACTTTTTCATGTTAAAAGTTTTTTCTAATTTGGAACGGTTTAAAAGTAATTTAGAAAACGGTACAAGTTCCATCGAGTTCGTATTTTCGAGCTAATTTTTTAACTGTATGTCCGAATGCAACAAATGATACGGCGTTGGAAAGCTTGAGAAAATGCGAAACTTTTTTGTATATATTGTTTCTCCTAATTCCTTATAGTTTTAAGTCAAATTGAAAAATGAATAAAAACGTATTTTTGGCATAATTTCCACATACTTTATCGGAATGGGGCAAATAATATACCGCTGAAAAGCTAAGGAAAATGCGAAACATTTTCATGTTGATGGTTTTCTCTGATTCCTAGCCATTTTCAAGAAATTACGAAAATGGCGAGATCATTCGTTCTGCCTTTATCGCAAAACTGATTTTTCGAAAATGCACCGCGTGAAAAACCTGAACTTCTCGACACGTGTTCTTGAACTTCACTCCATTTTTCATGTGTTTTTTTCTCCTATATCTCTATCCACTGCTCCTAGCTCTCCATCCACTCACCGGAATTGAGCAGGTGATATACCGATGGAAAGCTGCTGTAAACACACAACTTTCCCGTGTTGATCATTTTTTCATACTCGCAACGATTTTAAAAGTTTTTCATGTGAAATTCATTCAGCGTAGTAGTCGAACTTCATGCTATTTTCACGTTGAACTTCTGTGACGTATATTTGTTTGTACACGCATCTGAACTTCCCTCTGTACAAACACGACCTTCGGGCTATCTTTGCAAACGTGGCTTCCCCCGCGAATTATTCTAGTTAGTAGTGTTCTATATGATGTTAGTGTAATCTAGAAAAAAAATTAGCAACTAAATACCGGTTTTACATAGAAATCTCGCTCGCTGGCGGATTTTGCTCTCGGGTCGTGATGAAATTGCGTTCTTTGCAATTTTACTGCCTGATTTGTTCGACCTGAACTTCCCCTAGTGCTAGGTTGAACTTCCGTCAACATTGCCCAAATGGGGCTTGCGATATACTGTTGGAAAGCTATGGACACCAGTATCATGACCCCACTTCAAATTTTGGCAAAATGTAAGTGGTTTAAGAGCAGTTTTGAAAATCGTTTTTTCTTCAAACAAAAAACGTGAATCGTATTTTCGATCGCATTTCTGAACCGTTTATCGAAATGAGGCAAATAATATGACGTTGGAAAGCTGCTTAAAACCGCTCCTTCCACATGCTAAAAGTTTTTTCTAATTCCCTATGGTTGAAGAGTAATGTGGAAAATCATAAAATTTTGCACACCGAACAACCGAGTTCGTATTTTCGTTGCCATTTCTAAACGCCTAATCCAATTGAGACAAATGATATGGCATTGGAAAGCTTATGAAAATGCGCTTTTTTCTCATGTTGAAAGTTTTTTATAATTTTGAATGATTTAAGAGTAATTTAGAAAACAGTACAAGTTCTACCAAGTTAGTATTTTCGATATATTTTTTTAATCATACGTCCGAACGTAGCAAATGATATGGCGTTGTAAAGTCTAAACAAATGCACAACTTTTTCTGTATATATTGTTTCTCCAAATTCATTACAGTTTTACGTTGATTTTGAAAATGGCTAAAACGTAGTTTTGCCGTAATTTCTACAAACTTCATCAGAACGGGGCAAATAATATACTGTTGAAAATCTATGAAAAATGCAAAACTTTTTCATGTTGAAGGTTTGCTCTGAATCCCAGCCATTTTCAAGTAATTTCAGAAACGACGAGATCACACGCTCTGCCTTTATCGCGAAACAGATTCGTCGAAAGTGCATTGCGTGAAGTACTTGAACTTCTATGGCAGTTCTGCCTGAACTTCACTCTATTTTTCACGTGCTGTTTTTTGCTCGTAGCTCTTCATTCACTCACCAGAATTAAGCAAGTGATATACCGATGGAAAGCTGCTATAAACACGCAACTTTTCTGTGTTGATCATTTTTTCATACTCGCGACATTTTTAAAAGTTTTTTTGCGAAATTCATTCAGTGTAGTAGTTGAACTTCCTGTTGTTTTCACGTTGGACTTCTGTGACATTTTTTTGTTTGTAATTTTCCCATCCATTTTCGTCAGTGTTACACAAATGATATTCTTTTTGTACAAACCTCTCTCACAATATTTTTTAACTTTCTCCGACCGAGGACTTGAACTTATACAAATGATATTCCTGTCGTTTTGAAGTAAATTAGAAATTGACAAGATCATGATTTCTGCCTTCATCGCGAATGGAAATGCACTGCGTGAAGTAGTTGAACTTCTCGGGTATGTCTGTTTGAACTTCACTCTGTTTTTGACGTGCTATTTTTTGACATGCTGTTTTTCGCACTGCGTGAAGTAGTTGAACTTCTGGGGCATGTCTGTTTGAACTTCACTCTGTTTCACTTTATTTGTCTTTTTCTTGTATGAAATACACACCATGTAGTACGCGAACTTCCAGTTGTTATCACTTTTGAACTTCTCTCTGGTTTGAGAGAATTATTTTAAAACACCAAAAAAAACATATTTTTTTATGTATTTTGGACATCTAAATACATGGTGAACCTCTCTCACAAGAATTTTTTGAACTTTTCCTCGCTGAGCACTTAAACTTCTCTGTTATTTCAATATGAACTTCACCTTTTTATATTTTTCAATAAAGAATTGTATTCAATTTTTATACAGAAAAAAACGAACATGGAAATACAAGGTGAACCTCTTTCGCAAGAATTTTTGAACTTTTCTGGACAGAGCACTTGAACTTCTTGCAACAAATCTGTGTTTTTATATACTTCGAACTTCTGTATGTACGTGAACCTCCTTTACAAGAATATTTGAACTTCCGAGGCCCATCACATGAACTTCTAGCTAAATGTCTTTTTAGGCCTTGTCTTTTTATTCCTTTTTTGTATATGAAAACCACTCCATGTAGTAGTTGAATAGCTAGTAGTTTTCAATTTGAACTTCCGTGTTTTTTTATTTGAACTTCACATTTTTTGGTAAAGATTTGTTTTTGATTTTTCAAACAAACATCAGATTCAATGTTTTCTCAATTTGAACTTCATGGTTGATTTTTTAATAACAACATATATATGAGTTTTTAAAAAAGGTAAAATCCTATATTTTTAAAATAACCATCGAACCACGTTGTTGTTTTAGCTTGAACTTCTAGTTTTAAGAAAAAGGCGGAAATATCTTTTTAAACTTTTATTTGTTCCTTTACTTTAATTTGAACTTCTCCATTTTATTCTTTAGTAACGAGAAAAATCTGAGTTTTCTGTATACTTCGGACTTCTATGATATTTTAATTTGAAATTCTTAGTCTTTTTTTTTGAAAAAAAACATGTTTTTGAATAAGCATCAAACATTTAAATAAAATTGAACTTCATACGCTTATTTTTCCTATAAACATAAAGAAGTTGAGTTTTCCGTATACATTGAACTACTTTGTTTTAATTTGAACTTCTTCATATTTTTTATTAACTAACGAGGAAAATTTGAGGTTTTTTGATAAATTTCGAACTTCTCTATTTTTGTAATTTGGACTTCTTGGTTTATTTTTTGGTAACGAAAAAAATCCTAGGTTTGTAAGAAATATTAAACCGGTCCATTATTTAAATTTGAACTTGTAGAGTTTTTTTTATTTAGAAAGGGCAAAATATTTTTTTAATGAATTTTGAACTATTCTATTTCTTGCTTGAACTTCTTACTTTTCATTATTTAGTCAGTTGTTTTAAAACTTGAACTTATCGGTTTTTTATTTTGAACTTCTTCGTTTCTATTTTAGAAATGGGGAAATATCAAACCGCTCTTTTGTTTTTTTAATTTGATCTTCTATGGTTGTAGAAACGAGCAAACACATTTTTATATAAACTTTTATCTGCTCCATTTTTTATTTGAAGTCCTTGATTTTAATTTTTATTGGCGGTTGAATCCGAGTTTTCAGTAAACATTGAGCCGCTCTATTATTTTAATTTAAACTTCTAGGGTGTTTGTTTTTGAAACAAGAGAAATCCATTTTCTAATTACTCTTTTTTGAACTATATTTGTTATTTGAATTTGACCTTCTGTGGGATATTTTGATGGTGTGTTCCTCTTTTTTATTCGAACTTGTGCCATGAACATTTTTAGGTTTGATTTCATTACTTTTTCCTCATCCGAACTTGTGGTGTTGGCACACACCCAGGCACAAAACTCATTTTTCGCCTGTGAATTTTGCATACAAAAGTTTATTTTATAAGATATTTTGAACTTATGTTTTTTGTATTTATGAACTTTTGGTTTATACAAAAAATAAAGGAAAAACATACCCATAGTATGAGCACACTGAATGCGCGCACACACGAACACCACATGCACGTACACACGACCATCTTATAAAAGAAATGGTCGGCGCACAATGTGGGCTTCCCAAGTTTACTAAATTGGTTCCATTTTTTAATCTCAAAATGAGGTTGAATGGCGGTTTTCCTTCTCTGTTGGTAGTAGCAGGACTTCACACACACACTAGAAGTTCAAGCTAAAACAACAACGTGGTTCGATGGTTATTTTAAAAATATAGGATTTTACCTTTTTTAAAAACTCATATATATGTTGTTATTAAAAAATCAACCATGAAGTTCAAATTGATAAAACATTGAAATCTGATGTTTGTTTGAAAAATCAAAAACAAATCTTTACCAAAAAATGTGAAGCTAAAATAAAAAAACACGGAAGTTCAGAGTGAAAACTACTAGCTATTCAACTACTACATGGAGTGGTTTTCATATACAAAAAAGGAATAAAAAGACAAGGCCTAAAAAGACATTTAGCTACAAGTTCATGTGATGGGCCTCAGAAGTTGAAATATTCTTGTAAAGGAGGTTCACGTACATAGAGAAGTTCGAAGTATATAAAAAACTCAGATTTGTTGCAAGAAGTTCAAGTGCTCTGTCCAGAAAAGTTCAAAAATTCTTGAGAAAGAGGTTCACCTTGTATTTCCATGTTCGTTTTTTCTGTATAAAAATCGAATACAATTCTTTACTCAAAAATATAAAAAGGTGAAGTTCATATTGAAATAACATAGAAGTTCGGAGTTTATTGAAACCTAGGATTTACCTGTTCAAAAAATTAAAAACACAACACCATTTTTTGCACTTCTAGAAACAACTCATAAACGAAAAAATGTTGCTAGAAGTTCAAATGCTCAGCGAGGAAAAGTTCAAAAAATTCTTGTGAGAGAGGTTCACCATGTATTTAGATGTCCAAAATACATAAAAAATATGTTTTTTTGGTGTTTTAAAATAATTCTCTCAAACTAGAGAGAAGTTCAAAAGTGATAACAACTGGAAGTTCACGTACTACATGGTGTGTATTTCATACAAGAAAAATACAAATAAAGTGAAACAGAGTGAAGTTCAAACAGACATGCCCCAGAAGTTCAACTACTTCACACAGTGCATTTCCATTCGTGATGTAGGCAGAAATCATGATCTTGTCAATTTCTAATTTACTTCAAAACGACAGGAATATCGTTTGTATAAGTTCAAGTCCACGGTCGGAGAAAGTTAAAAAAATATTGTGACAGAGGTTTGTACAAAAAGAATATCATTTGTGTAACACTGACGAAAATGGATGGGAAAATTACAAACAAAAAAATGTCACAGAAGTCCAACGTGAAAACAGCAGGAAGTTCAACTACTACACTAAATGAATTTTGCAAAAAAACTTTTAAAAATGTCGCGAGTATGAAAAAATGATCAACACAGAAAAGTTGCGTGTTTATAGCAGCTTTCCATCGGTATATCACTTGCTTAATTCTTGTGAGTGAATGAAGAGCTACAAGCAAAAAACAGCACGTGAGAAACAGAGTGAAGTTCAGGCAGAACTGCCATAGAAGTTCAAGTACTTCACGCAATGCACTTTCGACGAATCTGTTTCGCGATAAAGGCAGAACGTGTGATCTCGCCGTTTCTGAAATTACTTGAAAATGGCTGGGATTCAGAGAAAACCTTCAACATGAAAAAGTTTTGCATTTTTCATAGCTTTTCAACAGTATATTATTTGCCCCGTTCTGATGAAGTTTGTAGAAATTACGGCAAAAATACGTTTTTAGCCATTTTCAAAATCAACGTAAAACTGTAATGAATTTGGAGAAACAATATATACAAAAAAGTTGCGCATTTGTTTAGACTTTCCAACGCCATATCATTTGCTACGTTTGGACGTTTGATTAAAAAGATATATCAAAAATACTAACTTGGTAGAACTTGTACTATTTTCTAAATTACTCTTAAACCATTCAAAATTACAAAAAACTTTCAACATGAGAAAAAAGCGCATTTTCATAAGCTTTCCAACGCCATATCATTTGTCTCAATTGGATTAGGCATTTAGAAATGGTAATGAAAATACGAACTCAGTTGTTCGGTTCGCAAAATTTTATGATTTTCCACATTACTCTTCAACCATAGCGAATTAGAAAAAACTTTTAGCATGTGGAAGGAGCGGTTTTAAGCAGCTTTCCAACGCCATATTATTTGCCTCGTTTCGATAAACGGTTTAGAAATGCGATCGAAAATACGATTCACGTTTTTTGTATGAAGAAAAAATGATTTTCAAAACTGCTCTTAAACCACTTACATTTTGCCAAAATTTGAAGTTGGGTCATGATACTGGTGTCCATAGCTTTCCAACGGTATATCGCAAGCCCCATTTGGGCAATGTTGACGGAAGTTCAACCTAGTACTAGGGGAAGTTCAGGTCGAACAAATCAGGCAGTAAAATTGCAAAAAACGCAATTTCATCACGACCCGAGAGCAAAATCCGCCAGCGAGCGAGATTTCTATGTAAAACCGGTATTTAGTTGCTAAATTTTTTTCTAGATTACACTAACATCATATAGAAAACAACTAACCAGAATAATTCGCGGGGGAAGCCACGTTTGCAAAGATAGCCCGAAGGTCGGGTTCGTACAGAGGGAAGTTCAGATGCGTGTACAAACAAAAATACATCACAGAAGTTCAACGTGAAAATAGCATGAAGTTCAACTACTACGCTGAATGAATTTCACATGAAAAACTTTTAAAATCGTTGCGAGTATGAAAAAATGATCAACACGGGAAAATTGCGTGTTTACAGCAGCTTTCCATCGGTATATCACTTGCTCAATTTCGGTGAGTGGATGGAGAGCTAGGAGCAGTGGATAGAGGTATAGGAGAAAAAAAACACATGAAAAACAGAGTGAAGTTCAAGTACACGTGTCGAGAAGTTCAGGTTTTTCACGCAGTGCATTTTTGAAAAATTAGTTTTGCGATAAAGGCAAAACGAATGATCTCACCATTTTCGTAATTACTTGAAAATGGCTAGGAATCAGAGAAAACCATCAGCATGAAAAAGTTTCGCATTTTCCTTAGCTTTTCAGTGGTATATTATTTGCCCCATTCCGATAAAGTATGCGGAAATTATGCCAAAAATACGTTTTTATTCATTTTTCAATTTGACTTAAAACTGTAAGGAATTAGGAGAAACAATATATACAAAAAAGTTTCGCATTTTCTCAAGCTTTCCAACGCCATATCATTTGTTGCATTCGGATGTATAGTTAAAAAATTAGCTCGAAAATACGAACTCGATGGAACTTGTACCGTTTTCTAAATTACTTTTAAACCATTCCAAATTAGAAAAAACTTTTAACATGAAAAAGTAGCGGATTTTCACAAGCTTTCCAATGCCATATCATTTGCCTCAAATGGAGTAGCCGTTTAGAAATTACATTGAAAATACGAACTCGGCTGTTCGGTTTATGAAATTTTATTATTTTCAAAATTACTCTTTATCCATAGGGAATTAGAGAAAACTTTCAACATGTAGAAGGAGCGGTTTTACGGCAGCTTTCCAACGCTATATTATTTACCTCATTCCGATAAATGGTTTAGAAATGCGATCGAAAATACGATTCACGTTTTTTGTATGAAGAAAAAACGGTTTTCAAAACTGCTCTTAAACCGCTTACATTTTGCCAAAAATTTAACTTGGATCATGATATTGGTGTCCATAGCTTTCCAACGGTATATTGCAAGCCCCATTTGGACACTTATTAGCTAAAGTTCAACCTAGTACTCTGGGAAGGTAAGGCGCGTTACTCGGAAAGTTCATGTTGTGATCAGAATATTATTCTGATCCCGTAGTCAGAATATATATATATATATATATATATATATATATATATATATATATATATATATATATATATATAACAAACTTTTAATACACGGTCAACTTTTTTCTATAAGTATAAAAAACTAAAAAACAGAAAATCTTTGCAAATTTCACCGTTCATCTACATATACATATACGTTGTATAAAAATAATCATATAAAACATCAAAACATACATATATACATCTAAAACATAAAATATCCTACTCAATAAAACGTCTAAAACATTAAGACAGACACACACACACACACACATATATGTATATATATATATATATATATATATATATAATTCATATACATACATAATAAACTCTACAAATAAAAACTCCTACACAATCTACATATACATCTAACATTCATACATCTAACATTCCTACTCATCATCTATATAAAACAAAAAAAAGATGAACAAAAATGAAAAAAAAGATGGCCACCGCCGAAGCTCACCTCGGGCTCATCCGCGGGGCGGGGGATCGAAGGAGCAGCGCAGGCTCGTCAACGGGGCGGCGTGGAGGAGCGGCGCGGGCTCGTCAGCAGGTCAGGGATCAGAGGAGGCGCCGGCGCGGGCTCCGAGGACAACGACGGTGGCCTGTGGGAGGCGCCGACGGGGCGCAAGTGGAGAGCGACACCGGCGGGCTCGGGGGCTCCACGTGCAGGCCGGTGCGCGGCGGCAGCGACGGCGAGGTCGTGCAGCCTGATGGCGTCATCCAGGCAGGCGGGCGGAGTGGAGACAACGAATGAAGAGAGTAGTGGGGGAAATTTTGTAAGTCCCTACTTATATACAAAGAACTTTAGTCCCGGTTGGTGGCTCCAACGGCGACTAAAGGGGGTCTTTTGTCGCGGTTGGAGCCACCAGCCGGGACTAAAGGTGAAATTCACCGAAGCCAAGCGGCGGGAAGTGCAGCCCTTTAGTCCCGGTTGGTGGCTCCATCCACGACTAAAGCCCCCCTTTAGTCGCGGTTGGAGCCACCAACTAGGACTAAAGGCCTGTTCCTGGCACGGCACACTGCACGGTGGATGTTTAGTCCCATCTCACCCAGCGAAGGGAGTCTATCCTGGTTTATAAGCTCTTGTGTAGTAGCTCTTTCAAGCTCCTCTCTAAGCAGGCCCTAGTGGCCTATTGAACCTCTGCTGCCCTTTTGGGCCTACCGGGCATTGTAGGCCTGCATCCTGGCCCAACTAGAGGTTGGGTTTCTAGTCGTATGCAGGCCGTGGTGGCCCAGTAGGCGGGCTTTTTTATTTTTATTTTATTTTATTGTTTTCTGCTTTATTTATTTTCTTTTGTTATTGAGTTGTTTTTGCTTTATTTAGAGTTTCTTTGTGAATATTTTTTCTTTAGGTAAAAAAATTAAAAACTTTCTTTTAGTGCTTGTAGTTTTCAAATTTGGATAGTTTACATTTGAATTATTTGAATTTTGTGTGAATCACTAGTTTGTGAATAGCTTTACTTTAAAAATAGATTTTTCAATGATTATTTTTTCTGCTGTTTAATATTAGTGTGTTTTATCATTATATTCAATTTGGTAATTCTTAGATTATTTAAAAAAATGAATTACCTTTGTAACAGATGAGTTTTCGTCTGAAACCCTCATACTCCGAAAGAGATTGTCCATTTTGTACACGAAGTGCATCCAGTTTCTGCCGTAACCCTCTAAACTTTTTAGCACATGCTATGTTGGTGAAATGATGATACCATGCCAACTTTCAACTTTTTCATAATTCATTTTGTAGTGCTTTTCAATTTCAGGGTCATTTAGCTAAAAAAATTTAGTAAATGCATGAAAAATAGCAAATGAAATCAGAAAGGGTTGAAAATTGATGAGGTGCCTTTGAATGGTGCATACTGAACGCACAAAACGTCTGGAGTTGATATAAGTTTAAAAAAATGAAATGTCTTTGTAATAGATGAGTATTTGACCAAAACCCTGATACTACAAAGGAGATTGTCCATTTTGTACACAAAGTGTATCCAGTTTTTGCCGTAACCCTCTCAACTTTTTAGCACATGCTATGTGGGTCAAATGATGATACCATGCCAACTTTCAACCTTTTCAGAGTTCATTTGTAGTTCTTTTCAATTTCAGGGTCATTTAGCTCAAAAAAAATCAGTAAATGCATGAAAACTAGCAAATGAAGTCGGAAAGGGTTGAAAATTGATGACGTGACTTTGAATAGTCCATACTAAACACACAAAAAGTCTAGAGTTGATATAAGTTTAAACAAATGAAATGCCTTTGTAATAGATGAGTTTTCGTCCGAAACCCTGATACTTCGAAAGAGATTGTCCATTTTGTACATGAAGTGCATCCAGGTTTTTCCATAACCCTCTCAACTTTTTAGCACACGCTATGTGGGTGAAATTATGATACCATGCCAACTTACAACCTTTTTCAGAGTTCATTTGTAGTGCTTTTTAATTTCAGGGTCATTTAGCTCAAAAAATCAGTAAATGCATGAAAAATAGCAAATGAAGTCAGAAAGGGTTGAAAATTGATGAAGTTTGTCCGAAGCACAAAAGTACACATTTCAAACGCCAAAACACATAAGCACCCTAAGTATTACAAAGATTCCCTCTGGTTTGTCCAAAGTGGGACTTTCCAGATATACAAGTCCGGAAACTCGCTATAGAAGAAAGTGATGACAGTGAAGCCGGTGACATCCCAGAGTGGGATCTTTGGGTGTAAAACTTTTTCTTCGCGTGTGTCCCTTTGCGCTGTAACCATGGACAATCTTCATCATTTAACTGGATGCTCGGGCCAATTTTCACTATGAAGGGAGCAATTTCATGAAACTTTTCATAATGTTCTGAATGTCTGTCTTGTCATCCACTCCGACGATGTTTCTTTTCCCCGAAAGAACTATGTGGCGCTTTGACTCATCATATGATGTAATCGGTTCCTTATATTTTCTTTTTCTCGGCTTGGTAGACATGTCCTTAACATAGAAAACCTGTGCCACATCATTGGCTAGGACCAATGGTTCGCCTGTGTATGCAAGATTGTTGAGATCCACTGTTGTCATTCCGTATTTCGGGTCTTCCATTACTCAGCCTCATGTTAGATTGACCCATTTGCACCGAGACAAAGGGATCTTCAAACCACATACATAGTCAAGTTCCCATATCTCCTCTATGTAACCATAATATGTGTCGTTTCCCCTCTTGGTTGCTGCATCAAAGCGGACACCACTGTTTTCGTTGGTGCTCTTTTTATCTTGGGTGATCGTGTAAAATGTATTCCCATTTATCTCGTACCCTTTGAAAGTCATTATATTCGAAGATGGTAATTGGGACAGCAAGTACAGATCTTCAATAGTGTCATCATGCATGGCACATGTCTGCAACCAACCAGCGTAAGTCCCTATTTGTTCACGTGTAATCCAGTCGTCAGACTGCTCCGGGTGTTTGAAGCGTAGAATATTCTTGTGTTCCTTGATATTCGGAGCCATCAAGGCGGAATTTTGTAGAACTGTGTAGTGTGCTTGAGTGAGAGAATGCCCGCCATATATATTGTTGCTTTCGGTCCTAGCATGCCATTACACCCAGTCTGCCCTTATGCCGAGATTCAGGAACACCAATCGACTTAAGGTCAGGAATAAAGTCAACACAAAGCTCAATGACCTCCTTATTTTCATGGCCCTTGGAGATACTTCCTTCTAGCCTTGCACATTTATGAACATATTTCTTTAAGACTCACATGAACCTCTCAAAGGGGAACATATTGTGTAGAAATACAGGACCCAGAATGGCAATCTCTTCGCATTGGTGAACTAGCACGTGCGTCATGATATTGAAGAAGGATGGTGGGAAACCAACTCGACACTGACAAGAAATTGCACCAAATCATTCTCTAACCTTGGTATGATTTCTGGATCAATTACCTTTTGAGAGATTGCATTGAGGAATGCACATAGCTTCATAATGGCTAATCGAACATTTTTGGATAGAAGCCCCATCAATGCAACCGGAAGCAGTTGCGTCATAATCATGTGGCAGTCATGAGACTTTAGGTTCTAGAACTTTTTCTCTGTCATATTTATTATTCCTTTATATTTGACGAGAAGCCAGACAGGGCGTTCATACTGAGCAGGCATTCAAAGAAGATTTCCTTCTCGTCTTTGGTAAGAGCATAGATGGCATGACCCTGATGTATGCCGTCTTTTCTGTGCATACGTTGCTGGTCCTCCCGTGCCTCTAGTGTACCTTTTGTCTTCCCATACACGCCCAAGAAGCGAAGCAGGGTCACACAAAGATCCTTCCTCACGTGCATCATGTCGATTGCCGAGCGGACCTCTAAGTCTTTCCAATAGGGTATGTCCCAAAATATAGATTTCTTCTTCCACATGGGTGCGCATCCGTCAGCGTCATTCGGAACAGATTGTCCGCCAGGACCCTTTCCAAAGATTACCTTTAAATCCTTGACCATATCAAGTACATCATCACCAGTATGGTGGCGAGGCTTCATCCGGTGATCTGCCTCACCTTTGAAATGCTTGCCTTTCTTTCTTACGGAATGTCTCCTTGGAAGAAATCAACGATGTCCCAGGTACACATTCTTATTACAATTATCCAAATATATACTGTCGGTATCATCCAAACAGTGCGTGCATGTGAGGTATCCCTTGTTTGTTTGTCCTGAAAGGTTACTGAGAGCATGCCAATCTTGATGGTCACAAACAGCAATGCATGTAGGTCAAATTCTTCCTGATTGTCATCATCCCGTGCACGTACAACTTTTTCATTCCATAGCTGTAAGAGTTCTTCAACTAATGGACTTAGGTATACTTCAATGTCGTTGCCGGGTTGCTTAGGGCCTTGGACGAGCACTTGCATCATAATGTACTTCCGCTTCATGCACAACCAAGGAGGAATGTTATACATACATAGAGTCACATGCCAGGTGCTCTGATTGCTGCCCTGCTCCCCAAAAGGATTAATGCCATCTGCGCTTAGACCAAACCATATGTTCCTTGTGTCATCTGCAAAGTCCCTCCACCTTCTCTCATTTTTTCTCCACTGTGACCCGTCAGCGGGTACTCTCAACTTCCCATCTTTCTTACGGTTTTATTTGTGCCATCACATCAATTTGGCATGCTATTTGTTTTGGAACAAACGTTTCAGCCGTGGTATTATATGAGCATACGACATCACCTTGGCAGGAATCTTCTTCTTGGGGCACTCACCCTCGACATCTCCAGGGTCATCGCGGCTGATCTTATGGTGCAATGCACCGCATACCGGTCATGCATTCAAATCCTCGTACTCACTTCGGTAGATGATGCAGTCATTAGGGCATGCATGTATCTTCTGCACCTCTAATCCTAGAGGGCATACAACCTTATTTGCTTCATATGTACTGTCGGGCAATTCGTTGTCCTTTGGAAGCATCTTCTTTAACATTATCGGTAATTTTCCGAATCCCTTGTCAGATACACCATTCTCTGCCTTCCATTGCAGTAATTTCAGTGTGGTTCCCAGCTTTTTCTTGTCATCTTTGCAATTTGGGTACAACGATTTCTTGTGATCCTCTAACATGCGCTGCAACTTTAGCCTCTCCTTTTCACTTGCGCAGTTTCTCTTTGCATCGACAATGGCCCGACCAAGATCATCAGCGGGCTCATCTGATGCCTCTTCTTCAGCTTCTTCCTGATTGTCAGCTTAGCTTCATCCCCCATTGTTGTACCATCATATTCAGGGAACCCATGGCCAGGATAGCTGTCGTTGTCATCTTCTTCTTCATTGTCTTCCATCATAACCTCTCTTTCTCCGTGCTTGGTCCAAACATTATAGTGGGGCATGAAACTGGACTTAAACAGGTGGACGTGAATGGTTCTTGACTTAGAGTAATTCTAATCATCCTTACAAACAACACATGGATAACACATAAAACCATCCGCCCGCTTGTTTGCCTCAACCGCAAGCAGAAAAGTATGCATGCCATTAACGAACTGGGGAGAGCATCGGTCATCGTAAATCCATTGCCGGCTCATCTTCATTACACAACACCGAAAAGACCAAATTAATACAAGTTCATACATAAAGTTCATACACACCTATTATCATAAAACAACATACAAACTCTCTCCGTGAAGCATTTAAATGCAACAACGGATGCGATCAAGATCGCAACTAAGGTAACGATTTATCAAACAACATAATGATACCAAGCCTCACTATCAATGGCATATTTTCTAATCTTTCTATTCTTCAAGTGCATTTTCTCCATGTTGATCTTGTGGTCATCGACGACATCGGCAACATACAACTCCAGTTTCTTATTCTCTTCTTCAATTCTTTTCAATTTTTCTTTCAAATACTCATTTTCTTTTTCAACTAAATTTAACCTCTCGACGAGAGGGTCGATTGGAATATCTGGTTCACATACCTCCTACATAAAAATATCTGTGTCAACTTGATGGGCATAATCCGTCATGAACACTAAATGCGACAAATAGTTATAAAAGAGAATATACCACATCCGAATCATAAACCGGAGGAGGGCCAACGGGGACGGATATGAAAACCATGCCACTATGTATAACAAAAAACATACGGGTAAGAAAATTATACAAGTAACTATATATCTAAATCACACCAACATGATTTTTTATATAAAAAAGATAAGAACAAGAGGCTCACCAAGGTCGTGCCGGCGACGGGACGGTTCGGGCGATCGACGGTGGTTAGGACGGGGACGGATGGCACTAAGTAAACCACACCTACATATGCAGACTAAGAGTTAATTTGAGCTCAGATTGCATATAAATCAAATAAACTACAACATATAATTACTCCCAAACTAAAACCCACAAATCACTAAACTTATAGAGCATTGCAAGAGCTAATCTAGCAATGAGAGATGAAAGGACAAAGTTGCTACCCTTTGTGATCACTTGGATGGATGGGGGCCTTCAAATCTTGACAAATTCTGGGCAAAATGAAGGATGAGCTCGAGCAAGAGGGGAAGAACAGAGAGGAGAGGAAAGGGGAAGAATAGATAGCTAGGGCTCGATGAAGGGTGATCATCTTTAGTCTCGGTTGGTGATACAAACCGGGACTAAGGGTGAGCCTCTAGTCCCGGTTCGTGCCACGAACCTGGACTAAAGGGGTTGGTGGGGCCCCAACCTGACACCAGCCTACCACCACCTCTTTAGTCCTGGTTCGTGTCACAAACCGGTACTAGAGGTTCAACATGAACCGAGACTAATGAGTGCCGCCCCCTAGCAGTTGGAACCGAAACTAATGGTCACACTAGTGCCGGTCCATAATTGAACCGGGACTAATGATGTGAACATAAGGTCGTTTTTCTACTAGTGTGTGTTGATCATATCTACTATATGATTCACGTTCGACCTTTCGATCTCTAGTGTTCGGAGGCCATGTCTGTACATGCTAGGCTTGTCAAGTTTAACCCAAGTATTCTGCACGTGCAAAACTTTCTTGCACCCATTGTAGTTGTATGTGAACGTAGAGTCTATCACACCCGATCATCATGTGGTGTCTCGAGGCGACGAACTATAGCAACGGTGATACTCAGGGAGAACACTTTTACCCTAAAATTTAGTGAAGGGATCATCTTATAATGCTACCATCGTACTAAGCAAAGTAAGATGCATAAAAGATAAACATCACATGCAATCAAAATATGTGGCATGATATGGCCATCATCATCTTATGCTTTTGATTTCCATCTCCAAAGCATTGTTATGATCTCCTTCATCACTGGCTTGACACCTTAATCTCCATCGTAGTGTCATGGTTGTCTCACCAACTATTGCTTCTACAGCTATCGCTAACGCATAGTGATAAAGTAAAGCAATTACATGGCATTTGCATTTCATACAATAAAGAGACAACCATAAGGCTCCTGCCGGTTGCCTGATATCTTACAAAACATGATCATCTCATACTGTAATGTATATCACATCATATCTTGACCATATCACATCACAACATACCCTGCAAAAACAAGTTAAACGTCCTCTACTTTGTTGTTGCAAGTTTTACGTGGCTGCTACGGGTTTCTAGCAAGAACC
The DNA here is from genome assembly GCA_963921465.1 of Triticum timopheevii. NCBI lineage: Eukaryota > Viridiplantae > Streptophyta > Magnoliopsida > Poales > Poaceae > Triticum > Triticum timopheevii. The sequence goes on along the minus strand of OY997262.1, from coordinate 307,575,193 downwards.
GTTGTTATCTACCCATAGAACCACAATGGTGTTTCGTCAAGTTTGTTGTTTCAACCTTCTTCAAGGACTGGCTGCAGTCAAATTTGATTCAGATAAAGTAGGAGAAACAGACACCCGCCAGCCACCTTTATGCAAAACTAGTTGCATGTCTGTCGGTGGAACCTATCTCATGTGCGTGGACATGTAAGGTTGGTCTCGGCCGCTTCATCCCACAATACCGCCGAATCAAAATAAGACGTTGGTGGTAAGCAGTATGACTATCACCGCCCACAACTCTTTGTGTTCTACTCATGCATATCATATACGCATAGAGATGGCTCATGATGCCACATTGGGAATTGTTGCATGGAATAAAATTCTACGCACACGCAATGATATATCCATGGAGATGCATAGCAACGAGGGGGAGAGTGTGTCTATGTACCCTCATAGATCGAAAGCGGAAGTGTTTGACAATGCGGTTGATGTAGTCAAACTTCTTCTCACGTCAACCGATCAAGTACAGAATGCATGGAACCTCCACGTTCTGCACACGTTCAGCTCGGTGACGTCCCTTGCCTTCTTGATCCAACAAGTTGTCTGATATGTCTGAGAGAGTCCTGGATTAGGGGGTCCTTGGGTGTCCGGTCTATTCGATATGGGCCGGACTGATGGGCCGTGAAGATAAAGCAGAAGGCTATCTCCCGTGTTCGGGTAGGACTCCTATGTGCGTAGAACAACAAGTTTGGTGTCCGAGTGTAATGTTTCCTCCCTCCACAAGCCGACTCTGTACAACCCCAGGCCCCTCTGGTGTGTATATAAACTGGAGGGTTTAGTCTGTAAAGGTCATCGGAATAGTCTTAGGCTAGACAGCTAGAGCTTAGCCATTACAATCTCGAGGTAGATCAACTCTTGTAACCCTTATACACACATCGAATATAATCAAGAAGGACGTAGGGTTTTATCTCCTTTAAGAGGGCCCGAACCTGGGTAAACATCGTGTCCCTATTGTCCCTTGTTACCATCGATCCTCAGACACACAACTTGGGACCCCCTACCCGAGATCTGCTGGTTTTGACACCGACATTGGTTCTTTCATTGCGAGTTCCACTATGTCGTTGATAGAAGAATCGATGGCTCGCCTTGTCATCGATGACAACGCTATTTTCGAGGAGACCTTTCTCCCTGGTCAACTCTTTGTGTTTGGAGGCTTCGTGCTATGTGCCAAACTCGACCGGTCACCTTGAGCGGGTCGACAGCTACGCCCTGGTCACCAGATCAGGTTTGGAAGCTTGAAATACATTGCCAATATCCGAGGAGACCTGATCTTCAAGGGGTTTACGGCCTCAGCAGCCGCGCCCCACCTACATGAGGAAGGCCCTTCGGATCCACTATCAGATCCCGTCCATGGGTCGACGCTCATGTCCACCCCAGATTTAGATCCGTGGCGGACCACTTCGTCCGAAGACGGGAGGGTGAACCCCGCTGGACTCTCTCCCATCATGGAGCTTCTAGCTGGAGACCCAAATGCGACCACGCCGTCGGTGGACCCGGAGTCAAACGGGACACTCCCCGTCATCGGGAAGCTGAACTCGCCTCTGGAAACGAACTCCGAACTCCCGAGGTCTGCATCCATCGGGCTCAGTCAAGTGTTCACCACCGAGCCTAGTTCCGCAGATCCTCAGGCCCCTATCCAACTTTTGCTCTTAAACAAAATGTTGGACTTAATATAATATCTCGCCATCTCGGAAGTGTCACCTCCGAACTACACCCAGCTTGAACTGAGGACTGAGAGTAGGGAATTTTACGTCCCACCCACCACCCACTTAATAGCCACTGCCGAGGATCTAACCGACATGCTAGACTACGCCTCCGAAGACATCGACGACATGGACGACGAAGTCGAAACCGAACCAGGTCAAAACTCACCCATCACTGGGCGTTGGACGACCACTTATACTTACAACGTATACATGGTGGATACACCTGAGAAGAAGGACGATGATGGCACTCAAGATCTAGACAAGGATAAGCCCGTCGATGAATCACCAAAACATCGGCGTTAGTTGCGCCGCTCATGATCGCGTTGGGGAAGGGAAAGCAAACCGGCACCAGAGATAATGAGACTCCGGACAACGCTGAAGACCCCGACCACCCCATTGAGCCTGCGATCGAGCAGGATGAAAGGGAAGAGGGTCAATATAGCCCCGAAGAACTCACCGATCACGAGGATTCAGAAGATTGTAACTACTTACCTGTCTCCGAAGAGGATGTTAGCATCGGTAACAAAGATTTCATTGTCCCAGAGGAACCACTCGAACAAGAACCCTTTAAGTGATGGCTCATCGCCACCGCACGGAGCCTGAAAAAGAAACAGCAACAGATTCAAGACGAATAGGATACGCTCAACGACAGATTGACCTAGGTCCTAGCTGGCGAAGAAGGATATGGCCTTGAGCGCCAAACACAAATTTATCCCAAACGCAGGCTACTGCTACAATTCGATGATGAGGCCTTTGAGCCAATACCGTCAAAATACAATCATGATGATCAACAGGACCAACCAGCACGTGGATGTGACAAAACGGCTAATTACGCTGAACACCAGCCCGCGCTCCCTCGCCATATCGGAAAGGAGGCAGCGGCTCTGGGCTACACGTACAACCAATGTCAGCACCTGACCAACAGAGCCGGCCAGACCAAATCAATCTATGGATCAAGAGGTCGTGCCCCCACACGAGTTGACGGCCACCAAGCCTGGCAGGACAAACCTAACTAAGTCCGAGGTCAGCACCGAACGCAGATGTCATCCGAACTCCGCCACGATGTTGCCCGATATAGAGGTGCCACACACCCTATGTGCTTTACCGATGAGGTAATGCAGCACCAATTTTTGGAAGGGTTCAAACGTGTGAACATCGGGCAATACGATGGAACGATGGATCCCGCTGTATGGATTGAAGATTTTCTTCTCCACATTCACATGTCTCGCGGAGATGACCTCCGAGCCATGAAATACCTCCCTCTAAAGCTGAAAGGACCAGCATGACACTAGTTAAACAGCCTCCTAGAGAACTCCATTGGAAGTTGGGAAGACCTAGAGGATGCCTTTCGGGCCAACTTTTAGGGCACTTATGTCTGGCCACCAGATGTTGATGACTTGAGTCAGATAATCTAGCAACCCAGAGAGTCGGCTCGCAAACTTTGGAATTAGTTCTTAATTAAAAAAACCAAATCATGGATTGTCCGGACGCCGAGGCCTTAGCAACATTTAAGCACAGCATCCGTGACGAATGGCTCGCCCGACACCTCGGTTAGGAAAAGCCGAAGACCATGGCGGCTCTTACTGCACTTATGACCCGCTTCTGTGCGGGCAAGGATAGCTAGTTGGCTCATAGAAGCAACAGTACGAGCAACCCCGACACTTATAAGGCCAGGGATGGCAATGGTAGGCCACAGCGCAACCAAAACAAGTGTCGAAACTGTCGGATTTAGGGCTCCGACAGACCCTTGAGGTTCGAACACTAGGGTGCGCGCGGAGATTTCGCCCTCTATCTACCTGTTCCTCGCCGCCTCGCTGAGATCTAAACTACGGAAGGAACAACACAAGAGACACAGAGTTTATACTGGTTCAAGCCACCATTGTGGTGTAATACCCTACTCCAGTGTGTGGTGTGGTGGATTGCCTCTTGGGCTGATGATGAACAATACAAGGAAGAACGGCCTCGCGAGGGTCTGTTCTTGGCTGGGGCGATGAACTGCTAGGAGGAGTTCAGCCGCCCTTCTCTCTCTCTCTCTCTCTCTCTCTCTCTCTCTCTTTCTTGCTCGATTCTGATCTAGATGCTCTGTGCCTCTGCCTTGGGTGGCTAGTCCTACTTATAGGCAAAGGCCCTGGGCCTCTTCCCAAATATTGAGCGGGAAGGGCGCCAACAATTGGACATTTTGAAGGGGAACATGTAGTACACTTATCCTGACTAAAGTTGGTCCTCGCCTGCCAAAGGCTCTGGTGGTGACGCCTGCTTGGGCTCCACAATGACTTCCTTCCTGCCGTTGGGCTGGTCTTGGTCTTGTTGCACCGAAATGGATGCCTTTGCTTGATGCTCTCACCTGCGCTTGCTCCCTTTGCACCAAAGATGAAAGGAGGACACTGCGCGGGCTGGCGCTCGACTGGCGCCCTTGGTCGTCATGGCTTGCGTCATGGGCACCTCGTGAGGTACCCCGCCTTGAACTCTCCGCCTCCTCGTGAGCCAGCCTGATGAGGCCGTGCCTGAGGAAGATCCTTGTCGTCCGCCCCGCGAGGCTTGGCCCCTCGCGAGGGTCTTGAGCTTGTGTTGATGAAGATGGGCTGTGCTGGGCCCCCTTTGAGCCACGCCGTGGGCCGCAGGCAGGCAAGTCTGGGGACCCCCGTTCCCAGAACGCCGACCGTAGCCCCCGGGCCCAAGGCGCGCCCGGACTTGGCTGAGCAGAAAGGCAAAAGGGCAAGTGCGAAGTGCCGCGGGCCCTAATAGTCTGCGGCCTTGGGCGCCGTGTGGCGGTTGATTGGACGTGGGCGCCTCAGCAACCGCACGAGTTGATAAAGGAGCGGCATCTGTCTTTGCCTCCTTTGCTTTCTCCGGTTGCTGCTCAAATCCCCTTTCTTGTGCCTCCTTCCTACCTCCGAAATCTTCAGATCTACTCCGTCCGCGCGCCCTAGCAAGACATGGTGCCTCGCCAGGCCCCGGCCGGAGCTTGGTATTTGTCCGCCTTGGACTCGCCGAACGCGTCAGAGGCGAGCCTTGCCCGGGTGCGCCAGATGGCGGCGGCGTAGGGCATCGACGGGGCGAAGGTGTTCAAGGCCGGCTCTGCCCTCCCTGAGGGCCAAGGGAACACCTTCTATCCGCTCTTCGTGGGCGCCATTGTTGCTGGTCTGGTGCCTCCTTTTTCCGAGTTCTTCTTCTTTGTCCTCTGCCATTACAAGCTTCAAGCTCTGCATCTCCACCCCAACTCCGTCCTTCTTCTGGCAATCTTTGCCTACTATTGCGAGGCTCACGTAGGGGTGAAGCCCTCGGTGGCCTTGCTGCACCACTACTTCACCCTCCGGACCTCTCGTGGTTCCGTCTCTGCATGCGCGAGCTTCATCGCGTACGGTAGCTCCATCGCCATTTCGAATGCCAGGAAGAGGATTGAGGGCTTCAGGAGCAAGTGGGTCTTGGTAGATACTGGACGCATCCACCCTCGGCTGATCTTGCCCACGGGGCACCCCACGAGCTCCGACGACTGGTCTCGAGTGGAGCTTGCGGACCCCCGCGTGAGGCCGGTGTTGGAGAAGATGGAGGCGGATCTGAGGCTAGCCAGCATGGCGGTGGTGAAGCTAAATGGCGCATCGTTGCTGAGGGAATTCCTGGAGCACCAGCTGGCTCCTCTTCGCCAGTACTCACTTCTGATGTGGAGGCCCCACCCGAGCCCCGCGGTCTTGTCCGTCGAGGATCTGGCTGCGGTCCTCCACTCCTTGGTTGGGGGCGACGTGGCGAGGTTGGAAGGTGCTCCGACGCCCCTGTTCATCCGCGAGGACAGGGAGTGGGTGGTGGAGTCCATGCCCGTCTTCAACAGGGACGGGCCCGTGCCTGCGGATGCTCCTGAGGACCCGGTGGACGTGTCCTCCGGCGACTCCAGCAAAGAGGAGGAGGAAGGGGAGCGGGAAAAAGGTCCTGACTCCGAGGCGACCGACGGAGAGTCGAGGGCTCCCCCCCTTTGCGCAGGTACCGCACTCTTCGCCTCTCCCTAAGTGATGACGACGAGGATGATGACGAGCAGGGCAGCGGGAGCTTGCCCCCGATCCCGAAGAAGGACAGGACCGGGCTGATCCCCCGCGGGTCTGCCTCGGCCCCGAGGCGATCCGCAGACGCGCCTCCTGCTCCCGAGCTTCTTGGGGCTGATCCTTGCAGCCGGCTCTCCGGCTTCAAGTACGGCCGGATGCTGCTCGAGCTCGCGAGTGATGACCTGTAAGTGCTTGATTCCTGTCTCATTTCTTGTTCTGTTGTCGAGGCTTGACGTTCGTGTCTCCCGGCCAGGCTGGCGCCTGCGGCGAAGAAGTCGAAGGGAGCTCCTGAGGTTTCCTCCGGGGCAGCGCCTCTGCCCGCGGAAGAAGATGACCGTGACGCATGAGCCTCTCCTGCCCGGGCGTCCTCACGAGGCCTGGCTGAGCCGGCTGGGGCGAGCTCAGCCCCCATGGCCCAAGCGACTCCCGAGGTGCCCTTGCCTGATGCCGCCACCACAGCTGTTTGGGCGCAACAGGCTCCACCTCAGGATACTGTGGTCATGCTGCCGTCTTGCCCTCCTACTCCACCGACTGTTGTTTCCCCGACTCCTGCTACTGTTCTGGATCGTGCTGTTGCTGAACTGGACCGTCTGCGGCAGGATCTTCTGGATGCCGACCCTCGCTTAGTGGCCGGGCATCTGGAGCTGGCTTCTGGCTGGATTCGCTCCGATGCTTTGATTCGGGCGGCGCTGGTGCAGGCCTCGACGGCTTGCGACGAGGAGAAACAGGCCATCCTTGTGGCGAAGGCTGATCACGACTCCGCCCTGGGGGAGGTGGCTAATGTCCGAGTTCACTGCGAGGCGCTGGAGAGCAAGCTGAAGGGCCTGCAGGAGTAGCTCGCCGAGGAGACCCGCCTTCGCAAAGAGCAGGAGGAAAGCATGAAGGCTCGTGAGGCGGCCGCCAAAGATCAGGACGCCCAGCTCAAGAAGCTCCGTGGCCGCCTAGACGTGCTGGAGCAAGAGTTGGAGGCGAGGAAGGTCAAGCTGGACGCCAAGGCACGGGTTCTTGCCGAGGATCGCGTGGCCTTCGCGGAAATGGAGGAGAAGGCTCGCACTTCGTTGAAGACGCTTTATGAGAGCAGCCTGGAGAGCCCGCTGGCCGGCGACGAGGACAGCCCCGCTAAGCTGCTTCCCTTCCTGGTTCGTGCTCTTGAAGATGTCACCCTTGGCCTTGGCCCTACGACTGAGGCCGAAGTGCGTGTCTTGTCTTCTGCAGCGCTGACGCGGGTCTTTACCCACATCTATCTTCGCGACCCCAACATCGTCCTCGACAGCCTGCTGGAGCCAGCGAGCGGCGAGCTTGCCGCTGTCGTTGCTGAGGCCGTGAAGGGTCGCGCGGAGGCTCTACTGGGGAAGTTCTGGGCCTTCAGCACCAAGCCGATGCGGGGCGCTGCCAACCCTGCGGCTCCACGAGGCGAACCTGCTCCGCGCAGCTCCACCACCGGCAAGTGACTCAGTCGTGGCTCTAGTCCTGCTTTTAGTTCCTGCACACGTACCATGCCTCGGGGAGGCGTTAAAACTTGCGTTTGGTATTGTGATAACAGTATGGACTGTAATATTTGCTTTTGAATTCCTTGAAATTTGCGCTATTCCTTCCTACTTGCTTGTGTTCTACGCTGGCAGAGCCCAGCCCCGCGCATACCTCAGCCGCCGTTAGCCCCGACCGGAAACCAGGACGGGACCAAGGAGTGAGGGGCTACGTGACAAGTTAGGCTCCTGAGTCGCGATGCTCAGGAGTCCCCCTTAGCGCTTGACCAGCAAGTAGGGAGGTGAGATGTGGGGGTGACTCCTTAGGGAGGTGAGATGTGGGTGGATCTACCGTTCTACGTCTGCAGAGCCCGGCCCCGCGCATACCTCAACCGTTGTTAGCCTTTCGGAACTAAGGAGTGAGGGGCTACGTGACCAGTTAGGCTCCTGAGTCACGATGCTTAGGAGTCCCCCTTGACGCTCAAACGGCCTTCGTACCTTGGCTCCTCCTGGGGAGGGACGCGCGACGAACCAGGGCCGGGGGGCCTAGCTGGGTGGCGTGCGTCTGGGCGTGACCCAAGCGCAACCCCCGTGCCCAGCCCCCTCGTGCGGCACTCCCGAGGGGAGGCGTTGCGATGAGGCTAGACACTGAGCTCTAGGCTCCCTGAGGTTGATGCGGCCCGCGGGCCACCCTCAGTTGTTTATCACCAGCACGGAGCATAGCGCTTCCGTATGTGTACGGGCATAGCCGCTCCTCGGCAGTGTCGTCAGCCAGCACGGAGCATGGTGCTTCCACTGGTGTGTGGGAGGGGGCTCCCCTCCGGGAGGAGCACCCGGGGCGTGTACAGCCCCGCCCTGACACGTGGCTGGCATGGTAGGGCCTGGTGAGGTGTATCTGGGCACCCGTGAGCCAGCGCGGGACTCACGGGGCCCTACCTCAAGGCAGGTTGCGCCTGGCACTGGGCCTTATCTTGGGGTGTGTTCCTGCAAATTTGGCTAGATGCCGAAGCTCTACGTCCTCGGGTCCCGGCCCTCGAGCTGGTCTCAGCCGTCGCTGGTATGCCAGGCGCGATGCCGTGGACAAGGCCAGAGGGTGAGGGCTGGAGAGCCAGTAGGAGCCCTGAGTTGCGATGCTCAAGCACCCCCCCTTTAACGTGCAAACTTGGTTAGACGTTGGAGCTCTACGTCCTCGGGTCCCGGCCCTCGAGCTGGTCTCAACCGTCGCTGGTATGCCAGGTCGCGATGCCATGGACAATGCCAGAGGGTGAGGGCTGGAGAGCCGGTAGGAGCCCTGAGTCGTGATGCTCAGGCACCCCCCCCCTTTAACGCGCAAGCTGCCGACACCCAGGGAGAAAAGGTGCCACGAACAGGCACCGAATAACAAGCATGATGGGTCGAATGCATGGCCCGAAGATAAATGCAAAAGGGGTACACGCTGCTGGGTCTGACCCGAGCGACTTGGGGCTAATGCAGCCCGAGGGGCGCCCCCAACAAACTAAGCTAAAAACACGAGCAAAAGGGATACACGTCACAGGGACGGACCCACACGGCCTGGGAATGATGCAGCCCTGAGGGCGCTCCCAGCTGGAAACGAAACTTGAAAGATGTCACCTGATAGTGTTGACGACGAAGGGGTGTCGGTGTAGCAGACTCGGTGGGTGGTGGTAGCCGATCCTCACGAGCCCCCAGGCCCTGGGGCCTCGGGAGGCTCTGGAGGCGCAGGTGGCTCCTCGCGGACCATCTCCATCTCCGCCAGGGCTGCGGAACGCCTGACCTCTTGAGCCTCCAGGATGCCCCTCATGAGGTGCTGGTACATGGCAGCCGCATTCGGCAAGCCATAAGGCATGCGAACGTAGCTGTGGGGTGTACCTTCACAGCGCCCCACTCGCGAGGGCCGGAGGCGCTCCTGAGAGGCGGCTTGGTTGAGCCCTGGTATGTCGATGCAGACGCGCAACCCACCATCCTCGCCTGGATGGGGGGCCACAGCGGGTAGGCGGTGGCTGCCTCTCATGACTCTTGACTCCTGTAGCTCCTGAATGGCCTTGCTAACGAACTCCTGAAGGTTTGGCCCTCCTTGCCTTGCTCCTTCCTGAGGGAAACGTGCTTCGAAACACGCCTCCAAGTGGTGCCCAAGCGCCTCCCTTGTGACCTTGGCGAGGTCGGCGGCCCTCCAGGGAAGAGCCCCCGAGCCCTGCCTGAGGAGGGCGCCAGGCATGCTTTCCTATGTGATGGAAGGAGGCTCCCCCTGGGCAGGCGCGGGCCCTGAGGGGCCTGCCTCCTAAGGGGCCTGGCCGGACGATGTCTTCTTCATCTTGGGGGTGGTCTCGGGAAGCCTCCTGCTTCCGCGATCCGGGTCTTCCAGTGATGCGGCCTGAAAGGCTCGCTCCAGGGAGCACACCGCGTCTTTTTCTTCGCAGGGCACCATGATGACTCCGCCACTCCCTGGCATCCTAAGGACGTTGTAGCCGTGGTGGGTTACGGCCATGAACTTGGCCAGCGCTGGGTACCCGAGGATGGCGTTGTATGGCAGGCGAATGTGGGCGACGTCGAAGTCGATGAGCTCGGTGCGGTAGTTGTTGCGTGCCTCGAAGGTGACAGGGAGGCGGACCTGCCCAATCGGGACCGTGGAGCCGTCGGTGACTCCGGAGAAGGGCTTGGTTGGCTGAAGTTAATTGTAAGACACCTGGAGATTCTTGAATGTTTCCGCGGACAGGACATTGAGCCCTGCCCCACCATCGATGAGGGTCCTGGTGACTAGCACGTTGCTGATGATTGGGGAACAGAGCATTGGGAGGACTCTGGCGGTGGCAACGCACTTGAGCTGATCTGCTGAGCTGAATGTGATGGTGCACGTCGACCACCTGAGAGGGCGCGTGGCCTCGAGCTTGGGGAGGACTGCATTTACTTCGCGGGCGAACTGCTTGAAGATGCGTTGAGAAGCTGGGGCTTGAGCTCCGCCCAGGATGCATGCGATCGCACGTGGCTCCTGGAAGCCCCCAGCCCCCTCGTCCCGATGACGGTCCTCATTTCTCCTTGGCTGCGGCGGCAGTGGACGGAGGCCTGCATTGCCTTGCGGGCGATCCTCGCGAGGCTGATCCCTCCAGCCTCCCTCACGAGGCAGGTCCTGCCAGCGATCCTCGCGAGGTTGGTCGCGCCACCCTTGGCGAGGGCCGCGGTCTTCCCAGCGTCCTGCGTTCCTTCCTCCTCCTCGGCCGTAGCCCCGGTCGCTGCGGTCGGGGCGCCGGCCGGTCCTTCCTTCTCGCACGGCTCGGAGCTCTTGGCATTCGTTGGTGTTGTGGGTGTGGAGGTCGTGGTACACACAGTACCGACTGCCCTTGGAAGATTCAGGCTGGTCTCTGGCCCCCTTGGTGTCTGGTTCTACCGCGAGCACGGCAGCCCCCTTGCGCTTCACATCCTTGGCCTTGGGTTTCTTCTCTTCTGGGTCTGCGTCAGGCAGCTCGAGGAGGGAGAGACGCCCTTCCTCAGCCCTGGCGCACTTGGTCGCCAAGTTGAACAGCTCCAAGGAAGTGCACAGGTCTTCATGCATCGCCAGCTCCTCCTTCATCTTGACGTCGCGCACGCCGTCGGAGAAGGCTGAGATGATGGCCTCCTCGGTCACCTTGGGAATCTTGAGGCGCGCGTTGTTGAAGCGCTGGATGTACTTCTGCAGGGTTTCCCCTGGTTGCTGCTTGATACGGCGCATGTCGCTCACTACGGGTGGCCGGTCGCGTGTACCCTGGAAGTTGGCGATGAAGCGGGTGCGCATCTCTTCCCAGGAGGAGATCGTGCCTGGAGCCAGGTTCAGGAGCCAAGTGCGGGCTCCGTCCTTGAGCGCCATGGGAAACTAGTTCGCCATGACCTTCTCGTCTCTGTCGGCAGCCTCGATGCCCAGCTCTTAGAGCTGGAGGAACTCTGCGGGGTCAGTCGTACCGTCATAGCGAGGAGGTAGGTCTGGCTTGAACTTGCCGGGCCACGTGACGCTGCGCAGCTTGGTGGTGAAGGCGCGGCAGCCCGCTGTGCCCACGGGAGGCCTTGGGTGACGAAAAGCTTGGTCCTGCGGGTCCCCATGCGCTGCAGCTGGGAGCAGCGCGGGGTCTTGATGTGCTGGAGCAGGAGCGTGGTCGCGACGAGCCGGAGCGGGGAGCGCTCAAGCGGCTTCTCACGGGCGAGGGACTTCTTGGCAGCTCTACTCTTGCCACGCTGGCGCGTGACGGAGTGGGTTCCGCCCAGGAGCCATGCGCCTTGGGGCCAGGGCGCCTTCTTGAGGGGGAGGCAGCTGAGGCGCCCCCGGAGCTTCATCGCCCGCGCAGGGCGGGGCGCAGTGCAGCGAGAAGGACGGCGCAGGGGAGCCCCCTGCGGCGCGGACGAGCTCGGCGACGCGGTCGAGCCATTCTTCATAGACGTCATCGACGGGACGGTAGCGCAGGAGCTCGTTTGCCGCGATGAGCGCAGCTCGAGCCTCCATGGCCGCACGGGGTGCGCAGGATGAAGAACCAGCTGGGGTGAGCGAGGGTGTAGCTGTGCAGCCGTCTCGCCTCATGGATGGATGCTGGGACGATGCTTGCTGCTCGTTCCCCGCTGGGCCGGTGGCGGCGTTGACGGCAGGCGACGGGGAACGACGAGGGCGCCCGCCGATGGGAGCCGTCTGGGCGACGCGGGAAGCGAGGGTGGCTCAGCGCTCGGCGCGGGCCCGACGAGCGTCTGACATGGATGCGATGGTCGGAGAAGAACAGGGCGACGGAAGACGAATTCCGGCGCACCCCTACCTGGCGCGCCAAATGTCGGATTTGGGGTTCCAGCAGACCCTTGAGGTTCGAACACTGGGGTGCATGCGGAGATTTCGCCCTCTACCTACCTGTTCCTCGCCGCCTCGCTGATATCTAAACTACGGAAGGAACAACACAAGAGACACAGAGTTTATACTCGTTCAGGCCACCATTGTGGTGTAATACCCTACTCCAGTGTGTGGTGTGGTGAATTGCCTCTTGGGCTGATGATGAACAATACAAGGAAGAATGGCCTAGCGAGAGGATGTTCTTGGCTGGGGCGATGAACTGCTAGGAGGAGTTCAGCCACCCTTCTCTCTCTCTCTCTCTCTCTCTTTCTTGCTCGATTTCGGTCTAGATGCTCTGTGCCTCTACCCTGGGTGGCTAGTCCTACATATAGGCAAAGGCCCTGGGCCTCTTCCCAAATATTGAGCGGGAAGGGCGCCAACAATTGGCCATTTTGAAGGGGAACATCTGGTACACTTATCCTGACTAAAGTTGGTCCTCGCCTGCCAAAGACTCTGGTGGTGACGCCAGCTTGGGCTCCACAATGACTTCCTTCCTGCCGTTGGGCTGGTCTTGGTCTTTTTGCACCGACATGGATGCCTTTGCTTGATGCTCTCGCCTGCGCTTGCTCCCTTTGCACCAAAGAGGAAAGGAGGACACTGAGCGGGCTGGCGCCCGACTGGCGCCCTTGGTCGTCATGGCTTGCGTCATGGGCACCTCGTGAGGTACCCCTCCTTGAACTCTCCGCCTCCTCGTGAGCCAGCCCGATGAGGCCATGCTTGAGGAAGCTCCTTGTCGTCTGCCCCGCGAGGCTTGGCCCCTCGCGAGGGTCTTGAGCTTGTGTTGATGAAGATGGGCCGTGCTGGGCACCCTTTGAGCCACGCCGCGGGCTGCAGGCAGGCAAGTCTGGGGACCCCCGTTCCCAGAATGCCGACATAAACAATAATGGAGAATTAGAGGACACGACAGTAAACGCCGGATTCAGTGGCTCCAAACCTGGCAAGCGAAATAAGCCGGTTAAAGGCAATCGGGACGGTCCATCCAACTTGGACAAAATACTAGAGAGACCATGCCAGATTCATGGCACCCTTGACAAGCCTGCCAACCACACCAACAGAAATTGTTGGGTTTTCAAGCAGGCCCGTAAGTCAAACGCCGAGCATAAGGGGAAAGGACCTCAAAGAGAGGATGATGATGAACCTCACCCACCGAACACGGGGGGACAGAAACAATGCCCCCCCCCCCCCCCGCCGAGGTGAAAACGGTGAACAAGATCTATGTCACCCACATCCCCAAGAGGGGGCGCAAACACGCATTACGAGACATCTACACTTTAGAGCTGTCACCCCAAAATTCAACCAATGGTCGGCTTGTCCGATCACCTTTGATCGCAGGGACCACCCAACCAGTATCCATCACGAAGGTTCGGCGGCCCTGGTACTCGGTCCTATCATGGACGGGTATCATCTCACTAGAGTCCTTATGGACGACAGCAGCAGCCTCAACTTGATTTACAAGGATGATGTCCGTAAGATGGGTATTGACCCGTCCAGGATCAAGCCTAGCAACACTACCTTTAAAGGAGTGAAACCCGACACGGAGGCCCGCTGCACAGGCTCATTAACACTAGAAGTACTATTCGGCTCTATAGACAATTTCCGAAGAGAAGATTGTCTTCGACATCATCCCTTTTTGCAGTGGTTATCACGTACTGCTCAGATGAACAGCTTTCGCCTGCTTCAATGCAATCCCGCACTATGCTTATTTGAAGCTAAAAATGCCTGGACCTTGTGGTGTCATCATAGTAAATGGGAATGCAAAGCGCTCCCTCCGTACTGAGGAGCATACCGCGGCCCTAGCAGCCGAAATACAGAGCGGCCTCATCAAGCCGAACAACTCATCGGTCGTCAAGACCCACGACACTACTAAACGTGTCCGAGCCACGTTACAATGTGGTAGCTCGGTGGAGCCTGAGCTCAAATAGCAGTTTAGCCTCCAACGATTTTCCCATAAGACTGCGGTGTATGTACCTTGCGTACACAATTATGCCCTTAAAATAACATGGGCAGCACCGGAGGCACACTGCAGAACAGGCCCATAGTACGGCTTGACCCTATTCAGACCTTAAATATTCTTCCACTGTAGGTTCGGTAAGGAACCTACCTGATCTACGGTCATGCGGGGACCTTTTGCTAGGTTCCTCTTTTTAGCAGACGACCATCTGACTCCTCCCCTTCAAGGATATCTCAACAAGGAGAAACAGAGCAGACGTGCATCATGGCATCATTGGTATTCTTAAACCATTTCATTTAGGCTCTATGTAAACCTTTCCCTTGTATAAACTTTTGCCATGTAAAATGGTTTCGATGTTTTTGGCATTATCTGTAACAACATGGCTCGACGTATTAATCAGGGTATAAAGGAAACAGTTGATCACCACTTTGTTTGGCAATCATTTTATTTTATATTATCATCTATGTTCCCTCCCTACCTCAGACTACCACACGTGCCTTAGTGTGGCCTTAACACCGGGGGCTGTATTCGGCCCTACACATTTCAAGTCCAAACACCTATAGGGAATTCTTCGGCATCCCGGATATTGCATTATATGCATCGGCTCCGAATCATGTCTTTGGTCTATACTTGGGATGCCCGGCTCCTTTGCTTACCACCTTACGTTCCGCTCGTTTGGCTAAGGTAGTAAAGGGAGAACTATTATGATTGTATTTCTGGTTCGTCCGGTCAAGTACCTCAGTAGAGAAAGCCGAAAACTGACTGTCATGATAGGAGAGAGCTGGTCGGCGATTCGGCGACTTAGTATTGTACTACAAATCGTTAGGGGCTGGTCTTCGTCTAGCCGTGTGGAAAAGGCACCATAGTCTGGATAGCCGCACACGCACAAGGGGCTAGTACTTAGCTCCATAGTCAAACTCCTATGGCTAAGTGAAAGTAATAGAGCCGCATAGTCCGATTGCCTAGTTCACCTTGTGGACACCTCCTTGACGGACCAAGACATTCGATAAAGTGTGGCCACGCGCTACGCCGAACACCACTGTAGGATCTACATGGGGGCTAAAGCCAACGACTTGCAACTTTCAGAAATATAATAATAACTGGCTGCACAGGAGGAAAAATCACTTGAAACAAAAGTCACAAACATAGATATATAATGGCATGGGTTCATAACATAGTTTGAACAACCCGCACATTTAATCAAATATTACGTCCTTAGAACATTGACCCTCTCTCACTCGGGCTCCTTATAGGACATCATCAAATTACCTCTCCGGCTTCCGATGATCTTTGCCTTTGGGTGGACCTGCGGTTGCCACTTCGGTGGCCTTCATCTTCGCCCGTTGCATTTTGACGTGGGCGAAGGCCATCCGGGCACCCTCTATGTAGGCCGAGCGCTTTACAGCATCAATCTGCGGCCGCACATCGGCAAGCCGCTTCACCAAACCGAAGTAGCTGGTAGGAACCGGCTCGGCCGACTACTGTTGGATTATTAGGTCCTTCATGGACTAGCCGACCACCCTGTACAACTCTATCAGCTGCTTCAGGTGGTCATTCAGAGGCGTTAGGTGTTCCGGCGTGATAAATTGCGACCAGAACACTTTCTCGGTCGAGTTCCTCTCCTGGGCTCGAAAGAACTA
This sequence comes from Triticum timopheevii, assembly GCA_963921465.1. NCBI lineage: Eukaryota > Viridiplantae > Streptophyta > Magnoliopsida > Poales > Poaceae > Triticum > Triticum timopheevii. Next base: position 307,559,526 of record OY997262.1, on the reverse strand, counting down.
TGCAGCATCGGCCGCACTCTTCAGAAGATCCGCAAACGCACCTGGAGAACTCCACACTCAGGTGAGCAAAGAATAACTTTGACCTCCAAAGATACTCTGAAAAAGAAAGGCCTTACCAGCCACTATCTGCCTTGCCTGATGGATCTCCTCTCGAGCGCTCTGGGACTCGATCCGCGCCTCTTTGCCATCATGGAGAGCCTTGGCAAGCTCAAACGACTAGTCTGAAGTATTCAGCTCCAAGGTTTCCCACTTGCCGATGGCATCCTTCAGCTCATGATCGACTTCGGCCAATCGATCTTCATGTTGGCGGTGGGCAGCTTGCTCGGCCTTCAGTTCTGGAGCCGCTTTTTTAGCGGCTGCCTTATTCACCTCCGCCTCTTTCTTGGCCTGGGTGAGGGCGCCTTTGAGGGTCTTGACCTCGGCTGTGCTTGCTGTGATCATAATCCAAGCATCCTTTGAGTTAACCTCTCAATATACATATCATTCTTGACATAAACATAACTGTTTATATCATATGCATACCGTGAGTTTCATCGAACCGCTTGTTGATGCTGTTGATTTCCTCATCGGCCACCCGAAGCTTCCGATTGAGTTCAGAAACTTCTGCGGCCTGGGTGGTTGCCGCCAACATAGAATCCTGTTACAAAAACACCATCATATATTACCCTCCCGAATACTATGTGGATCCTCTGACCGGTTTCTTTTAAACCGGATAGAGACTCGGGGGCTACTGTCTGTACACAGGTCTATTCTTCTATGTGAAAAGTTTTATAGAACATTACATCGCTTACCTCAAAGCCTGTCAGTAGGCTGCAGAAGGCTTCGTTCAGTCTGTTTTTAGCAGACTAAACCTTCTCCATGAACGCAACCATCATGGTGCGGTGGTCCTCCACGACGGAAGCACTTTGCAGTGCTTCCTCTAGAGCATGGGGTGCCTTCGGATTAGTGGAGGCTGCCGATGGAACTGGTGCTCCTCCCCCTCTTTTCAAAGGGGCTGCTTATCCGATCTTGAATACAGGCTGGTCTCCAGAGATGGTGTTCAACGGGGCCCCGGATTGTTGGGGCTCCCCACCGTCAGTTGTCATAGGGGCCGCCTCCCCTAGGTCTTCGGCGACCGAGGTATTAACCTCCGGTGCCCTCTCGACGGTTCCTTTGGCCCCCCTCGGCCAGGAGAGGTCATTCGGGGCGACACTTCAGTGTCCTCCATGGTGATAGGCGAGGGGGCTTGGGGCGGCGTGTCACTCTCTACCATTTCGGGCGGCAGAGAGTTCCCCTCTAATAATGGATTATGCGGGAGCTCGCGGGGAGGGCTGAAAGGCAAATTACAAAATGACATACATACTGGAAGCAGGTAGACCAAAGATAAACAATAAGTTTATGAATACTTACAATTCGGCCCGGGGCTTCACCCTGGGAGGTTTCTTTGGGACTAGTTCGGACTCTGAGTCTGAACTGTTCGAGAGGGTCAGCTTCCCTCTTTTGGGTGCCTCCCCCTGTGGGTCTTTGAAGGCCGCCCTCTTTTCTTGTTCCTCCCCTTATGGGGGGAGTCACTTTCCACTTCCTCCTCCTCCTCTTTCTCATCTCCCCTGTGGGAAGAGAGGGCTTCGGACTCTTCAGACACTGTTTCCGAAGGACGTTTGTGGCGGGGGCCGCCCTTGGCCTCCTTGCCTTTCTTCTTTTTGGTTTTCTTCTCCGGCGCCTGATAGGGCGCCGGGACCAGCATCTCTGCCAGCTAGGGTGTGGTCGGGTTCTCAGGCAGCAGCACCGTACAGTTGATCCGCTCCGCCTTTGCCGTCCAACCCTGTACAGAAAGCAAGAAATATAGCCTTTATTATATCTGAAATATTGAATGGATGGGTCTTCGTAAAGATTATGCTTACCATTGTGGCCTAGTTCTCGATGTCGAGGTCGATGTCTTCAGTCTTCTTCGGCCACTTTTTTGAGCCTTGAAGAGATGCTTCCATATATCTTCATGTGTGGTGCCGAAGAAGCGCTTCAGGGTCCGTGGCTCCACCGAATTGAACTCCCACATGGGGGAGGCCCAAAATTGGCAGGAAAGGGTGTGGCGGAAGAGCATCACTTGAATCACGTTTGTGAGACCGGTGTCCGTACCCCAACATGTTGGAGATGCGTCTCTGTAGCATCTGCACCTCCGGTTTGGACCCCCAATCAAGGCCCTTGGTGGTCCATGAGGTGAATCTCGTCGGGGGTCCGGATCTGAAGTCAAGCGTGGCCGCCGAGCTGGCGTCGCGGGGTTCGGTGATGTAGAACCACTCCTGTTGCCACACCTTGACTTTATCAATGAATGCCCCTTTGGGCCAGACGGTGTTGGGGAGCTTGCTTACCATAGCCCCACCTTAGTCCGCATGTTGTCCGTCGACCACCTCTAGCTTTAGATGTAAGACCTTGAGCCACAAGCCGAAGTGTGGGGGGATGCGGAGAAGAGCCTCACACACGACTATGAAAGCCGATATGTGGAGGAAGGAATTTGGGGCTAGATCGTGGAAATCTAGCCTGTAGTAAAACATAAGACCCCAGACGAAGCGGTGGAGGGGAAATCCTAGCCCCCGAAGGAAGTGGGGAATGAACAGAACACTTTTGCTAGGCCCAGGAGTAGGAACAACCCGATCTTTGTCTGGAATCCTATGTGCGATGTCTGCACACAAATAGCCCATGCTCCGGAGATCCTTGACGTCCTTTTCAGTGACGGAGGAGGCCTCCCACTTGCCATTGGAACCGGACCCGACCATTGCTGGGCAGGGTGGCAGTGGTGGAGAAGATCGAAGTTGTGGGCGCTTGAGCTTGGAGGTTGGGAGACGAAAGCTAGAGGAAGGCATGAAGAAAAAGGAGGGATCTTTATCCTCTCATAGATGGTGAAAATACCAAACGTCCCCCTCTCGAGCCATAAACCTCGCCTGTTCCCAATGAGATCGTGCGTAAGGTGCGGTTGGATTACCCAAACCATATTGATGAGAATCCCGTAATGGGCGGGCATGATCTCTGTTTTCACGAGACATGCCAATGGAGGCTAGACCACGAAACATGAAACCGGAGGCATGAAAATGGTTCGAAATGTTAAAGAGCCAAGTGTGACACTTCGTTGAAAGAATTTGTCAGTAAAATACATTGTTCCTATATTGACATCTTCCTTCATAGCTAAGGGTTGTATTGATTATATATGCAGAGCCTAACACAGTTCGTTTATGCAGGAGGCTAACTTAAAGTATTCAGGAGAAGGAACCCGCCATGCAATGCCGAACATAATCTGCATGCCAAACACATCGTCATCAAAGACTGGTTTAGGGGCTACTGAGGGAGACCTGGAATTGGGGGTCCTCGGGTGTCCGGTCTATTCGATATGGGCCGGACTGATGGGCCGTGAAGATAAAGCAGAAGCCTGTCTCCCATGTCCGGGTAGGACTCCTATGTGCGTAGAACAACGACACTACAAAAAAGACACATCTGTGACATTTTGGGCCGAACGAATTTTTTTGTCATGCTTATGACACTTCTATGACGATAACCATGACAAAATCCAGTATCATCACAGATGTGGTGGGCTCCTACTTCTATGACAAAAAATCATGATAGAAAATGGGCTTTTCATCCTGGGCGGGCCGGAGACACAGCTGCATGACATTCTTTGGGCCGTCCATAATGGAGAAAACCGTGGTAGAAGCGAGAGCGAGGAAAATATTGGGGAGTTCCCGGTTACAGTGGGTAGTCGGGGGCCAAGCGATGCAGGTTTCTCTCATACACATATACGCATGGGTGCGATGCGTTGGGCTCTAACTGAACCCGAGCGAGGCGTTCGCCTACTGAACCCGAGCAATTGCACTAGCTACGTTACTAAACCCCGATCGATCCCTTGCTATTAACTGAACCTGATCGAGCGATTCCTTCGCTACTGCTGCTAACCGAAGTCGATCGAACCAGCTGCCTCTTGATGACAGGCCCGGGCCCAGGGGTGTGCGAATTGTGCGGCCCGCACAGGCCCCCCAATTTGTAGGGCCCCAGTTTGTCAGTACTTCAGTGCTCGGCCTAGTTAAGCCCAGTCGGCGTTACCCCGTCCTTCCCTAAGAAAATGGCCCAATACGCCCCGGTTGCCGAGCCCACACTCGAAATTGATCGCTAATTCTCTAGCAGGGGAATGCTGATTGATTGCACCATGAGCGCAGGCTGCATAAATCCAATCCACACTACTAGCCCTAGTAGTGCACCAGCAAGCAGGCATGCGTCAACGCGAAAGACCGCCGACCGGCAGCGGCAATGCTCGTAGTGGGAAGGTGCACCATAGCGGCAAGGCGCACCGCAATAATGTAGTACTCCAACAACCAGTGCGTGAGAAGACAATCACATGGTCATGCACCTGGGACGCGCTAAATTGACTGATTAAATCAACTGGTTAAAGAGCACTTCATCCTCCATGGCGTGTCTTTTGCCACTCTTTTTTCAGTCAATGCAATTTTAAGAAGAAGAAGAAGCAGTAGTATTCAGGTAGGCAGTATTCATAAATGTATATTTCAAATATAACCATAAAATTTACATTGCCTGGGAGTCCTTAACAATCTGTTCAACTGTTGTGCTAGTTGCTAACTTGCTAACATTTGATGTGTATATCCTTAATTTTCTTATTTTTTATCTTTCATACCTCTGGTATTCTAAGACACAAGTCATGTCATTTACAAATCATTCAAGAGAGAATATAAATCTAGTTAACAAAAGCATACAAAAAAACAAACAATAGGAGGTTTAATTCAACATGACAAAGGACTATGGATATATTTATTATAGCATTATTTTTCTAGGGAGGTAGGCCTGATTTTATAATTTGGCACAGGGCCCCAAATTTTACTGACCTGGCCCTGCTTGATGAACAGTGAGCGTTGTTGGGGGTTGGATGAACAGTTCCCAGTGGGGGTTGGATGAACAGGACTCTGTGGGGGTGTAGAGGCCATTGCCGCTGGATGAACAGGACCCCGATCGAGCTGGTTGGGGATGGATGATCAGGACGACCCCTTGGAGGGCTGGTTGAACAGTAGCCGGTGGAGGGCTAGACGAACAGTAACCCATGGAGGGGTGGTTGATTAGGACCCTGTGGAGAGGGCTGGTTGAATAGTAGCCGGTGGAGGAGCGGTGGAGGATGAATGAACAGGAGCCCATGGATGAACAGTCGTAGGTGGAGGCTGGAGGAGGTCGATGGTGGATGAAAAGTAGCCCGTGGAGGCTGGAGGAGGTCGACAGTGGAGATGAACAATAGCCCGTGGAGTCCCGTTTTGCGGTACGCCACATCCCTCCTGATGAACATGACCCCCGTTTCGACCGTAGCGCTCCAACACAAGTCTGTTTCCTCCGTTTTGCGGTACGCCACACCCCTCCTGATCAACAGAACCTCATTTTGATCGTAGGCACTTGAACACAAGTCCATTTCCTCCGTTTTGCGGTACGCCAGACCCCTCCCGATGATCTGGATCCCGTTTAGATCCTAGGCGGTCGAACACAAGGCAGTTTCCTCTGTTCTGCGGTACGCCAGGCCTTGTTTTCATCAATTGTTTCGTACAAGCCCGTTTCCTCCCGATGGACACAATGACATAGTTTCTCCATTCTGACCTAGTCAGTTCACTGCCAATGAACAGGGCGCCGGTGCTACCTCTCCATGTACATGAGCCCTGGCCATACGTATGCGTGAGTAGGCTATCGAGACCCTGCCCGTAAGTACGTACGTCGCTGTATTTACTTTCTTGCAACCTGGCTATACGTACGTGTACATGCTACGTGTGCACCTCTGCTACGACATGTGCCCTTCCTTACTCGGCCACGATTCATCGCTGCAGCCTGCATACAAACCGATTGATAGTATGTATGTACACGCTCGCGACTAGAATGATAACGCTACGTACGCTTCGACCAGGTGGGTCCTGACTGTCAGGCACTTCCTTGCATGCGAAAATGTAGCATGTGGGTCCCAGTAGTCAGGGGGAAATGTTTTTTTCACGAAATACGGTGGCCCGTCCGGTGGGTCCCTGCTGTCAGGTGGAGGAATCATTATTTTGCGCGTAATAAGGAGGCACTTCCTTGCTGCGGCCATGGACCCAGCTGTCAGCCTCTCCACGTACAGTACTCTTCCGACGGAGGTAGTTACTTAATCACATTGACCACCTCACGCCGAGAGCACCAAGGCGGCGGACGACAGCGAGGCCTAGGAAGGGGACGACGTGGAGCCGGGAAGACGCAGCAGTGGATGCCCACGCAGAGAGGAGTACGAGGGTTGACAGTTCGGCTGCAGTGTGAGGCTGCTGTCATCAAAGAATAATAGGGGTTGTGGGTGAGTAGAGGGATGGCCTGGCCAGAGGTTGGAGTAGGGTGGGGCGGTCAGGCCTGCGCGGTAGCAGAGCCAGCCACATGAGGCAGGAGTAGGCGTCACGACCGACGCTCATTTGGGCGGCTGGAGCAAGAAGACCAGAGGTTGAAGAAGCACTACAGCCGTTGGATGGACATTGTACGGTGACTGGAGCTAGAATCATTCATATTGACTACGTTGACAAAGCCCTCCATGTCAACTTAGTAGGCCCACAAGTCAGCCTCCCACTATGGTGGGTCCCAGCTAGCATGGGGAGTCTTCATTTTTTTTGTGCGTAATAAGGAGGCACTTCCTTGCATGCGAAGATACAGCTGGTGGGTCCGAGCTATCAGCGAGGGGGAATGTTATTTTGCGAAATACAGAGGCCCTTCCGGTGGTTCCCTACTGTCAGATGGAGGAATAATTTTTTTACTCGTAATAAGGTTGCACTTCCTTGTTGCGGCCATGGTCCCAGCTGTCAGCCTCTCCACGTACAGTATGTACGTACTCTTCCGACGGAGGTAGTTACTTAATCACATTGACCACCTCACGCCGAGAGCACCAAGGAGGCGGACGACAGCGAGGCCTAGGAAGGGGACCACGTGGAGCCGGGAAGACGCAGCAGTGGATGCCCACGCAGAGAGGAGTACAAGGGTTGACAGTTCGGCTGCAGAGTGAGGCTGCTGTCATCAAAGAATAATACGGGTTGTGGGTGAGTAGAGGGATGGCCTGGCCAGAGGTTGGAGTAGGGTGGGGCGGTCAGGCCTACACGGCAGTAGAGCCAGCCACATGAGGCAGGAGTAGGCGTCACGACCGACGCTCATTTGGGCGGCTGGAGCAAGAAGACCAAAGGTTGAAGAAGCACTACAGCCGTTGGATGGACATTGTACGGTCACTGGAGCTAGAATCATTCATATTGACTACGTTGACAAAGCCCTCCGTGTCAACTTAGTAGGCCCACAAGTCAGCCTCCCACTATGGTGGGTCCCAGCTAGCATGGGGAGTCTTCATTTTTTTGTGCGTAATAAGGAGGCACTTCCTTGCATGCGAAGATACAGCTGGTGGGTCCGAGCTATCAGCGAGGGGGAATGTTTTTTCGCGAAATACAGAGGCCCTTCCGGTGGGTCCCTACCGTTAGATGGAGGAATAATTCTTTTACTCGTAATAAGGTTGCACTTCCTTACTGCGGCCATGTACCCAGCTGTCAGCCTCTCCACGTACAGTACTCTTCCGATGGAAGTCGTTCCTTGACCACATTGACCACACCGCGCCGAGAGCACCAAGGTGGTGGACGATGGCGAGGCCTAGGAAGGGGACGACACGGAGACGGGGAAGACGCGATAGTGGATGCCCACATGAAGAGGAGTACGAGGGTTCACTGGATCGGCTGGGGTGTGGGGCTGCCGTCAGCAGAGAATAACAGGGGGTGTGGTGAGCAGAGGGATGGCCTGGCCAGCGGTGGGAGTAGTAGGGGGCGATGAGACCTCCATGGCAGCACAGCCGGCCACGGGAGGCAGGAGCAGGCAACACGACCGGCGCTGGTTTGGGCGGTTGGAGCAAGAAGATCAGAGGTTGAAGAAGCACTACGACCATTGGATGGACATCGTACGGTCACTCGAGCTATAATCGTTCATAGTGACTAAGTTGACAAAGCCCTCCGTCTGCATCAACTTCATAGGCCCACAAGTCAGCATCCAAACCGGTGTGCCAGATGTCATTGGGAGGAATCATTTTTTCGCGTAATAAGGAGGCAATTGATTGTGTGCGACCAGGCCAGCAGAGGGAGTAGGGTGGGCCGATGAAGCCTGCGCGGCATCACAGTGGGCCACAAAAGGAGGGAGCAGGCAGTCCCACCGACACTGTTTTAGGCGGATGGAGCAGGAATATCAGAGATTAAAAAAGCACATCCAACAGTCACTACTGCTAGAATTGTGTATTGACTGACAAAGCCTTGCGTAAACAAGTCAGCCTCGAAATCTGTGCCATGTACAGCTCATTCGCTATTATTTTTATAATTTTTTACTCATTTTCTAATTTATATGGAATTTAGTGCAGCCCATTTTGCATTTTTAGAATTGCTGCCCATTTTCTGGTCAATGCCATGGTTAAAAATTTGAACTAAAAAATTTGTGAAATTTTAAAAATTTGCGTATTTTTGCCGGGGAACAAAATATTCTTAATCCAAAAAGTAGTAGCCATACTAAAAGAAATTTAAATATAAACTAGTACTATGTCATGTTAAAATCCAATGAAATATAAAATATCAGTGAAGAAAAAAACAAAAAAAAAGAAACTAAATGCCCATTTTCTATAATTGTTTCGGAATTTGCAACCCCTTTGATATTACTTCTAAGATATATTGACCATACTCTTTGGCCATGCCAGAATACATACCTCCTCGGCTTGAAAGATTTGCATCCCAGTACGTCGGAGTAAACAAATAGGACTAGCTTGGGTATTCTTCAAAAACAAATAGTGGGCTATCTATTTTCCCAAAGAAAAAACTGCTGGGCTGGTCATGTTATTAGCTGGGCCACAGAGACCGCACAACCCAGTTTATAGCCTTCTCCTCCGAACAAATCCTCAAAAAAAAAAGTTGTGCAATTCTGTCGTTAATTGACTATATGTTGACAATGATGTGGGTCCCAGATATCAGCAGGGTGGATTAGAGTAAAAAATGAGGGGTGCATCTGAGTAGTAAAAGAGGCACTTGCTTGTGTTCGGAAGTGGACCTGGTGGGTCTGTACTGTCATACTCACAACTACAGTTATCAGGACCCCGATCCTAAGTCACACCGATCTAGCATGAAACACATCATATCACTTTGCGGCCTCATGCACGATATTCCCACGGGTGCCACCTTACCTGGCCCGGGACCGTTTCCGCCTTTTGGCTCACGTATATGACAATGCCGCTAGCATCCATATGACAAAGTTCCCGGGCCGACATGACTAGTCGTAAACCCAAGGTGGCGCTAACTTACAGGGACATGCATACATGGCCCAGCAACGAACATGTCGATCAACAGCGTATGAACCCAAGTCGTTGCAAGCTACAGGGACTTAAAGGAACAAAGCGTGACATTTCCCCAAAGGAACAGACACAAGAACGAAGAAGGACACATGTCGACCAGCCTAAGTGTTCCGGAGCAGTAGTAAGCTACCAAGGCTCAGTGGAAGCACTAGGTGACATTTCCCGGTAAGAGAGGCTAGCAAGAATAAACAACTAGGTTGTCGGATACCACACATACCAAGCATTTCAATATTCATACACACAATATGCTCGATATGTTCAAATACAACATGGCATCACAACATGACTCTAGAACTCAAGGTATTTATTCATTAGGCTCCGAGGAGCCAAGTATTACAAACATGGGTCTCATAACCCAACATTCAGAGCATACAAGCAAAAAGCACATGCGGAAGCTTAACATGTCTGGGTACAGACAACTACAAAAGAAAAGGGCTGAGAAGCCTGACTATCTACATGATCTTGCCAAGGGCACAAGATCGTAGATGAGGTAACAAGCTAAATGTCGAAGTCCATGTGGAACTACTAGCGAGACTGAAGTCTCTCTACAAAAACATAAATTAAGAAAATGTGAGTATAAATGTACCCAGCAAGACTTACATCAGAACTAAATACATATGCATCATTATTAACAGAGGGATGGTGGGGTTTAACTGCAGCAAGCCAGCTTTGACTCAGTGGCTATCCTGAACTACGAATGCAAGCAACTCTTTTGAGGTGGTGCACACGAGTCCACATATTCACCATATCAATACACCACTATGGATCCGCTCCCGTCTCCCTACGAGAACGCCATACATAGCACTCACGCTTATCTTGCGCATTTTAGAGTATCCACTTTCACTTGTCTATGAACTGCATAGGCAACCCAGAGGTCCTTTACCGCGGATGTGGCTATTCGAATAGATGATGTTAACCCTGCAGGGGTGTACTTCTTCACACACGCTCTCACCACTTATCGATGTTTACACGACATGTACTCGGCAACCTTCAAGCGGAAGCCCAGCGAGGGTGTCGGCCATGACCTGACTAACCACACAAGTCCCTAGTCTAGGTTTATTGCCTATTCATGTTCCATCCGCAGGGAGTCCGGCCGAGGTTTCCACATACGACCCCGAACAATGTGTACAGGGTTCCGCGACACCAAACGAGCGCCCAGTATACTCGGCCACATTCCTACCGCATCACATCCCACCCCTCGGCTCAGCGATGCGCACGGCCTCTAGCAATTACAAACACCAGAAACTACTTGCAACTCCCGAACAGAGAACAGTCGTGGTTAATAAGTCGAGAGGGTCCATTGGTTTCGTGCCCAACGCGTGGTAGTAGCTGTTCATGGATGACAAACACAGAACTTAGTTCCCGAGGACGGTTTCAATGAGACAACTCACCATGTACTCCTACATGGCCTCTCACCGCTACCTTTACCAAATCGTGTTCACACACTTAGCCGCCAACAGTAGGATATGTTCATCACCATCCCAATTCACCCCCGATGAATCAGACCTGACTCAACTCTAAGTAGTAGCAGGCATGACAAACAAGCGTGAATGAGTAGGCACATCAGGGCTCAAACAAATCTTACTCATGCTAGTGGGTTTCATCTATTTACTATGGCAATGACAGGTCATGCAGAGGAAAAGGGTTTCAACTACCACAGCATGTCACAGTTGAATCATTGTTGTCCTAATGCAGTAAAAGAGAGCAGGAGCAAGAGAGTGGGATTGTATCAGAATGAACAGGGGGGTTTTTCTTGCCTGTCACTTTTGAAGATAGTATAGTTCTTCATCGGTGTCATCGAACTCATCGCCGGAACCACGTCTATCGAGAGGGAACAAATACCGACAACAGAGAGGAAACACAATCAATGCAATGCAACAATATGATGCATGATCATGACATTGCAATATGTTATGATTTGAGCTAATGCAACTAAAACCAGATTAGATGAAGTTGGTTTGGATCAAAGATTCAAATTCAAACTCCATATGTTAATATTCAAATGCCCCTTATTTGTTTTGTCCCAACATGCATGAAAATGTTACAAATGGATATTGGATTTTTATGATCATTTTTCATATATAAATTATTTCATTTGGAGTTATGTTTGAATTACTATGGATTTTTGAAGTTTATGCTATTTTTTGGAATTTTCTGGATTATTTTTAATCCAGAAAATGATTAACTGCATCAGCTTTGCGTCAGGGTGATGTCAGCAGGGTCAACAGGGCTGCCCCGGGTCAAACCTAACCAGTGGGGCCCACTGGTCAGTGACACACAGCTGGCTAGAGTCACAGACAGGTGGGCCTGGTCAACTGGTGACGTGGCTAGGTCAAACTGACCCGTGGGGCCCGTGTGGTTAGTTAAACCTAAACAAAAACTAACCCAGGTTAATTAGGCAGTGGGGCCCGACTGTCAGTGTCACAAGGGGGTTGTTTAGCGGGATAATTAGTAGCTAATGATTTAGCCATGTCAGCACGCCAGCGATTAGACAACGGCAATGACCCAGGGCGGCGGTGGCTCGCTGGAAAGGCGCTAGGGGCTTCGGTTGGACATGCGAAGATGCCAGGAGGTAGCCCATGCCCGCCCGTATCCAAGGGAACCAATGGGAGGGCGCGGGTGTCCGGAGTTTGCCGGGAGCGAGCTTGTGGCAGCAGCCGGAGTGCGGCATCGAGCGGGATGAGGCTACATAGCACAATGAGCCCGACTGAGGGGGTCTACGGTTTCCTCGTCTCACCAGGAGCACGGTGATGTGCTCAGTTTGGACGGAGGTGAGCTAAAATGACGACAGCGACATGTCTGGCGCCGGTGAGGTCTCGGTCTTGGCGGAAATGGTGCTACGTTGAGCTATTGAGCATGGGAGCAGGGGGGATCGGTAGAGGAGCTCACGATGAGTCGGATAGGGTCACAACAAGCTCGAGGAAGGTCTGAGGTCGTCGGGCCAACTGGCGCGATCTCCGGTGACCAAGGAGGAAGAAGGCATCAAGGCCGCCCTTTCGGTCCTGTGGCTCGGCGGAGAGGACTAAGGCGACGTGGCGGAGCTTCTGGACTGCTCAAGGGGACGAGGGAAAGGCGATGGCCGCGGTGGTGCTAGTCGGTGGCGGTAGGTTCGTTCGGTGAGGTGGGGAACGGCGAGGGAGAGAGCCAGGAAAGGGGGGAGAGCTCGAGAGAGAGGCCGAGGGGGGTTCGTGGCCATCTCTGTGGCACTATGGGAAGACCCTAGGGGCGTGAGGCAGGCAGGGAGGACCTGGCGTGGCTCGCCTGCGCGCCGGGCATGCAGCTGCTTTTCCTCCTCGCAAGAGGAAGAAGACAGTGATGCCCCTGGTGGGCCAGGCTGGCTTTGCCCAGTTGGGCTGCTACAGTGGTGGGCTAGCTGGGCTTCCAGGTGAGTCCTTCTCTCTCTCTCTCTCTCTCTCTCTCTCTCCTCTAATTCTATTTTAATTATTGTTTTCATTTATTTCAATCTGTTTTGATTTAGTTCGAGCACTAAACCATTTTTGTTTCTTCTGATGAGTTTTGTAGCGACTGAAAGGAATATTCTAGAGCCCCTCACAAAATATCAGAATTATTGAAGCATTAAAAATATTTATGACATATATTTGCTCCAACTCAAATACAATATGTGTTAGTTCAAAAATCCAAAATGTCATGGAAAAATGTGCATCATCTCTGGTTACTGTTTCCAGTATTTTCCAAAAATGATGAACATTTTTAAAAGCCACTTTGGGTTCACTAAAAATATTTTAGTTGAACCTAGTCAATTCCTTTGATGCTAGGGTTTAAGCAATCCCCATTTCAAGTTTATTTCAAATTTAAACATGATGCACACATGAAGCTAGCCTAGTGGATTGCCAGAAGCTAGGGATGTGACAACAGTCCTCTCCTGATTCAATATGTTGACAGAGCCGGACGGCGGCGCCACGGCGAGCACACTAAGGCGGAGGATAAACTGCTCTCGCCAATGTGTTGGGCTGGGTTGGACATTCTTATCAAAAAATAAAAATGGACCGGACCTATTTACGACGTTGACTTTGATTTGCATGGGTCCACTGGTTGCAGCAAGAAAATGGTGGGAGAAAGAAAACTGGTCGCTATCTTTGCCTAAGAATAATATCGACTGAATGTAACGACACTATCATAGGAAATAATATCCTCCTATTAAAATTTGACTTTTCAAATCATGAATTTAAAGAACTCATGCATGAGCATTTAACTTTATTTATTTATTTACTTATTTATGTTTAGGGGACCATGAGCATGTACCTTGCCCGAATAAATATGAGAGCCTCCCTTCTAGTTAACTATGGGCACCTCTATTGGGCCTTCATCAGTGGGCTGCATTTTATCGACAAGTGGAAAATGTGTTCCATACCAAAAATAGTATGCGTTACGTACGGTACGGGGCACAAAAGGATCGGACTGTGCAATGACTTCCAAAACATTGTGTTTGTCATTCTAACAACACATTTATTCAACCAACAGACGAAACATACTACTGATTGTACATTGAAAACAACAGCAGCAGCAACCAGGGCTGGGGATGCAACAGAAGCAATAAGCAGGCCAGAAGAGTAAAGACGCAACTCTCTCTTCCAAACCAAACTTCAGCCATCATTACAAAAGGGCAACCAAAAAAGAACAAGTGTATGCATCAAACTAAATAGAGATCCTACTACACCAAGTGTACGCATCTTAACTAACTAGCTCAGTTAGATGTTACTATTTATTAAGCTATGGAGATTGGCTGACGGCTTCAACCAGATGGGTACCTAACGGGGGAAACTCTAGCGAGCAGGTCGAAGTATGATATTCGCGACCCTCTCTCCTACTTTGGGCTGCAGAGCGGGGCGACACATATCAGGGTATGGTGCATGCATAGACGCATGGTACGCTGTGTACACACAGTTTTGCCTGATGAACGAAACCGCGTTGCCATCATGATCCTTGCCATCGGTTATCTCCTGCTTAATCGGATAATTCAGCCCGAGAAACAGAGAGCGTGTACCAAGGCTACTTACCAGCCACCAGTCAAAAATTCCTGAAGGTCCAGAGAAGCTAGGATCCTGCTCAAAGACCTTGAAGTGACTGTAATTGTATTCCACAAAACAACACGTCCAGTACATGTGAACGATCATCAATTGTTTGCTATCGTCTGATTGATCCAGGAACCACCTGCAACTGCCATGCCGCTTTTCTTTGAAAGGTTCTGTCATAGGGACACCAAGCGGCCTACAACATCATATCAAGTTGGAGTCAAATAAAAAAGGGCTCTTACTGTAGTCAATCTTAAGAACAACATGTTATGAGTATGAATATCTTTTCAGTAAATGTTGACTGTAATATAAGCAAGCCATCATGATATCATAGGAAAGTAGCATACTGTTGTAACAGCTATTTGTAGCGATGACTGGAGTAGGCCAGCAATATGTTCAGCCATAGAAGGAGTCGACATCGTAAATGAAGCCCTTGTGTTCAATGGCATCAGAGAACCATGGAGGATGTATGATCCTGCGATGGATGTGCAGATTTATCCACTCAATGTAGTGACCTGTCAGATAGGCGAGACTGTGGTTGAAGAACACAATTAGCCTGAAGTCTTTATAATTCGCAGATCTTGTGGGCACTTGTCAGATTACAACCTTGAGCAAATCAAACTTGGTATCATGTTGTCTATTGTAAGATTCCGAGTATTCTGGGTCGTGGTGCCAAAGTAGTGCAGTGTTAATCGAAGGAAGGGGGATCAATCACCGGGTGTACACCTCCATGATCATCCAGCTGCCGTGACCATCGACGAGCACCATCCAAGACGTGTTCATCCCGACCCAGTACATACTGTTAATGTAGTTGAGGGTGACGGGGATCGGATCGCAGTTAAGAGGGTTGATGCTTGCCACCCTACGGTTGTTATGCTGCGTCACACACCGTTTTTAAAGATCAGGTGGCATCAGCAAGCAAGGAGCTGGCTTAAAAAGCTCCGGCCTGAGAGCTTTGAGTAAACGTACAGCCCCAAAGAGCATGCGGCGAGCGGCATGGTTTGGAGATTATCCACACACGAAAAAATGAGATTGATTACCTCTGTGGGGAGCAAATTCCAGCCACTCTTTTGATGGACGCTGCTCGGTTCTGCCATTGTTAGTGCTTGGGTTTTGGAAGAGGGATGGAAGAAGATTGGACGATTATGTGTGGACAAAGATGAAGAAGCGAATATGTGCTGCTGGAAGTGGACAGGTGATGATGACTACAGCACGCCGCTTGACTTCACTACAAAAAAAATACACATCCGTGACATTTTGGGCCGAACGAATTTTTTTTTCTGTCATACATATGACACTTCTATGACGATAATTGTGACAAAACCCGGTATCATCATAGATGTGGTGGGCTCCTACTTCTATGACAAAAAATCATGGCAGAAAATGGGCTTTTCATCCTGGGCGGGCCGGAGACGCAGCTGCATGACATTCCTTGGGCCATCCATGACGGAAAAAACCGTGGTAGAAGCGAGGGGGAGGAAAATTTCGGGGAGTTGCCGGTTATGGTGGGTGGTCGGGGGCCGAGCGATGCGTGTTTCTCTCGTACAGATACGCACGTTTGTGCGAGGCATTGGCTCTAAGTGAACCTGAGCGAGGCATTGGGCTCTAACTGAACCCGAGCGATTGCACTGCAGGCTACGCGTTACTGAACCGAGCGATCAATCGATGGCTATTAACTGAACCCGATGGAGCGATTCCTTTGCTACTGCTGCTAACTGAAGCCCATCGATCGGATGAAGAGTGAGCATTGCGGGGGGGGGGGGGGGGTTGGATGAACAGTGAGCGGTGGCGTTGCCTCTGGATGAACAGGACCCCGTGGTGTGGAGGGCAGGATGAACAGTAGACGGTGGAGGGGTGGTTGAACAGGACCCCGTGGTGTGGAGGGCTGGATGAACAGTAGATGGTGGAGGGGTGCCCGTGGAGGGGTGGCTGAACAGTAGCCGGTGGAGTAGCACGTGGTGGAGGCTGGATGAATAGGAGCCCGTGGAGGCCGGAGGAGGTCGACGGTAGCCCGTGGAGGCTGGAGGAGATCGACGGTGGAGATGAACAGTATCCCATGGAGTCCCATTTTGCGGTATGCCACACTCCTCCTGATGAACAGGACCCCCGTTTCGACCGTAGTGCTCCAACACAAGTCCGTTTCATCAGTTTTGCGGTATGCCACACCCCTCCCGATCAACAGGACCCCCATTTCGACCGTAGGAGGTCCGTTTCCTCCGTTTTGTGGTACGCTAGACCCCTCCCGATCAACAGGACCCCTGTTTCAACCGTAGGAGGTCCGTTTCCTCCGTTTTGCGGTACGCCACACCCCTCCCGATCAACATGACCCTGTTCCGAACGTGGCCGGTCGAACACAAGGCCGTTTCCTCTGTTCTGCGGTGCACCAGGCCTCGTTTCCATTGCCTGTTCTGTCCAAGCCGGTTGACTCCGATGCGTTCTGTTGCCTCCCGATGAACACAACGCATTCCGTTGCCTCCCGATGAAAACGACGCATTCCATTGGCTCCCCATGAACACGACGCATTCCTTTGCCTCCCCATGAACACGACGACGATGCTATTTCTCCGTTCCGACCCAGCCATGTACGTATGCACGAGTAGGCATTCGAGACACCGCCCGTATGTACACATATGTGGCCGTATTTTCTTTCTTCCACCCTGCCCGCTATATGTACATGTACATGCTACGTGCGCGCCTCTACATCGACCAGTATATATGTACGTACACGTTCGCAACCAGAATGACAATGCTACGTACGCTTCGACCAGGTGTGTCCCGACTGCCAGGCACTTCCTTGCGTGCGAAGATGTAGCTGGTGGGTCCCAGCAGTCAGGGGGCCTGAGGGAGTTCTGGACTAGGGGGTGTCCGGACAGCCGGACTATCATCGTCCGCCGGACTCCAAGACTACGAAGATACAAGATTGAAGACTCCGTCCCGTGTCCGGATGGGACTTTCCTTGGCGTGGAAGGCAAGCTTGGCAATACGGATATGTAGATCTCCTACCATTGTAACCGACTCTAGCCTCCCCCGGTGTCTATATAAACCGGAGGGCTTTAGTCCGTAGGACGCAACATACATTACAACAATCATACCATAGGCTAGCTTTAGGGTTTAGCCTCCTTGATCTCGTGGTAGATCCACTCTTGTACTACCCATATCATCAATATTAATCAAGCAGGACGTAGGGTTTTACCTCCATCGAGAGGGCCCGAACCTAGGTAAAACATCGTGTCCCTCGTCTCCTGTTACCATCCGCCTAGACGCACAGTTCGGGACCTCCTACCCGAGATCCGCCGGTTTTGACACCGACATTGGTGCTTTCATTGAGAGTTCCTCTGTGTCGTCACCGATAGGCTCGATGGCATCTTCAACCAACAACGCTGTCCAGGGTGAGACTTTTCTCCCCGGACAGATCTTCATATTCGGCGGCTTCGCACTGCGGGCTAATTCGCATGGCCATCTGGAGCAGATCAAAAGCTACACCCCTGGCCGTCAGGTCAGATTCGGAAGTCTAAACTTCACGGCCGACGTCCGCGGAGACTTGATCTTCGACGGGCTCGAGCCACAGCCATGCGAGCCGCACTCTTACGATGGGCATGATCTAGCTCTGCCGCCGAACAGTGCCCTGGTGGCCGCACACGAATCCGCTTCGGCCCTTAGTCCGGAGCCGATCACCCAGATCGAGGATCGGTGGGTGGACACCGCCTCGGGGGCTTTAACTTCCACGGCGATGGAGCCGAACACTAATCTTGTCCCTCGCGAAACTCGTGATTCCGAGGTGCCGGACTCCTTGCCAGACTCCGGACCTCCCACGCCCCTACCAATCGAATCGGATTGGGCGCCGGTTATGGAATTCATCGCCGCGGACATCTTCCAATGCTCGCCCTTTGGCGACATCTTAAATTCGCTAAAGCATCTCTCGTTATCGGGAGAGCCCTGCCCGGACTATGGTCAGGATGGTTGGGATACGGACGACGAAGAAATTCAGCGCCCACCCACCACCCACTTTGTAGCCACTGTCGACGATCTAACCGACATGCTAGACTATGACTCCGAAGACATCGACGGTATAGACGACGACGCCATAGACGAACAAGAACCAGCGCCTATAAGGCACGGGAGAACCACCTCGTCATATGACGTATATATGGTGGATACCCCAAAAGAGAGCGATAACGAGGACCAACGGGCCGCGGCAGAAGACAACCCAGCCGCCAAACAACCTAAACGGCGGCGCAGACGCCGCCCTAAGTCCCGCCTCGACAACAACAACGCTCCTAAGGACCCCGCAATACAGCAGGGCACACAAGTGGACGACGAAGATGCAGATAAGCAACCGTCCGAACAGGACGAGTCAGATAATCAGTCCAGGCCCGGCGAAAACGACAGTCCGGACGATCTCATGCCGGACACGCCGTCGGATAGTAAAAACCTTCGTAAACGACTCGTCAACACTGCAAGAAGCTTGAAGAAGGAAAAACGGAAGCTCAAAACAGCGGAAGACACACTCAAGATGAGGTGGAGCAAGGTGCTCAAAACCGCGGATAAATACGACAATAGCCACCAATCCAAGAGCTACCCGAAGCGCAAGCTATTACCAGAAAAGGCCGCTTGGTTGGATAGACGGCCAGATGATAGGCCAAATTCCGAAAGCGGCGCCGCACATAAGCCGGCTAATGAACCTGGAAAGACAGATGGCCCAGCCAGGTCCATTTACGGGCCAAAGAAGAAGGCCCTAGGAAGCAAGGCAACACGTCAATTGTCCGACGATAATGGCACACCCAAATACAGGGGCGCCGCACACCCACTATGTTTCAACAATGAGGTGCTGGACCATGAATTCCCAGCAGGATTTAAACCCATAAACATAGAGGCCTATGATGGAACAACAGACCCTAGAGTCTGGATAGAAGATTATATACTACATATACACATGGCCAGAGGAGATGATCTCCATGCCATAAAATACCTACCCCTCAAGCTCAAAGGGCCAGCCCGTCATTGGCTTAAAAGCCTCCCAGAAAACACTGTGGGAAGTTGGGAAGAGCTCGAGGACGCATTTAGAGCAAATTTTCAATGGACTTATGTCCGCCCTCCGGATGCAGATGACCTAAGTCATATAACTCAACAACCCGGAGAGTCAGCGCGCAAGTTCTGGAACAGGTTCCTCACCAAAAAGAACCAAATAATCGACTGTCCGGACGCCGAAGCCTTAGCAGCTTTTAAACACAATGTCCGAGACGAATGGCTTGCCAGACACCTTGGCCAAGAGAAACCGAGGACGACGTCCGCGCTAACAAGCCTCATGACCCGCTTCTGTGCGGGAGAGGATAGCTAGCTAGCAAGATGCAGCACCAGCGACCCAAGTACATCCGAGATAAGAGATGGAAACGGAAAATCACGGCGCAGAAAAGAGCAGCGCCGGAATAAAGAGAAAAGCCCAAAGAGCACGGCAGTCAACGCCGGATTCAAAAGCTCGCGGCCAAACAACAAAACACCTCCTCTTAAGGATGACAGCGATGAGTTGTCCAACTTAAATAAGATTTTGGGTCGAACATGTCAAATCCACAGTACCCCGGAAGGCCTGCAAACCATACCCATCGAGATTGTTGGGTTTTCAAACAGTCCGGCCGACTAAACGCCGAACACAAGGGGCTCGACGCGTCAAGCGAAGATGATAAACCCCACCAGCAGAGCACCGGAAAGCAAAAGACTTTCCCACAAGAGGTCAAAGCAGTAAACTCACTTCATGTGATAATACGGAAAAATAGCGTAGCACCTTCTAAAAAGAGCCTCGCACGGTCCAACCCAGCAGACCATAGAGATTGGATATCACAACCAATCACTTTCGACCACCTGGATTATTCCAGAAGCGTTCGAAACGCAGGATGGACTGCCCTGATATTGGATCCCATAATCGACGGACTACAATTTACTAAAGTCCTGATGGACGGAGGCAGCGACTTGAACCTGCTGTATTCAAACACAATCCACAAGTTGGGGATAAACCCTACTAAAATTCGACACAGCCGCACTTCCTTCAAAGGAGTGACGCCAGGCCCTTACACCAAGTGCACAGGCTCCATATTACTAGAAGTTGTGTTCGGATCACCGGACAACTTTCAGCGCGAGAAACTAATCTTTCATATCGTCCCATTTAAAAGTGGATATCAAGCACTCTTGGGACGAAAGGCTTTTGTCCGTTTCAACGCCATACCGCATTACGCGTCTCTTACACTTAAGATGCCCGGTCCGCGAGGCATCATTTCAGTGCGAGGGTCACTTAAAGACCCCGGACACGGATGGACGAGTCCGGCATCAGTAGGCTAGGGGCTCCCTAGCCGCACACCCCTTCACAAGGTGCTGTGCGCACAAACAACCGCGAGTTCATACGAACCCCGCTTTACTTATTTATATTTCTTCTTTCACACATACCTTTTTTGCACGAGTCGTTTTCAAACTAAAGTTCCTCTCTTTTTACAAGCGAACAACGTGCACACCCGTCCAGGATAACGGCACGATGGAGACACAGGCGCAGACGTGCAGTAGGGACCCGTTGCGAGGATTCTTTTCAGATTAAGACCCTGCGTAAACCTTTTTTACTGTCTCTTGTTGCTATTCTTCCTTGGTTCCTTCCTATAACCAAAGCAGAGCCTGATGTTTTGGCATCGGCCGCGTCAGAGGACCATGCCCGTACCTGGACACTAGGGGCTTAGGGCATTGTTCTGCCCATTATTATAAAGACCGAACACCTTAGGGAGTGTTCGGCGTCTCGAGTTAGGAATTATATGCATCAGCTTCGAATCATGTCTTTGGTCAAATGTTGGGTTTGCCCGGCTCCTGTGTTTTGCTGCCTTACGTTCCGTATCATCGGCTAATGCGGCACCAGGAGAACTACTGCGATTGTGCCCCAGTTCGGCTGGGCGAGCACCTCAGTAGAGAAAGCCAAAAACTGACTGTCATGATATAGCGAGAGAATTGTCAACCACTCGATCGACTACCGGAATGTTTAGAATTCCCCGCTTTGACGAAGGACCGTTTCCCGGTCAGGCACACATGCGCCCCGAACTCAGAGAAGTGCGGTGCCCCAAGGGGCTATATCGTAGCCCCACCCTCGAACTCCACTGGCTAAGTGAAAGTGATAAAGCATTATAGTCCGGATTGCCTCGTTTGCTACGGTACCACCTCGTTAACAGGATCGAGACGTCGGATTAAGTGTGAAAACGCGCTATTTTTGCGAACACCCCCGCACCTTGTGCATGGGGGCTGAAGCCGAAGACTGCAATCTTTCAGGTTATACAGATGTCTACGCAAACGGCCGCATAGGAGAAATTTTACTACTTGGGACGCACAAGTATAAAAAGCATTTATAGCATAATCATCGTTTTACAAGATAAAACGTTCATTTGAACGTGACATTTTTTGAGCACTGCAAAATAGTGCTCGGCGGGTAGCCGGCTTTCATCCGAACCCTGGGCGGCAATAGCGGTGGCATCCATCTCTGTCCAATGTGTCTTCACACGGGCAAGAGCCATCCGCGCGCCTTCAATGCAGGCCGACCGCTTCATCTCCTTGATATGCGGCACCGCTCCAAGAAATTGCTGCAATAAGCCGAAATAGCTCGTCGCCTTGGGCCTCTCTGGCCAGACATGAGCCACGACGTCAGTCATGGCAAGTCCGGACAATCTATTTAGCTCGGCCCATTCGGCCAACCGATCGGTCAATGGAAGTGAATGGTCCGGACTATGGAATTGAGACCAAAATAGCTCTTCCGTCCTGTGATCCTTCTGGCTCCGGAAGTGCTCAACGGCATCAGCCGCACTTGCCGCTAAGTCCATATACGTATCCTCCGGACCCCACAACTGGCCAAGTTGAGCATACTTTTGATCCGTAAACCGGCGACGCAGCAGAAAAGGCTTGCTAGCCACAATATCTCCGGCCTAGCACAGCTCCTCCTTCATAGCCCGCGTTGAAGAACGGGCATCCTTGGCCTCGGCGGTGGCCTTCCGTAGGTCTTCCCGCTCCGATAAGCGCTCCTTTTCAAGAGCCTCATTGCGATCGGCAGCATCCTTTAATTTCACGGCCAATTCGGCCATCTCTTCCCTGCTTAGGCAGTGTGCAGCCTTTTCGGCTTCCAACTCCTCGGCCGCCCTCGAGGCAGCCGCGTCACTCCTTTGGGCTTGCTCCTTAGCTTGAGCAAGTTCGGCCCGAAGGCTCTCCAAAGCAGTAGCACCGTCTGTATCACAGCATATAATTTGTCAGAGGAGGGCTTTGACCCCCTTAATAAAGCAACTGTGGAGAACTCACTTACCTTGCGGCTCGTCAAGTCGCCGGTTGACAAGCGAGATGTCCGCATCCGCCACGTCAAGTTTCCGCATTAACTCGGCAACTTCACTAGTCCGGCTAGCCCTCGGACTATCCGCCACCTGCATAGGAACGACGACATTCATTACCTGCGATTTTGATCCTCAGCACGCTGTCGTTTTCGACAACCTACCGAGTCTCAGGGGCTACTATCTATACAGGGCGCACTTTTATGTGAAAAACTGTCAAAAAAGGTGCGTCATTCTTGCGTACCTCAAATCCCGCCAGCAAACTCTTAGCGGCATTACGCAATCCGCTCTCGGCGGACGAAATCCTTCCAATCACCATATGCATCAAAGCACGGTGATCTTCTGAGATGGACGCCCTCTCAAGCAGATTCTTTAGTTCTCCCGGCCGGATACTAGTAGGCGCCGAACTCTCCGGCCCCTCCGGACTCTGGGATACCCTCCGTGACGATACTTCAGGCTCGTCTGCCCTATCTGACGGCGCAGCAGACGGAGGCGTTTCGCTCTCCATCATCTCCGGAAGAAGATCCCCCGAAGACGAACTCATCTGAGAAGGCTGCAGATCCGAACTGCAGGATAAAAATTTCGGTTATCCAAAGAAGCACAAATGGAGGTATTTTCTTACTAATGAACTCCCCTTTTCCTACTCACGGCTCGCTGGAGGGCTGGTCCTTTAGAGACGATTGTACGTCCGGGTTCTTCCCGGACGCCGGACCCCCCGGTGAAGATTTCTTCCCTCGTTTAGGGGCTTTGGCCTCCGGATCTTTGGAGGCGGTCCTCTTCTCCCCCTGGAAGGCGGGGTTTTTGATTCCCCCCTCTTCAGACGCCCCTTTGGGCGAAATAATTGCTCCTCTATTTTTCCCACCGCTCCCTTCTATGGGCGCGACCTCCAACATTCTGACCAGCACAGGCTCCAGTGCAGTCTCTGGGAGGGGAGCCGGACACCTTATCAGCTTCGATCGCGCTACCCACTCCTGTGAAGAGTAATGGGTCAGGAGCCGAACTCTGGAAAAGCAGATAAACAGAACGTCCGGACTCGGAGCTATTTACCTGAGTATCTGGGCGATTGCAGCTTAGGCCTGCGTCCTCGGTCAATTCCGGACACGCTACTTGCGGTCCGTAGAACAACTTGTACATCTCCACGGGTGTCGCACCCATGAAGTGTTGGAGAATTCGAGGTCCCTCCGGGTTAAACTCCCATAGAAGGAGAGGACGACATTTGCAGGGCAGAAGACGCCTGATTAGCATAACCTGCATCACCACGACCAGATTGATCTCCCTCGCCTGGAGGTCTCGAATCCGGCCCTGCAATGAGGGCACGTCTTCGGACGGCCCCCAATTGAGCCCTTGGTTGACCCACGACATCAGTCGGCATGGAGGTCCCGGGCGGAATGAAGGCGGCGGCTTCTGCTTGCTGCCCTTCAGAGCGGTGATATAGAACCACTCCTACTGCAACAGTCCGAGTTCCTCTTGGAAGGAACCCTCGGGCCACGGGGCATCGGCCTTTTTGCTTATGGCCGCCCCGCCGCACTCCGCTTGACACCCCCCGATCATCTTCGGTTCCACATTAAAGGTCTTCAGCCACAGGCCGAAGTGGGGAGTGACGCGGAGGAAGGCTTCGCAGACGATAATGAATGCGGAGATATGGAGGATGGACTCCAGAGCCAAGTCGTGAAAATCCATCCCATAGAAGAACATAAGCCCTCTCACGAAGGGGTCCGTCGGGAAGCCAAAACCCCGACGGAGGTGGGATACGAAGACAACGAACTCACCAGGCTCGGGGGCGGGCATGGCCTGCCCTTGGGCGGGCAACCTGTGCGAAATCTCGTAGGACAGGTACTTGGCCTCACACAGTTTTAACACGTCCTCCTCCGTGATGGAGGAGGGCATCCACCGACCCTGGAGGTTGGAGCCGGACATTGCTGAGAATCCGAAGCGCTCGAATCTAAGGCTCTGGGTGTTGGAACTGGGAGCGAGAAGGAGATTCGATGCAAGATTGAAGAAAAAGAACGAGCCTTGGTCCTCTTATAAAGGGGAAAAATACCAAGAGTCGTCTCCGTGACCGTTCGGGATTCACCTTCGATAGAGGAGGCGTGGCGACGGGCACGGTTGGGTTACCCACGCACATATTGATGAGAATCCCGGAATAAGGGGAACACGATCTCTGCTTCGACAAGACGTGCCAAGGAAACCACTTCGCTAAACGTGCTGAGGTGGTATGATAAAAAACGATTCAAGTAAAAGCCTGGTAGCGGCGTGATGTCATGCCGCATAATACGTCAGCAGATTGGACTTGTGTGCATTTTATTCTCTCTATAGTGGAATGTGGAATTTATTATGCAGAGCCGGACACTATCCTGGTGTTCATGATCTTCTCTGGATTATTCAAGGGAGGATCCCGCCTTGCAATGCCGAACATTATGCACGCCGGACTTATCGTCATTGAAGCCTGGTTCAGGGGCTATTGAGGGAGTCCTGGACTAGGAGGTGTCCGGACAGCCGGACTATCATCGTCCGCCGGACTCCAAGACTACGAAGATACAAGATTGAAGACTCCGTCCCGTGTCCGGATGGGACTCTCCTTGGCGTGGAAGGCAAGCTTGGCAATACGGATATGTAGATCTCCTACCATTGTAACCGACTCTGTGTAACCCTAGCCTCCCCCGGTGTCTATATAAACCGGAGGGCTTTAGTCCGTAGGACGCAACATACATTAAAACAATCATACCATAGGCTCGCTTTAGGGTTTAGCCTCCTTGATCTCGTGGTAGATCCACTCTTGTACTACCCATATCATCATATTAATCAATCAGGACATAGGGTTTTACCTCCATCGAGAGGGCCCGAACCTGGGTAAAACATCGTGTCCCTCGTCTCCTGTTACCATCCGCCTAGACGCACAGTTCGGGACCTCCTACCCGAGATCCGACGGTTTTGACACCGACAGGGCCGAATCGTTTTTTTTGCCCGGACACACTTCCTTGCGTGCGAAGATGTAGCCGGTGGGTCCCAGCAGTCAGGGGGAGAATCGGTTTTTTTTGCCCGGACGCACTTCCTTGCATGCGAAGATGTAACTGGTGGGTCCCAGCAGTCAGGGGGGCGAATCGTTTTGGTTTTTTTTGCCCGGATGCACTTCCTTGCGTGCGAAGGTGTAGCTGCTGGGTCCCAGCAGTCAGCGGGGCGAATCATTTTTTTTTGCCCAGACGCACTTCCTTGCGTGCGATGGTGTAGGAGGTGGGTCCCAACAGTCGGGGGGTGAATCGTTTGTTTTTCGGACGCACTTCCTAGCGTGCGAAGATGTAGCTGGTGGGTCCCAGTAGTGAGGGGGGCGAACTTTTTTTTTGGACGCGCTTCCTTGCGTGCGAAGATGTAGCTCGTGGGTCCCAGCAGTCAGGGGGCGAATCATTTTTTTTTGCGAAATACGGTGGCCCGTCCGGTGGGTCCCCGCTGTCAGGTGGAGGAATAATTATTTTGCGCGTAATAAGGAGGCACTTCATTGCGGCTGCCGTGGACCCAGCTGTCAGCCTCTCCACGTACAATCCACGTCTGATGGAAGTCGTTCATTGACCATGTTGAGCACGCCGTGCCGAGAGCACCACGGCGGTGGATGACGGCGAGGCCTAGGAAGGGGACGACGCGGAGCCGGGGAAGACGCGGTAGTGGATGCACACGGGGAGAGGAGTACGAGGGCTCACTGGTTCGGCTGCGCTGTCATCGCCGTAGAATAATAGGGGGTGTGCGTGAGTGGAAGGATGGCCTGTCCAGCGGTGGGAGTAGTAGGGGCGGTGAGGCCTCTGTGGCAGCACAGCCGGCCCTGGGAGGCAGGAGCAGGCGGCACGACCGGCGCTGCTTTGGGAGGCTGGAGCAAGAAGACCAGAGGTTGAAGAAGCGCGACGGTCGTTGGATGGACATCATACGGTCACTGCAGCTAGAATTGTTTATATTGACTAAGTTGACAAATCCCTTGCTACGTCAACTTAGTAGGCCCACAGGTCAGCTTCCGAAACAGTGCGCCCCAGATGTCAGGGGGAGGAATCATTTTTTGGGCGGGTGAAGCTAGAATATCCGAGAATGAAGAAGAAGCACGGCATCCGTTGGATGGACATCCAACGGCCACTGCTGCTAGAACCGTGTGTTGACTATAAGTTGACAAAGCCTTGAATACGCGTCAACTCTGTTTTTTTAGGGACGCGCCAACTTAGGGCCAGAAGTGGGTGGCAGAGAACTTATAGCCCATTTGAGATTTGTAAGAATGTGTAGCCCATTTTTGAATTCTAATGGAATTTACTACAGCCCAATTACAGTTTGGTAAAAGTACAACCCATTTCAACCAACCGTTCAAAATGGAATTCAATAAAATTTCTCACATTTTGATGGGATCCGAAATATTTTTATCCCGAAATTTCTAGTCAGATTAAATACAATTTCAATATAAATTTATATTACGTAAAAGTCCGACGAAACATTGCGCTTGCAACAATTAATGAAATTAAAATTTTCAATATCCAAAAATAATAATTTATAAAGTAATCATGTGTTTGGTGCATTTTTTATAGTTACTGCCCAGTTTTTACAATTACATCCCATTTATTATTTCTTAAAGCCCAATTTCTTGTTAAGTCTAATGCATCCCTCCTAGAAAAGATTTGCAGCCCAGCGGGGCGGAGAATAACAACTTGACCTTGCCTGGGTATCTATTATATACTTAAGACAGAAGACAAATAAGCCATCACGTGCATCCACATATGATAATATTATTTCAACCGTTTGATTAGAATATTAATGGCTGAGATTTAATAGATTTTACGTAACATGCTATTGTTGACATATCGGCAAGATGAACCGTCACGTGCAAACATATATATGTTAATATATATGGATGCCCTGCAAAAAAAATCTAGATGGATGCAACGTCCACGCACGTATTAGGGTCGGAGGAAATATTGAAGTTGGAGTACTAATTGACGTATTAGGGTCCGAGGAAATATTGGAGTTAGAGTACTAATTGGTCTATAACACAGAGAGTTTAGGCTATTTCTATCAATAGAAAGAGTCCGGTCAAAAGGAAAGTCAAAAAGTTAAATACATGTGTCCCCCACCAGCCAATTAAAAAATCCGGCAAGCCAATTAAAAACACATGTGCCGGCCTATGGACATGGCGTTGCACTGCATATAGACTGTCTGGACTTTCTACCGTATGAACAAATATAAAAATATACAAAAATAAGTATTTACGTCTATTTATAACATCGGCATGTCCAGCTGCTATGTGGACACTAAAATTTGGAAATTTGATCACTACGCCAATGATAGACAAATAATGATGCATGTAGAAATTAAGAAAATATTGGCACAATTACTTAGTACTCCGTGTAATTTTTTATAAAACGTTTTTAGAGTCCATGACAGTGTTAACAAAATATCATACTAGGTTGTACTAAGATAAAGTTTTATTTAAGAACAATTGCTATCTTAGCACCAAATATTTTCACTTTACAAAAAATCAAATGCTTCTACAAACAAACAAATACATAAGATGTAGTCAAAAATACATGCTCGAGCTCGGCCCAATGTGTGGGCCCATATAATGTTCAAAGGTGCATACATGGGTTTTATTTCGATATCTGCTTGATAAAAGAAATATAAGCCATCATGTCATCCACATAGTCCAAAAAATATACTCCATTGATTTAGATTATAAAGGTTGAGATTTAAAAGATCTAAAAGTTACGTAAAACTATAGCACGTTCAAATTTTACATGTTGACACGTATGGAGAAATAGAAGAGTCCTGCGAACCAACCAATGGTTGGATGGTTAGAGAGACTGTGGTATCCTCAGCCCACCAGGGTTCAATTCCTGGTGCTCGCATTTATTTCTGAATTTATTTCAGAATTTCCGGCAATATGCATTCAGTGGGAGGAGACGTTCCCGTCGACAACGAGGTGCCTACGATGACTTCGTACATTTCAAAATGATATGTGGGCTCAGTCTTTCGGAGGTGCTCATAGGAGTAGGGTGTGCGTGTGTGCGTTCATTGGGTGAGTGTATGCGCGTATATATGAGCGCTTGCATCTGTACTTGTGTTAAAAAAATATGGAAGAGTCCTACCCTAAACAAAAAAGAGTGCTACACGATGTATGGATAATGGATGGCCCACATAAAACGAGATACATGTGCTATGGCCTATGTGTTAGTATCAGATAAAAAACCAATCGTGCTAGCCAGGTTTTCTTTTCAAGCCGCGTACTAAAAAAAGATTTTTTGTTAGCCGCTGTAGGCAGGTTAGCATGCACGTACTCAACATCCCAGGCATATGTATCATCGATGGAAGATTTGGCAGGCCAAAGCCCGAAATGCCTCAAAGATAAAGGAGAAATAAAAAAATGTTATAAAAAAAGAAGAGGAGCCCTCACGGTTACCTAAAAAAAGCAGGAGACGACATGCAGTTTGCTTTTGTAAAACACAGATTTTTTTGGCGGGGGAGTAAAACACAGATGACCTCATCGGGGTTCACTAAAAAAACTACCACCAGCAAATCTACAAGCATGTAATTTTCATTTAATTTTTTTCTCAACCAGGACCTTGAAGTAAGCACGTACGACCTAGCAGCAAGAAAGATCTAAGCATGCATTGCTTTTTCTATCCATCACGTTGAGGTATAACACATACGAACTAGCTTCTGCACAATACATATACAAGCATTTAAAAAATATATTACATATATGAGCTACCAAAAAAGGAGCCCTCATGGTTACCTAAAAAAGGAGGAGACGGCATGCGTATTTCTTTTGTAAAACAGTTTTTTTACGGAAGATTAAAACATAGATGACCTCACCGGGGTACACTAAAAAACTACCACCAGCAAATCTACAAGCATGTAATTTTCTTTAAAAAAAGTTCTCAACTAGGACGTTGAAGTAAACATGGGCCTAGCAGCAAGAAAGCTCTAAGCATGCATTGCTTTTTCTATCCATCACGTTGAGGGATAACACATGCGCACTAGCTTCGGCAAAATATTTATACAAGCATTAAAAAAAATTACATATATGAGCTAGCACAAGAATGTTGCACGCACCCAACGTTTTCTCTATATTGTTGTACTTAATTTCTAACAGACATGAGCTAACTTTGTAAAACCACATACGAGCTGACAGTAGGGTAATCATACAAATTCAAGAGGGACTCTTATAAATAGTTACTTCAATTTTCCCGCAAAAAAAATAGTTACTTCAATTAACAAGTCGGATATGGTTGCAATATATAATTCCTTTTGACACATCTAGCACTAGAAAAAAGGTTTAAATTAGAAGATGAAGAAGTAACGCATAGCATTAATAACATATAAATGAGTCCACTGTCATGAAAAAAAGCTTCGGTACATATGTGGTAACTATAACCAATAGGCCGAAAAGTTATGCAGAACATTATGAAGGACTCAACCATAGGTCATAAAAAAATAGGATTGCCAACGTCGGAGAAGACATATAACCATTACTGATCATCTACCTAGATGGAAAAAAAGTAAAATGCTAGCCTAATATGTAGCATCTATTCACGTGGATGGGATTTGGGGCATCTACAATTTCTATACATGAGGCAACACAAACATGACAAGTCCTATTGGTAACTATTGAGACAATGCGTTTGGTTTCAGGCACATATGGTCAATAATTTTGCATGAAGGAACAAACTTTGAAAGGCCAACCAGTAATAGTAAAACAGCAGAAACCCAGCAAAAGAAAGAAATGTCAATTGACAGTGAAAAAAGTCAATAATGAAGAAAACATAACTGCAACGGGGCCAAATGCAAGGCGGAAGATGGAACGGAGAACATGGTTCATCAATGTCCAGATTTCTCTAAAAATCTCTAAAATAATATTTATGAATAAATATCATGGGAAGCGAAGGAGTGGAATAGGAAAATCTAGAAAATAATAACAGAGCTAATGGTGTTACATTATGGGACATATAGCACGGTGCTTCTGGTCTTTCACATTCACACAACAAAGGTCTTTGCCAACAACTGAATTCAATATAGGAAAACAAAGTATACTAAAGTTTAATAATGTTTTCGTGAGATGTAAATGTGTACTGTAGTTGTAGATCAATATTAGTACAACTTACAAATAATATGAAATAAAATCTCTATAGAGAAAACACAAGATAACAATGTATAGTAAATCTAGCCGCGCAAATGTGCGGGTAGCAATGCTAGTTCCTAAAAAAGTATAGCTGGGCTAGCCATTTTTAGCTTGAAAAAAATTAATATCTGGGCTGGATATCTGGCCTGGGCTAAACAGGCCATAGCCCGCCAAGTTAATACCTGCAGCGATGTTTTCGTTGTTGTTCAGAGGAGAAAAATTAATATCTGGGCTAAACATCAAAAAACTCTGCACAAATACTGCTCGAGCTGCTTGGTCCCAGCTGTCGGCCGCTTCTTATGCAGTTCTCTCGTTTATTGACTACTCCAGGAGGTTGACAATGGTGTGGGACCGTGATGTCAGGAAACCAGGAGGAAGCAAAATAAATTATAGTTATATATATATAATAAGGAGGCACTTGCGTACGTGAGGCTATGGACCTGGTGGGTCCCCATTATCATCCTCTCCAAGTAAAGACATCTCCTCGCCCGCGCGCGCTTGCCGCCCGAAACAGTCAGCGCCGCCCGCCCCGCTTCCTGGTGCAGGCGATTGCTCCGCCTTCAAATGACACAAGTGCCGTCCGTCCGTCTATCTGCCGCCCACATTAATCATACGTGGTTGCCGAGGCGGCTACTCCGGCGCCACACGTCCGTCCCACCGCCCGCCCACCATTGCTATATAAACTGCTGCGCCGGCAATAGCCACAGTCATCCGCATCCGTTCCCTTTCTCCTGTCCACACCACTACTGCCCACCTTGGCTTCCTCGCGCTCCAGCGCTCTTCGGGACGGGCGGACGATGGACCACAAGGAGACGGCAGCCATTGCTGCCGACCGACTGGCCAGCAGGCAGCCGGAGGACGATGACATCCCAATGGATAACATGGTAGTCGACAATCCAGCGCCAACCCCCTCCTCTGCGCCATCCTTGATGGTGCATTGCACCATGACCATCGGCGAGGCCCGTGCCCAATATATGGACAGGATGAGGCAGATGCGTGAGGAACAGTTCCGGGAGGCGCAGGTCGACGCCGCCTACAACCACCATCTCCTTTAGGAGCACCTGCAGGCGGAGGAGTAGATCGCCGCGGAGCGGGTGGAGATGGAGGCGCTGCTCGACTCGTACCACACCGCCCGCAAGGGCCACCTCGAGCGCTGGCGGTACCGCATGCGGGTGGCGGAGGCTGCGGCCGCCTACAAAGAGGCTAGCAAAGAGGGCGATGAAGCGGGCGAGGCGCTATTTGGCGAGACCGAGGATGAGGCAGAGGACAATGTCGTCTCCGACGAGTCCCTGCTCCGCTGGCATCAACGAGGCCCTGTTCCGCCGAGGCCTCGCAGCGCCAACAATGAGGCAGAGGACATTGCCGGCTCCGCCGAGGCCCCACCCCGCCAACAACGAGGCAGAGGACATCGCCGGCTCAGCCAAGGCCCCACCCTGCCGGCAATATGGGGGAGGATTTCCACCGCTCCGCTGAGGCACCACCCGCCGGCAACGAGACAGAGGACATCGCCAGCTCCGCTGAGGCCCCTCCCCGCTGCCAACGAGGCCGCGCCACACAGAAAACGAGGAAGAGTAGAACACGGTAGGTCGCCGCCGCTCGGGTCCAAGTAAGGCCATCGCTGCGACCCTCCGGTTGAAGCCAAGCTAGGCGGGTTGACCATTGACGGTCGGTCAGCTTCTTGGTGGCGACGTGGAGTCGGAGAGCTGCGCTGGAGAAGAATGCTGCTTCTACTTAACTGCTGGTGCAGTTGGCTGACTGCCATGTGGGCGCAACAGGCCACATGTCAGTTACGCAACTGCACCTGCAGTTAAGTCACTGAAGCTTCTGTTCGACTCAGCGGGACACAGGTGGGTAGCTTCGGTTAAACAATTATACCTCCAGCGCACCCCTTTTTAGTTGAAGAATGTATGAAATATAATGAAATCCGGCATGTTTATATGAAATCCGACTGTGTATTAATGAATTTATTTCAATTAGTTCGAATTCCTGTATCACTGGCATTGGATGAACATGCAAAACAATACGTACTAGCATTATTCCCAGGGTGATCACCTCGTTTGCGGCAGTTTCACATGTACTCCCTCCGGTCCTTTCTAGTCTGCATACAAGTTTTGTCTGCAGTCAAAGTATCTCTACTTTGACCAATCTTATACAAAAAAGTATGCACTTTCACAATGTGCAAAGTAAAAAGGAATAGATGGAGTACAAAAGAGTTCGAGCAGCTTTTTAGTGTTTCTGTACATTGCAATCAAACGCATAGGCCTGGCAATTCATAGAGAACATTCAAAACAATCAATGATTATGCATCTCAGCGACTCACATGTCAGAGGAAATATTTACTTCCCAACTAAAGAATCAAGAAAAAAATTGATCGACACTGCTGACAGCAAAGAGCGTCCCATTCGAAAATATCAAACGCATGTCTTGCTAAAATCAATGCGCAAAATTTGACAAGGTTGTCCCATTCTAAAATATCAAATGCCTACTACTACGTCTTGAGCTTGCATTGGTTTTCCTCGAAGAGGAGAGGGTGATGCAGCAGAGTAGCATAAGTATTTCCCTCAGTTTTTGAGAACCAAGGTATCAATCCAGTATGAGGCTCCTCAAAAGTCCCACGCACCTACACAAACAAACTGAGAACTCACAACCAACGCAATAAAGGGGTTGTCAATCCCTTCACGGCCACTTGCGAAAGTGAGATCTAATAAAGATAGTAAGATAAGATAAATATATTTTTGGGATTTTATAATATAGATGCAAAAAGTAAAGATGCAAATAAAAGTAGATTGAACGCAAATATGATAAGAGATAGACCCGGGGGCCATAGGTTTCACTAGTGGCTTCTCTCAAGATAGCATAAATATTACGGTGGGTGAACAAATTACCGTCGAGCAATTGATAGAAAAGCGCATAGTTATGAGATTATCTAGGCATGATCATGTATATAGGCATCACGTCCATAACAAGTAGACCGACTCCTGTGTGCATCTACTACTATTACTCCACACATCGACCGACTCCTGCCTACATCTAGAGTATTAAGTTCATAGGAACAGAGTAATGCATTAAGCAAGATGACATGATGTAGAGGGATAAACTCATGCAATATGATATAAACCCCATCTTGTTATCCTCGATGGCAACAATACAATACGTGCCTTGCAACCCTTTCTGTCACTGGGTAAGGACACCGCAAGATTGAACCCAAAGCTAAGCACTTCTCCCATGGTAAGAAAGATCAATCTAGTAGGCCAAACCAAACTGATAATTCGAAGAGACTTGCAAAGATAACTCAATCATACATAAAAGAATTTAGAGAAGAGGGGGAGAACCAAACTGATAAACCAAACTGATTATTCATAGATAAACTTGATCATAAACCCACAATTCATCGGATCTCGACAAACACACCTCAAAAAGAGTTTACATCGAATAGATCTCCACAAGAGAGGGGGAGAACATTGTATTGAGATCCAAAAAGAGAGAAGAAGCCATCTGGCTAATAACTATGGACCCGTAGGTCTGTGGTAAACTACTCACAACTCATTGGAGGGGCAAGGATGTTGATGTAGAAGCCCTCCGTGGTCGATTCCCCCTCCGCAAGAGTGCCGGCGAAGGCTCCAAGATGAGATCTCGCGGATACAGAAGGTTACGGTGGTGGAAATTGTGTTTCGTCTTGCTCCTGGATGTTTTCGGGGTACGTAGGTATATATAGGAGGAAGAAGTACGTCGGTGGCCACCCGAGTGGCCCACGAGACAGGGGGCGCGCCCTACAGGGGGCCCCTCCTATCTCGTGGGAGCCTCGGATGCTTCTTGACTTGCACTCCAAGTCCTCTGGATCACAATTGTTCCAAAAATCACGCTCCAGAAGGTTTCATTCCATTTGGACTCCGTTTGATATTCCTTTTCTTCGAAATACTGAAATAGGCAAAAAAACAGCAATATGGGTTGGGCCTCCGGTTAGTACGTTAGTCCCAAAAATGATATAAATGTATAAAATAAAGCCCATAAACATCCAAAAGGGGTTATATAATAGCATGGAACAATAAAAAATTATAGATACGTTGGAGACATATCACCTACGATTGTGGAATGGGCAGGGTTTGCCATCAGTTCGGACATTGTGATGGCACCTCGTGCTAAATAAACCAGCTGTTCTTTTTGTGCAGTTCCACCAAAATCAACCAAATTCGCGCGTAGCTTGTATGATTTCGCCCTTATATGTTGCAATGCCTTGAACTTATCGGCACCTCCTTTCTTGTGGTGGAAATGAATGATTCGATGTATTCATGAACATTTTGTGCAGTTCCCATTGAAATCAAGCTGAGCACCCCTGTTTGCACAAATACAAAAAAGTGATTAGTATAAAGCAAACTGTACTATGATTTGACAGTTTCAACAGGCACATACATGGTCCATGTAGAGCACACTTTTAGAAAAATGGAACTCACCAGACAGAATCCTAGAACTACATTGTACTCGCGCATCATAGCGAAAAAATGGAGATTTGTCAGTCCTTCTGAGTTGAAGTTAGTTTGGTCTTGTGGGGAGTAATGTAACCATCCTTCAATTGCTCCTTCTGATGAGAAGATAGACAGGGCTTCTTCATCTTGGCATAATCGGAACTAGTCACTTCACGTACTCCATATTCTTCTTCAGAGGAAGATGATCCTGTTGTGCAAAGACAAGAGGACTACTAAATGCTAGCATCCATGTTTGCTCGAAAAAAGGAAAGGAAATATTTAAAACAGCACAGATGAAGCACTTCTCAAGGACAATACCACTTTTTCATGACAGTATCTAAACAGTAGCACAACACCAATAGAGATGACAAAGCTCAATCATATGGATGAAATCAGTGGGCGAGTACCAACCTTTGTCAGGAGGCTGATTGTGTAGAGCATACAGATGAAGCACTTCTCTGGAACCATCTGTTGCTATCTACGGGGGTGGCCATGCTTACTATAAACTCCTCGATTAGTTTAATGTTTCCAACATCTTCTTGTGAAGTTCCACTAAAATATATGGTATCTTCAAAGAAGATCCCTGTTTGCACAAGTAGAGATAATTACGTATGGCATCAAATCAGTGGCAAAACAATTGCTCGTCCCAGCCGTAGCAATAAATTAAGATGCAAAACTATATCATTACTTGTGTTATCACAGTTCCAGTGCTTCATTATAGCACCGGGAGTTGATTTTTATTTTTCTTCCGCTTGTTCTTCCCCTTCATCACTTTTTTCAATAACAGACAAGCTTCGCCTTCAATGTAAGATTTGGCATGTCAATTAGGGAGCATAAGTATAGTACTAAACTTAATTTTCTGATGAAAGTGGCAAATATAGGCTAGTAGTTGTGAAATATCCTTATCTTACCTCAATGGGATATTACGGTGCACATACAGATTGGAAGTCTTGTCTCCATTTGTGCAGTTCCCTAAAATCAAGCAACATTATCGTACAAGTAGCACAACATATGAAAGCACACTGCAGAATCATGTGAAAGAAGGCTAGTACTGACCTCTCATGATGCGGAATTCAAACAACTCACAAGAAGAAGATCTAAACCAAATTCGCCTTAACGGATAGGAAGTAAGATCTCCTCTTGTGCAGTTCCACTAAGATCAAGCAATCAAGCAACGTCGTCGGTGTGACATTTTGGTTGAACTGCACAAAATACTCTTAAAACAAAAGTATTTTGTGCAGTGCAACAAAAGGTCACAATGGCAACGAGGTGAAGTAGATAACCCTGTTTACACAGAGGTGCAAAGGAAACAATTAGTGGTCAATAACAGTGGATGACACAGAAGCCAACAAAAAGAAGCATCTACCTTATCTAAATGGGAAAGAAAGCAAGACAGTAGCATTTCTCAAACGGTGGCATTGATTAATATTAACAATAAAATTCGTTAGACATGTAATTTGCTTTTAACTGTGGCATTGCATCAATTTTCCAGCGGCATTATTAGAGGGTGTTTGTTTACAGGGACATTTTGGTGTAGGGACTAAAAAAACTCCGTGCCAGTCCCATCTAAACCAAACAGGAGGGACTTTTAGGGACTAAAAGTGGGCATTTGGTACTAAAGAAATAAGACCCCGAGGGAGTCTTTTTGGGACTTTTTCCAATAGTTTACCCTGCCACGCATCGCACCTTGTTTCTATTAGTTCATTACTAGGGGTAACATGGTCTTTTAGCATGTCATTTAATAACCTCTAGTCCATGTTTAGTCCCTAGAACCAAGCAGGTAGGGACTAGGGAGTTTTAAACTAAACAGGGCCTTAGATTAACAACAACTAATGAGTTGCACGAGACAGTGGACGCACCAGCACCATGTGCACCTACGGATGTACTGTGGTCATGCACAGTCTGTTGCAACAAAGAACAAACAACCAAGGAGCATATTTGTGTTGGTCCTAGTTTTGTTATCTTTAGACACCTTTCCCTATGTGAGCGCAACAAATCTAGTCCTGGTCAAACTCTACAACCTTGTCTCTTCCTTTCCTTTTTGAACTAGTTCTTTCGCCCCTTCCTTTCCTATTTGAACCATGTCCTAGATTCATGCTATACAACTTTCCCCCTTCATTTCCTCTTTGAACCACGTCCTAGATTCATGCTATATACTTCCTCCATTCCTAAATATAATTCTTTGAAAAGATTCCACTATGAACCACATACGAATGTATATAGATGTATTTTAGAGTGTAGATTCATTCATTGTGCTCCATATGTAGTCCTAGTAAAATCTCTTCAAAGACTTATATTTAGGAACAGAGGGAGTACAACTTTTCCCACTCCTTTCCTCTTTGAACCACGTCCTAGATTCATGGTATACATGCAGCTCGAGCAATGCATGTGGAGTAAGTAAATTATACCTTAAGGTTCTTGGGGTGTGGTTCAGTGGGCGACGGGACGGCGGCGAAGAAGAAGGGGTCGGAGGCCCTCCCGCGCCGCCGCTGGGTGGAAAGTGAACAACTGCGCCGGTAGTGGATTCCCTCCCTCGCCAACGGCGACAACATTAAGCCTCCTTCCCTTCCCGGCGGATGGATCTTGCCGGCTCTTTGAGCAACAGTGAGTAAGGATGGCAATTTTACCCATGGACATGGATACCCATGGATATCCAACCCGAATGGATAGGGTTTGGATATGCTTTTGTGTCCATGGGCAGCACCCAAACCCGACCCGACTGCTCGTGGGTAGGGCATGGATACAATCTTGTACCCATGGGTATACCCAAACCCGACCCAAAAATATGATTTAATGGGCAAAAATCTGCTATCCCTACCCCATAGTCACATGTCCCATTGCAGTTCTACATTTTGATATCTAAAACATGTAAAAAATTGGCACAATCCCCATCGTAACTTTTATTAGTTTATATCCATTCCCTTCCATAACATGACTATAAGCCCCTTCCCTTATTTCTATCTCCTTGTTAAATGACTCATAATTCTCATCTATTAAAAAAATACTAAATGATCTTAGGTTGTTAGTGGACGTTGATTTACTAAAAGTTGATGTTTACCATAAGTGGGACCTAGGCTACCATGAGATGAAGAATGGAAGAGCTTATGTTAACATTGTTTTATGATTTTATGTCTCAAGAAGACCCGACGGATATCCGATGGGTATGAATATCCATCGGGTTTGGACATGGATACAATTTTTCACCCATGGATTTTTTTCATGAGTGGGCAAAGACTATCTTCACGGATATGGATATGGATTTGATATTGTTCAATCCGATCCTAACCCGACCCCTTGCCATCCTTAGCAGTGAGGGGAGAGAGAGAGAGGCGAACGAAGTCTTGTTTAGATCTGGAGAGGGCGAGAGAGTGTGAAAAGAGCAACTACAAGCGCTGAGGCTCCAGCGGGAGAGGGCGAGAGAGTGTGAAGAGAGCAACTACAAGCGCTGAGGCTCCAACGTTTATATATATACTGGAGAGAGTGTGTGAAGCGTGCAAACCCTAGAAAACATTTTGACCAGTCAAAGAATCCTCCTGGCAATAATTATGCTCAAG
The DNA here is from genome assembly GCA_963921465.1 of Triticum timopheevii. Classification (NCBI taxonomy): domain Eukaryota; kingdom Viridiplantae; phylum Streptophyta; class Magnoliopsida; order Poales; family Poaceae; genus Triticum; species Triticum timopheevii. The sequence goes on along the minus strand of OY997262.1, from coordinate 307,520,631 downwards.
TGTAGTTATCTAACCCGAGACCTCAAGTTTGATGAGCGAACAGGCTAACCAGCTACACAACCCTCCCGTTATGTTCAAAGAGAGGAAAATAACCTTTTATACATTCCTGCATTCGTGTGACAAGCATGTCGTGTTTTTTTGTGTGTGTGGGAGTCATTGGGATTTCAATCATAATCGTGTCATGTGGCTTTGGTGGTAAGACTATCCACAGTGGTGCAAAAATAATGCAGCCTTAGTCACGTTACCTCTCTCCACATAGTACGTTGGGTCCCACCAGTCAGAGGGTGAAACTAACAAATTAATAAGAAAAATTAAAAGCGCCAGCGGTGTATCTTACCTCACACATCTCGCTACTGCTCGGGAACACTGTCCAATTGATCCCTCTGTTCACTCACGTACTATTTTAAGTGAATCCTTATTATGACATGCACACAAATTTTGGTCACTTTTATTCGACTTAAGTCAGTGTGCCACCGTATCTCGTATACTTACTACTCCCTCCGTCTAGGTGTAATAAGTCACGTTAGAAGGTGCAACGGGACCAAGGTGCGTGCATGTGCGTGTGTATGTTTAACAGCATGTGTGTGTTAGAGAGTGCGATAGATCGACCTACTCCTACAGAGAGATGGTGTGTAGTGTACGACTTTAGCCGCGAGAGTCGGTGCATCCTCTCGTTTCCGGGCGTGTCTGGTAGGGACATGCGGACAGCTGCCACACCCGCTCCTGTCCAGCCTGGCCGACCCAAAGCCCCTCCATCGCCCGCGCGTGCTTCCCGCCCGAAACGGTCAGTGCCATCCAAAGAATCAGTGCCGCATTCATGCCCGGGCAGAGCGGACGCGACCTCTCACTTGCGCAAGAGTGATGGTTCCTTCGTCCGTCGAACTTACTGCTGGGTCTATATGATTTGACGGCTCATTGGTCTTTATTATTGAGGTGGTAGGACTGCTGGATGTCCCACGCTTTCGGCGAAAGGAGGTAGTAGACTACAATTTTCTCCATTCTTACAGCGGAGGAGTGCAAGAGCAGTGAAAACACGCAGGCTCAGTGATTACATGGCCCACCTCACACTATCACCGTGCGACACCTAACTCTTTACATAGTACTCCCTCCGTTCCTAAATATTACTAGATGAGTCTCCGCGCGTTGCCGCGGAACAACGGTATATCTCTCTACGCAAAATTATCGATTTCACAGAACTAAAAAAACTCTATAACGGCATGACAAATGTGGTAGCCAAACTAAATAAACTCCCATCATCATTTAGATCATCCCACGTAAGGAAAAAAGATCAGCCAACTCCTACTTCATAATGGGATTATATTTTTGTTTTTGGCATGTTAATGGGACTTAAAAGCTCACTTACATGCATGCTACTGGTGCATGCTTGCTTGCAGACATGTTGATGTGATTTAAAACCCACTCACATGCATGTGCCACGGTATTTCTGCATGCTTGCATGTGGCTTAGTGCGGAGCCTCTCAACGTCTAGATCAGACGGCTATTATGGACTGATTTACTTCATCTAATGGCTACATCAATTTTGATGATGTGGCTCAAGGAGAGGATAGAGAATTCCTAGTAGTGGGGGCTAGCTATTACTAGTAGATAAGTCTTTGTAGATATTCCACTAGGTGAACTACATACGGAACAAAATGAATGAATCTACACTTAAAATGCATCTATATACATCCGCATGTGGTTCATGGTGAAATCTCTACAAAGACTTATATTTAGGAACGGAGGAAGTACTAGTATAGTACGTACTGTAATTTATCAGCGAGATAAAATTGTACAATGCTATGAAGCTTCCAGCTTCTGTTACATGTATCTTGCGTCCAAGGTTGCCTGTTGCAACATTTCATCAAATACAAAGGAGACTAACATGCATGCTATTGCATCTCAATGATTGACAGATCATAGCAAATATGTACTCCCTCCGTTCCAAAATAAGTGTCTCAACTTTGTGCAAACTTTAGTACAAAGTTGTACTACTACTAAAGTTGACACTTATTTTGGAACAGAGGCAGCTAAAGAAAACAAACGATCCATACGGTCCCTAGCCCTTGAACCGTGAACCCTGACCAGACTTCAATTTGCTGGCAACATTAGAGCTTCCTAATAAATGAAGTTTGCAACCTTTTGACCATCGGATCATTTTGTGCAGTTTCACCAAAATTGAGATGAGCATCCCTGTGGCAAAGAAATTGAAGAAGCATGATTAGAATAAGATTACTGGGACTAGTTCATGAGACATAAACTCATCACAAATACAGTACATAGAAGCCAGTAGAGGTATGTGCGGGGCAAAGAAGTAGAGAAATATCCACAGGGAGTGATGTGGGCAGCTGGAGCAGTGGTGCAAGCCGGCTATAAAGGGAGTTGTACCCGAGGGACGTAGCTCAACCTTGAGGAGGGTGGCGGGAGGCGGCAATTTCCCACGTCGCGACAATGAGCAAGGGACGAATGCAACCTCGTCGGCTTTGTGAGAGAGAACGGCGGGGACCCCTGATCGGGACGTGCCGACAGTGGGTTTTCGCCGTTGGTGACAGCCACCGCATCTACACTAAGCATCCACCCCTTTGGGGTCATAGTCATTTTGTGCGAGAGAGTGTGAAGAGAGAAACCCCGGCAAGAAACCGTGTAGGCTGGCCCGTCTTGACTATGTATATAGTGGAGCGGTTTCCATTTCTCTCCACATGAACCTATCATATTGCGTACGTGCCACTGAAGAAAAAAAACTTTATTTATAAATGACGCTTCACCTACTACTCGTTCTCCTATAACCTTGCGCTTGGCATCTCCAAAATATTAACCTTGCGATTGGCTCTTCGCCCCTTTAGGAAGTCGAGCAATAATGGTAGTGCACTATATATCGTTCTAGCTATATGACGCCGAATGAATTGCTGCACGTCCACCACGTGGGCGAGGGTCAAGGGGCGAGGGAGAGTGCTACATACGGAGCAAAATGAGTGAATCTACACTCTAAAATACGTCTATATACATCAGTGTTTGGAGTATGTACTAGTAGTTCATATTGAAATCTACTAAAGGACATATATATTCCAAACAATATGATATAGTCTCTATAACCAAGGTAGTAGGGATGAGGAGTAAATGGCGGGAGTAGTAAATTTTTCTCCATGTCCTGCGAGCCACCGCGCCTATGGGCGAGGGAGGGGCATAAGGCGGAGCAAGCTTCACCTCATCCTGCGAGCCACCGCGCCCGTGGGCAGGGGAGACGGTGTACTAAGCAAGCTTCTCCTCGTTTTGCGAGTTGACGGGACACATCAAAAGTCTTGCCTCTAAGGTAGGCCCCACATGGTTTGCCTCTTTTTTTAACATAACACGTCAAGTCGCAATTTGTTTGTTCACCCGTGGTAGACGATCCTCCCTCCACCAAGTGGACAACCAGTACACGTGCCAAATTACCACGTGGGCTGCCTTTTTCGTACAGAATTGAGCTCCACCGTGTACCCGCGCGTGTGTGGTTGGGAAAGAGACGGGAGTACATGCGCCATGCATGCACCTATTCTCTTCCTGCATGTCCCCCACCTACGTGGGTGTGTGTGAGAGATACAAACCGCGTTCGTGAGTGTTTTTTGTTTTGGGGTGGGGGTGGGGTGGGGGGTTGATTTCGTGAATTATTTGTGGGAATATGTGTCGATGACATCTCAAACAAAATTTTGCATGCAATGTGTGTGAAATGGAGGCCTATCCATATCATACATAGAGGGTTGGGAAATCCACGAGAAGAGAGGGAAGGAAGCTATCGATAGAGTTGAAGAGAGGATCAAGTGGGTGGGTACGAGATCGATGAAGAGAGCCATCGAAATTGTGTGTGTGTGTGTGCAAGTAAAAGATATAGGGCGACTGGCCTACCGGAACGTTAGAGGGCACATGTCAAGTTTGTGTGTGGCAGGGAGACATAAATAGAGCGCTCAATGTATCGGTGTGTGTGTGTGGGGGGGAGGGGGGTGCGGGAGGGGTAGGGAGAGGCCTAACTATAGAGGTAGAATGACTCGTATATGTGTTGAGAAGGAGAGACCCAGCTATGTCTTGAGGGAGATCGGTCGACATCCATACATAACTGAAGGACGGGAAATATGATGGGACAGACAGAGAGAGAGGAGAGAGAGCGGGGGGATAGGGAGGGAGAGGGGTAGAGTGCTGGATGGGTGATGGAGTTGCTTCTCGGAGATGGTGGGAGAGGCCTACTAGACAAACTGAGGGTGGAACTGCAATGTTATCAATAAGAGTGGGGATGTGTTTCTATGTGTGCCTGTGTGTGATAGATCTGTCGGGACGCATCCATGGATGATGAAGGGGAACCATGTGTTTGGTAAGCAAACCTAACTAGATTGATAGATCAATTGTTGTTTGTCCGAGGAAGGGATAGACACAACTAATGAGGTAGATCGATCGATGTGTCGGTAAAAGCGAGTTATAAGGACCTAGCTAGCTATATATATACCGAGAGACCGGTCGGTGTACGTCCATTTGTTAGAGGCAAATAAGGCCTAGCGAGACGGATAGACAGAGAGAATGGATCTAGGAGGTGGTGCGAGAGGCCCAACTACTAGCTAGATAGGGGAGGAGTGTGCGGTTGTGAGATCAATGAAAAGAGGGGCGAGAGTTTACACGTGTGTCTGACCGTATGAGAGACACGAGGCAAGGACACATAAAGGAGGAGATTGAAGGTGTGTGTGTATGTTGTAGGCAGGCATCGCTGGAGAGGTTTATCGATCGATGTGTGTTGGAAAGGAGTTGTGGAGACTCTGGGAGAGCGACCTAAAGAAAAAAAATGAATGTGCCCGGTGGATAGAATGTCGAGGGAGGGGGAGGGCGAGAAGGGTGTGTGCATGCATGAGAGAAAGTTAGTGGTAGCTACAAAGGTTAGAGGATTGTGTGGGTGTAAGAGACTAACAAAGATCATAATTTGATATGAAAGCGGATTCATACATTTGAACATGAGATCATAGTGTTTTAAACATTGCATGCATGAATATAGCGGTGATACACGTGTTGTGCACATGTTATACCATATTGTGATAATGCATGGCGTTTGCAACTCACAACTAAATGCCGAACAATCTAAACCATACTATACATCAAACAATCTCACATTTTATTTGAATTTGTGATAATATGTGTGGCGTTTGCAGCTTACAACTAAATATCGAACAATCTAAACAATACTATATATCGAACATTCTCGCATTTTATTTGAATTTGTGGTAATGTGTGGTGTTTGCAACTCACATCTAAATACTTGTAGGCGTAGGGGGCGGGTCACCATACATAATGTGATAAACACATTATACATATGAGACATGGTTTAGATTACGAAGTTCTAGCTAGAGCTAGAAATGTAATGTGATTTGAAATCAAAATAAAGTGGATTCAAAAAATCTAGTTCGAGTTCATATAGTACACATAGTTCATATGTAACTCGAGACTAATCATGTGGTGTGCTGTGAAGATAATACACAAACGATGGTTTATCTTGACAATAATGATGATTGTAGATCTTATTAAAACAGAGAAACGAATTCAAATGCTTTGACTTCACAACAATCATTACTGTAGATCTTATTCAAATAGAGAACAAATTCAAATTTAGTTCATATTGAAGCGGTAGTATATACGTTTGGAATGCACTAAAACATTCATTTGAGTAGTAGGTTGCATGCATTATACACGTAGCGAAATAGTTTAATTGAACATAACATGACTTCAAAGTTTTGAATAACATTTGTAGTGCGCATTGATTTGGTACAGTACACGTTAGGCTTGTCCGGAAATTTCAACCCGCGCCTTGTTAGCCCAAAAATTTTAAGATATATCTTTGTCTCGTTGTGCTCCGACAACTCCCTCCATCTCAACTCGCGCCTTGCTATTCCAAAATTACAACGCGCGCGAAAACTCCCACCTCCTGTGAAATCCCGACACGCGAAATGCCCGTGGTACCCCTGAACCGAAAGAACCGCCTCAAATCGGTGGGGGGTACTTTCGTAACTTACCCCACATTTCGGACAACGCGTCTCTAAGCCATGGTTCCCCACTGCCATCCCATCCGCCCACCCATTCAAACACCGAGGCCGCGAAAACCCGCAACGAAACCCCACACCCTGCTCCGTCCTCCACCCAGCCAGAGCCTCTTCCCCGACGACGTCGTCCACAGCAACACCTCGACGTCCCTCATCTACCGTACCAGATGAGGATCCGTCATCGATCTCATCGTCCCGCCGGTTCAGCCACCCCGTCCTCCACCTCCAAGGTGCTGCCCCGACGTTCCCCTCGTCTTTCGCGCCACCTCCATTCCCACACCACCGTCTTCACCTGCACCACCGGAAGAGCATCATCATCACCGTTTCCTCGGATGAAGTTGCGGTCTAATTGGCGCCACCAAAGAGGTTGTACACTAATCACCGCGTTTTCTTCTTGATTCGATCTCACGGTGCTGCCAGCGCTCGGTCCCGAGCCGACACGGCGCGGCTCCATCCACGGTGGCGTCGCCGGCCACTTCCTCCACGGCGTCGCTCCCTCAGCGGCGACGTCCACATCAGTAGGAGCTGCTGCTGCTTTAGCTCTCGCTTGTGCTGCTACTCTGCTCTTGCTCTCGGTCCCCTGCCTGGTCTGCTCTTGCTCTCGGTCCCCTGCCTGGTCTGCTCTTGCTCTCAGTCCCCTGCCTGGTATGCTCTTGCTCGCGCTGCTGCTCTCGCTCTTGCTCTTGCTTGCGATGCTGCTCCGATTTAGCTACACTTCAGTCGACTAAATCGACTTTTGGGTCAGTCGATTTTTAGGGGGTGGGGGTGGGGGGGGCTCGCCGGGGTGAAGGAAGAACCAGCCACAACGGGGAGGGGGGCTCACCAGAGAGGTACCCCACTATCTATCTTAAGGTTCAGGATGGGGGCGGTGGTCGCCGGCGGTGGCGGGGCGGTGGCGTGGGGATCGCCAGAGAAAAAGCTTGGCACGGGGGGGGGGGGGGGGGGGCTAGAAGGATGGCCGAGGCGGCGGCGGACCGGCGGTGGGGAGTGTTTTCGGGGTGGGCGGGTCGGCACACCGCCGTCCGCGGGCGGCGGGGGGCTGCTGTTTGGCCGGTGGTGGCTGGCGGCTGAGGGGGGTGGAGGTTGAAGATGAACCGCAGGCCCTTGATTTCGTATCCAATGGCTGCAAAATCGACTGACCAGAGATGAAAAAGTCAGTCGACCGACGTGTAGCCTCACCTTGCTAGTGCGTTCAGTTTCGACAGCAAAATTCAGTTTCGATAGCAAAATTCAATTTCGACAGTTAAGTTCAGTTTCGACAGTTAAGTTCAGTTTCGACAGTTAAGTTCAGAGATGGGCGGCTGATGTATTTTACATCTAGCACTTTGTGGTTATGTATTTTACGTCATGTATTGGAGATGCTATTAGAATTCCACTCAGGTTAACGTTGTTCGTTGTCTCTCTTGTCCTGCTTCAGCCTCGGCGTCGTACAACTCACCGGAGCTGCTCCAACGACGAAACCCTCCATCACAGCGGAGCAGTACCTCGGGCTCCATCTCCAGACGCCTAAGATCTTCTTCCCCTCCTCCGACAGCAAAGTCAGCCGGAGCATCCTCATCTGCCAACCCAATCACGCTGAGATCGACATGGCTTCGCCAAAGAGGTTGTACACTTGTTGCATTTCTTTTTTACTCTACATGTTATATATATTGTCCACTGAGCACATGGATTTGTTCCTTTAGTGTCTCCTTGAAAGAAAAAACGTAGAAATTTTAATTTTCACATGTCCTCCTTTTCAAATTCCTATTCATGAAGCAGTAGACTAATAGATAGTAGCATAATAGCATTATAACCATATATTTTCTTGTGGTTTGACTTAAACTCACCATGCTTCTTTGCATCCTGTGATCTTCCAATTGTTGTGAATCAAACACCCAGATTGGCAGAAATCCTGTGTTTTTAAATTCTCTATTTTGCATGTGCATTCCTATCCTATTACTGTCTATTTCCTATCCCTGCATTGTTGGAATCCTCCAATTCAAACGAGCACTTACAAAATTACTTCTCTTACAGATAGTTGTCAAAGAAAACCTTGCGTGGTTTGTCCCGCTCCTGCTGTGCCCTCGTCCACCCCAGCTCAGCTGCTCCAATGACAGAAGGGTCCAGCACAGCAGGGATCCGGCCTCCAGACTATCTTTTGCCGCCTCAGATCTTCTTCCACGCTGCTGGCAGCCATGAAAACTGCATTACCATCATCAACCGAGCAGATGACCTCGAGGACTACACGGGTCCACAAGAGAGGTCGCACTCTTTCGTGTCTTCTTACGTTATGCATCGCTTAATATTACATGCTAGTTTATTATCCTGTTCACCAATTAGACTCTGAGTCAGCTCCAAACTAATGGTCAAACTTGAGTTTCTAAATGGTTGTGCGGTACACATCGGGGCCGCTATCAATAGTATCTATCTATTATCTGGTTAATCTCCGGTGTCTACTATGAGTTTCATGTTGGGTGGGAAACAAACAATAAAGAAGCCATTATCTATATTTCTTAACTGAAGCCATTATCCATATTTCTTAACTGAAGCCATTATCTGCCTGCTATTATTGGTTTTGGGTCTATCCACAGGTTGCTACCATCACTCTGGATTTCTGCATGCACTCCTTACATAATCTCACTATGTTTTATTCCTATGCATGATAGTTATTGTAAACAATGGAACTGAACAGGTAGAGCAAAAGAGACGAGCCTTGCATGGCAATAAAATTTCATGCAGACGTCGCTCCATGGTAGGCGCAAAGGCAGCCCCCCTCCATGCATTTCGGATTGTAATTGAGAGGAAGATATCTATTCTGAGGGGGATTCAGAAGGAGAAGACAACTCCTATTTACCCCCTGAGGTCTTCGCTCTAACTTGGCATGCTGATGCTGGTTATATCATGCATATGGTGTCTTGCATTGCTTACTTTATACATCAAATATGTCATCTGCTTAGTTTAGACATCCTTTGTGTGAATGCCATCTATTTAGTTTATTCATCGTTTATGTGAATTACGCAACGCCATCTTGTTTAGCCAGGCATCATATATGTGAATTTTGCAATGCCATCCTGCTTAGCCAGTCATCTGATATGTAAATTATATCAGGCCATCCTTTTTTTTGTGTTACATATTACATTTGTCAACAATGTTAGTACATTCAACTGCTCTTCGTGTGCATCAGCCATTTGACACGGTGATGGCAAATTCTGGAGTGAAAATAAGGTCTTCAGAGCAGACTATGCTATCTGACGAAGCGCATATCTCGCTGGTTACGGATAGCTCCTCAGAGGAGGATTTAGAGACAGATGACCAGTCCTATCCCCCCTGAGGTGTATGCTCTAACTTGGCACGGTTATGTTGCTCATATCGTGCGTATGGTGTCTTGCATTGCTATGTTATTTGATTAGTTTAGACATGCTTTGTGTGAATGCCACCTGTTCAGTGTCTAATTACCATATATGTGAATTATGCATTGCCATCTGTTTGCAAGACATTATATATGTGAATTATACAATGCTATCTTGTTGCAAAGGCATTATATATGTGAATTATGCAATGCCATGTTGTTTAGCGAATCATCATGTATGTGAATTATATCATGCTATCATTTTTTTGCATTATGTGTTCCATTTGTCGACAACGTTTGTATATTCAACTACTCTTCCTGTGCATCAGCCATTTAAAGCGGTGATGGAAGTATTTGGAGTGAAAACAAGGTATTTAGAGCAGACAATACTAGCTGCTAAAGCAGACATCTTGCTGGTTACAGAGAGCTCCTCAGAGGAGGATTCAGAGACTGATAACCAGTCCTATTCCCCCCCTAAGTTCTATTCTCAAACTTGGAAGGGTTATATTACCCATGTCATGCATGTAGTCTTGCATTGCTTAGTGTTTACATCATATATGGATTGCCATCTGCTTACTTGCTTACTATATAAATCATATATTTGAATTATATCATGCCATCATGTTTACATAGTACGTACACATCATCTATCTGAATTATGGCATGGCAACCTATTTAATAAAGACATCATATAGTTATATCATCTCATCCTGTTTAGTGTTTACAGTCATTGAGGGAGTCCCGGACTAGGGGGTGTCCGGATAGCCGAACTATCATCTTCGGCCGGACTCCTGGACTATGAAGATACAAGATTGAAGACTCTGTCCCGTGTCCGGATGGGACTTTCCTTGGCTGTCACGTCCCTAATTCTGGTCTGACCTAGGCTAGTTTCCATGTGAGCATCATGTTTAAATTCAAATGAAACTTGAATTGAGGAATTTTCAAAAGCCTCGGAAAAACCTCTAAAAATAACCAACATTTAAATCTCATCAAATGAGTCCAAGAAAATGTTCCTGTTATTCTATGAAAATATTGGCATGAGGTAAAACTCAAACCAATATTTTTGGAGGCACAGAAATAATTTATTTTGGGCCTTTGATTTAAATCAATAACATATTTGGGTTGGAATTATTTCTGCTATATAAGAAACAATGTTCAAATATTTTTGTAAATTTGCATGTGGCCTTGGACTATCTCTCTGAGCTCACACAAAAATTTACAGAAAGTTTTAAAATGATTTAGTTCTCAAAGGCAGCCCCTCTCTGCTCGCTTCCCCGACCCCCTGGAGATGCCACGCACCTCCTTGACGCCACGTCCACTTCTCCCTCCGTCCCTATCCTCCACTGCTCTCTCTCCCTCCCGTGACCGAACGGAGACCGTCGCCGCCGTTCGCCATAGCCGCAGCCACCGCCTCCCTCCCGCCTCTCCGACACGCCCCAGGGATTCGCCTCGTCGCCTTCGTCCTCCTCGTCGAGCCACGCATCGCCGGGAGCTCTACTTCGCCATCAATGCCGTCGTCTTCAACCTCTCGGTCGCCGAGATCGCTGGCGCCCGTTCGTCGTCTTCGACGCGTCCCCGAGCCCGCTGAGACCCCCTCCGGCTTCGCGGTGAGCTCTTCTTCCTCTCCCCCTAGCTCCCGTGCTTGTTTGGCTGCCGTAGCCGCCGTTCCACCATGCCCGACCTCCGGCCGCCGCTAACCATGTCGCCGCCGTAGTCACCGTTGCCTAGAGCTGCAACCGAGCACGCAGCCGTGCTAAGTACACCCTCAGGAGGCCATAGCACCCCTCTGCACCCTCTGTTGTGCTCCCTAATGCCGACCCCGAGCTCGCCCAAGCTCCGGCCGCCGCCGCGAGCTCAACTCCGGCGAGTACAGCGCACCCCGCCTGCTCCTTTCTGCTCCGTTGGATGCGGAAGAGCACGGGCTCCCTCCTGGTGGTCTCCCTGGACCTAAACGCAGCGCCTAGCGCCGAACAGCAGCAGCTCTGCCGCGCGGAATGGTCACCGCCGGCCAAACTCCAGCGAGCCGACGTGGCTCCGTCATTAGGAGCTAACCCAGCCAGCTAAACACCCTACAGGGACTGACACTGGGCCCTACACCTGGTCAAACCCCAGTCAGCGCTGGGTTTTGAGCGGGATTAGTTCATGTGTCACTGGCGTGTGATCCCACACATCAGGTTTGACCTGGACTAGCCCCGTTGACCTGCTGACGTAGTGCTGATGTCATGCTGACAAAGTTAATAATTTTCTGGATTTAAAATAATTCAGAAAATTCCAGAAAATGCCCAAAATTTCTAAAATTCATATAAATTCAACCGTAACTCCAAAGGAGATAAATAATATATGAAAAATGATCAGAAAAATCCAATATTCCCATCTGTACCATTTTCATGCATGTTAGATAAAGTTATGACTACTGTTTAGGACAAATTATTTAAATCACATTTAAACCCTCACATATGGAGTTTGAATTTGAACCTAGGGTTCAAACCAACTCCATTTAACCTGCTGCTAGATGCATTAGCTCAAACCACAGCATATTGCCATGTCATGATCATGCATCATATTGTGCATTGCATTGATTATGTTTCTTCTTTGTTTGTCGGTGCTTGTCCCATCTCAGTAGACGTGTACCGACGATGTGATCGATGACACCGATGAAGAACTATATTATCTTCAGAAGTGGCAGGCAAGCAAAACCCCCTTGTTCATTCCGATACAATCCCATTCTCTCGCTCCTACTCTTTTTACTGCATTAGGACAACAATGATTCAACTGTTACTTGATGCGGTAGCTGAACCCCTTTATCCTCTGCATGACCTGTCATTGCCACAGTAAATAGATGAAACCCACTAGCATGAGTAGGAGTTGTTTGAGCCCTGATGTGCCAACTCATTCATGCTTGTCTTACATGCCTGCTATTGCTTAGAGTTGTGTTAGGTCTGATTCATCGGGGATGACTTAGAGGTGTGTGAACATGTCCTACTGTGTGTGAGCTAAGTGTGTGAACACGATTTGGTAAAGGTAGCGGTGAGAGGCCATGTAGGAGTACATGGTGGGTTGTCTCATTGAAACCGTCCTCAGGAACTGAGCTCCGTGTTTGTGATCCATGAACAGCTACTACCACAATTTGGAATGCTTAAGTGCCCCTCTCAACTTATTAATCAACTCGATCTCTGTCCAGGAGTTGCAACTGGTTTCTTGTGTTTGTAGGTAGTGTTAGTAGTCTACCAAGTGGCACCCGGTACAGGTGGGCTTGGGACAGACTAGGCACAGTGGCCCGGTGTACCAAGTGGCACCCGGATGGTGGGCTTGGGAACCCTGCACACATCGTTTGGGGCCGTGAGCGACACCCCGGCCGGATCTCCTTGCGGATGGAACCCGAATAGGCGATAAACCTGGACGAGAGACTTGTGTGGTTAGTCAGGTCATGGCCGACACCCTCGCTGGGCTTCCGCTTGAAGGTTGCCGAGTACATGTCGTGTAAACGGCGATAAGTGGTGAGAGCGTGTGTGAAGAAGTACATCCCTACAGGGTTAACATCATCTATTCGAATAGCCGTGTCCGCGGAAAAGGACTTCTAGGTTGCGTGTACAGTTCATAGATAACTTGAAGTGGATACTCTAAAATACGCAAGATAAGCGTGAGTGCTATGGATGGCGTTCTCGTAGGGGGACGGGAGCGGATCCATAGTGGTGTATTGATATGGTGAATATGTGGACTCGTGTGCGCCACCTCAAAAGAGTTACTTGCAGTCGTAGTTCAGGATAGCCACCAAGTCAAAGCTGGCTTGCTGCAGTCAAACTCCACCATCCCCTTCGTTGAAAATGATGCAGATGTAGTTAGTCCTGATGTAAGTCTTGCCGGGTACATTTGTACTCACATTTGCCTATTTTACGTTTTTGCAGAGACTTCCGTCTCACTAGTAGTTTCACGTGGACTTCGACGTTTACCTTGTTACCTCAGCTACGATCTTGTGCCCTCGGCAGGATCTGGTAGATAGTTAGGCTTCTCAGCCATTTTCATTTTTAGTTGTCTGTTCTCAGACATGTTAAGCTTCCGCTTGTGCTTTGACTTGTATGCTCTGAATGTTGGGTCATGAGACCCATGTTTGTAATATCTCGCTATTGAATAAACTACTTGAGTTGTAGAGTCATGTTGTGATGCCATGTTGTATTTGCACATATCGAGCATATTGTGTGTATGTTATTGAAATGCTTGGTATGTGTGGGATCTGACTATCTAGTTGTTTATCCTTAGTAGCCTCTCTGTCGGTGTCAAAACCGGCGGATCTCGGGTAGGGGGTCCCGAACTGTGCGTCTAGGAGGATGGTAACAGGAGACAAGGGACACGATGTTTTACCCAGGTTCGGGCCCTCTTGATGGAGGTAAAACCCTACGTCCTGCTTGATTAATATTGATGATATGGGTAGTACAAGAGTGGATCTACCACGAGATCAAGGAGGCTAAACCCTAAAGCTAGCCTATGGTATGATTGTTGTGATGTATGTTGGGTCCTACAGACTAAAGCCCTCCGGTTTATATAGACACCGGAGAAGGCTAGGGTTACACAGAGTCGGTTACAATGGTAGGAGATCTACATATCCGTATCGCCAAGCTTGCCTTCCACGCCAAGGGAAGTCCCATCCGGACACGGGACGGAGTCTTCAATCTCGTATCTTCGTAGTCTTGGAGTCCGGCGGACGATGATAGTCCGGCTGTCCGGACACCCCCTAGTCCAGGACTCCCTCAGTAGCCCCTGAACCAGGCTTCAATGACGATAAGTCCAGCGCATATATAGTCTTCGGCGTTGCAAGGCGGGTTCTCCCTTCAAGTTCCATGTACCTGCTGAATAGTGTCCGGCTTCATCATAAATACTGTGCTTCTTGGCTTCTACGCCCGATAATGTCCTTCTTCCACGCGTCGCACGAATGCGAAAAGCCAGGGTGTCTTTTATATTTCACCCCCTAGTCGTGCGAGTCATCCGCCTACAAAAGAGGCAAAAATCCAGATCCAAACCACATCATCTTCCTTCCGCGAATACTTCATCGGAGCACCCTTGACCTAAAAATCTATTCCATCACGGACCGTCGACGCGGCTCCTCTTCTCGCGCTCCCAGCCCACCGCCAGGGGATTGGAGGAGGTGCTCTGTTCCACACAACGAGCTAGTGAAGCTCCAAGCGGGGGGATATCTCCCTCCGGCCTTCATGGTCCCGGTTCGAGCCGGGCTGGCCACCTACCAAGGTGGGAAGCAAGCGGAAGCTACCCCAAGTCCCAACAAAGGGGAGCGGGTATGCTTCATCCCCTATCTGATAAGGGGACTCGGATTTCCAATACATCCATTTCTTCGCGAGCTCCTGGAGTTCTACGGACTCCAGCTCCATCACCTTACGCCCGCCTTTGTCCTGCATATCGCGGGCTATGTAGCTCTTTGCGAGCTATTCCTGGGCGTCGAGCCCCATTTTGCACTGTGGAAGAGGCTGTTCTGCCTCGTACCTCGTTCTCACGAGGGATCTATATATCAAGTGGGCGGCGCCGAAATATGGCGCATTGCCGGGACCGTATACCAATCCGGTACCCCTAAGAAGGCGTCCGAAGACTGGCCTTCGGAGTGGTTTTACATAGAAGACGCTCCGCTGCCGGACCCAGTCCGGATTGGCCTCCCGGAGTTCAGTGCTGCTCCTCTAAAGAAACGCCTCAGGTGGCGCCCGCGGAGCCCCCGTTTGGAGGAAGACAAGAGCGTCCATCACCTGATGGGCCGAATAAGATTACTGGCCCATTCCGGGTTGACCATGATTGGAGTCATGGCAACATGCATCATGAGGGGGGTACAGCCATTGCAATACAAAGGCCACCCCATGTGGGATTTCAACGGGGAAGACGATGCCACTCGTCATGGCCGCAAAGGACCGGATTCGACCGAGGACCTGGTGCAGATCCTGTCCGGCCTGTACAAGGGGGAAAAGGAGGATTTCCTTCAAACGAACCCCTTGAATGGGTTTTCCATGAACAACCCTAGAAGCTGGGTAAGCGAACATTTTTAAGGGCTCAACCCATGCTTTCGAAGTTTAGGCTTCTTACATTATGTCTTCGGCGCAGGAACTGCGTCGGATTGTGGAGGACATGATAAGTCCGGCTCCGCAACCTGAGGATCCAGGGAGATCCCAAGATCCGCCCTCCGAATAGGATCCGGATATCAAGGTGGAGCTGATCGATGGGGTGTTTCACCAGCTCAGCATGGACAATGCTTTGCTTGCCATTACGGCGGACTACCCCGGATTATATCCGGCTTCCCAGGTGATTGTGACCGAGGTTCAGACACCATTATCTCTTCCTTGCCCATTTCTGACCTTCGCGAACGATGGTGTTTTACAGGAAGCACCTTCAAGGCGGGAAGCCGAGCCTGCGACGGCTGACCAACAAAGGCCAGTCCGGACCAGCAGGTGGAAAAGGAGCGCGGCACGGACCAAAATGTCGCCGCAAAGGTATAGCTCACATTTAAATATTCGGAGCAACGTTCCTAGGAAGCGTCTAACGATCCTTTATAGGAGAAAAAGCGCCGGCCGGACTGCGGGCATAGAGGTTGCCAATCCAGCCTATACCGGCCAGGCTCCAGCGCCTGGTCAGGAGGGGGAGGCAAGCGCAAGGCACGGGCCGGATACTCCTCCCACGGAGGATGCCGACCGACTGTCCGCCACCAAGTCCGAGGTGGAGAGCGCCATGAACCATAGGCGCTGCCGGAAAGTATTTCGGGAAGCGTGCTTTTCCCCTGAGGCGCTGGACGCCTTCAACGCGGGGGACGCACACCTTCGTGCCGCTCAAGATGATTTTACCAGAGCCACGAAGCAGTATGTGAAAGACATACGGGTAAGGGAATTTTAGTGGTTATATATACCAGTAGCCCCCGAGACTTAAAGTAGTTACGTTAACTGATTTAAGGATCATTTGAAACGCAGGCTCTTACCGAGAAGAATGCCCAGCTGTCTCAGGAGCTATAAGAATGCAAGGCCCAACTTGAGGCCGCGCTTGCTGCCGCAGGAGGAGACGCAGAGACCCCTCCTGGTAACACATTTTTATTAATAAATATAAGCATTGTGCAGCGTGCGCGCAAGTCTAATAATGACATTGTAGGTGCCGCCGGACAAGATCCGGACAGGCAAGAATTACTTCGCCAGCTAAAGGCCGGCAAGAGGGTGCTGAATAGGGTGCAGCAAGAAAGGAACAAGCTCCAGGATGCCAATGCCAAGCTTGGAGAAGAGCTGAAAGGCGCTCGAGCCGAGCTGTCCGGCTCCGTTGAGGAGAATCAGCGGCTTCGTCGCGACATTTATAGTAAGTGCTTGAGTGGACTCCTTTAAAAAGAAGAGTTCGGTGAAGAAGTAAATTGACATAATATGTCTTGTAGGTATACTCACAGGTCGCCCTGCGGAGGAGATGCCCATATCAACGGGTGATCAACTTCCCGAGCTGTTGCAACTGCTCGAACGAGTTCGGCAGGCAATGAGCGGTGTCGTCCAGGATTTATGGCCAGCCCTCTCCCTACCCGAGGGCCTTGGGGAGCTTGCGAAGAAGCTTCAGGGAGTGCGGCAGCGCTTCCATTTGTGGAAGATTTCGGCTTGCCGTCAAGGTGCCAGGGAGGCTTGGGCCATGGTGAAGACGCGTTACAAGAAGGAGGATCCCAACCACATGGCCGAAGTTGGACCGGTGGGGCCCGATGGGAAGGAGATCCCTGTGAGTTTAGTATACGGCCAGGTAGAGTTGGCTGCTAAATTTTCCCAACGGGACTGTAAGTTAGACAGCCTGTTAGACGGGATTGAGGAGGAATACAACCAGTAAATTTGACAATGTATTTTTTTTAAATGACATGTGAAATGCCTTCTAGCCGGATTGTAGATCGTTTGTCTTTGCCGACCTTTTCGCTTCAACCTCGGGACCCTAGAGTCCGGAGTGTGTCCGAATACCTTTTCGGTTAAGAAACAACCGGGGTATGCATGGAGACCAGGCGTAGGGGTCATTAGTGCTTTATCAGACAAGTGCCCAACTAGTTATGTTATATTACATGGTTAGTAAGAAACATCTTCCAGGGAGAATAGTTCCGTTAAGGGTTCCTTTCCCTGGGAGGCATGCCCTAAAGTGCATGTCCGGACTGCGAAAAAAAGTAGAAAAACATCTGGGGGCAGATAAATAAGTAGGTAAAAAATCATCTTTCAAGTCACCGACCGAATATTCCCTTAAAAACGCTAGCTTTCGGCTTCACCGAGTCTGAGGTACACATCCGGCTGACCCGGCAGTAACAATCGCAGAGGTGCTCCCTTTACCTCCTAGCCGAGCAATCGGGAACGTAGGGGTAAGCACAGGAGCCAGGCAACCCAGCTTTGCCAAAACTTAAGTCATATCGATGCATATAATGGTGAGTAAAAGGTACATGTGGAAGCTTGACACATGTGCTGGGCATGAAGCCCTTATAATTGAACTTCTGGAAAAGAAGCCCCCAGGTATAATGAGTGCGGATGGAACATCAAGTGTACGCGAACAATGCGGAAGTAGGCCCGTAGGGGCTTTTTAGTAAAAAGGTTAGGGGAAGAAAGAGAAACGAAAGACACCTGAAGTGTAAAAATTTGGACGGAGGAAGGGGACGAACTCTTAGTCCGACGCTAGGCATAGAATCTTCGGAGGCGGGCTGCGTTCCATGGGCTCGGCTCAAGTCGGTTATCCGACGCATTTCGTAGACGGTACGCTCCGCCGATCAGGACTTGATCGATAATGAAGGGGCCCTCCTATTTGGGCTTGAGCTTGTCCTTTTTCTTGTCCGGCAGGCGTAGAACTAGTTCGCCAACGTTGTAATTCTTGGCTCGTACTTCTCTGCTTTGATATCTTCGGGCCTGCTGCTGATAGAATGCGGAACGAGCCTTGGCAACGTCGCGTTCTTCCTCCAATGTATCCAAGCTGTCCTGCCGATCCAGCTCGGCCTCTCTTTCTTCATACATGCGCACTCGAGGTGAGTCATGAATAATGTCGCAGGGCAGGACTGCCTCTGCGCCGTATACCATAAAAATGGTGTGAATCCGGTAGTACGGTTAGGCGTTGTCCGCAGCCCCCAGAGTACGGAGTCGAGCTCCTCAACCCAGTGCGTGTCAGATTTAGTAAGTGACCGCACTAGTCTGGGTTTAATGCCGCTCATTATTAGACCATTTGCTCATTCCACTTGACCATTGGTTTGATGGTGATAGACTGAAGCGTAGTCGAGCTTGATGCCCATATTTTTGCACCATGACTTAACCTCGTCGGCTGTGAAGTTCGTGCCGTTGTCGGTGATGATGCTGTGGGGGACTCCGTAACGGTGTACTACCCCGGATATAAAGTCTATCACTGGTCCGGACTCTGCCGTTTTGACCGGTTTGGCCTCTATCCATTTGGTGAATTTATCCACCATGACCAATAGGTACCTTTGCTTGTGGGTTCCCCCTTTAAGGGGTCCAACCATATCAAGCCCCCAGACCGCGAACGGCCAGGTAATGGGTATAGTTTTGAGGGCGGTGGGCGGCATATGGCTCTGATTAGCAAAGAGCTGACAACCTACGCATCTCTGGACTAAGTCCTGGGCATCTGTCCTGGGCATCTGTACGGAATGCCTTTCCTACAAGGGCCCGGGCTGCTGCGTGGTGTCCGCCTAGTCCGGCATGAATTTCAGCCAGGAGGTTTCGTCCTTCCTCTTTGGAGATACACCTTTGAAGGACTCCGGTTGTACTTTTCTTATAAAGTTCTCCCTCATGGACCTTGTAGGCTTTCAATCGCCGGACTATGCAGCGGGCCTCATTTTGGTCTTCGGGAAGTTCCTGTCTAAGCAAATAGGCTAGGAAAGGTTCTGTCCACGGGGCGATTACCGCCATTATGTCGTGGGCTGAAGGTGTTATGTCATCGGCTGAACCACCGGTTGGCGCGGTTGTTTCCGGTTTGTCATTTCCGGGCTCCTCTTCCCATAGTACGGATGGCTTGAAGAGCCGTTCTAGGACGATGTTTGGAGGGACAGCGTCACGTTTTGCGCCGATGCATGCCAGTACGTCGGCCGCTTGGTTATTATCTCGGGCTACGTGATGGAATTCGAGTCCTTCGAACCGAGCTGACATTTTTAAGACAGCGTTACGATATGATGCCATTTTCGGTTCCTTGGCGTCGAAATCTCCATTTATCTGGGATATTGCAAGGTTTGAATCCCCGCGCACCTCTAGGCGTTGAATTGCCATGGAGATTGCTATCCGGAGACCGTGTAAAAGGGCCTCGTATTCGGCTGCGTTGTTGGAGTCCGTGTACATTATTTGAAATACGTATTGGACTGTATCCCAGGTCGGGGACGTCAGTACGACGCCAGCTCCCAGTCTGGCCAACATTTTAGAGCTGTCGAAATGCATAATCCAATTGGAGTATGCGCCATACTCTTTAGGGAGTTCGGCTTCGGTCCATTCAGCGACAAAGTCAGCCAAAACTTATGATTTTATAGCTCGCCGAGGTTTGTAAGTTATATCGAATGGTAAGAGCTCAATGGCCCATTTTGCAATCTTGCCCATTGCGTCGCGGTTATTTATGATGTCATTGAGTGGTACTTCGGAGGCCACTGTTATCGAGTACTCTTGAAAGTAGTGTCGGAGCTTCCGGGATGCCATGAACACCGCATACGCTATCTTCTGATAGTGTGGGTAGAAGGACTTGCAGGGAGTTAACACAGTGGATACATAATACACTGGTTTTTGAAGAGGGAATTTATGCCCTTCTATCTCTCGTTCAACGACGAGTACCGTGCTTACAACTTGATGCGTTGCTGCGATGTATAACAACATTGGTTCACCCAGATTGGGCACAACCAGGACCGGATTTGTTGCCAATATGGCCTTTATTTCTTCGAGTCCGGTAGTGGCAGCATCCATCCACTCGAAGTGTTCGGTGTGCCGGAGGAGGCAATAGAGGGGCAATGCCTTTTCTCCTAGACGGGAGATAAAGCGGCTTAAAGCTGCCACGCATCCTGTTAATTTTTGTATCTGTTTGAGGTCTTTTGGGATATCCAGCTGTGACAGAGCTCGGATTTTAGCCGGGTTTGCTTCAATTCCTCTACTGGATACAATGAAGCCCAGCAGCTTTCTGGCTGGTATGCCGAAAACGCATTTTTCCGGATTCAGCTTGATGTCATATGCTCTGAGGTTGTCGAATGTGAGCCTCAAATCATCTACTAGAGTTTTGACGTGTTTTGTTTTGACGACTACGTCGTCTACGTATGCCTCGACTGTTTTGCCGATCTGGGTAGCCAGACATGTTTGAATCATGCGCTGATATGTTGCGCCGGCATTTTTAAGTCCGAAGGGCATCGTGTTGAAGCAGAATGGTCCGTATGGAGTGATGAATGCCGTTGCGGCTTGGTCTGCTTCCGCCATCTTGATTTGATGGTAGCCAGAGTATGCGTCGAGGAAGCACAATGAATCGTGCCCGGTGGTAGCATCGATAATTTGGTCGATGCGGGGGAGGGGGAAGGGATCCTTTAGGCAAGCCTTATTGAGGTCTTTAAAATCGACGCATAGGCGCCAGGATTTGTCCTTCTTTGGTACCATTACCAGATTTGCTAGCCAATCCGGATGTTTGAATCCGGCTTCCAATAGTTTGGCTAGCTCTTCTCCCATTGCCTATCTTTTGGGTTCGAAAAATTGTCGAAGAGCCTGTTTGACCGGCTTGAATCCTTTTAGGATGTTTAGGCTGTGTTCTGCCAATCTGCGTGGGATTCCGGGCATGTCCGAAGGATGCCAGGCGAAAATGTCCGAATTTTCCCGAAGGAATTCAGGCAGTGCGGCGTCTACCTCGGGGTTTAATTGTGCCCCAATGGAGGCCGTCTTTGTTGGGTCCGTTGGATGGACCTGGAATTTCACTATTTCATCTGCTGGTTTGAAGGAGGTGGACTTGGATCTTTTATCAAGTATCACATCGTCCCTGTTTACCGTAGAGCGCAGCGCGGTGAGTTCTTCTGCCGCTAGGGCCTCGGATAGTGCCTCCAGGGCTAGTGCGGCTGTCTTGTTTTCGGCGCGGAGTGCTATGTCCGGATCACTAGCGAGAGTGATTATTCTGCCGGGCCCAGGCATTTTGAGCTTCATATACCCGTAATGGTGTACGGCTTGAAAAATTGTGAATGCCTCTCGTCCTAATATAGCGTGATATCCGCTGTTGAATGGGGCCACTTGGAACGTGACTTCTTCGGATCTGTAATTGTCCCGAGCCGAACACCACATCGAGTGTGATTTTTCCGGTGCAGCGCGCTTCCCGGCTAGGGATTATTCCTCTGAAGGTTGTGCTGCTTCACTCAATACGGCTCCAATCGATTTCCATTTTTTGAAGAGTTTCCTCGTAGATGAGGTTTAGTCCGCTGCCGCTATCCATGAGGACCTTTGTAAGTCGAAAGCCGTCCACTATGGGACTAAGCACCAGTGCGGCTGGTGCTCGGGCTGTTCGGAATTTAGGTTCGTCGCTGGCATTGAAGGTGATGGCTGTGTCACTCCATGGATTTGCTGTTGCTACTTGGTAGACTTCAGCGAGGCCGCGGATTGTTCGTTTTCGCATATTGTTTGATGCGAAGGTCTCGAAGACTGTTGATACCGTACCGGTATTGTTGGAGTGGTTTTCCGGGGCTAGAAGCTCCTCGCCACTTTTGGCCACCTGCCGTAATATCCAACATGCTCGAAGGCTATGTGTTGGGACGGCACCCTCTGTACTATGAAGCTTACAGGGTCCATTGAGCCATCCCTCCAGTACGGTTCCGTGCCCTTTATTGGGATTTGCTTTTTGCTTTTTGCGTCTGGGGCCTGAGTGTGATGCACCCTTTTGTTGCGGACTGGGGTTGTATTCGGGGCCAGATTATCCCAAAATTGATTTTCGGTTTTCCGGAAACTCTCCATCGCACAGTACTTTCGTACTATGGACGCCAGATCGGTGAAGCGTATAATTTTATGACGGCCGATGGCGTTCAATATTCCCTTGTCCGTGCAATTATTGCAAAAGATTGTGATTGCGTTTTCCTCTCGGCAGTCCTTTATCCTATCCATAACCAGGAGGAATCTGGCCCAGTAGTGATGTAGTGTTTCAGCGGGCTCTTGCCGTATTAGAGATAGATCGCATATGTCTGGGCGGGTGGGTGGACTAAAATCCGGACCCCTGCCCATCTTGGGGCTTAAAGGCCGAGGAGTTTCCGAATTCGGAAGCTTGGATTGCTGGACACGATCCAGCGAGTCCGGAACGATGCGTGATATTAAGTTCAATGCTCGATCGAAGTCCGTCCCTCCACAGAAATCCGGCATGGAGGGTTCGGGAATCCGGACGTGACTAGTTTTCAATATAGGCGAAGAGTCGCCGCATTGCTCCTCTACCACTGCGACATGGTGGGTGGCCTGGGGAGAGTTAATCTCTCTCAGATCGGTTTTAAGCCCAATCTGATTGTAGTCTGTAGCGACTCCCAGGGCGGCGATGCGATCCAAGATCTCGTTGACAGACGAGAGCTCTATTGGATCCAGCCGCTCGGCGAATTCCAAGCTGATGCGGAGATTGCTTTTGACGACTTGGGAAGTCATTGTCGAAGCAGTGGCCGGACAGGCGGTCATAAGAATACCGCCTAGCCGGATAATTTGGCTGGCGGCCAAGGCCCCTTTGGCGAAAATACCGTCCTTGAAGACGGGTGGAGGCATCCTTCCTATCGGTGACGACATAGAGGAACTCTCAATGAAAGCACCAATCTCGGTGTCAAAACCGGCGGATCTCGGGTAGGGGGTCCCGAACTGTGCGTCTAGGCGGATGGTAACAGGAGACAAGGGACACGATGTTATACCCAGGTTCGGGCCCTCTTGATGGAGGTAAAACCCTACGTCCTACTTGATTAATATTGATGATATGGGTAGTACAAGAGTGGATCTACCACGAGATCAAGGAGGCTAAACCCTAAAGCTAGCCTATGGTATGATTGTTGTCATGTATGTTGGGTCCTACGGACTAAAGCCCTCCGGTTTATATAGACACCGGAGAAGGCTAGGGTTACACAGAGTCGGTTACAATGGTAGGAGATCTACATATCCGTATCGCCAAGCTTGCCTTCCACGCTAAGGAAAGTCCCATCCGGACACTGGACGGAGTCTTCAATCTTGTATCTTCGTAGTCTTGGAGTCCGGCGGACGATGATAGTCCGGCTGTTCGGACACCCCCTAGTCCAGGACTCCCTCACTCTCTTACTGGGAAATGTGTCCTAGTGCTTCCACCGAGACATGGTAGCTTGCTACTGCTCCGGAACACTTAGGCTGGCCGGCATGTGTCCTTCTTCGTTCCTGTGTCTGTCCCTTCGGGGAAATGTCACGCGATGAATACCGGAGTCATGTTAGCCCGCTACAGCCCGGTTCACCGGAGTCCTGTTAGCCCAGTGCTGCAGCCTGGATTCACTCACTGATGACCGACACATTCAATGCTAGGTCATGGATGCCTGTCCCTGTAAGTTTGTGCCACTTTGGCTTTACGAAAGCCATGTCAGCCCGGGCTCCTTATCATATGGATGCTAGCAACACTATCATATATGTGTGCCAAAAGGCGCAAACGATCCCGGACAAAGGTACGGCGACACCCGTGGGGATACCATGCGTGAGGCCGCAAAGTGATATGAGGTGTTACATGCTAGATTGATGTGGCATTGAGTCGGGGTCCTGACAGCTTTGGTATTAGAGCTTGAATGCCTGTAGGATTACCAAGCCAAACTGGTCGAAGTTGAGTCTAGAAATTCTTTAGTTATATAAGGGAATTGATTGTGGGATGGAACGTAAGGCTCTTTTTACTCCTTGTACCTTATGCCCTTATGATCTGAGTCATCTTATCTTTCCTACGGGGTTAAGGAACTAGGCTCTCTCCTTTTTCTATCAGGATCACGTGTTACTAATCTGTAGACTTATAGGATTGTTGGATCCAAGCCTTAGTTCAGTTTCTACTATCTCCCTGTATTCATAGTTGATCTTAGAACCTTGATATTATGATGATCGAGTGGTTATGCCACCATTTGCAGGATATCTTAAATCTTTTTCGAGCATTTATAGCCGTTATGATGTCCGAGTCATCCCAGGTTTCTAAACAGTCTAATGCATTTGCAAATCCCTTCTTCCCGTTCTCGCTGTCCCTTTAGGCCAATTTAACCACACTAATCGGTGGGTTAAGGTACTCTATTGCCTTGACATAATTGTTAGAATCATTAATATGACCCTAGGTGTCTTAGAGTATCACCTAGTAATCTAGCCATGTTTTGTGGTCCCAGTGTGATAATTCTGGCCATCATACTCGAAAGCATCCCGTGATGCAATTTAGCTAGTAGGTATTCTAGTCCTGGGTTTTGAACCCGAGATTCACTCCACCTACTCCATGGTGATAGTGTTTGCTAGTCCCTTCAGGATATTAGTAACCTTGTGATAGCCTCGAGGTTCGTGGTATATCGTTCATCCAAATACCATGAACTACTTATGGCAGTAGTTCCTCGTTGAACCAAAAGATCACAACCAGAGTGCTCTTGATGAGTTCTTCTCTCTATATCGTGACACTGCCAGTTCAACCTTTCTGCATGGGTTATCCGAAAGAAATATGTTGAACTCGTTCGACATGCTAGTCCATGCATCCACAACTCAGAAAATCATATGTTCTCTTGGGTTGTCCCTCTTTAATTGTATTCCGACCCTTGTCTATCAATTGATAGTCAAGAGTATGCGTGCATTTGTTCATCGGTGCCTATTACCCTTGTGGTCCGTCAAGACATTCAATTTCAGAATGACCAGGAGAAACAAACTCCAATACCTCATCCATATCCAGGATTGGGTCAAAGCAGTTGTGTTCCACAGATCAAATACTAATCCAGCTTTTGTTCTGTTCCACCTTGGAGCGTTATCCTCTTTACGTCGGGATTGTCATGAGAATTGCACCATCTCTTGTGAATTCTTCACGTAGTGATACTTCTCGCCATCATTATTCATACCTTGATTACGTGTTGTTGCAGCCGGAGTGCCGACAAGTGAATCGTGATGTGTGCACTCAATACTCCTAGCAACTCCGTTGCTTGGTAGTTAAAGGACAATAATTTCATTCTTAGCATGTTGGTTATTGAATCATCATTCTAAGATTGATCGTGCTACCTAGTCCATTCTACTGGTGCACTCCTCGATCGATGAGTTAGGATTATTTCAAACCTTCGCTCTATTGATCATATCGTCTTGTCCTGAAAAGCAAGATTGTTCTCTAGCTTAGTAACATATCGGTGGTTTGTGATTTCCCGAATATCTTCTCAAAAGTATTACCAGGTTGTCCCCTGACCCTTATGTTGAGTTCGTGATCAAGTTGGTTTATTCCTGTAAACCACCCTTTCTCCAAGAATCCGTGTTGGATACCCTGAACTAGTTGGTTGAGCTAAACAACAACTTGGAGAGTTGGAAGATAAAAGCTTTGCCTAGCTTACTTCATTTCAAAGGGATATCTTTTGTATATGTGTGTTGAAGAAAGATGATATCTTCATCGATTGATCCCCATGACCAATTGCTGGAGACTTATCAAAACTTTGATTCGAGTGTGGGCTATCCTCAAATCAAATCAGAATCAACGATATTCTTAACGTTGTCTTACTCGTGGTTGATCCCTCAAGCATACACCATTATATCCTTTGGTCTGACCAATACTATCACTTGTTCTCATAATTATGGAATTCCATTTTTATGGAAACATGGATGAATTGTTGTTGATTGAGCCCATCGACAACATCCTTGCTTTCTCCATAATTTTGTTGAACATTAAGCTAGTGTTGGAAACTTTTGAAAGCATTTCTTCATGCTAGCTCATGAAGCATATGTTCGGATGAAAGAAGTGGCTTCCTCTAATTCATGTGCATTTGATGCAAGTTGCTGCCGTGGATTCGAGAAAGTCAATGTTGCTTCCTTTGGAATCATCCCAAGTTGGTCATGCATACATGCGAAGTATTCTGTGGTTGGAGACTTGCAACCTTCATTCTATATGTATCCTTAGCACACCAAGCCACTGACTGATTTGTTCCAGGAGAAGGAGTTCCTTTTAAGAGCTAACCCGGGCTTAATCAAGGACTCCGTTGTCCGCAATGATGGTTTTCCACCTGAACTCGGTAGTGTTTCATTGTAAGACTACCAGGTGACCATGCCTGTCTGGGACAGCGTGTTCACATGTGTGTAGCAGAACCGGCTCATCTTTTGGAGCTTGCTATCATAGTTCATTTCCTGAGAATCTCGCAACGCCATCTCGTCGATTTATGTTGCAAACTTTCATTTTTTTTCCTCTAGACTTGATGAGTCTGGAATATCCTGACACCAACCAGATCTGAATCTCAGGCAGATATGATGGTTGGAACATTTCCCAAGAAATATAATATTGGTCTCTGTGTAACCCGGTAAAGTGTATGTCATGGTCAACACACCAGCCGGAAGATCTATTATTGTAGCATCTTGATTGAGAAAATTGGCCACCTCCCCCATAAGGAACCCGTAGGATTTACTCCCTAGTTGTCCCTTATGGATTTTTGTGCTCCCGAAGTCCGACCTTTACTTGATGTTCTAGATATCAAACCATATCTATGATTGGGATACGCTAGTACACCAAGGAGAACATTAGAAGCGGAGTGCTCAATGTCCCTCGGTCGATCATCCTGATTTCGTCCCCTTGGCCTCGGTAAGGTGAAATCTGAGAAGGTGTTGTCTTCCTTTGCATCTGCATCATCCATCGCTATTCATCATGGTAGTATGTTGTGTTGTCAGCACCCTTGACACGGATGTTGGTAAATCTTGATGATTATGGAAATGCACAAGTTCTTGAGAGCACGCACAAACACTAGGTATTATCACCGGCACTAACTGGGATTGCCCCAGATTTCCTTGGTTATGCTATAACCATTCCAATAGTGGAATCATTCTCTACTGTTGGGTTTTTTCCCCAGTTACTAGAATCATTCCCAGCACTTGCATTTTGCTCCCAGCTTGCACCGTCATTGTGCCATTCTACCATGGGTCCCATCCATTTCCGATGATAAGCAAAATCATCCATGCCATTGTCTTCAACAAGGTAATCCACATCATCCATACTCATCTGGGTATGTCACTCATCCGGACTCCTTCTACTGATCAATTGTGATTTGCCTTAGGCGGGAATAAAGAGTTTCAATGATCTCTGAATCAAAGGTAATTCTTTTGCCACTTAAGGGGGATATATTCTACGAGTCACCTCCTCTAGGATGTCTCGTTATAGTATCATGGCAACTCAACTCTTCGCTACGTTGACAACCAATCACCACCCTCTTAAGGAGGGATTGTTGTCTACCTAGTGAACCTTCGCCATCTATTCCACTAAATCCCTCTAGATGTATGCTTCATGTCTCTGCTCGAGAGGTGTTTCAATGTCTCACTCCGTGAGTTGATCCTGAGTTGTTCGATATTCGAGAAGATCAATCCTTCTAGAATTTTCCTTTCCTCTCATTGCCATGTTGGTTGGAGTTCTCAGAGCAAGGCATCGAGACAATGATGGTGATCGAATCAACGTTCTTATGAAGTGTAACCTGGATCGTGAAGATTGTGTTAGTTTGCGTTCCCCTTTCATCTTACCCTACGCTTGAATCTCGGGACGAGATTCTTGTTTAGTGGGGGTGAGTTTTCATTTCCTTAATTCTGGTCTGACCTAGGCTAGTTTCCATGTGAGCATCATGTTTAAATTCAAATGAAACTTGAATTGAGGAATTTTCAAAAGCCTCGGAAAAATCTCTAAAAATAACCAACATTTAAATCTCATCAAATGAGTCCAAGAAAATGTTCCTGTTATTCTATGAAAATATTGGCATGAGGTAAAACTCAAACCAATATTTTTGGAGGCACAGAAATAATTTATTTTGGGCATTTGATTTAAATCAATAACATATTTGGGTTGGAATTATTTCTGCTATATAAGAAACAATGTTCAAATATTTTTGTAAATTTGCATGTGGCCTTGGACCATCTCTCTGAGCTCACACAAAAATTTACAGAAAGCTTTAAAATTATTTAGTTCTCAAACTAAATCAAAAAAAAATAACAGAAAATAAAAATAGGAAAAGAACAGAGGCTCACCTGACCCTACCTGGCGCTTACCTACAGCCCAGAGGCCCAGCACTGTGCAGCCCAGCTCACTGGCCCAGCCCACCAGGCGCCCCCTGTCGTCTTCCTCCCCGAGCCAGTAGGCAGAGCGTGTGGCCGCCGCACGCGCGCACACGCCGCCACCTCCTGCCTCTCTGCTCGCTTCCCCGACACCCCTGGAGATGCCACGCACCTCCCTGGCGCCACGTCCACTTCTCCCTCCGTCCCTATCCTCCTCTGCTCTCTCTCCCTCCCGCGACCGAACGGAGACCGTCGCCTCCGTTCGCCATAGCCACAGCCAACGCCTCCCTAACGCCTCTCTGACGAGCCCCAGGAATCCGCCTCGTCGCCTTCGTCCTCCTCGTCGAGCCACGCATCGCCGGGAGCTCTACTTCGCCATCAATGCCGTCGTCTTCAACCTCTCGGACGCCGAGATTGCCGGCGCCCGTTCGTCGTCTCCGACGCATCCCCGAGCCTGCTGAGGCCCCCTCCGGCTTCGCAGTGAGCTCCTCTTCCTCTCCCCCTATCTCCCATGCATGTTTGGCCGTCGTAGCCGCCATTCCACCGCGCCAGATCTCTGGCCGCCGCTGACCATGTCGCCGTCGTAGTCACCGTTGCCTAGAGCTGCAACCGAGCATGCAGCCGTGCTCAGTGCACCCCCAGGAGGCCATAGCACCCCTCTGCACCCTCTGCGGTGCTCCCTAATGCCGACCCCGAGCTCGCCCGAGCTCTAGCCGCCGCCGCGAGCTCGACTCCGGCGAGTACAACGCACCCCGCCCGCTCCTTTCTGCTCCGTTGGATGCGAAAGAGCACGGGCTCCCTCCTGGTGGTCTCCCTGCACCTAGACGCAGCCCCTAGCGCCGCCCAGCAGCAGCTCCGCCGTGCGGAATGGTCACCACCGGCCAAACTCCGGCGAGCCGACGTGGCTCCGCCATTAGGAGCTAACCCAGCCAGCTAAACACCCTACAGGGACTGACAGTGGACCCTACACCTGGTCAAACCCTAGTCAGCGCTGGGTTTGACCGGGATTAGTTCATGCGTCACTGGCGTGTGGACCCCACACGCCAGGTTTGACCTGGACTAGCACTGTTGACCTGCTGACGTAGTGCTGATGTCATGCTGACATAGTTAATAATTTTCTGGATTTAAAATAATTCAGAAAATTCCAGAAAATGCCAAAAACTTCTAAAATTCATATAAATTCAACCGTAACTCCAAATGAGATAAATTATATATGAAAAATGATCAGAAAAATCCAATCTTCCCATATGTACCATTTTCATGCATGTTAGACCAAGTTATGACTAATGTTTAGGACAAATCATTTAAATCACATTTAAACCCTCACATATGGAGTTTGAATTTGAACCTAGGGTTCAAACCAACTCCATTTAACCTGCTGCTAGATGCATTAGCTCAAACCACAGCATATTGCCATGTCATGATCATGCATCATATTGTGCATTGCATTGATTATGTTTCTTCCTTGTTTTCGGTGCTTGTCCCGTCTCAGTAGACATGTACCGACGATGTGATTGATGACACTGATGAAGAACTATATTATCTTCAGAAGTGGCAGGCAAGGAAAACCCCCTTGTTCATTCCGATACAATCCCATTCTCTCGCCCCTGCTCTCTTTTACTGCATTAGGACAACAACGATTCAATTCTGACTTGCTGTGGTAGTTGAACCCCTTTATCCTCTGCATGACCTATCATTGCCACAGTAAATAGATGAAACCCACTAGCATGAGTAGGAGTTGTTTGAGCCCTGTTGTGCCTACTCATTCATGCTTGTTTGTCATGCCTGCTACTGCTTAGAGTTGAGTCAGGTCTGATTCATCTGGCATGAATCAGAGGTGTGTGAACATGTCCTACAG
This sequence comes from Triticum timopheevii, assembly GCA_963921465.1. Classification (NCBI taxonomy): domain Eukaryota; kingdom Viridiplantae; phylum Streptophyta; class Magnoliopsida; order Poales; family Poaceae; genus Triticum; species Triticum timopheevii. Next base: position 307,490,226 of record OY997262.1, on the reverse strand, counting down.
TGTGTGAGCTAAGTGTGTGAACACGATTTGGTAAAGGAGTACATGGTGGGTTGTCTCATTGCAGCCGTCCTCAGGAACTAAGTTTTGTGTTTGTGATCCATGAACAGTTACTACCATGCATTGGAATGCTTAAGTGCCCCTCTCGACTTATTAATCAACCTGATCTCTGTCCAGGAGTTGCAACTAGTTTCCGGTGTTTGTAGGTAGTGTTAGTAGTCTATCAAGTGGCACCCAGTACAGTTGGGCTTGGGACAGACTAGGCACAGTGGCCCGGTGTACCAAGTGGCACCCGGATGGTGGGCTTGGGAACCCTGCACACATCATTTGGAGCCGTGAGCGACACCCCGGCCGGATCTCCTTGCGGATGGAACCCGAATAGGCGATAAACCTGGACGAGAGACTTGTGTGGTTAGTCAGGTCGTGGCTGACTCCCTTGCCAGGCTTACGCTTGAAGGTTGGCGAGATACATGATGTGTACATGGCGTTAAGTGGCGAGAGCGTGTGTGAAGAAGTACACCCCTGCAGGGTTAACATCATCTATTCAAATAGCCGTGTCCGTGGTAAAGGACTTCAGGGTTGCCTGTACAGTTCATAGACAAGTGAAATTGGATACTCTAAAATGCGCAAGATAAGCGTGAGTGCTATGCACGGCGTTCTCGTAGGGAGACGGGAGTGGATCCATAGAGGTGTATTGATATGGTGAATATGTGGACTCGTGTGCGCCACCTCAAACGAGTTACTTGGAGTCGTAGTTCAGGATAGCCACCGAGTCAAAGCTGGCTTGCTGCAGTCAAACTCCAACATCCCCTTTGTTGATAATGATGCATATGGATCACAAACACAAAACTCAATTCCTGAGGACGGTTTCAATGAGACTACCGACCATGTACTCCTACATGGCCTCTCACCGCTACCTTTACCAAATCGTGTTCACACACTTAGCTCTCAACAGTAGGACATGTTCACACACCTCCAATTCATCCCCGATGAATCAGACTTGACTCAACTCTAAGCAATAGTAGGCATGACAAACAAGCATGAATGAGTAGGCACATCAGGGCTCAAACAACTCCTACTCATGCTAGTGGGTTTCATCTATTTACTGTGGCAATGACAGGTCATGCAGAGGATAAAGGGGTTCAACTACCGCAGCAAGTAACAGTTGTATCGTTGTTGTCCTAATGCAGTAAAATAGAGCAGGAGCGAGAAATTGGGATAGTATCAGAATGAACAAAGGGGTTTTGCTTGCCTGGCACTTCTGAAGATAATATAGTTCTTAATCGGTGTCATCGAATTTATCGTCGGAACCAAGTCTATCGAGAGGGGACAAATACCGACAACACAGAGAAAACACAATCAATGCAATGCAACAATATGATGCATGAATGTGACATGGCAATATGCTGTGGTTTGAGCTAATGCAGCTAGCAACAGGTTAAATGAAGTTGGTTTGAACCCTAGGTTGAAATTCAAACTCCATATGTGTATATTCAAATGCCATTATTTGTTTTGCCTAATTCAGCAACTATAAGTTTTTCTAACATGCATGAAAACAGTACAGATGGATAAATTGGATTTTTCTAATCAATTTTCATATATAATTTATCTCATTCTGAGCTACGGTTGAATTTATATGATTTTTAGAAGTTTGGGGTATTTTCTGAAATTTCCTGAATTAAATTAAATCCAGAAAATCACTTATTGCGTCAGCACTACTCACTGTGACGTCAGAAGTCAACGGAGACGGTCAGGTCAAACCTGACGTGTGGGGGCCACTCGTCAGTGACTAACTAACTAATCTAAATTAATTGGTGTTAAACTACTACTAACTAAAAATGTCAGTGGAGTAATTAGACTTAATTAAAAACTAAGCTAGGATTAGCTGGGGCCCTGGGCCCACTTGTCAGCGACCCAGGGAGGGTCAAACTGTGGTTAACCCCAGGTCAAACTCACCGGACTTGACCCGCGGCTCGTCGCCGGCGAGGCCAGGGATGGCGGAGGCGCTCGGGTTTCCTCCTCCGGCGACCAAATGGCCGGCGGAGGGCATCTACGCAATGGGGAGGCTCGTCCGCGTCGAGTGGTGCACGCAACAGCGGCTTCGGTGGCCTAAGTCGATGGCGGCAGCGACTTGCGCGGCGGCCGGAGTTTGGCCGTTGCTCGAAATGGTGTTACAGGAGACGTCAGGAGCAGCGGGTGGTCATGTTTGACTTGTGGGGATGTACTGGGTTCAGTGGTGAGCTCGGGTTCAAGCTTGCGCGACTGTGGCCATGACTACGCCATGGCCGGCGGCGAGAAGCTCTCGGCCGCGGTGGTAAATGGAGCTAGCGTACGAGCACGAGCTTGAGAGAAGAGGGGAGAGGAAGAGGGGCTCACGGTGATCTCGCGGAGATGCTCGGAGTGCTCGGGGAGGCCCTGTACGCGGAGAAATCGCCGGCGGCGATCCACGGCATCGAGGAAGAAGACAGTGTTGAAGGCCGCTCTACGGGGCGTCCGGGCTTGCGTGACTCATCGAGGAGGAAGAGGGGGTCGTGGCGGTCCTTCAGAACACGGAGAGAGGTCGAGGGGGAGGCTGTGGCTACGTAGGCGATGAGTGGCAGCGATGAGCTCCGTTCGGTGGTGCTCGGGAGAGAGGGGCAGATGAGGGAGAGACACAGGAGAGGGGGGGGGGGTGACCAGGGGCTGCGTGCTGTGTTCAGGGCGTCGGGGGAATGAAGCAGGCAGGGTGGAGGTGGCCTGCGCATGGCCAGCAGGCGGCGAGCACGCGCCCCTGTCTTTCTGTCCAAGGAGCAAGACGACAGGGGGCAGTGGTGGTGGGCTGGGCTGCCAGCTACAGTACTGGGCCTGTTGGTGGGCGCCACGTAAGCTTCTGCCAGGTAAGTCCTTCCCTCTCTCTCTCTTTTATTTGTTTTAGTTTTCTATTTCTTATGTAAGTTTGTGGCTTTATTAAAAATAGTTAGACACCTTCAGAAATCCTGAAAATAATCATAGTCTCTGTTTAGATTAATTCCAACAGCCCACACTCATTTCTAGAATTATTTGAGCATTTAAAATATTTACTAGCATTTAAATGCCCAAATGCAAAGTACATATGATTTAATTCAGTGACCAAATATGTCATGGAAAAATGTGCAACACCTCTGGTTATGGTTTCTAGCATTTTCCAGAAATGATGAACATTTTTGAAAGCCATTTGAATTCACTGAAAATATTTTTAGGTTGAACCTATTTGAATTCCATTTGGTACTAGGGTTTGGACATCCCCATTTCAAGTTTCTTCAAAGTTTAAACATGATGCACACATGAGGTTAGCCTAGTGCAATGCCAGAAGCTAGGGATGTGACAACTCACCCCTACTAAACAAGAATCTCGTCCCGAGATTCAAGCGTAGGCTCGGATGAAGGGGGAAACACAAACTAACACAATCTTCACGGTCCAGGTGGCACTTCATAAGATCGTTGACTCGATCACCATCATTGTCTCAATTTCTTGCCCCGAGAACTCCAACTAACATGACAAAGAGAGGAAAAGGAAAACTCTAGAGGGATCGATCTTATCGAAGGTCGAATAACTCAGGATCAACTCACGGAGTGAGACATTGAAACATCTCTTGAGCTGAGACACGAAGCACACATCTAGAGGGAGGGAGTGAAACAGATGACGGAGGTTCAAATTGGTAGGCAACCATTCCACGCTTAAGAGGGTGGTGAATGGTTTCAAGATAGCGATGAAATGATTGCCATGATTCCATAACGGGGCACCTTAGAGAAGGTGACTCGTAGAATTATTCCCTTAAGTGGCAAAAAGAATTACTTTTGATACCTAGATCATTGAAACTCCTTATGCCAGCCTAAGGCAAATCACAATTGATCGTTTGAACGAATTCGAAAGAATGGCATACTTAGTTTGGAAAGGAAGCTAGAGTTATAAGATAACTCGACAAACGGAAGGCACGTTTCAATTGATACCGAGGATATAACCTAGTGACTGAGTGTGCCCTCAAGAACTTGAGCATTTCCATACTCATCAAGGTCTTACCAACATCCGTGCCAAGGATTCTGGCAACACATCTTACTACCACGAAGAACACCGATGGAGGATGCAGAAGCAAAGGAAGATAACACTTTCTCAGATTTCACCTTGGCGGGGCCAAGGAAACAAAATCTGGATGATCGACCGAGAGACATTTAGCACTCCGCTTCTAATGTTCTCCTTGATGTGCTAGCGTAACCCATTCATAGAAATGGTTCGATATCTAGAACATCAAGTAAAAGATCGGACATTGGGGACACGAAAATCCATAAGGGACATCTAGGGAGTAAATCCTATGAAATCCTTATGGGGAGGTGGCCAACTTCCTCAATCAAGATACTACAATATTAGGTCCTCCGGCTGGGTGTGTTGGCCACGACATCCACTTTACCGGGTTACAGACAGACCAATATTATAATTCTTGGGACACGTTCCAACCATCATACCTGCCTGAGATTCAGATCTGGTTGGTGTCAGGATATTCCAGACTCATCAAGTCTAGAGAGAAAAATGAAAGTTTGCAACACAAATCGACGAGATGGCGTTGCGAGATTCTCGGGAAATGAACTACGATAGCAAGCTCCAAAACATGAGCTGGTTCTGCCACACACATGTGAACACGTTGTCCCAGACAAACATGACCACATGGTAGTCTTACAATAAAACACTACCGAGTTCAGGTGGGGAACCATCATTGAGGAGAGCGAAGTCCTGCGCATGTACCTTTGGGTGCTTAAGGATTAGCACTTAAGAACTTCTTTTCCTTGAAGAAATCAATCAGTGGCTTGGTGTGCTAGGGATTACACGTGGAGTGGAGGTAGCGAGCCTATCAAACCATGGAATACTTCGCACATGCATGACTGACTTGGGATGACTCCGGAGAAAGCAAAAACAATCTTTCTCAATTCACGGCGGCTACTTGCACCTAATGCACGTGAACTTGGAGAAAGTCACTTCTTACACCAAACATGTATTTCATGAACGGGACATGAAGATAATGCTTACAAAAGTTTCCAATACCAGCTTAATATCCAACAATATCATGGGGGAGATAAGGATGTTGTCGATGGGCTCAACAACAATTCATACAGGTTTCCATATAAGAGGAATTCCATAGTTAAGTGAACACGGTGATAGCATTGGCCAGACCAAAGGATATAATGGTGTATGCTCGAGGAAAAACCACGAGTAAGACAACATTACGAATATCGTTGGTTCTGATTTGATTTGACGATAGCCCATACTCAAATCGAAGTTATTATAAGATAATAGGTCCAACAACTGATCACAGGGACCAATCGATGAAGATATCATCTTTCTTCAACTAACACACCAACACCAGGATATCCCTTTGAAACGAACTAGGTTAGGTAAGCTTTTATCTTCCAACTCTCCAAGTTGTCGTTTAGCTTAACCAACTAGCTCAGGGGTATCCAACACGGATTCTTGGAGAAGGAGTGGTTTACAAGAAACCAACTTGATCACGAGCTCAGCATAGCGGTCAGGTGACAACCTGGTAATACTTCCGAGAAGATATACGGAAAATCACGAACCACCGATATGTCACTAAGCTCGAGAACAATCTTGCTTTTCAGGGCAAGATGATATGGTGAAATAAGCAAGGGATTGGATAATCCTAACTCATTGATCAGGAGTGCACCAGAAATAAGGACTAGGTAGCATGATAAATCTTAGAATGATGATTCAAAAACCAACACGCTAAGAATGAAATTATTGTCCATTAACTACCAAGCAACAAGGTTGCTAGGAGTATTGAATTCACACATCACGATTCACTTGTCGGCATTCCGGTTGCGACAACACAGAACCGAGGGATGAATAATGATGGCGAGAAGTATCACTATGTCAAGAATTCACAAGAGCCGGTGATATTCTCATGAAAATCCTGACATAAAGACGGTAATACTTCAGGGTAGAACAGAATCAAAAGCTGGGTTGGCATTTTGATCTGCGGAGCACAACTATTTTGACCTAATCCTGGATATGAATGAGGTACTGGAGTTTGTTTCTCCTAGTCATCCTGAATAGAATGGCTTGATGGACCACAAGAATAATAAGCATCGATAACACGAATGCACAATTACTCCTGACTATCAATTGATGGACGAAGATCGGAATACGACTGAAGAGGGACAACTCAAAGGAACATATATATTTCTGAGTTGTGGATGCATAGATTAGTATGTCGAGCAAAGCTCAACATTTCTTCCGGATAACCCATGCAGAAGGTAGAACTGGCAGATTCATAATATAGAATGGAGAACTCATCAAGAGCACTCTGGTTGTGATCTTTTGGTTCAAAAGAACTCCTGCCAAGAATGGTTCATGGAATTTGGAAGAACGATATACCACGGACCTCGAGGACTATCACAAAGGTTACTAATATCCTAAAGGAACTAGCAACACTATCAACACGAGGTAAGTAGGGTGAATCTCGGGTTCAAAAACCCAGGAATAGAAAGCCTACTAACTAAATGGCATCACATGATGCTTTCGATAATGATGGCCAGAATCATCACACTGAGAACACAAAGCATGGCTAAATTACTAGATGATCCTCTAAGACACCTAGGGGCAATAGAGTACCTCAACTCAGCAATTAGTGTGATTAACCTGGCCTAAATGGACATCAGGAATGGGAGGAAGGGATTTGCAAATGCATCGGACTGTTTAGAAACCTGGGATGACTCGGACAGCATAACGGCTGTAAATGCTCAAAAGAATTTAGACATGCTACAAAAATCGTGGCATAACCACACGATCATCACAATATCAAGGTTTCGAGATCAACAATTAACATACGGAAGTAGTAGGAACTTAACTGAGGCTTGAAACCAACAATCCTATAAGTCTACGGATTAGTAACACGTGACCCTGATAGAAGAAGGAGAGAGCCCAGTTCCTTAACCCCGTAGGAAAAGATAAGATGACTCAGATCAGAAGGGCATAAGGAAAAGGAGTAAAAAGAGACTTACATTCCATCCCACAATCAATTCCCTTATATAACTAAAGAATTTCTAGACTCAACTTCGACCAGTTTGGCTTGGTAATCCTACAGGCAGTCAAGCTCTGATACCAAAGCTGTCAGGACCCCGACTCAATGCCACATCGATCTAACATGTAACACCTCATATCACTTTGCGGGCTCACACACGGTATCCCCACGGGTGTCACCTTACCTTTGCCCGGGACCGTTTGCGCCTTTTGGCACACGTATATGATAGTGTCACTAGCATCCATATGATAAGGAGCCCGGGCTGACATGGCTAGTCGTAAATCCAAAGTGGCACAAACTTATAGGGACAGGCATCCATGACCCAGCATCGTACATGTCGGTCATCAGCGAGTGAATCTAGGCTGTAGCACTAGGCTAGCAGGACTCCGGTGAACCGGGCTGTAGCTGGCTAACAAGACTCCGGTATTCATCGCGTGGCATTTCCCTGAAGGGACAGACACACGAACGAAGAAGGACACATGCCGGCCAGCCTAAGTGTTCCGGAGCAGTAGCAAGCTACCATGGCTCAGTGGAACCACTAGGAGACATTTCCCGGTAAGAGAGGCTACTAAGGATAAACAACTAGATAGTCAGATCCCACACATACCAAGCATTTCAATAACATACATGCAATATGCTCGATATGTGCAAATACAACATGGCATCACAACATGACTCTACAACTCAAGTATTTATTCAATAGGCTCCGAGGAGCGAGATATTACAAACATGGGTCTCCCGACCCTACATTCAGAGCATACAAGTCAAAGCACACGCGGAAGCTTAACATGTCTGAGTACAGACAACTACAAATGAAAAAGGCTGAGAAACCTGACTAACTACCAGATCCTGCCGAGGGCACAAGATCGTAGCTGAGGTAACCAGCTAAACATCAAAGTCCATGTGGAACTACTAGCGAGACTGAAGTCTCTCTGCAAAAACATAAAATAGGCAAACGTGAGTACAAATGTACCCACGAAGACTTACATCAGAACTAACTACATATGCATCATTATCAACAAAGGGATGGTGGGGTTTAACTGCAGCAAGCCAGCTTTGACTCCATGGCTATCCTGAACTACGACTGCAATGTAACTCTTTTGAGGTGGCGCACATGAGTCCACATATTCACCAACTAATACACCACTATGGATCCGCTCCCGTCTCCCTATGAGAACGCCATCCATAGCACTCACGCTTATCTTGCGCATTTTAGAGTATCCGCTTTCACTTGTCTATGAACTGTACAGGCAACCCAGAAGTCCTTTACCGCGGACGCGACTATTCGAATAGATCATATTAACCCTGCAGGAGTGTACTTCTTCACACACGCTCTCGCCACTTACCGCCATGTACACGTCATGTATCTCGGCAACCTTCAAGCGGAAGCCTGGCGAGGGTGTCGGCCACGACCTGACTAACCACACAAATCTCTAGTCCAGGTTTATCGCCTATTCGGGTTCCATCCGCAAGGAGATCCGGCCGGGGTGTCTCTCATGCCACCAAACGATGTGTGCAGGGTTCCCAAGTCCACCATCCGGGTGCCACTTGGTACACCGGGCCGCTGTGCCTAGTCTGTCCCAAGCCCACTTGTACCGGGTGCCACTTGGTAGACTACTAACACTACCTACAAACACCAGAAACTAGTTGCAACTCCTGGACAGAGATTGAGTCGGTTGAAAATTCGAGAGGATCAATTAAGGATCCCAATGTGTGGTAGTAGCTGTTCATGGATCACAAACACAGAACTCAGTTCCTGAGGACGGTTTTAATGAGACAACCCACTATGTACTCCTACATGTCCTCTCACCGCTACCTTTACCAAATCGTGTTCACACACTTAGATCTCAACAGTAGGACATGTTCACACACCTCCAATTCATCCCCGATGAATCAGACCTGACTCAACTCTAAGCAATAGCAGGCATGACAAACAAGCATGAATGAGTAGGCACATCAGGGCTCAAACAACTCCTACTCATGCTAGTGGGTTTCATCTATTTACTGTGGCAATGACAGGTCATGCAGAGGATAAAGGGGTTCAACTACCGCAGCAAGTAACAGTTGTATCGTTGTTGTCCTAATGCAGTAAAATAGAGTAGGAGCGAGAAAGTGGGATAGTATCGGAATGAACAAGGGGGTTTTGCTTGCCTGGCACTTCTGAAGATAATATAGTTCTTCATCGGTGTCATCGAATTCATCGTCAGAACCAAGTCTATCGAGAGGGGACAAATATCGGCAACACAGAGAAAACACAATCAATGCAATGCAATAATATGATGCATGAATGTGACATAGCAATATGCTGTGGTTTGAGCAAATGCAGCTAGCAAAAGGTTAAATGAAGTTGGTTTGAACCCTAGGTTGAAATTCAAACTCCATATGTGGATATTCAAATGACATTATTTGTTTTTCCCAATTCAGCAACTATAAGTTGTTCTAACATGCATGAAAACAATACATATGGATAGATTGGATTTTTCTCATCATTTTTAATATATAATTTATCTCATTCTGAGCTACGGTTGAATTTATATGATTTTTAGAAGTTTGGGGTATTTTCTGAAATTTCCTGAATTAAATTAAATCCAGAAAATCACTTATTGCATCAGCACTGCTCACTGTGACGTCAGCAGTCAACGGAGACGGTCAGGTCAAACCTGACATGTGGGGGCCACACGTCAGTGACTAACTAACTAATCTAAATTAATTAGTGTTAAACTACTACTAACTAAAAATGTCAGTGGAGTAATTAGACTTAATTAAAAACTAAGCTAGGATTAGCTGGGGCCCTGGGCCCACTTGTCAGCGACCCAGGGAGGGTCAAACTGTGGTCAACCCCTGGTCAAACTCACCGGAGTTGACCCGCGGCTCGTCACCGGCGAGGCCAGGGACGGCGGAGGCGCTCGGGTTTCCTCCTCCGGCGACCAAATGGCCGGCGGAGGGCATCTACGCGACGGGGAGGCTCGTCCACGTCGAGTGGTGCACGTAACAGCGGCTTCGGTGGCCTAAGCCGACAGCGGCAGCGACTTGCGTGGCGGCCAGAGTTTGGTCGTTGCTCGAAATGGCGTTACAGGAGACGTCAGGAGCAGCGGTTGGTCGTGTTTGACTTGTGGGGATGTACTAGGTTCAGTGGTGAGCTCGGGTTCAAGCTTGCGTGGCTGTGGCCATGGCTACGCCATGGCCGGCGGCAAGAAGCTCTCGGCCGCGGTGGGAAATGGAGCTAGCGTACGAGTGCGAGCTTGAGAGAAGAGGGGAGAGGAAGAGGGGCTCACGGTGATCTCGCGGAGATGCTCAAAGTGCTCGGGGAGGCCCTGTACGCGGAGAAATCGCCGGCAGCGATCCACTACATCGAGGAAGAAGACGGTGTTGAAGGCTGCTCTACGGGGCGTCCCGGCTTGCGTGAGTCATCGAGGAGGAAGAGGGGGTCGTGGCGGTCCTTCAGAACACAGAGAGAGGTCGAGGGGGAGGTTGTGGCTACGTAGGCGATGAGCGGCGGCGGCGACGAGCTCCGCTCGGTGGTGCTCGGGAGAGAGGGGCAGACGAGGGAGAGACACGAGAGAGGGGGGGGAGGGACCAGGGGTTGCGTGGCCTGTTCAGGGCATCGGGGGAATGAAGCAGGCAGGGTGGAGGTGGCCTGCGCGTGGCCAGCAGGCGGCGAGCACGCGCCCCTGTCCTTCTGTCCAAGGAGCAAGACGACAGGGGGCAGTGCTGGTGGGCTGGGCTGCCAGCTACAGTACTGGGCCTGTTCATGGGCACCAGGTAAGTTTCTGCCAGGTAAGTCCTTCCCTCTCTCTCTCTTTTATTTGTTTTAGTTTTCTATTTCTTCTGTAAGTTTGTGGCTTTATTAAAAATAGTTAGACACCTTCAAAAATCCTGAAAATAATCATAGTCTCTGTTTAGATTAATTCCAACAGCCCACACTTATTTCCAGAATTATTTGAGCATTTAAAATATTTACTAGCATTTAAATACCCAAATGCAAAGTACATATGATTTAATTCAGTGACCAAATATGTCATGGAAAAATGTGCAACACCTCTGGTTATGGTTTCTAGCATTTTCCAGAAATGATGAACATTTTTGAAAGGCATTTGAATTCACTGAAAATATTTTTAGGTTGATCCTATTTGAATTCCATTTGGTACTAGGGTTTGCACATCCCCATTTAAAGTTTCTTGAAAGTTTAAACAAGATGCACACATGAGGTTAGTCTAGTGCAATGCCAGAAGCTAGGGATGTGACAGTCTCTCTGCAAAAAAACATAAAATAGGCAAACGTGAGTACAAATGTACCCAGCAAGACTTACATCAGAACTAACTACATATGCATCATTATCAACAAAGGGGATGGTGGGGTTTAACTACAGCAAGCCAGCTTTGACTCGGTGGCTATCCTGAAATACTACTGCAAGTAACTCTTTTGAGGTGGCGCACACGAGTCCACATATTCACCATATCAATACACCACTATGGATCCGCTCCTGTCTCCCTACGAGAACGCCATCCATAGCACTCACGCTTATCTTGCATATTTTAGAGTATCCAATTCCACTTGTCTATGAACTGTTATAGGCAACCCAGAAGTCCTTTACCGCGGACACGGCTATTCGAATAGATGATGTTAACCCTGCAGGGGTGTACTTCTTCACACACGCTCTCGCCACTTACCGCCATGTACACGTCATGTATCTCGGCAACCTTCAAGCGGAAGCCTGGCGAGAGTGTCGGCCATGGCCTACCTAAACACTCAAGTCTCTAGTCCAGGTTTATCGCCTATTCAGGTTCCATCCGCTGGGAGTCCGGCCGAGGTTTCCACATACGGCCCCGAACGATGTGAGTAGGGTTCCCGAGACACCAAACGGGCGCCGGTACACCGTGCCAGGGTGTATCTACCGCATCATAGCCCGCCCCTAGGGTCGGCGCTACGCACGGCCTCCAACACATATCCTACAAACACCAAAAACTAGTTGCAACTCTTGGACAGAGAACAAGGGTGGTTAAGAAGCCGAGAGAGTCAATTAAGGATCCCAATGTGTGGTAGTAACTGTTCATGGATCACAAACACAGATCTCAGTTCTTGAGGACGGTTTCAATGAGACAACCCACCATGTATTCCTACATGGCCTCTCACCGCTACCTTTACCAAATCGTGTTCACACACTTAGCTCTCAACAGTAGGACATGTTCACACACCTTCGATTCATCCCCGATCAATCAGACCTGACTCAACTCTAAGCAATACCAGGCATGACAAACAAGCATGAATGAGTAGGCACATCAGGGCTCAAACAACTCCTACTCATGCTAGTGGGTTTCATCTATTTACTGTGGCAATGACAGGTCATGCAGAGGATAAGGGGTTCAACTACCGCAGCAAGTATCAGATGAATCGTTGTTGTCCTAATGCAGTAAAAGAGAGTAGGAGCGAGAGAGTGGGATTGTATCAGAATGAACAAGGGGGTTTTGCTTGCCTGGCACTTCTGAAGATAGCATTGAGTCTTCATCAGTGTCAACGATCACAACGTCGGTACAACGTCTACCGAGGGGGAACAACACCGACAAACAAAGAAGAAACATGATCAATGCAATGCACAACATGATGCATGCTATGAAAGGGCAATAAGAATGTGTTTTGGCTAATGCAAGCTAGAACAGATTGAGATGAGTCCATTTGAACCAAAGATTCAAATGCAAACCCATTTTAAGAGGTCATAATATTGCATTAACTTGTTTCACCTAAACAGCAAGGTTAATGTGTTCTAACATGCATGAAACCAGTGCAGATGGATAGATTGGATTTTTCTGATCATTTTTCATATATAATTTATTTGATTTGGAGCTACAGATGATTTTCTATGATTTTTAGAAGTTTTGGTTTTTTTTCTGGAATTTCCTGTATAAGAAAAATTCCAATAATTAGTTATTGCGTCAGCACTGCGTCAGGGTGACGTCAGCGGTCAATGGGGCTGGTCCAGGTCAAACTGACCTGTGGGCCCTGCGTGTCAGTAGTTAGTCTAACTAACTAATATTAGTTAGCGCTAACCCTAGGTTAATTAGCAGAGCGGGCCCCACTTGTCATAGGCTCAAGGGAAGTCAACATGGGCCCACCCAGTCAAGGTCAACGGGTCAAACCCGCCGGCGTTTAGCCGCCGGCGAGGCCAGACACGGTGGTGGGAGTGCAATTTCGTGTTCCGGCGACCAAATGGGCGGCGGGAGTGTCTACGTGTAGCTGTCAGGACCCCGACTCAATGGCACAACGGTCTAGCATGTAACACCTCATATCACTTTGTGGCCTCACGCACGGTATTCCCACGGGTGTCGCCTTACCAGGCCCGGGACCGTTTGCGCCTTTTGGCACACGTATATGATAGTGTCGCTAGCATCCATGTGATAAGGAGCCCGGGCTGACATGGCTAGTCGTAAACCCAAAGTGGCACAAACTTACAGGGACAGGCATCCATGACCTACCTCATGCCAATATTTTCACAGATTAACAGGAACATTTTCTTGGACTCATTTGATGAGATTTAAATGTTGGTTATTTTTAGAGGTTTTTCCGAGGCTTTTGAAAATTCCTCAATTCAAGTTTCATTTGAATTTAAACATGATGCTCACATGGAAACTAGCCTAGGTTAGACAAGAATTAGGGACGTGACATTGGCGTGGAGGGCAAGCTTGGCGATACGGATATGTAGATCTCCTACCATTGTAACCGACTCTGTGTAACCCTAACCCTCTTCGGTTCTTATATAAACCGGAGGGTTTTAGTCTGTAGGACGAACAACAATCATACCATAGGCTAGCTTCTAGGGTTTAACCTCTCTGATCTCGTGGTAGATCTACTCTTATACTACCCATATCATCAATATCAATCAAGGAGGAGTAGGGTTTTACCTCCATCGAGAGGGCCCGAACCTGGGTAAAAACATCGCGTCCCTTGTCTCCTGTTACCATCCGCCTAGACGCACAGTTCGGGACCCCCTACCCGAGATCCGCCGGTTTTGACACCGACATTGGTGCTGTCATTAAGAGTTCCTCTGTGTCATCGCTATCAGGAAGGATGCCTCATCCTGTCTTTGAAGACGGCACTGTTGCTAAAGGAGCTTTGGCTATCGGCCAAACTCTCCGGCTAGGCGGTTTCCTTATGACCGCCTGTCCGGACGCCACGCCGACGATGACTTGTCGGGTCATCAAAAGCAATCTTCACGTTAGCTCGGAACTCGCCGAGCAGTTGGATCCGATGGAGCTCTCTTCCTTAATCGAGTTCTTGGATCGCATTGCCGCCCTGGGAGTCGCTACAGACTATGATCAGATTGGTCCTAAACCCGATATGGTGACCCTTCTTCTATCTTAAGGACTAGCTATGTCCGGATTCCCTATCCCTCCATGCCGGATTCCCGCGGAGGGGAGGATGTTACTCAAGCCCTGAACCTAAAGTCAGGCAGCGGGCTAGACTCATTGGACAACATCCAAGAACCCAAGGTACCGAGTTCGCAAACTACTTGGCCCCTGAGTTTTAAAGTGGATGGGGTTCCGAATTTAATTCCACCCGCCCACCCAGACATAAGCGATCTATCCCAAATCTGGCAAGAGCCCGCAGAAACAGTACACCATTACTGGGCCAGATTCCTCCTGGTGATGAACAGAATAAAGGACTGTCGCGAGGAGGACGCAATTTCATTCTTCAACAATAATTGCACGGACAAGGGAATCCTCAACACCGTAAGTCGTTGTGAAATTACACGCTTCGCTGACTTAGCGTCCATAGTACGAAAGTAGTATGCGATGGAAAGCGCCTGGAAAACCGAAATCAATTTGTGGGACAATCCGGCCCTGAATACAACCCCAGTCCGAAATAAAAGGGTGCATTATCGCCAGGCACCTGGGTTAAACACCAAAAAGAAAAACCCTCTATAGGGCATGGAACCTCACTGGAAGGATGGCTCAATGGACCATGCAAAATTCATAGTACAAAGGGTGCCACTCCAACTCACAGCCTTAGAGCATGTTGGATACTACGGCAGGTGGCCAAAAGTGGCGAAGAGCTTCTAACTCCGGAATACCAGTCCAAGGATACCAGTACGGTATTAACAGTCTTCGAGACTTTCGCATCAAATAATATGCGGAAATGAACACTCCGCAGCCTTGCTGATGTCTACCAAGTAGCAAAAATCAACCCATGGAGTGACATGGCTATTACCTTTAATGTCAGTGATGAACCTAAATTCCGAACAGCCCGAGCACCAGCCGCATTAGTCCTCCGTCCAATAGTGGACGGTTTTCGCCTTACCAAGGTGCTCATGGATGGTGGCAGCGGACTGAACCTCATTTATGAGGAAACCCTCCGAAAAATGGAAATAGACTGGAGCCACATTGAGCGAAGCAGCACAACCTTTAGAGGAATAATCCCTAGTCGGGAAGCATGCTGTACAGGAAAAATCACACTGGATGTGGTGTTCGGCACGCCGGATAATTACAAGTCCGAGGAGGTCATGTTCCAAGTGGCCCCGTTCAGCAGCGGATATCATGCTCTATTAGGGAGAGAGGCATTCACAATTTTTCAAGCTATACCCCATTACGGGTACATGAAGCTCAAAATGCCCGGGCCCAACGGAATCATCACTCTTGCTAGTGACCCGGACATAGCACTCCGCGCCGAAAACAAGACAGCCGCACTAGCCCTGGAGGCACTATCCGAAGCCCTAGCAGCCGAGGAACTTACTACGCTACGCTCCATGGTGAATAGGGACGATGTGATACTCGATAAGAGATCCAAGTCCACCTCCTTTAAACCAGCGGACAAAATAGTCAAATTCCATGTCCATCCAACGGACCCTACAAAAACAGCCTCCATTGGGGCACAATTAAACCCTGATGTAGACGCCGCACTACGAGAATTCATACGCGAAAATTGGGACATCTTTGCCTGGCACCCTTCAGACATGCCAGGAATCCCACGCCGACTGGCCGAGCATAGCCTAAACATCATAAAAGGATTCAAGCCACTCAAACAGGCTCTTCGGCGTTTCTCTGAACCCAAGAGACAGGCCATGGGAGAGGAACTAGCCAAATTATTGGATGCCGGATTCATCAGAGATATAAAACATCCGGACTGGCTAGCAAACCTGGTGATGGTACCAAAGAAGGACAAATCTTGGCACATATCCGTCGATTTTAAAGACCTTAACAAGGCTTGCCCAAAGGATCCCTTCCCCCTCCCCCTCATCGATCAAATTATCGATGCTACCGCAGGACACGATTCATTGTGTTTCCTCGGCGCATACTCCGGCTACCACCAAATTAAGATGGCAGAGCCCGACCAGGCCGCAACGGCATTCATCACCCCATACGGCCCATTCTGCTTCAACGCAATGCCCTTTGGGCTCAAAAATGCAGGCGCAACATATCAGCGCATGATTCAGACATATCTGGCAAACCAGATCGGCAAAATAGTGGAGGCATACGTAGATGATGTGGTCGTCAAGAACAAGCACATCGAAACTCCAGTAGACGATTTGAGGCTCACGTTCGATAATCTCCGAACATATGACATTAAGCTTAACCCGGAAAAATGTGTTTTCGGTGTACTGGCCGGAAAGCTCTTGGGCTTCATTGTATCCGGTAGAGGAATTGAAGCAAACCCAACCAAGATCTGAGCTCTGTCACAATTGGATATCCCAAAGGACCTCAGACAAATACAAAAATTGACGGGATGCATGCCAGCTTTAAGCCGCTTTATCTGCTGATTAGGAGAAAAGGCATTACCCCTTTATCGCCTTCTCCACGCACCGAACACTTCGAGTGGACGGATGCCGCCACGGCCAGACTCAAAGAAATAAAAGCCATATTGGCAACAAATCCGGTCCTGGCCACGCCCAACGCGGGCGAACCAATGCTATTGTATATCGCGGCAACTCATCAAGTTGTAAGCGCGATACTCATTGTCGAACGAGAAACGGACGGACACAAGTTCCCCCTTCAAAAACCAGTTTACTACGTGTCCACTGTCCTGACTCCATGCAAGTCACGGTACCCGCATTATCAGAAGATAGCGTACGCGGTGTTCATGGCATCCCGGAAGCTGCGACACTACTTTCAAGAGTGTTTGATAACAGTAGCCTCCGAAGTACCTCTTAATGACATTATAAACAACCGGGACGCGGCGGGCCGGATTGCCAAATGGGCCATTGAGCTCCTCCCGTTCGACATAACCTATAAGCCACGGCGAGCTATTAAGTCGCAAGTTTTGGCCGACTTCATCGCCGTATGGACTGAAGCCGAACTCCCTAAAGAGTACGGCACATATTCCAACTGGATCATCTACTTCGACGGCTCAAAAATGTTAGCTGGTCTAGGGGCTGGCGTCGTCCTGACGTCCCCAACCGGAGATACGGTTCAATACGTACTCCAGATAATGTATACAGACTCCAACAATGCAGCCGAATACGAGGCCCTTCTACATGGCCTCCGGATGGCAATCTCCTTGAGCATTCAACGCCTAGAGGTGCGCGGGGATTCGAACCTCGCGATATCCCAAATAAATGGAGACTTCGATGCCAAGGATCCGAAAATGGCAGCTTATCGCAACGCCGTCCTAAAAATGTCAGCTCGGTTTGAGGGGCTCGAATTTCACCATATAGCCTGGGATAACAACCAGGCAGTAGACATATTGGCATGCATTGGCGCAAAGCACGATGCTGTCCCTCCCAACATCTTCCTAGAGAGGCTGTTCAAGCCATCCGTACTATGGGAGGGGGAATCCGGATATAATAACCCGGACCCAACCACACTGCCCGACACCGAACATTCTGACACAAATGGCGGTTCGGCCAACGAAGTAACATCCTCAGCCCACGTAATAATGGCAGTCATTGCCCCGTGGATGGAACCATACCTAGCCTACCTAACCAGGCAGGAAATTCCCGAGGACCAAAATGAGGCCCGCTGCATAGTGCAGCGATCTAAAACCTATAAGGTCCATGAGGGAGAGCTTTACAAGAAAAGCACAGTCGGAGTCCTTCAAAGGTGTATCTCCGAAGAGGAAGGGTGGAACCTTCTGGCTTAAATTCATGCCGGACTCGGCGGGCACCATGCCGCAGCCCGGGCCCTTGTAGGCAAGGCCTTCCATATAGGATTTTATTGGCCGACGGCCTGGGCAGATGCTCAGGACTTAGTCCAACGATGCGTCGGTTGCGAGCTCTTTGCCAATCAAAGCCACATGCCACCCACTGCCCTCAAAACTATACCCATAACCTGGCCCTTCGCGGTCTGGGGGCTTGACATGGTTGGACCCCTTAAAGGAGGAACACACAAGCAAAGATACCTACTGGTCTTGGTGGATAAATTCACCAAATGGATAGAGGCCAAGCCTGTTAAGATGGCGGAATCCGGACCGGTGATAGACTTCATATCAGGGGTAGTACACCGTTACGGCGTCCCCCATAGCATCATCACTGACAACGGCACGAACTTTACGACCGATGAGGTTAAACTCTGGTGCAAAAACATGGGCATCAAGCTCGACTATGCTTCAGTCTATCACCCTCAAACTAACGGTCAAGTCGAGCGAGCAAATGGTCTAATCATGAGCGGCATCAAACCCCGACTAGTGTGGTCCCTTAAGGAATCTAACACACACTGGGTAGAGGAGCTCGACTCCGTACTCTGGGGGCTGCAGACCACTCCGAATCGCACCACCGGATTTACACCCTTTTTATGGTATATGGCGCAGAGGCAGTTCTGCCCTGTGACATAATTCATGACTCACCTTGCATGCGCATGTACGAAGAAAGAGAAGCCGAGCTCGATCGGCAGGACAGTTTGGACGCATTGGAGGAGGAGCATGACGTAGCAAAAGCCCGTTCCGCATTCTATCAATAGCAAGCTCGAAGATATCAAAGCAAAGAAGTACGGGCCAAAACTTAAAGCGTTGGCGAGTTAGTTCTACGCTTGCTGGACAAGAAAAAAGACAAACTCAAGCCCAAATGGGAAGGTCCCTTTATGATCGACCAAGTACTGAGAGGTGGAGCATACCGTCTACGAGATGGATCGGATAACCGACTCGAGCCGAACCCGTGGAATGCAGCCCGTCTCCGAAGATTCTACGCCTAGCGCCGGATTCTGAGTTCGTCTCCTTCCTCCATCTATATTTTACATATTAGCTGTCTTCTGTTTCTCTCCTTCTCCCCCCTTTCCTATTACAGCCTTTGAAAGCTTGTTCGCGCATTGTTCGCACACACTTGACGCACTATCTGCGCTCATTATACCTCGAGGCTTCTTTAACAGAAGCTTATTTATACGGGCTTCACACCCAACACATGTGTCACACTTCCGCATGTACCTTTTATTCACCATTATATGCATCAATATGACTTAAGTTTTGGCCAAGCTAGGTTGCCTGGCTCCTGTGCTTACCCCTACGTTCCCGATTGTTCGGCTAGGCGGTAAAGAGAGCACCTCTGCGATTGTTACTGCCGGGTCAGCCAGATGTGTACCTCAGACTGAGTGAAGCCGAAAGCTAGTGTTCTTAAGGGAATATTTGGTCAGCGAACTAAAAGACGATTTCTTACCTATTTATTTATCTACCCCCAGATGTTTTTTTGCTTTTTTCGCAGTCCGGACATGCACTTTAGGGCATGCCTCCTAGGGAAAGGAACCCCTAACGGAACTATTCTCCCTGGAAGTTGTTTCTCACTAACCATGTAGTATAACATAACTAGTTGGGCACTTGTCTGATAAAGCACTAATGATCCCTACGCCTGGTCTCCATGCATGCCCCGGTTCTTATATAACCGCGAGGGTATTCGGACACACTCCGGACTATTGGGTCCCGAGGTTGAAGCGAAAAGGTCTGCTATGACAAACGATCTACAATCCGGCTAGAAGGCATTTTACATGTCATCTTAAATTACATAGTCAACTTGACTGGGCATATTCCTCTTCAATGCCATCTAGCAGGCTGTCTAGTTTACAGTCCTGTTGGGAATACTTTGCGGCCAATTCTACTTGGCCGTACACTAAGCTCACAGGGATCTCCTTCCCATCGGGCCCCGCAGGTCCGACCTAGGCCATGTGGTTTGGGTCAGGCTTCATGTACCGCGTCTTCACCATGGCCCAGGCCTCCCTGGCGCCTTGACAACAGGCCAATATCTTCCATAAGCGGAAGCGCTGCCGCGCTCCCTGAAGCCTCTCTGCAAGCTCCCCAAGGCCTTCGGGCAAGGAAAGAGATGGCCACAATGCCTAGGAGATGCCTTTCATCACCTGTCGAACTCGTTCGTGCAGTTGCAAGAGCTCGGGAAGAAGGTCACCCATAGAATCGGGCATCTCCTCTGCAGGACGGCATGTGAGCATACCTACAGACATAGCTCTGTTAGAGGACTTCCTCGCCGGACTCTTTTTCAAAGTTCATTCAAGCACTTACTAAATATGCCGCGTCGAAGCCGCTGATTCTCCTTAATGGAGTCAGATAGCTGGGCATGAACATCCTTTAGTTCCTCACCCAGCTGGGTGTTGGCATCCTGGAGATTATTTTTCACCTGCCTCACCCTTGTAAGCACATTCTCGCCGGCCTTTAACCGGCGCATGAGCTGTTGCTTGTCCAGATCTATCCCGGCGCCATCTGCAATATTATTGTCAGACTTATTCACACACCGCACTTCACAAATTACTTATCTTTTGAAGCATATATTACCAGAGGGGGCCTCATTGGCTTCCCTCGCTGCGGCTAGTGCGGCCTCAAGTTGGGCTTTGCACTCCTCCAGCTCCTGGGACAGTTGGGTATTCTTTTCGGTAAGATCTTGCACAAAATGATCCTTAAATCAGTTATTCTAACTATTTCAAGTCTCGCTGGCTACTGGCGTATATAACTGTCAAATCTTCTCACCCGTATGTCTTTTACATACTGCTCCATGGCTCTGGCTAGACTATTTTTAGCGGCACGGAGGTGCGCATCTCCCGAATTAAAGGCATTCAATGCCTCTGGGGAGAAACACGCGACACGAAGAGCTGTCTGGCGGCGCTTGTGACTCATGGCACTCTCCACCTCGGAATTGGTGGCAGATAACCT
This sequence comes from Triticum timopheevii, assembly GCA_963921465.1. Taxonomy (NCBI): domain Eukaryota; kingdom Viridiplantae; phylum Streptophyta; class Magnoliopsida; order Poales; family Poaceae; genus Triticum; species Triticum timopheevii. The sequence continues at coordinate 307,469,114 of OY997262.1, read as the reverse complement.
GTCGGCATCCTCTGTCGGAGGAACATCCGACGCACGCCCCGTGTCCGCCTCCGGTTCTGGACCTGGCTTTGGAGCATGGCGAGCGGAGGACTGATTGGCGACCTCTTCGGATACAGTCCGGCGAGCACTCCTCTTCCTGAAAAGGCACGAGCATTAGTACGCCTCCCGGGAATAAAGTCGGGGAGTAAGGTGACGCATCATACTATTGCGCTGGAGTTTCGATCCGGACTGCACTTCTTTTTAGCTTGCTGGGCCGTTGTCGGTGTCAAAACCGGCGGATCTCGGGTAGGGGGTCCCGAACTGTGCGTCTAGGCGGATGGTAACAGGAGACAAGGGACACAATGTTTTTACCCAGGTTCGGGCCCTCTCGATGGAGGTAAAACCCTACTCCTGCTTGATTAATATTGATGATATGGGTAGTACAAGAGTGGATCTACCACGAGATCAAGGAGGCTACACCCTAGAAGCTAGCCTATGGTATGATTGTTGTAATGGTTGTTCGTCCTACGGACTAAAACCCTCCGGTTTATATAGACACCGGAGAGGGCTAGGGTTACACAGAGTCGGTTACAATGGTAGGAGATCTACATATCCGTATTGCCAAGCTTGCCGTCCATGCCAAGGAAAGTCCCATCCGGACACGGGAAGAAGTCTTCAATCTTGTATCTTCATAGTCTTGGAGTCCGGCCGATGATGATAGTCCGGCTATCCAGACACCCCCTAGTCCAGGACTCCCTCAGTAGCCCCTGAACCAGGCTTCAATGACGATGAGTCCGACGCGCATTTTGTCTTCGGCATTGCAAGGCGGGTTCCCCTTCCGAATAATTCATAGAAGATTGCGAACACCAGGATAGTGTCCGGCTCTGCAAAATAAGTTCCACATACCACCGTAGAGAGAATAATATGCACACAAGTTCAATCTGCTGACGTATTCTGTGGCGTGACGTCACACCACTACCAAGCCTTTACTTGAATCATTTTTATTATACCACCTCAGCGCGTTTAGCGAAGCGGTTTCCTTGGCATGTCTTGTCGAAGCAGAGATCGTGTTCCCCTTATTCTGAGGTTCCCATCAATACGGACGTGGGTAACCCAACCGCGCCATTGATTGCAGCGCTTGGGAGATAAGCGAGTTTTACCAGGCCGGTGGGGATGCATAGTCTTCGTCCGCCAATATATAAGGGGATAAGGATCCGCCTTTTTTACCTACGCCTTCTTCCTACTTTGCTTATCCATCTCCGCGCACTCGAGCTCCAGCGCCCAAGTCCGCACATCTTGCCTCAACCTTCTCCAGCCATGTCCGGAGCGGGAGGCAAATGGATGGCTTCCTCCGTTACGGAGGGGCACATCGAGAAGCTGCGCGGCGCTGGATACCTGTCCAGCGACATCGCGCACCGGCTGCCCGACGAGGGGCAGCTCATCCCCACCCCCAGGCCCCATGAGAGGGTCGTATTTCTTCCCCACTTCCTCCGCGGACTGGGCTTCCACTTCATCCCTTCGTCCGGGGGCTCATGTACTACTACTGCCTGGACTTCCATGATCTGGCGCCAAACTTCATCCTCAACATCTCGGCGTTTATCGTCGTGTGCGAGGCCTTCCTCTGCATCCAGCCTCACTTCGGCTTTTGGCTAAAGACCTTTAATGTCAAGCCGAAGGTGGTGAAGGGCGTCCAAGCGGCGTGCGAAGGTGCCATGGTGGGCAAAATGCCCAACGTCACCTGGCTCGAGGGTGCCTTTGTGGAGTCCATCAAAGGATGGCAATCGGGGTGGTTCTTCATCACCGAGCCACGTGACCCTAAATGGGTAGCGGCCCCCGAGTTCAGATCTGGTACCCCCATGCAGCTTACCTCCTGGAAAGAGAAGGGCTTGCTATGGGGTAGTTCGGAGGAGCTGACCAGACTCCAGTCCTGTCTCCAGACCCTGGTGAACAAGAAGCTTAAGCTTGTCAACGTGATCCAGGTCATGCTCGTCCGCCGGATTCTCCCCTGCCAACAACGGGCCTTCAATCTGTGGGAGTTTGATCTGGCACAGCACCAGACCCTGAGCAGGCTCTTCGACACGACGTACGAAGCTGCTTGGAGGGTGTTGTTCAAGGGCGGAGAAGCCCCCGCATCCGCAACTGAAGATCGCGAATTCAGCACGCAGCACCCGACCGGGGAGGTAAGCTATGTTATCCTTTATGGGACACTCATTTCTTTCACAGTTTGACTCTATGTGGGATCTAAAAACTCCCAATGCCTTTAACAAGACTGGTAGAAGACATCCGGACAGGTCAACTGTCCGGCTCCCCTTCCAGAAGACCCAGCGGACACCCATTTGACGGGGCTGCTGGTCCCGGCACTTTACATGGTGCCGGAGAAGAAGGCCAAGAAAAAGGCCACGGGAACCCGAAGGAGTTCCCGACGCCAGGTGATATCGGACTCATCGTCTGATGACTCCGAGGTGGACTCCTCCCCCGAGGAGGAGGAGAAAGAGGCCTCTCCCCTAGCGGGGGGAGAGAAGAAGAGGAAGGCCTCCCCAACGGGGGCGGCCGAAGGGTCCAAGAACGGACGGACCCTCCCTCCGGACTGCTCCGCCAACGCCAACGATGGCGACGAGGAGTGGCCCTCAAGGGCCAAGCCCCTGGCAAGATCGTAAGTGTCCGAATTCCTGGATGATTCATAATTTCTCTTTTTGCCACGTGGTGTCCTTCTAATGCCGCATACAACCTGTAGTCCGGCCAAGGACGATCTTCCCGCTTCGTCGAGCGGGTCCTTGGCTACGTCGGATATGGATTCCCTTCCGACCGCCTCTACCCCTCGTGACGCTGATGACGCTGAGGTGGGATCCCAGGAGGGGACCCACCAGGAGGGGGAGGCTCCGGAGGTGCCACAGGGCAACCTCCCGGACTTCGTACCGGACTTCTGTACCGGAACCTGCAGTGGTTCCGGAGTCCGGTAGGCGGCCCCTTCGTAAGAAGGGCAAGACTGTGACACTGACAGCCGCCGTCCAACCGGAGGCGCCGGATAACTTGTTGGAGGCGCTCAACGGCGCTTCCATCGAGGAAGAACACCGCACTATCATGAGTGCGGTGATTCAGAAGGTTCAGCTCGCCAAGAGCGGGCTGACTGAAGCCTGCAGCAGCCTTCTAACACGCTTTGAGGTAAGAAATTTAAAATATGTAATATAATACCGCATAGACAGTAGCCCCTGATGCTCGGGTCGGTGTTCGGAAAGAAAAGCCGGACTAAGGATCTAAAAAGATATACGTAGGAGGTCTAAAAAATATGTCAATATGCGATTGCAGGATGCGCTGCTTACCTCTGCTGCACTGATTACGGAGGTCGATGCTTTAAAGCAGAACCTCGAGTGGTCCGAGAGCGAGCTCGGCCATGCCAAGAAGCAACTCGAAGACAAGGAAGGTGAGTAACACCGTATTAAATTTGTACCTTACAGAAAATGATTTTGGTTGCAAGAGAAATAACGAGGATAACATGGGTACTACAGGGGCCACGAACGAGGTGGCGACCCTGAAGGAGGCGGTGTCTGCGGCCGAACGCAATGCGGCCGCAGAGCGAGCCGAGCGGGAGAAGCAGGAGGCGCGGGTGGCGGAGGTGCAGCAAGAGCTCCAAGCTCTCATGGAAAAACATGAGGGTTTGGAGCGCGACTCAAGGACTTGAGATTCCGAGCTTGCATCGGCTCTTGAGAGCGCCAAAGCCGCTAAGGCCGAAGCCCATAAGGCCCTCCAAGGGGTCGAGGATTTGAAGAAAATAGCATCGGGTAAGGCATTTTTCATGCAAAGCAAGCATGTGAAAGTAAATTACCCGTTACTTACCCGAATTCGGAGCTCTCCAGGACCGTTTGCAGATCTGCCTCGCAGCGTGTCCAATACTGCCGCATTCTACCGGGCCGAGGATGGGAGCTCGACGGAGAAGGTCTTCTGGTCTCAGTATGCTGAAGCCGGACAACCGGTGCCCCTGAGCGACTAGCTGAAGCAGTTGGTCGAGCTCCACAAGGTAGCCGAACAGGCCGTGAAGGGCCTCATAGTTCGGCTGTGGCCCAAGGAGGCCATTCCTGGGAGCTACTTCGGCCTGGTACGGCAACTGTGGACGCGTGTCCCTGGGTGGAGGTCGTCAAGCATTCCGCCTGCATCGAAGGTGCCCGTCGGGCCCTTGCCCGTGCAAAGGTGCACTGGGGCAGGATGGACGCTGAGAAGCTGCTGACGGACGCGCCGCCGGCGGGCAAGGAGTATCGTACGCCCGAAATGTATTATAAGAGTGTCCTGAAGGGTGCCCGCATGATTGCGGATGAGTGCTCCAAGGATGTAATATTTGAGTAGACTCGCATTTTGTTATCCTGTGCGCTGAAAACCTTGTTCATATGCGGTAAGCAACGCTTTTTAATTTAAAATATTACCTTCTGTGCGGCCGTTTATCAAATCTAAGAGATGGCAAGTCATCGGCTTCAGCCCCCATGCCACTAGTGCTGGCGTGTTCGGGATACACTTGAGCACTCTTGTTCCCATATTTGGGTCCATCTAGGGAGGCGCTCAACACAACGAATGAGGCAACCGGACTTATAATGCTTGAACACTCTCACTTAGCCATAGAATTCTATAATTTTAAATTTTGGCGAAGCCCCTAGTGTTCGGAAGACCAAGTTCGGGGAGCTATCCACGCCTGGGCCGGACGAAGCTGGTTCCTCGCTCTAAGCGGCATAAGTCTTTAGGGACTCAAAAAAACCTCTCGAAGAGCGACCAGCTCTCGCCTTATCATGACGGTCAGTTTTAGCTTTCTCCACTGAGGCGCTCGCCCAGCTCAACCGGGGCGCAATCGCAGTGGTTCTCCCAGTGCTACCTTAGCCGATAAAACGGAACGTAAGGTACCAAAACATGGGAGCCGGGCAAACCCAACTATTGACCCAAGACATGATTCGGAGCCGATGCATATAATGCTATAAGTTCGGGGTGCCGCACTTTGTGAAAGTGTTCGGACTTATCACACCATAATGCGGGGAACTTAATCCCCTGGTGTATTCGGCCGTACCAAAGTGTACGGATGCAACATGTCATAAACGAACATATATAAGAAAGAAATGCGATTATAACCAAAAAGCAATGCATTGTTTATTCAGAAATACTGCCATGAATGCAGAGCGATACAAATAGTGCGGTAAGCAAGGGATTGGACTTATTTAAACATGTCCCCCTCCAGGGGTAGGTTGCGGAATGGTGTATTAAACAGATTTAATGCTCGTAATGGAGACCACCTGAGTGTTTGTCGTAGCCTTTCTCCTTCCCTGGCTATTGCATCGTGAGTTCGGCAGGTCTACTGCCGAACAAGGCCTCTGGTGAACGGAGTCTTGTGGGTAAGAAAAAAGGAAAAGAAAAAGACCGATATACTTGGGAGCCCCTGGTGTGGTTAAGCCGCACTCTGGGCCTGTCGTGGTCGTGCCCCTCCCCCTATGCCCATGGCATCGCCAGAGCGTAATGATGTACGCGAAGGACTGGTCTTGCAATTATGCAAGGGCTGGGGTTGGGGCCGCATGGCTACGCGTGCTCGGAACGTACCAGGTGGTCTTGTTGTATGTTACTCCGGGCGCGTTTGGCCGTGTCCGGTCGCTTGACGGCCGGACTCGAAAATTGCCTTAAAAGGCTGCTCTGTACTTCTGCCGCGAGAACCGCTGTGTGTTCCTCTGTTCGGAGGGAGCGTTCAGTGTTTCCGTTGACCGTGATGACCCCTCGAGGGCCTGGCATCTTGAGCTTGAGGTATGCGTAATGCGGCACCACGTTGAACTTTGCAAACACGGTCCGTCCAAGCAGAGCGTGATAGCCACTGCGGAACGGGACTATGTCGAAGATTAACTCCTTGCTTCGGAAGTTATCCGGGGATCCGAAGACCACTTCCAGTGTGACTGAGCCTGTACAATTGGCCTCTACACCTGGTATGACGCCTTTGAAGGTCGTCTTTGTAGGTTTAATCCTTGAGGGGTCTATGCCCATCTTGCGTACTGTGTCCTGATAAATCAGGTTTAGGCTGCTGCCGCCGTCCATCAGGACTCTGGTGAGGTGAAATCCATCGACGATTGGGTCTAAAACCAATGCGGAGAATCCGCCATGACGGATACTGGTGGGGTGGTCCCTTCGATCAAAGGTGATCGGGCAAGCGGACCATGGATTGAACTTTGGGGCGACTGGCTCCGTCGCATATACGTCCCTGAGTGCATGCTTCCGCTCCCTCTTGGGTATGTGGGTTGTGTATATCATGTTTACCGTCCGCACTTGTGGGGGGAAACCCTTCTGTCCTCTATTGTTCGGCGACCGGGTCTCTTCCTCGTCATCGCTATGCAGCCCCTTGTCATTGTTTTCGGCAATTAACTTGCCTGCCTGCTTAAATACCCAACAATCCCTGTTGGTGTGATTAGCTGGCTTTTCGGGCGTGCCATGTATCTGGCAAGAGCGGTCGAGTATTCGGTCCAAATTGGATGGACCCGGAGTAGTTCTTTTGAATGGCTTTTTCCGCTGACCGGGTTTAGAGCCTCTGAATCCGGCGTTGACTGCCGTATCCTCAGTGTTATCGCCGTTAACGCGACGTTTGTTTTTGTTTCGACGCGACCTGCCATTGCGGTCCTTGGTATCCGGACTGCCAGAATTTTTGCTGAGGTTGTTACTACAGGCTAGCCAGCTGTCCTCTCCCGCACAGAAGCGGTTCATGACTGATGTGAGGGCTGCCATGGATTTCGGCTTTTCCTGTCCAAGGTGCCGGGCCAGCCACTCGTCGTGGATGTTATGTTTAAGGCTGCGAGGGCCTCTGCATCCGGACAGTCGACGATTTGATTTTTCTTTGTTAAGAACCGTGTCCAGAACTGTCTGGCCGATTCGTCTGGCTACTGAATTATGTGGCTTAGGTCATCGGCGTCTGGTGGTCGCACATATGTGCCCTCGAAGTTGTCGAGGAATGCGGCTTCCAGGTCCTCCCAACACCCAATTGACTCTGCTGGCAAGCTGTTAAGCCAATGCCGAGCTGGTCCTTTAAGCTTGAGTGGGAGATATTTGATGGCGTGAAGATCGTCACCGCGGGCCATATGGATATGAAGGAGATAGTCTTCGATCCAAACCGCGGGGTCTGTTGTGCCATCGTAGGATTCAATGTTCACGGGTTTAAACCCTTCAGGGATTTGATGATCCATTACTTCATCTGTGAAGCATAGTGGGTGTGCGGCACCTCTATATTGGGCAATATCACGACGTAGCTCAAGCGAGCTTTGTCTACTGTGTTCGGCCCGGCCGGAGTTGCTGTATCCGGCGCGATGGTAGTCGTCGCGCATCGTGGGGCGCCCACGTGATCCGTAGATCGATCTTGATTGTCTTGCCTTGTCCTCGAATATGTCTTGCAAGTCCGGCGCATTCCCTCGTGGCTTCGCACTTTTCGAGTGGTGCCGGGGTACGGCTCTGTTGGAGGGCCTAGATGCCTCTCTGTTGCGGCCACGAGGTGGTCGGTCTGCCGTATTGTGCGCTGGTGATGAGGGTTTATATGCCTCCTCCTCTAATCGGGGGAGAAACTTGCGTTTGGGGTAGCTTTTGGAGGGGCGTTCGAGTTCATACTATTCGGCCGCAAGGACTTCAGTCCATCTGTCGGCTAGCAGGTCTTGATCAGCTCGAAGTTGTTGCTTCTTTTTCTTTAGGCTATTCGCCGTGGCCATTAGCCTATGTTTAAAGCACTCTTGTTCGACGGGATCCTCGGGCACGATGAATTCGCCGTCGTTGAGGCTTGCCTCGTCTCCGGAGGGAGGCATGTAATCATCATCCTCTACCTCTTCGTCCGCCGCTCTCTCGTGAGGGCTGGCTTCTCCGTCCTCCTGTGCTGAATCTTGCTGGAGGGGGTTATCTTCGGCACTCTCTGGGGTGTTATTATCTCTGGTGCCGGAATCTCCATTCTTGCTGTGGCAGGATTTTGAGCGGCGCTGCTGACGTCGGCGCTTGGGCTGTTTCTTAGAGGAATCTTCTTCCGCTGCTTCTTCGCCATTCCCATCCTTTGGGATGTCCACCATGTATATGTTGTATGACGAGGTGGTCTTTCAGTGCCCCGTAGGCGCTGGTTCTTGGTCGTCTCCGGCATCGTCGTCCATACCGTCGATGTCTTCGGAGTCGTAGTCTAGCATGTCGGTTAGATCGTCGACAGTGGCTACAAAGTGGGTGGTGGGTGGGCTTTGAATTTCTTCGTCGTCCGCATCCCAACCGTCCTGTCCGCAGTCCGGCCAGGGCTCTCCTGATAATGAGAGACACTTTAGCGAATTTAGGATGTCGCCAAAGGGTGAGTGTTGAAAGATGTCCGCGGCGGTGAACTCCATGATCGGCGCCCAATCGGATTTGATTGGTAGGGGCGCAGGAGGTTTGGAGCCCAACGAGGAGTCCGGCACCTCGGAGTCACGAGCTTTACAAGGGACAAGGTCAGTATTCGGCTCCATCACCGTAGAAGTTGCAGCCCCCGAGGCGGTGTCTAGCCACCCGTCCTCGATCTGCGCGGTCGGCTCCGAACTAAGGGTCGGAGCGGACTCATGTGCGGCCTCCAGGGCACTGTCCGGCAGCAGATCTAAATCATGCCCATCGTGACAGTGCGGCACGCTTGGCTGTGGCTCGAATCCGTCGAAGATCAAGTCTCCGCGGATGTCAGCCGTGAAGTTTAGGCTTCCAAATCTGACCTGACGGCCAGGGGCGTAGCTTTCGATCTGCTCCAGATGGCCAAGCGAATTGGCCCGCAGTGCAAAGCCGCCGAATACGAAGATCTGTCCGGGGAGAAAAGTCTCAGCCTGGACTGCGTCGTTGTTGTTGATGATCGAAGGAGCCATCGAGCCTATCCGTGACGACACAGAGGAACTCTCAATGAAAGCACCAATGTCGGTGTCAAAACCGGCGGATCTCGGGTAGGGGGTCCCGAACTGTGCGTCTAGGCGGATGGTAACAGGAGACAAGGGACACGATGTTTTTACCCAGGTTCGGGCCCTCTCGATGGAGGTAAAACCCTACTCCTGCTTGACTAATATTGATGATATGGGTAGTACAAGAGTGGATCTACCACGAGATCACGGAGGCTAAACCCTAGAAGCTAGCCTATGGTATGATTGTTGTAATGGTTGTTCGTCCAACGGACTAAAACCCTCCGGTTTATATAGACACCGGAGAGGGCTAGGGTTACACAGAGTCGGTTACAATGGTAGGAGATCTACATATCCGTATTGCCAAGCTTGCCTTCCACGCCAAGGAAAGTCCCATCCGGACAGGGGACGAAGTCTTCAATCTTGTATCTTCATAGTCTTGGAGTCCGGCCGATGATGATAGTCCGGCTATCCGGACACACCCTTGTCCAGGACTCCCTCAGCCGTGCTGCCCCTTGTTGGCCAGCCGCCGCGGGCTCGGCCTTCCGCCTCAAGGGTGCCCCCTGTGAAACACCATCGGTATATGGTGATGAAAAACATGCATGGATAGGTCATTTTCAAAGTATCGAGACTTCGGTCTCAGTTACCTGCGAGGCGGGATGTATTTCGGGGTAATCGGCCATAATGGCAACCAAGGCATTATCGATGCTTAGTTGATGGAAAACCCTGTCGATCAGCTCCACTGATGTGTCCGGATCCTCTTGGGAGGTCGGATCGAGGAACCGTTCCGGATCCTCGGGTTGTGGAGGCGGGCTGTTTATATCCTTTACGACCTGGTGCAATTCCTGCGCCAAAATCACAAAATGAGATACTTGACTATGGGAGTACGGATCGGATAGGCAAGAATGAATGTCCACTTACCCAACTTGGAGGATTGTTCATAGAAAATCCACCCTGTGGATTGATGCGGAGGAATTCCTCCTCTTCTCCCTTGTACAATGCGGCTCATCAGGCTCATCAGGTAAATGACGTCCCTGTCGTTTTCCCTCTGAGGGCTCCGTGGACGCCAGCTTAGGTGTTTCTTCAAAGGAGCGTTATTGAACTCAGGGAGGCCGACCTGAACAGGGTCCGGCAGGGGGACATCTTCTATATAAAACCATGCCGAAGGCCAGTATTCGGACGCCTTCTTCGGGGTTCCAGACAGATATCCGGTGCCGGCGATGCGCCATAGTTCGGCTCCGCCCACTTGATATATCGACCCCTCTTGAGAACGGGGCACAAGACAGAAGAACTTCTTCCACAGCGCAAAATGAGGCTCGATGCCCAAAAACAGCTCGCAAAGGGCCACGAAGCCCGCAATATGCAAAATGGAGGCAGGCGTAAGGTTGTGCAACTGGAGGCCATAGAACTCCAGGAGCCCCCATAGAAACGGATGAATTGGAAATCCGAGCCCTCTTATCAAATAAGAGAGAAGGCATACCTGCTCTCCTTTGGAGGGGCTGGGGACGCTCTCCGCTTGCTTTCCGCCCTTATAGGTGGCGAGTCTGGCTCGAACCGGGACCATGAAGGCTGGGGAAGAAATCCCTTGGTTTGGAGCGCCACTAGCTCTCTGTGCGGGACGGAGCATCTGTCCCAATCTCCAGGCCGAGGGCTGGGAGGGCGAGAGGAGGAGCCGCGTCGACTGTCCATGATGGAATGGATTTCTGTCAGATGCGCTCTGATGAATACTCGCGAAGGGAGGATGGTGTGATTCGGATCTAGATCCTCGTCTCTTTTATAGACAACTCATTTGCGCGGCTAGGGGGGTGAATGTAAAAATACCCTGACTTTTCACATTCGTTCAACACGTGGAAGACGGCCATTATTAGGCATGGAAGCCGAGGAGCGCAGTATTCACAGGAACCGGACGCTATTCAACAGGTAGACAGGATTTGGAGAAGAACCCGCCTTGCAATGCCGAAGACAATCTACGCGCCGGACTCATCACCATTGAAGCCTGGTTCGGGGGCTACTGAGGGAGTCCCGGACTAGGGGGTGTCCGGATAGCCAAACTATCATCTTCGGCCGGACTCCTGGACTATGAAGATACAAGATTGAAGACTCCGTCCCGTGTCCGGATGGGACTTTCCTTGGCGTGGAGGGTAAGCTTGGCGATACGGATATGTAGATCTCCTACCATTGTAACCGACTGTGTAACCCTAACCCTCTTCGGTGCTTATATAAACCGGAGGGTTTTAGTCCGTAGGACGAACAACAATCATACCATAGGCTAGCTTCTAGGGTTTAGCCTCTCTGATCTCGTGGTAGACCTACTCTTGTACTACCCATATCTTCAATATCAATCAAGCAGGAGTAGGGTTTTACCTCCATCGAGAGGACCCGAACCTGGGTAAAAACATCGTGTCCCTTGTCTCCTGTTACCATCCGCCTAGACGCACATTTCGGGACCCCCTACCCGAGATCCGCCGGTTTTGACACCGACAGTCATCATATTTTGAATTATGGCATTCTATCCGTGAATGTATGTGAATTATGGCATGCCAACCTATTTAATAAACACATTATATAGTTATGTCATGTCATCCTGTTTACATAGTCTCATATTTTGAACTATGTCTTTCCATCTTTTTTTGTTAGCCATCATAATGTGAAATTGTGTCATGCTATCTTGTTTAGTTAGCCATCATATATGTGAGATTGTGTCATGCTATCCTGTTTGGTTAGACAACATAAATATGAATTATTTCATGCCCTCTTTTATTCCCGACTATCCATTGCACCTGTCTATCATACAATGTCTATACTTTCAATTACTTTTCTTGTTTATCAGTCATTTGAATTGGAGAGCGTGATGGCAGTATGTAAGGGAGTAACAACACGGTCTTCTAAAAGGATAGTGCTACCAGTTGATGCAGATAGAACCACAGTTGTACTTGCCCAAGGACCAGATCCACCACACATAACCCAGACTCTCGCAGATTGTACCCCTACCCAGTTGGACAGAGAACCAGCTACACCCCTTCTAACCCCAACCCCGGCAGATAGTAACCCAGTTCTAGTTGACACAGCACCTTCTCCACCATAGAGCACCCAAACACGAGCAGTTAGTAAGGGAACTGCAGTGCCCAAAGCACAAGGACCACCACTCTGAATCCGAACTCAACGCTTAAAGGAGAAGAAGATTTGTTCTCAGGTCAGGTTCTGTAGCTATGGTTCATACTCCTTTGTTGTTGCATTACTGTATTTACTCATACCAACTATTTTCAAATTTGAAGGATGGAATTGAAACTCCAATGGCGCAACATGTATGTTTTAAACCTGTTTCTTTAACTGGTTTGCTGTTGTAACCTGCTCTATGTTGATTTCAGTTTCAATTGAATAAACAGTTATGTTCTCATGTCATGCACATTACAAGTGTTGTTATTTCTCTATAGTTACCCACACTTATATTCTATCTATTCTGCTTTGTCTTGAACAAATATTATTTGAACTGTGTCTCTATCTTGATTTGGCAACAAAAACTAGAATGATATAGACCATAAAGTGACCATGGTACATAGATATATGTTTGTTTCATGCTGTTATCCTGTCCACTTTACTACTAAACTCATTTACGAAAATGAGTTTCATATACAACATGGTAAACATGTGATGTGTCTGCTTGTTTCTCTTTTAGAATGCGGACAAAATATTGGAGAATAGTACCGCGTTATCCAATGGTAAAGGAAGTAATGCAGATAAGGTTCAAGATAGTGAGACAACCCTGTTGGTCTCCAAGAAAGCTGATAAAAACTATCTTGACGACAGTGAGGGAACCCAAAAGTCCTGTCTTGATGTAGTGTTCGAGTTATTGGCCACTACTGCTGGCACAAGCTCTTCGAACTCGCTGCCTGAATCAGTTCGTCTTCTTGAGTCTCAACTCCAAGTTGAAAGACATCGATCAGATGTGCTGCGACAGGAAGCTGAAGGACTGAGGAAGTCCCTGCAGAATTCAGATGCATATTTTCAAGTGCAACAGCAAGCGCTGGAGGATTTAAGCGCCAAACAATAGAAAGTTAATAAGCTTGCTAAGCATCTTGCCAGCATTATGGGTACCCAGGATATTGTATCTTGAGATCTTCTGAAGTGGTTTCAGTTCTGGATTTGTTTTGCTGCGGCGTTTATTTGTGCTGGTCGCCAACTTTGACAACCAGTGTATATGATATGCTGCTTTGTTCCCTATATTTGCGCTGGTGGCGAACTTTGATGCCTAGTGGATGTAATATGTGTAATAGCTGTGATAACCTAGCGTTCGTTGCTTGCTTATTTATTTCCTTGTTGTCTTGTTTATTTGTTTGCTTGTAGTCATTGCAGTTCTTTTTCCGCGGTTTGCTAGTGGCTGCAATAACCTATTTTTTTAAAACTAGGCCACAATAACCATGGGCTAATATTTATCGTGGTGATACTGGGCCTCCTACTGGCCGAAGAAAAAGTGGGCCTTCTACGGTCCGTAGAAACAATGGGCCTTCTACGGGCCGTAGAAACAATGGGCCTTCTGCGGGCCGTATAATCAATGGGCCTTATACGGGCCGTATGATCGATTGGCCAAACATGGGCCAAACAGACCGCATTATGGCCGTAAACAGGCTAGAGTTGGAATCGTTCGTTCATGGGCCGACCATAATGGGCCATCTTTAATAGGCCGTATTTGATGACACTAGGAAAACGGCCCAACATATTAACGGACCACAAACGGGCCGACTGTAACCACGGGCTGAATTTGGCCCACAAGCAGAAAATGACAGTAATGGGCCGTAAGTAAATGAATGCCGGAAATAAGCCCAAGAATAAATGGGCTCTGAGAAGGCCGAAAGATAACATGGGCTGGAAACGGCCCAATGGAATAACGGGCCATTAATAGGTATAAAGTGATACACTGTTCATTACGGGCCAGTTTCACCACGGGCCATTAATGGGTGTAAAGTGATACACTGTTCATTACAGGCCAGTTTCACCACGGGCCGTTAATAGGCCAAGAGTTACATAGGGCCTCATATGGGCCGAAAGACGTCATGGGCCATACATGCGCCAGAAGTGAAAACGGGCTGGAATCATATTGGATGGCCCAGATGACGCTATTGGGCCTAATTCGGATAGGGCGTAACGGGCCTTGGGTTAGCGGGCTGTAAGTGGGCTATATGCGAACAGGCCGTTAACAGGATTTCCATGGGCCGGCCCGCCACCTTTTGACCAAGTCAAACGGGCCGGCCTTTTCACAGGAATGGGCCTCTGTTGGGCCATGCCACGTGTCGACATATCATAGGCGCCTTACGTCCAATGAGTGGATGACATCTGTCCCAACGATGAGCAGACACGTGTTTCCTCCAGCCAATGATAATTTTACACGTGGAAAATCCCCATTGGTCGGGGCTGTTAATGGGTTATCGGATCCAAAACCCGACCCGATAGCTTAACGGCGTTCCGTTACGGTGGATCCCACGTGTCGGTCACCCTTGACGAAAGCACTTCTGTGACGCCGCAATTTATCGTCATGGAAGTGGACACTTCTGTGATGATAATTTTGGTAATGTCATGGAACACTTCTACGACAGCACAGGTATGACTATCTTGATTCTGTCATAAAATCATCATGGATGTACATGCATGACAGAAAACGCGACCGACTGTGACAAACATGTATCATCACAGAAGTGTATTTTTTTGTAGTGCTTACGAGACACATACCAGCTGCGTAGGGTCATATCGATGCCAGGCAACTTGCTTGAGTGATCACAGTACTAGTACTCCCTACAGTACCTACTACTAAGCCCTAGTTTGCATATAGAGTAGTGGAGTAGGACTCTGCTCTACTACTAGCACCGGAGGAGTAGTATATTCTAATCTAAAATAGTTACAAACTCCAATGCCCGAGCATGGAACGACTACGAACCCCAATCGGTGCTAACTCCAATCCCCAGCAAACGTTTGCTGGGAGACATGGCAGTTGCAAACGCCCGCAACGCAGTTACAGTCCGTGTGTAAGGGTGGCAGTTTTGTCAAATACTATGTCTTAAAAACAGACACCGTCGGATGAAAATCTGATGGTTATGTGGGATTCGCCAGGATTGAGCTCGTGGCGAACAATCGCCAGATATCATTACTAAAAAAGGTTAAAACACCCGGGGCTATAACTTGCACCGGCTGACCACTAACAATGATACTAACATAGTTGTAAAATGGTCAAAGACTGTGTCTACGTGGTGTTTGGAATTTATATGCAAAAAACTAGTAAGACGCCCATGCATTGCATGGAACATCAAGATGCATTTTTTTTACAAAACACCTATTGTGATTGAACCATGCAGGAGTAATCCCATGTGTAAAAACTAATGATATCTCGAGAATTTTTTTAGAAAAATTGTATCTCAAGAATTTCATCGAAAAAATGATATCTCGAGAAAGATGTTAAATAAGGTGAGGAGGAGTGGGGCGTGGTGGTGACTGGTGTCAAACTGGGCGGAGGCATGGGGATGGACAGCGCCGGCAGCGGCCACCATGCCAGATTGTTCCAGGAACTTCCTTTTTTAACTGCTCAGCAATGAGGTTGTGGGAGATAAGGATGAATGAGGCAAGGCCTTATCTGTAAATGTGGAGAGATGTGCAGGCACTACTGCAGGATGGTGCTAACGCGACATGATGTGCAGGCACTACTGCAGGATGGTGCTAACGCGACACGACGATCGGAGACCCTTCAACAAACTATGTGCGATGCAATAATCGCAAATGGCGGTGTCAGAGAACCGTCAAAAATGTCCAAAACATTTGCGATGACCGATGCATCAAATATGGTTCCGACTTTAGTTGCATGTGCGGTGCAGGGCATACGGTTGATCTAGCAGAACTATTTGCGATAAGGAAGAACAACAGAAACAGGCAGCCATATCAATGTGTGTGAAATATACGGCATACAGTAACCTCCGATGAACTGTGTGCTATTAGGGAATGCAACAGAAACGGTCAGCCAGATCAAGGTGTGTGTGATATACGGCGTACAGTTCACTCGGACAAACAGTTTTCGATTAGGCAAGATAACGGAAATGGTTCATCTTAACAAGATGTTTGTGATATGCGGCATTTGTGATCAGCCAAAAGAACACAAACGATTCGTGTAAACCAGATGTGTGTGATACGCAGCAAATAGCCCACTCAGATGAACTGTTTGCGATGAGAAATTATAACACAGACGGTTACTATAGTAATTCCGTGTGCGATTCTGTTTGTACAAAAAACTTTGAAAAATGCAAACTAGTTTCTTGCGTATAAACAATTATCAAAAAGTAACGAGATAGACCTTCTTCAAGCCAATCAACATGTGTTCAGAAAACAAAAAATGTAAAAAACTACAAAACAAAGACCTCGATATTAACTAGATGGGATGGATTAGTACAAAGGTTTATAATACAAAGGTGTATAATAAACCTTTGAAGTTGCCCATCCAACTAGTTAATATTGAGTCCACTTCCCATCTGGTCACCCATCTCATGACTACTCCAGCCTTAGCACACTTAACTTGGGAGTTCTGTTAGATGAGCTATCGGTAGGGAAACTGGTCCTTGCTGCTATAGATCCCTCTTTACAGCCTTTATTGCGCAACACAATGGAAACGGTTCAACTGAACAATATGTGTGTGATACGCGGCAAACAGGTCCGTGATCAGAAATGTGTGCGAAGACCAATAATAACACAGACGATTGCTGCTAATAAGTCGTGCGATTTGCTCTGTCTATAGAAGAATAACATTTATATATATATATAATTGAAATAAACATCCAATTACATAAGTGACTATACAAATCATTCGCACACACCTCAATAAACAATTGCATGCATTATAAAGTAGGAGAAACGATCGTCTAGTCATCTACTTCTTGTAACGCTCCCACCACTGCTCCGTGGCTCAATCCCTCGGCTGGGTCATGAACAAGACACTTCCTCATGTCAACGATCCGCCTGTACATCTCGTAGCTTGTGTACGCGTCATTGGCCGCGTACTTGACATGTTCTTCATCCGTTCTCTGATGCCAAACACTGTGCCAGGTGTCCTTGTCCTTCTTGCTCTCATCCTTCATCTTCATGTAGTAGGGGTTGATGATGGCTGAGTCGAGGTCAACCAAGGAGTTCAGTTTGTTCTTTGCGCTGCCCAAGACCTTGTAGTGGTCCTGGATGTTGACAAGATTCGGGCATTTCAAGCCCAAAACCTTGAGCGCTTTTAAATCATTGGTGGTGTCCACTGCAAGGAACTTGTAGTCAGAGCTCTTGATAAAACTGGAGAAACGCTCGCAAGGCCTTGTGCCCAGGTGGTAGTGGTAGACAAAGATGTCATGTCGCACGCACAACTGGGAGACGACAACCTTCTGATCGTGCCCGGCATGACCGATGGTGTACTCGAGGTCGAAGCCAACCACTTGGTACTTGTCCTCGGCAAGGAACTGCTCCATAGATTGGATGGAGCTCTCCATCGACACCGGATCGTTCGTGAACACCACTGAGAGGGCCTTCCCCCTCACGTGGGTGTCCACTACATGATGCACGGTGAACTGCCAGCCGTTGTCATCATCGACCACTAGGAGCGTCATTGGAGCCACAGGGATCACCATTGGAACCATTGGATGTCCTCTCTGTATGTGTCATCGTGGAAGTGCTTATTGTGTCGTGTGACGCGAGAGATGAAGGTAAATGGCCGCAAGAATAAATGGGGGTCGGGCGGCCTAGATTCTCGGCGTGTCCGCATGGTAGTTTTTGCATCGAGTAACTGCATTGTGGAGCCGTGCCCAATGCAACCGCATGCACACGAACATGTGTGATCGTGCGCCAGCCCCAAACACTGGCAGCGTGCATGGAGGGACGAGGGCAGAGCACCTGGAGGGACACGAGAGGGCAGAGCGCGTGCGGCGGGATGCGAACAGTGTGCGCCGCGGCCGCCTCAACCGCAAGCAACCACACGCATAGAGCAGTTGAACATGTAGGAAAGGGTCGGCTACAAGCCGGCCGACACTTGTGTCGCTGCGTAGAGAGCGGCTGTCTGCTACTACATCTGTATTGGTCTATAGTCCCCTTTATATTATGTGCCATACTTTGCCCTCAAATTTAACCAACAAAATGTTAATGCATGTTATAAAAATTATATAAATGGAAACTATGCTCAAATAAGAATCCAACTATATAATCTTTGGCAGCATGCATTCGTATTTTATTAGTTAAGTCCTACTGATAAACCAGGACGGGTGTATAGTAGGTAATTCAATCGCAAACTTTTTTTATTAACCGTATGTGTACGTGGCCTTTCGTCCTCATCTCGCACGTCTTGTCACCCTGCCACTGCATACGGCTTACAGCGCAGCGCGCGGGAGCGTTCTTTTGGCGAAACTGTTGCGCCAACAAATCGTCGGTGAACCTGTTCCCGCGCAAGCTTCCCGCCCTACTGGCTGTAATCCCCCAAAATCCCAATGCTTACCGGCCTGCTATAAAAACCCTCATGGCCGGCGAGTCCTGTGTCGCATTTTCCCCTCCCTTCCTATACCTTATCTCGTATGCTTCTCCCACAATCGTCAACGGCACCGGTCCGCCGTGGTCGCTCAGCCACTCCGCCATCATCAGACGACAGCTCCAGCTGGGAGGCTACACCTCGGCGGCTGTGCAGTCCCCGGCGTAGTGTAGTGCGAGTGGCATCCTTGTTGGGTTTACGCGAAACAACCACCACACGCTCCGCCGTTGGTGCCCGTCGGCACCTATTGCCGCCCACAGTTGCCTCCACAGCACCGTCGAAAGCCAGGGCCATCACCCGCTCCGCCGCCGCGGCCCGAAGCCAGGAGGTGGCCGTCGTGGCCGCCACTGAGGGAGTTCTGGATTAGGGGGTATCCGGACGGCCGGACTGTGTATAACGTATGGACTATTGAACCGTGAAGATACAAGACTCAAGACTTCGGCCCGTGTCCGGATGGGACTTTCCTTGGCGTGGAAGGCAAGCTTGGCAATCCGAATATTATATTTCCTTCCTTGTAACCGACTCCATGTAAACCCTAGCCCTCTCCGGTGTCCATATAAACCGGAGAGGTTGGTCCTTAGAAGCCCGATCACAATTACATTCATATCATCATAGGCTAGCTCCTAGGGTTTAGCCTCTATGATCTCGTGGTAGATCTACTCCTGTACTACCCATATCATAAATATTAATCAAGCAGGAAGTAGGGTTTTACCTCCATCGAGAGGGTCCGAACCTGGGTAAACATGTGTGTCCCTTACTTCTTGTTACCATCAGCCTTGACGCATAGATCGGGACCCCCTACCCAAGATCCGCCGGTTTTGACACCGACATTGGTGCTTTCATTGAGAGTTCCTCTGTGACGTCGCCGTCAGGCTCGATGGCTCCTTCGATCGTCATTAACGACGCGGTCCAGGGTGAGACTTTCCTCCCCTGACAGATCTTCATGTTCGGCGGCTTCGCACTGTGGGCCAATTCTCTTGGCCACTTGGAGCAGATCGATAGTTATGCCCCTGGCCATCAAATAAGGTTCGAAAACCTGAACTACATGGCGGACAGCCGCGAAGAATTGATCTTTGACGAATTCGTGCCAGCACCAGAAGCACCGAATAGTCGCGATGAGCACTGCTTAGACCTGCTGTCAGACGTCGCTCGGGATATCGTCCCGGCAGAAGCCTCGGATATAAATCCGGGACAGGTTGCTTCACCTGAGGACGGAGGGCTGGACCCCGCCCCGCATGCCGTACCTTCATCGGTGATGGAGCCGAACACAGGTTTCACCTCTGAGTGAACCTGTGACTCCGGACCCCTGGATTCATATTCGGACGCAGGTTCCAGTCCGCGCGCCCCCGTGCCCGCTGATCCTGGTTGGGCCCTGGCGATGGAGTTCACCGCGGCAGACGTTTTTCAGCACTCGCCCTTTGGCGACATGCTGGACTTATTGAAGTCTCTCTCCTTGTCAGGAGACTCCGGGCCGAACTATGTCCGGCTCGAGTGGGAAGCAGACAACGACGAAATTCGTTGCCCACCCACGACCCACTTCATTGCCACGATCGATGATCTAACCGACGTGCTTGACTTCGACTCCGAAGTCATCGACGATATGGACGACGATGTAGGAGAATCACATGAGCCACCGCTCACCGGGCGGTGGACGGCCACCTCCTCATATGATATATATATGGTGGACACGCCGAAGAAAACTAACGGCGACGAGGCAACGGAGGACACCCCCTCAGGAAGAAAGGCAAAACATGTGCGTTATCGGTACCACTCCAAACCCCGCCACACCAAAAACGGCCCCGGAAACGAGAGCAGTCCGGACGGTGCCAAAAAGGAATACAACCCGAGTCAGCCTACACCTAAGCAGGCGGGACCAATGACGACGGGATACTGGGAGAGGGACAATCATACACCCCCCTCCGATGACGAAGCAAGCCTCGGCAATGACAAATTCGGCATACGAGAGGACCCAATGGAACAAGTTCGCTTCAAGCGACGGCTCATGGCTACAGCAAGGAGCCTGCAAAGGAAACAAGAACAGCTCACAGCTGACCAAAATGCGCTAGAGGATAGGCGGACCAAGATACTGGTCGCCGAAAAATACGAACTCGAGAGCCCCAATAAAGGGCACACACGGCACAACTGGCTACCTCAACTCGAGCAGGAAAACCACGGGCACGCACACAGACGCCCACACATCACTACGGTCCAAGGCGGCAGGCAGCAGATACGAAGAGGCACCCTCAGACCTCGGCATAAAGGTCATAAACATCAAGACAAGGAAGCTGGTGCCAGGTCCGGCAACGCTCAGTCTGACAAATAGGCAAAGAGCAGCACAAGCCTACTCGACCGAAGATACATGCTGGATCAGCCATGTGAAATTCACGGTACCCCGAGAAGGACGGCAAAGCATACCAATAGAGAATGCAGGATTCTCAAAACAATGCGGTTGGTCGCATGCCGGAAGCAATAAAGGGGCGATGCCTCGTCAAGACCCCCCCCCCCAGAGCATAATAGTACGACCGACTGCCCAGGACCACCTAAACCATGGCATGTTAGTTGCAGTGCCTCTAGACCTAGTAATCTGAGGGTTCCATAACACACAAAGCCCACAAGGGTATGACACCACGGAAAACATCTCCAAATATGTAAGGCGCAAAGGCCAAGTTCTGTTGGCCCACCACTCTAAATGGTTGCCGTCGGACCATCCAAAAATGCTACGCCAAATAATAAATCCTCGGCACCTTCCCATACGATAGCTTACCGTATGCTAGCGGGAAAAACCACGTCAACTAGATTCTACGTGGTAAATTACCTAGGCCAACCATCCAGACATCCACTGCGGAGTCCATACTACCTCACGGTCTAACGACTGGGCACACCAGGGCCCGATTAGGGACCCTGGGAACAACAATAAGAGGACACCTAGCTGTCTTCAAGCATTTCGCATTTGCAAACTAACAATTGACGCAGAACAGAACTGGCGGCATGGAATTACCCCAGACACACAAAGGAAGGAACACGCAGGTAGAAGGTAGTTCGGATTCATTCTTGACCCGCTCACAGCCCCCTCCAGTCCGTCCATAACAAGTTCCGTCAAACAACACTTCTTGCCATACATCATACTAATATGCATAGACATAAAATTCTACTACAGTGCATAAATAGCAATTACCGGCTGTCGTTTATCGCTGACGCCTCTTTGCCGAAAATGAAAGCCATGCTCCGTGTTCGCCTGGTTGCACCAGGGGCTCCACAGTACGGCAAGCAAGTCCGACCACCTTTTCGGTCGTTCGGCACCCCGAACTTATAGCACTATATGCATCTGCTCTGAATCATGTCTTGGGTCATTGGTTGGGTTTGCCCGGCTCCCATGTTTTGGTACCTTATGTTCCGTTCTATCGGCTAAGGTAGCGCCGGGAGAACTACTGCAATTGTGTCCCAGTTCAGCCGGACGAGCACCTCAGTATAGAAAGCCGAAAACCGACTATCATGATGAAGCGAGAGCCGGTCCGCTGTTTGAGAGGTCATAAAATCCCTAAAGATTTATTCCGCATAACGCCATCATAAATGCTAAGTGCGACGGATCGGTCTTCTGATCAGGCGCTAATAGAGCCCCTAGTTCGGCCTTCCGAACACTAGGGGCTGCGCCGACCATACTCAAATACCTATGGCTAAGTGAGAGTAATAAAGCCCTATAGTCCGATTGCCTGGTTCGCGGAAAGATACACCGCCTTAAAAGGACCCAACTATGGGATAAAGAGCGTTCAGATATATCCCGAACACCCCCGTATCCTTTTTAAGAGGGGGAAGAAGCCGACGACAGGCCAACTCCCAGAATTTGCATACAATAAACAGCCGCACAGGAAGAACATATGTTCAAATAAAACAGGCAATATATAACAAACATGCCATTATCCCATATTACAACAAGTGTCACAGATGCCCTCAGGGAAATATGATGTCTTTAGTGCACTTGTCCGCTACAAGGCAGGCCTGAGGGAGTCCTGGACTAGGGGGTGTCCGGATAGCCGAACTATCATCTTTGGCCGGACTCCAAGACTATGAAGATACAAGATTGAAGACTTCGTCCCGTGTCCGGGTGGGACTTTCCTTGGCATGGAAGGCAAGCTTGGTGATACGGATATGTAGATCTCCTACCATTGTAACCGACTCTATGTAACGCTAGCCCTCTCGGGTGTCTATATAAACCGGAGGGTTTTAGTCCGTAGGACGAACAAAAATCATACCATAGGCTAGCTTCTAGGGTTTAGCCTCTCTGATCTCGTGGTAGATCTACTCTTGTACTACCCATATCATCAATATTAATCAATCAGGAGTAGGGTTTTACCTCCACCGAGAGTGCCCGAACCTGGGTAAAAACATCGTGTCCCTTGTCTCCTGTTACCATCCGCCTAGACGCACAGTTCGGGACCCCCTACCCGAGATCCGCCGGTTTTGACACCGACATTTGTGCTTTCATTGAGAGTTCCTCTGTGTCGTCACCTTTAGGCCCGATGGCTCCTTCGAGCATCAACAACGACGCGGTTCAGGGTGAGACTTTTCTCCCCGGACAGATCTTTGTATTCGGAGCTTTGCACTGCGGGCCAACTCGCTTGGCCATCTAGAGCAGATTGAAAGCTACGCCCCTGGCCATCAGGTCAGATTTGGAAGTTTGAACTATACTGCTGACGTCCGTGGAGACTTGATCTTCGAAGGGTTCGAGCCACAGCCAAGCGCGCCGCACTGTCACGAGGGGCATGATCTAGCTCTGCTTCCGGACAGTGCCCTGGAGGCCGCACAAGTGTCCGCTCCGACCCTTAGCTCGGAGCCGACTGCGCCGATCGAGGACGGGTGGCTGGACACCGCCTCGGGGACTGCTACCTTTACGGTGATAGAGCCGAATACCAACCCTGTCCTCTGTGAAGCTCGTGACTCCAAGGTGCCGGACTCCTGTCCGGACTCCAGACCTCCCGCGCCCCTTCCAATCGAATCCGGTTGGGCGCCTGTTATGGAGTTCACTGCCACAGACATCTTTCAGCACTCGCCCTTCGGTGACATCCTGAACTCGCTAAAGTCTCTCTCTTTATCAGGAGAGCCCTTGCTGGACTATGGTCAGGAAGGTTGGGACACGGATGACGAAGAAATTCATCGCCCACCCACTACCCACTTTGTAGCCACTGTCGATGATTTAACCGACATGCTCGACTTTGACTCCGAAGACATCGACAGTATGGACGACGATGCCGAAGACAACCAAGAACCAGTGCCTACAGGGCACTGGAAGGCCACCTCAACTCACGATGTATATATGGTGGATACACCTAAAGGAAGCGATAACGAGGAACGACGGGACGCTGTGAAGGATAATTCCCTCGAAAGCAGTCAAAACGGCGACATAAGTGCTGCTCAAAGTCCCGCCTCGACAAACACAGCACCCATATAGACCCAGCCATAGAGCAGGGCGAACCGGTGGACGACGAACATGCCCTCAAGCAACCATCCGAAAGGGATTACTTGGATAAACAATCCGTCCCGGGCGAAGATAACAGTCCGGACGATCTCACGCCGGACACATCGTTGGAGCAGAAGAACCTCCACAAAAGGCTCGTCGCCACTGCACGTAGCCTGAAAAAGCAGAAGCGAAAGCTCAAAACAGCGGAAGACGCACTCAGAATAAGATGGAGCAAAGTACTCAACTCCGCAGACAAATACGGCGATAGTCACCAAAAAAAGAGCTACCCGAAGCGCAAACTACTGCCCGAATTTGACGAGGAGGCCGTAGAGCCCCCACAATCAAAGAACAAAGAGGCCGCCCGGTCGGATAGACGACCACATGGCAAACATAGAGGGGCAAGAGGCGCCGCCCACAAGCCGGCACGCGATCCGCATAAGGATCCGCACCAAAAGGATGGCCCAGTCAGGTCTATCTATGGGCCAAGAAAGCAAGCTCTAGAAAGCAATGCAACATGTCGAGTATTCGAACACCACGGCACACCCAAATACAGGGGCGCCACACACCCCCTATGTTTCACCGATGAGGTACTGGATCATGAATTTCCAGTAGGATTCAAGCCCGTAAACATAGAGGCATACGACGGAACAACAGACCCTGGAGTCTGGATTGAGGATTATATCCTGCACATACACATGGCTAGAGGAGATGACCTCCACGCCATAAAATACTTACCCCTCAAGATCAAAGGTCCAGCCCGGCATTGGCTCGAAAGCCTCCCGGAAAATACCATTGGAAGTTGGGAAGAGCTCGAGGATGCGTTTCGGGCAAATTTTCAAGGGACTTATATCCGCCCTCCGGATGCAGACGATTTAAGTCACATAACTCAACAGCCCGGAGAGTTAGCCCGCAAATTCTGGAATAGGTTCCTCACCAAAAAGAACCAAATAGTCAACTGTCCGGACGCCGAAGCCTTAGCAGCTTTCAAACACAATGTACAAGACGAATGGCTTGCCAGACACCTTGGCCAAGAAAAGCCGAGAACAATGGCCGCACTAACAAGCCTCATGACCCGCCTTTGCACGGGAGAGGATAGCTGGCTGGCAAGATGCAGCACTAGCGACCCAAGTACATCCGAGGTCAGGGATGGAAATGGGAAACCACGACGCAACAAGGACCAGCGCCGGACCAAGGGAGACAGTCCTAAGAGCACGGCAGTCAACGCCGGATTCAAAAGCTCTTGGCAAAACAATAAAAAACTGCCCCTTAAAGACAACAGCGACGAGCTATCCAACCTAAACAAAATCTTGGACAAGATATGCCAAATCCACAGTACCCTCGGGAAGCCTGCAAACCATACCCACCGAGATTGTTGGGTCTTCAAACAGTTCGACCGACTTAACGCCGAACACAAGGGGCTCGACACACCAAGTGAGGACGATGACGAACCCCACAAGCAGAGCACCGGAAAACAAAAGAATTTCCCACAAGAGGTCAAAACAGTAAACTCACTTCAAGTGACAAAAGGGTAAAACAGAGCGGCGCCGACTGAAATACGCGCCGCACGGTCCACCCCAGCGGAGTCCCGACACTAGATGTCAAAACCAATCACCTCCAACTATCAGGATTACTCCGGAAGTATCCGGAATGCAGGATGGACTGCTTTGATATTAGATCCTATAATCAACGGACTACAATTTACACAGGTCCTAATGGACAGCGGCAGTGATCTAAACCAGCTATATCAGGACACAATCCGCAGAATGGGGATAGACCCAACCAAAATTCGCCATAGCAACACTTCCTTTAAAGGAGTGATGCCAGGCCCATTGCACGGGCTCTCTACCACTAGAAGTTGTGTTCGGCTCATCCGACAACTTCCGTCGTGAAAAGTTAGTCTTCCACATCGCCCCATTTAAAAGTAGCTATCAAGCACTATTGAGACGTGAAGCTTTCGCCCGCTTTAAGGCAATACCGCATTACGCATCTCTTACACTTAAAATGCCCGGTCCACGTGGCATCATCTCATTAAAGGGAAACTTCGAGTGTTCCTTGAATACAGAAGAACGTGAGACTGCCTTGACAGCCACACATTAATCCGGCTTTGCTGATCAAAGCACCTAAACAAGTCATTTAGACCCCGGACACGGTTAGGCGAGTCCGGCATAAATAAACAAGGGGCTTACTAGCCGCGTACCCCCTTACAAGGGGCTCCACGCATGTACAACAAGAGAAAATAAAGCTCAATTTTATTCATTTTTTGAATCATACTCTGTTTATTTTAAAATACATTTTTCGCACGATCATTTTTTCCCAACTAAGTTCTTCTCTTTTACAGATGAACACCATGCTACACCCGTCCAGGATACGGCACAACGGAGACACAGGTGCAGACGTGAAGTAGGGACCCGTTGCAAAGATTCTTTTCAGATTAAGACCCTGTGTAAACCTTTTTTACTGTCTCTTGTTGATACACATCCCACAGTTTCTTGCTATAACTGAGGAGGAGGCTGGCGTTTTGGCATCGGCCGCGTCAGAAATTTTTGCGCATACCTGGACACTAGGGGCTTAGGGCATTGTTCTGCCCGTTTTCATAAAGACCGAATACCTTAGGGAGTGTTCGGCGTCTCGAGTTAGGCCTTATATGCATCAGCTCTGAATCATGTCTTTTGTCAAATGTTGGGTTTGCCCGGCTCCTGTGTTTTGCTGCCTTACGTTCCGCTCTATCGGCTAACGCGGCACCAGGAGAACTACTGCGATTGTGCCCCGGTTCGGCCTGGTGAGCACCTCAGTAGAGAAAGCCAAAAATTGACTGTCATGATATAGCGTGAGACTGGTCAACCACTCGATGACCCACCGGAATGTTTAGAATTCCTCTGCTTTAACGAAGGACCGTTTCCCGGTCAGGCACATATGCGCCCCGAATTCGGAGAGCGCGATGCCCCTAGGGGCTATATAGTAGCCCCACCATCGAACTCCTATGGCTAAGTGAAAGTGATAAAGCATTATAGTCCGTTTGCCTAGTTTGCTACGCTATCACCTCCTTCACAGAACCAAGACGTTGGATTAAGTGTGAAAATGCACTTTTTTTGCAAACACCCCCGCACTATGTGCGAGGGGGCTGAAGCCGAAGACTGCCATCTTTCAGGTTATATACACATATAGATTAACGGCCGCACAGGAGGTATTTCAATACTTGAACGCACAAGTATAAAAATCCCTTATGTTATATTGAAACATTTTTCACAAATCATACATGTCATTAGAACATAATATCCTTCGAGCACTACGTCTCTATTAAACGAGCGCCCTGCAGGACTTCCTCAAAATAGTGCTCGGCAGGTACTCGTCTTTTGTCCGAGTCTTGGGATGCAACGTCTGTGGCCTTCATCTCCGCCCAGCATGTCTTGACACGGGCAAGAGCCATCCGCGCACCCTCTATGCATGCCGACCGCTTCATTGCATCGATATGCGGCACCGCACCAAGGAACTGCTGCGCCAAGCCAAAATAACTCTTCAGCTCGGGCCTTTTCGGCCACAAATGAGTCACGACATCCTTCATGGCAAGTCCGGACAACCTATTCAGCTCAGCCCATTCGGCCAAATGATCGGTCAATGGAAGCAGACGCTTTGGACTATGGAACTGCGACCAAAAAAGCTCTTCCATTCCGTGATCCTTTTGGCCTCGGAAGTGTGCGACCGCGTCTGCGGCACTCGCCGCCAAATCCATATAAGCATCCTCCGCACCCCACGGCTGGCCCAACTGAGCATACTTCGGATCCGTGAACTTCCTCCGCAGCAGAAAGGGCTTTCCAGCCGCGATATCCCGGCTTGACGTAGCTCCTCCTTTATAGCTCTCATCGCGGAGTGGGCATCCTTGGCTTCGGCGGTGGCCTTCTTCAGGTCCTCTTGCTCCGCTCGGCATTCTTTTTCAAGAAACTCGCAGCGGTCGGTAGCATTCTTCAACTTCCCGGCCATCTCGGCCATTTCCTCCCTGCTTCGGCAGTGAGCAGCCTATTCGGCTTTTAACTCTTCGGCCGCCCTCAAGGCAGCCGCATCACTTTTTCTGGCTTGCTCCTTGACTCGGGCTAGCTCCGCCCGAAGGTTCTCCATAGCAGCAACACCATCTGCATAAAGCATACATGTTGTAAGGCATGGGCATCAAGCTCCCTTACCAGGTGTCCGCGGAGAAGTTGCATACCTTGTGACTCGTCAAGCCGCTTATTGACAAGAGCGATGTCCGCATCCGCCACATCAAGTTGCCCCTTCAGTTTGGCAAACTGATCAGTCCGGCTAGCCACCGGATGCTCCGCCACCTATATAGGACAGGCAACATCTTACAACTGAGATTATGATCCTCGGCGCGCTGTCACTTTCGACAATGCACTGAGTCTCAGGGGTTACTATCTATACAGGGCGCATTCTATATGCAAAACTGTCAGAAGGTATATCATCTTCACGTACCTCAAACCCCGTCAGTAAACTTCTGACGGCTTCATGCAATCCGCTCTCAGCGGATGAAATCCTTTCATCACCGTACCCATTAGCGCACGGTGATCTTCTGAGATTGACGCTCACCTGAGCAGATCCTTCAGCTCCTCCGACCGTACACCAGATGGTGCCGGACCTCCCGGCCCCGCCAGACTCGGGGAAACCCTTCGCGACAACACCTCAGGGTTGTCCGCCCCGCATGACGGTGCGGCAGATGGAGGCGTTTCGCTCTCCATCATCTCCGGACGAAGATCCCCCGAAGATGAGCTCTGCTGAGAAGGGCTGTGATCCGAACTACAAGGTAAAACTTCGGTTATCTTCAGAAATAAAAACAGGGATGTCCATTATTACAACACTCCCCTTTCCACTTACGGCTCGTTGGAGGGCTGATTCCCTTGGGGAAATAGTGCGGCCTGGGCTTCTCCTGGCGCAGGACCCTCTGGTGAAGATTTCTTCCCCCGCTTTGAGGCCTTGGCCTCCAGATCTTCAGAAGCAGTCCTCTTCTCCCCCTGCAGGGAGGGATTCTCGATTCCCCCTTCCTTGAAAGCCTCCTTCGCGGAGGCAATAGCTTCCTTGTTCCCCCCTTTGCCCTCTTCCAAAGGCGCAGCCTCCAGCATCTTGGTTAACACAGGATCCGGCGTGGTCTCAGGGAGGGGGCCCGAACACCTTATTAGTTTTGCTTTCGCTATCCACTCCTGTTCCAGGGACAGCTCTTTGCAAGTTTATGATAAATGTACGGATAGCGTGTCGGGACACATGGCTACTTACTTGAGTATCCGGGCGATTGCAGCTCAGACCTGCGTCCTCGGTCAAATCCGGACACATCTCTTGTGATCCGAAGAACGGTTTATACATCTCCACGGGCTTTGCGCCCATGAAGTGTTGGAGAGCTTGTGGTCCCTCCAGATTAAATTCCCAGAGGCGAAGGGGGCGACGTTTGCAGGGCATAAGGCACCGAATTAGCATGACCTGCGCCACTACGACCAGATTGATCTCTCTCTCTTGGAGGTCTCGAGTACGACCCTGTAGCAGAGGTACGTCCTTGGACGGCCCCCAGTCGAGCCCTTTGTCGACCCATGATGCCAGCCGCTGTGGAGGACCCGGGCGGAAGGCAGGTGCAGCCAACCATTTGGTGCCCCTGGGAGCGGTGATGTAAAACCAATTTTGTTGCCATAAACCGAGCGCCTCTTGAAAAGAGCACTCGGGCCATGGCGCGTCAGCATTTTTGCTTATAACAGCCCCTCCGCACTCTATCTGCTGCCCCTTGATCATCTTCGGCTCCACTTTGAAGGTCTTGAGCCACAATCCGAAGTGAGGGGTAATGCGGAGGAAGGCTTCGCATAGGACAATGAACGATGAGATGCGGAGGATGGACTCCGGATGCAAGTCGTGGAATTCCAGCCCATACTAAAACATGAGCCCCCTCACGAAGGGGTCCGTCGAGAAGCCTAAACACTAAAGGAAGTGAGACACAAACACCACGCTCTCACCAGGCTCGGGAGTAGGAATAACCTGCCCTTGGGCAGGCAGCCTACGCGAAATTTTGCCAGT
Source organism: Triticum timopheevii (assembly GCA_963921465.1). NCBI lineage: Eukaryota > Viridiplantae > Streptophyta > Magnoliopsida > Poales > Poaceae > Triticum > Triticum timopheevii. The sequence continues at coordinate 307,439,242 of OY997262.1, read as the reverse complement.
TAGATACCTGGCGTCTCTCAGCTTTAGCACATCTTCTTCTGTGACGGAAGAAGGCATCCACCGGCCTTCCAGGTCGAAGCCGGACATCATCGAAGGTCCGAAGCACCTGAATCTGGAGCCTTGGGTGTTGGAACTCGAGGCGAGGGGCGGATTCGATTGAGATTAAAAGAAAGGAGCAGGCCTTGGTCTCGTTATAAAGAGGTTGAATACCAAGAGCCCTCCCCATGGCTGTTTGGGGCTCGCCTTCGATAGAGGGGGCGTGCCAACGGGCATGGTTGGGTTAGCCACGCCCGTATTGATGAGGATCCTGGAATAAGGGGACACGATCTCTGCTTTGACAAAACGTGCCAAGGAAACCGCTTCGCTAAACGTGCTGAGGTGGAACAGTACAAACGATTCGAATAAAGGCTTGGCCGTGGTATGATGTCACGCCACGGAATACGTCAGCAGATTGAACTTGTGTAAATGTTATTCTCTCTACGATGGTATGTGGAACTTATTTTGCAGAGCCAGACACTATCCTTGTGTTCAAAATCTTCTATGAAGTATTCGGAGGAGGAACCCGCCTTGCAATGCCGAAGACAATATGCGCGCAGGACTCATCGTCATTGAAGCCTGGTTCAGGGGCTACTGAGGGAGTCCTGGACTAGGGGGTGTCCGGATAGCCGAACTATCATCTTTGGCCGGACTCAAAGACTATGAAGATACAAGATTGAAGACTTCGTCCCGTGTCCGGATGGGACTTTCCTTGGCATGGAAGGCAAGCTTGGCGATACGGATATGTAGATCTCCTACCATTGTAACCAACTCTGTGTAACCCTAGCCCGCTCCGGTGTCTATATAAACCGGAGGGTTTTAGTCCATAGGACGAACAACAATCATACCATAGGCTAGCTTCTAGGGTTTAGCCTCTCTGATCTCGTGGTAGATCTACTCTTGTACTACCCATATCATCAATATTAATCAAGCAGGAGTAGGGTTTTACCTCCACCGAGAGGGCCCGAACCTGGGTAAAAACATCGTGTCCCTTGTCTCCTATTACCATCCGCCTAGACGCACAGTTCGGGACCCCCTACCCTAGATCCACCAGTTTTGACACCCATAGGGCCCCTTTCATCACACCTTCATAATACAGCTCAGGCTTGCGGTGTTCCTTACCCTCCGGCGGCCCCTTAGTGATCAGCTTTTCCGCGTCAAGCCTCCCCCAATGCACTTTCGCATGGGCAAACACCATACGCACGCCTTCTATGCAGATTGATCGCTTGATAGCATCTAGCCGAGTATAGGCACCCACGATCCGCTTGACGAGTGCGAAGTAGCTGCTTGGAATCGGATCCATAGGCCACAGCCGGACAACTAAGTCCTTCATGGCTAGTTCGGCCGCCTGGTGCAGTTTGATCAATTGTTTCATCTGATCGATAAATGGCACCGGATAGTTCGGCGCCAGATACTATGACCAGAAATCCCTCTCCGCAGTCTTCTTCTCTGATATGCTGCGAGGAAGATCCGCAAAAGCCCCTGAAAAAATAAGAATTCTGCCTGCCGCTTGGATTCTTCACATTCTAACATACACGAAGCTAAGAATACAGAAGGCCTTACCAGCCGCCACTTTTCGAGCCTCCTGAATGTCCCTCGCAGCACCTCGAGCCTCTTCCCGAGCACCTTCTGCATCCTCGAGAGCTTGGGTGAGCTCGGATTCTTTCCCTTTTAGACTCTGCTCCAAGCTCTCGCTTTTCTTCACAGCTTCCTAGAGCTCCCGCTCAGCGGTGATAACCCTGGCCTCGTGTTTTTAACGAAGCACCTGTTCAGCCTCAGCCTTCTTGTTGGCATCAGCCAAAGCATTCTTTAGTGCCTCGCATTCGGCACACGCTCCTAGAGCACACAATACTAAAAAAAATTATTCTGCACAACTATTCGTTCGTGCCAACTCCAAGACAAATGTTTTCAAACATACCTTGCTTGTCTTCCAGTTGCTTCCTCACACGGCCGAGTTCTTCCTCGGACCGTGCAAGGTCCTGATTCAGTTCGGACACTGCCGCCTCGAAAGTGGAAGTCCTCTCTGTGGATGCCTGTTTTCACACCAAAGGGTATACGTCATTCACACAGGTTCCTGCAAAGGCAGGGGGTTTGATCCCCTGCCCGGCTCTGTCTCCTTCGCCGGACAGTGTATCAGGGGCTACTACTTATATTATGACAATTCCTTCAGGGTTTCCTAGGAGACATACCTCAAAAGCCTTTATAAGACTAAGGCAGGACGCGTTCAGCCCGCTCTCGGTGGACTGAATCCTTTCAACCACCTCGCCCACAAGGGCCCGATGCTCGTCGACAATAGACGCGTTCCTCAACGCTGTCAATAGACCGCCAGGCAGCTCTACTTGAATACAGGACGCCGGCGGCATAGGCTGCCCCCTGCCATCAGGGGGACTACTTGCTCGATCCCAGAACCCTAGAGGTCCCGGGGGCCGTACCCATCCCTGCGTGTTCGGCACCAGGGATATGTCCTCCCTGGTCTGGGTCTTGTCGAGACGACACCTCGGTGTCGCGCCCAGACTTGGGGGAAGGGGCCTGCGGAGGCGTCTCGCTCGCCAAAGCGTCCGAGTCCAGTGAATCCTCCGACAAGGACTGGCCGGTGCAGGATCTTGCCGGACTGTGCAATATGTAGGTGACAGTCAAAACCACTATACCCAAAATCCCAGACGCATATGCGTGTTCGGATACTTATGACTTCTCCAGGGGTTGGGCCCTGGGATCCCACTCCGGGCTGCTATCGGCGGCCGTGGGGGACGCCCCTGAGAGGGAATGTTTCCCCCTCTTGGGCGATCCGGCCTCCAGAGATGCGGAGGCCGTCCTTTTCCTCCCACCATCAGAGTGAGGCTCATCCTCCTCTGTTTCCTCCTCTTCGTCCTCGGACGAAGGATCGTCGCCAGAGTCTTCAGATCTAGCGTCTGAAACCTCGCGACGGCGAAGGCCACCCCGGGTCTTCTTGACCTTCTTGGAGGCCTCCTTCTTTGGCGCCTTGTAAGGCACGGGGACCAACATCTTCGTTAGAAGAGGTCCGGCCGGTTCCTCCAGCAGGGGGGCTGGACAATGTAGCCGCTCCACCTTCTTTACCCATCCCTAAGGTTGCAATGAAATACGATTAGGGTGTCTCCCGCATGATGTGCAAATTAAAGCATGAATAGACAGAGTGTGGCTGTGACTTACCGAGCTGGGAGAATGGGATGATTGATACCCACGATCCTCGACAGGGCCCGGCCATGATTTGCCGGACTTAAAGAGCACCTTCCAGATATCCTTGTGGGTGGAGTCGTAAAGCTCCTGAAGGGTTTGGTGCTCGGCCGGATCGAACTCCCACGGGGTACAAGCTCGGCGCTGACAAGGGAGAACCAGGCGAACTAGCATCACCTGGACTATGTCGACGAGTTTGACGTCCCTATCGATCACGCCCTGGATGCGTGTCTGGAGCAATAACAGCTCATCGGACGAGCACCAGTTCGGGCCCTTCTCGGGCCAGGACGTGAGTCGCAGTGGAGCTCCGGATTTGAACTATGGAGCTGCCACCCACTTCTTACCATGTGGTTCGGTGATATAGAACCACTGCTGCTGCCACTCCTTGATGGAGTCGTCGAAAGCGCCTTTCGGCCAGACAGCCTTGGGCATCTTGCTTACCATGGCACCACCGCACTCCGCGTGCTCGCCACTCACCACCTTGGGCTTCACATTGAAAATCTTCAGCCATAGGCCGAAATGAGGTGGGATCCGGAGAAAAGCCTCGCACACGAAGATGAACGTCGAGATATTGAGGAAGGAGTTGGGGGAAAGATCATGACAATCGATCCCGTAGTAGTACATGACTCCCCGAACGAAGGGTGAAGGGGAAACCTGAGCCCACGGACGAAATGGGGAAGGAACACGACTCTCTCATGAGATTCCAGAGTAGGGATGACCTGTCCCGCCGGGGGAAGACGATGGCCAATCTTCTGGGACAGATACCCGGCTCCCTGGAGCTTCTTGATGTCCTTCTCCTGGACAGTTGAGGCCATCCATTTGCCTCCTGCTCTGGACATATTCAGAGAACTTCCCTTCGGTGGGGGAGAAGAGTGCTTGGGCGTTAGGGCTCGCACAAAGGGGAATGAGCTAGCAGGAGAAGGGGGTGTGGGTAAAAAAGAAAGGAACCTGACCTCCTTATAAAGGCGATAAAGGCTTTTTGTGCTTCCCCACTTGCCTAGTGGAACCCGTCCGCCTCCCGCTCGCCGCAATTAGCCGCACGGTTAGATTACCCATGCCCGTATTAATGAGAATCCCATAATAAGGGGACACGATCTCTGCTTTGACAAGAGGTGTCATAGAAACTGCCTCGTGATATGCGTTGTAGCTGGTTGTGGGGAAACGGTTCGAATAGTGATCTGACCATAACAACATGTCACGTCATCAGAAAAGGTTGTCAGCAGATTGCATTTGTGAAATATCACTCTCTCTCCGGTGGTATGTGAAGATCATCTTGCGGATCCGGACACGGTCTACGTGTTCGATAATTACTTTGGAGAATTCGGAGGAGGAACCCGCCTTGCAATGCCGAAGACAATACTGTGCACCGGACTCATAGTCATTGAAGCCTGGTTCAGGGGCTACTGAGGGAGTCCTGGATTAGGGGGTATCCGGACGGCCGGACTGTGTACAAAGTCTGGACTATTGAAGCGTGAAGATACAAGACTCAAGACTTCGGCCCGTGTCCGGATGGGACTTTCCTTGGCGTGGAAGGCAAGCTTGGCAATCCAAATATTGCATTTCCTTCCTTGTAACTGACTCCATGTAAACCCTAGCCCTCTCCAATGTCTATATAAACTGGAGAGGTTGGTCCTTAGAAGCCCGATCACAATTACATTCATATCATCATAGGCTAGCTTCTAGGGTTTAGCCTCTACGATCTCGTGGTAGATCTACTCTTGTACTACCCATATCATCAATATTAATCAAACAGGAAGTAGGGTTTTACCTCCATCGAGAGGGCCCGAACCTGGGTAAACATATGTGTCCCTTACTTCTTGTTACCATCAGCCTTGACGCATAGATCGGGACCCCCTACCCGAGATCCACCGGTTTTGACACCGACAGCCACCCCACTGCCGGCCAGCATGACCATCACCCGCTCCGCCAGCGTGGCCTGAAGGTGGGAGGTGGTGGTCGTGGCCGCCACCCCATCGTCGGCCGCCCTGGCCGCCAGCCCACCATCGACCGCCGGGGTCATCACCCGCTCCGCCACCACCGCCTGAAGGCGGGAGGCGGAGGTGGTTGCCGGCATGTGTGTCGGCGACCTTGCGCACTACATGGAGTTCCTGTGGGAGGAGGAGGAGTGCCTCGTCGAGCATGCAAAGAGCCTTACCACCGTCATGGCCGCGACACACGCCGCCTCATAGGCGAGGAATTAGGAGATCTACAAGGAGAACCACTTCTTCGAGAAGAATCGTCTGGAGCAGCAGTGGGCGTTCGAGCTGGTGAGCGTCGCCGAACGTGTAGCAGCGGCATGCACCGTATTGGATTTGTCCAGCTCGTCGGTAGGCTCCTCCTCCTCTGCCTCTTACTGAGCATGCTCGGTAGAGGAGAGGCTGCCGGAAGTAGTACAAAGCCCCTCCGTAGTAGTAGTAGTAGTAGTAGTAGTAGTAGTAGTAGTAGTAGTAGTAGTAGTAGTAGTATTTAGGGGCTATTTTGTTCAGTTCATCTGACTATAGATGTGGTGGAACTGTAGAACATACTTAAAATTAGCTAGTATATAAAGTAGAACTAGCTATTTCAGTACGTGGTTGGCAAAAATTGGGGAAAAGTTTCATCGGTTCAGTTGTCGAGTTGAACTATTTGTATAAATTAAGCACGACTGCTTAATCTATGAATGAAATCTATGCTTAATTACCAAATTTTAGTTGCAAAAATTAGATAGTGCTAGTGATTTTTAGCTGCATATTTTGACAAATCACAGTGTTACAAGGTTAACAAATGGCAATGTTACTAGATCAACAAATGTCAATCTTTCAAGTCTGATAAATGGCAACATACCCAATATGACAGATGCAATCTTACCAAATTGTTTGTAAGTGGTTGCACACAGGTCATCCAAAACAACCGTTTGCGTACAAGAGATGCACAGATCCTGCTCTCGCTTTGCATATGGGTGTTCTATCTAAAACGTTTGCGATTAACAGCTGCACAAATCCTGCTTGGCACATTTTCCCTTGGCTTCCTGGGGAAGCTGTCGGTTTGCATATGGGTGTTTTAACTAAAATGTTTGCGATCGAGATACAATATTAAACCCAAGAAAAAAAAACTATTTCCGGCGGTGGCGGAGGCGGCGTGCCACGCCATCCTTGTCGTTGTCATCCTCCGGGACGCCATTGTTGAAGTCTTCAAGGCGGCTCAGAATGTTCTTCACATGTAAATCAAAACATCATGTCGTCACGCGATCGACGGGCGAGGCGTGGGAGGACGGCAGCTGGGGGCGCTGAGAGGCGACGGTCGACGGCGGCGTATGGGTACGGGCGCGACGGGTGCAGCCAAACGCATGGGGACCGGCGCCGCGGTGAGTGGAGGGGCGCGCACGCGCACGGGGACGGGCGCTGGCGCTGGCATGTACACGACACTACTAGGAAAAGGCCTGCTAGTGGCGCACCTGTTTTGGCTACTAATGGCGCACTACAGGTGCGCCACTAGCATCACGCCATTAGTAATCTAGTGTGCTTATTGCAGTGCGCCACTAAAGTGCAGAGTGGTGCACCACTAGTATGAATATTAGGGATTTTTTTCTTTTCTGATATTTGCACGGGTTACAAAACATATTACTGCATAGAATATAGACAGCACAACATATAAATAGCAGATTTTTCGAATACAATAGAAGATTAGTCTCCGAATACAATTCATCATATTAGTCTTCGAATTTAAAATACCGAACAAAGTTAGAACATTACAAGTCTCGAAACCGCGAGTAGCGAGTTTGTCTTCACATTACAAGTCGATATCGATCATCTAAACTACCATCACATAGAAGAGAGCTACGGTCATCACGATGAGCATCATCGCAATAAAACTGGTCTTCATCCTGTTCCTCCAATGCTCCCTCCTCTCTCCCGCTAGATAGCGCGTGTATCTAGCTTCCGCCTCCGCCCTAGTGGTGTACCCTTTGTAATGGTTGCCGCTGAAACGGTGAACCTGTCTCTGACACTCCTCCCAGTCGTCGTAGACTCCGGGAACCTTACCCTTGTACACAACATACGACGACATCTCTATGCACTAGACAAACAAAACTTTAGTAGCAATTCACAGACAATACATAAGCAATATATAAGTATGCAACAAAAGGATCGGGAGAGAAAAGCAACACATTAATAGCACGATTCATGGTACTACTAATAAATAGCATCGATTACATATAACTTGAACGGCTGTCCAAACCAAAGAGACATACAAGTTCATTAAAGTTTAATATTACAACATGGGCTAATGGACATTTCAGAACTACACAACATCAGTACTTTCGACTTGACTCAGGGACCGGAGCGTGGATGAAGCCACCGTCTTTCGTGATGGTCATGAAATCGCAGGCGTTGTCAGCCTGCATTTGCAGCATTGTTACTATCTCACTGTTGGACAGTTGATATCTGAGGTAGAACTGCCTCGAGGTACGAAGGACATCTTGATGGATGATTTCCGCAAACTCCGACTGGATGCGATAGAATTCTTGTCTGATGTCCGCGTCCTGGATTGTCGACAAGCGTGGCCCAATCTATGAGATTAGTTGGTAGCAGAAGGTGATTATGGTCCCGTACGATCACCCGCATGTGATGGAGGGCATAGTAGGTATCCTTCTGACTGCCAGGCGGTTGCTTGACGCAGGGGAACATCGTATTGTGGGTGAACACGTGCTTGCCATACCTACGAATTGTCCTGCTGAAGGTGCCTCCAGATCTGGCGTAGCCGGGGAGAACATCATCAAGAACTTTCTTGATATATGTGTAGTCTTTCTTCGACTGACGGTCCGAGTCGAAATACGTGGCCATGGAATATTTTGGGCTTAAGAGGATGAGTGTGCAATGTGTGTCACTTCACAGAACACGGAATGTTAGAAAAAAAGAACGATCGAAATCTAAGAAATCATATGTTACGGGGCGGTGAGGGGATGACCTACTCGGGAAAGTAAGGCACGAGCAAGTTATCCTTATCTGGGTTTGCCAGAATGACGCCTTCGAGGTGTGAACTCGCGACTTGCCGGTCCCCAACATTGCCCAAGATCTTGGCACGCATGTAGAAGGGGTCGACTATCACGATGTCCGAGGTCTTGTCTCTAATGATCTGCATCTCCATACTCAGCGAAAATAGCCGAACGAAGGTGTAGTGCAGCGGATGAAGGTTAAACATAGCGAAGATGTCATCAAACCGCAGGACGATCGTACCCTCGATGGAGCTATCCACAAAGCCCTTGCCCTCTGGCACCTTGGCCACGAAAACCAGGTATGCCACATCATTCTCGAAGAGACGCCGCTTCTCCAAAGAAAGAACACTATCATGCAGACTCTGCATAGCGCCGGTTGCAGCACTGAGCAGATTAGTCGGTACCATCGTCCTACCCGCCACATGCACCCTCCTCGAGATATCCTTAGGTGAAGGTGCCTCGTCCTGAGCACGGATCGTACTTGGTGTCGGCTGGCTCGCACCACCCTTGTTATTCTTTCGTTCCTGACCCTTCTTCTTCTGCTGCTATAATGGGATCGAGTTCTGCTCAGAGACCGCCTTCTTGAGTGTGTTGGGGCTGACAATATTTTGCAACTCGGCTATCTGAGGCTCGGTGAAGGCGGCAGATGGAGGCGTCTCCTGAGAACTGAACGCCAAACGATGCCTATTGCAATTGGGTTTCTCCACGGTACCAGCTAGATCACGGTCGTCTTTTGCAGGGTTGGATTCTTGAGAAGGAGGCCCGAAGAATTCGTCACCGTACCCATGTTTGGCAAAGTATTTATCGATGTTGGTAAATGTACCGTCATCGTCCGGATCATGTGCCATATGCATGTCCGAATCCTGTGCCATATGCATGTCCGGCATGTCCGGTCGCGTTGCGGCGGTCTTGCCATGGCTTGGCGCCGGCACGACTGGCGGTGTCTTCTGTGGGGTGGTGTCCCCGGCCCCCAAATGAATCTGGCTCTTCGGCCAAAGCAGGGGCCAGCTTACACATGCGCTGAGGGTGATCACATCATCTTCGTCGGCCCCAGCGGGTCGAATCGGAGGTAACAACTCGTCGCAGCCTCGGAGCACCCGAACCAGTTCAACCCTATACACGGTGGGTGGCATCGGATTACTGTGGAACACGGGGTTGCCCGGTTGAACGATTCTGCCCTTGGTGACATCGATCAACTCGCCGCCCACGAAGTGTAGGAGAGTGCATGGAACGTCAGCGGCGCCCTGCAAAAACATGTGGGGCGTCAGGGATGCCAGTCAAAGGCAAGGAGATGAAGTCATTAGCCGAGATGCTTAGTTACTGTGATGGCGTCGAGCTCGGCTAATGTCGAGGCACCACCAACGGCGGGCGTGCAACTAACGAAGGGGCCGCTTGCTGCCGAGGTGCCGGCCGGCATACACCTAGGTACACTAAGCTCCAATGCCCATGTCGGCGCCGGAGACACCAATACCGCCTCCGCCGGAGACACTAATGGCGCCTCCTGCGCATTGTGTGAATTGATGGTCGTGAAGCTGGGTACTGGGGGAGGCCCCTGTTGGCCGCCCACAATCCACGTCTACAGCCCCTAAATCAAGGTAGGCACAATGGCGGTGAGCATCGTTCCCAGTTGTTGTTGCACTTCCTCTTGGACCATCTCCGGAATCCGCTCCACTTGTGCCTTGAGTTCTTGAACCTCGCGTGACTGGCTTTCCGAGCTTGTCTTTCTCTCCTTTCGCCCACCAGCGTTATAGTATGACGATCATTTTGTGGACAAGCCTTTGCCGGCCACACGACCAGCTGACGACGGCTTACTGAACTTATCCTTGTTTTTCATTACGTTCAATGCCCTATTTAAAGTGTTGTCCCAAGGGGAGCTCTAAGACAACCCTGCGCTACTGCTTTCAGTCTCCTGCGGAAGGAATGTGAACAATTTAGAAATTTGGCTTCATTAATTAGAATGCAACCATATGGAGCTAATTACGCGGGGGTGTATTCCTTACCAGAACACGCTCAAGCGCCTTGGTCTTCGCATCCGTGGTAAGCTTCTTTGTTACCGGGTCCTCCTTGTACCGGGCCCTAATATAGTTCCTGGTCTGCTTGTCACGGTATTTCTCGAAGCGGGGCGGTAGGCCTTGCTCGGCACGCTCCGCGTCCTCCTTGTGCCATATAGGTTCCACCACTCTGTAACCGCCGGGACCGAGTGGGTGACCCCTAAGTTCAAGTCCCGCATATCTTCCCCCCACTGACTTGATTCCAGGGTTGCGCTGCTCTCGCACTTGATCTTGAACTCCTTGTAGTCATCTTCATTGATTGAAGGATTTTTCGCCTTGATCTTCTCATAACTATCACCTTTGTCAATCATTCTCTTCACCACGCTTCTCCAAGTAGATAGGGCCGTGTTCATCTTCGTGAGGGCGGCACTGTTCACTTTATTCCCTGAGAGGCGTGTGTTTGTGACGTCACCATGGAACTTGTATCATTCACACCCTGATTTTTATGCCACTACACTTAAGCTAACAATCATGATAAAATGTGGTTTGACAAAAACTTTTGAGTGTTTTGGACCTTGCCTTGATTGGTTTTTGTCTGCTGTTTGCAAGTGCTCTAAAAATCAAATAAATCCTCCAACTCCTATACTTCATCTCCTTGCTCCAAACTCTTGAACCAATTATCATGCCATGTGTATAGGACATAAAAATAGTTCCTTGCAAAAATAATTTGGCCAAATAGTATTTTAAAAAAAATAGTTTTCCAAAAACCCCTGAATTGAGGTTTGCACTGCAAGTACTTAATTAAGGGCAGTAAAAATCTTTCCAAAAATATATTTGACTCCTATTAGATATAGGATACCCAGAAACCACAAAAATATAATTTTAAAAGTTGTTTACCTATTTTATTTAATGGCTTTTTCTTTAGGCCGGAAATGGTCTTTAATAGGTTAAAATTATTTTTATGCTTTAAAAATATTTGGTAAAACCTAGGGAAACTCAGTGCACATATATTGTCCATATATAAGAGTTTCAACACATGGTCATGTTCAAAATATTGGTTAAATCCCTCAAAAACCCTTTCTGGATATTTCAAGATTTTGAAATATTTACAAACGAAATATTCTCCAAAAATTCCAAGAAAATTCTAGCATGTCACATATGATATGTTTGATGATCTTGACAAGTATCATGTCATGGAGAATAGTATAACCCCATGAAATCCCCTGAAAACCATTTCTGTCCATTTTGAAGATTGAGCAACTTTACATTGCCAAACATGTCCAAATCCTCTCAAATCTTGAGAACATGCTCAAGTGGTCTAATCAATCATCTAAATCAAATGTCACAAGTTGTAGAAAGTGTTAAATTGATCAAAGTGCCCCAAAACCCTCTCTGTCCAGAATCTAATTTGAACAACTTTGTACTACCAACTTCCTCTCCTTGACCCCAACTTTGGTGAGCATATTCACATGACCAAATGAGGCCACTACACCAAGTGTTTCATCAAGGAGAAGTGATTTGCTCAACTAGATCTACACAAGTTCATTTCTGCTAATTTCTAGGGTTTACAAAAGTTGCATTGGCAACTTTGCCCAAATGTACTCAACCTTGGTGGAACCTATTATTATCTCATTCCATTTGACCCTATCAAGCCTCATGACAAGAGGAGTTCATTTTCTTGCCCAAAAACCATATCAAACACCTTCTGTATGTTAACTAAAAACCCTGTTTGGGGCTCTTCCACTAATCTCCATGCACCCCACTTTTTACCATAGCCCCTCCTAGTCCCCTTACACCTCCATTAACAATGGCAAATCCACAGCTCAATTATTGGATGGGTAAAACCCCACTTTCTCTCTCTGGACAGCCCATTTCCCCCTCTCTCTCAACCCCACCCCTCTCCTACTATCCACCCATGGCATCCAATGCTCCTCCCTCATTCTTTACTCCTCCCTAGAGCTACCAGACATGCTTGGCCGCGCCCACTTTGCCAAAAAAATGGCATGTCGGCCATTTGCACACTCTGGAGCACGCTACAGTGTGCTCCCACACTGTAGCCGCCCCCTGCCAACTGCCTCTGGCCACCTCGGGCCTCCCCAGCATGTCTCACGAGGTCGCCTCGGCGTCTGGGACACGGAAAGCTGCCAGCCCTCTCCTAAACCTCTCTCCTCTCCCCTCCACGACCTCAGCCGAGTGCGCCATAGGCCGCGTCCATGGTGCACCATGGCCCCTCTATTTAGAGGCCCTCCCGAGCTCTCCTACGGCTTCTTCCCACTCTCCCTCTTCCCCAGCAATCTCCTAGACAAGACACCTTTACCCCTCACGCCCTCCTGCCCCCTCCATGGCTGCCATGGTCGCCGTCGGCCTCCAACCGGCTCTGGCGAACAAGGGCCTCCCCTCCTCTCCTTTGACCACCAGGGGAAGCGCAGCAGGCCATGGGATCCTTTCCGCTCCTTATTTCCTCTGCTCCGGTGCCCATCGCATCGCACTCGTCCGCTCCCGTAGCCGCCCGCCGGCGCCAAGGTCGCCGTTGCCTCGGTCCTCCCCAGTCTGTGAGAGACCAATAAATGGGCGCGGCTCAGCCTCCCGAGTCCACCGGTACGCCGGACGCCGTTGGGGACGGCCAGAACCGCCGGGGAGCGCGCCGGTGCCCCGCTCGGTCGACCTCCTCTGCTCATGGCGCGAGGAAGGAGACGACCTGCGAGCGGGGCCCTCTCGTCGGTGGCCCAACCTCCAGGCCAGCTGGCAAGTGGACGCGTCTTCGGGGTAAACCGCCTACCCCACAGGAACACAGACTCCACCAGTACGCCTTTGACGTGGCACGATCTCCCGCATAGCTGAGCTACTGGGCCGGCCCAGCAGCTATCCTACGCCGGTGCGCGCTTTAGGTATAATCTAATTTATTTATTTTTCCTTTTCAGTGAGCTTCTATAATCCATAACAAATTCATTTCAACACCAATTTTGATGATTCAAATTTCTATTAGTTCCTAAAATCATGCCCTATCACGTGGTGCTGTTTGCACATTTTTCAGAAAACTTTTGTTCACACATATTTCGTAAAACCCTATTTTCCTATTTTTGTGATGAACTTTAGAAAATCACAGAGAGCTCAAAATTGATCCAAATGCCATGATTCAAATTCCTTGATGCTTCTAAGTTCATAACTTAGTTTATGAACATTTTTCTTAATACTTTCTGTACCCCACAAAATAATGAGCCATTTCTTCGTATTAGCCAACTTTGCAAATTCATAGGAAATTCATTTGAACTCCAAATCCAGTGAAACCAATTTATAAATGTTTATAAAATCATGCCTGATTTAATGGATAATTTTACTCATTTTTATAAAAAGGCATTCTATAGACAACTTGTAGATCCATTAAATCCCTTGTTCCATCATATCGAAATGTTTAGAAATATCCATTGATCCACTTCCAATGAAATCACCTTGGTCATTCCTCATATGACCAGAGGCATCCTAGAAAAGTCCAACTCACATTTTTAGAGCACTTTTGTTTTTGCCTGGTCGTGTTGCTTATTATGGTTGTTTTCGACAATAGGTGACGAAGTAGACGAAATGCTTGGAGTTGGACCAGAGATATTTGAAGACCTCGAAGACTTTGTTAAAACAGGCAAGCAGCCCTTTGACCATGTCCATGAAACCCTTTTTATGCATGTCAGATAGCACTTTTATTGCTTGCATTGGAGACATGATACTGTGATGACCACATGGGGTGGTTTGCCACCGTTACTTCCTCGTTGATACTTGCATTGTGCATGACCCTACCTTCTTATAAGGGTTATGCCGTGGGAGTAGATAGGATGCTAAAGTAGATGCTACGCAAAAAGGGACAGGTATATGCATGATGAAGGAGACAAAATATTTTCAAAGGACTTTTCAAAAACCCTGTCGGGTGCCACTTATGCCCGAGGGAGATGATGAGATGGGTAACCACTTGATGACGAAGTGGTGTACTGAGGCAAGTGTGTGTTGTTTTCGAAAACGGATTAGATTTAAGATTTGTCGACTGTCCCAACCTTACATGCGCAACCACTCTACCCTTGTATGGGAAAGGGCATTATTGATTACCTAGGCCGATACTAGCTTGGAGCCCGCATTACTAGTGACGTGGGAGAGTTGGTGCTCTCTCTCGGGATGGGGTCGTGCCAGGTAGGGCGGCCATGACTATTTTTACAGGGCACCGGATACACCGTTGCGTCCCCTCTCGGATGTTACAATATCGAGTGAGTCTCGTATGATGTACATCGTGAGGATATGGAACAACGAGTGGAATCCTTGTTAGTGTCGTCTAGGGAAAGATAGTGATCGGGTGCTTACCCCGGGTACTTGAGGTATCGCGGGTCGTGGATGACAGTTGGGTGGTACTGCTTAAACTACGTCCAGAGTGTGCAACCTCTGCAGAGTGTAAAACTATTCGAATAGCCGTGTCCACAGTCAAGGACAGTTGGGCGGTGCTACTTAAACTACGTCCAGAGTTTTACAAACCATATGTGTGTGTTGTTAAAACTACTTGGGTCAAGTCAAGGGACTTGACATGATTGATTTGGGTTGATGCCCACTCTATTTATGTTGATATCTGTAACCTGTCCTCATGGTTACTTGAATTCTCCTGATGCATGTCTTACAAGTTGTTGAACATGTCATTGCACTCAAAACTAGCTTTCTGCAAAAATTTACCTATATCATGCATTGTTACATCTTGAACCAAAACATGGGTTGCTTGCGAGTACATTCAAAGTACTCATTGGCTTGCCACTGGTTATTTAATTGGCCAGGCATGGAAGAACAGGAGTTCGAAGAAGAGTTCTTTGGAGATGAACATGCGAAATAGGACGTTTCCCAGTCAGAATGCCTGTAGGGTTAAGGCAGATGGCATGGGTTCTACTTATCGACGAAGATTTCCGCTGCTTAAGTTTGTTTGGTGTTCAGCCCTTCTGGCTTTATCTATGTAAGACTTGACCATAATGGTCATAAATTGTGTAAGACGGTATGTATGGATGTAAGACTCTTGTTATTCAGCTTCTGTGTGTTCAGTGAGCATTGATATCTGGGATCACTGTACACGTGCATTAGGTGATCACGACTTATGAGTCGGGGTCCGCATAGTTCGTGCAACTTTGTGAAGAGGAGGCTGCGCAAATTCCCTCGGTCAGGATGCCCTTAGGTTCACGGTGTTGATTGAGATGGTGCTCCGGAGAATGCACCCGAGCTGAACCGCGTACCCCTTGACTAATTCTTTGGGCGCCGTTGGATGCCCCTCAGAGGACACTTCAGTAAATTCCTCCTTGACGGTGCCGAGCACGTTCGGGGGCCGGTCCTTCCGTTGCCTCTTCGGTTGGCTGCCATCTGTGTGTGCACTGCCATCATCAGTGGTGGCATCCTCGGTGTCACCATCAGTGGTGTCATCCCTGACGCCACTAGGGGATGTGTAGTCAGGATCGGTGTCTTCTGTGGCGTCCTCATAGCGGTGAGGTTCTACCTCCATCTCCTGGGACAGCTCCCAGAATTGCTTGCCCGAACCGCCGGCCTCATCGTTGTGGGCATGTTTCGCTCTAAATAGGAAAAAACTTTGGTAAAAAAGTTGGTTATTGTCAAGAAACAAGATCATGGTCTCATCATTTAGCTTTTGTCGACACCGAGGCATCCTAAAAGCTAAGCTTTTATCATTTAGGGTTTGTTGTCGCCGAGGCACCCTAAAAGCCTAAGGTTTCATCATTTAGGTTTTTATCGACACTGAGGCACCCTAAAAGCCAAGGTTTTATAATTTAGGGTTTGTCAACGCCGAGGCACCCTAAATGCTAAGCTAAGTTTTCATCATTTAGGGTTTATCGATGCCGAGGCACCCTAGGTTGACTGATATATATGGGTATCTTCTAATAATATACCCTATCAAGAAAAGGGAAGGAGAATTCTAAGTTGGGCCTAATCACTTGGCTCTATTGCCACCTATGGTTTAATGCAACAAGAATAAAGGGGCAGTTGATCCTACTTAATTAAGTAGTAAGATACCCCGACCCATGCATTAGTCGCAAGTACCCCATATGTCCTATTTTTATTAAAGTCATGCTTAAATTCACGAAAAATTTCAGCATGACCTTTGCTGAAAATCGGACATATGGAGTACCTGAATTTGCCGAAACGGAAGTTAATCAACATTCCAGCAAACTCAAGGGCCTCTCGGGGTACCTGCAAATCATTATCCCCGCGTAATGAAGTCGCCCATGGGTCATTTCAGAAGATCACAAGTAGCATCATCACAAGTACAACATCATCACAAGTACAACAGCAGCAGCAGTGAATACATGCATAACAGCAGCAGCAGCAGGTTTATTCTTCTTCTTCGTAAACACTAATTGTCTAACTGAGCAAGACCGCGATAGTGTGAACAAATAAAAACACAAACTACACCTACATATTTGGGTACCTCTATGGTAGTAACATGTCATGCTCTGCCTAGAGCTACTACAGCATGATGAACCCCTCAAACGGTATACTATGAGAACCCAGTGACCACATAAACATCTAAATTTGTACATACTGAGCATTCATGGCAGTTCTAGCTACAACATCAAAATCAAGGAGAGATAAGTCAGACAACTGAAAGCAAAACTGTAAAAAAGCAAAGGTACTTGGGATTTAATAAGGTGGATAATTTGTGCAAAAAAAGGAATGTTTCAAACTATAGTGCTGCCTCGTTTAATTAACTATTGTCAAGAACACAAGTAAAACGCAAAGACCATCAAGGGCCTGAATGTTACTAGTGAGGCCAGTCCCCCCTGCTAAGCCAATTCCACCATTTTACAAGCTAAAACTCAAAGCACATTGGTGGTAACTACTCACTAGGTATCTAAATAATCCAAGAGAATACTGTACTGCCACAGCAATGCTCTATGCTCTGCTATGTTGCTAATCATGTCATGAAAGGAAAACATTTCAAAGTCCATATGTTAGACCACATGTGAGTCGCAGATCAAGTGATTGTAGCATCTTCATATCCCAATGAGCTAGAGATACAGAAAACTGCACTAGAACAAAAATTAGGATATGCTGACTCAAAGTACATCATATACATGGGCATAGAAAGGTACATGGTCCAGAAAATGGAATCATTCTCAGGACAAGGACCTTAGGTTCTCGCTGGTTATGATAATCCAAGAGAACACTAGGCTACTGAATAAATGTCGTATATTCTAGCACGTTACTAATGCATAAGAAAATATATAGAAGTAACTAGAGTTTAGAGCACTGGACATAAGAAAGACATTTTCTTCTTCAATTAATAAAGCATAGTGCAGCCAGTAGCATAAGATTTATAGACAACTGACGACAAAACTGTCAAAATCAAAGGTACTTGGGATTTAAGGTGGATAATTTGTGCAAAAAAAAGGAATGTCTCAGACTACAACCAACAACAACACTGGTAACTAGTTTGTGCACTGGTAACTAGTTTTTTACAGCAACCAAAAACAACATTGATCAGTTAGCTGCCTGCATGTTTCTAAAAGAGAAGGAAAATTCTGTTTGCTCGTAAACTTGCTGGAGGCTACAAAACTAGTGTAAGTTGTCGCTGTTCTACACACACTTAGTTCCAATTCATGACCATTTCAAGTTAAATGTTCTTCCTGTCTTCCAGGCCCATCTAAGCATGTCCGTCCACTCAATAACTCTGCGACTACTTCTAATGGAGGAGAGGAGGAACAGCAGAGGTGGCTACTCACATATGCTTCTGGTGGGTGTTGAGGTAGGACTTCTCGCAGTACTCGGAGGCGGAGTAGAGCTGCGGCCGCAGGTTCTTGAGCTCCTGCATCAAGCATGGCCACAACGCTCAGTTTATCTACCATAGACAATTCAGTTTAATTTACAAAGGACTGAGCACAAAGTTCAATGTCGAAACAGACTAAACTTTTAATGAAGTGATGAGGTTCAACACAAGTCAAAGGACTGACCACTAGATTCATGTGAGGGAGCACACAATTTTAAAATCAGCACAACTACAAACCAACACATTGATGGCCACTAGTGAATCACATTGTGTTTGACCTCACTACATGAAAGTGCAACTAAGATTCATTTCACGGGCTTTCAAAGAGTACTACCCCTCGAGCAATGATCATAGTACCATCCTGGAGTGTGTATAGGTGAAAGCAAACCCTGGAGGGTGAGTGTCCATACAATTCACTGCATGTTGATAAAAAACAACTAAATAGCCACCTAAATTACAACCAATATTTGAAGGCTACTGGAGCTACAATTAGAAGAGACAGGCAGACAAACAAACTCCACGACAGAGCCAACTAGGAGAGGAGAAGGATGGCCATGGAGGCACCCAACCTCATCGATGGACGCAGCAAATTGCTGCAAAACAGAGCAATGGCCACTGGGGTGGGACGAGGAGTAAGAAGAGTCGGCCCTAGGGTTTGCAAGGGAGGAGATGGAGAAGTGGAGAAGAGGGTAGGAATCACCTCGAACCGACTGAGGAGGACGTCGACATTCTCGCGGCGGTGGGGCATTGAAGATCTGGCGGCGAGGTTCCTCCTCTCGGTGGCGGTGGGGCTCCTCCCCTCGGTGGCGGCAGTGGCCTCTTCCCCTCGGTGGCAGCGGCAGGGCTCCTCCTCTCCTTGTGGAGGCGGGACGTTGATCCGGCGGCGGCGCTGGAACCCTAGGTCTCGTCAGAGCGGGCACAGGGGTCGTTGGAGCAGGTGTGGAGCGGGCGCGGGGGTCGTCAGAGCGGGCGCGGGGGTCGTCAAAGCGGATGTGGTGAGGGAGGGAAGGGGGATCGGGCGAAGGGGGGGTTAGCTAGAGGGGGGAAAGTTAGTAATGGCACACCCCCTAGCGGTGCGCCATTAGTAAAAAAAATTTGATAGCAATGGCGCACCTCCTGGCAGTGCCCCATTAGTAATCTTTTTTTGGATAGCAATGGCGCACCCCTAACAGTGCGCCATTCATAATTTTTTTTAGGATTTATTGTTGCCTAGCGGAGGGCCGGCAGCGGCGGCTTGAACCCTAGGTCCCGCTCGGGGGGGAGGGAGGGGGTGGGTGGTGCACTCGGCCGATTCCGTTCGGGGGAACCGAGCAAGGAGACAGGGGAGGGTGCGGGGGGTCGGCAGTGGCGATGGAGCGGGGAGGGTGCGGGGGGTCGTCGGCGGCAAGGGGGATCTGGCGAGGGGGATAGCAATTGAGATGGAGGGGGATCTGGCGCGGGGGTGCGCCATAAGTAACTTTTTTTAGTTGCGTCTAATAATTTTTTTAGAAAATGACGATCAAATTTGAAAAAATTTATGAATGTGAAAAAATATGATCAAATTTGTTATTTGAAAATATTTATGAATATGAAAAAATATCATCAAATTTGTTATTTGAAAATATCATCAAATTTGTTATTTAAAAATATCATCAATATTTTTTTTGAATTTTTAGTTGCATTCATTTGTGAATTGGTAAAACATTTGTGAATATGAAAAAATATCATCAAATTTGAAAAAATATTCATTAATTCAAAAAGTGCCCATGAAATTTAAAAATATTCATGAGTTCAAAAAATATTAACAAATTCAATACTTTTTGTGAGTTAGAAATTCAATACCATAATAAACATAAATAAATATTCATGAGGACACTAGACTAGAAGAAATATCATTTCAATATGTTGAAATACAATCGAGAAATGAAAGCTACAATTTAAATACAATCGATCTTAGCTAGCTATCTGTTCACAATCTTCTTGCCCTTATTTTTCGCAAATGGAGTTCTTGTCTTGAATGGATGTCCTTTAGGTAGGGTGGTCCTGCTTCTTCTTGTGGTGTATGCTGGTACTTCATCGTCGTCATCATGTTCCATCTTCGGGTCGCCGTACTTGTCGAACTCTTGCTCATTGGCGACTCCATCCATTCTGATGATCTTCCTTTTGCCTCTCCTCACGACAACACGACTGGGCTTTGACGGGTCGGTAATGAAGAAGCATTGGTCCACTTGGTAAGCCAGTACCCATGGCTCATTTTTCGCGGTGACATTTGCGCTCGCGGCCTTGGATTTGGCTTCGGGTATAACCATAGTGGTGAAATACCGGTCTTCTTTTAGGACGCTCTTGGCCCATCTGACACGGAACATCGGGACCTTCTCTCTAGCGTAGCTCAGCTCCCAGATCTCCTTGATCCTTCCGTAGTATCTGTCCTTGTCGTTACCGGTGTAGAATTCCATTGTTACTCCGGAGTTCTGATAACCATCGCTCTTCATGTCCTTTCCCTCGGTGTAGAATGTGTAGCCGTTGATATCGTAAACCTCATACGTCATCAGGTTGTGCTCGGCGCCCTGTGACAACGCGAATATGAGTTGTTCTTCCACGAAAGAATCCTCATGTAAAGGGTACGACAGAAGCTTCTGCTAGAACTAACGCGTGAAACATGAGTTGTGCTCTTTGATTATATCTCCGTCCGTCCTCTGTTGGCCTCGGTCATTGTACGTCTTCGTAATAAAGGTTTTGTGCTCTACCACCCAAGGATCGACCACGTCTATGTGTTGTAGCGCCACTAGATTTGCTCTTTCAAAGTCGGCGAGTCGACCCTCGAAGTCGACATGCATTTCGTGGCGACCCTCACAGTGACCCCATCCAGTGAGCCTACCGAGGTGCCTGTTGACGGGCAGACCAAGGGGGTTCTCGATGCCTAGATAATTTATGCAGTAGGAGATGCACTCTTCGGTCAGAAAGCCCCTAGCTATGCTTCCCTCTGGACGTCACATGTTGCGAACGTATCCTTTGATGACACCATTCATCCTTTCGAATAGCATCATGCTGTGCAGGAACGTCGGCCCGGGTTGGATGATATCCTCCACGATATGGACCAGCAGATGCACCATAACGTCAAAGAATGCAGGCGGGAAGTACATCTCAAGATTGCATAGTATCACCACGATCTCTTCTTGTAGCCTTCTGAGTTGCCTCACGCCAACCGACTTCTGAGAGATGACATCGAAAAAGTTGCATAGGCCAAATAGCGTTTCACGGACGTGCGCGTCCATGATCCCACGGATTGCAACTGGAATTATCTGCGTCATCAACACGTGACAGTCGTGAGACTTGATCCCGCTGAACTTCTGCTTCGCTGAGTCTAGGTATCTGCTTATCTTCCCCGTGTAACCGTAAGGAAGTTTTACTCCTATGAGGCAGGTGAAAAACTGATCGATCTCCTCCCGACTTATAGTGAAGCACGCGGGAGGGAAGTCATTTCCGGTATTCTTGGCCTTTTTGCCTTTGCGATGAATTTCCGTGTCCTGCTTCGCCTCATCATCATCATCATTAGCGTGAAGCTCCTCCCTGATGCCCATTGATTTCAAGTCTGCCCATGCTTTCAGCCCATCTTTGGTCCTCTCCGGCATGTTGAGCAGTGTACCAAGAAGACTTTCGCACACGTTCTTCGTGATATGCATGACATCAAGGCTATGAGGCACACGGTGGATCTTCAAGTACGGCAAGTCCCAGAAAACAGACCTCATTTTCCATACCTTCAGCAGCAGCTCTGGCGCCTTTCGCTTCTTTCCCGGCTCTGGCGCCTTTTGCTTCTTTCCCGACAGTGGGAAATCTTTCCAATTTTTCAACAGCTCGTCTATTTCCTCGCCGCTCCTCGTACGCGGGCGTCTTCGGGGTTCGGTTTCACCATCAAATAGATCCTTGCATTTCCTCCATGAGTCATCATCACGAAGCCACCTTCGATGTCCCATGAACATGGTTTTCGAAGACCCGGGATCTCTATCTAGCTGGCGATATGTTGTGTCATCCATGCGCCTGACACATCCAGAAAATCCGTCGACCACCTGCCCCGTGACATATCCATAACCGAGATAGTCCTGCACCGTCGTGAGTAGTGAGGCTCTCATAGGGAAATATTCTTTCTCTGCGGCGTCCCACGTATTGGCTAGCATTTTCCGCAGCGTGTCTAGCTCCTCTTTCAGCAGCCCCAGATACAGATTGATGTCGTTCCCTGGTTTTCCGGCCCTTCAATTAGCATACTCTTGTGAATGTACTTCCTCTTCATGCACAACCAGGGGGGAAGGTTGTACATCCACACAAACACAGGCAAGGTGCTATGTGTGCTTCTCTGGCTTCCAAATGGATTGAATCCATCGGTTCTCGCGCCCAGCACAATGTTCCTTGGATCGTTCCCAAATTCCAAGTATTCGAAGTTCAACGCTTGCCACTGGCTCACATCCTTAGGGTGAGTCAGCATCTTTTCTTCTTTATTTATCTCCGGATCATTTCCGTCATCTTCTCGCTTCTTCTCCTCCCTATCCGCATGCCAGAGCAAGAGCTTTGCTACCTTAGGGTCCACGAAATACCGCTGCAAACGAGGAGTGATCGGAAAGTACCACACCACTTTTCGAGGAGCTTTCTTCCTCTTCTTGTATCGAGTGACGCCGCACACCGGACATATGGTAGACTCCGCATGCTCGTCCCGCTAAATGATGCAATTTTTCATGCACACATGGTATTTCACGTGCGGTAAATCCAGAGGACACACGATTTTCTTCTCCTCCTTGAAACTTGTCGGCATTTGTTCCCCTTGGGAAGACGTTCGTGCCACAATGACATGTTCTCGTCGAGCATGCATCGGTAATTTTGTGTTTTACCATCATCTCCTGATCCATGAGCATTACTTTCAGGCGGGTACCCTCGGGCCTGCATCCCTCATACAATGGAGTAACCACGTCTATCTCCAGTTGATCTAGCTTGGCTTTCTCTTGGGCGGCAGCTCTTGCGTTATCCGTCTGCTTGAGAAGCAGCTCTTGAATATGATGGTCCTGCACCCAGCCCATCGATGGTCCATTGTCGTCTACTCCGGCATCTTCATCTTCATGATCATGCCCTTCGTCTGCTCCAGCATCTTCCTCATCATCATGTCCGGCATCTTCTACATGATGACTGTGTACTGCATCTACTTTGTGATCATGTCCTGGAGATTCTTCGTCTTCTCGCCCGCCCTCGCCGTGGTTGTCTTGCTCATGCCCTTCCTCATTCCTTGCTCGGCCCCCATGGACGACTTCATAATAATATTCATCACCTTGCCACCGATAGCCATCCATGAAACCACACAAGAGTAGGTGGTCCCGCACCTGTACGGAATTCGGGTCCATAAGGCTCCTTAGCTTGCATCTTCGACACGAACATCTTATCTCCATCTCGTTCTTTTGGAGCATCTCGGCCTTCTTGGAGCTCAAAAACCTATTCACGATGCCTTCGGTCATCGTGCGGACCATGGTCGCCTGCGGGGTGGAGCAAAATTATATTTTAGAACCAAGAAAAAAATTTGGCATGACTTTGCCTAAAAATAGGACCAAAAAGAATGCATAGTGCCAAATTCTCGCCAAAACGGAAATGAATCAACATTCCGGCAAAATATTGGCAACTATCGCATTTCAAATACCGGTACCTGCAAACACAAACATATATGCAACACCACAAACATATGCAACACCACAAACATACATAGATCTAGCTAGGCCATAAAAAGTTAATGTGCACGTTGTTGGAGGGAGCAAAAAGTAGATCTACAACATAAAGAAAGCTTTCCCCTTACTTACCTATCAAAAAAAAGGTAATTTAACCACTTAATTTGGATGAATCTATGGTGCAAATGAGGTGAGGAGGAGGAGGCAGCCGAGACAAGCTTGGAGGAGGAGGTGGAGAGAATGAAGTGGGGAAAGTGAGTGTGGTAGGTGGCTGTCCAAAATATCTAGCTGGTCCCAGGTTACTAATGGCGCACCACCTACAAATGTGCCATTAGTAACCCTGGTTACTAATGGCGCACCAGCTGGTGGTGCGCCATTAGTAGTTTTGCAAAAAAAATGTTAGTAGTGGCGCACAGGGTGAGTGATGCGCCATTACTAGTTAAAACTAGTAATGGCGCACTGTGCCCTGGTGCGCCATTAGTATTTTTTGAAAAATAAAAAAAGTTTGTTAGTAGTGGCGCACCATGGGTGTGGTGCGCCACTGCTATATAGTAGTGGCGCACCACATGTCTCGTGCACCATTAATGTCCATATTATCTATAGCCCTTTTCCTAGTAGTGCGAGCTCTTGCGGGTCCGCGGAGACCTTGGTGACACCCGCGGCTTCCAGCTCTGCGATAGTGCTCGACGACCAGCCCGTCAATGCTACGGGGATGGTCCCTGGCGCGGGCACGGGGATGGGAGCTGGGACGGGAGCGGGGGCAGCAACAGTTGCAGCCAGCTCGTTCTGGTCCATGTCCATGAGGCCCCATTCCTCCTTATTTTCTATCTCCTCCGGCTCAAAGTTGACTTCACCAAACTTGAAGACTAGTGGCAGATGATCCTTCTGCGACAAGGCGTTGGTGGAGGTCTGCGGGATGGAGGGGAATGGGAGGCGAACAGTAAGGCCGCCTGTATTAAGCAGCGGCTCGGGCGCAATTAATGGAGAGGAAGGAGGGCAGGTGCCATTCCATAATAGCATGCCAAGTTTCATGAATTTTAGACGAGTTTTGGATTTGCTAGAATTTAAAAACAAAGTATCTCAACATTTTGTCGGCAATCAACAGTGCCCTATGTCCGTGGGAAACGACACCTATGGGATCACAAGAATCCCTACTACGGTTGTGGGGCGCGGGGTTGTGAGAAGAGCAGGATTAGCAATTGGCACGAGGATCGTTTACCCAGGTTCGGGTCGCGGGGACGCGTAAAACCCTAGTCCTGCTTGGTGGATGTATTGAGTGTTCTTGAGCTCTCGAACTAGCTACGGGTGCTTCATGCTTCAAAAGAGCCAAATCCTTTCCCTGTATGCCTTGGGCCTCCTTTTATAGGTGAAAGGAGCTGCCACAATGGCACCAGGAGGTGGAAAGAGCCTACAGTGTTGCGATCTTATCACCCGTATTACAGGACAAGATGCATTTAATGCATGGCTTAGGTGTCCCTCACTTTATCGGGGACGGGAGCGAGGCCCGTCCCGTCCGTCGCCGCTCCTCCTTGCTTCGATACGCGCCCTTGCCAGCGATGCATGCGGTGCCATGTAGGCAGGCAAGCGGCTGAGGTGGCGCGGTGGTGGAGCCTCCACGAAGATCTGCATGCCGCCACACAGGTGCGTGCTGAGTTGGCCTAGAAGCTGCATGTTGCCACGCAGGTGCCTGCCCAGCTGGTTGGGCTGGCCGCTGCATGCGAACGGCGGCGGGGAGTTGGTTGGTGTGGGCCTGGCAGTGGCCCTGCTGTCGCCTCTGGCAAGGGTCTTGTCGGGTGGCCTGGCAAGGGTCTGGTCGGCTGGCCCGGCAAGTGTCTTGCCGGGTGGCCCGGCAAGGGTCTTGCCGTGGCACGCTGGCATCCCCGGCAAGGATCTTGCTGGGGGTCTTGTGGATTTCTTCGGTAAGGGTCTTTGATGAGGATTGTTGCCTCTCAACCCCCATCTGATCATGAGCATTCTATGTCTTCACAAAGATCTGCATCCCACCATCGAGGTGCCTTCCGAGCCCTGGTCCAACGTGGGACCGTGGCTCGAGGGTGGCCAGCTCCGCTGGTGTGGGAAAGCTGCCCCGGCAAGGGCCTTGCCGGGGCTGCTGAGGTTGCCCCCGGCAAGGGTCTTGCCGGGGAAACCTGCTTCATCCATCTGCACTTTGTGGCCTTGGTCCTTGATGTTGCATTTTTTGTCTCGAGCCTTCGGCTCCTCTCCGGCTTCCCTCCTTTGCCCTGCTATGGGTGGTCATGGCGCATGGCTTTGACTGCCCGTGCACAAGGAAAGGGGTCAAAAGGAGAGCCCCTACTTTTGTACACCGACAGGAGCCCCCGGGCCTGGGCCATTCATAAGCGCGACATGTTGTTGGGCCAGGCCCAAAACAGCGTGTGGGCAGGCGGGGCGGATTTTACCACGGTAACTGCTTCGTCCGCTGTGCTTCCCCACAACCCGTGTTGAATGCGCGACGTGGGGGTCACACGCGCGTGCGTGACGGAAGCATGCTGACGTCATCTTGTGGTGGACAGTAAAGAGGCAGCTTGTGTGTCCCTTCGAGACCACAGGGCCGCTGCTCATTTGCTGCTCTCACTTGGGAATCGTCGCTCCATGCGTCCCACTGCACCCACCCCTCGTGCCATGTTCGCTGCATGCACGATCCAAAGCGATTGACAGGCACAGGGGATGCGGGAAGTCGCGCGCGCGCGGGTTGATTCCCACGTGCCTTTAATGGAGCGGGGTGGGCGGTCGACGGCCCCGCCTGCTGTCACTTCAACGGGTCGGATTGGCCGAGAGGGGGCGGCCGAGCCTCGCCCCCCGCCCCTTTATAAAGAGGGGAGCGGGAGGAATGATGCCTCTCAATCCTTCGTCATCTGCCTCTCCCCATTCTTGCTTCTTCCTTCCTTCTGTCATGGCGAGGGGGCGTGGCGACGCTTCATCGGTGGCGGTGAGGGTCTCGGCGAGACAACGCATCGCTCCTCCCCAAGATCTCGTAGCGGCGGAGTCAGCCTTTAGAGGGAGGGGGAGGGGGCGAGGTCGAGGCCGTCGTGGTGCTCGAGGGAGAGGAGGAGGGGGCGGAAGATCGGCCTCTCCTCCGCCAGCGGCCCCTCCTCCGATGGAGGGCCACGTCGGGGATAACCCTTGCGAGTTCTTCGTCAGGCTGCGCCACCGCCGCGTCATCGTCTTCGCCTCCGATGGAGGGCCACGTCGCGGGAGATGGAGATGGATCCGCCGCAGGCATTGTGGCTGCATATGAGGGGTTGTGGGAACAGAGGCACATGAGCCAACGTCGAGTTCCCCGCCCCTCACATCATGTATCTCTGCCGAGGGTGGAAGACCTTTGCCCGCGTCCACAACTTGATGGTGGGGCTCGTTCTCTTCTTCAAATTAATGGAGAACGGCCTGCTCTCCGTCAATGTGTTTGGAGATCTTGGAACTCGCTTGAAGTGCTGCGTGGAGAGCTCCTCTGACGACGGGAACACTTCCTCGAGCAGGAGTGATGAGGAGTACAGCGGGGCAGATGACGGGGATGAGTCCGACTAGGCGTCGGACGCCCTGTGCCTGGGCGGGTGCGGCAACAGCAGCATCTGCACCTGGCCGCTCCTCCGGCAGGACCCGCCGGGGGAGGGGCCAACTCCTTCGACTTCTCGGGGCCGCCTCCTTGGGCGGCTGGCGTAGGGAAGCCGGGGAAGGTGAAGAAGGCGGGTGGCGGGCCGTCAAGTCAGAGTACGCAGGCACCGATGCCTTCATCGACGGACCGCTGCCTCATCTTCTAGCTCTTTCCCCGGTGCCACCACCGCTGACCCTCTCCTAGGCGACCGTCGAAACGTTCTCTTGGTGTCTTCTGCTGCTCGTACCTCGCCTAGGCGCCCCTTTTGCCCTTCTGCCTTCTTGTTTCATTTCCTGAGGAGAGGGAAAAGAAAGGGATGATGGGCATCTTATCTCTTTTTAGTCTTGTAAGCCTTCGGGCCTTTATTAACTTTAGAACTTGTAATACCCTCACTGATGTTTTTCATTCCATATGAACTATACCTATACGGGATGTTTTTTAATGAAACATGGATGTTTGCCGGGTTTTTCGTTCGTGGGTGGAACCCATGACAAGGAGTGAATCCTCGTTATTTTTCAAGATAAACGTTTTTTCGCCCGGCAACAGGCCTTGCCGTCCCCCCACTTCGCTTGACCTTCCTCACGCCCTTGGCGGAGGCAGGGATGAGGTGGGCTTAGGCTCCTCGTTTCATTTCCTTGTTGTCACGACTATGACCAAATTCGGCCCTAGGAGATAGTCCTAGGGTACGGAAAGAGGGGAGCACGATAGCCTAGGGATAAAATGAGGTTTCACATACCCCAGTCCATAACGAAATGCATGATAGAGGATAGAGAACTTATCTGGATTTGCAGCCCCCGGCAACCTTGGCTTGCCATGGATGGATCCTTGTTCTTGCAGCCCTCGGCAACTTTGGCTTGCCGGGGCCCGGACGCTGGTCCGTCCCCTTTCTTCCAAAATATCTCGGCAAGAATACTTATGTGCCCTGTGAACCAAAGAAGACAGAGAAGAACAGAGAGACGCGCACTTGACCTCTAAGCTAGGGGTTAGCCTCCTCCAAGCACTATCAACCCTAACCAAGGAAGAGACTCAACCTAGCATGCATGCTATAACTTAGGGCGCCAGCGCTTCATTTATTTATGCTTAGGGTTTGTGCCTGGCTTTGTACAAAGAGTTACATGCCTTGCCGACAAGGCTTGTACAAAAGGGTGGCTTGCCGGGAGGCCCGGCAGCCGCGCCTTATGGGTAAAACTTGCGGAGATGCTCGATGTTCCAGGAGTTACTCACTGGAATGGCGTCTTCGGTCTCCAGCCGTACTGTGCCGGGCCTGGTGACTCGTGTTACCCAATAAGGGCCTTCCCACTTTGGCGTCAACTTGTTAGAATTCTTAGCCGACTGAACGTGCCAAAGAACAAGGTCGCCTTCCTCAAAGCTCCGGGCATGAAATTTGCAGCTATGGTAGCGGCACAAGGCCTGCTGGTAGCGTGCTGCTCTCATAGCCGCCCAGAGACGATCTTCCTCAAGGAGCA
Source organism: Triticum timopheevii (assembly GCA_963921465.1). Classification (NCBI taxonomy): domain Eukaryota; kingdom Viridiplantae; phylum Streptophyta; class Magnoliopsida; order Poales; family Poaceae; genus Triticum; species Triticum timopheevii. The sequence continues at coordinate 307,410,511 of OY997262.1, read as the reverse complement.
TTGCGTCATCTTGCCGCAATCTCTCTTGCTCAAGCTCATCATAAGCGAGCACTCGAGGTGACCCGTATATGATTTCCGTGGGGAGAACTGCTTTTGCCCCGTAGACTATGGCAAAGGGTGTCTGGCCGGTGGCTCGATTTGGCGTTGTTCCGATCGACCAAAGAACCGCCGGCAACTCATCAATCCAGCGTCTTCCACTCTTGCGCAGCCTATCAAAAGTCTTTGTTATTAAGCCTCGCAGGACTTCCGCATTTGCTCTTTCCACTTGGCCGTTGCTCCATGGTGTGCCACGGAGGCAAAACAGACCCTGCTACCGAGATCCTCGATGTATTGCATGAAGGCATGGCTTGTGAACTGTGTGCCGTTGTCGGTGATGATCCTGTTGGGCACCACAAAATGGCATACTAGTCCCTTGAAGAACTTGATTGCTGACTGCGCTATCACCTTCCTCACTGCTTCCACCTCTGGCCACTTTGTGAACTTGTCGATTGCGACGTACAAGTACTCAAAGCCCCCGACAGCACGGGGGAAGGGACCCAATATGTTGAGCCCCCACACCGAGAAGGGCCAGGAGAGAGGGATAGTTTGAAGGGCTTGAGCTGGTTGATGAAGCTTCTTCGAATGGAACTGGCACGCTTCACACTTGGTTACTAGTGCCGTCGCATCCTGGAGGGCGGTGGGCCAGAAGAAACCTTGCCGAAAAACCTTGCCGGCAAGGGCCCTCGACCCTATGTGGGAGCCACATATGCCTCCATGTATCTCTGACAACAGCTTTAGTCCTTCCACCCGGGAGATGCACTTCAATTTCACCCCATTCGATCTTTTTCTGTACAATACGTTATCAACGAATTGGTACAGAGCAGACCGGCGGGCTACTCTTTCTGCCTCTTCCTGCTCCTCGGGAAGCTCTCCTTTTTGGAGGAATTGGTTGGTGTGTTTCGCCCATGCCAGAGCCTGCGCCTCGACGACAAGGACCAAAGGCATCTCTTCTGCCACGGGAGCGGCCATCTCTACGGCCATGACTTGAGGCCCTGTCGGAGTCGGTTGCCCCGCGGCAGGATTGGCATCCACGTCAACATCTTTGCCAGCGGCTCCGGGGAGCTCGGTGGGGATGTACTTGCCGGAGCCTAGCTTCCTCCGCTTGTTCTACCCGGTTGACGGCTCAACGGATGGTTGAGTTAACTGAAGCACAAAACTACCTGGTTCCACGGGTAGCTTGAGGGCAGCGCGCTTTGACAAGTAGTCGGTGATGTCGTTCTCCGTCCGAGGGACATGCTCTGCTTGTATACCGTCAAAGCGTTCCTCCAGTTTCCTCACCTCATCTGCGTAATCTTCCATCAACGGGCTTTGCTAATCTTTGTTGATCTGCCTGACGAAGAGCTGTGAGTCGCCCCTGACGATGAGCTTTTTGACTCTGAGGTCCGCCGCGATCCTGAGACCGGCAAGCAAACCTTCATACTCGGCGGTGTTGTTAGTTGACATCTCCCGGAAGAAGTGCATCTGGATGACATACTTGAGGTGCTCTCCGGTGGGTGCAACAAGCAGCACACCAGCACCGGCGCCTTGTAGCGAAAAGGCCCCATCAAAGTACATGATCCAGTTGCGGCTCGTTTCCTTGCCGGGGAGAGTGGTCTCCTGCACCTCTTCGTCGGGTGTCGAGGTCCATTCTGCAACAAACTCTGCCAAGACTTCACTCTGAATCGTCGAGGTACTTTTGAACTTTAAACCGAAACTTGACAACTCCAGGGCCCATTCCACTTTCTTCCCCATCGCATCTGGGTTATGCAGTATCCGCTGCAATGGGAGGCGGGTGACCTCCGTGATCTCGTGTGCTTGGAAGTAATGGCGCAGCTTCCTCGAGGCCATAAGAAGGCCGAAGAGCAGCTTTTGCACACTTGAGTACCTCGACCTAGCCCCCTGCAAGAGGGAGTTGACGAAGTAAACTGGGTGCTGCACCATTTACTTCTTCTGCGCCTCTTAACCCGGTCGCATGGGCCCTGTCGCACTGGCGTCAGCCTCTGCCGGGGACTTAGTCTTGCCGGGATTGAGCCCTGCCGGAGAGGGTTCTGGCTTGCCATCTATTTACTCTGCCGCTTCTGCTGCCTCCTCGTCGACCTCTCTCTGCGCCACTAGTGCGGGGCTAACCATCTGATTTGTTGCCGCTAGATACAGCAGCAACGGTTCTTGTGTTTTGGGCGCAACCAACACTGGGGTAGAGGAGAGGTATTTCTTCAAATCTTGCAGCGCTGCCTCAGCCTCTGGGGTCCATTCCACTAGCCTTGTTTTCTTCAAGATCTTGAAAAAAGGAAGGGCACGCTCTGCGGACTTGGAGATGAATCGGCTCATGGCGGCAACGCTGCCAGTGAGCCGATGCACGTCCCTGATCCGTCTGGGTTCCTCAATCTGCACAATGGCCTTGATCTTATCTGGTTTTGCCTCAATCCCGCGCTAGGACACAAAGGATCCGAGAAGCTTGCCAGACAGGACACCGAAGACACATTTCTCAGGGTTCAATTTGAGGTTGATCTTGCGCAGGTTTGCAAATGTTTCCTCCAGATCTTGCACAAGTGTTTCTTTGTCCTTGGTTTTGACCACTATGTCATCCATATAGGCTTCCATATTTTTATGTAGCTGGGGCTCAAAACCAATTTGGACCGCTCTTGCAAAGGTCGAGCCAGCACTCTTCAACCCGAAAGGAATCTGTAAAAAGCAATATGTACCACATGGGGTGATGAATGTTGTCTTCTCCTCGTCCTCTTTTGTCATGAAGATCTGGTGGTTTCCCGAGTAGGCGTCAATGAATGATAATAGGTCATACCCAGCCGTGGAGTCAACAATATGATCAATGCTCGGTAACGGGAAGGGATCCTTTGGACAAGGCTTATTGATGTCTGTGGAATCAATACACAGTCTCCACTTCCCGTTTGCCTTGCGCACCAGTACCGGATTGGCCAACCACGTTGGATGGAGTACTCCTCTTACCAAGCCTGCCGCCTCTAGTTTTCTTATCTCCTCCGTGATCACTACTAGGAAAAGGCCTACTAATGGCGCACCAGTTTTGCCTACTAATGGCGCACTACTGGTGCGCCAATGGCGCACCACTGGTATACTAATGGCGCACTGCTGGTGCGCCATTAGTATAGTCCACGGTGCGCCATTAGTATCTGGTATACTAATGGCGCACCACATAGAAGTGCGCCATTAGTAACAAATTTTTTTCATTTTTTTCAGAATTTTTTTATTTTTTTAAAAAATTTCAGTTTTTTTTCGTTTTTTCTTAATCTCAGGTCACTATGGCTTAATCTCGGGTCAATATGCTTAATCTCAGGTCAAATCAGACTCCGTGGTCAAACTTCCCGAAAGTTTACCCATCCTCACACTACTCCAGCCCAAGCACGCTTAACTTCAGAGTTCTATCCAACCACAGCAATAACTCACTTCACAGGCACTTGTGGACATATCTAGCATATCAATCCTATTATTGTAGCGCCCCGGATCAGATGCGCCAGGTGTTCGCCAGTTATTTGCCGTCTTTGCCATATGATTTGCTTGTGTGTTGCATTTTATCATGTCATCATGTGCATTTGATTTTGCATACGTGTTCGTCTCATGCATCCGAGCATCTTCCCCGTTGTCCGTTTTCTAATATGACACTCCTATGTTCCCCGGCGCCCCCTTTTGCCTCTTTTCATGTGCGGGTGTTAAACGTTCTCGGAATGGACCGTGATTTGCCAAGCGGCCTTGGTACACCACCGTTAGACCGCCTGTCAAGTTTTGTGCCATTCGGAGTCCGTTTGTTACTCCAATGGTTAACCGGGTAACCGTAAAGGCCTCTTTTGTGTGCAGCCCAACACCCCTTCCAAAGTGGCCCAAAACCCATCGAAATCCCCTCCATCCTCTCGGTCGTTCGATCACGATTGCGTGGCCGAAAACCGTTCCTAATTTGGACTCTCCTAGCTCCTCCTACCTATAAATATGTGCCCCTCCTCGAAAATTTCGCAGTCCAACACCCCAAACCCTAGTTTTTCCCCTCCGCACCGCGCCGGACATGTCCAACCCCGGCCGGACGCGTCCGCCGCCGCGCCCCGCCCAATCGGAGGCCACCACATGTCCCCCGCCTCCGCCGCCGCCCTCCGCGCCGGCCCGCGCGGCCGTCCCCGGCCCACGCGGCCCGAGTCGGCCCCGCCGTCGCCCCGCCTTGCCCGCCTGCCCCGCCGCCTCGCCTTCTCGCCGCCGGCCACCAGCGCCGCCGCCCAAGTGCGCCCCGCCGCCCACGCACCCGGCCCGGTCGCCGGACCCCGCCCTCCAGCGCTGCCGCCCGCTCGGCCCTACACCGCCTCCGCCCCAGGTCGCCGTCCCCGTTTCCCTCTTCCCCTCTCCTTCTCCTTCCCCTACCTCACCATCTCTCTCCCTGCGCAGGAGCTTCCTCGAGCTCCTCGCTGGACCTCCGCCGCCGCCTCGCCGTCCGCCGCCGTCGCCGCGGATCCGGTCGGGCCGGACCGGATCCGGCCGCCCCGACCTTCCCGGCACCGTCCCGCGCCCCCACCGGCTTCCTCCTTGCCGGATCCGGCCTCCCCGCCCCGGGTTCATCTTCCCCGGCCGTCCCCGAGTCCACTCCGGCGAACCTCGAAATCCGTGCAGAAACGAGGTTGACCCCAAAATTCCCGTCCCTGATATTTTTGCATAATGTTCCCCTGTTCATCGCATCATAACTTGCTGCATACTGCTCCGTTTTGTGCGTGTAATATGTCAAATTGTTCGCCTCGACGAGTACTTCATTTCATTCCATTGCATCATGTTCATTTGAGTCCGTCTTGATGCCTGAATCATTGTTGCAAGAGTGCTATATGATGTTAATCTGCTGAACCTGTTATAACTTGATGATTTGTCATTTTTGATGCATTTTATGTGTGCATCCTATGAGCATGAGGTCTACATGTGTTTTGTACTACATCATGCCATCTTTACAGGGGTGCAATCCATGTATTTTTGTGATTCTTGTAGTGAGTGCATCGAGCTTGGTAAATAGGGTACTTGCTGTTACTGTTTTGCTAGGCTGAATCTGTTACATCATGATGCTATGTAAACCTGCTGTGACAAGTCATTCTATGCATAATCTGGAGATGTTCACTAAGGAGGTTTTGTTATACATATCATGCTCTATCCATTCGTGCCCCTGGTTACATGTATAGCATGCTGTAGATTGTTGCAATCTTGCTCCAAACTTGCTAAATAATGTTGCTGTCAACCTGTTAACATTAAGTTCAATGTTGCCATGATTGTTGTTAGTGATCCATGCACCCTATGAACTTGATCTTGCAATGATTAGCTTCATAAACATGTCTTCTTACTGTTGGTTGCCTTTCCATGCCATGTATTGCTTTGTGTTGAGTGGTTCAAGCTCACCAACATGCCTACTTATCGTTGTTCCTGCCATGTTTGAATCTGTCATATAACTTGCTATGTTTACATGGGTGCCATCATATCTTCTGATCCTTTTTGGCTCATGGTCAGTAAAGGACTTTTGTTCTATGCAATTAGTAGATTCATGCAATGCCTTTGTTTTCCACGATAAGTTCATGTAACATGTTGTTTGATAGATCTAAACATTGCAACCTGATGCTATTTCTGCCATGCCTGAAACTGTTATTATTTGCAATCTTGCCATGTCCTTTTGAGCATGTTCTAGTGATTTCTGGAGATAGTTCAGTGTTCATGTGTTGTCATGCTTTACCTGTACTTCAAGCCCATGTATTTTGTTCTTATGTTGGGGTGCTGTAGCATATTGTTTTGATGCTTGCAATATGCCTAGTTGCTGTTTTGGACAGCTTGTCCTTTAAACTTGTATTGTGTGTATGTGTTGAACCGTTGCTCCGTTTTGAGTTTGCTCTATATGAAACTTGCTTGATTTTGCATGTAGTTTCATATTATCATGTTGCATCCATGTTTTTAGAGTGTTTGCTTGAAGTTTGTATGCATTTTTCATCAATGTCTTGTATAACTTGTTTTACTCATATCTTCTAGGCCGTAGCTTCGAACTAAATGAACTTTATATGTAACTTGATTAGAATTTCGTGTAGATCATCTTGGTGCATCCTAACTTGCTGTTTAAAAACTTGAACATAAGGTTTATTCAGATCTGGACCAATTTGGAATTTGCATATGAGGACTTACCAGATTTGTTATATGTTGTTTCCGACCTCATTTAAACTTGCCTTGATGTGTTGCTCTTGTTTGCATCATCTCTCGCCATGAGTAGCTTCATGTAGCTTTGTCATACATCATGCTTGGTTGTGCATCATGTCTTGTCTATGTGTGGTGTGTTTACCTTGTTGTGTGCTTCTTCTCGATAGTTCCTGTTTTGTTGCGATCGTGAGGATTCGTTCGTCTACACTTGGTTCGTCTTCGTGGCTTCATCTTCTTCATGGACTCGTTCTTCTTCCTAGCGGGATTTCAGGCAAGATGACCATCATCTTGGATCTCATTACTATCATTGCTATGCTAGTTGCTTCGTTCTATCGCTATGCTACGCTACCTATATCTTGTTGATCAAGCCTCCCAAATTGCCATGTCAGCCTCTAACCTTTTCACCCTTCCTAGCAAACCATTGTTTGGCTATGTTACCACTTTTGCTCAGCCCCTCTTATAGTATTGTTAGTTGCAGGTGAAGTTGAAGATTGCTTCATGATGGACAGGATAATGTTGGGATATCACAATATCTCTTATTTAATTAATGCATCTATATACTTGGTAAAGGGTGGAAGGCTCGGCCTTATGCCTGGTGTTTTCTTCCACTCTTGCCGCCCTAGTTTCCATCATACCAGTGTTATGTTCCCGGATTTTGCGTCCCTAACGCGGTTGGGTGATTTATGGGGCCCCCTCGACTGTTCGCTTTGAATAAAACTCCTCCAGCAAGGCCCAACCTTGGGTTTACCATTTGCCTCACCACCACCTACTTTTCCCTTGGGAGTAATTAACCCAAGGGTCATCTTTATTTTAGCCCCCCCCCCCAGGCCAGTGCTTCTCTAAGTGCTGGTACAAACCGAGTAGACTGCAGGGCCCCCTCGGGGAAACTCGAGGTCTGGTTTTACTCGTAGGATGTCTCATCCGGTGTTGCCCTGAGAACGAGATATGTGCAGCTCCTATCGGGATTGTCGACGCATCGGGCGGCTTTGCTGGCCTTGTTTTACCATTGTCGAAATGTCTTGTAAACCGGGATTCCGAGACTGATCGGGTCTTCCTGGGAGAAGGTATATTCTTCGTTGATCGCGAGAGCTTATCATGGGCTAAGTTGGGACACCCCTGCAGGGTATAAACTTTCGAAAGCCGTGCCCGCGGTTACGGGCAGATGGGAATTTGTTAATGTCCGGTTGTAGATAACTTGACACCAGATACGAATTAAAACGCATCAACCGCGTGTGTAGCCGTGATGGTCTCTTCTCGGCGGAGTCCGGGAAGTGAACATGGTTTCTGGGTTATGTTTGACGTAAGTAGGAGTTCAGGATCACCTCTTGATCATTTCTAGCTTCACGACCGTTCCTTTGCTTCTCTTCTCGCTCTTATTTGCGTATGTTAGCCACCATACTTGCTTAGCCGCTGCTGCAACCTCACCACTTTACGCCTTCCTTACCAATTAAGCTTTGCTAGTCTTGATACCCATGGTAATGGGATTGCTGAGTCCTCGTGGCTCATGGATTACTACAACAACAGTTGCAGGTACAGGTTATGCGATGATCATGACGCGATAGCGATGTTTGCTGGTCTTGGAGTTCTTCTTCTGCTTCTTCTTCGATCAGGGGATAGGTTCCAGGTCGGCAGCCTGGGCTAGCAGGGTGGATATTGTTTGAGTTTCTGTTTATGATTCATCCGTAGTCGGATGTTGTTCTTGTATGTTCTATTGTTGTATTCATGTGACATTGTATGTTTGAGTTTCTGTTTGTGTTTCATCCGTAGTCGGATGTTGCTCTTATGTATGATGATGTTGTGTTCGTGTGGCATTGTATGCCTTTTGTATGTATCCCCATCTATTATGTTATGTTGATGTAATGATATCCACCTTGCAAAAGCGTCTTCAAGATGCGCTACTATCCTTGGTGGGACTTTCGAGTTCCTTTAGGATAGGGTCACATCTTGGGCGTGACAAGTTGGTATCAGAGCCTCGACCGACCCTAGGAGCCCCCTTGATTGATCGTGTAGTTTGGCCGTTGTTGAGTCTAGAAGAAAACTGTTTTCGGAGTTTAGTTATATCGGAGGGTAGGAATTCTTTTTACTCCTCAGCCCCTTCGTCGCTCTGGTGAGGAATCTTGACGTAGGTGTTTTGAATTACTCCTCTTCCCATTCAAATTTTTCTTTAGGTTCACACAGTTGTTTTTTCGTTCGTTGGTTCTCAGCTCTTTTCATCCGGTGCATTTCTCGTCAAGTTGACTCGAGCCTCTTCATCTTTGCCAAGTTCAATCCTCAGTTGTTTTCTTTTCCCACCCGCCCACCCTTTTTCATCTCCGGGCCGGAGTCTGTAATCGAGTATCCATCCTACTCGTGCGAAGTCTTTGCTTTCTTTCCTCAATGAATTCAACCGGTGTTTCCTCTTGAAGTTATTCGTCAGTTTCCCCTTCTAAGTTGCCTTTGTTTTCCCACCCTCCCACCCCTTTTCTTCCCGGAGCCTGAGTCTCTTTCGACCATCAATTTCATTCGTGCGGAGCCTCTTCAGTCTTCCCTCAACCATTTCAACCGGTGAATTCTTGTTATATTCGACATTCTTCATCTCTTTTTCTTCCCCGGTGGATTCTATTCTAATTTTCGGTAGTGATTATTTTCTTTCCGTCGACTCAAGTGTTATCCTTACTCGTTTGGCTCTCGCCATTCAATCATTCCGGAGTTCTAGACATCTCAGGAGATTCATCTGTGTTTGAATTAATTCGCGGTTGTCACCTCATTCAAATATTTCAATTGTTCCAACGTATCATCTATCTCTTCAACATCCCTTTTCCAACGGTGTCTTCTTTTAGTGGGCCCTAACCCATAGGTCTTTTCCCAGGATCTTACCTGACTCTTCTAATTATTCCGGAGCTATTCTCAAATTCTTTTCAAGTGTGAAGTAAGTATGAATTTCATCAGTCAGATCTTTTCCAAGATCGATTTCAAATCATTTTCATTGTTGGCTCAACCTCTTCGCTTTTCATTTCCCCGGAGTATCTCAGTAATTTTGGTGGTGTTTCCCGTCGTCATTTGAAGACCGAAGAAGAGTTTTTCCTCTAAATCTTGCCCGTTCTCTCGAAGATTCATGGGTCTAGCTTCATATTATCATCTCGAATTATTCCATTAGTCAGTTATTCTTTTCTTACCCATCCGGAGTATGTCAGGAGTTGTTTTTCCATTGCTTTTCATCGGAGGCCATCATTCCAGAAGAATTCTTTGTCCTCACATTTCAGCTACCGTTATCCATTTATCCCGGTGCTTCGTTCAAGTGTTCTTTAATTAGCTCATGATCTCTTTGTTCTTTTGCATCTAAATCCCCCTCAAGCATATTGGTTCTTCAAATTCTTCCCGGCGATTCTTTCTCTTTTCTTCGTTCATTTTCATTTCTAACGGTGGTTTGTTCAAGATTCTTTTTCCTTGATTATCATATTAATCCATTCGTTCTTTTCAATCCTACAGGTGATTCATGAAGACTTTCTCAAGTTTTGTGCTATACCCCCCTTAAACCTTTTCAAGAAGAATAAGTAGTATGCAAGAATCCATTGCTTGTCATCAATTTAATTTGATGAAGGATAAACATACAATAAATCTTATTCTTATTTCATCCAAGTGATTAATCCCTTCTTTCGGAGTTTGTTCTTGATGAATAAATTCTAGTTCCAAGCGTTTTCATCTTTTCTTTTCCGGAGTTCAAATTTTCTCGGTCATTTCGTCGGAACCTCCATCTATATCATCGCAAGGCTCATCTTATTCTTTCATCCTTCATTCCTATCTCATCATATTTTTGTCTCCAGAGTTCTTCATGGTGGTTCTTCTTGATTTAATTCATTCTTCAAGTGTTCATCAAGATTCTTTTGGAGGAGCTCAAGTATCTTTCTTCTTGCATATCAAAGTGCAATTAATTCTTCGTATTCTTTTGAAGTGGAGTTTTACATTTCTTCGTTCTTCTAAGCTATCCAATCATTTCCGTTTGTGGCTGGTTATCACCTTATGATCTTGAGATGTTACCTATAAGACCACAACAAGCTTATTCTTTTCGTTGTTGATTTTCTCAACTACTCCATTTAAACCTTCCTTCTAAAGATGCTTTCAATTTCGTTCGTGGCACAAGTTGTCATTTTCTTCTCCGCTCTTTTCATTCAACTCTTTCAGTTGTTTCTGGAGGTTTTTGTCATGTCTTCATCAAGTATCATTCCATCCTCTCAAGCTCGTGTTCTATTCCTCCATGGTTCAGCCGGAGCACTGCCTAAATCCTTTCAGTCTTATTCATTTCTTATCTCGTTTTAACCGGAGTGGTTTCATAGTCTATCTGATTCCGTGAGCTTTCGATTCCCGTCATTCTCGTTGTTCCTCTCTTCTTCTCGAGTGCTCTCGATTCTTTGCTTCTTCTCTTGAGTTCTTGTTTCACCTCATCCTCTTTTCCCTTCCGTCTTGGTCCTAAGATCTCGGGACGAAATCTCTTGTTAGTGGAGGAGTGTTGTAACGCCCCGGATCCGATGCGCTAGGTTTTCGCCATTTATTCGCCGTCCTTGCCATGTAATTTGCTAGCGTGTTGCATTTTATCATGTCATCATGTGCATTTCATTTTGCATACGTGTTCATCTCATGCATCCGAGCATTTTCCCCGTTGTCCGTTTTCCAATCCGACACTCCTATGTTCCCCGGCGCCCCCTTTTGCCTCTTTTCATGTGCGGGTATTAAACATTCTCGGAATGGACCGTGATTTGCCAAGCGGCCTTGGTACACCACCGGTAGACCGCCTGTCAAGTTTCGTGCCATTTGGAGTCTGTTTGTTACTCCAACGGTTAACCAGGTAACCGTAAAGGCATCTTTTGTGTGCAGCCCAACACCCCTTCCAAAGTGGCCCAAAACCCATACAAATCCCCTCCATCCTCTCGGTTGTTCGATCATGATCGCGTGGCCGAAAACCGCTCCTCATTTGGACCCTCCTAGCTCCTCCTACCTATAAATATGTGCCCCTCCCCGAAAATTTCGCAGTCCAACACCCCAAACCCTAGTTTTTCCCCTCCGCGTCACGCCGGACATGTCCAACTCCGGCCGGACGCATCCGCCGCCGCGCCCCGCCCAATCGGAGGCCGCCCCGTGTCCCCTGCCGCCGCCGCCGCCCTCCGCGCCGGCCCGCGCGGCCCATCTCCGGCCCCCGCGGCCCATCTCCGGCCCCCGCGGCCCGAGCCGGCCCTGCCGTCGCCCCGCCTTGCCCGCCTGCCCCGCCGCCTCGCCTTCTCGCCGCCGGCCACCAGCGTTGCCGCCGGAGTGCGCCCCACCGCCCGCGCACCCGGCCCGGTCGCCGGACCCCGCCCTCCAGCGCTGCCGCCCGCTCGGCCCTGCGCCGCCTCCGCCCCAGGTCGCCATCCATGTCGCCCTCTAACCCTCTCCTTCTCCTTCCCCTACCTCTCCCTCTCTCTCCCTGCGCAGGAGCTTCCCCGAGCTCCTCGCCGGAGCACCGCCGCCGCCCAGCCGTCCGCCGCCGTCGCCGCAGATCCGGTCGGGCCGGACCGGATCCGGCCGCCCCGACCTGCCCGGCACCGTCCCGCGGCCCCACCGGCTTCCTCCTTGCCGGATTCGGCCTCCCCGCCCCGGGTTCGTCTTCCCCGGCCGTCCCCGAGTCCACTCCGGCGAACCTCGAAATCCGTGCAGAAACGAAGTTGACCCCGAAATTCCCGTCCCTGATATTTTTGCATAATGTTCCCCTGTTCATCGCATCATAACTTGCTGCATACTGCTCCGTTTCGTGCGTGTAATATGTCAAATTGTTCGCCTCGATGAGTACTTCATTTCATTCCATTGCATCATGTTCATTTGAGTCCATCTAGATGCCTGAATCATCGTTGCAAGAGTTCTATATGATGTTAATCTGCTGAACCTGTTATAACTTGATGATTTGTCATTTTTATTGCATTTGATGTGTGCATCCTATGAGCATGAGGTCTACATGTGTTTTGTACTACATCATGCCATCTTTACAGGGGTGCAATCCATGTATTTTTGTTAGTCTTATAGTGAGTGCATCGAGCTTGTTAAGTAGGGTACTTGCTGTTACTGTTTTGCTAGGCTGAATCTGTTACATCATGATGCTATGGAAACCTGCTGCTACAAGTCATTCTATGCATAATCTGGAGATGTTCACTAGGGAGGTTTTGTTATAAATGTCATGCTCTATCCATTTATGCCCCTGGTTGCATGTATAGCCTGCTGTAGATTGTTGCAATCTTGCTCCAAACTTGCTAAATAATGTTGTCGTCAGCCTGTTAACATTAAGTTCAATGTTGCCATGATTGTTGTTAGTGATACATGCACCCTATGAACTTGATCTTCTCATGATTAGCTTCATAAACATGTCTTCTTACTGTTGGTTGCCTTGCCATGCCATTTATTGCTCCGTGGTGAGTGGTTCAAGCTCACCAACATGCCTACTTATCGTTGTTCCTGCCATGTTTGAATCTGTCATATAACTTGCTATGTTTACATGGGTGCCATCATATCTTCTGATCCTTTTTGGCTCATGGTCAGTAAAAGACTTTTGTTCTATGAACTTAGTAGATTCATGCCATGCCTTTGTTTTCCACGATAAGTTCCTGTAACATGTTGTTCGATATCTCTAAACATTGCAACCTGATGTTATTTCTGCCATGTCTGAAACTGTTATTATTTGCAATCTTGCCATGTCCTTTTGAGCATCTTCTAGTGATTTCTGGAGATAGCTCAGTGTTCATGTTTCGTCATGCTTTATCTGTACTTAAAGCCCATGCATTTTGTTCTTATGTTGGGGTGCTGTAGCATATTGTTTTGATGCTTGCAATATGCCTAGTTGCTGTTTTGGACAGCTTGTCCTTTAAACTTGTATTGTGTGTATGTGTTGAACCGTTGCTCCGTTTTGAGTGTGCTCTATATGAAACTTGCTTGATTTTGCATGTAGTTTCATATTACCATGTTGCATCCATGTTTTGAGAGTGTTTGCTTGATGTTTGTATGCATTTTTCATCAATGTCATGTATAACTTGTTTTACTCATATCTTCTAGGTCGTAGCTTCGAACTAAATGAACTTTATATGTAACTTGATTAGAATTTCATGTAGATCATCTTGGTGCATCTTAACTTGCTGTTTAACAACTTGAACATAAGGTTTATTCAGATCTGGACCAATTTCGAAATTTGCATATGAGGACTTACCAGATTTGTTATATGTTGTTTCTGGCCTCATTTAAACTTGCCTGGATGTGTTGCTCTTGTTTGCGTCATCTCTTGCCATGAGTAGCTTCATGTAGCTTTGTCAGGAATCATGCTTGGTTGTGCATCATGTCTTGTCTATGTGTGGCGTGTTTACCTTGTTGTGTGCTTCTTCTCGATAGTTCCTGTTTCGTTGCGATCGTGAGGATTCGTTCGTCTACGCTTGGTTCGTTTTCGTGGATTCATCTTCTTCATGGACTCGTTCTTCTTCCTAGCGGGATTTCAGGCAAGATGACCATCACCTTGGATCTCATTACTATCATTGCTATGCTAGTTGCTTCGTTCTATCGCTATGCTGCGCTACCTATCTCTTGTTGATCAAGCCTCCCAAATTGCCATGTCAGCCTCTAACCTTTTCATCCTTCCTAGCAAACCATTGTTTGGCTATGTTACCGCTTTTGCTCAGCCCCTGTTATAGCGTTGTTAGTTACAGGTGAAGTTGAAGATTGCTCCATGGTGGACATGATAATGTTGGGATATCACAATATCTCTTATTTAATTAATGCACCTATATACTTGGTAAAGGGTGGAAGGGTCGGCCTTATGCCTGGTGTTTTGTTCCACTCTTGCCGCCCTAGTTTCCGTCATACCGGTGTTATGTTCCCGGATTTTGCGTCCCTAACGCGGTTGGGTGATTTATGGGACCCCCTCGACAGTTCTCTTTGAATAAAACTCCTCCAGCAAGGCCCAACCTTGGTTTTACAATTTGCCTCACCACCACCTACTTTTCCCTTGGGAGTAATTAACCCAAGGGTCATCTTTATTTTAGCCCCCCCCCCCCCCCCGGGCCAGTGCTTCTCTAAGTGCTGGTCAAAACCGAGTAGAATGCGGGGCCCCCTCAGGGAAACTCGAGGTCTGGTTTTACTCGTAGGATGTCTCATCCGGTGTTGCCCTGAGAACGAGATATGTGCAGCTCCTATCGGGATTGTCGGCGCATCGGGCGGCTCTGCTGGTCTTGTTTTACCATTGTCGAAATGTCTTGTAAACCGGGATTCCGAGACTGATCGGGTCTTCCTGGGAGAAGGTATATCCTTCATAGATCGCGAGAGCTTATCATGGGCTAAGTTGGGACACCCCTACAGGGTATAAACTTTCGAAAGCCGTGCCCACGGTTATGGGCAGATGGGAATTTGTTAATGTCCCGTTGTAGATAACTTGACACCAGATCCTAATTAAAACGCATCAACCGCGTGTGTAGCCGTGATGGTCTCTTCTCGGCGTAGTCTGGGAAGTGAACACGGTTTCTGGGTTATGTTTGACGTAAGTAGGAGTTCAGGATCACCTCTTGATCATTGCTAGCTTCACGACCATTCCTTTGCTTCTCTTCTCGCTCTTATTTGCGTATGTTAGCCACCATACTTGCTTAGCCGCTGCTGCAACCTCACCACTTTACCCCTTCCTTACCCATTAAGCTTTGCTAGTATTGATACCCATGGTAATGGGATTGCTGAGTCCTCGTGGCTCACGGATTACTAAACAACAGTTGCAGGTACAGGTTATGCGATGATCATGATGCGAGAGCGATGTTTGCTTGTTTTGGAGTTCTTCTTCTGCTTCTTCTTCGATCAGGGGATAGGTTCCAGGTCAGCAGCCTGGGCTAGCAGGGTGGATGTCATTTGAGTTTCTGTTTGTGTTTCATCCGTAGTCGGATGTTGCTCTTATGTATGATGATGTTGTATTCGTGTGGCATTGTGTGCCTTTTGTATGTATCCCCATCTATTATGTAATGTTGATGTATTGATATCCACCTTGCAAAAGCGTCTTCAAGATGCGCTTCTATCCTTGGTGGGACCTTCGAGTTCCTTTAGGATAGGGTCGCATCTTGGGCGTGACAATTATACCTTATTGAT
This sequence comes from Triticum timopheevii, assembly GCA_963921465.1. Classification (NCBI taxonomy): domain Eukaryota; kingdom Viridiplantae; phylum Streptophyta; class Magnoliopsida; order Poales; family Poaceae; genus Triticum; species Triticum timopheevii. The sequence goes on along the minus strand of OY997262.1, from coordinate 307,395,217 downwards.
GTTTAGGACTTTGTTCATGTTCATGACTATGATGAAATTTTGAAAAATATTTCAAACTTCCCGGTCATATTACGTATCATTTTTTGAAAAAAGAATCAAAAAAAAAAACCAAAACCAATTTTTTTTTCTGTTAGTAGTGGTGCGCCACATCAACGGTGCGCCACTAGTAAGTTTGAAGTTTTTTGAATTTTTTTGCCTCTAGATGTTGAAAGCCCCGTAACTTCTTTTCTGTTAGGTTTTTCGGGATTTTGAAAATGTTTAACGGGGTTCCCCGGTTAAATTCGGATGTAACTTTTTGAGTAGATGATTTTTCTTATAAAAAACTTTTTAATTCGAGTTCGTATGCAAAAGTTATGCCCATTTTACAAATTTCCAGAGAGATTTTGCAAATAAAGTTGAAATTTATATTTGTAAATTTTCCCAACAACTAGACCACATATCACATGGGAAACTTATTTTCTTTTATTTTTTTTGACATTTTATCATTTTTTTATTTTATTTTAAAACTGAAAAGGCGGTCCACAGGGGGGTGCCTTCGGTGGAAGCCGGGCAAAAAAGTAATGGCGCACCGTGGGGTGGTGCGCCATTACTAGTTAAACTAGTAATGGCGCACCACACCCATGGTGCGCCATTACTAGTTTTGAAAAAAAAATAAAAAAAATTGAATTTTTTTTGAAAAAAACTTAGTAATGGCGCACTGTCCACGGGTGCGCCATTACTAACAATTTTTCTTTCAAAAGTACTAATGGCGCACCGTGGGTGTGGTGCGCCATTACTATGTCAACTAGTAATGGCGAACTATCCCACGGTGCGCCATTAGTAACATTTTTTTTCATTTTTTTCAAAACTACTAATGGCGCACCACGCCCCAGGTGCGCCATTAGTAATATATTACTAATGGTGCACCTGTATGTGGTGCGCCATTGCTATATACTAATGGCGCACCACACATGTGCGCCATTAGTGTCCATTTCATCTATAGCTGTTTTCCTAGTAGTGGATGAACTCATGCCTTTCCAGAGCTTGCTTCCTGACCTTCTGCTTGACGGGCCGCGCATGAGGACAGACAGCAAGATGGTGCTCAATCACTTCCCTGGGAACGCCGGGGATGTCGGAGGCTTGGCATGCAAACACATCGACATTTGCCCACAGGAACGTGACGAGCTCGCTTTCCTATTTGTTGTCGAGGGTGGAACTTATGGTAAAAGCTCCACCCGTGCCGTCCTCCTTGACGGGCACCTTCTTGGTCTCTGGTGGTACAGCTCTGGACTTCTTGCTCTTGTCGGCGGAGCTCTCTAGCACGTCCTCAATGGGAGCACAACACCCCAAAGAGGTGCACTTGCCGGAGTAGGTGCGAGGGGTCTCGCCGGTCTTCTCCCCCCCCCCCCCGGCAGCTCCGTCGATAGGAGCAGGTGCCTTGGCGGCAGCTGCTACAATTGTATCTCGGTAAAGTTGGTCGATGCAAATGAACGCATCTTTCTTGTCGGAGGGGACGGTGATGATGTTCATCGGCCCGGGCATGTTTAGCATGTTGTAGGCGTAATGTGAAGCCGCCATGAACTTGGCTAGTCCCGGGCGGCTGAGGATCCCATTGTAGGGCAAGGGGATCTCGGCTACATCAAAGATAATCCTCTCCGTCCTATGGTTCAGCTCACCTCCGAACGTCACGGGCAATGTGAACTTTCCCTTCGGCTGGCTTCTCCCCGGGTTGACCCCTTGGAACATGCCTGTCTCCTCGAGGTCTCCTCGAGGTCTCCATCAGGGATTTGCAGCCTCTTAAATTCAAAGTGGTGCTACTCACCTTCTTTGTCCTCGAGCTGCCTCTTGGCATGGCCGAGCTCTCGCTCGGACCGCTCGAGATCTTGCTTTAATGCACCAACGTCCGCAGTCATTGCGGCAGAGGTCAGCAGCGCAGCCTGCAAACCCATATTGACATAATTTATTAGCAACCTGTGAATATCTTTTTAGATCCTCAGTCTGGCTTTTCTTTCCGAACACCGAACCGAGCATCAGGGGCTACTGTCTATGCGGTATTACATTACATAATTTTAACTTCTTACCTCAAAGCCTGTTAGAAGGCTACTGCAGGCTTTGGTCAGCCCGCTCTTGGTGAGCTGAACCTTCTGAATCACCGCACTCATAACAGTGCGGTGTTCTTCCTCGATGGAAGCGTCTTTGAGCGCCTCCAGCAAGTTGTCCGGCGCCTCCGGTTGGATGGAGGCCACCAGCGTCATGGTCTTGCCCTTCTTTCCAAGGGGCCGCCTGCCGGACTCTGGGACCAATGCAGGTTCCGGCGTAGAGTCCGGCGCAAAGTCCGGGAGGCTGCCTTGCGGCGCCTCCGGAGCCTCCTCCTGATGGGTCCCTTTCTGGGATCCCACCTCGGCGTCCTCATCAGTGCGGGGGGTGGAGGCAGCCGGAAGGGAATCCACATCCGACGGGGCCAACGACCCGCTCGATGAAGCGGGGAGATCATCATCGGCCGGACTGCGGGCAATATGCGGCATTAGTAGGACACTATGTGACACAAAAGAAATTGCATATCAGGGATCCGGATACTTACGATCTCGCCGGAGGCCTGGCCCTTGAAGGCCACTCCTCGTCGCCAACGTCAGTGTTGGCAGAGCTGTCCGAGGGAATAGTTCTCCCCCTCTTGGACCCTTTGGCCTTCCCTGTTGGGGAAGCCTTCCTTTTCCTCTCTCCCCCCTCCGGGAGAGAGTATTCATCCTCCTCCTTGTCTTCAGGGGAGGAGTCCGCCTCGTCGTCGGAAGCCTGATAAGGGGAACTCTTTCGAGTGCCCGTGGCCACCTTCTTGGCCTTCTTCTCCGGCACCACATGCGGTGCCGGAACCAGCAGCCCCGCTAGACGGGCACCCACTGGGTCTTCTGGCATGGGAGCCGCGCAAATGAGCTGCTCGTCCTTCTTCATCCATTCCTGTCAAAGGAAAAGGGAAATTGAAACCCTCTTAGAATCAATCTATTTACAGTAAGTGTCCCGCAAAGGGGTAGAATCACTTACCTCGTCAGCCGGATGCTGTGAGTGAAATCCGCGATCTTCCGTCGCGGATGCGGGGGCTTCGGCGCCCTTAAACAACACCCTCCAGGCGCCTTCGTACGTCGTGTCGAAGAGCCCGCTCAGCGTCTGGTGCTATTCCGGATCGAACTCCCACAGATTGAATGCCCGTTCTTGGCATGGGAGAATCTGGCGGACGAGCGTGACTTGGACCACGTCGACGAGCCTGAGCTTCTTGTTCACCAGCTTCTGGATGCAGGCTCGGAGTCCCATCAGCTCCGTCGAATTACCCCACAGCAAGCCCTTCTCTTTCCAGGAGGTGAGCTGCGTGGGGATACCAGATCTAAACTCGGGGGCCGCCGCCCACATAGGTCGCGTGGCTCGGTGATGTAGAACCACCCCGATTGCCACCCCTTGACGGAGTCCACGAAGGCCCCTTCGAACCAGAGGACGTTGGGCATCTTGCCCTACATGGCGCCTCCGCACTCCGCCTGCGTGCCCTTCACTACCTTCAGCTTGACGTTGAAGGTCTTGAGCCACAAGACGAAGTGGGGCCGGATGCAGAGGAGGGCCTCGCACACGACGATAAACGCCGAGATGTTGAGGATGAAGTTCGGCGCCAGATCGTGGAAATCCAGGCTGTAGTAGAACATGAGCCCCCAGACAAAGGGGTGAAGTGGAAAGCCCAGTCCGCGGAGGAGGTGGGGAAGGAAAACGACCCTCTCATGGGGCCCGGGGGTGGGGATGAGCTGCCCCTTGTCGGGCAGCCGGTGCGCGATGTTGCCGGAAAGGTATCCGGCGCTACGCAACTTTGTGATATGCTCCTCCTTAACGGTGAAGGCCAACCATTTGCCTCCCCCTCCGGACATGGTCGGAGAAGGTTGAGACAAGATGCGCGAACTTGGGCGCTGGAGCTTGAGTGCGCAGAGGTGGATAAGCAAAGGAGGAAGAAGGCATGGGTGAAAAGGTGAATCCTTATCCCTTATATATAGGCGGGCGAAGACTATGCGTCCCCCACCAGCCTGGTAAAACTCGCTTATCTCCCAAGCGCCACCATCAATGGCGCGGTTGGGTTACCCACGTCCGTATTGATGAGAATCCCGGAATAAGGGGAACACGATCTCTGCCTCGACAAGACGTGCCAAGGAAACCGCTTCGCTAAACGTGCTAAGGTGGTATAATGAAAAATGATTCAAGTAAAGGCTTGGTAGTGGTGTGACGTCATGCCGCAAAATACGTCAGCAGATTGAGCTTGTGTACATTTTATTCTCTCTATGGTGGAATGTGGAATTTATTTTGCAGAGCCGGACACTATCCCGGTGTTCATGATCTTCTCTGGATTATTCAAAGGAGGAACCCGCCTTGCAATGCCGAACATTATGCGCGCCGGACTTATCGTCATTGAAGCCTGGTTCAGGGGCTACTGAGGGAGTCCTGGACTAGGGGGTGTCCGGACAGCCGGACTATCATCGTCCGCCGGACTCCAAGACTACGAAGATACAAGATTGAAGACTCCGTCCCATGTCCGGATTGGACTTTCCTTGGCGTGGAAGGCGAGCTTGGCGATACGGATATGTAGATCTCCTACCATTGTAACCGACTCTGTGTAACCCTAGCCCTCCCCGGTGTCTATATAAACCGGAGGGCTTTAGTCCGTAGGACACAACATACATTACAACAATCATACCATAGGCTAGCTTCTAGGGTTTAGCCTCCTTGATCTCGTGGTAGATCCACTCTTGTACTACCCATATCATCAATATTAATCAAGCAGGACATAGGGTTTTACCTCCATCAAGAGGGCCCGAACCTGGGTAAAACATCGTGTCCCTTGTCTCCTGTTACCATCCGCCTAGACGCACAGTTCGGGACCCCCTACCCGAGATCCGCCGGTTTTGACACCGACATCGACTGAGAGACATTTAGCACTCCCCTTCTAATGATCTCCTTGATGTACTAGCGTATCCCATTCATAGATATGGTTTGGTATCTAGAACATCAAGTAAAGGTCGGACTTCGGGAGCACAAAAATCCATAAGGGACAACTAAGGAGTAAATCCTGTGAAATCCCTATGGGGAGGTGGCCAACCTTCTCAATCAAGATACTACAATAACTGGTCTTCCGGTTGGGTGTGTTGTCCACGACATCCACTTTACCGGTTACAGAGAGACCAATATTATAATTCTTGGGAAACGTTTCAACCATCATATCTGCCTCAGATTCAGATCTGGTTGGTGTCAGAATAATCTAGACTCATCGAGTCTAGAAAGAAAAATGAAAGTTTTGCAACACAAACCAACGAGATGACATTGCGAGATTCTCGGGAAATGAACTACGATAGCAAGCTCCAAAACATGAGCTGGTTCTGCTACAAACATGTGAACACATTGTCCCAGACAAACATGATCCCATGGTAGTCTTACAATAAAACATTACTGAGTTCCGGTGGGGAACCATCATCGAGGATATCGAAGTCCTTGCATAGGGTATACTCTTAAGAAGGAGCTTCTTCTCCTTGAACAAATCAATCAGTGGCTTGGTGTGCTACAGAATACATATGGAGTGGAGGTAATTAATCTACCAAACCATAGTATACTTTGCACATGTGTGACTAACTTGGGATGATTACAGAGAAGCAACATTGACTTTATCGAATTCACGGCGGCAACTTGCATCAAATGCACATGAATTAGAGGAAGTCACTTCTTTCATCCAAACATATACCTCATGAACGGAACACGAAGATAATGCTTACACAAGTTTCCAACACTAGCCTGATGTTCATCATGAATTATGGAGGAGATAAAATGCTGCTGATGGGGTTTAACAACAACTCATCGGAATTTCCATATCACTGGACTTCCACCATCATGTGAACACGGTGATAGCATTGGTCAGACCAAAAAGATGTAATGGTGTATGCTCGAGGGATCAACCACGAGTAAGACAACATTACGAACATCGTTGGTTCTGATTTGACTTGACGATGGCCCATACTCAAGTCAAAGTTTGGACAAGGCAATAGATCCAACAACTGATCACGAGGACCAATTGGTGAAGATATCATCTTTCCTCAACACACACACACACAAGAAGATATCCCTTAACATGAACTAAGTCAGACAAGCTTTTATCTTCCAACTCTCCAAGTTGTTGTCTAGCTCAACCAACTAGCTCAGGGATATCCAACACAGATCCCTGGAGAAGGAGTGATTTATAAGAAAACCAACTTGATCACGAACTCAACATAGCAGCCAGGTGACAACCCGGTAATACTTCCGAGAAGATATTCGGAAAATCACGAACCACCGGTATGTTACTAAGCTCGAGAACAACCTTGCTCTTCAGGGCAAGATGATATGATCAAAAGAGTGAGGGATTGACACAATCTAAGTCATTGATCGAAGAGTGCACCAGGAAAACGGACTAGGTAACGCAATCAATCTCAGGATGGTGATTCAGTAAACAACACACTAAGAATGAGATTTTTATCCATTAACCACTAAGCAACATGGTTGATAAGGTATTGATCTCACACATCATGATTCACTTGTCGGCATTCCGGTTGCGATAGCACGAGACCGAGGAATGAATAATGATGGCGAGAAGTATCACTGCATCAAGAATTCATAAGAGGTAGTGCAATTCTCATGACACGCTTGACATAAAGATGGTAACACTCCAAGTTAGAACAGAACAAAAGCTGGATTGGCATTTTGATCTGTGGAATACAACTGTTTGACCCAATCCTAGAAATGGATGAGGTACTGGAGTTTGTTTCTCCTAGTCATTTCGGAATAGAATGACTTGACGGACCACAAGAGTAATAGGCATCGATGGACGAATGCACGCATTCTCTTGACTATCAATTGATAGACGGGGGTCAGAATACAACTAGAGAGGGACAACTCAAAGGAACATATAACTTTCTGAGTTGTGGACGCATAGATTAGTATGTCGAACCAAGTTCAACATATTTCTTCCGGATAACCCATGCAGAAAGTAGAACTGGTAGAGTCACGATTATGAATGGAGAACTCCTCAAGAGTACTCTAATTGTGATCTTTTGGTGCAAATAACTTCTGTCTTAATGGTTCATGGTATTTGGAAGAAGGAAATACCACGGACCTCGAGCACTATCGCAAGGTTACTAATAACCTAAAGGAACTAGCAAACACTATCAAAATGAAGTAAGTAGGGTGAATCTCGGGTTCAAAACCCAGAGGTAGAATACCTACTAACTAAATGGCATCACGGGATGCTTTTCGAGAATGATGGCCAGAATCTTCACACTAGGAACACTAAACATTGCTAGATTACTAGGTGACTCCCTAAAACACCTAGGGTCGTAATAATAGCTCCAACATATATGTCAAGGCAATAAATTACCTCAACGCACCGGTTAGTGTGCTTATTCTGACCATATAGGACATCGGGAATGGAAAGAAAGGATTTGCAAATGCATCAGACTATTTAGAAACCTGGGATGACTCGGACAGCATAACGGCTAAAATGCTCAAAAAGTTTGGAGACATACTATAGAAATGGTGGCATAGCCACTCAAAAGCACAATATCAAGGTTCTGAGACCAGCTATGAACATACGGAGTAGTAAAAACTGAACTGAGATTTGAAACTATCAATTCTATAAGTCTATGGATTAGTAACACGTCATCCTGATAGATAGATGAGAAGGCCTAGTTCTTAATCCCCGTAGAAGAGAAGAGGTTGACTCAGAATAGAAGGCCATGAGGTATAAGGAGTAAAAAGATCCTTACGTTCCCTTCCCACAATCAATTCCCCTACATATAACTAAAGCATTTCTAGACTCAACTTCGACCAGTTTGGCTTGGTAATCCTACAGGCAGTCAGGCTCTGATACCAAAGCTGTCAGGACCCCGACTCAATGCCACATCGATCTAGCATGTAACACCTCATATCACTTTGCGTGCTCATGCACGGTATTCCCACGGGTGTCGCCTTACCTTTGCCCGGGACCGTTTGCGCCTTTTGGCACATGTATATGATAGTGTCACTAGCATCCATATGATAAGGAGCCCGGGCTGACATGGCTAGTCGTAAACCCAAAGTGGCACAAACTTACAGGGACAGGCATCCATGACCCAGCATCGAACGTGTCGGTCATCAGCGAGTGAATCCAGGCTATAGCACTGGGCTAACAGGACTCCGGTGAACCGGGTTGTAGCGGGCTAACAGGACTCCGGTATTCATCGCGTGACATTTCCCCGAGGGGACAGACACAAGAACGAAGAAGGACACATGCCGGCCAGCCTAAGTGTTCCGGAGAAGTAGCCAGCTACCAGGCTCAGTGGAAACACTAGGAGACATTTCCCGGTAAGAGAGGCTACTAAGGATAAACAACTAGATAGTCAGATCCCACACATACCAAGCATTTCAATAACATACACACAATATGCTCGATATGTGCAAATACAACATGGCATCACAACATGACTCTACGACTCAAGTATTTTATTCAATAGGCTCCAAGGAGCGAGATATTACAAACATGGATCTCATGACCCAACATTCAGAGCATACAAATCAAAGCACAAGCGGAAGCTTAACATGTCTGAGTACAGACATCTACAAATGAAAAAGGTTGAGAAGCCTGACTATCTACTAGATCCTGCTCGGGGCACAAGATCGTAGATGAGGTAACAAGCTAAACGTTAAAGTCCACACGGAACTACTAACGAGACTGAAGTCTCTCTGCAAAAACATAAAATAGGTAAACGTGAGTAGAAATTTACCCAGCAAGACTTACATCAGAACTAACTACATATGCATCATTGTCAACAAAGGGGATGGTGGGGTTTAACTGCAGCAAGCCACCTTTGACTCAGTGGCTATCCTAAACTACGACTGCAAGTAACTCTTTTGAGGAGGCGCACACGAGTCCACATATTCACCATATCAATACACCACTATGGATCCGCTCCCGTCTCCCTACGAGAACGCCATCCATAGCACTCACACTTAACTTGCGTATTTTAGAGTATCCACTTTCACTTGTCTATGAACTGTTAGGGGCAACCCAGAAGTCCTTTACCGCGGACACGGCTATTCGAATAGATGATGTTAACCCTGCAGGGGTGTACTTCTTCATACATGTTTCCACCACTTAGCGTCTGCACACGACATGTGCTCGGCAGACTTCAAGCGAAAGCCGACGTGGGTGTAGACCACGACCTACCTAAACACTCAAGTCTCTAGTCCAGGTTTATCGCCTATTCAGGTTCCATCCATGAGGAGATCCGGCCGGAGTTTCGCTCACAGCCCCAAAAGATGTGTACAGGGTTTCGTGACACCAAACGGGTGCCCGGTATACCCGGCCACGTGCCTACTGCATCACAGCGCACCCCTCAGGTCAGCGCTGCGCACGGCCTCCAGCATACTACAAACACCAGAAACTACTTGCAACTCCTGGACAGAGGACAAGGGTGATTAAGAGGTCGAGCGAGGTCATATTTCAGGGCCCAATGCATGGTAGTAGCTGAATCATGGATCACAAACACAGAACTCAGTTCCTAAGGACGGCTTCAATGAGACAACCCACCATGTACTCCCACATGGCCTCTCACCGCTACCTTTACCAAATCGTGTTCACACACTTAGCTCACACATAGTAGGACATGTTCGCACACCTCTGATTCATCCCGGATGAATCAGACCTGACACAACTCTAAGCAATACCAGGCATGACAAACAAGCATGAATGAGTAGGCACATCAGGACTCAAACAACTCCTACTCATGCTAGTGGGTTTCATCTATTTACTGTGGCAATGACAGGTCATGCAGAGGATAAAGGGGTTCAGCTACCGCAGCAAGTAACAGATGAATCGTTGTTGTCCTAATGCAGTAAAAGAGAGTAGGGCGGGAGAGTGGGATTGTATCGGAATGAACAAGGGGGTTTTGCTTGCCTGGCACTTCTGAAGATAGCATTGAGTCTTCATCAGTGTCAACGATCACAACGTCGGTACAACGTTTACCGAGGGGGAACAACACCGGCAAACAGAGAAGAAACATGATCAATGCAATGCACAATATGATGCATGCTATGTCATGGCAATATGAATGTGTTTTGGGCTAATGCAAGCTAGAACAGATTGAGATGAGTCCATTTGAACCAAAGATTCAAATGCAAACCCATTTTAAGAGGTCATAATAGTGCATTAACTTGTTTCACCTAAACAACAAGGTTAATTTGTTCTAACATGCATGAAACCAGTATATATGGATAGATTGGATTTTTCTAATCATTTTTCATATATAAATTATTTCATTCTGAGTTATAGATTATTTTCTATGAATTTTAGAAGTTTAGGTAAATTTCTGGATTTTTCTGAATAAGAATAAATCTAGAAAAGGGCATTACTGCGTCAGCCTGACATCATCATGACGTCAGTAGGTCAACGGGGCACGGTCCGGGTCAAACTGACCAGTGGGGTCCACTGGTCAGTGACACGGTGCCGTCTAGGGTCGCTGCCGTGTGGGCCCAGTCAAAGGCCACGTCAGCATGGTCAAAACTGACGTGTGGGGCCACTGTGATTAACCTAAACTAAGCAGAAGACTAAGCCGTGGTTAGTTAAGGGCGTGGGCCCATATGTCAGTGAGAGAGGGGGCTAATTAGCATGGTGATTAGTCCTAACTAGGTTGCCACGTCAGCGCACCAGCGGTTAGCCTCCGGCGACCAAACAAGGCGGCAAAGACGCTCGGGATTCGCCGTCCGGCGACCGTTCGGCTCGGGGTTTGGCTCTACGGGCTCCTAGACGTGCGCTGCATCCAGCGGAGCATGCGACTGGGCGAGAGGAGGTCAGAGACGATGGCTGCAATGATGGCAGGCGGCAGCCGGAGTTCGGTTGCGCTCGGAACCGGCGTTGTGGTGCATGGCAGGTCGAGCGGTGGGGTGCTAGGTGCTCCTGCAGACGTGCTGAGCACGGTGACGCTCTCAGACGCGGCAGAGGTGGGCTCTAGCCACGGCAGCGACGAAGCGCAACGGCGGCGAGCTTCGGTCGGGGTGGCCAAAGGGGCTAGAGAAAGAAATCGAGAGAGGGGAGAGAGGGGTTGGGTAGAGGAGCTCACGGTGAGGTCGTCGGTGATCTCAGCGTGCTCGGGGGCGGCTCGATGATGGCTGAAAGTCGCCGGCGATCTCCATGGCCGAAGGAGGAAGAAGGGGGCGAGGATGGCGCGTCGGGGCTCTTCTGGTCGCCTGAGACGACGAGGAGGACGAGGTCGGAACGGCGGAGCTCGGGGGCGTGTCGGAGAGGCTTGGGGATGGCTGCGGCCGCGCGAGCGCTAGTCGGCAGCGACGGCTGCGCTCGAATGAGCTCAAGGGAGAGAGCCAGGGGAGGGGAGAGGGTGCGGTGAGTGAGGGGAGAGGCAGAGGGGGCTGCGGGGCATCTCCAGACGCGTCGGGGGCGCCTCGGTGGCAAGCATGAGGTGGAGCTCGGGCGCGTGCGCTGTCGACACGCCTCTGCCTACTGGTAGAGGTTGAAGACAGCCGCTTCAGGCCAGTGGGCTGGGCCGCCAGCTGGAGTTGGGCAAGGTGGGCTGCCAGGCGGGCGTCGGGTAAGTCTTCTGCTCTCTGCTTTAAATTCTGTTTTCTATTTTTCTGTAAGTTTGTGGCTTTATTTAAAATACTTAAGCAGATCCAAAAATCATGAAACTAATCATGGCTACCGTTTAGAATATATCCAACAGTAAACATTTTAGGTTATGATTATTTGAGCATTTAAAATATTTTATAGCATTTAAATGCCCAAATGCAAATAGAGTATGATTTAAATCAGAGCCCAATATGTCCTGCAAAAATATAAACCTTTTTTGGTAGATGCTTCCACCTCAAACCAGAAATGTTGAACATTTTTAGAGGGCATTTTGAGTTCAATGAAAAAGATTTTATTTCGACCCTAGTTGAATTCATTTGGTGCTAGGGTTTAAGCAATCCCCATTTTCAAGTTTCTTTAAATTTAAACATGATGCATGGATGCTTATGCAGAGTCAGGCAAGGACTAAGCTAGGGCTGTGACACCAGGGGGCCAAACGCCGGAGACCCTGGCGTCTGGCCCTGGGCCAGACGCCGAGGCCCATGCCGTCTGGGCCAGACGCCAAGGATTTTGGCGTTTGGTCCTAGAGTCCGAGTGGGACTCTTGCCTTTCGGGCAAAACCGACTTTGAGGAGGCTTTTGCTCCAAGTTTCGACCCCTGGGCTCAACATATAAATAGAGGGGCAGGGCTAGCACCAAAGACACAACAATTGATCCCTTGGATCTCTTAGCCGTGTGCGGTGCCCCCCTCCATCATAGTCCACCTCGATAATATTGTAGCGGTGCTTAGGCGAAGCCCTGCGACGGTAGAACATCAAGATTGTCACCACGCCATCGTGCTGATAGAACTCTCCCTCGACACTCGGCTGGATCGGAGTTCGAGGGATGTCATCGAGCTGAATGTGTGCTAGAACTCGGAGGTGCCGTAGTTTCGGTGCTTGATCGGTCGGGCCGTGAAGACGTACGACTACATCAACCGCGTTGTGCTAACGCTTCCGCTTACGATCTACAAGGGTATGTAGACAACACTCTCCCATCTCGTTGCTATACGTCACCATGATTTTGTGTGTGCGTAGGAAATTTTTGAAATTACTACGTTCCCCAACAGTGGCATCCTAGCCTGGTTTTATGCGTAGATGTCATATGCACGAGTAGAACACAAGTGAGTTGTGGGCGATACAAGTCATACTGCTTACCAGCATGTCATACTTTGGTTCAGCGGTATTGTGAGATGAAGCAGCCCGGACCGACATTACGCGTACGCTTACGCGAGACTGGTTTCACCGTTACGAGCACTCGTGCTTAAAGGTGACTGGCGGGTGTCTGTCTCTCTCACTTTAGTTGAACCAAGTGTGGCTACGCCCGGTCCTTGCGAAGGTTAAAATAGCACTAACTTGACGAACTATCGTTGTGGTTTTGATGCGTAGGTAAGAACGGTTCTTGCTACGCCCGTAGCAGCCACGTAAAATTTGCAACAACAAAGTAGAGGACGTCTAACTTGTTTTTGCAGGGCATGTTGTGATGTGATATGGTCAAGACGTGATGCTATATTTTATTGTATGAAATGATCATGTTTTGTAACCGAAGTTATGGGCAACTGGCAGGAGCCATATGGTTGTCACTTTATTGTATGAAATGCAAACGCCCTGTAATTGCTTTACTTTATCACTAAGCGGTAGCGATAGTCGTAGAAGCAATAGATGGCATAACGACAACGATGCTATGATGGAGATCAAAGTGTCGCGCCGGTGACGATGGTGATCACGACGGTGCATCGGAGATGGAGATCACAAGCACAAGATGATGATGGCCATATCATATCACTTATATTGATTGCATGTGATATTTATCCTTTATGCATCTTATCTTGCTTTGATTGACGGTAGCGTTTTAAGATGATCTCTCACTAAAATTATCAAGAATTGTTCTCCCTGAGTATGCACCGTTGCAAAAGTTCTTCGTTCTGAGACACCACGTGATGATCGGGTGTGATAGGCTCTACGTTCAAATACAACGGGTGCAAAACAGTTGCACACGCGGAATACTCAGGTTAAACTTGATGAGCCTAGCATATACAGATATGGCCTCGAAACACGGAGACCGAAAGGTCGAGCGTGAATCATATAGTAGATATGATCAACATAGTGATGTTCACCATTGAAAACTACTCCATCTCACGTGATGATCGGACATGGTTTAGTTGATTTGGATCACGTGATCACTTAGATGACTAGAGAGATGTCTGTCTAAGTGGGAATTCTTAAGTAATATGATTAATTGAACTTAAATTTATCATGAACTTAGTCCTGGTAGTATTTTGCAAATTATGTTGTAAATCAATCGCTCGCGTTGTTGCTTTTATATGTTTATTTTGATATGTTCATAGAGAAAACTGTGTTGAAAGATGTTAGTAGCAATGATGCGGATTGGATCCGTGATCTGAGGTTTATCATCATTGCTGCACAAAAGAATTATGTCCTTGATGCACCGCTAGGTGACAAACCTATTGCAGGAGCAGATGCAAACGTTACGAATGTTTGGCTAGCTCAAAATGATGAGTACTTGATAGTTTAGTGCACCATGCTTAAACGGCTTAGAATCGGGACTTCAAAGACGTTTTGAACGTCATGGACCATATGAGATTTTCCAGGAGTTGAAGTTAATATTTCCAGCAAATACCCGAGTTGAGAGATATGAAGTCTCCAACAAGTTCTATAGCTAAAAGATGGAGGAGAATCGCTCAACTAGTGAGCATGTTCTCAGATTGTCTGGGTACTTCAATCGCTTGAATCAAGTGGGAGTTAATCTTCCAGATAAGATAGTGATTGATAGAATTCTCTAGTCACCATCACTAAGTTACTAGAACTTTGTGATGAACTATAGTATGCAAGGGATGACGAAAACGATTCCCGAGCTCTTCGTAATGTTGAAATCAACGAAGGTAGAAATCAAGAAAGAGCATCAAGTGTTGATGATTGACAAGACCACTAGTTTCAAGAAGAGGGCAAAGGGAAAGAAAGGGAAACTTCAAGTAGAATGGCAAACAAGTTGTCACTCCCGTGAAGAAGCCCAAAGCTAGACCAAAGCCTAAAACTGAGTGCTTACATTGCAAAGGAAATGGTCACTGGAAGCGGAAATGCCCTGAACATTTGGTGGATAAGAAGGATGGCAAAGTGAACAAGGGTATATTTGATATACAGGTTATTGATATGTGCCTTACTAGTGTTTATAGTAACCCCTGAGTATTTGATACTTGTTCGGTTGCTAAGATTAGTAACTCAAAACAGGAGTTACAGAATAAACAGAGACTAGTTGAAGGGGAAGTGATGATGAGTGTTGGAAGTAGTTCCAAGATTGATATGATCATCATTGCACACTCCCTATACTTTCTGGATTAGTGTTAAACCTAAATAAATGTTATTTGGCGTTTGCGTTGAGCATGAATATGATTTGATCATGTTTATTGCAATACGGTTATTCATTTAAAGTCAAAGAATAATTGTTGTTCTATTTACATGAATAAAACCTTCAATGGTCATACACCCAATGAAAATAGTTTGTTGGATCTCGATCATAGTGATACACATATTCATAATATTGATGCCAAAATATGCAAAGTTAATAATGATAGTGCAACCTATTAGTGGCACTGCCATTTAGGTCATATTGGTGTAAAGCGCATGAAGAAACTCCATGCTGATGGGATTTTGGAATCACTTGATTATGAATCACTTGATGCTTGCGAACCATGCCTCATGGGCAAGATGACAAAAACTCTGTTCTTCGGAACAATGGAACGAGCTACTGACTTATTGGAAATAATACATACTGATGTATGAAGACCAATAAGTATTAAGGCTCGTGGCACGTATCATTATTTTCTGACCTTCACAAGATGATTTGAGCAGATATGGGTATATCTACTTGATGAAACATAAGTCTAAAATAGTTAAAAGGTTCAAAGAATTTCAGAGTGAAGTGGAAAAATCATCATAACAAGAAAATAAAGTTTCTGCGATCTAATCACGGAGATGAATATTTGAGTTACGAGTTTGGTCTTCAATTAAAACAATGTGGAATAGTTTCACAGCTCACGCCACTTGGAACACCACAACGTTATGGTGTGTCCGAACGTCGTAACCGCACTTTACTGGATATGGTGCGATCTATGATGTCTCTTATTGATTTACCTTTATCGTTTTGGGGTTATGCATTAGAGACAGCTGCATTCACGTTAAAAGGGCACCATCTAAATCCGTTGAGACGACACTATATGAACTGTGGTTTAGCAAGAAACCCAAGTTGTCATTTCTTAAAGTTTGGGGCTATGATGCTTATGTGAAAAAGTTTCATCCTGATAAGCTCAAACCCAAATCGGAGAAGTGCGTCTTCATAGAATACCCAAAGGAAACTGTTGGGTACACCTTCTATCACAGATCTGAGGGCAAGATTTTCGTTGCTAAATTCGGATCCTTTCTAGAGAAGGAGTTTCTCTCGAAAGAAGTGAGTGGGAGGAAAGTAGAACTTGATGAGGTATTTGTACCTGCTCCCTTATTGGAAAGTAGTCCATCACAAGAACCGGTTCCTGTGACAACTACACCAATTAGTGAGGAAGCTAATGATATTGATCATGAAACTTCAGATCAAGTATCTACTGAACCTCGTAGGTCTACCAGAGTAAGATCCGCACCAGAGTGGTATGGTAATCCTATTCTAAAAGTCATGTTACTAGACCATGATAAACCTACGAACTATGAGGAAGCGATGATGAGCCCAGATTCCGCAAAATGGCTGGAGGCCATGAAATCTGAGATAGGATCCATGTATGAGAACAAAGTGTGGACTTTGGTGGACTTTCCCGATGATCAGCAAACCATAGAAAATAAATGGATCTTCAAGAGGAAGACGGTCGTTGATAGTAGTGTTAATATCTACAAAGCTCGACTTGTCGCAAAAAGGTTTTGACAAGTTCAAGGTGTTGACTACAATGAGATTTTCTCAACTGTAGCGATGCTTAAGTCTGTCTGAATCATGTTAGCAATTGCCACAATTTATGACATCTGGCAAATGGATGTCAAAACTGCATTCCTTAATGGTTTTCTTAAAGAAGAGTTGTATATGATGCAACCAGAAAGGTTTTGTCAATCCTAAAGGTGCTAACAAAATATGCAAGCTCCAGCAATCCATCTATGGACTGGTGCAAGAATCTCGGAGTTGGAATATACGCTTTGATAAGTTGATCAAAGCATATAGTTTTATACAGACTTGCGGTGAAGCCTGTATTTACAAGAAAGTGAGTGGGAGCACTAAAACATTTCTGATAAGTATATGTGAATGACATATTGTTGATCAGAAATAATGTAGAATTATTCTGCAAAGCATAAAGGAGTGTTTGAAAGGAGTTTTTTTTCAAAGAAAGACCTCGGCAAAGCTACTTACATATTGAGCATCAAGATCTATTGAGATAGATCAAGACGCTTGATAAGATTTTCAATGAGTACATACCTTGACAAGATTTTGAAGTAGTTCAAAATGGAACAGTCAAAGAAAGAGTTCTGGCCTGTGTTGCAAAGGTATGAAATTGAGTAAGACTCAAATCCCGACCACAGCAGAAAAATAGAAAGAGAATGAAAATTCATTCCCTATGCCTTAGTCATAGGTTCTTTAAAGTATGCTATGTTGTGAACCAGACCTATTGTATACCTTGCTCTGAGTTTGACAAAGGAATACAATTTTGATCTATGAGTAGATCACTGGACAGTGGTCAAGAATATCCTTAGTGAGGACTAAGGAAATATTTCTTGATTATGGAGGTGATAAAAGAGCTCGTCGTAAAGAGTTACATAGGTGCAAGCTTTTTACACCGATCCAGATGACTCTAAATCTCAATCTGGATACATACTGAAAGTGGGAGCAATTAGCTAGAGTAGCTCCGTGCAGAGCATTGTAGACATAGAATATTTGCAAAATACATACGGCTCTGAATGTAACAGACCTGTTGACTAAGCTTCTCTCATGAGCAAAACATGATCACACCTTAGTACTCTTTGGGTGTTAATCACATAACAATGTGAACTAGATTATTGACTCTAGTAAACCCTTCGGGTGTTGGTCACATGACGATGTGGACTATGGGTGTTAATCATATACAGATATGAATATTGGTGTTAAATCACATGGCGATGTGAACTATATTATTGACTCTAGTGCAAGTGGGAGACTGAAGGAAATATGCCCTAGAGGCAATAATAAAGTAATTTTTTATTTCCTTATTACTTGATAAATGTTTATTATTCATGCTAGAATTGTATTAACCAGAAACATAATACATGTGTGAATACATAGACAAACATAGTGTCATTAGTATGCCTCTACTTGACTAGCTCGTTAATAGAAGATGGTTATGTTTCCTAACCATAGACATGAGTTGTCATTTGATTAACGGGATCACATCATTAGGAGAATGATGTGATTGACTTGACCCATTCCGTTAGCTTAGCACTTGATCGTTTAAGTATTCTGCTATTGCTTTCTTCATGACTTATACATGTTCCTATGACCATGAGATTATGCAACTCCCGTTTACCGGAGGAACACTTTGTGTGCTACCAAACATCACAACGTAACTGGGTGATTATAAAGGTTCTCTACAGGTGTCTTCGAAGGTACTTGTTGGGTTGGCGTATTTCGAGATTAGGATTTGTCACTCCGATTGTCGGAGAGGTATCTCTGGGCCCTCTCGGTAATACACATCACTTAAGCCTTGCAAGCATTACAACTAATGAGTTAGTTGTGAGATGATGTATTACGGAACGAGTAAAGAGACTTGCCAGTAACGAGATTGAACTAGGTATTGAGATACCGATGATCGAATCTCGGGCAAGTAACATACGATGACAAAGGGAACAACGTATGTTGTTATGCGGTCTGACCGATAAAGATCTTCGTAGAATATGTGGGAGCCAATATGAGCATCCAGGTTCCGCTATTGGTTATTGACCGGAAATGTGTTTCGGTCATGTCTACATTGTTCTCGAACCCGTAGGGTCCGCACGCTTAAGGTTTCGATGACAGTTATATTATGAGTTTACATGTTTTGATGTACCGAAGGAGTTCGGAGTCCCGGATGAAATCGGGGACATGAAGAGGAGTCTCGAAATGGTCGAGACGTAAAGATTCATATATTGTATGATATCGTTAGGCCAAGGGCTCAAGCCCATGAAGCTTTAGGTCGGTGCAAAAGGAGTTTTGCTGAGGCCAGGGGGCCAAACGCCGGAGACCCTGGCGTCTGGCCCTGGGCCAGACGCCGAGGCCCATGGCGTCTGGGCCAGACGCCAAGGATTTTGGCGTTTGGTCCTGGAGTCCGAGTGGGACTCTTGCCTTTCAGGAAAAACCGACTTTGAGGTGGCTTTTGCTCCAAGTTTCGACCCCGGGGCTCAACATATAAATAGAAGGGCAGGGCTAGCACCAAAGACACAACAATTGATCCCTTGGATCTCTTAGCCGTGTGTGGTGCCCCCCTCCATCATAGTCCACCTTGATAATATCGTAGCAGTGCTTAGGCGAAGCCCTGCGGCGATAGAACATCAAGATCATCACCACGCCATCGTGCTGACGGAACTCTCCCTCGACACTCGGCTGGATTGGAGTTCAAGGGACGTCTTCGAGCTGAACATGTGCTAGAACTCGGAGGTGCTGTAGTTTTGGTGCTTGATCGGTCAGGCCGTGAAGACGTACGACTACATCAACCGTGTTGTGCTAACGCTTCCGCTTACGGTCTACAAGGGTATGTAGACAACACTCTCCCCTCTCGTTGCTATACGTCACCATGATCTTGTGTGTGCGTAGGAAAATTTTGAAATTACTACGTTCCCCAACAGATGTATTGAGTGTTCTTGAGCTCTCGAACTAGCTACGGGTGCTGCGTGGTTCGAAAGAGCTGAATCCTTTCCCTGTATGCCTTGGGCCTCCTTTTATAGGTGAAAGGGGCTGCCATAGTGGCACCAGGAGGAGGAAAGAGCCTATAGTGTTGCGAGCTTATCGCCCGTATTACAGGACAAGATGCATTAAATGCATGGCTTAGGTGTCCCACACTTTATCGGGCACGGGAGCGAGGCCCGTCCCGTCCGTCGCCACTCCTCCTCGCTTCGACACGCGCCCTTGCCAGCGATGCAGGCGGTGCCATGTAGGCAGGCAAGCGGCTGAGGTGGCGTGATGGTGGAGCCTCCACGAAGATCTCCATGCCGCTACGCAGGAGCGTGCTGAGTTGGCTTGGAAGCTGCATGTTGCCACGTAGTTGCCTGCCTAGCTGGTTGGGCTGGCAGCTGCATGCGAATGGTGGCGGGGAGATGGTTGGTGCGGGCCTGGAAGTGGCCCTGTTGTCGCCTCTGGCAAGGGTCTTGTCGGGTGGCCTGGCAAGGGTCTTGCCGGGTGGCCCGGCAAGCGTCTTGCCGTGGCGCGCTGGCGTCCCCGGCAAGGATTGTTGGAAATATGCCCTAGAGGCAATAATAAAAGGATTATTATTATATTTCCTTGTTCATGATAATTGTCTTTATTCATGCTATAACTGTATTATCAGGAAATCGTAATACACGCGTGAATACATAGACCATAATATGTCCCTAGTAAGCCTCTAGTTGACTAGCTTGTTGATCAACAGATAGTCATGGTTTCCTGACTATGGACATTAGATGTCGTTGATAACGGGATCACATCATTGGGAGAATGATGTGATGGACAAGACCCAATCCTAGCATAGCACAAGATCATGTAGTTCGTTTTGCTAGAGCTTTTCCAATGTCAAGTATCTTTTCCTTAGACCATGAGATCGTGTAACTCCCGGATACCGTAGGAGTGCTTTGGGCGTACCAAACATCACAACGTAACCGGGTGACTATAAAGGTGCACTACAGGTATCTCCGAAAGTGTCTGTTGGGTTGACACGGATCGAGACTGGGATTTGTCACTCCGTATGACGGAGAGGTATCTCTGGGCCCACTCGGTAATGCATCATCATAATGAGCTCAAAGTGACCAAGTGTTTGGTCGTGGGATCATGCATTATGGTACGAGTAAAGTGACTTGCCGGTAACGAGACTGAACGAGGTATTGGGATACCGACGATGGTGTCTCGGGCAAGTAACGTACCAATTGACAAAGGGAATTGTATACGGGGTTGATTGAATCCTCGACGTCGTGGTTCAACCAATGAAATCATCGTGGAACATGTGGGAGCCAACATGGGTATCCAGATCCCGCTATTGGTTATTGGCCGGAGAGCTGTCTCGGTCATGTCTACATGATTCCCGAACCCGTAGGGTCTACACACTTAAGGTTCGGTGACGCTAGGGTTATTAGGAAGACTTGTATGTGATTACCGAATGTTGTTCGGAGTCCCAGATGAGATCCCGGATGTCACGAGGAGTTGCGGAATAGTCCGGAGGTGAAGATTTATATATAGGAAGTGCTGTTTCGGCCATCGAGAAAGTTTCGGGGTCACCCGGTATTGTACCGGGACCACCGGAAGGGTCCCGGGGGTCCACAGGGTGGGGCCACCTATCCCGGAGGGCCCCGTGGGCTGAAGTGGCGAGGGGACCAGCCCCTGGTGGGATGGTGCACCCCCCCCTGGGCCCCCCTCTGCGCCTAGGGTTGGGAACCCTAGGGGAGGGGGCGCCTCCACTTGCCTTGGGGGGCACTACACCCCCCTTGGCCGCCGCCCCCCTAGAGATCCCATCTCTAGGGCCGGCGCCCCCCCTTAGGGGCCTATATAAAGGAGGTGGGAGGGAGGGCAGCCTCACCCTGAGTCTTGGCGCCTCCCTCCCCCCGCTACACCTCTTCCTCCTCCCGCGGTTGCTTGGCGAAGCCCTGCCAGAGTACTGCATCTCCACCACCACCACGCCGTCGTGCTGCTGCTGGAGCCTTCTTCCTCAACCTCTCCTTCCCCCTTCCTGGATCAAGAAGAAGGAGACGTCATCTGCTCCGTACGTGTGTTGAACGTGGAGGTGTTTTCCGTTCAGCACTTGGTCATCGGTGATTTGGATCACGGCGAGTATGACTCCATCATCCCCGTTCTCTTGAACGCTTCTGCTCGCGATCTACAAGGGTATGTAGATGCACTCCTATCACTCGTTGCTTAGATGAACTCATAGATGGATCTTGGTGAAACCGTAGGAAAAATTTAATTTTCGGCAACGTTCCCCAACAGTGGCATCATGAGCTAGGTCTATGCGTAGTTCTCTATTGCACGAGTAGAACACAATTTTGTTGTGGGCGTAGATGTTGTCAACTTTCTTGCCGCTACTAGTCTTATGTTGCTTCAGCGGTATTGTGGGATGAAGCGGCCCGGACCGACCTTACACGTACGCTTACGTGAGACAGGTTCCACCGACTGACATGCACTAGTTGCATAAGGTGGCTAGCGGGTGTCTGTCTCTCCCACTTTAGTTGGAGCGGATTCGATGAAAAGGGTCCTTGAGGGAGTCCTGGACTAGGGGGTGTCCGGATAGCCGGACTATCATCATCGGCCGGACTCCAAGACTATGAAGATACAAGATTGAAGACTTCGTCCCGTGTCTGGATGGGACTTTCCTTGGCGTGGAAGGCAAGCTTGGCGATACGGATATGTAGATCTCCTACCATTGTAACCGACTCTGTGTAACCCTAACCCTCCCCGGTGTCTATATAAACCGGAGGGTTTCAGTCCGTAGGACGAACAACCATTACAACAATCATACCATAGGCTAGCTTCTAGGGTTTAGCCTCCTTGATCTCGTGGTAGATCCACTCTTGTACTACCCATATCATCAATATTAATCAAGCAGGAGTAGGGTTTTACCTCCATCGAGACGGCCCGAACCTGGGTAAAAACATCGTGTCCCTTGTCTCCTGTTACCATCCACCTAGACGCACAGTTCGGGACCCCCTACCCGAGATCCGCCGGTTTTGACACCGACATTGGTGCTTTCATTGAGAGTTCCTCTGTGTCGTCATCGATAGGCTTGATGGCTTCTTCAATCAACAACAACGCAGTCCAGGGTGAGACTTTTCTCCCCGGACAGATCTTCGTATTCGGCGGCTTCGCTACGGGCCAATTCGCTCGGCCATCTGGAGCAGATCGAAAGCTACGCCCCTGGCCATCAGGTCAGATTTGGAAGCCTAAACTTCACGGCTGACATCCGCGGAGACTTGATCTTCGATGGATTCGAGCCACAGCCGAGCGTGCCGCACTGTCGCGATGGGCATGTTTTAGCTCTGCTGCCGGACAGTACCTTGGAGCCCGCACACGAGTCCGCTCCGACCCATAGTTCGGAGCCGACCGCGCAGATCGAGGACAAGTGGCTGGACACCACCTCGGGAGCTGCAATCTCTACGGCGATGGAGCCGAACACAGACCCTGTACCTGGCAAAGCTCGTGACTCCGAGGTGCCGGACTCCTTGCCGGAGTCCGAACCTCCTGCGCCCCTGCCAACCGAATCCGATTGGGCGCCGATCATCGAGTTCACCGATGCGGACATCTTTCAGCACTCACCCTTTGGCGACATCTTGAATTCGCTAAAGCATCTCTCGTTATCAGGAGAGCCCTGGCCGGACTGCGGTCAGGACGGTTGGGATGCGGATGACGAAGAAATTCAGAACCCACCCACCACCCACTTTGTAGCCACTGTCGATGATCTAACCGACATGCTAGACTACGACTCCGAAGACATCGACGGTATGGACGACGAGCCGGAGACGACCAAGAACCAGCGCCTACGGGGCACTAGAAGACCACCTGATCATACGACATATACATGGTGGACATCCCAAAGGACGGGAACAACGAAGAAGCAGCGGAGGCAGATTCCCCTAAGAAACAGCCCAAGCGTCGACGTCAGTGGCGCCACTCTAAATCCCGCCATAGCAAGAATGAAGATTCCGGCACCGGAGATAATAACACCCCAGAGAGTGCCGAAGACAACCCCCTCTAGCAAGATTCAGCGCAAGAGGATGCAAAAGCCAGCCCTCACGAGAGAGCAGCAGACGAAGAGGTCGAGGATGATAATAACATGCCTCCCTCCGGAGACGAGGCAAGCCTCAACGACGACGAATTCGTCGTGCTTGAGGATCCTGTTGAAGAAGAGCGTTTTAAACGCAGGCTAATGGCCATGGCAAATAGCCTAAATAAAAAGCAGCAACAGCTTCAAGCTGATCAAGATCTGCTAGCCGACAGATGGACTGAAGTCCTGGCGGCCGAAGAGTATGAACTCGAACGCGCATCCAAAAGCTACCCAAAACGCAAGTTGCTCCCCTGATTAGAGGAGGAGGCATATAAACCTTCATCACCAGCGCACAATACGGCAGACCGACCACCTCGTGGCCACGACAGAGAGGCATCTAGGCCCTCCACCAGGACCGTACCCCGGCACCGCTCGAAAAGTACGAAGCCACGGGGGAATGCGCCGGACTTGTGAGACATATTGGAGGACAAGGCAAGACAATCAAGATCGATCCATGGATCACGTGGGCGCCCCATGATGCGAGACGACTTCCGTCGTGCCGGATATAGCAACTCCGGCCAGGCCGAACACAGTAGACAAAGCTCTGTTGAGCTGCATCGCGATATTGCCCAGTATAGAGGCGCCGCACACCCACTATGCTTCACAGATGAAGTAATGGATCATCAAATCCCTGAAGGGTTTAAACCCGTGAACATTGAATCCTACGATGGCACAACAGACCCCGCGGTTTGGATCGAAGACTATCTCCTTCACATCCATATAGCCCGTGGTGACGGTCTCCACGCCATCAAATATCTCCCACTCAAGCTTAAAGCACCAGCTCGGCATTGCCTTAACAGCTTGCCAGCAGAATCAATTGGGTGTTGGGAGGACTTGGAAGCCGCATTCCTTGACAACTTCCAAGGCACATATGTGCGACCACCAGACGCCGATGACCTAAGCCACATAATTCAGCAGCCAGACGAGTCGGCCAGACAGTTCTGGACACGGTTCCTCACAAAGAAAAATCAAATCGTCAACTGTCCAGATGCTGAGGCCCTCGCAGCCTTCAAACACAACATCCGCGACGAGTGGCTGGCCCGGCACCTAGGACAGGAAAAGCCGAAATCCATGGCAGCCCTCACATCACTCATGACCCGCTTCTATGCGGGGGAGGACAGCTGGCTAGCCCGCAGCAACAACCTCAGCAAAAATGCTGGCAGTCCAGATACTAAGGACCGCAATGGCAGGTCGCGTCAAAACAAAAACAAACGCCGCGTTAACGGCGATAACACTGAGGATACGGCAGTCAACGCCGGGTTCAGAGGCTCTAAACCCGGTCAGCGGAAGAAGCCATTCAAAAGAACCACTCCGGGTCCGTCCAATTTGGACCGAATACTCGACCGCTCTTGCCAGATACATGGCACCCCCGAAAAGCCAGCCAACCACACCAACAGGGATTGTTGGGTATTGAAGAAGGCAGGCAAGTTAATTGCCGAAAACAATGACAAGGGGCTGCACAGTGATGACGAGGAAAAGACTCGGCCGCCGAACAGTAGAGGACAGAAGGGTTTTGCCCCACAAGTGCGGACGGTAAACATGATATACGCGACCCATATACCCAAGAGGGAGCGGAAGCGTGCACTTAGGGACGTATATGCGATGGAGCCAGTCGCCCCGAAGTTCAATCCATTGTCCTCTTGCCCGATCACTTTCGATCGAAGGGACCACCCCACCAGTATCCGCCATGGCGGATTGGCCGCATTGGTTTTAGACCCAATCGTCGATGGATTTCACCTCACTAGACTCCTAATGGACGGCGGCAGCAGCCTGAACCTGCTTTATCAGGATACAGTGAACAAGATGGGCATAGACCCCTCAAGGATTAAACCTACAAAGACGACCTTCAAAGGCGTCATACCAGGTGTTGAGGCCAATTGTACAGGCTCAGTCACACTAGAAGTGGTCTTCGGATCCCCGGATAATTTCCGAAGCGAGGAGTTAATCTTTGACATAGTCCCGTTCCGCAGTGGCTATCACACTCTGCTCGAACGAACCACGTTCGCAAAGTTCAATGCGGTGCCGCATTATGCATACCTTAAGCTCAAGATGCCAGGCCCTCATGGAGTCATCACGGTCAACGGAAATACTGAACGCTCCCTCCGAACGGAGGAACACACAGCGGCTCTCACGGTAGAAGTACAGAGCAGCCTTTTAAGGCAATTTTCGAGTCCGGCCATTAAACGACCGGACATGGACAAACGCGCCCGGAGTAACACCAATCAAGACCACCTGGCTTGTTCCGAGCACGCGTAGCAATGTGGCCCCAACCACAGCCCTTGCATGATTGCAAGACCAGCTCTTCGCGTACATCATTACGCTCTGGAGATACCATGGGCATAGGGGGAGGGGCACGACCACGACAAGCCCAGAGTGCGGCTCAACCACACCAGGGGCTCCCAAGTGTGTCGCTCTTTTTATTTTCCTTTTTTTCCTTTTCCTATTTATCCACAGGACTCCGTTCACGAGAGACCCTGTCCGGCGGTGAACCTGCCGAACTCACGATGGAACAGCCAGGGAAGGACAAAGGCTACGACGAACACTCAGGTGGTCTCCATTATGAGCATTAAAATTGTTAAATACACCAGTCCGCAGCCGACTCCTGGAGGGGGACATGTTTAAATAGTCCAATCCCTTGCTTACCGCACTATTTGTATCGTTGCTGTCAGGACCCCGACTCAATGCCACATCGATCTAGCCTGTAACACCTCATATCACTTTGCGGCCTCACGCATGGTATTCCCACCGGTGTCGCCTTACCTTTGCCCGGGACCGTTTGTGCCTTTTGGCACACGTATATGATAGTGTCGCTAGCATCCATATGATAAGGAGCCCGGGCTGACATGGCTAGTCGTAAACCCAAAGTGGCATAGACTTACAGGGACAGGCATCCATGACCCAGCATCGAACGTGTCGGTCATCAACGAGTGAGTCCGGGCTGTAGCACTGGGCTAACAGGACTCCAGTACTCAACGCATGACATTTCCCGGAAGGGACAGACACAGGAACGAAGAAGGACACATGCCGGCCAGCCTAGGTGTTCCGGAGCAGTAGCAAGCTACCATGGCTCGGTGGAAACACTAGGAGACATTTCCCAGTAAAAGAGGCTACTAAGGATAAACAACTAGATAGTCAGATCCCACACGTACCAAGCATTTCAATAACGTACACACAATATGCTCGATATGTGCAAATACAACATGGCATCACAACATGACTCTACGACTCAAGTATTTTATTCAATAGGCTCCGAGGAGCGAGATATTACAAACATGGGTCTCATGACCCAACATTCAGAGCATACAAATCAAAGCACAAGCGGAAGCTTAACATGTCCGAGTACAGACATCTACAAATGAAAAAGGCTTAGAAGCCTGACTATCTACCAGATCCTGCCGAGGGCACAAGATCGTAGCTGAGGTAACAAGCTAAACGTCGAAGTCCACGCGGAACTACTAGAGAGACCGAAGTCTCTCTGCAAAAACATAAAATAGGCAAACATGAGTACAAATGTACCCAGCAAGACTTACATCAGAACTAACTACATATGCGTCATTATCAACAAAGGGAATGGTGGAGTTTGACTGCAGCAAGCCAGCTTTGACTCGGTGGCTATCCTGAACTACGATTGCAAGTAACTCTTTTGAGGTGGCGCACACGAGTCCACATATTCACCATATCAATACACCACTATGGATCCGCTCCCGTCTCCCTACGAGAACGACATCCATAGCACTCACGCTTATCTTGCGCATTTTAGAGTATCCACTTTCACTTGTCTATGAACTGTATAGGCAACCCAGAAGTCCTTTACCGCAGACACGGCTATTCGAATAGATAATGTTAACCCTGCAGGGGTGTACTTCTTCATACACGCTCTCACCACTTACCGCCGTTTACACGACATGTACTCGGCAACCTTCAAGCGGAAGCCCAACGTGGGTGTCGGCCACGACCTACCTAAACACCTAAGTCTCTAGTCCAGGTTTATCGCCTATTCAGGTTCCATCCACAGGGAGTCCGGCCGAGGTTTCCACATACGGCCCCGAACGATGTGAACAGGGTTCCGAGACACCTAACGGGTGCCCGGTGTACCCGACCACGCACCTACCGCATCACAGCCCACCCCACGGTCAGCGCTGTCCATGGCCTCCAGTAGGCTACAAACACTAGAAACTACTTGCAACTCCTGGACAGAGGACTAGGGTGAATAAGAAGCCGAGAGGGTCCATTGGTTTCGGGCCCAATGCATGGTAGTAACTGTATCATGGATCACAAACACAGAACTCAGGTCCTGAGGATGGCTGCAATGAGACAACCCACCATGTACTCCTACATGGCCTCTCACGGCTACCTTTGCCAAATCGTGTTCACACACTTAGCTCACACACAGTAGGACATGTTCACGCACCTCTGACTCATCCCCGATGAATCAGACCTGACTCAACTCTAAGCAATAGCAGGCATGACAAACAAGCATGGATGAGTAGGCACATCAGGGCTCAAACAACTCCTACTCATGCTAGTGGGTTTCATCTATTTACTATGGCAATGACACGTCATGCAGAGGATAAAGGGGTTCAGCTACCGCAGCAAGTAACAGATGAGTCGTTGTTGTCCTAATGCAGTAAAAGAGAGCAGGAGCGAGAGTGTGGGATTGTATCGGAATGAACAAGGGGGTTTTGCTTGCCTGGCACTTCTGAAGATAGCATTGAGTCTTCATGAGTGTCAACGATCACAACGTCGGTACAACGTCTATCGAGGGGGAACAATACCGACAAATAGAGAAGAAACACGATCAATGCAATGCACAATATGATGCATGCTATGACATGGCAATATGAATGTGTTTTGGGCTAATGCAAGCTAGAACAGATTGAAATGAGTCCATTTGAACCAAAGATTCAAATGCAAACCCATTATATGAAGTCATAAAGGTGCATTAACTTCTTTCACCTAAACAGCAAGGTTAATGTGTTCTAACTTGCATGAAACCAGTGCAAATGGATAGATTGGATTTTTCTGATCATTTTTATATATAATTTATTTGATTTGGAGCTACGGTTGATTTTATATGATTTTTAGAAGTTTGCATTATTTTCTGAAATTTGTAAATCATTTTTGATTTATTTTAATTCCAGAAAATGTTTACTGCGTCAGCATTAGGTCATGCTAACCTCAGCAGGTCAACAGGCGCCGTCCAGGTCAAACCTGACGTGTGGGGTCCACACGTCAGTGAAACGGTTAACCTACAGGGTTAAATAAAATTCAACTAAACCTAATCTAGTTTAGTTAAGGCCTGGGCCACATGTCAGAGACTAACCTAACTAACTATGTTAATTACCACTAATTAATCTATCGCTTAATTAAGCAGGGGCCTGGCCCACACGTCAGTGGGTCAGGGGAAGTCAAACCCCGGTTAAACAGGGCGAAACCCGCCGGACCTGGTCCACGGCTCATCGCCGGCGACGACAGAGATGACGAGGCGGATCGGAAATGCTCTACAGGGCACCGTTTTACTCGTGGTTTATGGCTACAGCTAGCTGGCAATGTGGCACATCTAATGGAGCGAACGGGAGGAGCTGGGGTGGCCTGAGTCGACGGCGGCGAGCTCCAAGGCGGCTGCCGGAGTTCGGGCAACGACGGGTTCGGCACCACAATGCATGGGAGGAGGAGATGGTGGGCGCTACGGGCTCCTGGGGGTTCACCGAGCACGGTGACGTGCTCAGGCGCGGGCTTCGGTGGCCCTGGCCACGGTGGTGAGGAACCACGGCGGTGGTGAGCTTTCGGCTCCGGTGGATCGCGGGGCTAGAGGATAAGAATGATGGCGGGGAGAGGGAGGTTAGGTAGAGGAGCTCACGGCGGTGTCGTCGGTGATCTCAGAGGGCTCGGGGACGGCCTGGAGATGACGAATCGGTCGACGGCGGCCGTCGGTGCAGAGGACGAAGATGGCGTCGACGACAGCGGTCCAGGGTGTTCGGCATCTTGTGGCTCGGTGGTATGGACGAGGACGTCACGGCAGAGCTCGGGGGCGCGTCGGAGAGGCTCGGGGTTGGCTACGGCTGCGGCTATGGCGAACGGCGGCGACGAGCGCGTCGGCCATAGCGGGGGAGGATGAGGGAGAGATCCAGGGAGAGAGGGGAGAGGTGCAGGGGGTTCTGCGGGGTGGCGTGGCGTCGTCCAGGGCGAGGGGGAGTAGCTGCGTGGCTAGCAGGAGGTGGCCGCGGCTCGGCTGTGCGCGCGCCACGCACAATGCCAGTAGGCGTGAGGAAGACGACAGGGCAGGTGGAGGTGGGCTGGGCCAGCACAGCGCCAGGCCAGATGGGCTGCACAGTAGGTAGGTCCAGGTAACTTCTCTCTCTCTCTCTAATTTAGTTTCTGTTTTCTATTTCTGACATTTGTTTTAATTTGGTTTTTGAACCAAACTAATTTTGTTGCTTCTGATAAATTTTGCAGGGACTAAAACGATTATTCCAGAGCCCCTCAACAAAAATCAAAATTATTGGAGCAATAAGTATTTATAGTATTTATTTGCTCCAATTCAAAATACAATATGTGTTAATTCAACAATCCAAAATGTCATGCAAAAATGTGCATCACCTCTGGTTGCTGTTTCCAGCATTTTCCAAAAATTATGAACATTTTTTAAGGCCATTTGGGTTCACTGAAAAATATTTTAGTTGAACCTGGTGGATTCCTTTTTATGGTAGGGTTTGAACATCCCCCATTTCAAGTTCATTTCAAAAGTTAAACATGATGCACACATGAAGGGCTGGCCTACTACATACCAGGACTAGGGATGTGACAACTCACCCCCACTAAACAAGAATCTCGTCCCGAGATTCAAGATGTGAGATAAGAAGACAGAGGGACACAAGCTAATAACATGAATTCCAAGATCCAACTGTCCTTCTCGAAGATGTTGATTCCTTGCATCATCTCACTCTCAATGTCTTGCTTTGAGAGCTTCATCCAACATGACAACAAGAGGAAAAGGAGAGTTTTAGAAGAATCGATCTTCTTGAGGTTCGAGCAACTTAGTATCATCTCCATGATCACAAGATCAACTCACAGAATGAGACGTAGAAACATCTCTGGAGCTGAGAGGCAACACATGCATCAGGAGGGACAGAAGACATAATTTGACGAGGGTTTCAAAATAGCGAGGAAACAATTACTATGATCCCATAACGGGGCACCTTGGGAGAGGTGACTCGTAGAAATATTCCCTTAAGTGGCAAAAAGAATTACCTTTGATTCGGAGATCATCGAAACTCTTTATACCAGCCTAAGGCAATTCTCGAGCGATCGGTAGGAGGGGGTCGGTAGAATGGCATGCCCGGATTAGAATGGATGATGTGCATTACCTTGTTGAAAACAACAGAAGGGATGATTTTAGTAACTAAGGAGAAGCTCAATGGTAGAGAGTGAGTCTACTGTTTGAAAGGTTATAACATAACCGAGGAAACTGAGAGCAATCCCAGTTAGTGCCAATGATAACACCTAGCGCTTGTGCGTGCTCTCAAGAACTTGAGCATTTCCATACTCATCAAGGTCTTACCAACATCCGTGTCAAGGATCCTGGCAACACATCTTACTACCACGATGAATAGTGATGGACAATGCAGATGCAAAGGAAGATAACACCTTCTCAGATTTCACCTTAGCGAGGCCAAGGAAACAAAATCTGGATGATTGACCGAGGGACATTTAGCACTCTGCTTTTAATGTTCTCCTTGATGTGCTAGTGTAACCCATTTATTAAAATGGTTTGATACATAGAACATCAAGTAAAGGTCAGACTTCGGGAGCACAAGAATCCATAAGGAATAACTACGGAAATAGTATCCTATGAAATCCTTATGGGGAGGTGGCCAACTTCCTCAATCAAGATACTACAGTAACAGGTCTTCCGGCTGGACGTGTTGGCCACGACATCCTCTTTACCGGTTACAGAGAGACCAATATTATAGTTCTTGGAAAAATTCTCCAACCATCATATCTGCCTGAGATTCAGATCCGGTTGGTGTCAGAACAATCCATACTCAGCGAGTCTAGAAAGAAAAATGAAAGTTTGCAACACAAATCTATGATACGATGTTGCGAGATTCTCAGGAAATGAACTACGATAGCAAGCTCCAAAACATGAGTTGGTTCTGCTACACACATGGAACACGCTGTCACAGACAAACATGACCACATGGTAGTCTTATAATAAAACACTACCGGGTTCAGGTTGGGAACCATCATCGAGGATATCGGAGTCTTGTGCACTTAAATTAGACTTCTTTACCTAGAACAAGTCAATCAATGGCTTGGTGTGCTAGGGACACATATAGAATGGAGGTAGCGAGGCTGTCAAACCATAGCATACTTCGCGCATGCATGACTGACCTGGGATGATTCCAGGGAAAACAAAACAATCTGACTCGAACTCACGGCGGCAACTTGCACCAAATGCACATGAATCAGAGAAAGTCGCTTCTTTCATCCAACATATGATTCATGAACGGGACATGAAGATAATGCTTATAGAAGTTTCCAACACTAGCTTAATGTTCAACAAAATCATGGAGGAGATAAGGATATTATCGATGGGCTCAACAATAATTCATCCAGATTCCCATGGAGATGGAATTCCATAACTATGTGAACAAGGTGATAGTATTGGTCAGACCCAAAAGACATAATGGTGTATGCTCGAGGAAAATCCACGAGTAAGACAACATTACGAACATCGTTGGTTCTGATTTGATTTGATGATAGCCCATACTCAAATCAAAGGTTTGGGGTAAGACAATAAATCCAACAATTGACCACGAGGATCAATCAATGAAGATATCATCTTTCTTCAACACACACACACACTCACACACAGAGATATCCCCTTTGGAATGAACTGAGTCGGACAAGCTTTCATCTTCCAACTCTCCAAGTTGTTGTTTAGCTTAACCAACCAACTCAGGGGTATCCAACACAGATTCTTGGAGAAAGGGTGGTTTCGAAAACCAACTTGATCACGAGCTCAACATAGCGGTCAGGTGACATCCTGATGATACCTCCGAGAAGACAATCGGAGAATCACGAACCACCGATATGTTACTAAGCTCAAGAACAATCTTGCTTTTCAGGGCAAGACGATATGACCAGAAGAGTGAGGGATTGGCACAATCCTAACTCATTGATCGAAGGGTGCACCGGAAATAAGGACTAGGTAGCACAATCTATCTTAGAATGATGATTCAATAATCAGCATGCTAAGAATGAGGTTGTTGTCCATTTAACTACCAAGCAAAGGAGTTGCTAGGCGTATAGATTTCACACATCACGATTCACTTTTCGACATTCCGGTTGCGACAACACAGAACCGAGGAATGAGTAATGATAGCGAGAAGTATCACTACGTCAAGAATTCACAAGAGTCGGTGCAAATCTCATGAAAATCCTGACATAAAGACGGTAATACTTCAGGGTAGAATAGAATCAAAAGCTGGGTTGGCATTTTGATCTGCGGAGTACAACTGCTTTGGCCCAATCCTGGAAATGGATGAGATACTGGAGTTTGTTTCTCCTAGTCATTCTAGATTAGAATGGCTCGACGGACCACAAGAATAATAGGCATCGATGAACACGGTTGCACAACTACTCCTGTCTATCAATTGATAGACGAGGGTCAGAAGACAACTAAGGGGGACAACTCAAGGAACAAATAACTTTCTGAGTTGTGGATGCATAGATTAGTATGTCGAGCGAAGCTCAACATTTCTTCCGGATAACCCATGCGGAAAGGGTAGAACTGGCAGATTCATAATTATGAATGGAGAACTCAACGAGAGCACTTTTGTTGTGATCTTTCGGTTCAAAAGAACTTCTGCCAAGAATGGTTCATGGTATTTGGAAGAAGGAAATACCACGGACCTCAAGGACTATCGCAAGGTTACTAATAACCTAAAGGAACTAGCAAACACTATCAACATGAAGTAAGTAGGGTGAATCTCGGGTTCAAGAACCCAGGAATAGAATACCTACTCCTAAGTAGCATCACGAGATGCTTTCGAGAATGATTGCCAGAATCTTCACACTGGGAACACTAAACATTGCTAGATTACTAGGTGACTCCCTAAAACACCTAGGGTCATAATAATAGCTCCAACATATATGTCAAGGCAATAAATTACCTCAACGCACCGATTAGTGTGCTTATTCTGACCATAAAGGACACCGGGAACGAAAATAAAGGATTTGCAAATGCATCAGACTATATAGAAACCTGGGATGACTTGGACAGCATAACGGCTGTAAATGCTCAAAATGATTTGAGACATCCTACAAAAATGGTGGCATAGCCACTCAGAAGCACAACATCAAGGTTTCGAGATGAACAGTTAACATACGGAAGTAGTAGGAACTGAACTGAAGCTTAAATTTATCAATCCTGTAAGTCTACGGATTAGTAACACGTGATCCTAATAGGAAGAAGAGAAAGCCTAGTTCCTTAACCCCGTAGGAAAAATAAGATGACTCAGATCAGAAGGGCATAAGGTATAAGGAGTAAAAAGAGCCTTACGTTCCCATCCCACATTCAATTCCCTTACATATAACTAAAGCATTTCTAGACTCAACTTCGACCAGTTTGGCTTGGTAATCCTACAGGCAGTCAAGCTCTGATACCAACGCTATCAGGACCCCGACTCAATGCCACATCGATCTAGCCTGTAACACCTCATATCACTTTGCGGCCTCACGCACGGTATTCCCACGGGTGCCGCCTTACCTTTGCCCGGGACCATTTGCGCCTTTTGGCACACGTATATGATAGCGTCGCTAGCATCCATATGATAAGGAGCCCGGGCTGACATGGCTAGTCGTAAACCCAAACTGGCACAGACTTACAGGGACAGGCATCCATGACCCAGCATCGAACGTGTCGGTCATCAACGTGTGAGTCCGGGCTGTAGCACTGGGCTAGCAGGACTCCGGTAAACCGGGCTGTAGCGGGCTAACAGGACTCCGGTACTCAACGTATGACATTTCCCCGAAGGGACAGACATAGGAACAAAGAAGGACACATGCCGGCCAGCCTAGGTGTTCCGGAGCAGTAGCAAGCTACCATGGCTCGGTGGAAACACTAGCAGACATTTCCCGGTAAAAGAGGCTACTAAGGATAAACAACTAGATAGTCAGATCCCACACATACCAAGCATTTCAATAACATACACACAATATGCTCGATATGTGCAAATACAACATGGCATCACAACATGACTCTACGACTCAAGTATTTTATTCAATAGGCTCCGAGGAGCGAGATATTACAAACATGGGTCTCATGACCCAACATTCAGAGCATACAAATCAAAGCACAAGCAGAAGCTTAACATGTCCGAGTACAGACATCTACAAATGAAAAAGGCTTAGAAGCCTGACTATCTACCAGATCCTGCCGAGGGCACAAGATCGTAGCTGAGGTAACAAGCTAAACGTCGAAGTCCACATGGAACTACTAGCGAGACCGAAGTCTCTCTGCAAAAACGTAAAATAGGCAAACGTGAGTACAAATGTACCCAGCAAGACTTACATCAGAACTAACTACATATGCGTCATTATCAACAAAAGGGATGGTGGAGTTTGACTACAGCAAGCCAGCTTTGACTCGGTGGCTATCCTGAACTACGATTGCAAGTAACTCTTTTGAGGTGGCGCACACGAGTCCACATATTCACCATATCAATACACCACTATGGATCCGCTCCCGTCTCCTTACGAGAACGCCATCCATAGCACTCACGCTTATCTTGCACATTTTAGAGTATCCACTTTCACTTGTCTATGAACTGTACAGGCAACCCAGAAGTCCTTTACCGCGGACACGGCTATTCGAATAGATAATGTTAACCCTGCAGGGATGTACTTCTTCATACACGCTCTCACCACTTACCGCCGTTTACACGACATGTACTCGGCAACCTTCAAGCGGAAGCCCAACGTGGGTGTCGGCCACGACCTACCTAAACACCTAAGTCTCTAGTCCAGGTTTATCGCCTATTCAGGTTCCATCCGCAGGGAGTCCGGCCGAGGTTTCCACATACGGCCCCGAACGATGTGAACAGGGTTCCGAGACACCTAACGGGTGCCCGGTGTACCCGGCCAAGTACCTACCGCCTCACAGCCCACCCCACGGTCAGCGCTGTCCACGGCCTCCAGTAGGCTACAAACACCAGAAACTACTTGCAACTCCTAGACAGAGGACTAGGGTGAATAAGAAGCCGAGAGGGTAAATTGGTTTCGGGCCCAATGCATGGTAGTAACTGTATCATGGATCACAAACACAGAACTCAATTCCTGAGGACGGCTGCAATGAGACAACCCACCATGTACTCCTACATGGCCTCTCACCGCTACCTTTACCAAATCGTGTTCACACACTTAGCTCACACACAGTAGGACATGTTCACGCACCTCTGACTCATCCCCGATGAATCAGACCTGACTCAACTCTAAGAAATAGCAGGCATGACAAACAAGCATGGATGAGTAGGCACATCAGGGCTCAAACAACTCCTACTCATGCTAGTGGGTTTCATCTATTTACTATGGCAATGACAGGTCATGCAGAGGATAAAGGGGTTCAGCTACCGCAGCAAGTAACAGATGAGTCGTTGTTGTCCTAATGCAGTAAAAGAGAGCAGGAGCGAGAGAGTGGGATCGTATCGGAATGAACAAGGGGGTTTTGCTTGCCTGGCACTTCTGAAGATAGCATTGAGTCTTCATGAGTGTCAACGATCACAACGTCGGTACAACGTCTATCGAGGGGGAACAATACCGACAAACAGAGAAGAAACACGATCAATGCAATGCACAATATGATGCATGCTATGACATGGCAATATGAATGTGTTTTGGGTTAATGCAAGCTAGAACAGATTGAAATGAGTCCATTTGAACCAAAGATTCAAATGCAAACCCATTATATGAAGTCATAAAGGTGCATTAACTTGTTTCACCTGAACATGCATGAAACCAGTGCAGATGGATAGATTGGATTTTTCTGATCATTTTTCATATATAATTTATTTGATTTGGAGCTATGGTTGATTTTATATGATTTTTAGAAGTTTGCATTATTTTCTGAAATTTGTAAATCATTTCTGATTTATTTTAATTCCAGAAAATTTTTACTACGTCAGCATTAGGTCATGCTGACCTCAGCAGGTCAACAGGCGTCGTCCAGGTCAAACCTGACGTGTGGGGTCCACACGTCAGTGACACAGTTAACCTACAGGGTTAAATAAAATTCAACTAAACCTAATCTAGTTTAGTTAAGGCCTGGGCCACATGTCAGAGACTAACCTAACTAACTATGTTAATTACCACTAATTAATCTATCGCTTAATTAAGTTGGGGCCTGGCCCACACGTCAGTGGTTCAGGGGAAGTCAAACCCCGGTCAAACGGAGTCAAACCCGCCGGACCTGGTCCACGGCTCGTCGCCGGCGAGGACAGAGACGACAAGGCGGATCGGAAATGCTCTACAGGGCACCGTTTTACTCGTGGTTTACAGCTACGGCTAGCTGGCAATGCGGCGCATCTAATGGAGCGAACAGGAGGAGCTGGGGTGGCCTGAGTCGACGGCGGCGAGCTCCAAGGCGGCGGCCGGAGTTCGGGCAACGACGGGTTCGGCACCACAGTGCATGGGAGGAGGAGATGGTGGGCGCTACAGGCTCCTGGGGGTTCACCGAGCACGGTGACGTGCTCAGGCACGGGCTTCGGTGGCCCTGGCCACGGTGGCGAGGAACCACGGCGGCGGTGAGCTTTCGGCTCCGGAGGATCGCGGGGCTAGAGGAGAAGAATGACGGCGGGGAGAGGGGGGTTAGGTAGAGGAGCTCACGGCAGTGTCGTCGGTGATCTCAGAGGGCTCGGGGACGGCCTGGAGATGATGAATCGGTCGACGGCGGCCGTCGGTGCAGAGGACGAAGATGGCATCGACGACGGCGCTCCAGGGCGTTCGGCGTCTTGTGGCTCGGTGGTAAGGACGGGGATGTCACGGCAGAACTCGGGAGCGCGTCAAAGAGGCTTGGGGTTGGCTGCGGCTGCGGCTATGGCAAACGGCGGCGACGAGCGCGTCGGCCATAGCGGGGGAGGACGAGGGAGAGATCCAGGGAGAGAGGGGTGCAGTTGCGTGGCTAGCAGGAGGTGGCCGCGGCTCGGCTGTGCGCGCGCCACGCACAACGCCAGTAGGCGCGAGGAAGACGACAGGGCAGGTGGAGGTGGGCTGGGCTGGCACAGCGCCAGGCCAGATGGGCTGCACAGTAGGTAGGTCCAGGTAACTTCTCTCTCTCTCTCTAATTTAGTTTCTGTTTTCTATTTCTGACATTTGTTTTAATTTGGTTTTTGAACCAAACTAATTTTGTTGCTTCTGATAAATTTTGCAGGGACTAAAAAGATTATTCCAGAGCCCCTCAACAAAAATCAGAATTATTGGAGCAATAAGTATTTATAGTATTTATTTGCTCCAATTCAAAATACAATATGTGTTAATTCAACAATACAAAATGTCATGCAAAAATGTGCATCACCTCTGGTTGCTGTTTCTAGCATTTTCCAAAAATTATGAACATTTTTAAGGCCATTTGGGTTCACTGAACAATATTTTAGTTGAACTTGGTGGATTCCTTTTTATGCTAGGGTTTGAACATCCCCCATTTCAAGTTCATTTCAAAATTTAAACATGATGCACACATGAAGGGCTGGCCTACTACATACCAGGACTGGGGATGTGACAGTTCTGCACTCATGGCAGAATTCCTTGAATGAACAATGCATCACTTTTCGCTTATAATTGCATTCCTTTTCTTATATATGTTCATTTATGACATCTTGCATCCGTACACTTTGGTACGGCCGAATACACCAGGGACTTACATTCCCCGCATAACGGTGTGATAAGTCCGAACACATTCACAAGTGCGGCACCCCAAACTTATAGCATTATATGCATCGGCTCCGAATCATGTCTTGGGTCAATAGTTGGGTTTGCCTGGCTCCCATGTTTTGGTACCTTACGTTCCGTTCCGTCGGCTAAGGTAGCACTGGGAGAAGCACTGCGATTGCGCCCCGGTTGAGCTGGGCTCGCGCCTCAGTGGAGAAAGCTAAAACTGACCGTCATGATAAGGCGAGAGCTGGTCGCTGTTCGAGAGGTCTTTTCGAGTCCCTAAAGACTTATGCCGCTTAGAGCGAGGAACCGGCTTCATCCGGCCCAGGCGTGGATAGTGCCCTAAACTCGGTCTTCCGAACACTAGGGGCTTCGCCGAAATTTAAAATTATAGAATTCTATGGCTAAGTGAGAGTGTTTAAGCATTATAAGTCCGGTTGCCTTGTTCGTTGTGTTGAGCGCCTCCCTAGATGGACCCAAAAATGGGAACAAGAGCGCTCAAGTTTATCCCGAACACCCCAGCACTCGTGGCATGGGGGCTGAAGCCGACGACTTGCCATCTCTCAGATTTGATAAACGGCCGCACAGAAGGTAATACTTTAAATCAATAAGCGTTGCTTAGCGCATATGAACAAAGTTTTCAGCGCACAGGATAACACATTGCGAGTCTACTCAAATATTACATCTTTGGGGCACTCATCCGCAATCTTGCGGGCACCCTTCAGGACACTCTTATAATACATTTCGGGCGTGCGATCCTCCTTGCCCGCCGGCGGCGCGTCCGTCAGAAGCTTCTCAGCATCCAGCCTGCCCCAGTGCACCTTTGCGCGGGCAAGGGCCCGACGGGCACCTTCAATGCAGGCGGAGTGCTTGATGACTTCCACCTAGGGACATGCATCCACCAGCCGCCGCACCATGCCGAAGTAGCTCCCAGGCATGGCCTCTTCAGGCCACAGCCGGACTATGAGGCCCTTCATGGCCTGCTCGGCTACCTTGTGGAGCTCGACCAGCTGCTTCAGCTTGTCGCTAAGGGGCACCGGATGTCCGGCCTCAGCATACTAAGACCAGAATACCTTCTCCATTGAGCTCCCCTCCTCGGCCCGGTAGAATGCGGCAGCATCGGACACGCTGCATGGAAGATCCGCAAACGCTCCTGGAGAGCTCCAAATTCGGGTAAGTAATAGGTAATTCACTTTCACATGTTTGCTTTGCATGAAAAAAGCCTTACCCGCGGCTATTTTCTTCACCGCCTCAATCTCCTAGAGGGCCTTATGGGCCTCGGCCTTCGCGGCCTTGGCACTCTCAAGAGCCGAGGCAAGCTCGGACTCTCGAGTCTTTGAGTCGCGCTCCAAACTCTCATGCTTTTCCATGAGAGCCTGGAGCTCTTGCCGCACCTCCGCCACCCGCGCCTCCTGCTTCTCTCGCTCCGCTCGTTCCGCGGCCGCATTACGTTCGGCCGCGGACATGGCCTCCTTCAGGGTCGCCACCTCGTTCGTGGCCCCTGCAGTGCCCACGTTATCGTTGTTCTTTTTATTGCAACCAAAATCCTTTTCTCTAAGGTACAAATTTAATACGGTGTTACCTCACCTTCTTTGTCCTCGAGCCGCTTCATGGCAAGGCCGAGCTCGTTCTCGGTCCGCACGAGGTCTTGCTTCAAAGCACCAACCTCCGCAGTTAATGCGGCAGAGGTCAGCAGCGCAGCCTGCAACCCCATGTTGACATAATTTTTAGAACTCCTGCGTATATCTTTTTAGATCCTCAGTTCAGCTTTTCTTTCTGAACACCGAACTGAGCATCAGGGGCTACTGTCTATGCAGTATTACATTGTATATTTTAAAACTTCTTACCTCAAAGCCTGTTAGAAGGCTGTTGCAGGCTTCGGTCAGCCCGCCCTTGGCGAGCTGAACCTTCTGAATCACCGCACTCATGATAGTGCGGTGTTCTTCCTCGATGGAAGCGCTGTTGAGCGCCTCCAGTTGGACGGAGGCTGTCGGTGTAACGGTCTTGCCCTTCTTACGAAGGGGCCGCCTGCCGGACTCCGGACCCACTGCGGGTTCCGGCACAGAGTCCGGCGCAAAGTCCGGGAGGCTGCCTTGCGGCACCTCCGGAGCCTCCTCCTGATGGGTCCCCTCCTGGGATCCCACCTCGGCGTCGTTAGCATCACGAGGGGTGGAGGCGGTCGGAATGGAATCCACATCCGACGGAGCTAAGGACCCGCTCGATGAAGCGGGAAGATCGTCCTCGGCCGGACTACAGGATGTGTGCAGCATTAGAAGGACCCTATGTGGCACAAAAGAGAAATTATAAATCATTCAGGAATCCGGATACTTACGATCTTGCCGGGGGCTTGGCCCTTGAGGGCCACCCTTCGTCGCCGTCGTTGGCGTTAGCGGAGCTGTCTGGAGGAAGGGTCCTTCCCCTCTTGGACCCTTCGGCCTCCCCCGTTGGGGAAGCCTTCCTCTTCCTCTCTCCCCCCTCCTGGGGAGAGTCCTCTTTCTCCTCCTCGTCTTTAGGGGAGGAGTCCGCCTCGGAGCCATCGGACAATGAGTCCGATACCACCTGGCGCCGGGAACTCCTCCGGGTTCCCGTGGCCTTCTTCTTGGCCTTCTTCTCCGGCACCACATAAAGTGCCGGGACTAGCAG
Organism: Triticum timopheevii; assembly: GCA_963921465.1. Lineage (NCBI taxonomy): Eukaryota > Viridiplantae > Streptophyta > Magnoliopsida > Poales > Poaceae > Triticum > Triticum timopheevii. The sequence goes on along the minus strand of OY997262.1, from coordinate 307,354,029 downwards.
CCCCGTTAAACGGGTATCCGCTGGGTCTTCGGGGAGGGGAGCCGGACAGTTAACCTGTCCGGACGTCCTCTACCATTCCTGTTAAAGGCATTGGGGATTTTAGATCCCACAACAGAGTCAAACTATGAAAGAAATAAATGTCCCATAAAGGATAACATATCTTACCACACCGGCCGGGCGTTTCGTGCAGAATCCGCGATCTTCGGTCGCGGATGCGGGGGCTTCTCCGCCCTTGAACAGCACCCTCTAGGCGGCTTCGTACGTCATGTCGAAGAGCCCGCTCAGGGTCCGGTGTTGTGCCGGATCGAACTCCCACAGATTGAAGGCCCGTTGTTGTCAGGGGAGAATCCGGCGGACGAGCATGACCTGGATCACGTTGACGACCTTAAGCTTCTTGTTCACCAGGGTCTGGAGACAGGACTGGAGTCCGGTCAGCTCCTCCGAACTACCCCATAGCAAGCCCTTCTCTTTCCAGTAGGTGAGCTGCATGGGGGTACTAGATCTGAACTTGGGGGCCGCTGCCCATTTAGGGTCACGCGGCTCAGTGATATAGAACCACCCCGATTGCCACCCTTTGATGGTTTGCACGAAGGCGCCCTCGAGCCAGAGGACGTTGGGCATTTTGCCCACCATGGCGCCTCCGCACTCCGCTTGGACGCCCTTCACTACCTTCGTCTTGACATTGAAGGTTTTTAGCCACAAGCCGAAGTGGGGCTGGATGCAGAGGAAGGCCTCGCACACAATGATAAACGCCGAGATGTTGATGATGAAGTTTGGCGCCAGATTGTGGAAGTCCAAGCCGTAGTAGTACATGAGCCCCCGGACGAAGGGATGAAGTGGGAAACCCAGTCCACGGAGGAAGTGGGGAAGAAATACGACCCTCTCATGGGGCCTGGGGGTGGGGATGAGCTGCCCCTTGTCGGGCAGCCGGAGCGCGATGTTGCTGGACAGGTATTCGGCGCCGCGCAGTTTTTTGATGTGCCCCTCCGTAACGGAGGAAGCCATCCACTTGCCTCCCGCTCCGGACATGGCTGGAGAAGGTTGAGACGAGATGTGCGGACTTGGGCGCTGGAGCTAGTGTGCGCGGAGATGGATAAGCAAACCAGGAAGAAGGCGTAGGTAAAAAGGCGGATCCTTGTCCCCTTATATATGGGCGGACGAAGACTATGCGTCCGCACTGGCCTGGTAAAACTCGCTTATCTCTCAAGCGCCACAATCAATGGCGCGGTTGGGTTACCCACGTCCGTATTGATGGGAATCCCGGAATAAGGGGAGCACAATCTCTGCTTCGACACGATGTGCCAAGGAAACCGCTTCGCTAAACGCACTGAGGTGGTATAATAAAAAACGATTCAAGTAAAGGCTTGGTGGTGGTGTGATGTCATGCCACAAAATACGTCAGTAGATTGAACTTGTGTACATATTATTCTCTCTATGGTACTATGTGGAATTTACTTTGCAGAGCCAGACACTATCCTGGTGTTCGCAATCTTCTATGAATTATTCGGAGGAGGAACCCGCCTTGTAATACCGAACAATATGCGCGCTGGACTCATCGTCATTGAAGCCTGGTTCAGGGGCTACTGAGGGAGTCCTGGACTAGGGGGTGTCCGGATAGCCGGACTATCATCATCGGCCAGACTCCAAGACTATGAAGATACAAGATTGAAGACTTCGTCCCGTGTCCGGATGGGACCTTCCTTGACGTGGAAGGCAAGCTTGGTGATACGGATATGTAGATCTCCTACCATTGTAACCGACTTTGTGTAACCCTAACCCTCCCCGGTGTCTATATAAACCGGAGGGTTTTAGTCCGTAGGACGAACAACCATTACAACAATCATACCATAGGCTAGCTTCTAGGGTTTAGCCTCCTTGATATCGTGGTAGATCCACTCTTGTACTACCCATATCATCAATATTAATCAAGCAGGGGTAGGGTTTTACCTCCATCGAGAGGGCCCGAACCTGGGTAAAAACATCGTATCCCTTGTCTCCTGTTACCATCCGCCTAGATGCACAGTCAGGACCCCCTACCCGAGATCCGCCGGTTTTGACACCGACAGTCCTTATGAAGGGTAAATAGAAGTTGACAAATCAAGTTGTGGCTTTAACGTAGGTAAGAAAACGTTCTTGCTAGATAACCTATAGAAGCCACGTAAAAACTTGCAACAACAATTAGAGGACGTCTAACTTGTTTTTGCAGCAAGTGTCTTGTGATGTGATATGGCCAAAGTTGTGATGAATGATGAATGATATATATGTGATGTATGAGATCATGTTCTTGTAATAGAAATCACGACTTGCATGTCGATGAGTATGACAACCGGCAGGAGCCATAGGAGTTGTCTTTATTTTTTGTATGACCTGCGTGTCATTGAAGAACGCCATGTAAATTACTTTACTTTATTGCTTAACGCGTTAGCCATAGAAGTAGAAGTAGTCGTTGGCGTGACAACTTCATGAAGACACGATGATGGAGATCATGATGATGGAGATCATGGTGTCATGCCGGTGACGGAGATGATCATGGAGCCCCAAAGATGGAAGATCAAAGGAGCTATATGATATTGGCCATATCATGTCACTATTATATAATGGCATGTGATGTTTATTATGTTTATGCATCTTGTTTACTTAGAACGACGGTAGTAAATAAGATGATCCCTTATAACAATTTCAAGAAAGTGTTCCCCCTAACTGTGCGCCGTTGCTAATGTTCGTCGTTTCGAAGCACCACGTGATGATCGGGTGTGATAGATTCTTACGTTCACATACAACGGGTGTAAGACAGTTTTACACATGCAAAAACACTTAGGGTTGACTTGACGAGCCTAGCATGTACAGATATGGCCTCGAAACACAGAGACCGAAAGGTCGAACATGAGTCGTATGGAAGATACGATTAACATGGAGATGTTCACCGATGATGACTAGTCCGTCTCACGTGATGATCGGACACGGCCTAGTCGACTCGGATCGTGTAACACTTAGATGACTAGAGGGATGTCTAATCTGAGTGGGAGTTCATTAAATAATTTGATTAGATGAACTTAATTATCATGGACTTTAGTCTAAAACCTTTGCAAATATGTCTTGTAGATCAAATGGCCAACGCTCATGTCAACATGAACTTCAACGCGTTCCTAGAGAAAACCAAGCTGAAAGATGATGGCAGCAACTATACGGACTGGGTCTGGAACCTGAGGATCATCCTCATAGCTGCCAAGAAAGCATATGTCCTAGATGGACCGCTAGGTGAAGAACCCATCCCAGAGAACCAAGACGTTATAAACGCTTGGTAGTCACGTGCTGATGATTACTCCCTCGTTCAGTGCGGCATGCTTTACAGCCTAGAACCGGGGCTCCAAAAGAGTTTTGAGCAACACGGAGCATATGAGATGTTCGAGGAGCTGAAAATGGTTTTCCAAGCTCATGCCCGGGTCAAGAGATATGAAGTCTTTGACAAGTTCTATAGTTGTAAGATGGATGAAAATAGTTCTGTCAGTGAGCACATACTCAAAATGTCTGGGTTGCACAACCACCTGTCCCAGCTAGATATTAACCTCCCGGACGAGGCGATCATTGGCAGAATCCTTCAGTCGCTCCTACCAAGCTACAAGAGCTTTGTGATGAACTACAATATGCAGGGGATGGTGAAAACTATTCCTGAAGTATTTTCAATGCTGAAGTCAGCAGAGGTAGAAATCAAGAAAGAACATCAAGTTTTGATGGTCAATAAAACCACCAAGTTCAAGAAGGGCAAGGGTAAGAAGAACTTCAAGAAGGACGGCAAGGATGTTCCCGCGCCCGGTAAACCAGTTGCCGGGAAGAAGTCAAAGAATGGACCCAAGCCTGAGACTGAGTGGTTTTATTGCAAGGGGAAGGGTCACTGGAAGCGGAACTGCCCCAAATACTTAGCAGACAAGAAGGCCGGCAACACTAAAGGTATATTTGATATACATGTAATTGATGTGTACCTTACCAGTACTCGTAGTAACTCCTTGGTATTTGATACCGGTGCCGTTGCTCATATTTGTAACTCACAGCAGGAGCTGCGGAATAAGAGGAGACTAGCAAAGGACGAGGTGACGATGCGCATCGGGAATGGTTCCAAGGTCGATGTGATCGCCGTCGGCACGCTACCTCTACATTTACCTACGGGATTAGTTTTAAACCTCAATAATTGTTATTTAGTGCCAAGTTTGAGCATGAACATTGTATCTGGATCTCGTTTGATACGAGATGGCTACTCATTTAAATCCGAGAATAATGGTTGTTCTATTTATATGAGAGATATGTTTTATGGTCATGCCCCGATGGTCAATGGTTTATTCTTAATGAATCTCGAGCGTAATGTTACACATATTCATAGTGTGAATACCAAAAGATGTAAAGTTGATAACGATAGTCCCACATACTTGTGGCACTGCCACCTTGGTCACATTGGTGTCAAGTGCATGAAGAAGCTCCATGCTGATGGACTTTTAGAGTCTCTAGATTATGAATCGTTTGACACATGCGAACCATGCCTCATGGGAAAAATGACCAAGACTCCGTTCTCCGGAACAATGGAGCGAGCAACCAACCTATTGGAAATCATACATACCGATGTGTGCGGTCCAATGAGCGTTGAGGCTCGCGGAGGATATCGTTATGTTCTCACTCTCACTGATGACTTGAGTAGATATGGGTATGTCTACTTATTGAAACACAAGTCTGAGACCTTTTAAAAGTTCAAGGAATTTCAGAATGAGGTAGAGAATCAACGTGACCGAAAGATAAAGTTCCTACGATCAGATCGTGGAGGAGAATATTTAAATCATGAATTTGGTACGCACTTAAGGAAATGTGGAATCGTTTCACAACTCACGCCGCCTAGAACACCTCAGCGTAATGGTGTGTCCGAACGTCGTAATCGCACTCTATTGGATATGGTGCGGTCTATGATGTCTCTTACCGATTTACCGCTATCATTTTGGGGATACGCTCTAGAGACAGCTAAATTCACTTTAAATAGGGCACCGCCTAAATCCGTTGAGACGACACTGTATGAATTATGGTTTGGGAAGAAACCTAAGTTGTCGTTTCTAAAAGTTTGGGGATGCGATGCTTATATCAAGAAACTTCAACCTGAAAAGCTTGAACCCAAGTCGAAAAAATGCGTCTTCATAGGATACCCTAAGGAAACCATTGGGTATACCCTCTACTTAAGATCCGAGGGCAAGATCTTTGTTGCCAAGAACGGATCCTTTCTGTAAAAAGAGTTTCTCTCGAAAGAAGTAAGTGGGAGGAAAGTAGAACTCGATGAAGTACTACCTCTTGAACAGGAAAGTAGTGCAACTCAGGAAAATGTTCCTGTTATGCCTACACCAACTGGAGAGGAAAATAATGATGATGATCAAGGTAATTCGGATCAAGTTGCTACTGAACTTCGTAGGTCCACAAGGACACGTTCCGCACCAAAGTGGTACAGCAACCCTGTCTTGGAAATCATGTTGTTAGACAACGGTGAACCTTCGAACTATGAAGAAGCGATGGCGGGCCCAGATTCCAACAAATGGCTTGAAGCCATGCGATCCGAGATAGAATCCATGTATGAAAACAAATTATGGACTTTGACAGACTTGCCCGATGATCGGCGAGCGATAGAAAACAAATGGATCTTTAAGAAGAAGACTGACGCGGATGGTAATGTTACCATCTATAAAGCTCGACTTGTCACTAAGGGTTATCGACAAGTTCAAGGGGTTGACTACGATGAGACATTCTCTCTCGTAGCGAAGCTGAAGTCCGTCCGAATCATGTTCGCAATTGCCGCATACTATGATTATGAGATATGGCAGATGGACGTCAAAACGGCATTCCTTAACGGACATCTTAAGGAAGAACTGTATATGATGCAGCTGGAAGGTTTTGTCGATCCTAAGAATGCTAACAAAGTATGCAAGCTCCAGCAATCCATTTATGGGCTGGTGCAAGCATCTCGGAGTTGGAACGTTCGCTTTGATGAGATGATCAAAGTGTTTTGGTTTATGCAGACTTATGGAGAAGCTTGCGTTTACAAGAAAGTGAGTGGGAGCTCTGTAGCATTTCTCATATTATATGTAGATGACATACTCTTGATGGGAAATGATATAGAACTTTTGGACAGCATTAAGGCCTACTTGAATAAGTCTTTTTCAATGAAGGACCTTGGAGAAGCTGCTTACATACTAGGCATCAAGATCTATAGGCATAGATCGAGACGCCTCATAGGTCTTTCACAAAGCACATACCTTGATAAGATTTTGAAGAAGTTCAAAATGGATCAGTCCAACAAAGGGTTCCTGCCTGTATTGCAAGGTGTGAGATTGAGCTCGGCTCAATGCCCGACCACGGCAAAAGAAAAGAAGAGATGAGTGTCATCCCCTATGCTTCAGCCATAGGATCTATTATGTATGCCATGCTGTGTACCAGACCTGATGTAAACCTTGCCGTAAGTTTGGTAGGAAGGTACCAAAGTAATCCCGGCAAGGAACACTGGACAGTGGTCAAGAATATCCTGAAGTACCTGAAAAGGACAAAGGACATGTTTCTCGTTTATGGAGGTGACGAAGAGCTCGTCGTAAAGGGTTACGTCGACGCTAGCTTCGACACAGATCTGGATGACTCTAAGTCACAAACCGGATATGTGTATATGTTGAATGGTGGAGCAGTAAGCTGGTGCAGCTGCAAGCAGAGCGTCGTGGCGGGATCTACATGTGAAGCGGAGTACATGGCAGCCTCGGAGGCAGTGCATGAAGCAATTTGGGTGAAGGAGTTCATCACCGACCTAGGAGTCATACCCAATGCGTCGGGGCCAATCAAACTCTTCTGTGACAACACTAGAGCTATTGCCCTTGCCAAGGAGCCCAGGTTTCACAAGAAGACCAGGCACATCAAGCGTCGTTTCAACTCCATCTGTGAAAATGTTCAAGATGGAGACATAGATATTTGCGAAGTACATACGGATCTGAATGTCGCAGATCCGTTGACTAAACCTCTTTCGCGAGCAAAACATGATCAGCACCAGAACTCTATGGGTGTTCGATTCATCATAATGTAAGTAGATTATTGACTCTAGTGCAAGTGGGAGACTGTTGGAAATATGCCCTAGAGGCAATAATAAAAGGATTATTATTATATTTCCTTGTTCATGATAATTGTCTTTATTCATGCTATAACTGTATTATCAGGAAATCGTAATACACGTGTGAATACATAGACCATAATATGTCCCTAGTAAGCCTCTAGTTGACTAGCTCATTGATCAACAGATAGTCAGGGTTTCCTGACTATGGACATTAGATGTCGTTGATAACGGGATCACGTCATTGGGAGAATGATGTGATGGACAAGACCCAATCCTAAGCATAGCACAAGATCGTGTAGTTCGTTTTGCTAGAGCTTTTCCAATGTCAAGTATCTTTTCCTTAGACCATGAGATCGTGTAACTCCCGGATATCGTAGGAGTGCTTTGGGTGTACCAAATGTCACAACGTAACTGGGTGACTATAAAGGTGCACTACAGGTATCTCTGAAAGTGTCTGTTGGGTTGACACGGATCGAGACTGGGATTTGTCACTCCGTATGACGGAGAGGTATCTCTGGGCCCACTCGGTAATGCATCATCATAATGAGCTCAAAGTGACCAAGTGTTTGGTCACGGGATCATGCATTACGGTACGAGTAAAGTGACTTGCCGGTAACTAGACTGAACGAGGTATTGGGATACCGACGGTCGAGTCTCGGGCAAGTAACGTACCGATTGACAAAGGGAATTGTATACGGGGTTGATTGAATCCTCGACATCGTGGTTCAACTGATGAAATCATCGTGGAACATGTGGGAGCCAACATGGGTATCCAGATCCCGCTGTTGGTTATTGGCCGGAGAGCTGTCTCGGTCATGTCTGCATGATTCCCGAACCCGTAGGGTCTACACACTTACGGTTCGGTGACGCTAGGGTTATTAGGAAGAATTGTATGTGATTACCGAACGTCACGAGGAGTTCCGGAATAGTCCAGAGGTGAAGATTTATATATAGGAAGTGCTGTTTCGGCCATCGGGAAAGTTTCGGGGTCACCCGGTATTGTACCGGGACCACCGGAAGGGTCCCGGGGGTCCACCGGGTGGGGCCACCTATCCCGGGGGGCCCCGTGGGCTGAAGTGGGGAGGGGACCATTCCCTGGCGGGCTGGTGCACCCCCCTGGGCCCCCCTCTGCCCCTAGGGTTGGGAACCCTAGGGGAGGGGGCGCCTCCACTTGCCTTGGGGGGCACTGCACCCCCCTTGGCCGCCCCCCCTAGAGATCCCATCTCTAGGGTCGGCGCCCCCCTTAGGGGCCTATATAAAGGAGGGGGAGGGAGGGCAGCCGCACCCTGAGTCTTGGCGCCTCCCTCCCCCTGCTACACCTCTTCCTCCTCCCGCGGTTGCTTGGCGAAGCCCTGCCGGAGTACTGCATCTCCACCACCACCACGCCGTTGTGCTGCTACTGGAGCCTTCTTCCTCAACCTCTCCTTCCCCCTTGCTGGATAAAGAAGGAGGAGACATCATCTGCTCCGTACGTGTGTTGAATGCAGAGGTGCTGTCCGTTCAGCACTTGGTCATCGGTGATTTGGATCACGGCGAGTACGACTCCATCAGCCGCGTTCTCTTGAACGCTTCCGCTCGCGATCTACAAGGGTATGTAGATGCACTCCTATCACTCGTTGCTTAGGTGAACTCATAGATGGATCTTGGTGAAACCATAGGAAAAATTTAATTTTCTGCAACGTTCCCCAACAAGGATCTTGCCGGGGGTCTTGTGGATTTCTTCGGTAAGGGTCTTCGGTGAGGATTGTTGCCTCTCAACCCCCATCTGATCTTGAGCATTCTATGTCTTCACAAAGATCTGCATGCCACATGGAGGTGCCTCCCGAGCCCTGGTCCAACATCGGACCGTGGCTCGAGGGTGGCCCGCTTCGCTGGTGTGGGCGAGCTGCCCCGGCAAGGGCCTTGCCGGGGCTGCTGAGGTTGCCCCAGGCAAGGGTCTTGCCGGGGAAACCCGCTTCATCCATCTGCACTTTGTGGCCTTGGTCCTTGATGTTGCCTTGTTTGTCTCGAGCCTTCGGCTCCTCTCCGGCTTCCCTCCTTTCCCCTGCTATGTGTGGTCATGGCGCGTGGCTTCGACTGCACATGCACAAGTAAAGGGGCCAAAAGGAGAACCCCTACTTTTGTACACCGACATCCTAGTCTTTGAAATTCATTCCCATTTCTTGCATGGGACCTAAGCATGCACCCAAGGACAAAGATTTGATTTTTCAACCAATTATCTGCACTGGAGCATGTGCATGTAGTTCAAATTTGAATTATGCACATGCAATGCCTAAAAAACCTAGTTAATGTATAAAAATGTCCAGACAAAGCCTGAAAAAATGCAAAATTTAACACAACACTGCAGTTGTTCTATGTTGACGCTAGAAAATTTTTGAAAGCAATAAGAGGCAGCGGATATTATTTCGTCCCCAAAGGTGGGACATTCCTACCGAAAGCATCAGGCTTATTGTGAGAAGCTTATACCCAAACCTGCCCCAAATGGGATAAAAAATTACCACGGCATGTCGATGCCACTCCATGATAGCATGCCAATTTTCATGAATTTCAGATGAGTTTTGGATTAACTAAAATTTAAAAACCAGGAATCTCAATGTTTGCGGCCGAGTGACGGTGGCAGTGTGTTTGACATTCATACCCTTTTCTTGCATGGGACCTAAGCATGCAACAAAGGGCAAAGATTTGATTTTTCAACCAATTTATATGCATTAGAGCATCTGCATGTAGTTCAAATTTGAATTATGCACATAAATGCATTGAAAACTAAATTAATGCATAAAATGTCCAAACGAACCCCAAAAAATCCCAAAAATTGACAAAATACTCCTATTGTTCTATGTTGACACTAGAAATTTTGAAAGCAATAAGAGGCAGTGGATATCGTTTCGTCCCCAAAGGTGGGACATTCCCTACCGAAACCATCAGGCTTATTGTGAGAACCTTTGGTTTGTGAGAAGCATATCCCCAAACCTGCCCCAAATGGGACAATATTTTTACCACGGCATGTTGATGCCGCTCCATGATAGCATGCCAAGTTTCATGAATTTCAGACGAGTTTTGGATTTACTAGAATTTAAAAACCAGGAATCCCAATGTTTGCGGCCAAGTGACGGTGGCAGGGTGTTTGACATTCATTCCCATTTCTTGCATGTGACCTAAGCATGCAACCAAGGACATAGATTTGAATTTTCAACCAATTTATATGCATTATAGCATGTGCATGTAGTTCAAATTTGAATTGTGCTCATAAATGCATTGAAAATGCAATTAATGCATAAAAATGTCCAAACGAACCCCAAAAAATCCCAAAAGTTGACACGACATATTGTTCTATGTTGACACTAGAATCTTTTTGAAAGCAATAAGAGGCAGCGCACATTGCTTTGTCCCCAAAGGTGGGACGTACCCTACCGAAACCATCAGGCTTGTTGTGAGAGCCTTTGGTTTGTTAGAAGCATATCCCCAAACCTGCCCCAAATGGGACAATATTTTTACCATGGCATGTTGATGCTGCTCCATGATAGCATGCCAAGTTTCATGAACTTCAAACTACTTTCGGATTTACTAGAATTTAAAAACCAGGAATCTCAATGTTTGCGGCCGATTGACGGTGGCAAGGTGTTTGACATTCATTCCCATTTCTTGCATGGGACCTAAGCATGCAACCAAGGACATAGATTTGAATTTTCAACCAATTTATATGCATTAGAGCATGTGCATGTAGTTCAAATATGAATTGTGCTCATAAATGCATTGAAAATGCAATTAATTCATAAAAATGTCCAAACGAACCCCAAAAAATCCCAAAAGTTGACACAACATATTGTTCTATGTTGACAGTAGAAATTTTTTGGAAGCAATAAGAGGCAGCAGATATCATTTCATCCCCAAAGGTGGGACGTACCCTACCGAAACCATCAGGCTTGTTGTGAGAGCCTTTTGTTTGTGAGAAGCATATCCCCAAACCTGCCCCAAATGGGACAATGTTTTTACCACATCATGTTGATGCTGCTCCATGATAGCATGCCAAGTTTCATGAATTCCAGACGAGTTTTGGATTTACTAGAATTTAAAAACTAGGAATCTCAATGTTTGTGGCCGAGTGACGGTGGCCGGGTGTTTGACATTCATTCTGATTTCTTGCATGGGACCTAAGCATGCAACCTAGGACAAAGATTTGATTTTTCAACCAATTTTATATGCATTAGAGCATGTGCATGTAGTTTAAATTTGAATTATGCACATAAATGCATCGAAAACTCAATTAATGCATAAAAATGTCCAAACGAACCCCGAAAAATCCCAAAAATTTACACAGCACTCCTATTGTTCTATGTTGACACTAGAATTTTTTTGAAGCAATAACAGGCTGCGGATATCGTTTCGTCCCCAAAGGTGGGACATTCCCTACCAAAACCATCAGGCTTGTTGTGAGAGAAGCTCTGGTTTGCGAGAAGCTTATACCCCACACCTACCCCAAATAGGACAATATTTTTGCCACTGCATGTCGCTGCCGTACCATGATATCATGTCAAGTTTCATGAATTTAAGACGAGTTGTCGATTTACTAGAATGTTAAAAGCATGTATCTCAATGTTTGCAGCCAAGTGACGGTGGCAGGGTGTTTAACATTCATTTCCATTTCTTGCATGGGACCTAAGCATGCAACCAAGGACATAGATTTGAATTTTCAACCAATTTATATGCATTAGAGCATGTGCATCTAGTTCAAATTTGAATTGTGCTCATAAATGCATTGGAAATGCAATTAATGCATAAAAATGTCCAAACGAACCCCAAAAAATCCCAAAAGTTGACACGACATATTGTTCTATGTTGACACTAGAATCTTTTTGAAAGCAATAAGAGGCAGCGGACATCGTTTTGTCCCCAAAGGTGGGATGTACCCTACCGAAACCATCAGCCTTGTTGTGAGAGCCTTTGGTTTGTGAGAAGCATATCCCCAAACCTGCCCCAAATGGGACAATATTTTTACCACGGCATGTTGATGCTGCTCCATGATAGCATGCCAAGTTTCATGAACTTCAAACTAGTTTCGGATTTACTAGAATTTAAAAACCAGGAATCTCAATGTTTGCGGTCGATTGACGGTGGCAGGGTGTTTGACATTCATTCCCATTTCTTGCATGGGATCTAAGCATGCAACCAAGGACACGGATTTGAATTTTCCACAAATTTATATGCATTAGAGCATGTGCATGTAGTTCAAATATGAATTGTGCTCATAAATGCATTGAAAATGCAATTAATTCATAAAAATGTCCAAAGGAACCCCAAAAAATCCCAAAAATTGACACAACATATTGTTCTATGTTGACAGTAGAATTTTTTTGAAAGCAATAAGAGGCAGCAGATATCGTTTCATCCCCAAAGGTGGGACATACCCTACCGAAACCATCAGGCTTTTGTGAGAGCCTTTGGTTTGTGAGAAGCATACCCCAAACCTGCCCCAAATGGGACAATATTTTTACCACATCATGTTGATGTTGCTCCATGATAGCATGCCAAGTTTCATTAATTTCAGACGAGTTTTGGATTTACTAGAATTTAAAAACCAGGAATCTCAATGTTTGTGGCCGAGTGACGGTGGCCGGGTGTTTGACATTCATTCCCATTTCTTGCATGGGACCTAAGCATGCAACCTAGGACAAAGATTTGATTTTTCAACCAATTTTATATGCATTAGAGCATGTGCATGTAGTTTAAATTTGAATTATGCACATAAATGCATCGAAAACTCAATTAATGCATAAAAATGTCCAAACGAACCCCGAAAAATCCCAAAAACTTACACAGCACTCCTATTGTTCTATGTCGACACTAGAAATTTTTTGAAAGCAATAAGAGGCTGCGGATATCGTTTCGTCCCCAAAGGTGGGATGTTCCCTACCGAAACCATCAGGCTTGTTGTGAGAGAAGCTCTGGTTTGCGAGAAGCTTATACCCCACACCTACCCCAAATGGGACAATATTTTTACCACGGCATGTCGCTGCCGTACCATGATATCATGTCAAGTTTCATGAATTTAGGACGAGTTGTCGATTTACTAGAATGTTAAAAGCATGTATCTCAATGTTAGTGGTTGAGCGATAGTGTCAAGGTGTTTGACATTCATTCTCATTTCTTGCACGTGACCTAAGCTTGCAACCAAGGACAAACATTTGATTTTGCAACCCGTTTTTATGGACTGGAGCATGTGGTTTAATTTTGAATTGTGCACCTGAAATGCCTAGAAAACCAAGTTACCATATAAAAATGTGCAAAGGAACCCTAAACAATTCCAAAAAAATTACGGCACACATATAGTTGCATGTTCACTGCAGATAAAAGGTCTAGCAATTCAAACACTGTACATTACCGTTGTGAGCCCATTCTGTAATTCAAATCAAAATTAAAAATCAAGTTGATCCCACACAGTTTATTATCACCAACCATGTGAGATGCACTACAAAATATCCTGGAGCATCGTCGGTGTATAGTACGCCTATGGCTTACACAGGAAGGTGCGTCGGCTACAGTCCACAGTCGGCATGTCAAGCACACTAGCTCGCTCCCCAAATATCAGTTCACTGTTCAATCGTCGCCGGTGAAAGATGGGGACGTAGACCCGTGTCGTGAGGGCAACTTCGGCGGCCCACTCCGGCGAGAGCGTGGCCGCAGCCGCCATGCGCGTGCTAACAAGGTGCTTGAGCACGGCTGCAGTCTGCGACCGGGCGGCCATGGCATCCCGAACGGCCGTTGTTGCTTCGCAGGTGGCGGCAGCAACATCTGCCTCGGGGATAGCAGCTGGCGAGAGTGGCACAACAGCATTCCATTCCACAGCGGCGGCCTTAGTCGCGGACTTGAGCTTGGGGAGCTTCTCTTGAGCGTAGTCTTGGGGTGCTTGTTGGCGAAGATGTCGTATGTCCGTAGGCAAAGATGCCTTGAAGTTTCTTGGCGAAGATGCCAAGGGAGATGGGGAAGTCGTTGAGCGGTAGTTGGTGTTGAGCTCTTGACCTTCACGTTCTTGGTGGTGATGGTGTCGATGCCGATGTGATCTTGCCGGAGATGGTAGATCGGACGGATGTGCTCTTGATCGTCTTTTCGAAGATGAGTGAGGGAGTCCTGGACTAGGGGGTGTCCGGACAGCCGGACTATCATCGTCCGCCGGACTCCAAGACTACGAAGATACAAGATTGAAGACTCCGTCCCGTGTCCGGATGGGACTTTCCTTGGCGTGGAAGGCAAGCTTGGCGATACGGATATGTAGATCTCCTACCATTGTAACCGACTTTGTGTAACCCTAGCCCTCTTCGGTGTCTATATAAACCGGAGGGCTTTAGTCCGTAGGACATAACCTCCATTACAACAATCATACCATAGGCTAGCTTCTAGGCTTTAGCCTCCTTGATCTCGTGGTAGATCCACTCTTGTACTACCCATATCATCAATATTAATCAAGCAAGACGTAGGGTTTTACCTCCATTGAGAGGGCCCGAACCTGGGTAAAACATCGTGTCCCTCGTCTCCTGTTACCATCTGCCTAGACGCACAGTCCGGGACCCCCTACCCGAGATCCACCGGTTTTAACACCGACATTGGTGCTTTCATTGAGAGTTCCTCTATGTCGTCGCCGATAGGAAGGATGCCTCCACCCGTCTTCAAGGACGGTATTTTCGCCAAAGGGGCCTTGGCCGCCGGCCAAACTATCCGGCTAGGTGGTTTCCTTATGACCGCCTGTCCGGCCACTGCTTCGACAATGACTTCTCAAGTCGTCAAAAGCAATCTTCGCGTCAGCTCGGAACTTGCCGAGCGGCTGGATCCAATAGAGCTCTCGTCTGTCAACGAGCTCTTGGATCGCATCGCCGCCTTGGGAGTCGCTACGGACTACAATCAGATTGGGCTTAAAACCGATCTGAGTGAGATTAACTCTCCCCAGGTCACCCACCACGTCGCAGTGGTAGAGGAACAATGCGGTGACCCTGCTCCTGTATTGAAAACTAGTCATGTCCGGGCTCCCGCACCCTCCATGCCGGATTTCCGCGGAGGCACGGACTTCGATCAAGCACTGAACTTAAAGTCAGGAATCGGACCGGACTCGTTGGACAACCTCCAGCAATCCAAGCTTCCAAATTTGGAAACTTCACGGCCTTCAAGCCCTGAGATGGGTAGGGTTCCGGATTTTGTTCCACCCACCCGCCCAGACATATGCGATCTATCTCTAATACGGCAAGAGCCAACTGAAATAGTACATCACTACTGGACCAGATTCCTCCTGGTTATGGACAGGATAAAGGACTGCCTAGAAGAAAACGCAATCTCAATATTTTGCAATAATTGCATGGACAAGGGAATATTGAACGCCATCAGCCATCGTGAAATTACACGCTTCGCCGATCTGGCGTCCATAGTATGAAAGTACTGTGCGATGGAGAGTTTCCGGAAAACCGAAAACCAGTTTTGGGACAATCCGGCCCCGAATACAACCCTAGTCCGCAACAAAAGGGTGCATCACACTCAGGCCCCAGATTCAAAAACCAAAAAGCAAAAACCCCATAGAGGGCACGGAACCGTACTGGAGGGATGGCTCAGCGGACCCTGTAAACTTCACAGTACAGAGGGCGCCGTCCCAACACATAGCCTTCGAGCATGTTGGATATTACGGCAGGTGGCCAAAAGTGGCGAGGAGCTTCTAGCCCCAGAAAACCACTCCAACAATACCAGTACGGTATCAACAGTCTTCGAGACCTTCGCATCAAATAATATGCAGAAACGAACAATCCACGGCCTCGCCGAAGTCTACCAAGTAGCAACAACAAATCCATGGAGCGACACAGCCATCACCTTCAATGCCAGCGACGAACCTAAATTCCGAATAGCCCGAGCACCAGCCGCATTGGTACTTAGTCCAATAGTGGATGGCTTCCGACTTACAAAGGTCCTCATGGATGGCGGCAGCGGATTAAACCTCATCTATGAGGAGCCGTATTGAGCGAAGCAGCACAACCTTCAGAGGAATAATCCCTAGCCAGGAAGCGCGCTGCACCGGAAAAATAACACTCGATGTGGTGTTCGGCAAGCCGGACAATTATAGATCCCAAGAAGTCGCGTTCCAAGTGGCCCCGTTCAACAACGGATATCACGCTATATTAGGACAAGAGGCATTCACAATTTTTCAAGCAGTACCCCATTACGGGTACATGAAGCTCAAAATGCCTGGGCCCGGTGGAATAATCACTCTCATTAGTGACCCGGATATAGCACTCCGCGCCGAAAACAAGACAGCCGCATTAGCCCTGGAGGCACTATCCGAAGCCCTAGCGGCAGAAGAACTCACCGCGCTGCGCTCTACGATGAATAGGGACGATGTGATACTCGATAAGAGATCCAAGTCCACCTCCTTTAAACCAGCAGACGAAATAGTAAAATTCCAGGTCCACCCCACGGACCCAACAAAGATGGCCTCCATCGGAGCACAGTTGAACCCTGATGTAGACGCCGCACTGCAAGAATTCCTTCGGGAAAATTGCGATATCTTCGCCTGGCACCCCTCGGATATGCCCGGAATCCCACGCAGATTGGCAGAACACAGCCTAAACATCCTAAAAGGATTCAAGCCAGTCAAACAGGCTCTTCGACGATTTTCCGAACCTAAAAGACAGGCAATGGGAGAAGAGCTAGCCAAACTATTGGAAGCCGGATTCATCAGAGATATCAAACATCCGGATTGGCTAGCAAATCTGGTAATGGTACCAAAGAAGGACAAATCCTGGCGCCTATGCGTCGATTTTAAAGACCTCAATAAGGCCCCTTTATCGCCTCCTTAGGCGCACCGAACACTTCGAGTGGATGGATGCTGCCACTGCCGGACTCGAAGAAATAAAGGCGGTTTTGGCAACAAATCCGGTCCTAGCTGCGCCCAACCTGGGCGAACCAATGTTGTTATACATCGCAGCAACACATCAAGTTGTAAGCGCGGTACTTGTCGTCGAATGAGAGACAGAAGGGCATAAATTCCCTCTTCAAAACCCAGTGTACTACGTATCCACCGTGTTAACCCCCTGCAAGTCCCTTTACCCGCATTATCAAAAGATAGCGTATGCGGTGTTCATGGCATCCCGGAAGCTCCGACATTACTTTCAAGAGTGTTCGATAACAGTGGCCTCCGAAGTACCACTTAATGACATTATAAACAACCGCGACGCAACGGGCAGGATTGCAAAATGGGCCATTGAGCTCTTACCATTCGATATAACCTACAAACCTCGTCGAGCTATAAAGTCACAAGTTTTGGCTGACTTTGCCGCTGAATGGACCGAAGCCGAACTCCCTAAAGAGTACGGCGCATACTCCAATTGGACTATGCACTTCGACGGCTCTAAAATGTTGGCCGGACTGGGGGCTGGCGTCGTATTGACGTCCCCAATCGGGGACACAGTCCAAAACATACTTCAAATAATGTACACGGACTCCAACAATGCAGCCGAATATGAGGCCCTTCTACATGGTCTCCGGATGGCAATCTCCATGGTCATTCAACGCCTAGAGGTGCGCGGGGATTCAAACAATGCAATATCCCAAATAAATGGAGACTTTGACGCCAAGGATCCGAAAATGGCAGCATATCGCAACGCTGTCTTAAAAATGTCAGCTCGGTTTGAAGGACTTGAATTGCATCACGTAGCCCGAGATAATAACCAAGCAGCCGACGTACTGGCACGCATCGACGCAAAACGTGACGCTGTCCCTCCAAATATCTTCCTGGAACGGCTCTTCGAGCCATCCGTACTATGGGAAGAGGAGTCCGAAAACGACAAACCGGAAAAAACCGCGCTAACCGGCGATTCAGCCGATGACATAACACCTTCAGCCCACGACATAATGGCAGTAATCGCCCCGTGGACAGAACCATTCCTAGCCTACTTGCTTAGGCAGGAACTTCCCGAAGACCAAAATGAGGCCCACTGCATAGTCCGGCGATCGAAAGCCTACAAGGTCCATGAGGGAGAACTTTATAAGAAAAGTACAACCGGAGTCCTTCAAAGGTGTATCTCCGAAGAGGAAGGGAAAAACCTCCTGGCTGAAATTCATGCCGGACTAGGCGGACACCACGCAGCAGCTCGGCCCCTTGTAGGAAAGGCATTCCGTACAGGATTTTATTGGCCGACGGCCCGGGCACATGCTCAGGACTTAGTCCAAAGATGCGTCGGTTGTCAGCTCTTTGCTAATCAGAGCCATATGCCAACCACCGCCCTCAAAACTATACCCATTACCTGGCCGTTCGCGGTGTGGGGGCTTGACATGGTTGGACCCCTTAAAGGGGGAACCCACAAGCAAAGGTACCTATTGGTCATGGTGGGCAAATTCACCAAATGCATAGAGGCCAAACCAGTCAAAACGGCAGAGTCCGGACCAGTGATAGACTTTATATCCGGGGTAGTACACCGTTATGGTGTCCCCCACAGCATCATCACCGATAACGGCACGAACTTCACGGCCGACGAGGTTAAGTCATGGTGCAAAAACATGGGCATTAAGCTCGATTACGCTTCAGTCTATCATCCTCAAACCAACGGTCAAGTGGAACGAGCAAATGGTCTAATAATGAGCGGCATTAAACCCAGACTAGTGCGGTCACTTACGAAATCCGACACGCACTGGGTAGAGGAGCTCGACTCCGTGCTCTGGGGGCTGCGGACAACGCCTAACCATACTACCGGATTCACACCATTTTTTATGGTATACGGCGCAGAGGCAGTTCTGCCCTGCGACATTATTCATGACTCACCTCGAGTATGTATGAAGAAAGAGAAGCCGAGTTGGATTGGGAGGACAGTTTGGACGCATTGGAGGAAGAACGCGACGTCGCCAAGGCTCGTTCCGCATTCTATCAGCAGCAGGCTCAAAGATATCAAAGCAGAGAAGTACGGGCCAAGACTTACAACGTTGGCGAACTAGTTCTACGACTGCCGGACAAGAAAAAGGACAAACTTAAGCCCAAATGGGAGGGCCCCTTCATCATCGATCAAGTCCTGACCGGCGGAGCGTACCGTCTACGAAATGCATCAGACAACCGACTCGAGCCGAACCCATGGAACGCAGCCCGCCTCCGAAGATTCTATGCCTAGCGCTGGACTAAGAGTTCGTCCCCTTCCCCCGTCCAAATTTTTACACTTCACCTGTCTTTTGTTTCTCTTTCTTCCCTTAAGCTTTTTCCTAAAAAGCCCTTAAGGGCCTACTTGCGCATTGTTCGCACATACTTGATGTGCCATCCGCACTCATTGTACCTGGGGGCTTCCTTTCCAGAAGCTCAATTATAAGGGCTTTATGCCCAGCGCATGTGTCAAGCTTCCACATGTACCTTTTACTCACCATTATATGCATCGATATGACTTAAGTTTTGGCCAAGATGGGTTGCCTGGCTCCTGTGCTTACCCCTACGTTCCCGATTGTTCGGCTAGGAGGTAAAGGGAGCACCTCTGTGATTGTTACTTCCGGGTCAGCCGGATGTGTACCTCAGACTGGGTGGAGCCGAAAGCTAGTGTTCTTAAGGGAATATTCGGTCGGTGACTTGAAAGATGATTTTTTACCTACTTATTTATCTGCCCCCAGATGTTTTTCTGCTTTTTCGCAGTCCGGACATGCACTTTAGGGCATGCCTCCCAGGGAAAGGAACCCTTAACGGAACTATTCTCCCTGGAAGATGTTTCTTACTAACCATGTAATATAACATAACTAGTTGAGCACTTGTCCGATAAAGCACTAATGACCCCTACGCCTGGTCTCCATGCATACCCTGGTTGCTTCTTAACCAAGAAGGTATTCGGACACACTCCGGACTCTAGGGTCCCGAGGTTGAAGCGAAAAGGTCGGCAAAGACAAACGATCTACAATCCGGCTAGAAGGCATTTCACATGTCATTTTAAAATACATTATCAAATCTACTGACTGTATTCCTCCTCAATCCCATCTAACAGGCTGTCTAACTTACAGTCCCGGTGGGAAAATTTAGCAGCCAACTCTACTTGGCTGTATACTAAACTCACAGGGATCTCCTTCCCATCGGGCCCCACCGGTCCGACCTCGGCCATGTGGTTGGGATCTGCCTTCTTGTACCGCGTCTTCACCATGGCCCAAGCCTCCCTGGCACCTTGGCGGCAGGCCGAAATCTTCCATAAACGGAAGCGCTGCCGCACTCCCTGAAGCTTCTCCGCAAGCTCCCCAAGGCGCTCGGGTAGGGAGAGGGCTGGCCACAAAGCCTGGACGACGCTGCTCATCGCCTGCCGAACTCGTTCGAGCAGTTGCAACAGCTCGGGAAGTTGATCACCCGTTGATACGGGCATCTCCTCCGCAGGGCGACCTGTGAGTATACCTACAAGACATATTTTGTCAATTGACTTCCTCGCCGAACTCTTCTTTTCAAAGGAGTTCGCTCAAGCACTTACTATAGATGCCGCGACGAAGCCGCTGATTCTCCTTAACGGAGCCGGACAGCTCGACCTGAACGCCTTTCAGCTCCTCTCCAAGTTGGCGTGGGCATCTTGGAGCTTGTTCCTTTCCTGCTGCACTCTATTCAGCACCCTCTCGCCGGCCTTCAGCTGGCGCAGCAGTTCCTGCCTGTCCGGATCTTGTCCGGCAGCACCTGCAATGTCATTATTAGACTTGCGCGCATGCCGCACAGCGCTTATATTTAAAAGCAAATGTGTTACCAGGAGGGGCCTCTGTGTTTCCTCCTGCGGCAGCAAGTGCGGCCTCAAGTTGGGCCTTGCACTCTTGCAGCTCCTGAGACAGTCGGGTATTCTTCTCGGTAAGATCCTGCATTTCAAATGATCCTTAAATTAGTTAACATAACTGCTTTAATTCTCGGGGGCTACTAGCATATATAACTATTAAAATCTCTTACCCGTATGTCTTTTACATACTGCTCCGTGGCTCTGGTAAAACCATCTTGAGCAGCATGGAGGTGCGCGTCCCCCGCGTTAAGGGCATTCAACGCCTCAGGGGAGAAGCACGCTTCACGAAATACTGTCCGGCGGCGCCTGTGGTTCATGGCGCTCTCCACCTCAGACTTGGTGGCGGACAGTCTATCGGCATCCTCCGTTGGAGGAGTATCCGGCCCGCGCCTTGCGCTTGCCTCCCCCTCCAGGCCGGGTGCTGGAGCCTGGCTGGTAGAGGTCGGATTGGCAACCTCTACGCCCGCAGTCCGGCGGGCGCTTTTTCTCCTACAAAGATCATGAGCACTCAAACGCTTCCTAGGAAAGTTGCTCCAAATAATTAATTACGAGCCATACCTTTGCGGCGACGTTTCACTCCACGCTGCGCTCCTCTTCCGCCTACTGGTCTGGACTGGCCTTTGTTGGTCAGCCGCCGCGGGCTCGGCTCCCCGCCTTGAAGGCGCTTCCTGCAAAACACCATCGTACGCGAAGGTCAGAAATGGGCAAGGAAGAGATAATGGTGTCCGCACTTCCGTCACCATCACCTGGGAAGCCGGATATAGTCCGGGGTAGTCAGCCGTAATGGCGACTAAAGCATTATCCATGCTTAGCTGGTGGAACACCCCGTCGATTAGCTCCACCTGAATGTCCGGATCCTCTTCGGAGGCCGGATCCTGGGATCTCTCTGGATCCTCGGGTTGCAGAGCTGGACTTATCATGTCCTCCACAATCCGACGCAGTTCCTGCGCCGAAGACATATTATAAGAAGCTTAAACTTCGAAAACATGGGTCGGGCCCTTAAAGTGTTCGCTTACCCAACGACAGGCGTTATGCATGGAGAACCCATTCAACGGGTTCGTCTGAAGGAAGTCCTCCTTCTCCCCCTTGTACAGGCCGGACAGGATCGTCACCAGATCCTCGGCCGAATCCGGTCCTTTGTGGCCATGACGGGTGGCGTCGTCTTCCCCGTTGAAATCCCACATGGGGTGGCCCCTGTATTGCAGTGGCTGCACCCCCCGCGTAATGCATGTTGCCATGACTCCAATCATGGTCAACCCGGAATGGGCCAGTAATCTTATTCGGCCCACCAGATAATGGACGCTCTTGTCTTCCTCTAGTTGGGGGCTCCGCGGTCGCCAACTGAGGCGTTTCTTCAGAGGAGCAGTACTGAACTCTGGGAGGCCGACCCGGACAGGGTCCAGCAGCGGAGTGTCTTCTATGTAAAACCATCCCGAAGGCCCGTCTTTGGACGCCTTCTTAGGGGTTCCGGATGGATATCCGGTCCCGGCAATGCGCCATACTTCGGCGCCGCCCACTTGATATATAGATCCCTCGTGAGAACGGGGTACGAGGCAGAACAACCTCTTCCACAGTGCAAAATGGGGCTCGATGCCCAGGAATAGCTCGCAAAGAGCTACGTAACCTGCGATATGCAGGATAGAGGCGGGTGTAAGGTGATGGAGCTGGAGTCCGTAGAACTCTAGGAGCCCGCGGAGGAACGGATGTATAGGAAATCCGAGTCCCCTTATCAGATAGGGGACGAAGCATACCCGCTCCCCCTTGTTGGGACTTGGGGTAGCCTCCGCTTACTTCCCACCTTGGTAGGTGGCCAGCCCAGCTCGGACCGGAACCATGAAGGCCGGAGGGAGATATCCCCCCGCTTGGAGCTTCACCAGCTTGTTGTGCGGAACAGAGCATCTCCTCCAATCTCCTGGCAGAGGGCTAGGAGCGCGAGAAGAGGAGCCGCGCCGATGGTCCATGATGGAATGGATTCTGGGTGAAAGGCGCTCCGATGAGTATTCGCGGAAGGCAGATGGTATGATTTGAATCTGGATCTTTGCCTCTCTTATAGGCAGATTATCTGCACGACTAGGGGGTAAAACATAAAAGATACCCTGGCTTTTCGCATTGGTGCGACGCGTGGAAGAAGGCCATTATTGGGCGTAGAAGCCAAGAAGCACAGCATTTATCAGGAAGCCGGACACTGTTCGGCAGGTACATGGAACTTAAAAGGAGAACCCGCCTTGCAACGCCGAAGACTATATAAGCGTTGGTCTTATCGTCATTGAAGCCTGGTTTGGGGGCTACTGAGGGAGTCCTGGACTAGGGGGTGTCCGGATAGCCGGACTATCATCGTCCGCCGGACTCCAAGACTACGAAGATACAAGATTGAAGACTCCGTCCCGTATCCGGATGGGACTTTCCTTGGCGTGGAAGGCAAGCTTGGCGATACGGATATGTAGATCTCCTACCATTGTAACCGACTTTATGTAACCCTAGCCCTCTCCGGTGTCTATATAAACCGGAGGGCTTTAGTCCGTAGGACATAACCTCCATTACAACAATCATACCATAGGCTAGCTTCTAGGGTTTAGCCTCCTTGATCTCGTGGTAGATCCACTCTTGTACTACCCATATCATCAATATTAATCAAGCAGGACGTAGGGTTTTACCTCCATCGAGAGGGCCCGAACCTGGGTAAAACATCGTGTCCCTCATCTCCTGTTACTATCCTCCAAGACGCACAGTCCGGGACCCCCTACCCGAGATCCGCCGGTTTTGATACCGACAATGAGGAAGATCGCTTGTAGGACTTGATGAGGGCTTTGATCTCCTCCATTTGAGCTTGCATCTTGGCATTCAAGTTGTTGTTTGTGGCATCGAACTCATCGTTGTTGTAGACCGAAGGTGAAATGCCTTGCCTATCCATCACAAGGCTCGAGTAGAGGTGAGTAGGAAATGAGATAAACAATACCAAGTTACCTTTTCCCAAAGTTGAGGATGTATCCCGTTTCATTTAATGTGAAATGAAAGAATAGTGGAATTGTTACCGAACTTGTTCACTCGCACCTATCAAGTAAAGCTTATGGTGGACCTCGTTGAGGATATTGGCACAAAAAGTTGATGCAAAATGTTAGAAAGAGTCAATAATGTTGAAAGAGATTCACAAATTCACAATTGCAACAAGTAGACCAATAGCAAAGAATGGCACACGGAAACACACACCCCGATAGATAAATGGGGGTCGTGCAACCAAGGAATGAGCACAAAATGTGGAATCCACAAAAAACGCTCGTCTTGCACAACTCTAGAGAGAAGCTAGCACGATTGCTCAATAGGCGGATACGGCACTTGTGCACAACCTATAAGATGCAAAATGTATCAACTTTCTATCCCAAGTATGCTATATATGTATGGTTCCCGTTGTTTCTCAAGATGATCCAAGATGATCAGATATGACAATCTTATGTGCAATGTGGTATGATGCTATGGCTCTTGCTTACAAGCTTCTTTGCTCTTTCTCTTTTGCTTAAAAGCTTATTATGTTCTTTTTTCTTTGGCCACTTTGCGAACTGCACAAACCAAGATAGCAATTGTGTATATGCGGGAACAATCTTGTGACACAAGAGATGATATGTTGATACCAACATAAGGATACCAAGATGATATGGTATTTATGCAAAGGTACGGATCAATAATGTGCACAAGTAACTTTGCCGGCAATACTCAAATGGCAAGTCTCGATGGGCAAGTGACGCAAAATGGGCCAAGGGATAAACAATGCAATGGCAAGGTGAATGTACAATGATGTCGTCGAAGTTACCGTCCTTGCTTACGGTAGGGGTGTCAAAATGATGAAGTGGTCAATGTCAATGACGACCTCATGGAGATGATGAGTGGTGGTGTTCTTGATGTCGACCCGTCCCTAATTAGCCGAAATACCTTAGGAAAACGGAAAAACCACAACTCAAAATCTCAAACGTTAAATGTCAAATGGTGGTAGCAGAATGCGATGGTGGTTCCGGAGTTGACAATGCGGAAGTGGTGGTGGTGGTTGATGAAGAAGCAACCATCCCTAAGTAGCCGAAACACCTTAGGTGACTCAAGTCACCACCCAAGCAACCACAAATGCTATATGGATCAAAATGGGTTAGGTTGCGGAAAGTTATGGTTGTTTTGCGGATGATATGGTGGAGGGCCTAGGCAAAGATGTCAAAATGTCAAAAAATTTATGGAGTCAAATGATGTTGGAACATATTTAGATGGATGGGGAATGTCAATAGCTACTCAACAAGCTAAAGAATGTCAAAATCGGACTCCGGATGTGGAAGATATGGCCGAAACAAGAAATCGGCCGAAGCAGTTTTTGAACTAGCGGACAGTCCTGTCCGGGGTAGCGGACAGTCCGGTCTTCATACAAAAACCTTGTGACTCGAGCGGATAGTCCGGTATGGCGGAGCGAACAGTCCGGTCTGTGAGCGATTTGCTCCTGATGCGAGCAGACAGTCTGCTACGGGTCTGCGGATAGTCCGGTGCGGGCTGGGAAAGGACGAACTCGAAACTTTAGGCTGAAATGGATGATTTAGGGGTCAAAATTCAGGAGATTTCATGGATGGAAAGTGGGGAAACTTGCGGGGAAGCTAAATCCACTCGAAACACAACGAATCCGTGGATCAAAATCAACAAAACATCATCAAACTAACAAATCAGAAAAATAAAATTGGGGCTATTTTTGGTGTGGATTTTCGGATTTTATGACGAAATCAAGCAAAACAAGGCTAGAAAGCAGTGGGGGAGACTCAAAATTCGTGATCAATATGGCTCATGATACCAAGATGTTGTAGGGTGAAGACCCTAGGTGGAGATGTTTCACGAATTGGACGGGAGTCCACGAAGAACACGAAGAAACAAGAGGGGAAATCACAAGAAGAAAACACTCAAGAACAAGTACAATCACACATCCACTAGACTCACAGTCACACAAGATCCACAAAGCTACAACAAAAACAAATGGAAAGATACAAGGTAAAGTTCATCCCCAATCCAAAGGAGATGAGGTCTTGATGATCTAGACAGATCCTTCCCTTAAGGGCGTCTTGAGTCCCTAAGGATCTTCTCCAATGGAAGCCTTGAACTCCATGGAGTCTTCTCCCTCAAGAGGAAACCACAAGGGGAGATACATGAGCTAAGCTCTAATGTCTAGTTCTAATCTTAGCTAACCCTAAAAACTAAGAGGAGCATGGAATATATAGTCTAGGGGCGAAAGGGTACGGGCCTCAGTGGTAACATGGGCTTTTTAGCCCAATTCGTAGTGAAACTGGGCCTACCGGACAGTCCGGCGGTAAGGACCGGACAGTCCAGCGGTAAGGACCGGACAGTCCGATGAGGACAGATGCATTTCGTGTGCCACCGGACTGTCCATTTTGGGGACCGGATTGTCCGGTAGTGCAATTTTAGTGCGACCGGACTGTCGGTTGTGGGGACCGGACTGTCCGGTAGTGCAACTTCTGCATGCTTCCTTTTCTTCATCTTGACACTTCCGGTCAGCTCTTGGGTCTTGGGGTCCTTCTCCTTGTCCTCCGGGAAGCTTCCTAGCTGCTTTGTGGCGGTTACCCTCATACCTAATGATGCACAATGTTCCATGGCGAGGTAGCAACCAAGTCCAATGGATATTCATGTAAATCTCGAAGAGGAGTGGGTTCACCTTAAGTCCGGTAGGTCCACTTGGGGCTTGAGGTGCTATGAAGGTGTACAAGGAGATGGCCGTAGGATGCTCCGCATCACATGGTGCACGCAGTATAGCCAGGATCTCAAGGAGCATTTGGAAGTGGAGAAGCAAATCGTGGCCGCACGCGCGGATGAGGTCGTGATTGCTACCATTCGTGTCGACCCCCAGATCTTGGAGGAGCACCTTGCCATTTGCTAGCTATGCCGGTTAAGCATGCTCAATTTACCCGTTGCATGTGCTGCTCCTGCCTTTCCTTAACAAATTCTAGTGAATTGTGCTATCTAATTTTACCATGCAATCTGTTGCTCCTCTGTATATGTTCTATATGTCGTGCAGTGTGGTGCTCACTTATTAACTGTTGGGTTAATTAGTTGTCGTCCTCAGGTAACTGTTTGGTTCAATTCTACCAATGTGGTGTTCAATTCTTCAGGCTGCAATTTTATATTGTCTTCCATGTGATAAATAAATCGAATTTATCTTTACAAAATTCATGAGAAACGAATACAATTGCTATATTTCCAAGTTGTCAAGCATGCTTGGTTTGGCTATACATTGTGCAATGTGGTGGTCAGTTAACATTTGGTTCATTTGTGTTGTGGTGTTTAGTTAACTGTTTGGTTCAATTCTACAATGCGATGTTCAATAGTTGTGGGTGCATTCTGTTATTGTATACCATGTGAGAAGTAAATCGAATTTGGGTGTACGAAATAGATGAGAAACAAATACAATTGCTATATTTCCAAGTTGTCAAGCATTCTTGGTTTGGTTATACATTGTGCAATGTGTTGCTCGGTTAATGTTTGGTTCATTTGTGTTGTCGTGTTTAGTTAACTGTTTGGTTCAATTCTGCAATGCGATGTTCAATAGTTGTTGGTGCATTCTGTTATTGTATACCATGTGAGAAGTAAATCGAATTTGGTTGTACTAAATACATGAGACACAAATACAATTTCTATATTTCCAAGTTGTTAAGCATGCTTGGTTCGGTTAACTGACTAGTCTTCTATTAGGAGTATGTTATATTGTGCAATGTGGTGCTCAGTTAATGTTTGGTTCATTTGTTCTGGTGTTTAGCTAACTGCTTGGTTCAATTCTACAATGCGATGTCCAATTGTCGTGGTTGGAATTTTGTATTGTTGTGCATGTGAGGAATAAATCAAATTTGGCTGCACTTAATATATGAGAAACATATACAAGTGCTATATTTCCTAGTTCTAAATCTTTCTTGGTTTCCATAAATGGGTTTTCCATGTGGCTTGAATTAATCTGATGAATCTGCAATGTGCTTATTTTTCATCAACATGACTGATAGCATGCAAACCCTTACTTAACCTGATGACTAACTACCTTATATGTGTTGCAGGGAAAAAATATAATGGGAAGCACTAAGGTTTACAATCGAGGTTAGCATGTGCATGGTCCGTTGTCTAATATCACATTATTGTGCAATTGCAAGAACCATTCTAATACTTATGTTTTTAACAATTTGGTCTTGCACATGTAGGTCCTGCTGTCAGAGGTTTTGACCCACTGTTCGACCCTTTATGCATATGGGGAAATGGGTTGTCCATGAATATCAATACAGTCAAGAGACTTAGAAAGATTGTTAGGATAAAGAAATTGAATGTCACATCCCTAATTCTGGTCTGACCTATGCTAGCTTCCATGTGAGCATCATGTTTAAATTCAAATGAAACTTGAATTGAGGAATTTTTAAAAGCCTCAGAAAACCTCTAAAAATAACCAACATTTAAATCTTCTCAAATGAATCCAAGAAAATGTTCCTGTTATTCTATAGAAATATTGGTAAGAGGTAAAATTCAAACCAATATTTTTGCTTTGGCCATTTGAATTAATCCAATAACTATTTGCTTTGGATTTATATTTAATATATATTAAATATGACTCCAATAATTTTGGAAGTTTGTGAGTGGCTTTGTATATATTTTAGCAAGCCACATAATAAACTACTGAATTTTTAAAATGATTTAGTTGCTAAACTAAATCAAAACAGAGGAAGAAATATAGAAAACAGAAACTAATAGAGAGAGAGAGAGAGATTACCTGGCGCTTACCTGGCCGGCCTAGCACTGTAGCAGCCCACCAGGCCCATCTGCCAGTCATCACCGACCTCTCGCCAGGAGGACAGCGCGCGCGTGGCGGCCGCGCGCGAGCACATGCTCCGCCACCTCGTGCTTCCGCCGCTTTCCCATCGTCGCCCTGGGCCTCCCTCGCGACGCCATGCAGCCCTGACCGCTCTCTCACTCTCCCCCGTGCTTCTCCCCTCCTCTGTCTCTCCCACGCGCAGCCGCCCGAAACCTTCGTCGTCGCCGTTCGTTGCCGCCGTGGCCACCGGCCACCCCACGCCTCACCAACGCGCCCAGAAGCTCCACCACTTCGTCCTCGACCTCCTCACCGAGCCACGCCCCGCCGGACGCCCTCGAACGTCGGCCACGCCGTCTTCTTCAACCTCGGTCCGCCAAGAAAGCCATCGCCGCCCCGCTCTCCCCGATGCTTCCCCGAGCTCGCCGTTCGCCTCGTCGCAACCGCCGTGAGCCCCTGCCCCTTCTCCCCGTCTCCATTTTCCTTCTTGAGCACCACAGCGACCACACCGAGCTCGGCCGCACCCGCCGCCGCCACCGCAGGTCGCCGTCGTGGCCACAACCACGTTGGCTCAATTCCGAGCACACCACCGTCCTCACCGCACCCGCAGGAGCCCAGAACACCACCCCACGCGCCTCGCCGTGCCCCCTAGCGCCGTGTTCGACCTCGGCCGAACTCCGGCGACCGCCAAGGTCGTCGCCGGTGACGTTCCCGGCCACCCCGAGCCCCACCACCGCCACCAAACGCTGCGGCTTGCTCCCAGCCACCCGTAGATGGTCTCCGCCGACCATTTGGTCGCCAGAGCATGAATTTGCACTTTCTCCGCCACGTCTGGCCTCGCCGGCGGCTAGACACCGGCGGGTTTGACCCGTTGATGTCGACTGGGTGGGCCCAAGTTGACTCCCCTGAGTCAATGACAAGTGGGACCCCCCTGCTAACTAACCAGATTAGCTTAACTAAAATTAGTTAGTCTAATTAATTGCTGAAACGCGGGACCCACTGGTCAGTTTGACCTGCTCGTCCCCGTTGACCTCTGACGTCACCATGACGCAGTGCTGACGCAATTAATCTTTTACTGGATTTATTCTTATACAGGAAATTCCAGAAAATATCCAAAACTTGTAAAATTCATAGGAAATCAACCGTAGCTTCAAATCAAACAAATTATATATGTAAAATGATCAGAAAAATCCAATATATCCATCTGCACAGGTTTCATGCATGTTTAAACAACTTAACCTTGCTGTTTAGTGCAAAACATGACAAGGAACTATTTGAATTCATAATTTGAATTTGGGGTTGAACCTTTGGTTCAAAATGACCCAAACCCATCTGGTTCTAGTTGCATTAGCCCAATACACTCATTTTGCCATGTCATGATCATGCATCATATTGTGGCATTGCATTGATTGTGTTCTTTCTCAGTTGCCGGTGTTTGTCCCCTCTCGATAGACGTGGTTCCAACGATGAGTTCGATGACACCGATGAAGAACTATATTATCTTCAGAAGTGCCAGGCAAGCAAAACCCCCTTGTTCATTCCGATACAATCCTACTCTCTCACTCCTGCTCTCTTTTACTGCATTAGGACAATAACAATTCATCTGTTACTTGCTGCGGTAGCTGAACCCCTTTATCCTTTGCATGACCTGTCATTCCACAGTAAATAGATGAAACCCACTAGCATGAGTAGGAGTTGTTTGAGCCCTGTTGTGCCTACTCATTCATGCTTGTTTGTCATGCCTGCTACTGCTTAGAGTTGAGTCAGGTCTGATTCATCGGGGATGAATCAGAGGTGTGTAAACTTGTCCTACTGTGTGTGAGCTAAGTGTGTGAATATGATTTGGTAAAGGTAGCGGTGAGAGGCCATGTAGGAGTACATGGTGGGTTGTGTCATTGCAGCCGTCCTCAGCAACTGAATTCTGTGTTTGTGATCCATGATATAGTTACTACCACGCATTGGGCCCGAAACCAATGGACCCTCTCGGCTTCTTAATCACCCTTGTCCTCTGTCCAGGAGTTGCAAGTAGTTTCTGGTGTTTGTAGTATGCTGGAGGCCGTGGGCAGCGCTGACCGGAGGGGTGGGCTGTGATGCGGTAGGCACGTGGCCGGGTATACCGGGCGCCCGTTTGGTGTCACGGAACCCTGTACACATCGTTTGGGGCTGTGAGCGAAACTTCGGCCGGTTCTCCTCATGGATGGAACCCGAATAGGCGATAAACCTGGACTAGAGACTTGAGTGTTTAGGTAGGTCGTGGCCGACACCCTCGTTGGGCTTCCGCTTGAAGGTTGCCGAGTACATGTCATGTAAACGGCGTTAAGTGGTGAGAGTGTGTGTGAAGAAGTACACCCCTGCAGGGTTAACATCATCTATTCGAATAGCCGTGTCCGCGATAAAGGACTTCTGGGTTGCCTGTACAGTTCATAGACAAGTGAAAGTGGATACTTTAAAATGCGCAAGATAAGCGTGAGTGCTATGGATGGCGTTCTCGTAGGGAGACGGGAGCGGATCCATAGTGGTGTATTGATATGGTGAATATGTGGACTCGTGTGCGCCACCTCAAAAGAGTTCCTTGCAGTAGTAGTTGAGGATAGCCACCGAGTCAAAGCTGGCTTGCTGCAGTTAAACCCCACCATCCCCTTTGTTGATAATGATGCATATGTAGTTAGTTCTGATGTAAGTCTTGGTGGGTACATTTGTACTCACATTTTGCAGAGGGACTTCGGTCTCGTTAGTAGTTCCGCGTGGACTTCGACGTTTAGCTTGTTACCTCAGCTACGATCTTGTGCCCTCGACAGGATCTGGTAGATAGTCAGGCTTCTAAGCCTTTTTCATTTGTAGATGTCTGTACTCAGACATGTTAGCTTCCGCTTGTGCTTTGACTTGTATGCTCTGAATGTTGGGTCGTGAGACCCATGTTTATAATATCTCGCTCCTCGGAGCCTAATCAATAAATACTTGAGTCGTAGAGTCATGTTGTGATGCCATGTTGTATTTGCACATATCGAGCATATTGTGTGTATGTTATTGAAATGCTTGGTATGTGTGGGATCTGACTATCTAGTTGTTTATCTTTAGTAGCCTCTCTTACCGGGAAATGTCTCCTAGTGTTTCCACCGAGCCATGGTAACTTGCTACTGCTCCGGAACACTTAGGCTGGCCGGCATGTGTCCTTCTTTGTTCATGTGTCTGTCCCTTCGGGGAAATGTCACGCGATAAATACCGGAGTCCTGTTAGCCCGCTACAGCCCGGTTCACCGGAGTCCTGCTAGCCCAGTGCTACAGCCTGGATTCACTCGATGATGACCGACACGTTCGATGCTGGGTCATGGATGCCTGTCCCTGTAAGTCTGTGCCACTTTGGGTTTATGACTAGCCATGTCAGCCCGGGCTCCTTATCATATGGATGCTAGCGACAATATCATATACGTGTGCCAAAAGGCCCAAACGGTCCCAGGAAAAGGTAAGACGACACCTGTGGGAATACCGTGCGTGAGGCCACAAAGTGATATGAGGTGTTACATGCTAGATCAATGTGGCATTGAGTCGGGGTCCTGACAGCTTTGGTATCAGAGCCTGACTGCCTGTAGGTTTACCAAGCCAAACTGGTCGAAGTTGTGTCTAGAAATGCTTTAGTTATGTAAGGTAATTGATTGTGGGAGGGAACGTAAGGCTCTTTTTACTCCTTATACCTCATGGCCATCTGATCTGAGTCATCCTCTTCCTTTCTACGGGGGGTTGAGAACTAGGTCTTCTCATCTATCTATCAGGATGACGAGTTACTAATTCGTAGACTTATAGGTTTGTTGGTTTTAAGCCTCAGTTCAGTTCCTACTATCTCCATGTATTGATAGTTGATCTCAAAACTTTGATATTGTGCTTCTGAGTGGCTATGCCACCATTTTTGTAGCATGTCTTCAATTCTTTTCGAGCATTTTATAGCCGTTATGCTGTCCGAGTCATCCCAGGTTTCTAAACAATCTGATGCACTTGCAAATCCTTTCCCTCTGGTTTTGATGTTTCTTTGGGCCAGGTTAATCACACTAATTGCTGAGTTGAGGTATTCTATTGCCTCGACATATATGTTGGAATTATTATTATGACCCTAGGTGTTTTAGGGGATCATCTAGTAATCTAGCCATGATTTGTGTCCCATTGTGATGATTCTGGCCTTTATTCCCGAAAGCATCCCGTGATGCAATTTAGTTAGTAGGTATTCTACTCCTGGGTTTTGAGCCCGAGATTCATCCTACTTACTTCATGTTGATAGTGTTTGCTCGTTCCTTTAGGTTATTAGTAACCTTTGCATTAGCCCTCAAGGTCCGTGGTATTTCCTTCTTCCAAATACTATGAACCACTTATGGCAGAAGTATGTTGGATCAAAGATCACAACAGGAGTGCTCTCGATGAGTTCTCCATTTTATATTGTGACTCTGCCAGTTCAACCTTCCTGCATGGGTTATCCGGAAGAAATATGTTGAACTCATTCGACATGCTAGTCCATGCATCCACAACTCAGAAAATCATATGTTCTTTTGAGTTGTCCCTCTTTAGTTGTCTTTTGACCTTCGTCTATCAATTGATAGTCAAGAGTATGCGTGCATTCATTTATCGATGCCCATTACTCTTGTGGTCCATCAAACCATTCTATTCCAGAATGACTAGGAGAAACAAACTCCAGTACCCCATCCATATCCAGGATTGGGTCAAAGTAGTTGTGCTCCGCAGATGAAATACTAATCCAGCTTTTGCTCCGGTCCACCTTGGAGTATTACCGTCTTTATATCAAGAATATCATGGGAATTGCACACCATCCTATGAACTCTTATAGTGATACTCTCTCCATCATTATTCATTTCTCGGTTCCCGTGTTGTTGCAACAGGAATGTCGACAAGTGAATCATGATGTGTGAAATCAATACTCCTAGCAACCTTGTTGCTTGGTAGTTAAAGGACAATAATTTCATTCTTAGCGTGTTGGTTCTTGAATCATCATTCTAAGACTGATCGTGCTACCTAGTCCTTATTTCCGGTGCACCTTTCGATCAATGAGTTGGGGCTATGCCAATCGCTTGCTTATTTGATCATCTCGTCTTGCCCTGAAAAGCAAGATTGTTCTCGAGCTTAGTAACATATCGGTGGTTCGTGATTTTCCGGATATCTTCTCGGAAGTATTACTAGGTTGTCCCCTGACCGTTATGTTGAGCTCGTGATCAAGTTGGTTTTTCATAAACCACACCCTTCTCCAAAAATCTGTGTTGGATACCCTGAGCTAGTTGGTAAACTGAACAACAACTTGGAGAGTTGGAAGATGAAAGCTTGTCCGACTTAGTTCATTTTTAGGGATATCCTTTTGAGGGCGTGTTGAAGAAAGATGGTATCTTCATCGATTGTTCCTCGCGATCGGTTGCTGAATCTATTGTCTCGTCCAAACCTTGATTTGAGTGTGGGCTATCGTCAAATCAAGTTAGAACCAACGATGTTCGTAATGTTGTCCTACTCGTGGTTGATCCCTCGAGCATACACCATTACATCTTTTGGGTCTGACCAATGCTATCACTTGTTCACATAATTATGGAACTCCATCCTCATGGAAACCTGGATGAACTGTTGTTGAGCCCATCAACAACATTTTTATCTTCTCCATGATTTTGTTAAGCATTAAACTAGTGTTGGAAACTTTTGAAAGCATTTCTTCATGCTAGCTCGTGAAGCATATGTTCGGATGAAAGAAGTGACTTCCTCTAATTCACGTGCATTTGATGTAAGTTGCCGCCGTGAATTCGAGAAAGCTTGTTTTTGCTTCCTCTAGAATCATCCCAAGTTACTCACGCATATGTGCGAAGTACTCTATGGTTTGATAGGTTGGCCGCCTCCATTCTATATGTGTTCCTAGCACACCAAGCCACTGATTGACTTGTTCAAGGAGAAGAAGATCCTTCTTAAGAGCAAGACTTATGCAAGGACTTCGATATCCTTGATGATGGTTCCCCTCCCGAACTCAGTAGTGTTTTATTATAAGACTACTGTGTGGTCATGTTTGTCTCGGACAATGTATTCACATGTTGTAGCAGAACCAGCTCATGTTTTGGAGCTTGCTATCGTAGTTCATCTCCCGAGAATCTCGCAATATCATCTCGACGATTTGTGTTGCAACCTTTCCTTTTCGGACAGGTTGTCTGAAGTATCCTGTTACTAACCAGATCTGAATCTCAGGCAGATATGATGTTTGGAACATTCCAACATTTGCATTTTGTTCCTAGCTTGCACCGTCTTTGTGATATTTCACCATGGGCTGCCTTCTTAGTAATTCTTGTTCAGGATCATCCTCAAAAGTGGTCCTACCATGGGTCCCATCCATTCCGATGATAAGCAAAAATCATCCATTGCGTTGTCTTCAACAAGGTAATCCACATCATCCATACTCGTCCGAGAATGTCACTCATCCAGACTCCTTCAACTGAACGATTATGATTTGCCTTAAGTTGGTATAAAGAGCTTCGATGATCTCCGAATCAAAGGTAATTCTTTTTGCCACTTAAGAGGATGATTCTACGAGCCACTTCCTCTAAGATATCTCATTATGGTACCATGGCAATTTAACTCCTCGCTACTTTGACAACCGATCACCACCTTCTTAAGTGTGGAATCGTTGTCTACCTAGTGAACCTCCGTCGTCGGTTCCACTCCATTACTCTAGATGTGTGCTTCGCGTCTCAGCTCGCGAGATGTTTCTATGCCTCATTCCGTGAGTTGATCCTGAGTTGTTCGATCTTCAAGAAGATCGATCCTTCTAGAGTTTCTTTTCCCTCTCGTTGTCATGTTGGTTGGAGTCCCCAGAGCAAGACCATGGTGATCAAGTCAACATTCTTCTGAAGTGCAACCTGGATCGTGAAGATTGTGTTAGTTTGCGGCCTCCCCTTCATCTTACCCTACGCTTGAATCTCGGGACGAGATTCTTGTTTAGTGGGGGTGAGTTGTCACATCCCTAATTCTGGTCTGACCTATGCTAGCTTCCATGTGAGCATTATGTTTAAATTCAAATGAAACTTGAATTGAGGAGTTTTTAAAAGCCTCAGAAAACCTCTAAAAATAACCAACATTTAAATCTTCTCAAATGAATCCAAGAAAATGTTCCTGTTATAGAAATATTGGTAAGAGGTAAAATTTAAACCAATATTTTTGGAGTCACAGAAATATTTGTTTTGTCCATTTGAATTAATCCAATAACTATTTGCTTTGGATTTATATTTAATATATATTAAATATGACTCCAATAATTCTAGAAGTTTGTGAGTGGCTTTGTATATATTTTAGCAAGCCACATAATAAACTATAGAATTTATTAAAATTATTTAGTTGCTAAACTAAATCAAAACAGAGGAAGAAATATAGAAAACAGAAACTAATAGAGAGAGAGAGAGAGAGAGATTACCTAGCGCTTACCTGGCCGGCCTAGCACTGTAGCAGCCCACCAGGCCCATCTGCCAGTCATCACCGACCTCTCGCCAGGAGGACAGCGCGCACGCGGCCGCCGCGCGCGAGCACACGCTCCGCCACCTCCTGCTTCCGCCACTTTCCCATCGTCGCCCTGGGCCTCCCTCGCGACGCCACGCAGCCCCGACCGCTCTCTCACTCTCCCCCGTGCTTCTCCCCTCCTCTGTCTCTCCCACGCGCAGCCGCCCGAAACCTTCGTCGCCGCCGTTCGTTGCCGCCGTGGCCACCGGCCACCCCACGCCTCACCAACGCGCCCAGAAGCTCCGCCACTTCGTCGTCGACCTCCTCACCGAGCCACGCCCCGCCGGACGCCCTCGAACGGCGGCCACACTGTCTCCTTCAACCTCGGTCCGCCGAGATCGCCATCGCCGCCCCGCTCGCCCCGATGCTTCCCCGAGCTTGCCGTTCGCCTCGTCGCAACTGCCGTGAGCCCCTGCCCCTTCTCCCCCTCTCCGTTTTCCTTCTTGAGCACCACAGCGACCACACCGAGCTCGGCGGCACCCGCCGCCGCCACCGCACATCGCCGTCGTGGCCACAGCCACGTTGGCTCGATTCCGAGCACACCACCGTCCTCACCGCACCCGCAGGAGCCCGGAACACCACCCCACACACCTCGCCGTGCCCCCTAGCGCCGTGTTCGACCTCGGTCGAACTCCGGCGACCGCCAATGTCGTCGCCGGCGACGTTCCCGGCCACCCCGAGCCCCACCACCGCCACCAAACGCTGCGGCTTGCTCCCAGCCACCCGTAGATGGTCTCCGCCGACCATTTGGTCGCCGGAGCGCAAATTTGCACTTTCTCCGCCGTGTCTGGCCTCGCCGGCAGCTAGACGCCAGCGGGTTTGACCCGTTGACGTCGACTGGGTGGGCCCAAGTTGACTCCCCTGAGTCAATGACAAGTGGGACCCCCCTGCTAACTAACCAGATTAGCTTAACTAAAATTAGTTAGTCTAATTAATTGCTGAAATGCGGGACCCACTGGTCAGTTTGACCTGCTCATCCCCGTTGACTTCTGACGTCACCATGATGCAGTGCTGACGCAATTAATCTTTTACTGGATTTATTCTTATACAGGAAATTCCAGAAAATATCCAAAACTTGTAAAATTCATAGGAAATCAACCGTAGCTTCAAATCAAACAAATTATATATGTAAAATGATCAGAAAAATCCAATCTATCCATCTGCACTGGTTTCATGCATGTTTAAACAACTTAACCTTGTTTTTTAGTGCAAAACATGATAAGGCACTATTTGAATTCATAATTTGAATTTGGGGTTGAACCTTTGGTTCAAAATGACCCAAACCCATCTGGTTCTAGTTGCATTAGCCCAATACACTCATTTTGCCATGTCATGATCATGCATCATATTGTGGCATTGCATTGATTGTGTTCTTTCTCAGTTGCCGGTGTTTGTCCCCTCTTGATAGACGTGGTTCCAACGACGAGTTCGATGACACCGATGAAGAACTATATTATCTTCAGAAGTGCCAGGCAAGCAAAACCCCCTTGTTCATTCCGATACAATCCTACTCTCTCGCTCCTGCTCTCTTTTACTGCATTAGGACAACAACTATTCATCTGTTACTTGCTGCGGTAGCTGAACCCCTTTATCCTTTGCATGACCTGTCATTCCACAGTAAATAGATGAAACCCACTAGCATGAGTAGGAGTTGTTTGAGCCCTGTTGTGCCTACTCATTCATGCTTGTTTGTCATGCCTGCTACTGCTTAGAGTTGAGTCAGGTCTGATTCATCGGGGATGAATCAGAGGTGTGTAAACTTGTCCTACTGTGTGTGAGCTAAGTGTGTGAATACGATTTGGTAAAGGTAGCGGTGATAGGCCATGTAGGAGTACATGGTGGGTTGTCTCATTGCAGTCGTCCTCAGGAACTGAGTTTTGTGTTTGTGATCCATTATACAGTTACTACCTTGCATTGGGCCCGAAACCAATGGACCCTCTCGGCTTCTTAATCACCCTTGTCCTCTGTCCAGGAGTTGCAAGTAGTTTCTGGTGTTTGTAGTATGCTGGAGGCCGTGGGCAGCGCTGACCGGAGGGGTGGGCTGTGATGCGGTAGGCACGTGGCCGGGTATACCGGGCGCCCGTTTGGTGTCACGGAACCCTGTACACATCGTTTGGGGCTGTGAGCGAAACTTCGGCCGGATCTCCTCATGGATGGAACCCGAATAGGTGATAAACCTGGACTAGAGACTTGAGTGTTTAGGTAGGTCGTGGCCGACACCCTCGTTGGGCTTCCGCTTGAAGGTTGCCAAGTACATGTCGTGTAAACGGCGGTAAGTGGTGAGAGCGTGTGTGAAGAAGTACACCCCTGCAGGGTTAACATCATCTATTCGAATAGCCGTGTCCGCGGTAAAGGACTTCTGGGTTGCCTGTACAGTTCATAGACAAGTGAAAGTGGATACTTTAAAATGCGCAAGATAAGCGTGAGTGCTATGGATGGCGTTCTCGTAGGGAGACGGGAGCGGATCCATAGTGGTGTATTGATATGGTGAATATGTGGACTCGTGTGCGCCACCTCAAAAGAGTTCCTTGCAGTAGTAGTTGAGGATAGCCACTGAGTCAAAGCTGGCTTGCTCCAGTTAAACACCACCATCCCCTTTGTTGATAATGATGCATATGTAGTTAGTTCTGATGAAAGTCTTGCTGGGTACATTTGTACTCACGTTTGCCTATTTTATGTTTTTGCAGAGGGAGTTCGGTCTCGTTAGTAGTTCCGCGTGGACTTCGACGTTTAGCTTGTTACCTCAGCTACGATCTTGTGCCCTCGGCAGGATCTGGTAGATAGTCAGGCTTCTAAGCCCTTTTCATTTGTAGATGTCTGTACTCAGACATGTTAGCTTCCGCTTGTGCTTTGACTTGTATGCTCTGAATGTTGGGTTGTGAGACCCATGTTTGTAATATCTCGCTCCTCGGAGCCTAATCAATAAATACTTGAGTCGTAGAGTCATGTTGTGATGCCATGTTGTATTTGCACATATCGAGCATATTGTGTGTATGTTATTGAAATGCTTGGTATGTGTGGGATTTGACTA
Organism: Triticum timopheevii; assembly: GCA_963921465.1. Taxonomy (NCBI): domain Eukaryota; kingdom Viridiplantae; phylum Streptophyta; class Magnoliopsida; order Poales; family Poaceae; genus Triticum; species Triticum timopheevii. The sequence continues at coordinate 307,314,821 of OY997262.1, read as the reverse complement.
TCTAGTTGTTTATCTTTAGTAGCCTCTCTTACCGGGAAATGTCTCCTAGTGTTTCCACCGAGCCATGGTAACTTGCTACTGCTCCGGAACACTTAGGCTGGCCGGCATGTGTCCTTCTTCATTCCTGTGTCTGTCCCTTCGGGGAAATGTCACGCGATGAATACCGGAGTCCTGTTAGCCCGCTACAGCCCGGTTCACCGGAGTCCTGCTAGCCCAGTGCTACAGCCTGGATTCACTCGCTGATGACCGACATGTTCGATGCTGGGTCATGGATGCCTGTCCCTGTAAGTCTGTGCCACTTTGGGTTTACGACTAGCCATGTCAGCCCGGGCTCCTTATCATATGGATGCTAGCGTCACTATCATATACGTGTGCCAAAAGGCGCAAACGGTCCCGGGCAAAGGTAAGACGACACCCGTGGGAATACCGTGCGTGAGGCCACAAAGTGATATGTGGTGTTACATGCTAGATCAATGTGGCATTGAGTCGGGGTCTTGACATTGAAGATAAAAAACAACAAGATCTTTGTCTGCATAATGAAGAAGACATCAGTTCACTACAACATGGTACTAACTATAATACCTTGCCTTTTTTATTCCTTTGCCCCATTTCCAATATAGAGAAGATATTTATGCACATCCTTGTTTTCAGGCCTTTCCAAAGCAGTTCATTGATGACTACCTATCAAACCACCTCTATGGTCAGGAGGTGAGGTTTTCATACAACACCCACCGTTCAATATTGAAGTGTTTCTAAAGAGGATGAAGGATGGATGGTCAATCATCCATAGGCACTGGCCTAAAGTTGCAAAGACCTTCAACATCAATGGAGGCTCAATATTCGCCTTCCGCTTCAGCAGTTTTCCCGATGAGATGCATCTGCCTATGTACCGTCTATGATGCTAATTTCGAAAGGTCATATGAAACTTGGTGCTGGTGCAGTTGTGTAATGGGGTAGCTGAGTGCTGAAGCTATCATGTTGTACTCTCATGTATCTCAATTATGAAATCCTGCTTCCTTAATATGGGAATGAAATATATTATGTGTTTAATATGAATGTCAATTAGATTAATAAATGGATTATTAATAATAGGGAAATTAGCCTGTTAATAGCGAATTAGCCTGCTAATTGGTTTTTGCTATTGCAAACGGTTATTTAGAAAATACTGTGGGCGATGACCTAAGGCGACGCGCACAGTTTTTAGGAATAAACTGTGTTGGATCGATGAACAATCACACACAACATTCTCTTCAAAACTGTTTGCATCAGGCTACCTTGCGTAAACGTTTACCGCATAAAAACTATGTGTGATGGATAGCCTTTGCCACACAGTTTCTTCTACGCACCGTGTGTGATGCATTCAATGACGCAAACGATAATTTTTTAATATTGTGTGCGATGGGAACGCCATCACAAATTATTTAATGGCGAAAATTGTGTTTGATGTACCTCCAAACGGAAACATTTTCCTTGCAGCGACTGTGTGGGATGTATATACGAACGGAAACGTTTCGCTGGGATTGACTGTGTGGGATGTACTTATGATCGGAAATTATTTCACTTGTATAATTGTATTTTTTAGCACTACTATACGTATAACCGTGTTTGGTCGCACGCGACCTCATTTTGCCGAGCCTGTGTGCCAGGAGGGCATATCCCCGATGGTTTCTGGGTCGTGTGGGAAGGACCCCCTAATCGCCCAAATGCCGTCGCGGAAAGGGGTTTTAAACCGTGTATATAGCACCGACGCGTACCAGTGAGGTATCTTTTGTAAAATTGTCATGGTTTTCTTTCTATCCATCAGATATCGATCGTACGGTCTACATTACAAGATGGCAGGCACACCACCATCACCAACTCAGTTTTTTATAAGGGTAGAGATAGAGACTAGGGAGGAGCACCATCTACTGCTTTGTGTTCTACTCCTGCGCTCCATACGGCGGCCGTAATGTCCCCTACAGCCGCTCCCTCCCGCGCTCCATTCGGCAGGTGTAGTTTGAATTTGGGGAGCGCACTCACGCGACTGCTGGCAGTGACGACTTCACCGACGATGACTTCTTCCCTGACCTCGGCAACCTCTTCCTCAACGACATGGGTGACAACCTCAACGCGAACGGTGCTGCTCCCATTGCACCGTATGTGTTTTTGTCCTTCTTGTTCGAAATCGGGGTAGAATTCATGTTTCTAGTATGTGTCCTAGATTCGATCTATTCATCTACTATGCTAGTCCACATGATTAGTTTAATATCTGTTATAGTCCTCATGATTTATTTTGTGCTTATTCGGATTAAATCTCGTAATAACTTGCTCATATATTCAACTGGCGAAACGTTCCCTACAGCCACTCCTGTTTCATGGACGGGATGGTCGATGCCTCCAAGGTGCCCTGCATCTACTGCTATGAGTGCACATCGCCGTTTTGGGCCTCGTCGATGAGCCTCGTGCATCACCTCAGGCAACCGTCCGTCAATTACTACTGGCCCGCGGCGGTGAACATCAAGTATGAGACGTGCTACCCGTTTGCTATGCCGGAGTCACTGGAGGATCACCGCCGCCTACTAGTCTCGGAGGAGGATGGCAGCATCTTCCTCTTGATCGTGGGCACCGATGAGGCCCCGCAGGCCGCCGCCCCATCTTTGTAGTGTGCGTCCGGGGCACGCCACTGATGCTGACACTAACACGAGGCCAATGTACGGGTGCATGCTCACCGTTACTGCCCCTCAGAGGTACGTGGGCGCCCACACCGCCTCCATCACGCTGACTGGGACTGTGCCGAGCTGCTCCGATCCCCCCGATGTGGACATGGAAGAGGCATGGTATGATTTCCCCCCAGGATGGTGCACGTGGACTCCAAGGAGGTTCACATGGACCTATGCATTACCAAGTTAAATGTTGATCATTAGTCTTCGCTCAATGTAATCCGTTGTCTACACATGAGGAGACTTCTTATTTATATAATATAGAAACTTCCATGCATGATCTTTCTCTATTAGAGTATCGCGCTTGAACAAAAGTGTATCCATTTATGGTTTAGTCTAGAATCTTCCATGTATGCTTTTGCTCCATTAGAGTTCTTGCTTTCAATTTATGAGATTAACTGAGAATTTTTACTATAGTATTGGTGAAAGACTTATGATGAACCATTTCTTACATCTCCTCTGCCCCCTTCCAAGTCATCCTAATTTAATCCCTCCGTCTAGGTGTATAATAGCATGGTTAATACTTAATTGTATAGCCAACTATTGACTATAATAAAGTGCCTTGTTATCTATAGCCAACATGTCTAACAGTCGATACTTAAAAACTAATTTTAAAGATCATTGCTTGGGAAGCATAATAAGTGTTATTTCTTCACAAGTTTTGGATGTAGGTTGAACACTTTTGTTTGCAGAAGATACTTCTTTTTATCTATTTCACCGAGATGTTTGTGAGCTCTAGAGAAGAAATAATATTTGAAGAAACTTATCGATACTCGTTACACATGAGATGACCCCCACATACTTTGTCAAAATAAACAACTCCCCGAACAATGCATTTCACTGTTCCGTGCAACACACGGGAACCTTACTATATATTAGTACGACCATAGAATTTAACTAACATTATATATAGTACGATAATTGCTCATGCATGTCACCAAAAATTATATCATTGAAAACTATGTTCAAATACGAATCCAACGATATAGTTTTTGTTGACATGCACTAACATTTTGTTAGTTAAATCTTCAGTCAAATGCAATGGGGAACTAATAAACCACGACCGAGGTAGTACTAGTGTAGAGGGCAGCGCTGCATGGGAGTCTCACCCTGCTCGTGGCGCGGAAGTAAGGCCGTCATATCACAAAACCCCAATACTTGTAGTAATAAGTGGCCTAGTAAAATAAATGGACAAGAAACCATCACATCCCTCCATCTTTTTGCATTTCATCTCTCTGCATTTACTTTCTCCCGTTCATCTCGCACGCTCAATCCCTAGCTACTACTCCTAGTTTCCCTAGCTACTACTCCTAGGGACAGTTCTTTTGTCGGCTTAAAAAATAAGCCATCTCTTCCCCAGCTTGTACCATAAGACTAGTCACATAAGTCGCCTCACTCATTTATTTGGGCTTCTAAACTACTACCTCCGTCCTGGTTTATTAGTCACCATTGTAATTTGTGCTAAATTTTGACCAAAGATTCAACTGGTAAAATGTTAGTTCATGTCAACAAAAGTTATATAATTTTGGGTGACATGCATAAATATTTCATTAGTTAAATTTATGGTTAAACACAGATTACAATAGGGACCAATACAAGGACGGAGATAGTAGTTATGGGATTACTAATCTAGAAGCCTAAAAGAACTGGCCCCTGGTACTCCTAGTAGTAGTACTCAAGTTGGAATTCCAATTGCACGGCACAACTTGCTAGGCAAAAAATTTGATACAGGGTGTTGGAAGCGGTTTGGGAATTTGTATGCCTTCCCGACCAGTGAGATACTCCGTACAAAGTACGATAGAGAAATAACTAGAGAGAAGCAAGCTAAAAGTAAACAATCAACCGAGCATTTTTGCATTTTTTTGAATTGAATCATTTCACAAGCTTGACTAGTGCTATTTTTCTACTTATACAAAAATCGCATCATAATGTTAAAATGTGCATTTGCACGTACATAAGTAATAGTAGTAGCGCAGTCTGCAAGCATATATATAGAGAGAGAGACGTGTAGTGTGATAGTATATAGTAAAGTTTGTCCTATATGCACGTACTTACAAAATGCGTACGGATACACAAGGTTTCCAAACTTTTCTGTTTACATACTTAATTAAGGACGCTAATAATTCCCGAACGTTGGGGATTTATCTTTTGCGTCCCAGAACTAATGAGATTGCCTTACGAAACTAAATTATATTCCTAATAAAAGCCACAATGCTCGCAGGAGTGCTTGTGGCATGCCACGAGTGCCTTGGTGCGCGGCCGTTTCCCAGCGCGCCGACACAACGCCTCTTTCTCAGCCTCGCAACTTGTGAGGTGCTAATTGGCGGCTTGCCGGAGGTCGAGCGTTATCTCACCGGTGTGGTGATCCGGCGCCAAAAGGTACTCTCCTCGCTGGAAGCGTGCACCCGGTCCACGTACCACCAAGCGTAGATGAGGCGCTTGGGCCCGACTACACTCAAGGCTTTGGCACGGGCGTCCTCCGCCACAATCACGACCCCCGCACGAGCCTTCTGCTAATGAGCCAATTGCCTGACTCTCTCAGACACGACATAGGCCTTCCAGGCAGCATGCCTCGCGGCACGCTTCTCTTCCTTGTCCTTCTTATCCGCCTCTATTTTGGCACGCTCTACCCCACAAGGCGACATCCATTTCTTTCCAAAGCTCCTCAAGGCTGGGGGGGGCTCGGCTGGCGGCGCGGCGTTCTCCTCGTAGCGGGGAGCCGACGTGTCCTCCGACGCGCGTGCTGATGAGACTGGGAATGCCGACACGTCCACCTCGACGCGTCACGGCGAGGAGCGGAAAGCCGAGCGTCCTCCTCGACTAGTGGCGTCGAGGAATAGAACTGCGATGCGTGACTATCCGCACGGTGCAGCGAGGGGCGCCTAGGGCTTGGGAGGGGCGATGCATGGTGGTCGACGTGAGAGGGAGGGGGAGGAGCTAGCGATGAACGTGAGCGTTCTTCCAAATGTCGTGGGAGGCGCAGTATTTATAGCGAGCAATGGCACACCCACGAAAGGTATGGACTGAGCTTCACTGACTTAACTGCAGGTGCAGTTGCATCACTGACATGTGGGCCAGATGCCTATTGGGTCCACATCTAAGTGACAGAATGGACCTGCAGTTGAGTAACCGAAGCAGCGTCCCGTAAGATATGTTGCGTGATTAACGTAACAGCTACGTGGGCATATTTGTTGGAGTAAATTACGGGGGAGGGAAGGGATGGGAATATTGCTGGTCACAATGGACTGGATGAGCGCGGGGGGAGGAGAGTCATGCATGCAGATTAGTTCCACACGGGGTGGAGTGGTGGTATTGCCAGAGGGAGAAGGAGAGCCAAGCAGGCATTCAGATTTCAAGGTGCACTAAATTATTGCATGCGATGATTAAGGCTGGCCATAGTGGTGGTAATGTGGTAGTATCTGGTATCATGCACACGGGAATATTAAACATGCTGATGTGACAAAGAATTAAAGAAGAGAGGGGGTTAGAGTAACAGATCTATACTAGTATAAATGCCCGTGCGTTGCAACAGGCCAAAAAAATCGCAAAATCCGCTTTGTGTGTGCCATTACGCAACATTGGTTATATTCCATTATGATTATCTTTTTTTGGAGTATGATGTGTGGATGTGAAGATGCCACCTTAACGTCCTTCATATGATTATTTCTTGAAGTATGATGTGTGGATGTGAAGATGTCCGTTAGTTGATTTTATTTTTTACTTCTTGAAAAAATATTAATACTTTCTTTTTTAAAGTAGCATTTTCAAAATTTCTGATTATTTTTATAAAATGGTTTTTTTAAGATTGACATTTTTAAATACATGCTTTTTTGAAATCAATTAGATTTTTTAAAAAATAAGAACATTTTTAAATGCATTCATTTTTTGAAACATTTTGATACCTTTTTGGAAATATTGAATATTAAAATGGCGAACATGTTTTTAAACCAAAAACAAATTGAAGTATGTCTTTTTGTTAAAAACAACAAATTCTCTGTGTCTGCATTTAAAGAATGGATTGTTGGTGTCTGGACCATGTAGTATAGAATTGAGAAAGTCATAGTCATGTCCTTCGATGGCGCATCCTTCCACTTATACTATCACCGGATGGAAAGAGAAGTAGTGTATGTGTTCTGAATGAGATATACAGACGGTGAGATTTATGTACACTTAAAAGTTTAATAACTAATCCAAAAGTTTTTTTTCAATTTTTCAAAAAGTCAACTACAAACAAATTTACAGGATGTTGAACCGTCCACCTTCTTCATCTCTATCATGAACTTGGGCATGTTTCCGGCAGCGAACTATGTCGTGTTCTTCCTTCATGGCCATAGAAATTTAAAAAACCGTTGTGGCTGTCACCGGTTGAACCGCCGGTTCATCAATTCATTCGCGACAAAGTACCTGAAGATTAAGGTTATTAAAAATAACCTTAGATCAAATGAGTACACATAATATTGGATGTAATATAAATGTGGCCAAGCATAATTTAGATGTACCCCACAGGAGATTCAAAACAATAATATCAAAAATATGAAGGTGACAACCTTTTTGTATGTTCTTTTAGACAAGCCAACCTTTTTGTATGTGCAAGTGCAACTAATGATGCTCATTTATTTTAATTGGTCCTTCGTCTCGGCCCATTCAAAGCCAGCAACAACATCATTTTTTTAATTGTTTTCCTCAAAATTTATGTTTCTTTCCTTTCTGCTTTATAAGAGACAAATTTGCTCATTTCTTTAATTCTTCATAATTCCATTTCTTTATTGCTCATATAAGAGCAAATTTTACTCCCTCTGTTTCCTTCCCACTCATAATGGTATATTTCCTTTCTTCTTTATAAGAGGCGAATTTGCTCCTTTTAATTCGTTCTCTTTCCTTGCTGCTCATATTCTTGGACCCACTTCTTGAGTTGGCTTATTGATTCTAAATCATACACATATATAAATTGGTGGTATATGATGTAAAGAGGTGAGGTGGGATTATAATCGCAGCCTTTGGGTAGCTTGGTTGGATGGGTCGTTTCCTACTCGACCACCTGTAGGTATAGTAAATATGCACGTGCATTGCAATGAGAAATACTATCTCTTTCCATGTCTCTAACTCAAGTACCTATGCATCATCTCAACCAGAGAATAGCACATATGCGGAGTGATATTGTTAGTGATGCTACCAAGATTCTGCCATTATGGCAACTTTCTCATTTCCCAATTATACCTAGGCACGTTGTCTCACCCTTAACTCACATTTTCCAGAACTCACACCTGCTTCCTCGCCTCATCCCTGTCTTAGCTCGGCCTCGTCGTTGCCGGCTTTGGCCTCGAGCTCCGCACAGCTTCCTTCCAAATTGACTTGCACCCCATAAAAACTCAGTTGATTTACAAATAGCCCGTGCAAAACTATTTTGGGCCACTTATCAAAATGAGTGTTGAGTGCATGCATGTTTTGACCGTCTAATCACTATCACCATCCCCTTCCTCTTTCCACCATTTTCCAATTATGATCAAGTTCATATCTGCCCACATGGTCATCTTGGCTCTTTCGTGCCTCTTTGTTCACCCCGACTCTATGTTGGCTGCACCGTTAGAAAATAAATTTGAAACAATAGAACTTTTCATGTGTTATCGATAAGGATGCAATGATTAACGCATGGAAGGCATACTTGTCCAAAAAAATAACCCTTTAGTAAAGTGACTAGGTGACCTGCATATTGTTGCTGCCAAGTTATGTTCAGGGTCAGAATTTCAAGCAAGTTCAAGTGACTAAGTGATGGTGTTCAATCTTCATGGTTGTAAGTTCAAATATGAAAAGAACTAAAATATACCAAATAGTGTAGCTATTATCACAAATTTAAATCTATTGCCAGTTGCTTAGATTCAACTTGTAGCCATGAATGGCAAGAAAAGTAGTTTCTCAACTCCCTAACGACAGCTGACACATCAAATACCACTTAACAATGTGCACAGTAAAGCAACTTCTAAATCTCGACATACTCCTTTGAGTATTTAACTGGGCACAACAGATAATGTGCATTAATGGTTGTACGTTTCTACCAATACTTTTTTTGACAGAACCTATGCTTATATATAAATACTGGATTACTTAACAAAGTCATTTGCATACACACCATACTGCCCACCCAGGTTTCAGAAAGACCTGACACTCTAGCGAGGGAAGCAATATCATGAGCTACACAATTGCTACTTCTCCCAACTTTGAAGCACACACATGACTCACACATACTCTTAGTCATCCTAGACTCAGCAAAGATCATACATGAGGTCGACAGATCCTGATAGTTAGAGTTGACAGCATTGATAACTACAATATTTCTAGAGCATTGGGAGAGGCTGCATTTTAGACCCTGCAAGAAAGCTGCAACTTCAGCTTCCTCGGTGCTGTTTCAGATATTCAATACACACGTAGCAGAGAAAATAATTATACTGCACTGATTTCGGGCAATAATACCTGCTGTAGCAACCCCGGTATTAGGGATAAAAGATGCATCAATATTCACCTTAATCATACCTTTATCAGGAGGCTTCTAACAAGGATTAGCATTAGAGATTCTGGCCGGTTTAGCAAAGGAATTACAGTTTGCAAAAATATGCCTGCAACGAGATTTCTTTCCCTTTTCCCTTGGGATCATCCTTTTGTAGTTCTCCATTAATCATCTTCACACAATTAACCAAGAGCTCTACCGAGCTTCGAATAGAACTTTTAGCATCGCCCATGGATGATTTCATTTCATAGATGGCAGGCTCTCCACAATCTAAGCATCACAAGGCCTCTCTTCTCTTTGTCAACGCTAGCTAAAAGAAAAGTAACCAGCCTGGTCCATTATACCTGCAATTTTTATGAGTTGACCTTAAGGTTTAATGTTTCTCTACAATGGCTGTCCTAAATCTATCACACATTTGTGCATGATGGAAAATATGTCACGCTGAATTTCTTCTGAACTTCTTATGAGATGTAACAACACAAGAAGTAAAAACAAGTAAGCAAACCTACCAATCGAGCTTTGAATGAATTTGTAAAATAAATGCACAATCCAGGTCGCATCCACACCAATTAATAAATTCAGCCTCAAGTTTCTACAGTAACATCAATTTGAAAAATCAAGAGGAAAATCCAAAGCCGCAAAATCCACTACCGCAGATTTTAAGAATTTTACAGCAATATCTCTCTCTCTCTCTCTCTAAAATAGTTACTTTATCAAACCAGAGATGATTAAGAACATGCAGATTTCCCGTTACTAAGTTCTGTTTGGTGCTTGCATTGTCGTAACAGCCAGCCTAGTTTATTTCTATTTAAGATTGGCATTTGACAAATCCCACAACCAAGTTAACATCCAGCAGTGGCACCGAGAGCACAAAAGTATAAAATTGTACCCCTAAGATACATCTGAACTTCATTAGAAAGTGTGCAATTCGATGAGATGGTCTCACCATCTGATAAAATAGATGCAGCCAGTGTGATTGTCGAGGGTGAAGGACACGTCTGTATTCCACTCCATCTTGCCAGTCACCATCCCAACGAGCCTGTCCTGCAGACCACCAACCTGGACAGCTGCGTAAGAAGCCAATCTCGATGAACACAAAGCCGAGGAGATGTGTATAGTGGGCACTCACCTTCGCCGTCTCGACGCGAGCCACCCTTCTCGCCAATGCCGGACAGCGGCACAATGACGAACTGCTTCATGGTGATGAAAGAGGGTGAAGACCACCACCGCAATGAGGCCTGCCGCTTGGATGGGAATCGACAGCGGGGTGGCGGCGATGTTTGCCATGGGAGCCAAGTGGATGGTTTCAACAGGTGCCACTGCCAATGTAATTAGAACACTTGTAGTCATTCACTGAGTAAAGTGCAGATTACGTGAAATAAAGCTGGATGGCAATTATATGCTTCGTGTATGGGCAGAATACAACCATGGGCTATAGTAGAGGGATAAGACTGGATGCAATGTAAATCTCTCATCTCTCAAACATGTCAACTGGAGTATTTCTCAATAATCCCTTGGATCTGCTCTGGAGTCAAGATCATGCGCTCCAATGACCATGAAACAAAGCAAAAATGGTGCTGCAATGCACTGAGTCTTTTTAGCAAACACATGGCATGCACCTTGCGAGCTGGTGGTTGAAGTCGATGGGGGCGGAGCAGCACTGAACTGCACGCAGCCTGGGCAACGACCATCCAACTGCTTCGTCCATCTGTGCGTGATGGGAGGAGCAGGTGCTCCGGCCAGGTGAAGAAGAGCGGCGGGGAAGAGAGGAACCGACTCCCATCAGCTCACCTGTGATTGAGAGGCGAGGCATACGGTTTGGAACTGTCTTTTGCCGTCGCCGGAGCACGGGACGTCGGCCAAGAGAGGAGGGTGGATTGGTAGCGTCGTTGGAAGAGGAACACGCGGGGGCTTGGCTGGTGGTGGAGGACGATGGCGTCGGGTCGTGGCGAGAGAGAGGGGTTGGGGGAAGGTGCGGCGCCGGCGTCGAGTGTCGCCGGTGGTGGAAAGCCGCAGGGCTGGGGAAGGCGCACGGCGGAGGGGCGTGGGCTGCGATGGCGCGCGGCGGCGTGTCGGGGGCGGGCTGCGGTGGCGCGTGGCGGGGGCCGGCAGCGCGCGGCAGGTGGAGATGCGCTGGAGACGGAGATGGAAGGCATCGTACAGTTTTCTTCTTTCTTTTCTCCCGCCCGCACCAGTTCGGTTGACTTATTAGATGGACTGCGGGTCAAATACTAAAAAGCACAGGGACCTTTTTGCAAAACTGTCACGACGTTGAACCCAAAGACTCCATCCATGCTTTATTATTAGGGAGAGATAGGCCGTCCGATCTATATCTAACGGATAGGAAGGAAACTATGACAATTTACCCGCACTCATTTCCACATTTGCAGATAAGGTCTTCCCTCGTTCATCCTTTTCTCCCACAAGATCTTGATGTTCCGTGCAACGCACGGGCATCTTGCTAGTGCATGTAAAAATCTTTTTCATTTACTAGTGTTCATGCATGCATGCAATGCGATAATGCATTGGTAAACACATTTTTTTGTGAAGAACGAGAGCATTAGTTCAGTATTTTTGCAGACTACAAAAACTATTCCATCGATTCTATCTTGGTAAGAGTAGGTGAATTTTTTGAATCGAGCCATTTAAACTAGAAGGGATGTAGTAGTACTCTAATAGCTAACCTTGTTGTGATGACTAGATAGGACATGGCACACACCTGGACGGAGGAACTAGTCTGCATTGTGCATATAAGTTTTGTCTGAAGTCAATTGTAGGATCGAAAGTATGTCTAGAGGGGGGGGGGGTGATTAGACTACTTGACCAAATAAAAAACTTGCCTTTTCCCAATTTTAGTTCTTGGCAGATTTTAGCAACTTAGTAAAAGTCAAGCAATCAACCTACACATGCAATTCTAAGACTATAGCAGCGGAATGTAAAACAATTGCATATGAAGGTAAAGGGGAGGAGTTTGAGAGAGCAAACGCAATTGGAGACACGGATGTTTTTGTCGTGGTTCCGATAGGTGGTGCTATCGTACATCCACGTTGATGGAGACTTCAACCCACGAAGGGTAACAGCTACGCGAGTCCACGAAGGGTCCACGAAGAAGCAACCTTGTCTATTCCACCATGGTCGTCGCCCACGAAGAACTTGCCTCACTAGGGTAAATCTTCACGAAGTAGGCGATCTCCTTGCCCTTACAAACTCCTTGGTTCAACTCCACAATCTTGTCGGAGGCTCCCAAGTGACACCTAGCCAATCTAGGAGACACCACTCTCCAAGAAGTAACAAATGGTGTGTTGATGATGAACACCTTGCTCTTGTGCTTCAAATGATAGTCTCCCCAACACTTAAGTCTCTCTCACAGGATTTGGATTTGGTGGAAAGAAGATTTGAGTGGAAAGCAACTTGGGGAAGGCTAGAGATCAAGATTCACATGGTAGGAATGGAATATCTTGACCTCAACGCAAGTGTAGGTGGTTCTCTCTCAGAAAATGTATGTTGGAAGTGTAGGCATGTTCTGATGGCTCTCTCCACGAATGAAGAATGGGTGGAGGGGTATATATAGCCTCCACACAAAATCTAACCGTTACACACAACTTACCAATCTCAGTGGGACCGAATCGTCAAACTTGGTCGGACCGATTTAGCAAATAATGTGATCGTTAGGATTTTCGGTGGGACCAACATGTCAACTCGGTGGGACCGATATGGTTAGGGTTAGGGCATAACGTAATCTCGGTGAGATCGATTACTCAAACTCGATGGGACCGATTTTGGTAATAAGCTAACCAGAGAGTTTGTCAGGCAAACTCGGTGGGACCGATTCGCTCATCTCCATTGGACCGAAACATTACGAAAGGGAAACAGAGAGTTTGCATTGCAATCTCGGTGGGAGCGATCTCTCATCTCGGTTTGACCGAAACGTTACGAAGGGAAACAGAGAGATTACAATCCCATCTCGGTGAGACCGAGATCCCTATCGATGAGACCGACTTGATTAGGGTTTGTGGCAGTGGGTAGGACATCTGAACTCGGTGGCGCCGGATAGAAAGAATCGGTAGGGCCGAGTTGGACTTTTGGTTTGGGTCATATGTGGATATGAGAAAGTAGTTGAGGGCTTTGGAGCATATCACTAAGCATTTTGAGCAAGAGCCTCATTAAGCAACACCTCATCCCTTCTTGATAGTATTGGCTTTTCCTATAGACTCAATGTGATCTTGGATCACTAAAATAGAAAATGTAGAGTCTTGTGCTTTGAGCTTGAGCCAATCCTTTTGTCCTTAGCATTTTGAGGGATCCACTTTTCTCATCCATGCCATGCCAATCATTGAGCTTTCCTGAAATATTTATCTTGAAATAGCATTAGCTCAATGAGATATATGCTGTTAGGAATTACCAAAACCACCCAGGGATAGTTGCACTTTCAATCCCCCCCCCCTTTTGGTAATTGATGACAACATATAGATCAAAGCTTCGAAAAATGATAATAAGATTGAAAAACATTGTCGCTTTGAGAAGAATGTGATAAGTAAGAGCTCCCCCTAAATTTGTGCATTATTTAAAATTTGCTTTGGACTGCAAATGCACAATGAGTTAGGATCATGGATTGCTCTTCCATGTCACATACATCTCAGTGGAGTGCTCAAAATGATAATAATTAAACACATGCACTCATCACCAACCAAAGTGAATGATCATATGAGGATATAAGAGATAATATCATCCAACAAGCATTAATGTAGCATAGCACATGATCAAACACATGATCATCCAAGTATCTCAAAGGCATAAAGTATCAAGCACACACAGAAAAAAAAAGGTTCAACCACCAAAAAGACAAGAGAGATCAAAAGCAACACTCTCTCTCGAAGCCTATGATCTATACATTTTTCTCCCCCTTTGGCAACAAGTTACCAAAAGGTTCACCAAAAATGCATAGTGCTAAACGACTCTCAGGCTTGGTCTTCATGTGATGGTGTAGAGATGACTCCAAGGAAGAAAGCATCAGTTGATGTAGCTGGAGTTGGTGGAGTGGGTGCTGGAGCTGGAGGCACTGAAGCTGTAGCTGGTGCAGATGATGTAACTCTGGTGTCTATAACAGGCACTTCAACAGATCTCTGACCTCTGGGCACTCTGGCAAATGCATCTATGCTAGATTTGCCCTTCTTCTCCTCCACTTCCTCCTGAAGTTGCTCAACTGCAGTTTGGATTTCTGTGACCTTTAGATCAAGTGCATAAAACTTCTGCTCTATGATTCTCTCCAAGTTCTCCTGGTTTTGAGTCAGGGTGGCCAGGCCCTTCTCAATCCTCAAGGTGGAGGCAATCAAGTAGCCAAGATGGTCTTGCTTGCTCTTCAGAAGCACTTGAGATGCCTCTTCAGCAATTGGCCTCTTTGTAGCTTTCTCTGCCCTTGCTTTCTCTCTCTCTTTTCATGTGCTTGCACAGATGATGGTTCTTCCTCATTCATCTCAACTGTGTTGTCTTCAAATTTAGGATATAAGGGTAGATGCTCCTTGTCCAAAAGATATGTGGATGTGCTCATCTTTGAGTTGATGAGCTCTTGAATGTCTGGAGCATACCCACAACTCCTCTTCTGATTAGCAGAAGTCCTCTTGATTGTTTCCATAATCAGGCTCATGACTTTGAATTTCTGAGGTATATCAAACAAGTGCAGCAAGGTTATAGCATGACCTCTAATCATCTTGTGATCTCCTGACTTGGGAAGCAATGTATGCCTGAGTATCCAATTGATAGTAGGCAGACCAGACAACAAGTAGTGCACAGATCCAGGCTTATGTATCTCTAGTGCAGCATCTGGGATCTCTCTGTACATGTGAGCCATAGAGTTGTGGTCTTTCTTCTTCTCTGCATATACATCCAAGTCATCTTCAGATTCCTTAGGGGCATTGATCAGCTCAGCCCATTCCTCAACTGGAGTACCCTCAGACCTAGTACCCTCAGACATCCAGACAATCCTCCCATCTGGGTAGAAGTGAGCTGTGGAGTAAAACTGCATAATGAGCTCATCATTCCACTTGGTGAGCTTCTGGGCAACAAATTCATCTACTCCACAAGACTTGAAGCTGTCATACACTCCTGGATAGTGAGCTTCATTCTTCTTGATGTATTCCTAGTTGATCCATCTCATGTCAAACACAATGGGCTTCTTGTCAAGCAAAACGGTTTCATAGAAATCCTGTTGCTCCTTGGTGTGGAATCTGTAGTCAACTGATGTCCTTCTCCTCATAGCATAAGGATCTGACTGTCTCCACAATCTCAGTCCAGCATCCTTTCTGATATGCATGTGTAACACCCCAAAAATTTAACCATGTTTTGTTCATTAAAATTTTGCCAGAAAATTAAATTTTCATTTTTCTAGATTTATTTTTGATCTCAGAACCTCTCTTTTCTTCTAAGTTGTGGAGTTTTCACCCCAAGTAAAAACTTTCCAATTATTATTGGACTTGTTTACCCTCTCAAATAAAACAATTCTTTTATCAGTGGGATTATTTATATAATTATTTTTCCCTGAGCTTTATTTCTCTAAAATGGTTTTTCATAAGTTTTAGGGTCCCATTTGCACTGCAACCCTTTGATAAATTCATTTAAAAATCCCACCAAAATTTGGGGATGACATATGATGTCCCTAAATCACTTTTATGCAAAAATATCCTTTAGTCATTTGGAGATTTTGAGCTTTACCCCTAGTTTTCAAATCTGGTCCAATTGCACTTTTGCACTACAACCTATTTAAATATTTCTTTAAAACTTCCACCAAGATTAGGGAATGTTAGTAGGATTATATTATTCATCTTTGTGCAAGAACCCGCTAATGTTCTTTGAAAATTTTGAGCAAATCATCCTCTTTTGCACTCTGGTCCAGTTTGGCATTTTCTACTGCAACCATATTTTAACTTGCCCTTTTTCCCTTGATTATTTTTCCTTCTTATAGTCCTCCCTACAAAACCCTTAAGTCCAGGAGAATGGACCTATTGGAGTGTTTTTGGTCCATGGAATGATAGCTTTTAGTTTCTGTCCAGAACTGGTTTTCTCAAAAACTTGCACTAACAAGTTTCTGCTTTTGACAAACTAACCTTGCCACCATCACCTACATCTAAAGAGACTAGGATCTAGAGTTTTTGGCCACCCCAAGAGTTGCCTAGATGCCCTTGGCATTCTGTCAAACACCTTGAGTGCATGAACAGATCTGGCATGATTATTAGTTTGCATTGTGAACTTGATCCCCTGGCCTAACCAGCTTGTCCACTAAGCTCCTAGCTAACCCTAAACTAGGCCTGTTAACTACCAGCCTCATCCTAGCCCTCTAGCACGCCCTGGCATTGTGTCGAGCATGTAGCGTGCGTGCGTTGGGCGCGCCCAGAGCACGCGTTTTACACGTGTGTGCGCACGGGTCGCCGCATCTGGCTCCTGGCCTTTGCTCACCTGCAGAGCCATGCCAGTCCTCATCCACTCCCCAGAACGCTCCAGGCCGCCCCTGGAGCCCCACAGCGCCACTGTTAGGTCAGCCACGGCGGCTAGCGGCCGGCCATAGTGGACTCCTGCCATGGACGGTGCCGCCCAAGCCACACGCGTGTGCCAGCTGCCCTTTGGAGCAGTCCGAGGTCATCTACAAGCTCGTCCGCAACCGCTCGTCGCTGCCACGTCCCCCTGCTGTAACAGAACGGCGGTTCGCCGGCGTTCTTATCCACGGCCGCAAAACCGACCTAGCTACACTATAAATGGAGGCCCCCCGAGCTCGTTCGACACTCAAGCAACCTCGTACCATCCCCCTAGGGCCCCCACAGCCAGCAATCGACGGCGGGAGGCCGTCTTCCCCATCTCCGGCCAGTACAGCCGCCGCCGCCCTCCAGTCCATTCAGTCGCAACCAGAGCCTCCCCCGCCCCTCCAGAGCCACCGTCCTCTTCCCCTCGATCTTACGGAGCCGCCCAAACCCTCAGCTGCGTCGGGGAACCACCGTAGCCCAAAGCCCCAAATCTCCTGAAGCCACCGCGCGTCCGCCGTGAAGCTCGCCGCCGGCGACTCCCTCCATCCCCGCCACCCCCTCGACCACCGGGAGGACTGCCCTAGACTGGCGGATCCATCCCCGCCCTCAGAACCCCGCGGGGAGCCGCCGTTCGCCGGCGTTGATCGCCGGAGCCCCGCCTCTGTTCGGCCAGAGGAGGAAGGAGGCGGGGGCGACCAATCAAACCTGACCAGTGGGCCCCCTGGACCCACTGTCAGTGAGCACGGGCCGGTCCACGCTGGCGTAATTGGAGGCGTAAACACAAAGTACGTCTTCGACGTCTATTCATTTCAAAACATTTTTCTTTTTTCTATTTTAATTTAAAAAACAGAAATTTGACTAAACTTTGACTGGCTATAACTTTTCAAATATAACTCCAAATGAGTTGACTCTTTTTCCTACCTCTCTCAAATTTTGTCTAGTTTATTTTCATATTTATTTGAAAAAATTTCATACAACTTTTTTGCACTATTTTGAAACTATGTGTTAATTTGGATATTTTCTAAAATAGGATTTGTGGAGAGAGAAGAAAACTTTCGAAAGTTTTGGAATGCACCCTGCCTCTCACAACTTGAAGGCAGGCATTCTGAACTCAGGCATAATATTTTTGTGTGTTGTTTGAATACGGTTACAACACGCCTTGTCTCGGAGTTTTTGTTATTTTATGTGATGATATGAACATACTCATAAGTGCACATAGATGATTCCATGCTACTGAAATTTGATACGTTGTGATAGTAATCACCCTCGTATGCTCTTCTTGCATACCGGAAGGAAGACGGGAAAGTCTCTGTCTTGGGTAGACACGAGCTTGTCCCTAGTTCCTCGTCGAGACGAGTATGTTCGGTATGGCATGATGAGGTATGATGAGTGGTGATTCTATCTGTTAATTGAAATATATTTGTTATGCTAATCATACAGGGAATACTTAAACCTCCTGAGTCGGTCGTAGATCGAGTCTTGTTCCAGTAAACCCCATACTTGTTTCGTACTACCACTTGTCCCTGCCGCAGGTAGGGTACGATTCAGTAATTTGTCAACCCCTTCCTAGCACACACCGTACAGAGAGGACATGGTGGAAGATACCAGATGCATCTGGTAGGCATGCCACCTGGTCCAGGGGCATGGGTGTTTCCGGTTGGGACCGAGAGGGGGGCACCCCTTAGTAGTGCATGGTATAAATTTGATCCCATGCTAATCAAGGTTGTAGTCTCCCCACTTAGAGTTTTGCTTGACAGGTGTCGTGGGTGATTCCAGACACCGGTAAGTTAAGCTGGTGTGTGCGGGTCAGGTGCGTTTTCAATTAAAAGACCGTAGACGGAATTAGTCCCAATGGACTAAAGGAATCCGTTACTCGTGGGTAAGGAGTACACCCTCTGCAGAGATTAAATCTATTCGAATAGCCGTGTCCATGGTTAAGGACTACAGTCTGGGATGGGTCAAGTGTCGGTCTTAGTGTCGGTCTTCGGAGGAGAAACTATTAAACCAGAACATGGATCATGACTTGTGACTTGTGATGATTATGATTATCATTATTATGGACTAACCCATTATATTACTAGAATTATTGAGTATCCCTGGGACGGTTCTACCTCCTGGATATTCATTGTGATTATTTTCTTATGAGCCCTTTATGTGGTGTCGCTCAGACGCCCGACTGTGGCATGTTTGTTACATATTTCACCTATAAGCCCTTTAATGTGGTGTCGCTGAGACGCCCGACTGTGGCATGATTGTTACTTTTTTACCTTGTAAGCCCTTTTATGTGGTGTCGCTCAGACGCGCGACTGTGGCATGTTTGTTACTTATTTCACCTATAAGCCCTTTATGTGGTGTCGCTCAGATGCCCGACTGAGGCATGCTTTATATTATAGTACTTTCGAGGCGTCGCTTCAGACACCCGATTGGTACATTCTATTTTTATTCTCTGATTGCATATCCATGTTTTATATGAACAACCTGCTTGAATGCATCAGGGATTTTATTTTATGACTGACGTTGTGATCCTGGAATATTTCAGAGCATGATTATGATTTGTTATATTATACCCGTGTTCATAATGTTTGCGAGTACATTCAAAGTACTCACTGGCTTGTCCCTGGCTATTGTCTTGGCCAAATTTCTTGCTTGGAAAGGAGCGTTGCGATGACATCCCCGAAACCTAAGCAATGGTGATAGCAGCCTCGCGAAGATAGGAGTTATCCAGGTCAGCTGTTCCTGTGGGAAATGGAGTCCCATAGACGCTGAGAGACCACAAACTGCTTCTGCCATCAGCCACTAGAAACCAATTATTGTACTCATAGGCCAGAATGGTCTTGTACTGCATTTTTTTTGTATTTTGCTTGGAGCTTCTGTATCAAGTTAGTGTCTCATCAGCTAACAGTAATCCTGCGGCTGGTGAGCACGAGGACCATTTTCTGGAAATTAATATCCCGAAAACCCGGTCCTGACAAACTTGGTATCAGAGCCAGGTTGACCATTGGCTAATCCTGTCTTAGCCAGGTCAATAAACCTAGGTTAACCAACCCACCAGACCTTAACCGAACCCCGTCCAAGCTTCTCGTGTATGATAGCCACACGGTGACCCCGACACCTTTTGGCAGTCGGTGCCCAACCTATCAGCCTAGCCTGTCGATCACGCGCCAGTCACCGACACCTAATTTGTCTCATTCGCAAGCATGCGAAGGAAGACTCCGCCCCTTTTTCCTATAAAAAGGGCACGCTAGCCTCAACATAGCATAGCACAACCTATTCCCCAAACTGAGCTATAATGCCTGGCCCCGTCGTGCACAATGAGACCAAAGCCACCAACCTTGGGGGTTTTGTGACCGTACTAGTAAACCTCACCCACCGTGCCTTTGCATTAGAAGAGCCCCCAGAATATGTTGTGTACCAAGGACCCATGAGCGGTGAGAGCCGTCAATTCTGGGCCACCGTGCATGTCTATGGTAGGGGTCTATCTCCAGAATGCCCCTACAGGTTCACCGGAAGGACAACTTCCTTTGAGCCACAAACCATTCAACTAGCTGCTCGAGAAGCTGTAGTACAACTCCGGCACTTGTCACCCAGAGTTAGCTGTCGCTCGTTCTACTACTACCCCAGCCATGACGGGTATGGTAGGCCACCCAGGTTGCCAACAGAAATAACGGGACGGATCCTGCATTGTTGCATCTGGTGCGCTATGTAAGTGCACTAGAGGATCTGTTCGATCAAATCACTCTTGATCTGATCGCAGCTCATGGAGAACTGATGCGCCGAGCCCCGGCAAGAGGAGAAGATGATCCCAACGCTGACAACCCAGTCGTGATATTTGGACAACTGATCGAGTCCTTGAGGTCTGCCCCAGTCATCGGCCAAAATACCTTGATGACCCCAGAAGTGCTTTGTCGCCTTTTGGGAACACGCTCCAACGGGATTGTGGCCAATAATCCCCGGATGGTCATCACCGCTACCCCGACCCTGCAGCCCCTCAACCCCCTCCAGCAAATCCCGACGGTGAAAACCGTGGAGCAGCCTCGACGTCCACAAGGCACGCCCTCTTAGATATTAACGAGGTAGACTAAAGTCACTCGAGTAGTATCGAGTCTTAGTATGACCACGCCCGGTATTTGTGTGACCCTGTATCGCCACAATTAAATACTATTTGCTTGTGCGCCCCTATTTTAATAGTACCCATGCATAAGTATGTTGATGTACGATTGCATTTTTTTGTTATCCGGGCATAGCTACCAAAAACCAACCTCGACGACACAAAGTTTGTGCTATGAGTAAACTTTTTTGTTTCAACTAACAGGAATGATATTTTCGAAAACAACTCTTAGCAAATCTCGAGGACGAGATTTTTCTTAAGGGGGGGTAGTGTTGTAACACCCCAAAAATTTAACCATGTTTTGTTTATTAAAATTTTAACAGGAAATTAAATTTTCATTTTTCTGGATTTATTTTTGATCTCAGAACCTCTCTTTTCTTCTAAGTTGTGGAGTTTTCACCCCAAGTAAAAACTTTCCAACTATTATTAGACTTGTTTACCCTCTCAAATAAAACAATTCTTTTATCAGTGGGATTATTTATATAATTATTTTTCCCTGAGCTTTATTTCTCTAAAATGGTTTTTCATAAGTTTTAGGGTCCCATTTGCACCGCAACCCTTTGATAAATTCATTTAAAAATCCCACCAAAATTTGGGACGACATATGATGTCTCTAAATCACTTTTATGCCAAATATCCTTTAGTCATTTGGAGATTTTGAGCTTTACCCCTAGTTTTCAAATCTGGTCCAATTGCACTTTTGCACTACAACCTATATAAATATTTCTTTAAAACTTCCACCAAGATTAGGGGATGTTAGTAGGAGTATATTATTCATCTTTGTGCAAAAACCCACTAATGTTCTTTGAAAATTTTGAGCAAATCATCCTCTTTTGCTCTCTGGTCCAGTTTGGCATTTTCTACTGCAACCATATTTTAACTTGCCCTTTTTCCCTTGATTCTTTTTCCTTCTTATAGTCCTCCCTACAAAACCCTTAAGTCCAGGAGAATGGACCTATTGGAGTGTTTTTGGTCCATGGAATGATAGCTTTTAGTTTCTGTCCAGAACTGGTTTTCTCAAAAACTTGCACTAACAAGTTTCTGCTTTTGACAAACTAACCTTGCCACCATCACCTACATCTAAAGAGACTAGGATCTGGAGTTTTTGGCCACCCCAAGAGTTGCCTAGATGCCCTTGGCATTCTGTCAAACACCTTGAGTGCATGAACAGATCTGGCATGATTATTAGTTTGCATTGTGAACTTGATCCCCTGGCCTAACCAGCTTGTCCACTAAGCTCCTAGCTAACCCTAAACTAGGCCTGTCAACTACCAGCCTCGTCCTAGCCCTCTAGCATGCCCTGGCATTGCGTCGAGCACGTAGCGTGCATGCGCTGGGCGCGCCTAGAGCGCGCGTTTTGCACGTGCGTGCGCACGGGTCGCCGCGTCTGGCCCTTGGCCTTTGCTCACCTGCAGAGCCACGCCAGTCCTCATCCACTCCCCAGAACGCTCCAGGCCGCCCCTGGAGCCCCACAGTGCCGCCGTCAGGTCGGCTAGGGCGGCTAGCGGCCGACCACAGTGGGCTCCTGCCATGGACGGTGCCGCCCAAGCCACACGCGTGCGCCAGCTGCCCTCTGGAGCAGTCCGAGCTCATCCACAAGCTCGTCCGCAAGCGCTCGTCACCGCCACGTCCCCCTGCTGCAACAGAACGGCGGTTCGCCGGCTTTCTTATCCACGGCCGCGGAACCGACCTAGCTACACTATAAATGGAGGCCCGCCGAGCTCGTCTGACCCTCAAGCAACCTCGTACCATCCCCCTAGGGCCCCCATAGCCAGCAATCGATGGCGGGAGCACTACAAGAAATATGTCAACTTATGACCACCACTATTGGTCACTGAAAGGTCACAAATTTCCATTTATGACCTTTTTGTGACCAAAAACAGAAGGTCAAAAGCTGGCCGTTGTAAACTGACT
This sequence comes from Triticum timopheevii, assembly GCA_963921465.1. NCBI lineage: Eukaryota > Viridiplantae > Streptophyta > Magnoliopsida > Poales > Poaceae > Triticum > Triticum timopheevii. The sequence goes on along the minus strand of OY997262.1, from coordinate 307,292,087 downwards.
ATAGCGACCTTTCTTCTGGAATGGTCAAAGACGTTTACGACCAAAATATTCCTATTGTGGCGTTTTGGTCACTAGCAACCTCCCCCAGGCCACGTAGGCCTCCAGCGTGGCAAGCTGATGTGGCACAAGATTCAGCCCGGTCCAATTCGATTTTCTACATGGGCCGAGCCCAACAATTCAGCCTTTTATATTATTATTTTTCTGTCAATTCTCGTGGGCTACTTGGGCCAAGCCTAGTATTTCAGCTTCTTTGTTTTTGGGCCTTGGCCTTCTTACAATCAATTGATTTTCTATTTTCAATAATTATATTTTGGAGCTGGTCCCACTAGTCAGAAGGGTCCCACAAGTCATAATGCCATACATGAGTCCCACATGTCAGAAATTTCAAAATTGCTTAGATTATATTCATAAGTGGGTCCCACTGGTGAAGTTTCCATATCTTCTCAACATACATAACTGCTATTTCAAACAGGACAGAACAAACATAGTTCATCAAATAACACTACATAGCCTTTTACAATCCGTTACAATATTACACTTTACAGTCTACTACAGAGCCAAAAGAACGGCTTCACTGCTTCGCACTTGGCTTCACGGCTTCACACTCAGAAAAATTAGGACTGGAGTTCCTGTAAAAGAGTGAACATAAAGGAAAAAAATTAGGCTTGGAGCTCCTGAAAAAGAGTGAACGCATAAAGGAAAACAAGTAAGAAAACTATACAGGAAAACAAGTAGAGTGTATTGAGCACAATATGAACACTAGCATCTAGCATACTAGTTTCCGCAAAGAAAGAACACTCGACATCCAACATCTAAAGACATTGCAATGATTTCTAAGCACATCTAGCATACTAGTTTCCGCAAAGATCATAAGCAAGCATGATACCATATCAATTGCATCGCATCAACCAAATTATTCAGGGAGCACAATATGCACATGAACAAAGACAGATTCTGGGTCCTGCTTGATTCACCTAGTTGATGAGGGCGGCTGAGCGGGAGACGAGCTTGATGTCATTGCCATCAGGGACGATCTCATCCTTGAACTTCTCGGACTACAGCTCCGCCAGATGCAGCAGCAACACCTCTGACAACCATAGCAACAGCACCAATACTGACCTGCGTGACATTTCATATCATCATTACAGAATAAAAAAATTAAGACACACGCAGCAAATATAGCTTCAGCATTACGAAATTATCATGTAACTGTTGAGCAGACAGGAATATAGCTTCAGCATTATAGAATTGTCATGTAACTGTTGAGCAGATAGGAATATAGCTTCAGCATTATAGAATTATCATGTAACTATTGACTGTGAAGCTGTCAAACAGAAACCTGATTATAAACTATGGACTATGAGATGTCATAGCCGATCTAGTGGACTGTGAGATGTCAAGCAGAGCAACATCTGCTAGAGCAACAACTCCATGGAGTAAAATAAATGCCCACAAGGATCATGAGAAAGAGCTAAAAAGGTTTGTTGTAAAAGAGTGAACATAAAGCTACCATTATATCAAATAGAGATCATGCAATCAAATGGAGTAGTTACAGTCTTAACTAAGAAGATCATGAGCATGTGCATGAGTAAAATGAGCATCAGCATGTGTTAACAGGATCATAAGCATGCAATTAAATTTGTGCTACTGCTGCTGTTATGAAACTACTGAAACTACTGAACCAAGCTGCCTGCCATGTAAACAAGCATCCATTCATCTATTCCAACAGAACAGAACCCATGTGATGATAACAGCAGGAATTTGTAACTAGCATCCCTTAAGCACCATCAAGAGTATTTAGGGGCTCATCATCAGAACCCATGATGCAACAGGAATCCATAGTACTATTCAGCTAGAGTACGCATTTAGGGTGTTTAAACCCAGCAGCAGCAGGAACTTAAAAGGTACTACTGGTAACAATAAGATACTATGGTATCAATCAAGAAGCTAATATAAGGAGACGGCAGGGTAAATTCAACTGGTGCGTTTCACTTGGGTATCCCTTTCTCTTGCTGGCCAGTGCAGTGCTTCATGGGTCCCTAGGTTTTAGCTTCTTCTTGGTCCTCGTCTGAAAATATAAAGTGTTGAAACAGAATTAAGTTGGCAGCCACAAGTGATTCAAATCTCTAGGAGTGGGTTATCAATCCATTGCACACACTGCTGCGGAATCGGGAGATCGACGATCGATTCAAGACACCAGAATATGGAGAGCAGTACACAGCACAAATATAACTGAAGGAGACATAATAACATATATACAGAGTTGTAGTAGTTATCTCTGTCAGCATCAGATTGATGCAAAACACTAGTGAGTTGACTTGGCACATTGACTTTGAAACCAAACATCATGAATTTGTTATGCTAATGATAAAGTTTTAGAGAAGGTGTTTGATGCTACAATAACTGAAGCCAAATAGCATGGACAGGACAATATTAAGGTGACCAAGGCCAAGAGACATAATTTGTAGTACTACAATACTGAACCAAGTAAAATCCTAAGAATTACACATTCATCAACATAATTTGTACCGCTCCGATGAGAAAAACACATGAATAGACTAATTAACTGGGCTAATCTGTGCTTAGCAAGCAATGAAATGTATCTACTGGAACTGCAATCCACTCAACCGCGAGCGTGTACTAGTAGTCACCAATTCCTAACAAAGCACAGCAAGCACATATGCGCCAACAAAAACCATACGGGGAACCAAAACTAACAACACGGAGAAGCGGAAACTGGCTAGATTCACGCATCCCGATCGCGAAATGCCTGCGTAGATGGCGGAGATCGAAATCCGCATCTGCATCGAACCTAACGGCCAGATCTAGGCCGAATCCTTGGAGAACTGAACCCGAGACGATGCGGGGTGGGTCGGGTGAGGAGCACCAAATCTCGATGGAGACGGTGCAGCGGCCAGAGGAGAGCCCGATGGAACTGCTCGATCCGGATGGGGAGAGGAGCTACTCGATCCAGATGGGCGTTTGTGTCCCGGATCTCACGGGAGGAGGGGCTATGCGCCTCCCTGATCCCGGATCCGGCGGCCTCTAGCCTCGCCGTCACCATCGCTGGTGGCTGCTCTAGCTGGAGTACCAGCGGCCAGAGACGACAGAGCCGGCGTCGCGGTTGGTGACGACGAAGGAGAAGACGATGAAGACGAGCCGGCGTCGCGTCCGGTGGCTCACCCAGATGCCGCTGCCGAGGATGACGAGGGAGAGGACCAGGACCCCCACTCGCGGTCGGTGGTGGCAACCATGTCCACGACGGCCTCCGTCTCGGGCCAGTTGGATCTGAGAGTGGGGAGGGGAGGGATCTGGATCGGGAGCGCGATGGGGAGGGCCGAGCGCGGTGGGGGGGGGGGGAACGCCGGAGGAGTGGGGTGGGGGCGGCGGGGCGTCGAGATCCAGAGGGAGGGAGTGAGGTTGGGGGCGGCGGCGGTGGATCCAGAAGGAGAGGGAGAGGGTGAGAGCGCTAGGGTTCGCTGCGCGGGGAGAGAGTGGAATGGTGTGCGGTGGTTTTTTTTTGAGGGGTAGCTCGCAGTGGGTGAGGTGAGGGTCGTTGGATCCAGGAGGATCCGACGGTGGTTTATCCATGATCCGCGTGAGAGGCCTTTGGACCAATCAGAACGTAGTATGATATTTTGACCATTTAAATTGGTCATAATTGACTAAAAGTAAGGTGCTAAATCATGTTAGCTATTTTATTATAACCTGAAAATATGAAAAAAAATAACTTCTCATTGTGTCAGCAAATTTGACTATAGTTTTCAGGAATAATCACAAAATGAAATAAGATAAATATTTATTAAAAGAGTTATGAGAAATGAGTTCTCTTAAATCATTTTTTCATTTTTCGAGTGTCCAAAATGATATTTTTTTGTGAAGGACCTATAATATATTTATTGCAAAATTGGACCAAATCAATTTTCTAAAATACTAGAACATATTTAATGCACAGTTGACCAAATGGTTGGGTGTCAAAAGATTCGATCCACCTCTGGTGAAAAAGACAAATTTCTGCCGATTCAGCTGGAAGCGGGTCAAATTTGAACTGCGGCTGCCTCATAGTTTGCTATTTATTTTTTCCAAAAATCATTTCTAGGTACGTAAGTATCTATTTAATCAGAGAAACACCAAAAAAATTCCAAGATTCAACCACTAGCTAGGAACGGTCAAGCCCGCCGTTTTGACCGCATTTTGAAACATGCATAAAAAATTCAAAAAAATCAAAAATTGGAAAACCTTCGCATTGTGTCATTATATGTGACCAAGTTCCCAGGAAAAATAACAAACTTGTAATACAGCAATTATTTTAAAAAAGTATTCTCAGAAATGAGATATCACCTCTGAAGATTCATGGCTTTCAAGCCAAATGATCAATCTTATGGCCACATTTGTGGCATAGTTTGTTCAAATGATCTCATATTGTGCACAAGGGTGCATATTGGAATGGCAAACAATGTTGCCTAAGGAAGTTTTCATTTTCTTTGGACGAAAAAACCATTTTTCATTTTTCGAGTGCCCAAAAGAAGGATTTTTTGTGAAGGAACTACCAAATAATTGTTAAAGAATTGGACCAAATCAATTTTATAAAATACTAGGACATATTTAATGCACAATTGACCAAATGGTTGGGTGCAAAAAGTTTTTATCCACCTCTCGTGAAAAAGACAATTTTCTGCCGATTCAGTTGGAACCGGGTCAAATTTGAACTGCAACTGCCTCATAGTTTGCTATTTATTTTTTCCAAAAATCATTTCTAGGTACATAAGTATCTATTTAATTAGAGAAACACCAAAAAAATTACAAGATTCAACCACTAGCTAGGAACGGTGAAGCCCGCCGTTTTGACCGCATTTTGAAACGGGCATAAAAAATTCAAAAAAAATCAAAAAATAGGAAAACCTTCGCATTGTGTCATTATATGTGACCAAGTTCCCAGGAAAAATAACAAACTTGTAATACGGCAATTATTTTTAAAAAGTGTTCTCAGAAATGATCTATCATCTCTTAAGATTCATGGCTTTCAAGCCAAATGATCAATCGTATGGCCACATTCGTGGCATAGTTTGTTCAAATGATCTCATATTGTGCACAAGGGTGCATATTGGAATGGCAAACAATGTTGCCTAAGGAAGTTTTCATTTTCTTTGGACGAAAAAACCATTTTTCATTTTCTGAGTGCCCGAAAGGAGGTTTTTTGTGTGAAGGAACTACCAAATAATCGTTGCAAAATTGGACCAAATCAATTTTCTAAAATACTAGGACATATTTAATGCACAATTCACAAAATGGTTTTGTGCAAAAAGTTTTTATCCACCTCTCGTGAAAAAGACAATTTTCCGTCGATTCAGCTGGAAGCGGGTCAAATTTGAACTGCAGCTGCCTCATAGTTTGCTATTTATTTTTTCCAAAAATCATTTATAGTTACATAAGTATCTATTTAATCATAGAAACACCAAAAAAATTCCAAGATTCAACCACTAGCTAGGAACGGCCATTCCCGCCGTTTTGACCGCATTTTGAAACGGGCATAAAAAATTCAAAAAAAATCAAAAAATTGGAAAACCTTCACATTGTGTCATTATATGTGGACAAGTTTCCATGAAAAATAAGAAACTTGTAATAAAGCAATTAGTTTAAAAAAGTGTTCTCAGAAACGAGCTATCAAGTGTGGAGATCAATGGCTTTCAAGCCAAATGATCAATCTTATGGCCACATTCATGGCATAGTTTGTTCAAATTATCTCATATTGTGCACAAGGGTGCATATTGTAATAGCAAACAATGTTGCCTAAGGAAGTTTTCATTTTCGTTGGACGAAAAAACCATTTTCCATTTTTCGAGTACCCGAAAGGAGGTATTTTTGTGAAGGAACTACCAAATAATTGTTGCAAAATTGGACCAAATCATTTTTTTAAAATACTAGGCCATATTTAATGCACAATTGATAAAATGGTCTGGTGTAAAAATTTTTGATCCACCTCTCGTGAAAAAGACAAATTTCTGCCAATTCAGCTGGAAGCGGGTCAAATTTGAACTGCAGCTGCCTCATAGTTTGCTATTTATTTTTTCCAAAAATCATTTCTAGTTACATAAGGACCTATTTAATCATAAATACATGGTTTGGTGGCGATATGTCGAGGTTTGCGCGGTGGCCGAGGGCCCCAACTCTAGAGCGCGTAAACTCGCATGCCCGCCGCGTGGTCACCGCGTGACCGTGGCGTTGCCATGTGTTCTGGGTGGCATAGGCATGTCTAGTGGGTTGGGCACTCCCCATGTTGGTGCTAGGAAGAAAATTACAACATAAGATTCTCACGAGGAGACCAATCGATGCTCAAACATGAATTAGCAGCCAAGTGTTTGATTAGCGGTACGGGAAATGTACATGGCTAATGGGCGTGAGTTTTGGCTGAGGATGATCAGTTACTAAGAAGACTGTTTTCACAAATTTTCAGCTCAAAAGGAGGAGCCTAGGTGGTACTTGCTTTGCAAACCACCACACTGGACATAAATAGGAATGTTGAAGCTCGGCTCAAAATAATGAATGGATTGAGCTGGCATTTGGTGGATAATGGTTATTTGGGCATAGGAAAGCACTGTAGAAAATGGATACTATTTGGACATGCCAAAGTGGTACTTCCTTCACAAACTGTTACTCTGAACAGAATAGGAAAATGAATATTTTTGAATTATTTTTGAACTAGACAAGGAAGGTTTTTACATATTTGACGAAGATATGAGCCAAAGAATTTATGAGATTTTTGTGGGAATTTTGGGAATGACAGAAATATAGGTTGCTTCACAACCTAGGGCAAAAACTGCCACATGGACATGACACATAGGCAAAACTGATGAGGTGGCGCCTAGTCATAGCAACCCACCACAATTTACAAGGCTATGACCATCTATATTGGTCGTTAACAACTAGAAATAAGGCAGCGGACTAGCGCTGTTAGCTTTATGACCATTTCATGTAAGGAAATTATGACATTTCTGACCAAAATGGTCGCAATGGTTTAGGGTTTGGAGCCCCTCGAACAGCTTTGCCCAATTGGTCTCAAATGGTCATAAATCTATGACCAATTCTTCCAGGGTCACTGACAGAAGGTCATAAGTTGACATATTTCTTGTAGTGGAGGCCGTCTTCCCCATCTCCGGCCAGTATAGCCGCCGCCGCCCTCCGGTCCATTCAGTCGCAACCAGAGCCTCCCCCGCCTCTCCAGAGCCATTGTCCTCTTCCCCTCGATCATACGGAGCCACCCAAACCCTCAGCTGCGTCGGGGAACCATCGTAGCCCAAAGCCCCAAATCTCCCGAAGCCACCGTCCGCTCGACCACCGGGAGGACGCCCTAGACTAGTGGATCCATCCCCGCCCTCAGAACCCCGCGGGGTGCCGCCGTTCGCCGGTGTTGATCGCCAGAGCCCCGCCTCTCTTCGGCCAGAGGAGGAAGGAGGCGGGAGCGACCGGTCAAACATGACTAGTGGGCCCCCTGGTCCCACTGTCAGTGACCACGGGCCGGCCCATGCTGGCATAAGTGGAGGCGTAAAAACAAAGTACTTCTTTGACGTGTATTCATTTCAAAACGTTTTTCTTTTTCTGTTTTAATTTAAAAACACAGAAATTTGACTAAACTTTGACTAGCTATAACTTTTTAAATATAACTCCAAATGAGTTGATTCTTTTTCCTACCTCTCTCAAATTTTGTCTAGTTTATTTTCAGATTTATTTGAAAAAATTTCAGACAACTTTTTTGCACTGTTTTTAAACTATGTGTTAATTTGGATATTTTCTAAAATAGGATTTGTGGAGAGAGAAGAAAACTTTCAAATGTTTTCGAATGCACCCTGCCTCTCCACAACTTGAAGGCAAGCATTCTGAACTCTTTCATAATATTTTTGTGTGTTGTTTGAATACGGTTACAACACGCCTTGTCTCGAAGTTTTCGTTATTTTATGTGATGATATGAACATACTCATAAGTGCATATAGATAATTCCGTGCTACTGAAATTTGATACGTTGTGATAGTAATCACCCTCGTATGCTCTTCATGCATAACGGAAGGAAGCCGGGAAAGTCTCTGTCTTGGGTAGACACGAGCTTGTTCCTAGTTCCTCGTCGAGACGAGTGTGTCCGGTATGGCATGATGAGGTATGATGAGTGGTGATTCTATCTGCTAATTGAAATATATTTGTTATGCTAATCATACAGAGAATACCTAAACCTCATGAGCGGGCCATAGATCGAGTCTTGTTCCAGTAACCCCCATACTTGTTCTGTACTACAACTTGTCCCTGCCGTAGGTAGGGTACAGTTCAGTAAGTTGTCAACCCCTACCTAGCACACACCGTACAGAGAGGCCATGGTGGAAGATACCGGATGCATCCGGTAGGCATGCCACCTGGTCCGGGGGCATGGGTGTTTCCGGTTGGGACCGAGAGGGGGGCACCCCTTAGTAGCGTGCGGTATAAATTTGATCCCATGCTAATCGAGGTTGTAGCCTCCCCACTTAGAGTTTTGCTTGACAGGTGTCGTGGGTGATTCCAGACACCGGTAAGTTAAGCTGGTGTGTGCGGGTCAGGTGCGTTTTCAATTAAAAGACCGTAGACGGAATTAGTCTCGATGGACTAAAGGAATCCGTTACTCGTGGGTAAGGAGTACACCCTCTGCAGAGATTAAATCTATTCGAATAGCCATGTCCATGGTTAAGGACTACAGTCTGGGATGGGCCAAGTGTTGGTCTTAGTGTCGGTCTTCGGAGGAGAAACTGTTAAACCAGAACATGGATCATGACTTGTGACTTGTGATGATTATGATTATCATTATTATGGACTAACCCATTATATTACTGGAATTATTGAGTATCCCTGGGATGGTTCTACCTCCTGGATATTCATTGTGATTATTTTATTATGAGCCCTTTATGTGGTGTTGCTCAGACGCCCGACTGTGGCATGTTTGTTACTTATTTCACCTATAAGCCCTTTAATGTGGTGTCGCTGAGACGCCCGACTTTGGCATGCTTGTTACTTTTTTACCTTGTAAGCCCTTTATGTGGTGTCGCTTAGACGCCCGACTGTGGCATGTTTGTTACTTATTTCACCTATAAGACCTTTATGTGGTGTTGCTCAGATGCCCGACTGAGGCATGCTTTATATTATAGTCCTTTTGAGGCGTCGCTTCAGACACCCGATCGGTGCATTCTATTTTTATTCTCTGATTGCATATCCATGTTTTATATGAACAACCTGCTTGCATGCATCAGGGATTTTATTTTATGACTGACGTTGTGATCATAGAATATTTCAAAGCATGATTATCATTTGTTATATTATACCCGTGTTCATAATGTTTGCGAGTACACTCAAAGTACTCACTGGCTTGTCCCTGGCTATTGTCTTGGCCAGATTTCTTGCTTGGAAAGGAGCATTGCGATGACAGCCTTGGAACCTAAGCAATGGTGATAGCAACCTCGCGAAGATAGGAGTTATCCAGGTCAGCTGTTCTTGTGGGAAATGGAGTCCCATAGACGCTGAGAGACCACAAACCGCTTCCGCCATCAGCCACTAGAAACCAATTGTTGTACTCATAGGACAGAATGGTCTTGTACTAAATTTTTTTGTATTTTGCTTGGAGCTTCTGTATCAAGTTAGTGTCTCATCAGCTAACAGTAATCCTGGGGCCGGTGAGCACGAGGACCATTTTCTGGAAATTAATATCCCGAAAACCCGGTCCTGACAGCATGTCCTCAGCAACTGGATGAGCATCATTGTGATCAGGAATCTTGGGCTTCAACTTTCTCAAAACATCAGAATCTTCATCTTCTTCAGCAGCTTCAGGCACTGGGGCCTTGTTCTTCTCAGATGCAGGAATGTTTCTAGTGTTCCTCTTGGGTTTAGGCTTGGGTGTAGGTGCAGCAGCCTTGGGAGCATACTTGGGCTTAGATGGAGCAACCCCTGACTTAATAGCATCTCCCATGAGCTTTTGAGATTTAGGAGCTGGTGCAACATCCTCTTCCTCTTCTTCCATCATTGAGGGCTTCCCAACTACTCTGGCCATGGTCTTCTTGACCCTTTCTTTCCTTTTCTTCTCAGCCACAACTGGTTCTTTGGGTTCAGATCCCAAAGTTGCTTGAGTAGAGGCTCTGGTCTTCGACATTGGAACTCATTTGGCAGGAGCCTTTGTCTTCATTCCTGGCTTTGTGGTAGCAGTTGTGCCATATTCCTTTTTCAGCACCTTCTTCTTAAAAGTGGCCTCATCCTCAACAGCCACATAGTCCTCATCTTCAGAATCTGAGGTTTTCTTCTTCTTTGTCCTGGTTGCTGCCTCAAGAAAATTGCTGGGTGTGCTCCTGCTACCCTCATCATAACTGCTAGAGGTACTAGTGCCCTCACTCATATGAACTTGCTCCTCAGACTTGTTCTGAATGTCACTCTGATCTGACATGATGCAAACTCTGATAGCAGACCCTGTGAATAGATGTAGATGAGGTAGAGTAGATAAGCATCACAAAGCACAAAGGTTTTTGCAAAAAAATTGAGTCAAAAACTTAGTTTTAGTTTTCCACAGAAAGCATTTTGGAGCTACCGATTTGTAAACTCGGTGATACCGAAGAGGCTTTTGGAATCTAAACTAGTGAAATCGGTCAGACCGAGTCACCGTTCGGTGGCACCGAGACTGCTAGGGTTTCACAAAGAATCGATCTCAGTCACACAAATTTGCAATTCTCGGTCAGACCGAGAATCACATGTGCAATGGCTTGAGCCAAATCCGTGAGACCGATTTCTACAACTCGGTCGGTCCGAGATGAATTCGGCGGAAACCTAACCCTTAATTTTCAATCCAAGACTAATTTACGGAGTAGTTTTGCTGGTTAGGAAGATTTCAATCATGGAAAGATTCATGGAAATGCAATGTGCTAGGAATCGGAGTTAAGAATAGCACAAAGTTCAAATCCATACCCTAATGCGGCGATGGATTTGATACAGCGACAATGGCGGAGAGGCAGAGCAGGCTGTGCGCGGGTGTCGGTGTCAAAACCGGCGGATCTCGGGTAGGGGGTCCCGAACTATGCGTCTAGGCGGATGGTAACAGGAGACAAGGGACACGATGTTTTACCCAGGTTCGGGCCCTCTTGATGGAGGTAAAACCCTACATCCTGCTTGATTAATATTGATGATATGGGTAGTACAAGAGTGGATCTACCACGAGATCAAGGAGGCTAAACCCTTGAAGCTAGCCTATGGTATGATTGTTGTAATGTATGTTGTGTCCTACGGACAAAAACCCTCCGGTTTATATAGACACCGGAGGGGGCTAGGGTTACACAGAGTCGGTTACAATGGTAGGAGATCTACATATCCGTATCGCCAAGCTTGCCTTCCACGCCAAGGAAAGTCCCATCCGGACACGGGACGGAGTCTTCAATCTTGTATCTTCATAATCTTGGAGTCCGGCGGACGATGATAGTCCGGCTGTCCGGACACCCCCTAGTCCAGGACTCCCTCAGTAGCCCCTGAACCTGGCTTCAATGACGATGAGTCCGGCGCACATAATGTTCGGCATTGCAAGGAGGGTTCCTCCTTTGAATAATCCAGAGAAGATTGTGAACACCAGGATAGTGTCCGGCTCTGCAAAATAAATTCCACGTTCCACCGTAGAGAGAATAATATATACACAAGTTCAATCTGCTGACGTAGTTTGCGGCATGACGTCACACCACTACCAAGCCTTTACTTGAATCATTTTTTATTATACCACCTCATCGCGTTTAGCAAAGCGGTTTCCTTGGAACATCTTGTTGAAGCAGAGATCGTGTTCCCCTTATTCCGGGATTCTCATCAATACGGACATGGGTAACCCAACCGCGCCATTGATGGTGGCGCTTGGGAGATAAGCGAGTTTTACCAGGCTGGTGGGGGACGCATAGTCTTCGCCCGCCTATATATAAGGGATAAGGATTCACCTTTTCACCTACGCCTTCTTCCTCCTTTGCTTATCCATCTCTGCGCACTCGAGCTCCAGCGCCCAAGTTTGCGCACCTCATCTCAACATTCTCCGACCATGTCCGGAGCGGGAGGCAAGTGGTTGGCCTCCACCGTTAAGGAGGAGCACATCACAAAGCTGCGCAGCACCGGATACCTTTCCGGCGACATCGCGCACCGGCTGCCCGACGAGGGGCAGCTCATCCCCACCCCAGGCCCCATGAGAGGGTCGTTTTCCTTCCCCACTTCCTCCGCGGACTGGGCTTTCCACTTCACCCCTTTGTCCGGGGGCTCATGTTCTACTATGGCCTGGATTTCCATGATCTGGCGCCGAACTTCATCCTCAACATCTTGGCGTTTATCGTCGTGTGCGAGGCCTTCCTCTGCATCCGGCCCCACTTCGGCTTGTGGCTCAAGACCTTCAATGTCAAGCCGAAGGTAGTGAAGGGCACTCAAGCGGAGTGCGGAGGTGCCATGTTGGGAAAGATGCCCAACGTCCTTTGGTTCGAAGGGGCCTTCGTGGAATCCGTCAAGGGGTGGTAGTCGGGGTGGTTCTATATCACCGAGCCGCGCGACCCTACGTGGGCGGCGGCCCCCAGTTCAGATCTGGTATCCCTATGCAGCTCACCTCCTGGAAAGAGAAGAGCTTGCTGTGGGGTAATTTGAAGGAGCTGACGGGACTCCAAGCCTGTATCCAGAAGCTGGTGAACAAGAAGCTCAGGCTTGTTAACGTGGTCCAAGTCATGCTCGTCCGCCGGATTCTCCCATGCCAAGAACGGGCATTCAATCTGTGGGAGTTCGATCTGGAACAACACTAGGCGTTGAGCGGGCTCTTCGACACGACGTACGAAGGCGCCTGGAGGGTGCTGTTTAAGGGCACCGAAGCCCCCGCATCCGCGACGGAAGATCGCGGATTTCACTCGCAGCGTCCAGCTGACGAGGTAAGTGATTCTACCCCTTTATGGGACACTTGTTGTTAATAGTTTGATTCTAAGCGGGTTTCAATCTCCCCTTTCCTTTGACAGGACTGGATGAAGAAGGCGGAGCAACTCATCTGCCCGGCTCCCATGCCAGAAAACCCAGTAGACGCCCGTCTAGCGGGGCTGCTGGTTCCGGCACCGCACGTGGTGCCGAAGAAGAAGGCCAAGAAGGTGGACACGGGTATTCGAAAGAGTTCCCATTTTTAGGTGTCCGACGACTCCGAGGCGGATTCCTCCCCCGAAGATGAGGAGGAGGAAGAAGACTCTCTCCCAGAGGAGGGAGAAAGAAAGAGGAAGGCCTCCCCAACAGGGGAGGCCGAAGGGTCCAAGAGGGGAAGAACTATTCCCCCGGACAGCTCCGCCAACACCAACGTTGGCGATGACGAGTGGCCCTCAAGGGCCAGGCCTCAGGCGAGATCGTAAGTATCCATATTCCTGAATGATCTGCAATTTCTTTTGTGTCACATAGTGTCCTTCTAATGCCGCATACTGCCTGCAGTCTGGCCGACGATGATCTCCCTGTTTCGTCGAGCGGGTCGTTGGCTGCGTCAGATGTGGATTCCATTCCGACTGCCTCCACCCCTCGCGCCGCTGAGGACGCCGAGGTGGGATCCCAGGAAGGGACCCATCAGGAGGAGGCTCCGGAGGCGCCGCAAGGCAGCCTCCCGGACTTTGCGCCGGACTCTACGCCGGAACCTGCAGTGGTTCCAGAGTCCGGCAGGCGGCCCCTTCGCAAGAAGGGCAAGACCGTGAAATCGGAGGCCCCCGTACAACCGGAGGCGCCGGACAACTTGTTGGAGGCACTCAAAGGCACTTCCATCGAGGAAGAACACCGCACTATCATGAGTGCGGTGATTCAGAAGGTTCAGCTCGCCAAGAGCAGGCTGACCGAAGCCTGCAGCAGCCTTCTAACAGGCTTTGAGGTAAGAAGTTAAAATTATGTAATGTAATACCGCATAGACAGTAGCCCCTAATGCTCGGTTCGGTGTTCGGAAAGAAAAGCCGGACTGAGGATCTAAAGAAGATATACACAGGGATACTAAAAATTATGTCAATATGGGTTTGCAGGCTGCGCTGCTGACCTCTGCCGCACTGACTGCGGAGGTCGGTGCATTGAAGCAGGATCTCGAGCGGTCCGAGCAAGAGCTCTACCATGCCAAGAAGCAGCTCGAGGACAAAGAAGGTGAGTGACACCACTTTGAAAGTTTACCTTACAGAAAAGGATTTAGGTTGCAATAAAAATAACAAGGATAACGTGAGTACTGCAGGGGCCACTGACAAGGTGACGACCCTAAAGGAGGCTGTGTCCGCGGCCGAACGCAATGCGGCCGCGGAACGGGCAGAGCGAGAGAAACAGGAGGCACGGGTGGCGGAAGTGCGGCAAGAGCTCCAGGCTCTCATGGAAAAGCATGAGAGTTTGGAGCGTGACTCAAAGACTCGAGAGTCCGAGCTTGCCTCAGCTCTCGAAAGTGCCAAAGACGCCAAGGCCGAGGCCCATAAGGCCCTTCAGGAGGTTGAGGATGTTAAGAAAATAGCGGCGGGTAAGGCATTTTTCATGCAAAGCAAGCATGTTAATGTAAACTACCTGACACTTACCCGAATTCGGAGCTGTCCAGGGGCGTTTGCAGATCTTCCTCACAGTGCATCTGATGCCGCCGCATTCTACCGTGGCGAGGAGGGGAGCTCAACGGAGAAGGTCTTCTGGTCTCAGTATGCTGAGGCCGGCCATCCGGTGCCCCCTAGCGACCAGCTGAAGCAGCTGGTCGAGCTCCATAAGGTAGTCGAGCAGGCCATGAAGGGCCTCATAGTCCGGCTGTGGCCTGGAGAGGCCATGCCTGGGAGCTACTTCGGCCTCGTGCGGCGGTTGGTGGATGCGTGCCCCTTGTTGGAGGTCGTCAAGCGCTCCGCCTATATTGAAGGTGCTCGTCGGGCCCTTGCCCGCGTAAAGGTGCTGGGGCAAGCTGGATGCGGAGAAGCTTATCACTGACGCGCTACCAGCAGGCAAGGAGTACCGTACGCCCGAGATGTACTATAAGACTGTCCTAAAGGGTGCCCGCAAGATTGCGGATGAGTGCCCCAGAGATGTAATTATTGAGTAGACTCGCTATGTATTATCCTGTGCGCTGAAAACTTTGTTCATATGCGCTAAGCAACGCCTGTTTGATTTAAAATATTACCTTCTGTGCGGCCGTTTATAAAATCTGAGAGATGGCAAGTCGTCGGCTTCAGCCCCCAAGCCACGAGTGCTGGGGTGTTCGGGATAAACTTGAGCACTCTTGTTCCCATTCTTGGGTCCATCTAGGGAGGCGCTCAACACAACGAACAAGGCAACCGGACTTATAATGCTTGAACACTCTCACTTAGCCATAGAATTCTATAATTTTAAATTTCGGCGAAGCCCCTAGTATTCGGAAGACCGAGTTCGGGGCGCTATCCACGCCTTGGCCGGACATTATCCGATTCTTCGCTTGACGCGGCATAAGTCTTTAAGGACTCGAAAAGACCTCTCGAACAGCGACCAGTCTCTCGCCTTATCATGTCAGTCAGTTTTAGCTTTCTCCACTGAGGCGCTCGCCCAGCTCAACCGGGGCACAATCGCAGTGGTTCTCCCAGTGACACCTTAGCCGATAGAACAGAACGTAAGGTACCAAAACGTGGGAGCCGGGCAAACCCAACTATTGACTCAAGACATGCTTTGGAGCCGATTCATATAATGCTATAAGTTCGGGGTGCCGCACTTGTGAAAGTGTTCGGACTTATCACACCATAATGCGGGGAACATAAGCCCCTGGTGTATTCGGCCGTACCAAAGTATACGGGTGCAAGATGTCATTAATGAACATATGTGTAAAGTAATGCAATAGCAGGCGAAAAATGTTGCATTATTTATTCAAGGAATTCTGCTATGAGTGCGGAATGATACAAATAGTGCGGTAAGCAAGGGATTGGACTAGTTAAACATGTACCCCACCAGGGGTGGGCTGCGGACTGGTGTATATAATCAAATTTAATGCTCGTAATGGAGACCACCTGAGTGTTCATCGCAGCCTTCTTCCCTCCCTGGCTGTTGCATCGTGAGTTTGGCGGGTTCACCGCCGGACAGGGCCTCTGGTGAACGGAGTCCTGTGTAGAAAAGAAGGAAAATAATAAAAAGGGCGACGCACTTGTGAGCCCCTGGTGTGGTCGAGCCGCACTCCGGGTCTGTTGTGGTCATGCCCCTCCCCCTAGGCCCATGGTATCTCCAGAGCGTAATGATGTACGCAGAGGGTTGGTCTTGCAATTATGCAAGGGCTGGGGTTGGGGTCGCATTGCTATGCGTGCTCGGAGCATGCCAGGTGGTCTTGGTTGATGTTGCTTCGGGCGCGTTTGGCCGTATCTGGCCGTTTAACGGCCGGACTCGAAAATTGCCTTAAATGGCTGCTCTGTACTTCTGCCGCGATAGCCGCCGTGTGTTCCTCCGTTCGGAGGGAGCATTCCGTATTTCCGTTGACCGTGATGACTCTAGAGGGCCTGGCATCTTGAGCTTGAGGTATGCGTAATGCGGCAGCGCGTTGAACTTTGCAAACGCGGTTCGTCCGAGCAGAGCGTGATAGCCGCTGCGGAACGGGACTATGTCGAAGATTAACTCCTCGCTCCGGAAATTATCCGGGGATCCGAAGACCACTTCCAGTGTGACTGACCCTGTACAATTGGCCTCAACACCTGGTATGACGCCTTTGAAGGTCGTCTTTGTAGGTTTAATCCTTGAGGGGTCTATGCCCATCTTGCACACTGTATCCTGATAAAGTAGGTTCAGGCTACTGCCGCCGTCCATCAGGACTCTTGTGAGGTGAAATCCATCGACGATTGGGTCTAAAACCAATGCGGCGAATCCGCCATGGCGGATACTGGTCGGATGGTCTCTTCGATCGAAAGTGATCGGGCAAGAGGATCATGGATTGAACTTAGGAGCGACTGGCTCCATCGCATATACGTCCCTTAGTGCATGCTTTCGCTCCCTCTTGGGTATATGGGTTGCGTATATCATGTTTACCGTCCGCACTTGTGGGGGGAAACCCTTCTGTCCTCTACTATTCGGCGGTCGGGTCTCTTCCTCGTCGTCGTTGTGCAGCCCCTTGTCATTGTTTTCGGCAATTAACTTGCCTGCCTGCTTGAATACCCAACAATCTCTGTTGGTGTGATTAGCTGGCTTTTCGGGGGTGCCATGTATCTGGCATGAGCGGTCGAGTATTCGGTCCAAGTTGGACGGACCCGGAGTGGTTCTTTTGAATGGATTCTTCCGCTGACTGGGTTTAGAGCCTCGGAATCCGGCATTGATTGCCATATCCTCCTTCTCGTCGCCGTTAACGTGGCGTTTGTTTTTGTTTCGACGCGACCTCTCATTGTGGTCCTTAGTGTTCGGACTACCAGCATTTTTGCTGAGGTTGTTGCTACGAGCTAGCCAGCTATCCTCTCCCGCACAGAAGCGGGTCATTAATGATGTGAGGGCTGCCATGGATTTCGGCTTTTCCTGTCCTAGGTGCCGGGCTAGCCACTCGTCGCGGATGTTATGCTTGAAGGCTGCGAGGGCCTCTGCATCCGGACAGTCGACGATTTGATTTTTCTTTGTTAAGAACCGTGTCCAGAATTGTCTGGCCGATTCGTCTGGCTGCTGGATTATGTGGCTTAGGTCATCGACGTCTGGTGGCCGCACATATGTGCCCTGGAAGTTGTCGAGGAATGCGGCTTCCAGGTCCTCCCAACACCCAATTGACTCTGCGGGCAGGCTGTTAAGCCAATGCCGAGCTGGTCCTTTAAGCTTGAGCGGGAGGTATTAGATGGCGTGGAGATCGTCGCCGCGGGCCATATAGATGTGAAGGAGATAATCTTCGATCCAAACCGCGGGGTCTGTCGTGCCATCGTAGGATTCAATATTTACGGGTTTAAACCCTTCAGGGATTTGATGATCCATTACTTCATCAGTGAAGCATAGCGGGTGTGCGGCGCCTCTGTATTGAGCAATATCACAACGTAGCTCAAGGGAGTGTTGTCTCCTATGTTCGGCCCGGCCGGAGTTGTTGTATCCGGCTCGACGGTATTCGTCGTGGGTCGTGGGGCGCCCACGTGATCCATAGATAGATCTGGATTGTCTTGCCTTATCCTCCAATATGTCCCGCAAGTCCGGCGCGTGCCCTCGTGGCTTCGTACTTTTCGAGTGATGCTGGGGTACGGTCTTGATGGAAGGCCTGGATGCCTCTCTGTCGCGACCACGGGGTGGTCGGTCGGCCGTATTGTGCGCTGGTGATGAGGGTATGTATGCTTCCTCCTCTAATCAGGGGAGCAACTTGCGTTTTGGGTAGCTCTTGGAGGGGCGTTCGAGTTCATACTCTTCGGCCGCGAGGACCTCGGTCCACCTGTCGGCCAGCAGGTCTTGATCAGCTTGAAGCTGCTGCTGCTTTTTCTTTAGGCTATTTGCCGTGGCCATTAGCTTGCGTTTGAAACGCTCTTGTTCGACGGGATCCTCGGGCACGACGAATTCGTCGTCGTTGAGGCTTGCTTCGTCTTCAGAGGGAGGTATATAATTATCATCCTCGACCTCTTCATCTGCCGCTCTCTCGTGAGGGCTTGCTTCTGCATCCTCCTGCGCTGAATCTTGCTGGAGGGGATTGTCTTCGACACTTTCTGGGGTGTTATTATCTCCTGTGCCGAAATCTCCATTCTTGCTGTGGTGGATTTAGAGCGGCGCCGCTGATGTCGGCGCTTGGGCTATTTCTTTAAGGAATCTGCCTCCGTTGCTTCTTCGCCGTCCCCATCTTTTGGGGTGTCCACTATGTATATGTCATATGACGAGGTGTTCTTCCAGTGTCCTGTAGGCGCTGGTTCTTGATCGTCTCCGGCATCGTCGTCCATGCCGTCGATGTCTTCGGAGTCATAGTCTAGCATGTCTGTTAGATCGTCGACAGTGGCTACAAAGTGGGTGGTGGGTGGGCGTTGAATTTCTTCATCGTCCGAATCCCAACCATCCTGGCCATAATCCGGCCAGGGCTCTCCGGATAGCGAGAGATGCTTTAGCGAATTTAGGATGTCGCCAAAGGGTGAGTGCTGAAAGATGTCCGCAGTGGTGAACTCCATGATCGGCGCCCAATCGGATTCGATTGGCTAGGGCGCAGGAGGTTCGAAGTCCGGCAGGGTGTCTGGCACCTCGGAGTCACGAGCTTTATAGGGGACAAGGTCAGTGTTCGGCTCCATCGCCGCGGAAGTTGCAGCCCCCGAGGCAGTGTCCAGCCATGGGTCCTCGATCTGGGCGATCGGCTCCGGACTGAGGGCCGAAGCGGATTCGTGTGCGGCCACCAAGGCACTGTCTGGCGGCAGAGCTAAATCATGCCCATCGTGACAGTGCGGCACGCTCGGCTGTGGCTCGAGTCTGTCGAAGATCAAGTCCCCGCGGACGTCGGCCGTGAAGTTTAGGCTTCCGAACCTGACCTGACGGCCAGGGGCATAGCTTTCGATCTGCTCCAGATGGCCAAGTGAATTAGCCCGCAGTGCGAAGCCGCCGAATACAAAGATCTGTCCGGGGAGAAAAGTCTCTCCCTGGACGGCGTCGTTGTTGATTGAAGAAGCCATCGAGCCTATCGGTGACGACATAGAGGAACTCTCAATGAAAGCACCAATGTCGGTGTCAAAACCGGCGGATCTCGGGTAGGGGGTCCCGAACTGTGCGTCTAGGCGGATGGTAACAGGAGACAAGGGACACGATGTTTTACCCAGGTTTGGGCCCTCTTGATGGAGGTAAAACCCTACGTCCTGCTTGATTAATATTGATGATATGGGTAGTACAAGAGTGGATCTACCACGAGATCAAGGAGGCTAAACCCTAGAAGCTAGCCTATGGTATGATTGTTGTAATGTATGTTGTGTCCTACAGACTAAAACCCTCCAGTTTATATAGACACAGGAGGGGGCTAGGGTTACATAGAGTCGGTTACAATGGTATGAGATCTACATATCCGTATCGCCAAGCTTGCCTTCCACGCCAAGGAAAGTCCCATCCGGACACGGGACGGAGTCTTCAATCTTGTATCTTCGTAATCTTGGAGTCCGGCGGACGATGATAGTCTGACTGTCCGGACACCCCATAGTCCAGGACTCCCTCAGCGGGCAAAGGGTTTCGGAAGATTTTCCAAAATTTGACCCGTCAGTATATATAGCCTGACCCTGTCGGTGTGACCGAGTGGAACAACTCGGTGGCACCGAGATGCATTATTGCAAGCAGTTACTGCAACTCGGTGTGACCGAAAAGTTCTAATCGGTTGACCGAGATTGAAAACCTAGATCAACTTAGTGATCTCGGTATGACAAAAAGGTTGAGTCGGTCAGACCGAAACGCACAAAGATGTTTTGGAAGTTTAAGTCTATGACGAATCGGGGACTCCGAGTGCTCCTCACACAGAGTGGTTCAAATATGACTTGATCAAACTTTGTGATTTAGCATGGATAGAGTTGAGACCAGAAAAACATAGATAGCTAGAGATGGTTCTTAGGCATTCTTGTCCATCCACTTGGCAAAAGGAAAGAAACCAAACAATCAAAGCTACAAGTGGATGTCCTCAAATGAGTAAATTATGCAACCAACATGCTCACACAATAAAATGGCAAATGAAATATCTGACAAAGCATGCACACACAATTCTAGCATCTATCAAGCAATTGGCGATGACTAGGTCATCTATATATGAGTATATTGACTTAGGAGTCAAACGAGAAGATTTGATCATAGGTCATACTCATCGTTTAAGCACAAGTGGGGTTACCACTTTTACATAAAGCATTGTTGTGTTCACACCATTAGAGTTGCTTTGGCTCAATTCTTAGAGTAAAGCTCCCCCTAGATGTGAGATCCACCCTAAGAGGGATGAACTAACCTTGGGTTTTGTCAATGATGACTTCATGTAGGTGTTGAAGATGTGGATGCTCAATGTTGATGTAGATCATTTGGAGCAATCCTTTGGAGTGAGTTGCACTTTCAATACCTACACGGGTTAGTCCCACAAAGAACAAACAAGGATATCCATAGACATAGAGTGATGCACACACACACAAGATGATGTCTATGAAAGCATTAGGTTACGTTGTCCCTTGTCTTACCAACAAGAGGGTTTGTGACTCCTTGAACTAGTGCAAAATGTGGAAGTTGATTGCACTTGTTCTCGCCAAAATGATATGAGTGAAGTATGTTGGCGGAGTCACCCTCAAGAACTCTCTAGTTCTTCTTCTTTGGAATCCACATCATCTTGATGGGAATCCTTGGAGTTGTAGTTATACTCGATGAAGCAGAACTTGATGTAGTCTTGGGAACCCACTTGACCAAGGCCTTAAGAGCTTCTTCAAATGCATCAATCTCCTCTTGAAGCTTGTCCTTGCCTTTTTGCTTGTGATCTTGTGGTGGAAGATCATCTTGAGCTTGTGTCCCTTTGAAAGAAGTAGGATCATACTTCTCTTGTTGAGGAACAAACTTCGTCTTGGGGTATTGATATTCTTCCCACTCAACTCCATTGGCATTGAACTTTCGTTCAAAACCAACACCTTGGTTCTTCCGGTGCCTTCCTTGCTTGTGTCCAATTTCCTCGAATTGCTTACTCCCGGCAAGGCTCTTGTAAACACCTTTCTCCATAATTCCCTTCAATAAGCTATTTTCTTGCTCAAGTTTAACTTGGCTAAGAGAATCTTTAGTGGAATCAAGAGAACTACTAGAAGCAACAACATTGGATTTAGCATGATTATTGTTACTACTAGAGGAAGAATCTTTCTTGTTCTTGTTACTAGACTTGACTTGAGGCATGTAAGTAGATAACAGTAAACGCTTGGAAATGTAAGAAGAACTTTTCTTGTGAAGATCATCATTGATTGCCTTTAAAAACTCATGTTCTTGCTCAAGGTTGAGCTTTTCAAAGCGTAACTTCTCATGAGTCCTTAAAAGTTCTCGAAGATCTCCTAAGATAGTTTCATGAGCTAACTTAAGAGTGTTTAGTTCTTTAGTTAGGAGCTCAATCTTCTCCTTATCATTGTCATTCATTTTATCTTGATTAGCATGATTATTTGATGTTTCATCATAGTATTCATCACTAGAGTTGTCAACAAGTAAATCATCATCACCTAACAAGTCATCTTCATCACTATTGAAATCAACATACTCGGTGTCGTGGAATTAACACGTCAGATGTCCTCATGAAAGGACTTAGTCGTGGAGCCATCGCAACGGGTTAGCTTGAAGGGGTTAAACCGGACAAGGGACATGGGAGTTTTATACTAGTTCGGCCCCTTCAATGAAGAGAAAAGCCTACGTCTAGTTGTGATGGGATTGATTTGGTTTCGATGACCAGGGAGCAAATACGCTTGCCTGAGTCTCGAGTTGTTGTTTCTTTTCCCTGAACCGCCGCCGGGTCGTCCCTTTATATACATAGGTTGATGCCCGGCCGGTCTACAGAGCCCCGAGGCCGACTCATACAAAGTGTCCGGCTCGGTCTCTCCTTTCCTAACTTACATTACAAGTTACATAGTCATGGCGGTTTACCACTATGGGCCCTCATCCGCCTTTGGGCTTCGGGCCTCTAAGCTTCATTAGTAAAGCGCCATCTTCTGGATCTTCATGGGCTTCAGCACAGTCGAGGGTGAACCGGGCCCTCCTGGCCGGTTTACACTCAGTAGTTATATCCCCAACATTAGGCCCCAGATTGATTTGAACCTGTTCGTGTCAATCTTCAATACTTTAAAGAAATATTGTGAACATCTCCTTATATTCTCGTAAACCGCCATATTGTCTTCTCCTATAAATTTTGTTAAACCTTCGTGACGTCATCTTCTGGACACAGCAACGGCCCATCATGACATCATCTCTGTATAAAAAGATTAAAAAGATTCCCCTCATTAATGACGTCCTAAAAATCGAGGCGACAGGCGCTCCCACTCTGCCGCTTCAGGCTCCTTGATTCTCGCGCCTGCCCTCTATCCTTTCCTCTATAAATAAAGCCCGAGGGTCCTTTTCTATTTTTCCCCTTCCGTGCCTTCTTCTTCCTCGCAACACCCAAGCTCCGAAGCTCCGCTGCCGCACTCGACCCTTGAGAACTGCACCGACAAAGGCCGCTGCATCAACCTGAAACGGACCAGAACTCGCTGCATCCCTCCGCAGTAGATCTGCAGTGGTAAGTTTTCTCTTTCCGCATCTTTAGATCTGTGTTTAGGGTTCATGAGTTTATTCGTACAATTCTTCGTTCTTCCTCCTCAGTTCTTCGATTTTCCTTCTGCCGCGGTTGCTTTGATCCAATAGAAGTGTAAACCTTGTGCGGTAGTTACTCCGTATCCATTTTTAATACTAGTAGATCTTCCCTTTCTTCTGCAGAGCACACGACCTTCTCTGTCATGCTTAACGCCATTATAAGTCGCAGTAATTTTTCTTTACTGAAGCGTGGTAGATCCAAATAAATCTGGTCATTGTGTGGAACCTGTTTCTGTCAACACTTAGAAAATTTTCATCTGTCTCCTCCGCCAAAGGGCGGTTTAAATCTTTAGTAGTTAGTAATCCGCCACCTATCATTAGCCCTCGCTTTAAACCGCCATCTTTGATTTGAATAGCAGTTTCCGGTTTATCTCACACATGCCTTGATAAAATCTCCCGGTTTAACATCAACAAATACTCCTTGAACCGTCAATCGTAAACCAGCTTTCTTTTTACCTTTACAGTTTACTGTCCAAGATGACCAAGCAATTCGCCGCTTGTACCTGGGTTCCGTCCCGGATTACAGAAACACAGATCAATGGCTACGTCATAACTAGCGCTTTAGCCTCGAAAAATGTCCTTCACTGGCGAGTTCCTAGCCCTGAGTGCCCTCCTGAGCCTCCGGATGGAGAAGTCATTGTCTTTATGCAGCACTTAGACCGGGGCTTCAGTCCTCCCGGTTCAAAAAAATTCCGGGATGTCCTTGCCAGCTTTCAACTCCATCCACAAGACATTGGACCAAATTCCGTGTCAAACATATGCAACTTTCAAGTATTTTGTGAAGTTTACCTTCAAGAAGAACCATCTGTCGAGTTGTTCCGGGACTTCTTCCACTTAAACCGCTGAACTGAGTTTTCTGATGGCCCTAACACAGAACTTGGCGGGGTATCAATCCAGAAGAGGAAAGAGGTTGATTTCCCTCATGCATCACACCACAGTCATCCCAAAGACTGGAACCAAACTTGATTTTACTGTCTGAACAAAGTCCCTGCTGAAGAGAATCCCTTGCCGGGTTACTGCCCTCATCGGCTTAGCAATGGCCACCCGTTGCCTAAAAGATTGACTGCCAGAGAGAGGCAAGCTTATGCCCCTTAACTCGCCAAGTTCCGGGCTCTCATGGCCAACGGATTAACTGGCGTTGATCTTGTTCGCTACTGGGTTAAATGGCACATCCTGCCCTTAAGTCGCCGCTCTGGATTAATGCATGAGTATACTGGCAACTCCAATGATCCTCAATGGTTTACTGAGATAGAGGTGACCGATGATGAAGTCACCGAATCAGTAAAGAAGATGTGTTGGACGAACCTATCGCCATATGCAGTCAAACCGGGCTGGCTCCTTTTTACGCCGCCAACAAACCGCCAGCAGTAAGTTTTTGACCTTGTACTTTCTTGATCCGCCTCCGCTTTAACATTTTGTTCTAATAATCCTATGTTTTAATATTTTCAGCCCAACAACAACTTTTGGAAGAAGAAAACTTCAGAGAAAACGGCCAGAGCTCCTCGTGCTAAGAGCAAAGCTGTCAAAAAATCAAAAAAGAAGACCGGTGGAGCTGCTGATCTGCCCGAAGATGCTGAAGAGTCGGATCAAGAGGTAGAACTTGACTCCGTTGGCTCCTTTTTCATTCATCTTATTAACAATGACTATCATCAGGATGATGCAGAGGTCAGTCATGTGGACCATGTTGAGGTAATCTCTCTTTCCTCCGGTTCAGATCTTGTGCCGGCTCAAAGATTTCGCCGTGCAGTTCGGAAAGTGAAACGCTCTCACCCTCTTGCTTATTTGGATCCAAAATTTTCTTTGAAGAATCAGCAACCTGAAGAGCGCCGCACAACCCGACACAGTGGCCAGCAAGTCACTTCTTCCGGTTTACTAGATACTCCAATCCGGAAGCGTCGTCCAGAGGTTACTTGCTCTCCCGGAAAACGTTATCCTTTGAAGGGTTTCTTCCGATACCTACTTAATCCGTCTGATCTGAATCACCAGGCGTCTTCTAACTCGTCTGGCGGTTCATCAACCACACAGCTGCCTCCCCTCAAGACCGTCGCTGGGTAAGTATATTGCTTTTCAATCTGCTTCTTCATGCATCGGTTTATCATACAGATCTTTATCTTGATGTTGCAGTGCTAAGGCTCGATTGAGCAAGAAAGCCAAAACTAGTGGTCCCTCTGACAATGTTGAACCGGAGAAGACCCAAGATAATGCTGGTGAAGATGTTGATAATATCATGGATGAATCTGGTCCACAAGATCCAACTGCTGATGCCAATCTACCGGAAGCTAATCCGGAAACACATGTGGAAACATCAAGTCCACACGCCACGCCTCCAAGTCCAATTGCTGATCCGATGAGGTCGACTGCTGATCCGCCAAGCCGCACAACCAAACCGCCAAGCCCTGCTGCCAATCCGCAAAGCCCAGCCAAAGACAACGTCAACCCGCCGAGCCCAGCCAAAGATGATGATGACGTTGTTGTCACTGGTACTGCTTATACCGTCCCAGGCAATCCATTTGCTTTATCAAAGCACACTGCCAAAGATGAATTTTCTGCTATGAGTAAGGGGAAGGGGAAGACTGATTTGTCAGACTATGTTGACCTTTCTGCTCAGGATCTTCATTCCGGTTTCCTGAACTGGCTTTACACCAGCCGAGATTATGAGGCTGGTTTGGTGAATCTGATGAAGGAACGTTATGAGGTAATCTTCTAGACTCCATCTTATTTCTATACATTCGCTGCACTATAGCCCCCAAGAGCCGGTTTATCTTTTAAAGGTAAACCGGGTCTTTAAAGATGGAGAACACTGACTTCGTAGCCCCCAAGGGTCGGTTTGTCTTTTGAAGACGAACCAGGACTTTGAAATTCCATACTATATCTTGTTGGCTGTCCTTGCGTATGTTTTAGATCAAACACACATTAGCCCCCAAGTGCCAAGATTAAAACTTGTATTAATCCTTGGGACTTTAAACAATTACTAGTGAAGAAGCAATCCGCATTAGCCCCCAAGTGCCAAGTGTATAATTGGTTATATGCTTGGGACTTTGACAATATTTACATGCTCTTCCTCTATAACAGGCTGATATAAATCACCAAGGCTCTCAAATCGCCGATCTGCAAGAGAACCTCAAGACCCAACAATCAGAGACGTCCAAGGCAAAAGATGAACTGAAAACCGCTTTGACAGCCATGGAGCAACTCAAGGAAGGGTTCAAGATGGAGCGTGCCAACTGGGAGACAGAGAAAAATGCATTGCTGAAGCGGGCGGAAGACGCCGAATCACCGCTTAAAACGGTGGTGGAAGAACTCTCTGGGTTAAAGCGCCAAGTGAACGCAATGACTTCTGCAGTGTTTGGTAAGTAGTTTTACTAAGACTTCTTGAATGACCATATTGGTAACTTGCCGGTTTGACATGAAATTCTTAAACCGTTGTAGGTAGCCGCATTGTGAAGGAAATATGCCCTAGAGGCAATAATAAAGTTATTATTTATTTCGTCATATCATGATAAATGTTTATTATTCATGCTAGAATTGTATTAACCGGAAACATGATACATGTGTGAATACATAGACAAACATATAGTCACTAGTATGCCTCTACTTGACTAGCTCATTAATCAAAGATGGTTATGTTTCCTAACCATACAAATGTGTTGTCATTTCATTAATGGGATCACATCATTAGGAGAATGATGTGATTGACATGACCCATCCCGTTAGCTTAGCACATGACCGTTTAGTATTCTGCTATTGCTTTCTTCATGACTTATACATGTTCCTGTAACTATGAGAATTATGCAACTCCCGTTTACCAGAAGAACACTTTGGGTACTACCAAACGTCACAACGTAACTGGGTGATTATAAAGGAGTACTACAGGTGTCTCCGAAGGTACATGTTGAGTTGGCGTATTTCGAGATTAGGTTTTGTCACTCCGATTGTCGGAGAGGTATCTCTGGGCCCTCTCGGTAATGCTCATCACTTAAGCCTTGCAATCATTATAACTAATGAGTTAGTTATGAGATGACGTATTACAGAACGAGTAAAGAGACTTGCCAGTAACGAGATTGAACTAGGTATTGGATACCGACGATCAAATCTCGGGCAAGTAACATACCGATGACAAAGGGAACAACGTATGTTGTTATGCGGTTTGACCAATAAAGATCTTCGTAGAATATGTAGGAACCAATATGGGCATCCAGGTCCCTCTATTGGTTATTGACCGAGAATGGTTTTAGGTCATGTCTACATAGTTCTCGAACCCGTAGGGTCCGCACGCTTAACGTTTCGATGACAGTTTTATTATGAGTTTATAAGTTTTGATGTACCGAAGTTTGTTCGGATTCCCGGATGTGATCACGGACATGACGAGGAGTCTCGGAATGGTCGAGACATAAAGATTGATATATTGCAAGCCCATATTTGGACATCGGAATGGTTCCGGGTGAAATCGGCATTTTACTGGAGTACCGGGAGGTTACCGGAACCCCCCGGGGGGTTAATGGGCCTACATGGGCCAAGAGGGAGAAGAGGGAAGGAGCCAGGAGGGGGCCGCGCGCCCCTCCCCCTCCTAGTCCGAATAGGACAAGGGAAGGGGGGCGGCGCTCCCCCATTCCTTCCCCTCTTCCTCCTCTTTCCCCCCTTCTCCTACTCCTACTTTGAAAAGGGGAGTCCTACTCCCGGTGGGAGTAGGACTTCCCCGTTGGCGCGCCCTCTAGGCCGGCCGCCTCCTCCCCCCTGGCTCCTTTATATACGGGGGCGGGGGGCACCCCAAAGACACACAAGTTGATCTACGGATCGTTCCTTAGCCGTGTGCTGTGCCCCCTTCCACCATATTCCACCTCGGTCATATCGTCGCGGAGTTTAGGCGAAGCCCTGCGCCGGTAGAACATCATCATCGTCACCACGTTGTCGTGCTGATGGAACTCATCTCCGAAGCCTTTGCTGGATCGGAGGGCCGGAGATCGTCATCGAGCTGAACGTGTGCTGAACTCGGAGGCCCCGTACATTCGGTGCTTGGATCGGTCGAATCGTGAAGACGTACGACTACATCAACCGCGTTGTGCTAACGCTTCCGCTTACGGTCTATGAGGGTACATGGACGAACACTCTCCCCTGTCATTGCTATATCATCACCATGATCTTGCGTGTGCGTAGGAAATTTTTTGAAATTACTACGTTCCCCAACAGTGGCATCCGAGCCTAGGTTTTATGCGTTGATGTTATATGCACGAGTAGAACACAAGTGAGTTCTGGGCGATACAAGTCATACTGCTTACCAGCATGTCATACTTTGGTTCAGCGGTATTGTTGGATGAAGCGGCCTGGACCGACATTACGCGTACGCTTACGCGAGACTGGTTTCACTGTTACGAGCACTCGTGCTTAAAGGTGGCTGGCGGGTGTCTATCTCTCTCACTTTAGCTGAATCGAGTCTGGCTACGCCCGGTCCTTGCGATGGTTAAAACAGCACCAACTTGACGAACTATCGTTGTGGTTTTGATGCGTAGGTAAGAACGGTTCTTGCTAAGCCCGTAGCAGCCACGTAAAATTTGCAACAACAAAGTAGAGGACGTCTAACTTGTTTTTGCAGGGCATGTTGTGATGTGATATGGTCAAGACGTGATGCTATATTTTATTGTATGAGATGATCATGTTTTGTAACCGAAGTTATCGGCAACTGGCAGGAGCCATATGGTTGTCACTTTATTGTATGAAATGCAAACGCCCTGTAATTGCTTTACTTTATCACTAAGCGGTAGGGATAGTCGTAGAAGCAATAGATGGCGTAACGACAACGATGCTACGATGGAGATCAAGGTGTCGCGCCGGTGACCATGGTGATCATGACGGTGCTTCGAAGATGGAGATCACAAGCACAAGATGATGATGGCCATATCATATCACTTATATTGATTGCATGTGATGTTTATCCTTTATGCATCTTATCTTGCTTTGATTGACGGTAGCATTTTAAGATGATCTCTCACTAATTATCAAGAAGTGTTCTCCCTGAGTATGCACCGTTGCGAAAGTTCTTCGTGCTAAGACACCACGTGATGATCGGGTGTGATAGGCTCTACGTTCAAATACAACGGGTGCAAAACAGTTGCACACGCGGAATACTCAGGTTATACTTGACGAGCCTAGCATATATAGATATGGCCTCGCAGCACGGTGACCGAAAGGTCGAGTGTGAATCATATAGTAGATATGATCAACATAGCGATGTTCACCATTGAAACTACTCCATCTCACGTGATGATCGGACATGGTTTGGTTGATTTGGATCACATGATCACTTAGATGACTAGAGAGATGTCTGTCTAAGTGGGAGTGCTTAAGTAATATGATTAATTGAACTTAAATTTATCATGAACTTAGTACCTGATAGTATCTTGCTTGTCTATGTTTGTTTGTAGATAGATGGCTCGTGCTGTTGTTCCGTTGAATTTTAATGCGTTCCTTGAGAAAGCAAAGTTGAAAGATGATTGTAGCAATTACATGGACTGGGTCCGTAACCTGAGGATTATCCTCATTGCTGCACAGAAAAGTTACATCCTGGAAGCACCGTTGGGTGCCAGGCCTGCTGCTGATGCAACTGACGATGTTAAGAACGTCTGGCAGAGCAAAGCTGATGAGTACTCTATAGTTCAGTGTGCCATGCTTTACGGCTTAGAACCGGGCCTTCAACGATGTTTTGAACGTCATGGAGCATATGAGATGTTCCAGGAGTTGAAGTTAATATTTCAAGCAAATGCCCGGATTGAGAGACATGAAGTCTCCAATAAGTTCTATAGCTGCAAGATGGAGGAGAATAGTTCTGTCAGTGAACACATACTAAAAATGTCTGGGTATAATAATCACTTGATTCAACTAGGAGTTAATCTTCCTGATGATAGTGTTATTGATAGAATTCTCGAATCACTGCCACCAAGCTACAAGAGCTTCGTGATGAACTATAATATGCAAGGGATGAACAAGACTATTCCCGAGCTCTTCATGATGCTGAAAGCCGCGGAGGTAGAAATCAAGAAGGAGCATCAAGTGTTGATGGTTAACAAGACCACTAGTTTCAAGAAAAAGGGCAAAGGGAAGAAGAAGGGGAACTTCAAAAAGAACGGCAAGCAAGTTGCTGCTCAAGAGAAGAAACCCAAGTCTGGACCTAAGCCTGAAACTGAGTGCTTCTACTGCAAGCAGACTGGACACCGGAAGCGGAACTGCCCCAAGTATTTGGCGGATAAGAAGGATGGCAAAGTGAACAAAGGTATATGTGATATACATGTTATTGATGTGTACCTTACTAATGCTCGCAGTAGCACCTGGGTATTTGATACTGGTTCTGTTGCTAATATTTGCAACTCGAAACAGGGACTACGGATTAAGCGAAGATTAGCTAAGGACGAGGTGACGATGCGCGTGGGAAATGGTTCCAAAGTCGATGTGATCACGGTCGGCACGCTACCTCTACATCTACCATCGGGATTAGTATTAGACCTAAATAATTGTTATTTGGTGCCAGCGTTGAGCATGAACATCATATCTGGATCTTGTTTGATGCGAGACGGTTATTCATTTAAATCAGAGAATAATGGTTCTTCTATTTATATGAGTAATATCTTTTATGGTCATGCACCCCTGAAGAATGGTCTATTTTATTGAATCTCGATAGTAGTGATACACATATTCATAGTGTTGAATCCAAAAGATGCAGAGTTGATAATGATAGTGCAACTTATTTGTGGCACTGCCGTTTAGGTCATATCGGTGTAAAGCGCATGAAGAAACTCCATATTGATGGGCTTTTGGAATCACTTGATTATGAATCACTTGGTACTTGCGAACCGTGCCTTATGGGCAAGATGACTAAAACGCCGTTCTCCGGTACTATGGAGAGAGCAACAGATTTGTTGGAGATCATACATACAGATGTATGTGGTCCAATGAATGTTGAGGCTTGAGGGAGTCCTGGACTAGGGGGTGTCTGGACAGCCGGACTATCATCGTCCGCCGGACTCCAAGACTACGAAGATACAAGATTGAAGACTCCGTCCCGTGTCCGGATGGGACTTCCCTTGGCGTGGAAGGCAAGCTTGGCGATACGGATATGTAGACCTCCTACCGTTGTAACCGACTCTGTGTAACCCTAGCCTTCTCCGGTATCTATATAAATCGGAGGGCTTTAGTCCGTAGGACAACATACATTACAACAATCATACCATAGGCTATCTTTAGGGTTTAGCCTCCTTGATCTCATGGTAGATCCACTCTTGTACTACCCATATCATCAATATTAATCAAGCAGGACGTAGGGTTTTACCTCCATCAAGAGGGCCCGAACCTGGGTAAAACATCGTGTCCCTTGTCTCCTGTTACCATCCGCCTAGACGCATAGTTCGGGACCCCCTACCCGAGATCCGCCGGTTTTGACACCGACATTGGTGCTTTCATTGAGAGTTCCTCTGTGTCATCGCCGATAGGCTCTTCAATCAACAACGCTGTCCAGGGTGAGACTTTTCTCTTCGGCGGCTTCGCACTGTGGGCTAATTCACTTGGCCATCTGGAGCAGATCGAAAGCTACACCCCTGGCCATCAGGTCAGATTCGGAACCCTAAACTTCACGACCGACATCCATGGGGACTTGATCTTCGACGGGCTCGAGCCACAGCCAAGCGTGCCGCACTGTTACGATGGGCATGATCTAGCTCTGCCGCCGAACAGTGCCTTGGTGGCCGAACATGAATCCGCTCCGGCCCTTAGTCCGGAGCCGATCGCCCAGATCGAGGACCGATGGGTGGACACCACCTCGGGGGCTTCAACTCCCACGGAGATGGAGCCGTACACTAGCCTTGTCCCTCGCGAAGCTCGTGACTCCGAGGCACCGGACTCCTTGCCGGACTCCGGACCTCCCACGCCCCTGCCAATCGAATCTGATTGGGCGCCGGTTATGGAATTCACCGCCGCGGACATCTTCCAACACTCACCCTTTGGCGACATCCTAAACTCACTAAAGCATCTCTCGCTATCCGGAGAGTCCTGGCCGGATTATGGCCAGGATGGTTGGGATACGGACGACGAAGAAATTCAGAGCCCACCCACCACCCACTTTGTAGTCACTGTCGACGATCTAACCGACATGCTAGACTACGACTCCGAAGACATCGACGCTATGGACGACGATGCCGGAGACGAACAGGAACCAGCGCCTACAGGGCACTGGAAGACCACCTCGTCATACGACCTATACATGGTGGACACCCCAAAAGACGGGGACGGTGAAGAAGCAGCGGAGGCAGATTCCTTAAAGAAACAGCCCAAGCGCCGGCGTCAGTGGCGCCGCTCTAAATCCCGCCATAGCAAGAATGGAGATTCCGGCACAGGAGATAATAATACCCCAGAGAGTGCCGAAGACAATCCCCTCCAGCAAGACTCAGCGCAGGAGGATGCAGAAGCAAGCCCCCACGAGAGGGCGGCAGACGAAGAGGTCGAGGAATATAACTATACACCTCCCTCTGAAGAAGAGGCAAGCCTCAACGACGACGAATTCGTCGTGCCTGAGGATCCCGTCGAACAAGAGCGTTTCAAACGCAGGCTTATCGCCACGGCAAATAGCCTAAAGAAAAAGCAGCAGCAGCTTCAAGCTGATCAGGACCTGCTGGCCGATCGTTGGACCGAGGTCCTCGCGGCCGAAGAGTATAAACTCGAATGCCCGTCCAAAAGCTACCCAAGACGCAAGTTGCTCCCCCGATTAGAGGAAGAAGCATACATACCTTCATCACCAGCGCACGACACGGCCGACCGACCACCCCGCGGTCGCGATAGAGAGGCATCCAGGCCCTCCACCAAGACCGTACCCCGGCATCGCTCCAAAAGTACGAAGCCAAGAGGGAACGCGCCGGACTTGCGAGATGTATTGGAGGACAAAGCAAGGCAATCCAGATCCATCTACGGATCACGTGGGCGCCCCACGACCCACGACGAATACCGTTGCGCCGGATACAATAACCCCGGCCGGGCCGAACACAGCAGACAACGCTCTCTCGAGCTACGTCGTGATATTGCTCAATATAGAGGCGCCGTACACCCGCTATGCTTCACTGACGAAGTAATGGATCATCAAATCCCTGAAGGGTTTATCCTACGATGGAACAACAGACCCCGCGGTTTGGATCAAAGATTATCTCCTTCACATCCATATGGCCCGCAGCGACGATCTCCATGCCATCAAGTATCTCCCACTCAAGCTTAAAGTACCAGCTCAGCATTGGCTTGATAGCTTGCCCGCAGAGTCAATTGGGTGTTGGGAAGACCTGGAAGCCGCATTCCTCGACAACTTCCAGGGCACGTATGTGCGGCCACCAGACGCCGATGACCTAAGCCACATAATTCAGCAGCCAGACGAATCGGCCAGACAATTCTGGACACAGTTCTTGACAAACAAACCAAATCGTCGACTGTCCGGATACAGAGGCCCTCGCAGCCTTCAAACATAACATCCGCGACGAGTGGCTAGCCCGGCACCTGGGACAGGAAAAGCTGAAATCCATGGCAGCCCTCACATCATTAATGACCCGCTTTTGCGCGGGAGAGGATAGCTGGCTAGCTCGCAACAACAACCTCAGTAAAAATTTTGGCAGTCCGGATACTAAGGACCACAACGGCAGGTCGCGTCGAAGTAAAAATAAACGCCGCATTAACGGCGACGACAAGGAGGATACGGCAGTCAACGCCGGATTCCGAGGCTCTAAACCCGGTCAGCGGAAGAAGCCATTCAAAAGAACCACTCCGGGTCCGTCCAATTTGGACGGAATACTCGACTGCTTATGCCAGATACATGGCACCCCTGAAAAGCCAGCTAATCACACCAACAGAGATTGCTGGGTGTTCAAGCAGGCAGGCAAGTTAATTGCCGAAAACAACGACAAGGGGCTAAACAGCGACGACGAGGAACAGACCCGACCGCCGAACAATAGAGGACAGAAGGGTTTCCGCGCACAAGTGCGGACGGTGAACATGATCTACGCAACCCATATACCCAGGAGGGAGCGGAAGCGTGCACTACGGGACGTATACGCGATGGAGCCAGTCGCCCCGAAGTTCAATCCATGGTCCTCTTGTCCGATCACTTTCGATCGAAGAGACCATCTGACCAGCATCCGCCATGGCGGATTCGCCGCATTGGTTTTAGACCCAATCATCGATGGATTTCACCTCACGAGAGTCCTGATGGACGGCGGCAGTAGCCTGAACCTGCTTTATCAGGATACAGTGCGCAAGATGGGCATAGACTCCTCAAGGATTAAACCTACAAAGACAACCTTTAAAGGCGTCATACCAGGTGTGGAGGCCAATTGTACAGGCTCAGTCACGCTGGAAGTGGTCTTCGGATCCCCGGATAATTTCCGGAGCGAGGAATTAATCTTCGAAATAGTCCCATTTCGCAGCGGCTATCACGCTCTGCTCAGACGAACCGCGTTTGCAAAGTTCAATGCGGTGCCGCATTATGCATACCTCAAGCTCAAGATGCCAGGCCCTCGTGGAGTCATCACGGTCAATGGAAATACGGAACGCTCCCTCCGAACGGAGGAACATACAGCGGCTCTCGCGGCAGAAGTACAGAGCAGCCTTTTAAGGCAATTTTCGAGTCCGGCCGTTAAACAGCCGGATACAGCCAAACGCGCCCGGAGCAACACCAACCAAGACCACCTGGCACGATCAGAGCACGCGTAGCAATGCGGCCCTAACCCCCGCCCTCGCATGATTGCAAGAACAACCCTCTGCGTACATCATTACGCTTTGGAGATACCATGGGCGTAGGGGAAGGGGCACGACCACAATGGACCCAGAGTGTGGCTCGACCACACCAGGGGCTCGCAAGTGTGCCACTCTTTCTTATTATTATTTTCCTTCTTTATGTACACAGGACTCCGTTAGCCAGAGGCCCTGTCCGGCGGTGAACCTGCCGAACTCATGATGCAACAGCCGGGGAGTAAAGAACGCGGCGACGAACACTCAGGTGGTCTCAATTACGAGCATTAAATTTGATTATATACACCAAGTCCGCAGCCCATCCCTGGAGGGGGACATGTTTAACTAGTCCAAAACCCTTGCTTACCGCACTATTTGTATCAGTCCGCACTCATAGCAGACTTCCTTTAATAAATGATGCAGCACCTTTTTGCCTGTTATTACATATATATGTTCACTACATGACATCTTGCACCCGTATATTTCGATACGGCCTAATACACTAGGGGCTTACGTTCCCCACATCATGGTGTGATAAGTCCGAACACTTTCACAAGTGCGGCACCCCGAACTTATAGCATTATATGAATCGGCTCCGAATCATGTCTTGGGTTAATAGTTGGGTTTGCCCGGCTCCCACGTTTTGGTGCCTTACGTTCCATTCCATCGGCTAAGGTGGCACTGGGAGAACCACTGCGATTGCGCCCCGGTTGAGCTGGGCGAGCGCCTCAGTGGAGAAAGCTAAAACTGACCGGCATGATAAGGCGAGAGACTGGTCGCTGTTCGAGAGGTCTTTTCGGGTCCTTAAAGACTCACGCCGCTTCGAGCGAAGTTCCGAATAATGTCCGATGAAGGCGTAGATAGCACCCCGAATTCGGTCTTCCGAATACTAGGGGCTTCACCGAAATTTAAAATTATAGAATTCTATGGCTAAGTGAGAGTGTTAAAGCATTATAAGTCCGGTTGCTTGGTTCATTGTGTTGAGCGCCTCCCTAGATGGACCCAAAAATGGGAACAAGAGTGCTCAAGTTATCCCGAACACCCGAGCACTTGCGGCTCGGGGGCTGAAGCCAACGACTTGCCATCTCTCAGATTTTATAAACGGCCGCACAGAAGGTAATATTTTAAATTAAAAAAGAGTTGCTTAAAGCGCACATGAACAAAGTTTTCAGCGCACAGGATAATACATAGCGAGTTTACTCAAAAATTACATCTTTAGGGCATTCGTCCGCAATATCACGGACTCCCTTTAGGACAGTTTTATAATACATTTCGGGCACACGATACTCCTTGCCCGGTGGTGGCGGGTCAGTAAGAAGCTTCTCTGCATCCAGCCTGCCCCAGTGCACCTTTGTGCGGGCAAGGGCCCGACGAGCACCTTCAATACAGGCGGAGCGCTTGATGACCTCCACCCAGGGGCACGCATCCACCAGCCGCCCCACGAGGCCGAAGTAGCTCCCAGGCATGGCCTGTCCAGGCCACAGCCGGACTATAAGGCCCTTCATGGCCTCCTCAGCTACCTTGTGGAGTTCGACCAGTTGCTTCAGCTCGTCGCTTGGGGGAACCGGATGGCCGGCCTCAGCGTACTGAGACCAGAAGACCTTCTCCGTTGAACTCCCGTCCTCGCCACGGTAGAATGCGGCGGCATCGGACACACTACGCGGCAGATCTGCAAACGCCCCTGGAGAGCTCCGAATGCGGGTAAGTGTCAGGTAGTTTACATTAACATGCTTGCTTTGCATGAAAAATGCCTTACCCACCGCTATCTTCTTTACATCTTCAACCTCCTGAAGGGCCTTACGGGCCTCGGCCTTGGCGGACTTGGCACTTTCGAGAGCCGAGGCAAGCTCGGACTCTCGAGTCTTGGAGTCGCGCTCCAAGCTCTCATGCTTCTCCACGAGAGCCTGGAGCTCTTGCCGCACTTCCGCCACCTGTGCCTCCTTCTTTTCTCGCTCTGCCCGTTCCGTGGCCGCACTGCGTTCGGCCGTGGACACAGCCTCCTTCAGGGCTGCCACCTCGTTTGTGGCCCCTGCAATACCCATATTATCCTTGTTAATTTTATTGCGACCAAAATCCTTTTCTGTAAGGTAACAATTCAAAGTGGTGCTACTCACCTTCTTTGTCCTCGAGCTGCCTCTTGGCATGGCCGAGCTCTCGCTCGGACTGCTCGAGATCTTGCTTTAATGTACCAACCTCCGCAGTCAGTGCGGCAGAGGTCAGCAGCACAGCCTGCAAACCCATATTGACATAATTTATTAGCAACCTGCGAATATCTTTTTAGATCCTCAGTCCGGCTTTTCTTTCCGAACACCGAACCGAGCATCAGGGGCTACTGTCTATGCGGTATTACATTACACAATTTTAACTTCTTACCTCAAAGCCTGTTAAAAGGCTACTGCAGGCTTTGGTCAGCCCGCTCTTGGCGAGCTGGACCTTCTGAATCACCGCACTCATAACAGTGCGGTGTTCTTCCTCGATGGAAGCGCCTTTGAGCACCTCCAGCAAGTTGTCCGGCGCCTCCGGTTGGAGGGAGGCCGCCGGAGTCACGGTCTTGCCCTTCTTTCGAAGGGGCCGCCTGCCGGACTCTGGAACCACTATAGGTTCCGACATAGAGTCCAGCGCAAAGTCCGGGAGGCTGCCTTGCGGCGCCTCCGGAGCCTCCTCCTAATGGGTCCCTTTCTGGGATCCCACCTCGGCGTCCTCATCGGCGCGGGGGGTAGAGGCAGTCGGAAGTGAATCCACATCCGACGGGGCCAACGACCTGCTCGATGAAGCGGGGAGATCATCATCGGCCGGACTGCGGACAGTATGCGGCATTAGTAGGACACTATGTGACACGAAAGAAATTGCATATCAGGGATCCGGATACTTACGATCTCGACGGAGGCCTGGCCCTTGAAGGCCACTCCTCCTCGCCAATGTAGGTGTTGGCGGAGCTGTCCGGGGGAATAGTTCTCCCCCTCTTGGACCCTTCGGCCTCCCCTGTTGGGGAAGCCTTCCTCTTCCTCTCTCCCTCCTCCGGGAGAGAGTCTTCTTCCTCCTCCTCATCTTCGGGGGAGGAGTCCGCCTCGTCGTCGGACGCCTGATTACGGGAACTCTTTCGAGGGCCCGTGGCCGCCTTCTTGGCCTTCTTCTCCGGCACCACGTGCGGTACCGGAACCAGCAGCCCCGCTAGACGGGCGTCCACTGGGTCTTCTGGCATGGGAGCCGGGCAGATGAGCTGCTCGGCCTTCTTCATCCATTCCTGTCAAAGGAAAAGGGAGATTGAAACCCTCTAAGAATCAATCTATTCACAACAAGTGTCCCGTAAAGGGGTTGAATCACTTACCTCGTCGGCTGGATGCTGTGAGCGAAATCCGCGATCTTCCATCGCGGATGCGGGGGCTTCGGCGCCCTTAAACAGCACCCTCCAGGCGCCTTCGTATGTCGTGTCAAAGAGCCTGCTAAGCGCCTGGTGCTGTTCCGGATCGAACTCCCACAGATTGAATGCCCATTCTTGGCATGGGAGGATCCGGCGGACGAGCATGACTTGGACCACGTCGACGAGCCTGAGCTTCTTGTTCACCAGCTTCTGGATAAAGGCTCGGTGTCCCGTCAGCTCCTTCGGATTACCCCACAGCAAGCCCTTCTCTTTCCAGGAGGTGAGCTGCGTAGGGATACCAGATCTAAACTTGGGGGCCGCCGCCCACGCGGGGTCGCGCAGCTCGGTGATATAGAACCACCCCGATTGCCACACCTTGACGGAGTCCACGAAGGCCCCTTCGAACCAGAAGACGTTGGGCATCTTGCCCAACATGGCACCTCCGCACTCCGCCTGCGTGCCCTTCACTACCTTCGGCTTGATGTTGAAGGTCTTGAGCCACAAGCCGAAGTGGGGCCGGATGCAGAGGAGGGCCTCACACACGACAATGAACGCCGAGATGTTGAGGATGAAGTTCGGCGCCAGATCGTGGAAATCCAGGCCGTAGTAGAACATGAGCCCCCGGACAAAGGGGTGAAGTGGAAAGCCCAGTCCGCGAAGGAAGTGGGGAAGGAAAACGACCCTCTCATGGGGCCCGGGGGTAGGGATGAGCTGCCCCTCGTCGGGCAGCCGGTGCGCGATATCGCCGGAAAGGTATCCGGCGTTGCGCAGCTTGGTGATGTGCTCCTCCTTGACGGTGGAAGCCAACCATTTGCCTCCCCCTCCGGACATGGTCGGGGAAGGTTAAGACGAGATGCGTGAGCTTGGGCGTTGGAGCTTGAGTGGGCGGAGGTGGATAAGCAAAGGAGGAAGAACGCGTGGGTGAAAAGGTGAATCCTTATCCCTTATATATAGGCGGGCGAAGACTACGCGCCCCCACCGGCCTGGTAAAACTCGCTTATCTCCCAAGCGCCACCATCAATGGCGCGGTTGGGATACCCACGTCCGTATTGATGAGAATCCCGGAATAAGGGGAGCACGATCTTTGCTTCGACAAGACGTGCCAAGGAAACCGCTTCGCTAAACGTGCTGAGGTGGTATAATAAAAAACATAAAGGCTTGGTAGCGGTGTGATGTCATGCCGCAAAATACGTCAGCAGATTGGACTTGTGTACATTTTATTCTCTCTACGGTAGAATGTGGAATTTATTTTGCAGAGCCGGACACTATCCTGGTGTTCATGATCTTCTCTGGATTATACAAAGGAGGAACCCGCCTTGCAATGCCGAACATTATGCGCGCTGGACTTATCGTCATTGAAGCCTGGTTCAGGGGCTACTGAGGGAGTCCTGGACTAGGGGGTGTCCGGAGAGCGGACTATCATCGTCCGCCGGACTCCAAGACTACGAAGATACAAGATTGAAGACTCCGTCCTGTGTCCGGATGGGAGTTTCCTTGGCGTGGAAGGCAAGCTTGGCGATACGGATATGTAGATCTCCTACCATTGTAACCGACTCTGTGTAACCCTAGCCTTCTCCGGTATCTATATAAACCGGAGGGCTTTAGTCCGTAGGACAACATACATTACAACAATCATACCATAGGCTAGCTTTAGGGTTTAGCCTCCTTGATCTCGTGGTAGATCCACTCTTGTACTACCCATATCATCAATATTAATCAAGCAGGACATAGGGTTTTACCTCCATCAAGAGGGCCCGAACCTGGGTAAAACATTGTGTCCCCTGTCTCCTGTTACCATCTGCCTGGACGCACAGTTCGAGACCCCCTACCCGAGATCCGCCGGTTTTGACACCGACAAGGCTCGTGGCGGATATCGTTATTTTCTCACCTTCACAGATGATCTAAGCAGATATGGGTATATCTACTTAATGAAACACAAGTCTGAAACATTTTAAAAGTTCAAAGAATTTCAGAGTGCAGTGGAAAATCATCGTAACAAGAAAATAAAGTTTCTACGATCTGATCGTGGAGGAGAATATTTGAGTTACAAGTTTGGTCTACACTTGAAACAATGCGGGATAGTCTCGCAACTCACGCCACCTGGAACACCACAACGAAATGGTGTGTCCGAACGTCGTAATCGTACTTTACTTGATATGGTACGATCTATGATGTCTCTTACTGATTTACCGCTATCGTTTTGGGGTTATGCTTTAGAGATAGCCGCATTCACGTTAAATAGGGCACCATCAAAATCCGTTGAGACGACGCCTTATGAACTGTGGTTTGGCAAGAAACCAAAGTTTCCGTTTCTTAAAGTTTGGGGCTGCGATGCTTACGTGAAGAAACTTCAACCAGATAAGCTCGAACCCAAATAGGAGAAATGTGTCTTCATAGGATACCCAAAGGACACTATTGGGTACACCTTCTATCACAGATCTGAGGGCAAGATTTTCGTTGCTAAATTCGGATCCTTTCTAGAGAAGGAGTTTCTCTCGAAAGAAGTGAGTGGGAGGAAAGTAGAACTTGATGAGATAACTATATCTACTCCCTTATTGGAAAGTAGTTCATCACAAGAACCGGTTCCTGTGACAACTACACCAATCAGTGAGGAAGCTAATGATATTGATCATGAAACTTCAGATCAAGTTTCTACAGGACCTCATAGGTCTACCAGAGTAAGATCCGCACCAGAGTGGTACGGTAATCCTATTCTATAAGTCATGTTACTTGACCATGATGAACCTACGAACTATGAGGAAGCGATGATGAGCCCAGATTCCGCAAAATGGCTAGAGGCCATGAAATCTGAGATGGGATCCATGTATGAAAACAAAGTATGGACTTTGGTTGACTTGCCCGATGATCGGCAAGCTATTGAGAATAAATGGATTTTTAAGAAGAAGACTGATCCTGATGGTAATGTAACAGTCTATAAAGCTCGACTTGTTGCGAAAGGTTTTCGACAAGTTCAAGGGGTTGACTACGATGAGACTTTCTCACCCGTAGCGATGCTTAAGTCTGTCCGAATCATGTTAGCCATTGCTGCATTTCATGATTATGAAATTTGGCAAATGGATGTCAAGACTGCATTCTTGAATGGATTTCTAGAAGAAGAGTTGTATATGATGCATCCGGAAGGTTTTGTTGATCCAAAAGGTGCTAACAAAGTGTGCAAGCTCCAGCGTTCCATTTATGGACTGCTGCAAGCATCTCGGAGTTGGAATAAATGCTTTGATAGTGTGATCAAAGCATATGGTTTTATACAGACTTTTGGAGAAGCCTGTATTTACAAGAAAGTGAGTGGGAGCTCTGTAGCATTTCTAGTTTTATATGTAGATGACATATTGTTAATTGGAAATGATATAGAATTTCTGGATAGCATAAAGGGATACTTGAATAAAAGTTTTTCAATGAAAGACCTCGGTGAAGCTTCTTATATATTGGGCATCAAGATCTATAGAGATAGATCAAGACGCTTAATAGGACTTTCACAAAGCACTTACCTTGACAAAATTTTGAAAAACTTCAAAATGGATCAGGCAAAGAAAGGATTCTTGCCTGTGCTACAAGGTGTGAAGTTGAGTCAAACTCAATGCCCGACCATATCAGAAGATAGAGAGAAAATGAAAGATGTTCCCTATGCTTCAGCCATAGGATCTATCATGTATGCAATGCTGTGTACCAGACCTGACGTATGCTTAGCAATAAGCTTGGCAGGAAGGTACCAAAGTAATCCAGGAGTGGATCACTGGACAGCGGTCAAGAACATCCTGAAATACCTGAAAAGGACTAAGGATATGTTTCTCGTATATGGAGGTGACAAAGAGCTAGTCGTAAAAGGTTACGTAGATGCAAGCTTTGACACTGATCCGGACGATTCTAAATCGCAAACCGGATACGTGTTTATATTAAACGGTGGAGCTGTAAGTTGGTGCAGTTCTAAACAAAGCATCATGGCGGGATCTACATGTGAAGCGGAGTACATAGCTGCTTCTGAAGCAGCGAATGAAGGAGTCTGGATGAAGGAGTTCATTTCCGATCTAGGTGTCATACCTAGTGCATCGGGACCAATGAAGATCTTCTGTGACAACACTGGTGCAATTGCCTTGGCAAAGGAATCCAGATTTCACAAGAGGACCAAGCACATCAAGAGACGCTTCAATTCCATTCGGGACCAAGTCCAAGTGGGAGACATAGAGATTTGCAAGATACATACGGATCTGAATGTTGCAGACCCGTTGACTAAGCCTCTCTCACGAGCAAAACATGATCAGCACCAAGACTCCATGGGTGTTAGAATCATTACTATGTAATCTAGATTATTGACTCTAGTGCAAGTGGGAGACTGAAGGAAATATGCCCTAGAGGCAATAATAAAGTTATTATTTATTTCCCCATATCATGATAAATGTTTATTATTCATGCTAGAATTGTATTAACCGGAAACATGATACATGTGTGAATACATAGACAAACATATAGTCACTAGTATGCCTCTACTTGACTAGCTCATTAATCAAAGATGGTTATGTTTCCTAACCATAGACATGTGTTGTCATTTGATTAATGGGATCACATCATTAGGAGAATGATGTGATTGACATGACCCATCCCGTTAGCTTAGCACATGATCGTTTAGTATTCTGCTATTGCTTTCTTTATGACTTATACATGTTCCTGTAACTATGAGAATTATGCAACTCCCGTTTACCGGAAGAACACTTTGGGTACTACCAAACTTCACAACGTAACTGGGTGATTATAAAGGGGTACTACAGGTGTCTCCGAAGGTACATGTTGAGTTGGCGTATTTCGAGATTAGGTTTTGTCACTCCAATTGTCGGAGAGGTATCTCTGGGCCCTCTCGGTAATGCTCATCACTTAAGCCTTGCAAGCATTATAACTAATGAGTTAGTTATGAGATGACGTATTACAGAACGAGTAAAGAGACTTGCCGGTAACGAGATTGAACTAGGTATTGGATACCGATGATCAAATCTTGGGCAAGTAACATACCGATGACAAAGGGAACAACGTATGTTGTTATGCGGTTTGACCGATAAAGATCTTCGTAGAATATATAGGAACCAATATGGGCATCCAGGTCCCGCTATTGGTTATTGACCGAGAATGGTTTTAGGTCATGTCTGCATAGTTCTCGAACCCGTAGGGTCCGCACGCTTAATGTTTCGATGACAGTTTTATTATGAGTTTATAAGTTTTGATGTACCGAAGTTTGTCCGGAGTCCCGGATGTGATCACGGACATGACGAGGAGTCTCGGAATGGTCGAGACATAAAGAT
Organism: Triticum timopheevii; assembly: GCA_963921465.1. Classification (NCBI taxonomy): domain Eukaryota; kingdom Viridiplantae; phylum Streptophyta; class Magnoliopsida; order Poales; family Poaceae; genus Triticum; species Triticum timopheevii. The sequence goes on along the minus strand of OY997262.1, from coordinate 307,248,461 downwards.
TGATATATTGGAAGCCTATATTTGGACATCGTAATGGTTCCGGGTGAAATCGGCATTTTACCGGAGTACCGGGAGGTTACCGGAACCCCCCGGGGGGTTAATGGGCCTACATGGGCCAAGTGGGAGAAGAGGGAAGGAGCCAGGAGGGGGCCGCGCGCTCCTCCCCCTCCTAGTCCGAATAGGACAAGGGAAGGGTGGCGGCGCCCCCCCTTTCCTTCCCCTCTTCCTCCTCTTTTCCCCCTTCTCCTACTCCTACTTGGAAAAGGGGAGTCCTACTCCCGGTGGGAGTAGGACTTCCCCCTTGGCGCGCCCTCTAGGCCGGCCGCCTCCTCCCCCCTGGCTCCTTTATATACGGGGGCGGGGGGCACCCCAAAGACACACAAGTTGATCTACGGATCGTTCCTTAGCCGTGTGCGGTGCCCCCTTCCACCATATTCCACCTCGCTCATATCGTCGCGGAGTTTAGGCAAAGCCCTGCACCGGTAGAACATCATCATCGTCACCACGCCGTCGTGCTGACGGAAGTCATCTCCGGAGCCTTTGCTGGATCGGAGGGCCGGAGATCGTCATCGAGCTGAACGTGTGCTGAACACGGAGGCCCCGTACGTTCGGTGCTTGGATCGGTCGAATCGTGAAGACGTACGACTACATCAACCGCGTTGTGCTAACGATTCCGCTTACGGTCTACGGGTACTTGGACGAACACTCTCCCCTCTCGTTGCTATATCATCACCATGATCTTGCGTGTGCGTAGGAAATTTTTTGAAATTACTACGTTCCCCAACACATAGCTCATCTAGGCTCTGATATGCGGATGAAGCTGAAGGCAGTATACACTTTGATTGAACAACTATATACCGGTGCCCAACGGGTTATCTGTGCAACTTCATATAACAATCCGGCCCCCACTTTGATCAAGGATAGTCTAGCAAAGTTATCCGTAACGCCAGCACAGATAGAAGAGATGAATCGATCTGCTGCCAGGGCCGGCGCTTTGTTGGCACTCACCCGAGCCAAAGCATGGATAGCTGACCTTGATCCGGTGGATATTGCCAAGGGCTTCCCAGTGAACAAGAGAACGGGGCAGAGTTTGACAACGACGCCCTCAAAGCTGTGAAAAGGGAGATGCGTCCCCTGGCCAGTCAATTGGCAGAAGAAGCAAACTTGACGGTTCACCAGTCCTTCTATGATGCCAACAACAAATGGGTTGACACTGTCGTGCTAGAAGTGCAAAATCTTATCCCGCCAATCCGTAAGCACACTTACGCCCCTGACGTTGATCCGGCTGAACTTATAAGTGAAGAGGTTGTCTTTCAGGCGTTAAACCGGATTGACTGGACCACTGCTGACTTCCAGCCACTCAATGAGGAGGAGGAGGCTGAACCGACGCCAGATGATCCATCCACTTCACGTCAACATGGTGATGAGGCCTGATCCGGCAATCTGATTGATGCTTCATAAACTGTGCTCTATGGAAAGAATAATTCCGTATTTTGGGCCGTAAAGCGCCTTGTAATAGGCTAGTTAAAATACTTTGATCTGCTGCCATCGTGCACTGGGATATACTTTGCTTGATCCGCCATGCCAATTTTAATGCTAGCTTACATATCTTTATAATATTATGCAATCCCTGTGTCTGCATAGAAAAGAGATGTCCTGGCAGTTTACCGCTGGACGGGTCATAGTGCCCAAGATAAAGCCTGGCTAATAACTAAAGCGGAATAAATATGAAGTAACTCATACCTGTGATATGGAATCACTTAATAAGGGTGGAAGCCCAAATTTGTGAGTTGTCGATACCCTTATCCTATAATGATAGGATGAATAAATCATGTCGGGTTATATTGAACACCAGATGATCATGCTGGCGATATACAACCAAAGCCAGGCCGGGTTAACAAACACCGGTTTGATGAGGTGGTCTGACAACTTGTAGCTGAAAGCCAAGCCGGGTTAACAAACACCGGTTTAATATCATGACTGAAAAGCCACACCGGGTCAAAAGACACCGATTTAAGATAAAATCATCAGAAAGGTGAAAACTTAGCAAAGAAGCAAAATAAGAAACCATGTAGGCAAGGATTTTCAAGGGCTGCCAGGCCCAAATTCGGGGCTTTTTATGGGCTGCCAGGCCACTGAGTTAAACCATTTTGCAAAGCCTTTTAAGATGGGCCTCCAACTAACCAATCGTCGTTTTAACTTGGACAAGTTCAGGGTCTATATAAGATTGACTTGTCAAATGTTCGGCGGGTCGTGCCAGGATTACCTGGATAGGAGTGGCTTACTTGATGAAGGCAGGTTAACCCGGGGTTTTAGGTGAATACACCAGGCTTCCAAGCCGTGGGTCGATACCCAATTACGAGGGTCCCTTCAAACTCTTTGTGGCTTTTGCACAAAAGAGCCCCCAAGTAACTTTGTGAGCTGTGCTCAATGGGTGCCTATGTTTGAGCTGTGCATAACATCCAGACTCTCTTTGGCCCCTTGGGTGTGAAGCTCTCAAGCTATGTTGTGGCATGATAGCCGGTTTAATAGATAAGGTGAGTCATCGCTTTGAGAGCAGAAGCCCCCTTGCAACCAAGAAATGTTGGAAGAAATGGCAGAGGCCCTGGTTGTAGCAAGGATGCCGGTTTATTATATTGATCATAATATATACATTGTCATAATATGTACATATGGACAACCTATGGCTCAGGTGTAGTAAGGCTGAAGGAGAGCTATGTTCCATGGCCGCCGGGTCTCCTCCTCAGAACTGCGTGAGTCTTCTCGAACGTCAATGAGGTAGTAAGATCCGTTGTGCAAATTTTTGCTGACCACAAAGGGTCCTTCCCAAGGTGGGGATAACTTGTGCATATCGGTCTGATCGTGGATGAGCCGAAGCACTAAGTCGCCTTCTTGAAAGGTTCGTGTCTTAACCCGGCGGCTGTGATAACGCCACAAGTCTGGTTGATAAACCGCCGACCGAGCCAAAGCTATGTCCCGTTTCTCATCTAACAGGTCCAACGCCTCTTGACGCGCTTGCTCATTGTCCGCCTCAACATAATTGGCAACCCGGGGCGAGTCATGACGAATATCACTTGGGAGGACAACCTCAGCCCCGTAAACCATGAAGAAAGGTGTATAACCCGTGGACCGGTTTGGGGTGGTGTTTATACTCCGTAACACAGATGGTAACTCTTCCACCCAACAACCCGGCGTCTGCTGCAAAGGAACCATAAGCCTGGGCTTAATACCCTTCAAGATTTCTTGATTCGCCCTCTCAGCTTGACCATTGGACTGAGGATGAGCCACAGACGCTACATCAAGCCGGATGTGTTCACATTGACAGAACTCCTCCATCTCACCTTTAGAAAGGTTTGTGCCATTATCTGTAATGATGCTGTGTGGAAACCCAAAACGCAAAATGCTCTTTTTGAGAAATTGAACCTCCATGGCTGCATCACACTTACTGACAGGCTCTGCTTCAACCCATTTAGTGAACTTGTCAAATGCCACCAACAGGTGGGTCTTCTTATCTGGGGAGCGCTAAAAAGGTCCCACCATATCAAGCCCCCAAGTGGCAAACGGCCAAGTGATAGGAATCATCCGTAGCTCCTGAGCCGGAACATGAGCTCGACGTGAAAATTTCTGACAAGCATCACACCTCTTTACCAGATCCTCCGCATCAGCATGAGCCGTGAACCAATAGAACCCATGACGAAAGGCTTTAGCCACCAGGGACTTTGAACCGGCGTGGTGACCACAATCCCCTTCATGGATTTCACGTAGAATCTCTTGTCCTTCTTCAGGGGAAATGCAACATTGAAAAACGCCTAAAACACTGCAACGGTGTAACTCACCATTGTGAATAACCATGTACTTGGACCGCCGGATTATCTGTCTGGCGAAAACCTCATCATCTGGTAACTCGCCCCGGTTTAAATACGCCAAATATGGAACCGTCCAATCCAGAGTAGTGTGTAAAGCGGCCACCAATTGGGCCTCCGGATCAGGAACAGCTAAATCCTCCTCTGTAGGCAACTTAACAAACGGGTTATGCAAGATATCCAAAAAGGTATTGGGTGGTACCGGTTTACGCTGAGATCCCAGCCGGCTTAAAGCATCTGCTGCCTCGTTTTTGCGCCGGTCAATGTGCTCCACCTGATAACCCTTAAAATGACCTGCCACAACATCCACCTCGCGTCTGTAAGCTGCCATTAGTGGGTCCTAAGAATCCCAAGTACCAGAGACTTACTGAGCCACCAGATCAGAATATCCAAAACAACGAACCCGGTTTAAGTTCATTTCCTTAGCCACCCGGAGACCATGGAGTAAGGCCTCGTATTCAGCTGCATTGTTAGTACAAGGAAACATTAAGCGGAGAACATAACAAATTTTATCACCGCGAGGGGAAGTAAGAAGAACTCCAGCCCCCGAGCCCTCCAATTGCCTGGATCCATCAAAGTGAATGGTCCAATATGTACTATCCGGTTTGTCCTCTGGTGCTTGTAACTCGGTCCAATCATTGATGAAGTCAACAAGTGCCTGTGACTTGATTGATGTCCGAGGCAATACTTTAATCCGTGCGGGCCAAGCTCAATTGCCCACTTTGCAACCCGGCCAGTTGCCTCCCTATTCTGAATTATATCGCCCAAAGGGGCTGAACTGACCACTGTAATAGGATGGCCTTGAAAGTATTGTTTGAGCTTCCGACTTGCCACAAAAACCCCATAAACCAGCTCCTGCCAATGCGGATACCGCTGCTTTGACTCGATAAGTACTTTGCTGATGTAGTAAACCGGCCGTTGAACCGGGTATTCCTTACCAGCTTCCTTGCACTCCACCACAATTGCCATGCTGACCGCACGGGCATTAGCAGCCACGTACAATAATAAGGGCTCTTTGTCAACCAGAGCAGCAAGAACCGGCGGTTCCACCAACTGCCGCTTTAAGTCCTCAAACGCCGCATCAGCTGCATCACTCCAGACAAAATCGTCTGTCTTTTTCAACATCTGATATATAGGAATTGCTTTCTCTCCCAAACGGCTGATAAACCGGCTAAGGGCTGAACATCATTGATACACTTTGGTAGCCAAAGATGTAATCGCTTTGATTTTTTCCGGATTAGCCTTAATACCTCTGTTTGACACCAGAAAGCCTAAGAGCTTGCCTGCCAGAACACCAAAAACACACTTGTCCAGATTAAGCATCATTTTGTAAACCCGGAGATTGTCAAATGTTTCCTTGAGGTCATCTATCAAGGTTTCCTTCTTCCTGGATTTTACTACAATGTCATCCACATAGGCATGAACATTACGCCCAATCTGCGTGTGAAGACAATTTTGCACACAATGCTGATAAGTTGCCTGGGCACTCTTGAGCCCAAAGGGCATAGAAACATAGCAGAAGGCTCCAAAGGGAGTGATGAAGGCTGTCTTCTCCTGGTCCTTAACTGCCATTTTAATCTAATGATAACCTGAATAAGCATCCAAGAAACTCAGGCGCTCACAACCTGCCGTCGCATCAATAATCTGATCAATACGTGGGAGAGCAAAAGGATCTGCTGGACAAGCTTTATTCAAATCTGTGTAGTCCACACACATACGCCAAGTGCCGTTATTCTTAAGTACGAGCACCGGATTAGCCAACCACTCGGGATGAAACACTTCGATGATAAACCCAGCAGCCAACAGTCGGGCTACCTCTTCACCAATGGCCTTGCGTCTTTCTTCATTAAACCGCCGAACAAATTGCTTGACCGGTTTAAACTTGGGATCAATATTGAGAGTGTGCTCAGCGAGTTCCCTCGGTACACTTGGCATGTCAGAAGGCTTCCACGCGAAGATGTCCCGGTTCTCACGGGTGAACTCGATGAGCGCGCTTTCCTATTTCGGATCCAGATTGGTACTGATGCTAAACTGTTTGGATGAATCACCAGGAATAAAGTCAACAAGTTTAGTCTCATCAGCCGGTTTGAACTTCAGGGTCGGATCATGCTCAATGGTGGGCTTCTTCAAAGGAGTCATGTCTGCTGGATCAAAATTGTCCTTATAAAACTTCAGCTCCTCCGTAGCACAAACCGACTCAGTGTAAGCCGCATCACCTTCCTCACAATCCAAAGAAATCTTTCGACTTCCATGTACTGTGATAGTTCCCTTGTGGCCCGGCATTTTGAGCTGTAAATAGATATAGCAGGGCCTCGCCATGAATTTTGCGTAAGCCGGCCGTCCAAACAGTGCGTGATACGGGCTCTGTATTTTCACCACTTCAAAGGTCAATTTTTTAGACCTGGAATCATGCTCATCTCCAAACACAACCTCCAAAGAAATCTTGCCAACAGGATATGCCGATTTACCTGGCACTACACCATGAAAAATAGTGTTGGACGGTTTAAGACTCTTGTTTGTCAACCCCATACGATGAAAAGTCTCATAGTACAGGATGTTGATGCTGCTCCCTCCATCCATCTGGACTTTGGTAAACTTGTAACCTCCCACCTGAGGTGCTACTACCAAAACCAGTTGACCCAGATTGTCAACCCGGGGCGGATGATCCTCTCTGCTCCACACAATGTGCTGCTCGGACCACCGTAAGTAACGTGGCACCGCCGGTTCAACAACATTAACTGCCCTTTTGTGAAGCTTCTGATCTCGCTTGCATAGGCTAGTAGTGAACACATGATACTGCCCACCATTCAACTGCTTGGGGTGACTCTGATAACCTGATTGCAGCTGATTCCCTTGATTATTCTGTTGGCCATTACCACCTTGGTTATGCTGGTTGCCCTGATTATTCTGAAATCCAGAGCTTGAACCGCCGCCACCATGAAAACCTAGACCTGAACCGCCCGAAGGACCCTGATCATACCGGAAAATATCGGAATTTTTGAACTCCTTCATGATATAACAATCTTTCCATAGATGTGTGGAAGGGGCCTCCTTAGTCCCATGCTTTGGACAGGGCTGGTTCATCAAACGTTCTAGATTTATCCCTCCACCGCGCTGGGGCAGTTTACCTTTACGCCGCTGCATATTGGTGTTAGCCACTAGATCTGAATTATCTGCCTTGCGCTTACCATTATTCCCCTGGCCTCCTTGGTTGTGATGCTGTCCCTTTGCAGCGCTGTTCTTCTTTCCCTTCTCCGATTTCTCCTCATCAGAATCGGGATCCTTGGTATTATCAGAATCGTCATACTTGACCAAGGCTGCCATAAGGGTTCCCATGTCATTGCAGTGGCACTTGAGCCATCCCAACTTCATCTTCAGCGACTTAAACCGGCAATTACGCTCCAGCGTTATGATCGCTTGACCAGTGTTAATCTGGTCAGAAGAATGCAAAACCTCTGAAACCCGGCGTACCCAGTGAGTTGTAGACTCGTTCTCCCCTTGAACACAAGCATCCAGATCCACAATGGACATGGGCTGTTTGCACGTGTCTTTAAAATTGGCTATAAACCGGGCCTTCAACTGATCCCATGACTTAATGGAGTTAGCTGGTAAATTTTTCAACCAAGTACGGGCCGTTCCTTCCAACATCACCGTGAAGTACTTTGCACAGGCCGCTTCATCCACATCCAGCATCTCCATTGCCATCTCATAACTCTCGACCCACGCCTCAGGTGGCTGATCCGCCATGTAGTTAGGCACCTTACGTGGACCCTTGAAATCTTTGGGCAGACGCACATTACGGAGAGCCGGAATAAGACACGGCACTCCCCAGGAACTGAAGGCAAGCCCGGTGCCTCGGTCTACTGACGCAGCTGGCTGAACCGGGGCGGGTTGATGATGACCCAAATCGGCCTCCCTTCGTGCTCTGCCATTATCCACCACATCTTGAGCATTACGATGCCGCACACTGCTAAACACTTCCGGTTCATCCATGTGCCTGCTATAGCTTGGGCTCGGACAAGGGGTTGAATGAATTCTATCCCGGCTATAAGAATAAGCCTGCTGCTGCACCACGGCGGCTTGAAGAAGGTCCCTAGCCCGCCGCGTTTAAATTGCTGCCAGTGAATCGCCCTCCATCGGAATGGCTGCCAGGCGCGATGCTGCGGCAATCATGTTATCCAGAGGGCTCGAGAAGTGACCCGGTGGTGTAGACATGTATTACGGTGGGTTATCTGTTCGCCGGGGTGCTTCTGTTATCCGTAGTTGATCCGGAGCTGTCCTAGGCGCATCAGTCCTGTTGGCAGCTGCCGGATTGCTTGGCCCAGTGCCCGGTGTTTGAAAGAGGTTTAATCCTTTGTAGACCGACGGCAGACGAGACCGGTACTTCCTTCGCATTACATCCTATGATGCGGTCCGATCCAGCATGAGCCGATAATTCTGCGCCTGTATCTGCTGCGATTGGGCATCCAAAGCGGCCCGCTCTTCAGCCATCCTAGCATCCTCAGTTGCCAGGTCCTCCTTAGCCTGTGTTATCTGGTCCTTCAGTTTCGCAATGTCCGCGTTGTGTTGATCCCGCGTCTCCGGGGTGACTGCCGTGGTTAACAAGGTCGCCCAGGCATCCATCAAACTGGAGAGGACATGGGCCGGCCGGCGCGCCGGGGCTCCTGCCGCGGCTGCCGATCTGGTATTCATCGCTGCTGTAGATGAAGACTGCAAAGTGGGCTGTGTTCCAGCCATGTAAACAGCAACCCGACTTGACGGTTCAAGGAGGTCCGGAATACTGTTGCCATCGGAATGTCCTTCGAGCACACCATTATGAATCTGGTACAAGGACTCGGTTTCGCTAGTGGATGATTCGCCGTCAGAATAAACAGCCGTCTCGCCTTCAGACACCGGTTCAGATCCGATCTCATGGACACATCCTACGAACGCATGCTTCATGGCAGGCTTAACCCGAGCTGGACTCGCACGCTGAACCGTTTCGACGAGGTCGGTGCAGATGTCCGGCTCAGGGCCCGGTTCGCCGATCTTGCCGATGAAGACATGAATTCCGCCAAAGGGGACCCGGTACCCATACTCGATTGAGCCGGCCTCAGGGCCCCATCCTTTGTCGTCGATGTAAAGCTTGCCGCGACGACTCCTGGTTATCCGGCCAACCACGTACCCCTTGAGTCCTTCAAAGCTGCCCTTCAAGAACTCGAAATCATCGTGCGATAGCCCCACGGTGGGCGCCAACTGTCGTGGAATTAACACATCAGATGTCCTCATGAAAGGACTTAGTCGTGGAGCCATCGCAACAGGTTAGCTTGAAGGGGTTAAACCGGACATGGGACACGGGAGTTTTATACTAGTTCGGCCCCTTCAATGAAGGTAAAAGCCTACGTCTAGTTGTGATGGGATTGATTTGGTTTCGATGACCAGGGAGCAAATATGCTTGCCTGAGTCTCGAGTTATTGTTTCTTGTCCCTGAACTGCTGCCGGGTCGTCCCTTTATATACATAGGTTGACGCCCGGCCGGTCTACAGAGCCCCGAGGCCGACTCATACAAAGTGTCCGGCTCGGTCTCTCCTTTCCTAACTTACATTACAAGTTACATAGTCATGGCGGTTTACCACTATGAGCCCTAATCCGCCTTTGGGCTTCGGGCCTCTAAGCTTCATTAGTAAAGCGCCATCTTCTGGATCTTCATGGGCTTCAGCATAGTCGAGGGTGAATCGGGCCCTCCTGGCCGGTTTACACTCAGTAGTTATATCCCCAACACTCGGGGTGTGTTACCTTTGGGCCTTTAGCCATGAAGCATCTTCCAAGTGCTTCATTTGGTGAATCAAATATGTCGTAGGAGTTGGTTGGCACAAGTGCTAGACCGGCAACACCTTCATCTTGAGCATATTCGGAATCAGAGTGATAGCTTCTCTCAGAGTGATTGTCGGAGTCAGAGCCGGATACCCATTCACCAATATGATCTTGATATCTTCGTTTTGTGTAGCTCCTTGATGACTTGTCCTTCCTTTCCAAATCCTTGCTTCTCCGGGATGTTCTTCGTTCATAACGATCATCTCTACTCCTTCTTTCTCTTGATGGCGATTCTTCTCTTCTACTTCTTCTTTTTGGAGAATCTTCTATTCTTTTATAGGGTGTCGTACACTCATTGGAATAGTGGCCGGGTCTTCCACAATTGTAGCAATTACACTCACGACTAGAAGATCTTTTGTCATTGTAGGACCTTGACTTGGAACTTCTTTCCTTGCTCCTACTCTTGTAGAACTTGTTGAAGTTCTTCACCATTATGCTCAATTCTTCATTGAAGGTTTCTTTCTCACTTGATGATGTGGGAGCTTCACATGAGGCTTTGTAAGCACCACTTGACTAGTTGTGGAGCTCCTCCTTATCCTTGAGTGACATCTCATGAGCAACAATTCTTCCAATGACTTCCGTTTGCTTGAGATCTTTGTAATTGGGCATCATTTGGATCAATGTGCACATGGTATCATATTTTCCATCCAAAGCTCTTAGGATCTTCTTGATGATGAAGTTGTCAGTCATCTCTTCACTTCCTAAGCCGGCAATCTCATTTGTGATAAGAGCAAGCCTAGAATACATTTCAGCGACACCTTCACCATCCTTCATTTTTGAACTTGTCAAGTTGACTTTGAAGCACATCCAATTTGGATTCCTTGATGGAGTCGGTACCTTCGTGCATATCAATCAAAGTATCCCAAATTTCCTTTGCATTCTCAAGACGGCTGATTTTGTTGAATTCTTCGGGGCACAATCCGTTGAAGAGGATATCACAAGCTTGAGCATTGTATTGCAGCATCTTCAACTCTTCCGCGATAGCTTCACGGTTCGGTTCTCTCCCATCAAAGAATTCACACTACTAGGGAAAAGCCTATACACAGAGTCTTGCCAGTAGCGTGCTTTAAAATAAGGCGCTGCTGCTACCTAGCAGCAGCGCGCTCAAACTTAACACGCTTCTGAAATAAATATAGCAGTAGCGCGCCCACTCAAAGACGCGCTACTGATATAATTCCCACAAGGCCGCCGCGAGGCTAGTTCTAGCAGCAGCGCGTTACCATGAAGAGCGCTACTGCTACTTAGCATAGTAGCAACGCATTTCACCAATAAGCGCTACTGCTAAGTTTACTACAAAAATTTAGTCCCACTCCCTCCGTGAAGAGAGTTTCTACCACCTTAAATATGTTACTTCTCAAACTTTGACAAGCACTTGCTCTTCATTGAACTCTATGTGTAGAATTTGTGGCCGCAATATGAGTCTTCATCGGTTCCTAAACCGGTGAGGACTCATATTGACAAATAAGATTGTACACAAAAAGATCGTTGATGATCAATGTATTTTTGATACATTGAAGTCTATTTTTACATGCTGACACATAGCAGTAGCGCTTTCTTTGTGAAAGGCGCTGCTGCTAGGTAGTTTAGCAGTAGCGGCTTTGTCTATAGCGTGCTACTACTAAGACATTCCATCTCCCACCCCCTCTCCTCTATCCGATCCACTCACACTCACACACTCACTAGATCCCCCCTCAACTCCCCGTGCCGGTCCTCCCCCGTCGCCCCTCCTCCCTCTGCACCGCCGTCAGCTCCTCCTCCTTGCTGGACTCGGTACCGGCCTCCTCCTCCGTCCTCCCTCCACTCGCTGCTGGCCGGCCCCTCCTCGCTCCGCCTTCCTCCTCTGTCCTCCCTCCACTGGCCGCCGGCCGGCCCCTCCTCGCTCCACCTTCCTCCTCCGTCCTACTCTCTTCTCCCTCCTTGAGTCGCCCCTCCTTCTCCCTCCTCCCTGCTACATTTTGATTTAGTAGGCTAGTTCATATGCAACATTTTGATTTAGTTGATATGATTTAGTTGATTTAGTAGGCTAGTTGATTTAGAACATTTTGATTTAGTTGATTTAGTAGGCTAGTTGATTTAGTTTATTTAGTATGCACCATTTTATTGTTATTTTTTCTGTACATGGATAGGTAGATGCTTTTGTTTTTTTGTAATAAGTTACTTTTTGGCAAAATGTAGGTGGTACCTTGTCATCTAATATGTTACTAGATCTTAGGATTATAATTGTCCATCAAGTTGCTTCTTGCGGAAGAACCAAAAATATCACATGCTACTGTTTTTCTTTCCTGTGAAGTGGATCGTTAATCCTTTGCTCATATTGCTTTAGGAAAAATGGTGCCACCACCACCACCACCACTATGTCGACTGTGCAAGTCAAGGTGCGCCAGCAGCCTTGCAACTGGCAAGCTGTTCGGCATCTACTTCCAGCCAAGTTTTCGTCATGTGGCGGTAAGAAATTAGATGAAATGTAATAACTATTTTATTTTTAGTGTTGGCATTACTGCATTGTGTCATTTTTGTTATTTTGTACAGATCGTCCCATGCAATGTGAGGTTGAAATTCAACAAGCTGACAGGAGCCACTGTGACATTTGAGGCTCCTAGGGGGCCGTACACAATGGAGGTCGAGAAAGGACGCAATATGTCGCAGATTGGAGGAGATGGATGGGCCCGTTTTGTCGCCGCATGCGTCTTAATGGTGGTGAGTTGATCAGCTTCTCCTTCAGAGCAGAAAGACCCAAGCTGGCTATCATTTATCTCAACCTGGTGGAAGATGATGAAGATGACAAATATGATGAAGATGATGAAGATAATGAGGACCCACTCGATGAAGATGATGAGGACCCACTTCATGAAGCCATCGTAGCTCAAAGAATAAGGCTGAGCGAGGAGGAGGTGTCCAACCTGTGGGACATAATTCCGCCATGTGCTGACTATGTCGGGGTGCCATTCGTGACCCGCCTGACAAATACCATGGTTGATCGACATGATAAGGTATGTTATACTTACAAATGCAAATTATCCGATGAAATACTTAGTGTATAGTCCAATGATATTGTATGTTGTGTGGAATCTAGTCGATGATATGTTTTAGTGTAGAGTTCTATCACAGGCTTATTAGTGTAGAATCTAAGGAACTATTAATAGTGTAGATAATCCATATGTACTTATTTGCGAGGCTATTTATTAATTGATATGTTTTTCTTATTCAAAAATTGGCAAAGAGCTGGACTATGCCTTACTGCAAGGGGCTCCGTCATAACCTGTACTTACCGCGTGGACACGAACGGTCGCACACACTTAAACTCGGTTGGGTGGAAGAAATTCCTCGATGGCAAGAATCTTCGTGTTGGACAGGCCATCCTAATTACTATTAGGGACACCAACCGCCCAGGCTTGAGGATGATGATTGTCTTCGATATCATCTAGAACTACATATGTGTGTGTGTGGCTATATCATCTAGAACTACATATGATGATCATCGTTGATATCATCTAGAACTACATATGATGATCCTCGTCGATATCATCTAGAACTACATATGATGATCGCCGTCGATACGACCCTGTACTGCTTGAGGATGCATGTTGACTATGCATGAAATTGTTATCTAGTACTCCCTTCGTTCCAAATTACTCGTCGTGGTTTGAACTAAAACCACAACGAGTAATTTGGAATGAAGGGAGTACTACCTAGTACGTATAATGGTTTATGAATTTGATATCTAGTAGTAGTACCTAGTATCTAGTATCTGAAAGGGAAAGGGGTACAGGGGGAAAATGATGAAAGATATAGCAGTAGCGAGGGACTGCGAAATCGCTACAACTAACTAATAGTAGCGAGTTTGGCAAAAGCGTTGCTGATATCGTCAACAGTAGTAGCGCGGGTACGGACCGCGCTACTACTATAAGTTAGCTATAGCGCCTTATTAGTAGCGCCGCTACCCGCGCTGCTGCTAGCCTCAAAACTCGCGCTACTACTTGGGTTTTCCCTAGTAGTGTCACCTTGCAAGCCAATACACACAATAGCCCAAACAGCGGGGTTATGTCCAAGAATATGCATTTTCATCTTATGATTCCAACTAGCAAAATTAGTACCATCAAAGTAGGGACCTCTACGGTGGTAATTTCTTCACTAGACGCCATACTCTCCTAGGTTGTGAAACCAAGGCTATGACCACCAAAAGCTATGGAAATCAAAGCAAATGGAGACCAAAGCTCTGATACCACTTGTAGGATTGAAAGTATGTCTAGAGGGGGGGTGATTAGACTACTTGACCAAATAAAAAACTTGCTTTTTACCAATTGTAGTTCTTGGCAGATTTTAGCAACTTAGCGCAAGTCAAGCAATCAACCTACACATGCAATTCTAAGAGTATAGCAGCGGAATGTAAAACAATTGCATATGAAGGTAAAGGGGAGGAGTTTGAGAGAGCAAACGCAATTCGAGACACGGATGTTTTTGTCGTGGTTCCGATAGGTGGTCCTATCGTACATCCACGTTGACGGAGACTTCAACCCACGAAGGGTAACGACTGCGCAAGTCCACGGAGGGCTCCACTCACGAAGGGTCCACGAAGAAGCAACCTTGTCTATCCCACCACGGCCGTCGCCCACGAAGGACTTGCCTCACTATGGTAGATCTTCACGAAGTAGGCGATCTCCTTGCCCTTACAAACTCCTTGGTTCAACTCCACAATCTTATCGGAGGCTCCCAAGTGACACCTAGCCAATCTAGGAGACACCACTCTCCAAGAAGTAACAAATGGTGTGTTGATGATGAACTCCTTGCTCTTGTCTCCCCAACACTCAAGTCTCTCTCACAGGATTTTGATTTGGTAGAAAGAAGATTTGAGTGGAAAGCAAGTTGGGGAAGGCTAGAGATCAAGATTCATATGGTAGGAATGGAATATCTTGACCTCAACACAAGTGTAGGTGGTTCTCTCTCAGAAAATGTATGTTGGAAGTGTAGGAATGTTCTGATGGCTCTCTCCATGAATGAAGAGTGGGTGGAAGGGTATATATAGCCTCCACAAAAAATCTAACCGTTACACACAACTTACCAATCTCGGTGGGACCGAATCGTCAAACTCGGTCGGACCGATTTAGCAAATAATGTGACCGTTAGGATTTTCGGTGGGACCGACATGTCAACTCGGTGGGACCGATATGGTTAGGGTTAGGGCATAACGTGATCTCGGTGAGACCAATTACTCAAACTCGGTGGGACCGATTTTGGTAATAAGCTAACCAGAGAGTTGGTCAGGCAAACTCGGTGGGACCGATTTTGGTAATAAGCTAACCAGAGAGTTGGTCAGGCAAACTCGGTGGGACCGATTCGCTCATCTCGGTTGGACCGAAACATTACGAAAGGGAAAAAGAGAGTTTGCATTGTAATCTCGGTGGGACCGATCGCTCATCTCGGTTTGACCGAAACGTTACGAAGGGAAACAAAGAGATTACAATCCCATCTCAGTGAGACTGAGATCCCTATCGGTGAGACTGACTTGATTAGGGTTTGTGGCAATGGCTATGACATCTCAACTCGGTGGCGCCGGATAGAAAGAATCGGTAGGGCCAAGTTGGACTTTTGGTTTTGGTCATATGTGGATATGAGAAAGTAGTTGAGGGCTTTGGAGCATATCACTAAGTATTTTGAGCGAGAGCCTCATTAAGCAACACCTCATCCCTTTTTGATAGTATTGGCTTTTCCTATATACTCAATGTGATCTTGGATCACTAAAATAGAAAATGTAGAGTCTTGTGCTTTGAGCTTGAGCCAATCCTTTTGTCCTTAGCATTTTGAGGGATGCACTTTTCTCATCCATGCCATGCCAATCATTGAGCTTTCCTGAAATATTTATCTTGAAATAGCATTAGCTCAATGAGATATATGTTGTTAGGAATTACCAAAACCACCAAGGGATAGTTGCACTTTCATCAATGTACCTCTACTTTGACCAAACTTATAGAAAATGCATCAACATTCACAATGTCAAATCAAAATTTTTATACTCATTATAAAACATAGTTTCATAAAATATATATTTGGTATTGTAGATATTGATATTTTAGTATAAATTTGGTAAAAAACTTTGTAAACTTTGACTTGACACAAATCTTACACAGAGTAAAAAGGACTGGAGGGAGTATCATGCATGCGGAGTAGGCAAAAAAATTGCTCATTTATAGCCGTTCGAAGTCTTAAAGGGCGCAACCGCGCGAGGGAGGCAAAGGTCGTGGGAGGCACGACGGTTGATGGAGTTAAGTGAAGTTACATCCACGCGCCGGCATGGCATGCGAACACGCAGAAGCTATACCATCAGGCCTAAGATATGGGTCTATTAGACATGACATCTAGTGGGTCCCGCATAGTACTCGATAACTCTTTGGGGGCATGCAGCTGTTTATCCACCGGGCAAGCCAACAACGCCATGCCGTTTGCACGCCATACTCGTCCCCGTCTTCTACCTTACAACAGTTCGCTCCTAGTCGTCCCTTCCTTTCACATTACACCAGTTCAACTTCTCCTAACCCGCCTCCAAAATCCATGGCCTCCCAAATCTCCATGATCATCGCTAAGTACCAGGTTAGAACCATCGCCGATGAAGAGTTCATCGTCATCTACACCCGTAGATCCACGGCGGTGGAAGTATGCCTTGCTCGCTTCGTACGCATGTTCGAAAGTTCAATGGATGAGTGGGTCACTGGGCTAGATGTTGAGTACACCACAGTCCTAGAAAGCAAGGAGCTTCTAAAGGAGGTAGAGAAGAAGAAGCCCGCCGTGATCCAGGTTTGCGTACATAACATGTGCTTGGTCTACCACATCTGCCATGCCAATGTTAGGTGCCAGGAATTTGTTCTTCGTCAAGGAAAAAAGAGTGAAATTCGTTACTGTAGATTTTATGAACGACGAGAATGTCCTGGGTCAGATAGGCCTCTTTGTAGGCCAGCCCTTCGATCTCCAGAAGGCAAGCCTGGTGTCCTCCTCTCATCCTTCAATGCTGGCCCTGGCAGCAGCCATGATTGATCCTTCGTACGCTCAACTGAAGAAACCTCACCACGAGTTTCATCATGCATGGGAGTCGAAAACAATAGATGAAGGTCACATCTTGTACGCAGCAATGGATGCCTACCTTTGTTTAAATATCTACAAGGGTTGGATGAAGAAGTAGAGCCAAGTGTCCGGTTCAAGCAAAGAAGCGTCGGCGAAGCGGAAGAGGGACGAGGACGAAGTCGAGGACATGGACTCGGACTCCGAGTAAGGTGGCAGTGTTGTCGCTCATGCTGGTTCTACTGCAGTGCCAAGCGGACTAGTTCCTTAGTTTTATTTCAGGGGTGTGTTGTGCTCAGCCCCCAGCAGAACTATGTTTATGTTCTTTCTCATTATTTGAACTCTTTAGTACGTACAGTAGTACTCGTATGTCTTACTACTGTTCTTCTTGTAGTTGGTACTACTGCTCGTATCTTCGTGTTCCTACTGTACTTAATACATACGTACTAGTAGTGTAATTTGGGTTAGTCGATTTGTGAAAGAAGTTCAACGGACCAAAGGAAGAAGACGACAGAGAAGCTACCCCAGTATCTATATTAGGGTGGCAGGGTGCCCATGATCTATCTTAGGAGTGTTTGGTGTGGAATGCAGTTCACCAGTAAAAATGGATCGTGTCTGGGGTTAAACGAATGGCGGGTGTGGGGGAAGCATGGCGGTGGCAGGCGGTTCAGAGGAGGCCGGGGGCGGCGGCGGCAGGCGGTTTGGCATCTGGCGGGCTGGTGGCTCGATGCCTGAGAGAGAAGATGAACAGTGCATCAATTTTAGAGGTTGAAGAAGCCCTTCTGGCCCACAAGAATCGGCTGACCCAAATTGGTCCTTCAGATTGCAGGATCCACGTGGCATTCAAGGTCTCGAAGGTAGATTCCGCGTCCGCACCCGGTTTGCAGGCTCGGCGCGGGAGTGATCGGCTTCCGCCATGACAGCCACCATGCGCTCCTCCACGGCGTGGGCGGAGACAACAATGACACGCTAGCTCCTCCTCGCCGGTGTGCTAGAGCACGCGCTCGACCTCCTCTTCATACGTTGCGTGCATAGACGCGGCTCCACTAGCTGCTCGCGTGCTTGGCAGCACAACAACATCTCGAGGAGGGACTGCAGACGACGTGAGCAGGCGAGCCTTCGGCTTCATGGCACAAGGATGGCGGCGACACAGCGGTGATGGGCGAGAGATGGTTGGTCGGAGCAGGAGGGCGCCAGCATGCACAACAGCGACGGTGGCATATTGATGAGTGCGCGTATGGGAGCTTAGTTTAGTTTTATATAGGGTTGGTCAAACTTAAAAGAATACCATACTAGTACACATAAACATTAATTTGAGGCAGCGCTTATATTAGTTACCACAACAATGATATGGAATCCTGTGCAAGCGTGTGCACCGCGGCCACGCGGTCGACGGAACGATGCGTCACTGTGTCGCGCTCGAAGGACATCCACCGAACCTTTTGGTGTGTTTGAAAACAATCCCCAAATATTACTCAACTTTTTTTCCTGGAAAAATTCTTCATGCTACAATATTTCCATATATTTGCATCTAGCTTCAGTTCATGTTTATTTGGATTTGGAAATTTTAGGTGCGCCCTAGTTTTTTTTAATACTGATTTTGTGTGTGTGACTGAGAGAGAATGTGTGTATGTGTCCATATGAGCGTTGTGGCGGAAGGGCAATGTGGAGATAGTGTGCGTGTGATAGAGACATAGAGCGGTGTGAATGTGCAAATGATCATGCATGAGTGAGACATAGAGAGATGCCGATACGTTGTGTATACATGAGAGAACGGTCTTCTATTTGTACTAGTGTGTGTCTGCGAGAGAGAGAGAGAGAGAGAGAGAGAGAGAGGAGCATCCATAACAGAACAACCATCTCTCTCAACTCGTCTGTTCCTCGCACGATTGCATGCAACATGCATCAACACACACATTTTGACAACCTCACCCGACCCCTGCCCACCTCAAGGCCCGCACATCGCTCTCTATCTTGCACATGCAATCTCTTCGTGAAAACCCTATTTACCATGTAGCTTTCTGTCACATACACACACATTTCTCTCCATAGGTTTGATTTCTCTCAACATCTCTCTCTCTCTCTCTCTCTCTCTCTCACACACACACACACACACTCCCCTCCCTCGAGCACACAATTCATCCCCATCCAAGGTTATATGGTGACCACTCTCGCTTGTGCTTCTTTGCACCCCAGCATGCACGCCACCTCAATCTTCAAAGACGGCATCGAGGAGATCGAAGACGGCAACCACACTGCACTAGAGAATGCGGGGCCATTTGGAAGCAGGATGATGTGACGACGACTGACTGACTCCTCCCCCCTCTCTCTCCCGTACACAATTACCAATCCCTCTCTCTCCCGCAAAAAATTATCAATCCCCCAACCCACGAGATCCTTCCCCTCTCATCCATGTTTTCCCAACTCTCTCATCATGCACGACAAAAAAAATACACTTCGTGATGATACGTGTTTGTCACAGTAGGTCAAGTTTTCTGTCATGCATGTACATCCTTGACGTTTGTATGACAGAATCAAGATAGTCATACCTGTGCTGTCGTAGAAGTGTTCCATGACATTACCAAAATTATCATCACGGAAGTGTCCACTTCCATGACAATAAATCGCGCGTCATAGAAGTGCTTTCGTCAAGGGTGACCGACACGTAGCATCCACCGTAACGGAACACCGTTAAGCTATCGGGTCCGGTTTTGGATCCGATAACCCGTTAACAGCCCCGACCAATGGGGATTTTCCACGTGTAAAATCATCATTGGCTGGAGGAAACACGTGTCGGCTCACCATTGGGACAGATGTCATCCACTCATTGGACTGAAGGCACCTATGATACATCGACACGTGGCACGGCCCAATAGAGGCCCATTCCTGTGAAAAGGCCGTCCCATTTGACTTGGTCAAAAGGTGGCGGGCCAGCCCATGGAAAGCCTGTTAGCGGCCTGTTCGCATATAGCCCATTTACAGCCCGCTAACCCAGGGCCCGTTATGACCTATCCGAATTAGGCCCAGTAGCGTCATCTGGGCTGTCCAATATGATTCCAGCCCATCTTAAGTTCCAGCCCATGATGTCTTTCATCCCATATGAGGCCCTTTGTAACTCTTGGCCCATTAACGACCCGTGGTGAAACTGGCCCATAATGAACAGTGTATCACTTTATACCCATTAACGACCCATTAATCCATTGGCCCGTTTACAGCCCATGTTATCTTTCGGCCTTCTCAGGGCCCATTTATTCTTGGGCTCATTTCCAGCATTCGGTTATGGTCCGTTACTGTCATTTTCTGCTTGTGGGCCAAATTCAGCCCGTGGTTACAGTCGGCCCGTTTGTGGCCCGTTAATATGTTGGGTCGTTTCATAGCGTCATCAAATACGACATATTAACAACGGCCTGTTATGGTCGGCCCATGAATGGACGATTCCAACTCTAGCCCGTTTACGGCCATAATACGGTCTGTTATTGGCCCATGTTTGGCCTATTGATCATATGGCCCGTATAAGGCCCATTGATGATACGACCCGTAGAAGGCCCATTGGTTCTATGGCCCGTAGAAGGCCCGTTGCTTCTACGGCCCACAGGAGGCCCAGTGTCACTACAGTAAATATGTAGCCCATGGTTATTGTGGCCTAGTTTTAAAAAATAGGTTATTGCGGCCACTAGCAAACCGCAGAAAAAGAACTGCACTGACTACAAGCAAACAAATAAACAAGACAACAAGGAAATAAATAAGCAAGCAACTTACGCTAGGCTATCACGGCTATTACACATATTACGTCCACTGGGCATCAAAGTTCGCCATCAGTGTAAATAAACGCGCCGACAAAAGAATATACAAAACTGAGAGCACTTCAGAAGGCACTAGGCCTGGCTAGGTCGGGCCTCGCAAACAACCGAAGAAGCTGGTTAGACCTCAGTTGTGTCAACAATAGATGCTTCATCCCTAGCTGTATGGCACGATAGTGCGCAAGGGAGTCCTCTGACATCTTCATTACATCTTTGACTTCAAGTCGGAGCTGAGCTGAAGCAAGCCTTTCCGCTTTAAGTTGAGACTGAAGAAGTCAAACTGACTAAGGCAGAGACTGCACAGAGGTTATCTCACACCTACTGGTGAGTAGCTTCAACTCACTGTCTTCATCAAGACAAGACCTTGGGGTCATCTCGCTGTCCTCAAGATGGTTTGGCTCACTATCTTCTCTAAAGTTCTGCCTGGCATAAGAGATACGACTCTGAAAGAGAAACAAGGAGACACGTAACATGTTTCACAATTATATAAGCAAATAAATGGATCTGTTCTGCATAAGGAACATGTTTTTACAACTACAATTTAAAACTGGTAGTTGTTGCAAACATCCAATCAGATGTAAACAGTAGTGGAGGAAATGATGCCTATCCAAATCTATACTAGAACAAAGTTTGAAGGCTTGAGAAGGATGAACTTACATTACATGTTAACACGGGTGATACGTCTCCAATGTATCTATAATTTTTTATTGTTCCATGCTATTATATTACCTGTTTTGGATGTTTATGGGCTTTACTATACACTTTTATACCATTTTTGGGACTAACCTACTAACCGGAGGCCCAGCCCGAATTGTTGTTTTTCTTGCCTATTTCTGTGTTCCGAAGAAAAGGAATATCAAACGGAGTCCAAATGGAATGAAACCTTCTGGAGCAATCTTTTTGGAACAAACACAATCCAGGAGACTTGGGGTGGACGTCAAGAAGCAGCCGAGGCGGCCACGAGGGTCCAGGGCGCGCCCTACCCCCTGTGCGCGCCCCCACCCTCATGGGCCCCTCGTGGCTCCCCTGACCGACTTCTTTCACCTATATATATCCATATACCCCGAAAACATCTGAGAGCATAATAGATCGGGAGGTCCGCCGCCGCAAGCCTCTGTAGCCACCAAAAAGCTCTCGGGAGCCCGTTCCGGCACCATGCCATAGGGGGGATCCCAAACCGGTGGCCAACCTCATCATCCCGGCACTCTCCATGACGGGGAGGGAGTAGTTCACTATCGGGGCTGAGGGTACGTACCAGTAGCTATGTGTTTGATCTCTTTCTCTCTCTCATGTTCTTGATTTGGCACGATCCTGATGTATCACGAGCTTTGCTATTATAGTTTTATCATATGATGTTTCTCCCCCTCTACTCTCTTGTAATGGATTGAGTTTTCCCTTTGAAGTTACCATATCAGATTGAGTCTTTAAGGATTTGTGAACACTTGATGCCTTGTCGGTGTCAAAACCGGCGGATCTCGGGTAGGGGGTCCCGAACTGTGCGTCTAGGCGGATGGTAACAGGAGACGAGGGACACGATGTTTTACCTAGGTTCGGGCCCTCTCAATGGAGGTAAAACCCTACGTCCTGCTTGATTAATATTGATGATATGGGTAGTACAAGAGTGGATCTACCACGAGATCAAGGAGGCTAAACCCTAAAGCTAGCCTATGGTATGATTGTTGTAATGTATGTTGTGTCCTACGGACTAAAGCCCTCCGGTTTATATAGACACCGGGGGAGGCTAGGGTTACACAGAGTCGGTTACAATGGTAGGAGATCTACATATCCGTATTGCCAAGCTTGCCTTCCACGCCAAGGAAAGTCCCATCCGGACATGGGACGGAGTCTTCAATCTTGTATCTTCGTAGTCTTGGAGTCCGGCGAACGATGATAGTCCGGCTGTCCGGACACCCCCTAGTCCAGGACTCCCACAGTAGCCCCTGAACCAGGCTTCAATGACGATAAGTCCGGCGCGCTTAATGTTCGGCATTGCAAGGCGGGTTCCTCCCTTGAATAATCCAGAGAAGATCATGAACACCAGGATACTGTCCGGCTCTGCAAAATAAATTCCACATTCCACCATAGAGAGAATAAAATGCACACAAGTCCAATCTGCTGACGTATTATGCGGCATGACATCACGCCGCTACCAGGCTTTTACTTGAATCGTTTTTTATCATACCACCTCAGCACGTTTAGCGAAGCGGTTTCCTTGGCACGTCTTGTCGAAGTAGAGATCGTGTTCCCCTTATTCCGGGATTCTCATCAATACGTGCGTGGGTAACCCAACCGTGCCCGTCGCCACGCCTCCTCTATCGAAGGTGAATCCCGAACAGTCACAGAGATGACTCTTGGTATTTTTCTCCTTCTCGCTCCCAGTTCCAACACCCAGAGCCTCAGATTCGAGCGCTTCGGATTCTCAGCAATGTCCGGCTCCAACCTCCAGGGTCGGTGGATGCCCTCCTCTGTCACGGAGGAGGACGTGTTAAAACTGCGTGAGGCCAAGTACCTGTCCTACGAGATTTCGCACAGGTTGCCCGCCCAAGGGCAGGCCATACCCGCCCCCGATCTTGGCGAGTTCGTTGTCTTCGTATCCCACCTCCGTCGAGGTTTAGGCTTCCCGACGGACCCCTTCGTGAGAGGGCTTATGTTCTTCTACGGGCTGGATTTTCACGACTTGGCTCCGGAGTCCATCCTCCATATCACCGCATTCATTATCGTCTGCGAAGCCTTCCTCCGTGTCACTCCCCACTTCGGCCTGTGGCTGAAGACCTTTAATGTGGAACGGAAGATGATCGGGGGGCGTCAAGCGGAGTGCGGCGGGGCGGCCATAAGCAAAAAGGCCGATGCTCCGTGGCCCGAGGGTTCCTTCCAAGAGGAACTCGGACTGTGGCAGCAGGAGTGGTTCTATATCACCGCTCCGAAGGGCAGCAAGCAGAAGCCGCCGCCTTCATTCCGCCCGGGACCTCCACGCCGACTGATGTCGTGGGTCAACCAAGGGCTCAATTGGGGGCCGTCCGAAGACGTGCCCTCATTGCAGGGCCGGATTCGAGACCTCCAGGCGAGGGAGATCAATCTGGTCGTGGTGATGCAGGTTATGCTAATAAGCATCTTCTGCCCTGCAAACGTCGTCGTCTCCGTCTATGGGAGTTTAACCCGGAGGGACCTCGAATTCTCCAACACTTCATGGGTGCGACACCCGTGGAGATGTACAAGTTGTTCTTCGGACCGCAAGTAGCGTGTCCGGAATTAACCAGGACGCAGGCCTAAGCTGCAATCGCCCGGATACTCAGGTAAATAGCTCCGAGTCCAGATGTTCTGTTTATCTGCTTTTCCAGAGTTCGCCTCCTGACCCATTACTCTTCACAAGAGTCGGTAGCGCGATCGAAGATGATAAGGTGTCCGGCCCCCCTCCCAGAGACTGCACTGGAGCCCGTGCTGGTCAGAATGTTGGAGGTCGCGCCCGTAGAAGGGAGCGATGGGGAAAATAGAGGAGCTATTATTTCGCCCAAAGGGGCGTCTGAAGAGGGGGGAATCAAAAACCCCGCCTTCCAGGGGGAGAAGAGGACCGCCTCCGAAGATCCGGAGGCCAAAGCCCCTAAACGAGGGAAGAAATCTTCACCGGGGGGTCCGGCGTCCGGGAAGAACCCGGACGTACAATCGTCTCTAAAGGACCAGCCCTCCAGCGAGCTGTGAGTAGGAAAAGGGGAGTTCATTAGTAAGAAAATACCTCCATTTGTGCTTCTTTGGATAACCAAAATTTTTATCCTGTAGTTCGGATCCGCAGCCTTCTCAGATGAGTTCGTCTTCGGGGGATCTTCTTCCGGAGATGATGGAGAGCGAAACGCCTCCGTCTGCTGCGCCGTCAGATAGGGCAGACGAGCCTGAAGTATCGTCACGGAGGGTATCCCAGAGTCCGGAGGGGCCGGAGAGTTCGGCGCCTACTAGTATCCGGCCGGGAGAACTAAAGAATCTGCTTGAGAGGGCGTCCATCTCAGAAGATCACCGTGCTTTGATGCATATGGTGATTGGAAGGATTTCGTCCGCCGAGAGTGGATTGCGTAATGCCGCTAAGAGTTTGCTGGCGGGATTTGAGGTACGCAAGAATGACGCACCTTTTTTGACAGTTTTGCACATAAAAGTGCGCCCTGTATAGATAGTAGCCCCTAAGACTCGGTAGGTTGTCGAAAACGACAGCGTGCCGAGGATCAAAATCGCAAGTAATGAATGTCGCTGTTCCTATGCAGGTGGCGGATAGTCCGAGGGCTAGCCGGACTAGTGAAGTTGCCGAGTTAATGCGGCAACTTGACGTGGCGGATGCGGACATCTCGCTTGTCAACCGGCGACTTGACGAGTCGCAAGGTAAGTGAGTTCTCCACAGTTGCTTTCTTAAGGGGGTCAAAGCCCTCCTCTGACAAATTATATGATGTGATACAGACGGTGCTGCTGCTGTGGAGAGCCTTCGGGCCGAACTTGCTCAAGCTAAGGAGCAAGCCCGAAGGAGTGACGCGGCTGCCTCGAGGGCGGCCGAGGAGTTGGAAGCCGAAAAGGTTGCACACTGCCTAAGCAGGGAAGAGATGGCCGAATTGGCCGTGAAATTAAAGGAGGCTGCTGTCGGTGTAGGGGGTCCCGAACTGTGCGTCTAGGCGGATGGTAACAGGAGACAAGGGACACGATGTTTTTACCCAGGTTCGGGCCCTCTCGATGGAGGTAAAACCCTACGTCCTGCTTGATTAATATTGATGATATGGGTAGTACAAGAGTGGATCTACCACGAGATCAAGGAGGCAAAACCCTAGAAGCTAGCCTATGGTATGATTGTTGTAATGTATGTTGTCCTACGGACTAAAGCCCTCCGGTTTATATAGACACCGGAGGAGGCTAGGGTTACACAGAGTCGGTTACAATGGTAGGAGATCTACATATCCGTATTGCCAAGCTTGCCTTCCACGCCAAGGAAAGTCCCATCCGGACACGGGATGGAGTCTTCAATCTTGTATCTTCGTAGTCTTGGAGTCCGGCAGATAATGATAGTCCGGTTGTCCGGACACCCCCTAGTCCAGGACTCCCTCAGTAGCCCCTGAACTAGGCTTCAATGACGATAAGTCCGGCGCGCATAATGTTCGGCATTGCAAGGCGGATTCCTCCTTTGAATAATCCAGAGAAGATCATGAACACCCGGATAGTATCCGGCTCTGCAAAATAAATTCCACATTCCACCGTAGAGAGAATAAAATGTACACTTAGTTCAATCTGCTGACGTATTATGCGGCGTGACATCACACTGCTACCAAGCCATTGTTTGAATCGTTTTTTACTATACCACCTCAGCACGTTTAGCGAAGCGGTTCCCTTGGCACGTCTTGTCGAAGCAGAGATCGTGTTCCCCTTATTCTAGGATTCTCATCAATACGTGCGTGGGTAACCCAACCGCGCCATTGATGGTGGCGCTTGGGAGATAAGCGAGTTTTACCAGGCTGGTGGGGGACGCATAGTTTTCGTCCGCCTATATATAAGGGATAATGATTCACCTTCTCACCTACGCCTTCTTCCTCCTTTGCTTATCCATCTCCGCGAACTCAAGCTCCAACACCCAAGCTCGCGCATCTCGCCTCGACCTTCTCCGAATATGTCCGGAGCGGGAGGCAAATGGTTGGCCTCCACCGCTAAGGAGGAGGACATCACCAAGCTGCGCAGCGCCGGATACCTTTCCGGCGATATCGCGCATCGTCTGCCTGACGAGGGGCAGCTCATCCCTACCCCTGGGCCTCATGAGAGGGTCGTCTTCCTCCCCCACTTCCTCCGCGGACTGGGCTTTCTGCTCCATCCATTTGTCCGGGGGCTCATGTTTTACTACGGCCTGGATTTCCACGATCTGGCGCCGAACTTCATCCTCAACATCTCGGCGTTTATCGTCGTGTGCGAGGCCTTCCTCTGCATCCGGCCCCACTTCGGCCTGTGGCTCAAGACCTTCAACGTCAAGCCGAAGGTTGTGAAGGGCACGCAAGCGGAATGCGGAGGCGCCATGTTGGGCAAATTGCCCAACGTCCTTTGGCTCGAAGGGACCTTTGTGGACTCCGTCAAGGGGTGGCAATCGGGGTGGTTCTACATCACCGAGCCGCGCAAACCCACATGGGCGGCGGCCCCCGAGTTTAGATCTGGCATCCCCACGCAGCTCAACTCCTAGAAAGAGAAGGGCTTGCAGTGGGGCAATCCGGTGGAGCAATGGGCTCAGGCTCGTTGACGTGGTCCAAGTCATGCTCATCCGGCGGATCCTCCCATGCCAAGAACGGGCATTCGATTTGTGGGAGTTCAATCCGGAACAGCACCAGGCGCTAAGCGGACTCTTCGATACAACATACGAAGGCGCCTGGAGGGTGCTGTTCAAGGGCGCCGAAGCCCCCGCATCCGCGACGGAAGACCGCAGATTCAGCTCGCAGTATCCAACTGACGAGGTAAGTGATTCAACCCCATTACGGGACACTTCTGATAATTAAATTGTCTCCAGTGAGGTTTCATTCTGCCTCTTCCTTTGACAGGAATGGATGGAGAAGGCCAAGCTGCTTATCAGCCCGGCTCCCATGCCAGAAGATCCAGTGGATGCCCGCTTAGCAGGGCTACTGGTTCCGGCACCGCACGTGGTGCCGGAGAAGAAGGCCAAGAAGGTGGCCGCGGGGACTCGAAAGAGTTCCCGCAATCAGGCGTCTGACGACGACGCGGACTCCTCCCCCGAAGACGAGGAGGAGGAGTATTCTCTCCCGGAGGAGGGAGAGAAGAAGAGGAAGGCTTCCCCAATCGGGGAGGCCGAAGGGTCCAAGAGGGGGAGAACTATCCGCCCGGACAGTTTCGCCAACACCAGCGTTGGCGAGGATGAGTGGCCTCCAAGGGCCAGGCGTCCGGCAAGATCGTAAGTGTCCGGATCCTTTATACGCAATATTTTATGTCACGTAGTGTCCTTCTAACGCCGCATTCTGTCCGTAGTCCAGCCGATGACGATCTCCCTGACTCATCGAGCGGGTCGTTGGCCTCGTCGGATGTGAATTCACTTCCACCTGCCTCTACCCCATGCGCCGACGAGGACGCCGAGGTGGGATCCCAGAGAGGGACCCATCAGGAGGAGGCTCCGGAGGCGCCGTCAGGCAACCTCCCGGACTTTGCGCCGGACTCTACATCGGAACCCGCAGTGGTTCCAGAGTCCGGCAAGCGGCCCCTTCGAAAGAAGGGCAAGACCGTGACACCGGCGGCCTCTGTCCAACCGGAGGCGCCGGATAACTTGTTGGAGGCGCTTAAAGGCGCTTCCATCGAGGAAGAACACCGCACTATCGTGAGTGCGGTGATTCAAAAGGTTCAGCTCGCCAAAAGCGGCCTGACCGAAGCCTGCAGCAGCCTTTTAACTGGCTTTGAGGTAAGAAGTTAAAATTATGTAATGTAATACCGCATAGACAGTAGCCCCCGATGCTCAGTTCGGTGTTCGGAAAGAAAAGCCTGACTGAGGATCTAACAAGATATGCGCAGGGTTGCTAAAAATATGTCAATATGGGTTTGCAGGCTGCGCTGCTGGCCTCTGCCGCATTAACAGCGGAGGTCGATGTGCTGAAGCAGGATCTCGAGCGGTCCGAGCGAGAGCTCGGCCATGCGAAGAAGCAGCTCGAGGACAAAGAAGGTGAGTAACACCACTTTGAATAGGTACCTTACAGAAAAGGATTTTGGTTGCAATAAAATGAACAGGTATAATATGTGTATTGCAGGGGCCACTAATGAGGTGGCAGCCCTGAAGGATGCTGTGTCCGCGGCCGAACACAGTGCGGCCGCGGAACGGGCAGAGCGAGAAAAGTAGGAGGCACGGGTGGCGGAAGTTCGGCAAGAGCTCCAGGCTCTCATGGAAAAGCATGAGAGTTTGGAGCGTGACTCCAAGACTCGAGAGTCCGAGCTTGCCTCGGCTCTCGAAAGTGCCAAGTCCGCCAAGGCCGAGGCCCGTAAGGCCCTTCAGGAGGTTGAAGATATAAAGAAAATAGCGGCGGGTAAGGCATTTTTCATGCAAAGCAGGCATGTTAATGTAAAATACCTGACACTTACCCGCATTCGGAGCTCTCCAGGGGCGTTTGCAGATCTGCCGCGTAGTGCGTCCGATGCCGCCGCATTCTACCGTGGCGAGGAGGGGAGCTCGACGGAAAAAGTCTTCTGGTCTCAGTATGCTGAGGCCGGACACCCGGTGCCCCCAAGCGACCAGCTGAAGCAGCTGGTCGAACTCCACAAGGTAGCTGAGGAGGCCATGAAGGGCCTTATAGTCCGGCTGTGGCCTGGACAGGCCATGCCAGGGAGCTACTTTGGCCTCGTGCGGCGGCTGGTGGATGCATGCCCCTGGGTGGATGTCATCAAGCGCTCCTCCTGTATTGAAGGCGCTCGCCGGGCTCTTGCCCGCACAAAGGAGCAATGGGGCAAGTTGGATGCGGAGAAGCTTCTCACGGACCACCCGCCGCCGGGCAAGGAGTACCGCATGCCCGAGATGTATTATAGAACTGTCCTGAAGGGAGCCCGCAATATTGTGGATGAGTGCCCTCGAAATGTAATCTTTGAGTGAATTCGCTATGTATTATCCTGCGCGCTGAAACTTTGTTCATGTGCGCATTAAGCAACGCTTGTTTAATTTAAAATATTACCTTCTGTGCGGCCGTTTATAAAATCTGAGAGATGGCAAGTTGTTGGCTTCAGCCCCCAAGCCACGAGTGCTGGGGTGTTCGGGATAAACTTGAGCACTCTTGTTCCCATTGTTGGGTCCATCGAGGGAGGCACTCAACACAACGAACAAGGCAACCGGACTTATAATGCTTGAACACTCTCACTTAGCCATAGAATTCTATAATTTTAAATTTCGGCAAAGCCCCTGGTATTCGGAAGGCCGAATCCGGGGCGCTATCCACGCCTTCATCGGACATTATCCGGAACTTCGCTCTAAGCGGCGTGAGTCTTTAAGGACCCGAAAAAACCTCTCGAACAGCGACCAGTCTCTCGCCTTATCATGCCAGTCAGTTTTAGCTTTCTCCACTGAGGCGCTCGCCCGGCTCAACCGGGGCGCAATCGCAGTGGTTCTCCCAGTGCCACCTTAGCCGACGGAACGGAACGTAAGGCACCAAAACGTGGGAGCCGGGCAAACCCAACTATTGACCCAAGACATGATTCGGAGCTGATTCATATAATGCTATAAGTTCGGGGTGCCGCACTTGTGAAAGTGTTCGGACTTATCACACCATAGAGTGGGGAACATAAGCCCCCGGTGTATGAGGCCGTACCAAAATATACGGGTGCAAGATGTCACATAATGAGCATATATATAAGAGGTAATGCAATTGCGATCAAAAAGTTGCTGCATTATTTATGAAAGAAAGTCTGCTAGTAGAGCGGACTGATACAAATAGCGCGGTAAGCAAGGGATTTGGACGAAGTAAACATGTCCCCCTCCAGGGATGAGCTGCGAACTTGGTGTATATAATCGAATTTAATGTTCGTAATGGAGACCACCTGAGTGTTCGTCGCGGCCTTCTTTAGTCCCTGACTGTTGCATCGCTAGTTCGGCGTGTTCGCTGCCGGACAGGGCTTCTGGTTAACAGAGTCCTGTGTACATAAAAAAGAAGAAAAATGAAATAGTAAAAAAAGGGAAGCACACTTGCGAGCCCCCGGTGTGGTCGAACCGCACTCTGGGTCCGTTGCGATCATGCCCCCTCCCCTGTGCCCATGGTATCTCCAAAGCGTAATGATGTACGCGGAGTGTTATTCTTGCTATCATGTGCGGGCGAGGGTTGGGGCCGCATTGCTACGCGTGCTCTGATCGCGCCAGGTGGTCTTGGTTGGAATTGCTCCGGGCATGTTTTGCTGTATCCGGCCTTTTAACGGCCGGACTCGAGAATTGCCTTAGAAGGCTGCTCTATACTTCTGCCGCGAGAGCCGCTGTATGTTCCTCCGTTCGGAGGGAGCGTTCTGTATTCCCATTGACCGTGATGACTCCACGAGGGCCTGGCATCTTGAGCTTTAGGTATGCATAGTGCGACACCATGTTGAATTTGGCAAACGCGGTTCATCCGAGCAGAGTGTGATAGCCGCTTCGGAACGGGACTATGTCGAAGATTAACTCTTCGCTCCGGAAATTATCCGGGGATCCGAAGACCACTTCCAGTGTGACTGAGCATGTGCAGTTGGCTTCCACTCCTGATGGGTCTATGCCCATTTTGTGCACTGTATCCTGATAAAGCAGGTTCAGGCTGCTGCCGCCGTCCATCAGGACTCTCGTGAGGTGGAACCCATCGACGATTGGGTCTAAAACCAATGCGGCGAATCCGCCATGGCGTATGCTGGTCGGATGGTCTCTTCGATCGAAAGTGATCAGACAAGAGGACCATGGGTTGAACTTTGGGGCGACTGGCTCCATCACATAGACGTCCCTTAGTGCACGTTTCCTATCCCTCTTGGGTATGTGGGTCGCGTATATCATATTCACCGTTCGCACTTGTGGGGGAAAACCCTTCTGTCCTCTGTTGTTCGGCGGTTAGGTCTCTTCCTCGTCGTCGCTGTTTAGCCCCTTGTCATTGTTTTCGGCAATTAACTTGCCGGCCTGCTTGAACACCCAGCAATCTCTATTAGTGTGGTTAGCTGGCTTTTCAGAGGTGCCATGTATCTGGCATAAGCGGTCGAGTATTCGTTCCAGATTGGACGGATCCGGAGTGGTTCTTTTGAATGGCTTCTTCCGCTGACCGGGTTTAGAGCCTCGGAATCCGGCGTTGACTGCCGTATCCTCCTTATCGTCGCCGTTAATGTGGCGCTTGGTTTTGTTTCGACGTGACCTGCCGTTGTTGTCCTTAGTATCCGGACTGCCAGAATTTTTACGGAGATTGTTTCTGCGGGCTAGCCAGCTGTCCTCTCCCGCGCAAAAGCGGGTCATTAACAATGTGAGGGCTTCCATGGATTTCGGCTTTTCCTGCCCCAGGTGTCGGGCTAGCCATTCGTCCCGGATGTTATGTTTGAAGGCTGCAAGGGCCTCTGCATCCGGACAATCGATGATTTGATTTTTCTTCGTCAAGAACCGTGTCCAGAATTGTCTGGCCGATTCGTCTGGCTGCTGAATGATGTGGCTTAGGTCATCATCGTCTGGTGGTCGCACATATGTGCCTTGGAAGTTATCAAGGAATGCGGCCTCCAGGTCTTCCCAACACCCAATTGACTCTGCGGGCAAGCTGTTAAGCCAATGCTGAGCTGGTCCTTTAAGCTTGAGTGGGAGGTACTTGATGGCGTGGAGATCGTCGCCGCGGGCCATATGGATGTGGAGAAGATAGTCTTCGATCCAAACCGCGGGGTCTGTTGTGCCATCGTAAGATTCGATGTTTACGGGTTTAAACCCTTCGGGGATCTGATGATCCATTACTTCGTCGGCGAAGCATAGCGGGTGTGCGGCGCCTCTGTATTGAGCGACATCGCGACGTAGCTCGAGAGAGCGCTGTCTGCTGTGTTCGGCCTGGCCGGGGTTATTGTATCCGGCGCGACGGTATTCGTCGTGGGTCGTAGGGCGCCCACGTGATCCGTAGATGGATCTGGATTGCCTTGCCTTGTCCTCCAATATGTCTCACAAGTCCGGCGCGTTCCCTCTTGGCTTCGTACTTTTGGAGCGATGCCGGGGTACGGTCTTGGCTGGGGTCCTGGATGCCTCTCTGTCACGACCACGGGGTGGTCGGTCAGCCATATCGTGCGCTTGTGATGGAGGTGTGTATGCTTCCTCCTCTAATCGGGGAAGTAGCTTGCGTCTTGGGTAACTTTTGGAGGGACGTTCGAGTTTATACTCTTCGGCCGCGAGGACCTCGGTCCATCGATCGGCCAGTAGGTCTTGATCAGCTTGAAGTTGTTGTTGCTTTTTCTTTAGGCAGTTTTCTGTGGCGATAAGCCTGCGCTTGGAGCGCTCTTGTTCGACGGGATCCTCGGGTACGACGAATTCGTCATCGTTGAGGCTTGCTTCGTCTTCGGAGGGAGGCATATAGTTATGATCCTCAAACTCTTCGTCTGCCGCCCCCTCATGAGAGCTTGCTTCTGCATCCTCCTGCGCTGAGTCTTGCTGGAGGGGATTGGATTCGGCACTCTCTGGAGTATTATTATCTCCTGTGCCGGAATCTCCATTCTTGCTGTGGCGAGATTTAGAGCGGCGCCACTGACGCCGGCGTTTGGGCTGCTTCTTTAAAGAGTCTGCCTCCGCTGTTTCTTTGCCATCCCCATCTTTTGGGGTGTCCACCATGTATATTACATATGACGAGGTGGTCTTCCAGTGCCCTGTAGGCGCTGGTTCCTGTTCGTCGCCGGCATCGTCGTCCATGGCGTCTATGTCTTCGGAGTCATAGTCTAGCATGTCGGTTAGATCGTCGACAGTGGCTACAAAGTGGGTGGTGGATGGGCTCTGAATTTCTTCGTCGTCCGTACCCCAACCATCCTGGCCATAGTCCGGCCAGGACTCTCCTGATAACGAGAGATGCTTTAGTGAATTCAAGATATCGCCAAAATGCGAGTATTGGAAGATGTCCGCGGCGGTGAATTCCATAACTGGCGCCCAATCCGGATCGATTGGTAGGGGTGCGGGAGGTTCGGAGTCCGGCGAGGAGTCCGGCGCCTCGGAATCACGAGTTTCGCAGGGGACAAGATTAGTGTTCGGCTCCATCGCCGTGGATGTTGGAGCCCCCAGGGCGGCGTCTATCCACCGGCCCTCGATATGGGCGATCGGCTCTGGGATAATGGCCGAAGCGGACCCGTGTGCGACCCCCAAGGCACTGTTCGGTGGCAGAGCTAGATCATGCCCGTCGTCACAGTGTGGCGCGCTTGGCTGTGGCTCGAGTCCGTCGAAGATCAAGTCTCCGCGGACATCAGCCGTGAAGTTTATGCTTCCAAATCTGACCTGACGGCCAAGGGCGTAGCTTTCGATCTGCTCCAGATGTCCAAGTGAATTGGCCCACAATGCGAAGCCGCCGAATACGAAGATCTGTCCGGGGAGAAAAGTCTCGCCCTGGACAGCGTTGTTGGTTGAAGATGCCATCAAGCCTATCGGTGACGACACAGAGGAACTCTCAATGAAAGCACCAATGTCGGTGTCAAAACCGGCGGATCTCGGGTAGGGGGTCCCGAACTGTGCGTCTAGGCGGATGGTAACAGGAGACAAGGGACACGATGTTTTTACCCAGGTTCGGGCCCTCTCGATGGAGGTAAAACCCTACGTCCTGCTTGATTAATATTGATGATATGGGTAGTACAAGAGTGGATCTACCACGAGATCAAGGAGGCTAAAACCTAGAAGCTAGCCTATGGTATGATTGTTGTAATGTATGTTGTCCTACGGACTAAAGCCCTCCGGTTTATATAGACACCGGAGGAGGCTAGGGTTACACAGAGTCGGTTACAATGGTAGGAGATCTACATATCCGTATTGCCAAGCTTGCCTTCCACGCCAAGGAAAGTCCCATCCGGACACGGGACGGAGTCTTCAATTTTGTATCTTCGTAGTCATGGAGTCTGGCGGATAATGATAGTCCGGCTGTCCGGACACCCCCTAGTCCAGGACTCCCTCAGCTGCCGACCGCAATGAGGCTCTTGAAAAGGAGCGCTTATCGGAGCAGGAAGACCTGTGGAAGGCCACCACCGAGGCCAAGGATGCCCGTTCTTTAATGCGGGCTATGAAGGAGGAGCTGCGCCAGGCCGGAGATATTGTGGCTGGCAAGTCTTTTCTGCTGCGTCGCCGGTTTACAGATCAAAAGTATGCTCAACTTGGCCAGCTGTGGGGTCCGGAGGATCCGTATATGGACTTAGCGGCAAGTGCGGCTGATGCCGTTGAGCACTTCCGGAGCCAGAAGGATCACAGGATGGAAGAGCTATTTTGGTCTCAATTCCATAGTCCGGACTGTTCACTTCCGTTGACCGATCGGTTGGCCGAATGGGCCGAGCTAAATAGATTGTCCGGACTTGCCATGACTGATATCGTGGCTCATGTCTGGCCAGAGAGGCCCAAGGCGACGAGCTATTTCGGCTTATTGCAGCAATTTCTTGGAGCGGTGCCGCATATCAAGGAGATGAAGCGGTCGGCCTGCATTGAAGGCGCGCGGATGGCTCTTGCCCGTGTGAAGACACATTGGACAGAGATGGATGCCACCGCTATTGCCGCCCAGGGTTCGGATGAAAGCTGGCTACCCGCTGAGCACTATTTCGGGGAAGTTATGCGTGGCGCTCGTGTAATAGAGTCGCAGTGCTCAAAAAATGTCACGTTCAAATGAACGTTTTATCTTGTAAAACGATGATTATGCTATAACTGCTTTTTATACTTGTGCGTCCCAAGTAGTAAAATTTCTCCTATGCGGCCGTTTGCGTATACATCTGTATAACCTGAAAGATTGCAGTCTTCGGCTTCAGCCCCCACGCACAAGTTGCGGGGGTGTTCGCAAAAAATGCGCGTTTTCACACTTAATCCGACGTCTCGGTCCTGTTAAGGAGGTGGTAGCGTAGCAAACGAGGCAATCCGGACTATAATGCTTTATCACTTTCACTTAGCCAGTGGAGTTCGAGGGTGGGGCTACGATATAGCCCGTTGGGGCACCGCACTTCTCCGAGTTCGGGGCGCGTGTGTGCCTGACCGGGAAACGGTCCTTCGTCAAAGCGGGGAATTCTAAACATTCCGGTAGTCGATCGAGTGGTTGACCAGTCTCTCGCTATATCATGACAGTCAGTTTTCGGCTTTCTCTACTGAGGTGCTCGCCCAGCCGAACTGGGGCACAATCGCAGTAGTTCTCCTGGTGCCGCGTTAGCCGATGATACGGAACGTAAGGCAGCAAAACACATGAGCCGGGCAAACCCAACATTTGACCAAAGACATGATTCGGAGCTGATGCATATAATGCCTAACTCGAGACGCCGAACACTCCCTAAGGTGTTCGGTCTTTATAATAATGGGAAAAACAATGCCCTAAGCCCCTAGTGTCCAGGTACGGGCATGGTCCTCTGACGCGGCCGATGCCAAAACGTCAAGCTCTGCTTTGGTTATAGGAAGGAACCAAGGAAGAATAGCAACAAGAGACAGTAAAAAAGGTTTACGCAGGGTCTTAATCTGAAAAGAATCCTCGCAACGGGTCCCTACTGCACGTCTGTGCCTGTGTCTCCGTTGTGCCGTTATCCTGGACGGGTGTGCACGTTGTTCATCTGTAAAAAGAGAGGAACTTTAGTTTGAAAACGACTCGTGCAAAAAAGGTATGTGTGAAAGAAGAAATATAAATAAGTAAAGCGGGGTTCGTATGAACTCGCAGTTGTTTGTGCGCGCAGCCCCTTGTGAAGGGGTGTGCGGCTAGGGAGCCCCTAGCCTACTGATGCCGGACTCGTCCATCCATGTCCGTGGTCTTTAAGTGACACTCGCACTGAAATGATGCCTCGCGGACCGGGCATCTTGAGTGTAAGAGACGCGTAATGTGGTATGGCATTGAAACGGACGAAAGCCTTTCGTCCCAAGAGTGCTTGATATCCACTTTTAAATGGGACGATATGAAAGATTAGTTTCTCGTGCCGAAAGTTGTCCGGTGATCCGAACACGATTTCTAGTAATATGGAGCCTGTGCACTTGGCGTAAGGGCCTGGCGTCACTCCTTTGAAGGAAGTGCGGCTGTGTCAAATTTTAGTAGGGTTTATCCCCAACTTGAGGATTGTGTTTGAATACAGCAGGTTCAAGTCACTGCCTCCGTCCATCAGGACTTTAGTAAATTGTAGTCCGTCGATTATGGGATCCAATATCAGGGCAGTCCGTCCTGCGTTTCGAACGCTTCTGGAATAATCCAGGTGGTCGAAAGTGATTGGTTGTGATATCCAATCTCTATGGTCTGCTGGGTTGGACCGTGCGAGGCTCTTTTTAGAAGGTGCCGCACTATTTTTCCGTATTATCACATGAAGTGAGTTTACTGCTTTGACCTCTTGTGGGAAAGTCTTTTGCTTTCCGGTGTTCTGCTGGTGGGGTTTATCATCTTCGCTTGACGCGTCGAGCCCCTTGTGTTCTGCGTTTAGTCGGCCGGACTGTTTGAAAACCCAACAATCTCGATGGGTATGGTTTGCTGGCCTTCCGGGGGTACTGTGGATTTGACATGTCCGACCCAAAATCTTATTTAAGTTGGACAACTCATCGCTGTCATCCTTAAGAGGCGGTGTTTTGTTGTTTGGCCGCGAGCTTTTGAATCCGGCGTTGACTGCCGTGCTCTTTGGGCTTTTCTCTTTATTCCGGCGCTGCTCTTTTCTGCGCCGTGACTTTCCGTTTCCATCTCTTATCTCGGATGTACTTGGGTCGCTGGTGCTGCATCTTGCTAGCCATCTATCCTCTCCCGCACAGAAGTGGGTCATGAGGCTTGTTAGCACGAACATTGTCCTCGGTTTTTCTTGGCCGAGGTGTCTGGCAAGGCATTCGTCTCGGACATTGTGTTTAAAAGCTGCTAAGGCTTCGGCGTCCGGACAGTCGACTATTTGGTTCTTTTTGGTGAGGAACCTGTTCCAGAACTTGCGCGCTGACTCTCCGGGCTGTTGAGTTATATGACTTAGGTCATCTGCATCCGGAGGGCGGACATAAGTCCCTTGAAAATTTGCTCTAAACGCGTCCTCGAGCTCTTCCCAACTTCCCACAGTGTTTTCTGGGAGGCTTTTAAGCCAATGACAGGCTGGCCCTTTGAGCTTGAGGGGTAGGTATTTTATGGCGTGGAGATCATCTCCTCTGGCCATGTGTATATGTAGTATATAATCTTCTATCCAGACTCTAGGGTCTGTTGTTCCATCGTTGGCCTCTATGTTTATGGGTTTAAATCCTGCTAGGAATTCATGGTCCAGCATCTCATTGGTGAAACATAGTGGGTGTGCGGCGCCCCTGTATTTGGGTGTGCCATTATCTTCGGACACTTGACGTGTTGCCTTGCTTCCTGGGGCCTTCTTCTTTGGCCCGTAAATGGACCTGGCTGGGCCATCTGTCTTTCCAGGTTCATTAGCCGGCTTATGTGCGGCGCCGCTTTCAGAATTTGGCCTATCATCTGGCCGTCTATCCAACCAGGCGGCCTTTTCATGTTTTGACTGTGGGGGCTCTAGGGCCTCCTCGTCAAATTCTGGTAACAGCTTGCGCTTCGGGTAGCTCTTGGATTGGTGGCTATTGCCGTATTTATCCGCGGTTTTGAGCACCTTGCTCCACCTCATCCTGAGTGTGTCTTCCGCTGTTTTGAGCTTCCGTTTTTCCTTCTTCAAGCTTCTTGCAGTGTTGACGAGTCGTTTCCGAAGGTTTTTATTATCCAGCGGCGTGTCCGGCATGAGATCGTCCGGACTGTCATTTTCGCCGGGCTGCACTGATTATCTGACTCGTCCTGTTCGGACGGTTGCTTATCTGCATGTTCGTCGTCCACTTGTGTGCCCTGCTGTATTGCGGGGTCCTTAGGAGCATTGTTGTTGTCGAGGCGGGACTTAGGGTGGCGTCTGCGCCGCCGTTTAGGTTGTTTGGTGGCTGGGTTGTCTTCTGCCGCGGCCCGTTGGTCCTCGTTATCGCTCTCTTTTGGGGTATCCACCATATATACGTCATATGACGAGGTGATTCTCCCATGCCCTGTAGGCGCTGGTTCTTGTTCGTCTCCGGCGTCGTCGTCTATACCGTCGATGTCTTCGGAGTCATTGTCTAGCATGTCGGTTAGATCGTCGACAGTGGCTACAAAGTGGGTGGTGGGTGGGCGCTGAATTTCTTCGTCGTCCGTATCCCAACCATCCGGACATAGTCCGGCCAGGGCTCTCCCGATAACGAGAGATGCTTTAGCGAATTTAAGATGTTGCCAAAGGGCGAGCATTGGAAGATGTCCGCGGCGGTGAATTCCATAACCGGCGCCCAATCCGATTCGATTGGTAGGGGCGTGGGAGGTCCGGAGTCTGGCAAGGAGTCCGGCACCTCGGAATCACGAGTTTCGCGAGGGACAAGATTAGTGTTCGGCTCCATCGCCGTGGAAGTTGAAGCCCCCGAGGTGGTGTCCATCCACCGATCCTCGATCTGGGCGATCGGCTCCGGACTAAGGACCGAAGCGGATTCGTGTGCGGCCACCAGGGCACTGTTCGGCGGCAGAGCTAGATCATGCCCATCGTAATAGTGCGGCTCGCTTGGCTGTGGCTCGAGCCCGTCGAAGATCAAGTCTCTGCGGACATCGGCCATGAAGTTTAGACTTCCGAATCTGACCTGATGGCCAGGGGCGTAGCTTTCGATCTGCTCCAGATGGCCAAGCGAATTAGCCCGCAGTGCGAAGCCGCCGAATACGAAGATCTGTCCGGGGAGAAAAGTCTCACCCTGGACAGCGTTGTTGGTTGAAGATGCCATCGAGCCTATCGGTGACGACACAGAGGAACTCTCAATGAAAGCACCAATGTCGGTGTCAAAACCGGCGGATCTCGGGTAGGGGGTCCCGAACTGTGCGTCTAGGCGGATGGTAACAGGAGACGAGGGACACGATGTTTTACCCAGGTTCGGGCCCTCTCGATGGAGGTAAAACCCTACGTCCTGCTTGATTAATGTTGATGATATGGGTATTACAAGAGTGGATCTACCACGAGATCAAGGAGGCTAAACCTTAAAGCTAGCCTATGGTATGATTGTTGTAATGTATGTTGTGTCCTACGGACTAAAGCCCTCTGGTTTATATAGACACCGGGGGAGGCTAGGGTTACAAAGAGTCGGTTACAATGGTAGGAGATCTACATATCCGTATTGCCAAGCTTGCCTTCCACGCCAAGGAAAGTCCCATCCGGACACGGGACGGAGGCTTCAATCTTGTATCTTCATAGTCTTGGAGTCCGGCGGACGATGATAGTCCGGCTGTCCGGACACCCCCTAGTCCAGGACTCCCTCGCCTGTCTTGCATGTGCTTATCTGTGGTGACAATGGGATATTCACGTGATTTACTTGATGTATGTTTTGGTGATCAACTTGCTTCAGTGACTTTGTGAACTTATGCATAGGGGTTAGCACACGTTTTCATCTTGACTCTCCGGTAAAAACTTTGGCGCACTCTTTGAAGTTCTTTGTGTTGGTTGAATAGATGAATCTGAGATTGTGTAATGCATATCATATAATCATGCCCACGGATATTTGAGGTGACAATGGAGTATCTAGGTGACATTAGGGTTTTGGTTGATTTGTATCTTAAGTTGTTATTCTAGTACGAACTTTATGATAGATCGAACGAAAAGAATAGCTTTGTTTTATTTTACTACGGACTCTTGAATAGATCGATCAGAAAGGATAACTTTGAGGTCGTTTCCTACCCTACAATAATCTCTTTGTTTGTTCTCCGCTATTAGTGACTTTGGAGTGACTCTTTGTTCCATGTTAAGGGATAGTTATATGATCCAGTTATGTTATCAATGTTGAGAGAACTTGAACTAGTGAAAGTATGAACCCTAGGCCTTGTTTCCTTGCATTGAAATACCATTTGTGCTCACTTTTGTCATTTGTCACATTGTTGTTTTTATATTTTTAGATCACAAAAACCTATATCTACCATCCATATTGCACTTGTATCACCATATCTTCGCCGAACTAGTGCACCTATACAATTTACCATTGTATTGGGTGTGTTGGCGACACAAGAGACTCTTTGTTATTTGGTTGCAGGGTTGTTTGAGAGAGACCATCTTTCCTACGCCTCCCAGAGATTGATAAACCTTAGGTCATCCACTTGAGGGAAATTTGCTACTGTCCTACAAACCTCTGCACATGGAGGCCCAACAATGTCTACAAGAAGAAGGTTGTGTAGTAGACATCAAGCTCTTTTCTGGCGTCGTTGCCGGGGAGGCTAGGTAAGCGGCACTAACACCCCGTCAACTAAGCTCTTTTCTGGCGTCGTTGCCGGGGAGGTGAGTGCTTGAAGGTATATCTTTAGATCTTGCAATCAAATCTTTTAGTTTCTTGTTTTATCACTAGTTTAGTTTATAAAATGAAACTACAAAATAATGGAATTGAGTTTGCCTCATATGCTTCATCTTTTTAATATCTTTCGTGAGAATGATGGAAAGGAAAATTGTGCTCAAGTGCTAGAAGAAGAAGTCTATAAAATGTTTGGCATTAAATCTTTGAATGATGAGCATGATTGCAATGTTGTTAGTATGAATTCCGTGAATATCCATGATGCTAATGATATGCAAAGCCACAAGCTTGGGGAAGCTATGTTTGATGAAGACGATATTTTTAGCCTCCCAAGTTTTGATGTGCAAATTTATTATGATGATAGCATGCCTCCTATTTATGATGGTTATGTTGATGGAAGTGTGTTTGGAAGACTGTCAACTTTAGGAAGTAATGGTCCCACTATTTTGGAGGGTGTTGAATCATATAATATTTATGAAAGTGGATTTGGAGAGGTCATGACTTTATTTAGTGATGAATCCACTATTTTGGAAGAGGTTTCAATTGATTATGATGAGAACAAAGTTGCTACTTATGATGATTATTGTGATGACACTTATGCTATAGAAAGTAGTGATGATTATATTTATAAAACTTGTCATGATTATGATTACCCTTTTTCTGAACATTTCTATTTTTATGTGGAAACAATTTATAGTATTCGAGTCTCTTATGATACTCCCACTATTCCGAATGAGAAGAATTTTGCTTATGTGGAGAGTAATAAAATTTCTATGCTTGTAGATCATGAAAAGAATGCTTCATGTGATGGATATATTGTTGAATTCATTCATGATGCTACTGAAAATTATTCCGAGGGAGGAATATATTCTTGTTGGAATTGCAATAATATCATGTTTCCTCTCTATGTGCTTAAAGTTTTAAAGTTATGCTTGTTTTGCCTTCCTATGCTAGTTGATTATTGTTCCCATAAGTTGTTTGTTCACCAAATCACTATGCATAGGAAGTGGGTTAGACTTAAATGTTCTAGTCATATTCTTCATGATGCTCTCTTTATGTTTCAATTCTTATCTTTTATGTGAGCATCATTGAAATCAACATGCCTAGCTAGGGGCGTTAAACGTTAGCGCTTGTTGGGAGGCAACCCAATTTATTTTTGTTCTTTGCTTTTTGCTTCTGTTTAGTAATAAATAATTCATCTATCCTCTGTTTAGATGTGGTTTTATGTTGTAGTTGGTATTTGTGCCAAGTAGAGCCTTTGGGAAGACTTGGGTGAAGTCTATGCGATCTTGCTGTAAAAAACAGAAACTATTGTGCTCAC
The DNA here is from genome assembly GCA_963921465.1 of Triticum timopheevii. NCBI lineage: Eukaryota > Viridiplantae > Streptophyta > Magnoliopsida > Poales > Poaceae > Triticum > Triticum timopheevii. Next base: position 307,206,656 of record OY997262.1, on the reverse strand, counting down.
AAGATTTGCTGCCAGTTTTTACTGGAGAGTTACTTTAGGTTGATTATTTTTGCAGATGATTAATAGACAAATTCCTCATGTCCACAAATTTATTTCAGAATTTTTGGAGTTACAGAAGTATTTGAATGATACAGATTACTACAGACTGTTCTGTTTTTCACAGATTCTGTTTTCATTGTGTTGTTTGCTTATTTTGATGAATCTATGAGTAGTATCGGAGGGTATGAAACATAGAGAAGTTGGAATATAGTAGATTTTACACCACTATGAATTTAGAATGAGTTCACAACAGTACTTAAGTGGTGATTTATTTTCTTATACTAACGGAGCTTACGAGTTTTCTGTTGAGTTTTGTGTTGTGAAGTTTTCAAGTTTTGGGTAAAGATTCGATGGACTATGGAATAAGGAGTGGAAAGAGCCTAATCTTGGGGATGACCAAGGAACCCCAAGGTAATATTCAAGGACAACCAAGATCCTAAGCTTGGGGATGCCACGGATGGCATCCCCTCTTTCGTCTTCGTTCATCGGTAACTTTACTTGGAGCTATATTTTTATTCACCACATGATATGTGTTTTGCTTGGAGCGTCATTTTATTTTATTTTGTTTTGCTTGATGTTTGCATAAAATACCAAGATCTGAAATTCTTAAATGTTAGAGAGTCTTCACATAGCTGCATAATTATTCAACTACTCATTGATCTTCACTTATATCTTTCGGAGTTGTTTGTCATTTGCTCTAGTGCTTCACTTATATCTTTTTAGAGAGCACGGTGGTGATTTTATTTTGAAGAAATTGATGAACTCTCATGCTTCAATTTATTATTTTGAGAGTCTTTAGAACAGCATGGTAATTTGCTTTTGTTATGAATTCATTCCTAATATGATGGGCATCCAAGAGGGATATAATAAAAACTTTCATATAAAGTGCATTGAATACTATGAGAAGTTTGATTCTTTATAATTGTTTTGAGATATAAAGGTGGTAATGTTAGAGTCATGCTAGTTGGGTAATTATGAAATTGATAAATACTTGTGTTGAAGTTGGCAAGTCGCGTAGCATGTACGTATGGTAAAAGTTGTGTAACAAATTTGTAGCATGGGGTGCTCTTTTGATTGCCTTCCTTATGTGTGGAGGTCAGGATCGCGTGATGGTTAACTCCTACCAACCCTTCCCTAAGAGCATGCATAGTAGTACTTTGCTTCGAGGGCTAATAAAACTTTTGCAATAAGTATATGAGTTCTTTATGACTAATGTGAGTCCATGGATTATACGCACTCTTACCCTTCCATCATTGCTAGCCTCTACGGTACCATGCATTGCCCTTTCTCACCTTGAGAGTTGGTGCAATCTTCGCCGGTGCATCCAAAACCCGTGATACGATATGCTCTATCACACATAAACCTCCTTATATCTTCCTCAAAACAGCCACCATACCTACCTATTATGGCATTTCCATAGCCATTCCGAGATATATTGCCATGCAACTTTCCACCGTTCCGTTTTTATGACACGTTTCATCATTGTCATATTGCCTTGCATGATCATGTAGTTGACATCGTATTTGTCGCAAAGCCACAATGCATAATTTTCATACATGTCACTCTTGATTCATTGCCCATCCCGGTACACCGCCGGAAGCATTCATATAGAGTCATATCTTGTTCTAGTATCGAGTTGTAATCCATGAGTTGTAAGTAAATAGAATTGTGATGATCATCATTATTAGAGCATTTTCCCTTAAAAAAAGAAAGGCCAAAAAAGAAAGGCCAAAAAAAATAAAGGCCAAATAAAAAAAGGCCCAAAAAAGGGGGGACAATGTTACTATCCTTTTCCACACTTGTCTACAAAGTAGCACCATGATCTTTATGATAGAGAGTCTCCTATTTTGTCACTTTCATATACTAGTGGGAATTTTTCATTATAGAACTTGGCATGTATATTCCAACGATGGGCTTCCTCAAAATGCCCTAGGTATTCATGACCAAGCAAGTTGGATGCACACCCACTTAGTTTCTTTTGTTGAGCTTTCATACATTTATCGCTCTAGTGCATCCGTTGCATGGCAATTCGTACTCCTCATGTTGACATCAATTTATGGGCATCTCCATAGCCCATTGATTAGCCTCGTCAATGTGAGACTTTCTTCTTTTTTGTCTTCTCCACACAACCTCCATCATCATATTCTATTCCACCCATAGTGCTATATCCATGGTTTACGCTCATGTATTGTGTGAGAGTTGAAAAAAGCTGAAGCGCGTTAAAAAGTATGAACCAATTGCTTGGCTGAAACTGGGGTTGTGCATGATGGGAGTATTTTGTGTGACAAAAATGAAACATAGCCTAACTATATGATTTTGTAGGGATAAACTTTCTTTGGCCATATTATTTTGAGAAGACATGATTACTTTGTTAGTATGCTTGAAGTATTACCATTCTTATGTCAATATTGAACTTTTATCTTGAATCACTTGGATCTGAACATTCATGCCACAATAAAGAAGATTACATTGAGAAATATGCTAGGTAGCATTCCACATCAAAAATTCTGTTTTTGTCATTTACTTACTCGAGGACGAGCAGGAATTAAGCTTGGGGATGCTTGATACGTCTCCAACGTATCTATAATTTTTGATTGTTCCATGCTATTATATTACCTGTTTTGGATGTTTATGGGCTTTACTATACACTTTTATATCATTTTTGGGACTAACCTACAAACCGGAGGCCCAGCCCGAATTGCTGTTTTTTTGCCTATTTTAGTGTTTCGAAGAAAAGGAATATCAAATTGGGTCCAAACGGAATGAAACCTTCAGGAGCAATCTTTTTGAAACAAACGCAATCCAGGAGACTTGTAGTGGATGTCAAGAAGCGGCCGAGGCGGCCACAGGGATCTAGGGCACGCCCTACCCCCTGGGCGTGCCCCCCACCCTCATGGGCCCCTCGTGGCTCCCGTGACCGACTTCTTTCGCCTATATATATCCATATACCCCAAAAACATCTGAGAGCACAATAGATCAGGAGTTCCACCGCCGCAAGCCTCTCTAGCCACCAAAAACCTCTCGGGAGCCCGTTCCGGCACCCTGCCAGAGGGGGGATCCCTCACCGGTGGCCATCTTCATCATCCGGACGCTCTCCATGACGAGGAGGGAGTAGTTCACCCTCGGGGCTGAGGGTATGTACCTGTAGCTATGTGTTTGACCTCCCTCTCTCTCTCTCGTGTTCTTGATTTGGCACGATCTTGATGTATCGTGAGCTTTGCTACTATAGTTGGATCATATGACGTTTCTCCCCCTCTACTCTCTTGTAATAGATTGAGTTTTCCCTATGAAGTTATCTTATCGGATTAAGTCTTTAAGGATTTGAGAACACTTGATGTATGTCTTGCATGTGCCTTATCTGTGGTGACAATGGGATATTCACGTGATTTACTTGATGTATGTTTTGGTGATCAACTTGCGGGTTCAGTGACCTTGTGAACTTATGCATAGGGGTTGGCACACGTTTTCATCTTGACTCTCCGGTAGAAACTTTGGGGCAATCTTTGAAGTTCTTTGTGTTGGTTGAATAGATGAATGTGAGATTGTGTGATGCATATCATATAATCATGCCCACGGATACTTGAGGTGACATTGGAGTATCTAGGTGACATTATGGTTTTAGTTGATTTGTGTCTTGAGGTTTTATTCTAGTACGAACTCTATGATAGATCAAACGGAAATAATAGCTTCGTGTTAGTTTACAACGGACTCTTGAATAGATCGATCAAAAAGGATAACTTTGAGGTGGTTTTGTACCCTACAATAATCTCTTCATTTGTTCTCTGCTATTAGTGACTTTGGAGTGACTCTTTGTTGCATGTTGAGGGATAGTTATATGATCCAGTTATTTTATCAATGTTGAGAGAACTTGCACTAGTGAAAGTATGAAACGTAGGTCTTGTTTCCTAGCATTGCAATACCATTTGTGCTCACTTTTGTCATTAGTTACCTTGCTGTTTTTATATTTTCAGATTACAAAAACCTATATCTACCATTCATATTGTAGTTGTATCACCATATCATCGCCGAACTAGTGCACCTATACAATTTACCATTGTATTGGGTGTGTTCGGGACACAAGAGACTCTTTGTTATTTGGTTGTAGGGTTGTCTTAGAGAGACCATCTTCATCCTACGCCTCCCACGGATTGATAAACCTTAGGTCATCCACTTGAGGGAAATTTGCTACTGTCCTACAACCTCTTTACTTGGAGGCCCAACAATGTCTACAAGAAGAAGGTTGTGTAGTAGGCATCAACGGGCTGGACATAGCCCTTCTCCATGTTGATGGAAGGGTAATTCAATAAATTCCCCAAAGAAAATTCTTTATAAGTGTTGCCATTATTCTACATTTTGCAAAGAGTAAATATAGACCAAATAATATTGGAAGAAACAGAGGATAATGAAGCTCGGGTGCAGACTGATGATACATAATCAATTAGCAATCAATTAAGTACAACGTTACAAGGCAAAAGGGAGAGAGGTACTGACAAGCGCAATGCAGAGCTCAATATTGTTGTGAGATCGTATGATCCTTTGAGCAAGGAGATTCATCTGAAATTAGTTTTCATACAAGAGAGAAGGTAAGGCACATGCAGAAATTTAGGAGTTCAAGTTTTGAATTGATATCATAGACAGTACCTGACCCTGGGCTCTCAGCATTTCTAATAGGGGTTTGTCCACTGGAGTAGGGGTAAAGTGTGATACAGTTGGGCATGTGCTTTCTGTGGCTGCTGATCTATCTGATTTAACAAGTATCACTACCTTTTCCAAATACCTAGTTTGTACTCCTTGAGGATCAGCACTCACCCTCTTCCTTTTGGACATCTATTACGAAAGAACAACATTTGACTGTAAAAACATAGTATGATGACACATGGAATAGGTATAGAAAATGGATAGGTATGGCATATACTCATATATGATGCTTAAACTAAGCAGATGGTGTAACAAAGTAGAAGTAATGTAAGAGGTCAGATGCAAAATATGTGCGACCAATACAACCTTGCCAACGTAGAGCAAGCACCTTGATGGGTGAAAAGATAGGCCATCCTCCACCATGCCAAGTTTGTTAGCCAGTGGATTGTTATGCAATATTCCTCTCATGCGCCCATTCTCATATTCATTTTGATAATGTTCAATATCTGACATGCATGATGTCACGCCCAATATGCAACCCTATCCTAAAGGAACTCGAAGGTCCCACCAAGGATAGAAGCGCATATTGAAGACACTTTTGCAAGGTGAATATCATTACATCATACATTTACATAATAGACAGGGATACATACAAAAGGAATACAATGCCACATGAATACAACAACATCATACATAAGGGTAACATTCGGATGAAACACAAACAGGAACTCAAACGACATCCACCCTGCTAGCCCAGGCTGCCGACTAGGAACCTAACCCCTAAACGAAGAAGAAGAAGAAGAAGAACTCCAAAACAAGAAAGAATAGCTCTCATGTCATGATCATCGCATTACCTGTACCTGCAACTATTGTTGTAGTAATCTGTGAGCCACGAGGACTCAGTAATCCCATTACCATGGGTATCAAGACTAGCAAAGCTTAATGGTAAGGAAAGGATAGGTGGTGAGGTTGCAGCAGTGGCTAAGCAATGTATGGTGGCTAACTTACGAGTACAAGAATAAGATGAGAAGCTACGCAAATGGTCGCAACTAGTAATGATCAATAAGTGATCCTTAACTACTTACGTTCAAACATAACCCCACTGTGTTCTCTTCTCGAACGTACCCAACAAGAGACTGTCACGGTTACACACGCGGTTGGGTATTTTAGTACGAATCTGGTGTCAAGTTCTCTGCAACCGGACATTAAAAATTCCCATCTGCCACATAACCACGGGCACGGTTCTCGAAAGTTTAAACCCTGCAGGGGTGTCCCAACTTAGCCCATTATAAGCTCACGATCCGCAGACAATCCTCCATCGCTGGACATCCGATCAGACTCGGGATCCCGGCGCACAAGACATTTCGACAATGGTAAAACTAATCCAGCAAAGCCTCCCGGCGTGTCGACACCCTGATAGTAGCCGTGCGTATCTCGTCTCAGGCCATGTCCGGATAGGTCAGCCTACGAGTAAAACCAGATCCTTGGGTTTCCTAGTGGTGGCCCCGCAGTCTGCCTATTTGGGACCAACACCATCAGCACTGGCCCCTCCCTGCTATGTAGAAAATCCTCGGGTTCATGACGCCCTATGCCAATTAATTATTTAGTTCAAGTCTTATTATGACAAATGTAAAACCAAGGCCTTGCTGGAAGATTTTTATTCAAAGCGAACTTTCAAGAGGGCCCCATACCCCTCACCGTGTTAGGGACACAAAATCAAGGAACATAACACCGGTGTGAGGGAAACTAGGGCGGCAAGACTGGAACAAAACACCAGTCATAAGGCCGAGCCTTCCACCCTTTACCAAGTATATATGTGAATTAATTAAATATAAGAGATATTGTGATATCCAAAGATATCCATGTCCCAACATGGAACAACCCGCAATTGCACCTGCAACTAGCAACGCTATAAGAAGAGCTGAGCAAAGCGGTAACATAGCCAAACAACGGTTTTCTAGGAAGGGTGAAAAAGGTTAGAGGCTATCATGGCAATTTGGGAGGCTTGATAAACAAGTGGTAGAAAGCGCGACATAGCAATAGCATTGAAACAAGTAGCATAGCAATGATAGTAGCGAGATCCAGGGTAACGGTCATCTGGCCTGAAATCCCGCTAGGAAGAAGAACGAGTCCATGAAGAAGATGAACAGGAGAGCATGCTCTATATGTTTGGAGGGTATGTGTTGCACCGTTGCTTCATTTTGAGCATGCTCTATATGAAACTTGCTTAGAATTGCATGTAGTTTCATCATGTCATGTTGAATCCTTGTTTTGGATGTGTTTGCTTCATGTTTGAATGAATTTTGCATCAATGCCATGTCTAACTTGTGTTGCCCATATCTTCTAGGCCGTAGCTCCGGATTAAATGAACTTTATATGTAACTTGACTTGATTTTTTCCTAGATCATCATGGTGCATCTTAACTTGTTGTTTAACAACTTGAACACAAGGTTTATTCAGATCTGGACCAATTTAGAAATTCGCATATGGAGACTTACTGGAATTGTTATATGTTGTTTCCGACCTCGTTTTAACTTGCTTTGACGTGTTGTTCTTATTTGCGTCATCTCTTGCCATGAGTAGCATCATACAGCCTTGTCATGCATCATACTTGGTTGAGCATCATGCCATGTTTATGTGTTGTGTGTTGACCATGTTGTTTGTTTCTTTCCGGTTGTGCTTCTTCTCGATAGTTCATGTTTCCTTGCGGTCGTGAGGGTTCGTTCGACTACGCTTGGTTCGTCTCCCCCTAGATCTTCTTCCTAGCGGGATTTCAGGCAAGATGACCGTTACCCTGGATCTCACTACTATCATTGCTATGCTAGTTGCTTCATTCTATAGCTATGCTGCGCTACCTATCACTTGTTTACCAAGCCTCCCAAATTGCCATGTCAGCCTCTAACCTTTTTCACCTTCCTAGCAAACCGTTGTCTGGCTATGTTACCACTTTTGCTTAGCCCCTCTTGTAGTGTTGTTAGTTGCAGGTGAAGTTGAAGATTGCTCCATGTTGGAACCGGATTATGTTGGGATATCACAATATGTCTTATTTTAGTTAATGCATCTACATACCAGGTAAAGGGTGGAAGGATTAGCCTAATGCCTGGTGTTTTGTTCCACTCTTGCCACCTTAGTTTCTGTCATACCGGTGTTAAGTTCCTTGATTTTGCGTTCCTTACACGGTTGGGTTCATGGGAACCCCTTGACAGTTCGCTTTTAATAAAACTCCTCCAGCAAGGCCCAACCTTGGTTTTACATTTGCCTAACAACCTACTAACTTTCCCTTGGGAGTTATAAAACCGAGGATCATTTTTATTTAACCCCCCGGGCCAGTGCTTCTCTAAGTGTTGGTCCGAAACGGGCGATGTCCGGCGCCCCTGGGCAACAAGGGTCTATGCCAACCCGATGTCTTGCCCATCTGGTGTGCCCTAAGAATGATATATGTGCAGCTCCTATCGGGATTTGTGGGCACATTTGGGTGGTCTTGCTGCTCTTGTTTTACCATTGCCGAAATATCTTGTAACTGGGATTCCGAGACTGATCGGGTCTTCCCGGGAGAAGGAATATCCTTCATTGGTCGTGAGAGCTTATAATGGCCTAAGTTGGGACACCCCTGTAGGCTATAAACTTTCGAGAGCCGTGCCTGCAGTTATGTGGCATATGGGAATTTGTTAATATCCGGTTGTAGAGAACTTGACACTTGACTTAATTAAAATGCATCAACCGGGTGTGTAGCCGTGATGGTCTCTTCTTGGCGGAGTCCGGGAAGTGAACACGGTTTGGGTTATGTTTGGACGTAAGTAGTTTCAGGATCACTTCTTGATCATTACTAGTTTGCGACCGTTTGCGTAGCTTCTCATCTTATTCTTGTATTCGAAAGTTAGCCACCATATCATGCTTAGTCGCTGCTGCAACTTCACCACTATCCATTCCTTACCCATTAAGTTTTGCTAATCTTGATACCCATGGTAATGGGATTGCTGAGTCCTCGTGGCTCACAGATTACTACAACAAAAGTTGCGGGTACAGGTAATGCGATGATCATGACGCGAGAAATGCTTGCTTGTTTTGAGCTCTTCTTCTGCTTCGTCGTTCAGGGGATAGGTTTCAGGTCGGCAGCCTGGGCTAGCAGGGAGGATGTCGTTTGAGTTTCTGTTTGTGTTTCATCCGTAGTTCGATGTTGCCCTTATGTATGATGTTGTTGTATTCATGTGGCATTGTATGCCTGTCGTATGTATCCCCAACTATTATGTAATGGTACGATGTAATGATATCCACCTTGCAAAAGCGTCTCCAATATGCGCTTCTATCCTTGGTGGGACCTTCGATTTCCTTTAGGATAGGGTCGCATATTGGGCGTGACAAGTTGGCATCACAGCCTCGACCGACCATAGAAGCCCCCCTTGATTGTTCGTAGTTTGGCTGTTGTCGAGTCTAGAAGAAAACTTTTTTCGGAGTCTAGTTATATCAGAGAGTAGGAATTCTTTTTACTCCTCAGCCCCTTCGTTGCTCTGGTGAGGAATCTTGACGTAGGTGTTTTCAATTACTACTCTTCACCTTCAAACTTTCTTCAGGATTACGCGGTTAGATTTTTCATTCGTTGGTTCTCAGCTCTTTTCATCTGGTGCATTTTCTCGTCAAGTCGATTCAACCTCTTTGTTTTCGCAAGATCAATCCTCAGTTCTTTCTCAGTGACGAGTTGTTTCTCTACCCTCAGTTGTCTTGTTTTCCCACCCGCCCACCCTTTTTCTTCTTGGAGTCAGAGTTTGTAATCGAGTATCCATTCTAATCGTGTGAAGCCTTTGCATTCTTTCAACCGGTGTTTTCTCTTCAAGCTATTTGCCGGTTCCCCCTTCCAAGTTGCCTTTGTTTTTCCCGCCCTCCCACCCTCTTCTTCCTAGAGCCTGATTCTATTTCGAGCATCAATTTCATTCGTGCGGAGATTCTTCAGTCTTCCCTCAATAATTTCTTCCGGTGAATTCTCGTTTCGTTCGACAATCTTCATCGCTTTTTCTTTTTCGGTGGACTCAATTCAAGTTTTTTCGCATTGATCATGTTCTTTTCCTTGGATCAAGTGTTCCCCTTTCTTGTTCGCCTCTCGCCATTTAATCATTCCGGAGTTCAGAAGACATCTCAAGAGATTCGTCTATGTTCGAATTAATTCGAGGTTGACACCTCATTCAAGTCTTTCAGTTGTTTCGGTGCATCATCTCCTATTCAATTCTTTCCAACGGTGTTTTCTCTTAAGTGGGCCCTAACCCGCAGGTCTTTTCCCAGGATCTTACCTGACCCTTCTAATTATTCTGGAGTTATTCTCAAATTCTTTTCGAAGTGTGACGTAAGAATGAATTTCATCAGTCAGATGCCTTTCCAAGATCGATTTCAAATCATTTCATTGTTGGCTCAACCTCTTTTCTTTTCATTCTCCCAGAGTATCTTAGTAATTTTGGTGGCGTTCCTCGGCGTTCATTGAAGTTCGAAGAAGAAGATTTCCTACTAAATCTTGCCCGTTCTCTCGAAGATTCGATGTTCTAGTTTCATGTTATCCTGTCGAAGTGTTCCGTTTGTCAGATATTCTTTTCTTACCCATCTGGAGTATGTCAGGAGTTGTTTTCCATTTCTTTTCACCGGAGGCCATCATTCCAGAAAAATTCTTCGTCCTCACATTTCATCTACCGTTATCCAATTATCCCGGCGTTTCGTTCAAGTGTTCTTTAATCAGCTCGAGTTCTTCCTGTTCTCTTGTATCTAGATCCCCTCAAGCATATTTGTTCTTCTAATTCTCCCCGGTGATTTATTCTCTTTCATCAGTCATTTTCGAATTCTTACGGTGGTTCATTCAAGATTCTTTTTCCTTGATTATCATTTTAATCCATTCGTTCTTTCCAATCCTACCGGTGGATCGTTGAAGACTTTTCTCAAGTTTATGCTATATATCTCTTAATCCTTTCTACGAGAATAAGTAGTATGCAAAATCTGTTGCTTGTCATCAATTTAATTTGTTGAAGGATAATCATACAATAAATCTTATTCTTATGTCCTCAAAGTGGTTAATCCCTTCCTTCGGAGTTTGTTCTTGATGAAAAATTCTAGTTCCAAGTGTTTTCATCTTTTCTTTTCCAGAGTTCAAATTTCCTTGGCCATTTCGTTGGAACCTCCATCTAGATCACCGCAAGGCTTAATCTTATTCTTTGATCCTTCATTCTATCTTATAATCCTTTTGTCACCGGAGTTCTTCGTGGTGGTTTTTCATGATTTAATTCATTCTTCAAGAGTTCATCAAGATTTTGTTGGAGGAGTTCAAGTATCGTTTCTTCTCGCATCTCGAAGTGCAAATAATTCTCCGTTTTCTTCTGAAGTGGAGCTTTGCATTTCTTTGTGCTCCTTAGCTATTCAAGTATTTGGTTGTGGTATAATTTCACCTCAAGTTTTGAGATGTTTTTGATAAGTCCACAACAAGCTTATTCTTTTGTTGTTGATTTCTTCAACAACTCCGTTCTACCATTCCTCTAAGGATGCTATCGAATTCATTCGTGGTGGAAGTTGTTGTTCTCTCATCCCTTCTTCTCATTCCATTCTTTCAATTCTTCCGGAGGCATTGCGCTATTCATCTCATCAAGTGTCATCCCATCTGTCGGTGTACAAAAGGACGGGCTCTCCTTTTGACCCCTTTACTTGTGCACGGGCAGTCAGAGCCACGTGCCACGGCCGCACATAGCAGGGCAAAGGAGGGAAGCCGGAGAGAAGCCAAGGTACGAGACAAACAAGGCAACGCCAAGACCAGCAAACACCGAAGAGCAAGAGGGCGAGGTGGACTCCCCCGGGAAGACCCTTGCCGGGGCGACCTCCACGGCCCCGGCAAGAGCCTTGCCAGGGCAACTTGCCCAACGCCAGTGGAGTGAGCCACCCTTGAGCCCAAGGGTTCCAGAAAACCAACAACTACGATTGGACCCAGGGCTCGGGAGGCACCTCCATAGTGGCATACAGATCTTCGTCAAAACCATCAACATACAAGATCAGATGAGGATTGGAAGGCAATGATCCTCGACAAGATCTTTGTCGAGGAAACCCACAAGACCCCCGGTAAGATCCTTGCCGGGGACGACAACGCGCCATGGCAAGACCCTTGCCGGGCCAACCGGCAAGGCCCTTGCCAAGGGCGTCAGCGCGGCCACTGCCAAGCCCGCGCCAACCAAGTCTCCACCGCCGTTCACATGCAGCTGCCAGCCCAACCAGCTGGGCATGCACCTACGTGGCAACATGTAGCTTCCAGGCCAACTTAGCACACGCTTGTGTGGCGGCATGCAGATCTTCGTGAAGGCTCCACCATCGCGCCACCTCAGCTCCTTGCCTGCCTAGATGGCGCCGCATGCATCACTGGTCAGGGCGCGTGTCGAAGCGAGGAGGAGCGGCGACAGATGGTATGGGCCTCGCTCCCGCCCCCGATAAAGCGAGAGGACACCTAAGCTACGCATTAAACGCGTCTTGTCATGTAATACGAGCAATAAGCTCATAGCACTGTAGGCCTTTCCACCTCCTGTGTGCCACTGTGGCAGCCCCTTTCGACTATAAAAGGAGGCCCATGGCGTACTGGAGAGGGATTCGGCTCTTTTGAACCACGCGGCCATTGTAGCTAGTTCAAGAGCTCAAGAGCACTCAATACATCCACCAAAGCAGGACTAGGGTTTTACGCATCCTCGCGGCCCGAACCTGGGTAAACAATGCTTGTGATGATTACTAATCCTGCTCTTCTCACAATCCCGCGCCCCGCAACCGCAGAAGGGATCCACTTGATCCCATAGGTGTCGTTTCCCACCGACGTCTTTGGCGCGCCAGGTAGAGGGCACAGTTTTGAGAATCTGGTCTGGTAGTTGGCCTAGCAGTTCTTCATCGCCATGGCTCCCGCGAAGGAAACGGCCAGGGGAAAACGATGCCGCCTGCGAGCGTGAAGAATGCTAGTGCGGCAACAGAAAAGCTAAGTTATCCAGAGCCTTGAGTTATTTCCTTCCTATACATAAGGTTATTGTCCTCGGAGATTCTGCCTATGTATGGAAAACCTGCACGCAAAGGGGCCCTCCCGCAATCAGCAACGCCTTTGTTCTGTTTCGAGTCCGCTCAACAGATCAAACGGCCGTGTCGAGAATGGCGGGGTAGCCTTCCGCAATTAACAACGCTCTCGACTCTGACTCGAGTCAAGATTGACAGTTCGAGCGGCTGCGTTTAGGGCCGTAAGGTGGTTTGCTCGGCAGCATGCACAAGCAGCAGGCCAATGGGGATCCATCCTCAAGACGCCGCCCTGGGTTCTCACACCGGCAAGCCTACCCAGTTAACGTAGGGTGGACATACAAAGGGAAATCGAACAGGAAAATAACATGCATAATGTAAGAAGTACTGCAGAGTTATATTACAGAAATTGTCTCTGCGGTTCTAACTAAAGATAGCAATTGTCTTGGTCATGGACCTACAGCAGCGATGAGAAACGGGGCGCCTAGTCCCGACGCTGGCCCTCCAACCTCTTGATTTCGTCGATGCGGCTAATGATGGGCTTGATATGCTCCTTGAGCAACATGATGTCTGCATCCTCCGGCAAGCTCTTTAGCGCAGCTTCAGAGTCGAGGTCGGGATGCCAGTGTGCTATCTTGGCAAGCACCTTGGTCATGGCGCCCCGGCAGAGCATCTGGGACTCCTCGGCCAGTGAGGCCGCCTGGTTGGAGTGAAGCCGCTCCAGGGCACGGACGACCCTCTCAAAGAATAGGGTCAAGTTGGCGTTGGGGCTCAGGCTCGTCTCTAGGGCGTACCTCACGTCTGACATCCCCATTGTGGCCAGCTGCATGGTGGCCGAGTTCGCGACAGCGGCGAGGAATTCGAGCCAACGCTTCTCGCCCTCCATGTGGTCCTTGAGGTTGGCGGCCTCATTCCTCCGCATTAGCTTCTCAGTCTCCAGGTCCTTGGTTTGGGTCCCTTCTCGGGCCTTGGCCTCCGACAGCATCTTCTCGAGACCCTCCAGCTTCAGCCTGAGGTCTCTGATGGAGTTGTTGGCCTCGGAGATCTCTCCGGCCCTGCTAATAGTTGTGCCATGCGCCTCCGCTAGGGCGCTGTTGAGTGTGTCCTTCTCCATGGACAGCTTCAGAGTTTGCTCCTTCAGCTCATCCTGTTCCGCCTCCGGCTCCTTCACCTTGCTGGCGTGAACCAGAGCCTGGGCATCGAGTGCCTCCCTGTGCCTCTGCTCCAGCTATCGGGTCTGCTGTGCGGCGAGCTGTCCACCTCTTCATCCTTGCCGTGGAGTGTGGCGGCGAGCTTCTCCTCGCGTGTGGCAAGGTCCTCCTCCTGGGAGTTAAGTGCGGCCTCGCCCTGAGTCCGGGTGGCTTCGGCGGTGGCGGCCAAGATCCTCGCCGTCTCTTGGGCCTTCTCGACATCGGCCAGCTTCATGGTGAGCTCCACGTCACACTTGGCCAGCTCGCCCTGGGCGGCCTTCAGCTCGTCTTGAGCCTGGCGGAACCAGTCCTGCACCTCGGCGACACGCTCCTGGAGGTTCGCCTCCGCCTTCTCCACCACCGCCGTCCTGGACTTGGCCTTGTCCAAACGGGCGCAGTGAAGTGCCTGGAGCTTCTGGAAGCTGGCGCCTATGGCCTGGAGTAGCCGCTCCTCTTGGGAGCCGTCGCCACCAACACTGCCCACGGCCTCCAGTAAGCTACAAACACCAGAAACTACTTGCAACTCCTGGACAGAGGACTAGGGTGAATAAGAAGCCGAGAGGGTCCATTGGTTTCGAGCCCAATGCATGGTAGTAGCTGAATCTTAAATCACACATACAGATCCCAATGCTTAAGGATGGCTTCAATGAAACAACCCACCATGTACTCCTACATGGCCTCTCATCGATACATTTACCAAATCGTGTTCAACACATCACTCTCATTACCGGCATGATCATCTCACTCTAGCCCATCACCCAGATGAACCAGACCTAACACGACTCTAAGCATAGCAAGCATAGCAAGGTAGGAACAACACATACACATGGCTCAATCAACTCCTACACATGCTAGTGGGTTTCATCTAGTTACTGTGGCAATGACAGGTCATGCAGATGAAATGGGTTCAACTACCGTAGCACATAGCAGTTTGAATCGCATTGTCTTAATGTAGTAAAAGAGAGCAGAGGCGAGAATATGGGATTTTATCGATATGTTCAAATTGTTGGTTGCTTGCCTTGCGGGTTCGTGGACTGGTATTGCTCTTTGTTAGGGTATTCATGATACTCCTCGGGGGCAGAACCTGCCGCAGAGAGCACCGATATGCAATCATCACCAAACAATGTGCAACAATATGATGCATGCATGAGTCATGGCAAAATGACTGTATTGAGCTAATGCAACTAAGACCAGATGGGTTTGAGCCATTTTGAATCAAAGATTTAAGTTTCAAACTCATAAATGGCCTTTAATAGTGGTTTATCTTGTTCTGCACTAAACATCAGGTTAGCTTGCTTAAACATGCATGAAACTACTACAGATGGATAGATTGGATTCTTCTGATCATTTTTCATACATAACACTTTGCATTTGGAGCTACAGATTAATTTCTATGATTTTTTTGAAGTTTGTGGTATTTTCTGGAATTTCCTGTATAAGAATAATTCCAGTAATTAATTACTGCGTCAGCATTGTGTCAGGGTGACGTCAGTGGTCAATGGGACGGTCCAGGTCAAACCTGACTAGTGGGTCCCACGTGTCAGTGTCATTAGTCTAATTAATTTAAATTAGTACTAACCCTAGATTAATTAGTAGGGTTGGGCCCCATCTGTCATTGACCCGGGGGATCAAACTGGGCCCACCCGTGGTCAAACACAGTCAGCGGGATCAAACTCATCGGCGTTTAGCCGCCGGCAAGGCTAAACGCGGCAGTGAGGTGCGGGTTTTGTGTTCCAGCAACCAAAACGACGGCGGAGCACATCTACGTGATGCGGGGAGTGAGCCTTGTCCAGTGCTGGTGGTTGTTGGACTCGGGGTCGCTGGAAACGACGCCGGCGACGAGTCTAGTGGCGGCCAGAGCTCGGGTAAGCTTGGACTCATCGCTAGGAGGCACGGCGAGGCGCGTGGAGTAGTGCGGTGAGCTCCTGGGGGTGAAGTAGGGCTAGTGGACAAGGTGGCTTGGCCGTTGCATGGCCGGAGCCTCGTCGGTGACGAGCTCGGCGACGGCGGGTGCAGGTGAGCTACGTGTAGTCGCTACGGGGCTCGAGAGAGAGAACGGAGAGGATAGAGAGGTAGCTAGGCTCACGGTGGTTGTGACGGAGCTGACGGCGAAGTCGGGGACAGGCTGCTGCGACGGTAATGGTGAAGGGGATCTCCGGCGGTGGCGGAGCCGGGCGAGGTCGATGCGGTAGCTTTGGGGCACGCGAGCGCTCGGGGCTCGGCCTGCTCGACATAGAGGATGGTGGCGGAGCTCGTAGACACGGTCGGGCAGCACAGAGACGTCGGTGGCGCGGCTATGGCGGCGGAACGGCGGCGGCTGCTTCGGCCATGGCGGAGGGGAGCGAGGGAGAGAGGCAGGGGATATTGGACGTGTCCAGGGGGTCGGGGCGCAACGTGGAGGTCGTCCAGCCCGTCCAGCGGCGAAGCGGAAAGCAGGTGGCGCCGTGGCGAGCTCGCGCTCATCGGCGTCACGTCCCTGCCTGCCTGGTGGGGACGAAGTAGCTGGCTGGCACGGGCCAGCACAGTGCTGGGACGCCAGGTGGGCCGTGACGTGGGTTTGGCCAGGTAAGGGTTTTTTTCCATTTGTTTCTATTTTATTTTATTTCTGTAGGTTTGTTGCATTATTGAAAATGCTTAGGCATCTCCAAAAATCACCAAACTGCACATGGCCACTATTTGGAATATATCTAGCATGGAAAATTTTAGTTTGGGATTATTTGAGCATTTGAAATATTTTATATTATTTAAATGCCCAAAATCAAATAACTAATGATTTAATCCAGTGACCTTAGGATGACCTAGAAATTTGTGCATCACTTTTGGCAGAGGTTTAAGACCAAGGCAGAGGTGATGAACATTTTGGAAGGGCATATCAGGTTCATTGAAAATATTTTTAGTAAACCCTAGTTGGTTTCAGGGGATGCTGGAGGTTCTGTCATCCCCATTTCAAGTTTCTGATGAATGAAATAAACATGATGCAACACTCTAATGCATGAACTAGCTAGGGTGTGACAACTCACCCCCACTCAGAAAAATCTCGTCCCGAGATTTAGATTCCTCCGAAAAGAAGGTGGGATACTCGAGTCAAAGACGATCCTCCCTTTCCGAGGTTGCTTCTTTCTCAGAATGGTGTGACCATTGAACCTTGAGAAACTTGTTATTATGACGTTGAGTGGTACGCTCGGCTTGATCGAGGATACGAACGAGGTACTCACTATACGTGAGATTGTCTTGAAGATCAAGCGTTTCGTGGTCCGCTCCATGGATAGGATCCGTGAAGCAACGCCTGAGTTGAGAAACGTGGAAGACATCGTGGACTCTGGAGAGATGTGGAGGTAGTTCCAATTGGTAGGCAACTTCTCCTCGTTTGGCGAGAATGCGAAAGGGTCCAATGTAACGAGGAGCCAATTTGCCCTTGATACCGAAACGATGGGTTCCCTTCAGAGGAGAAACCCGAAGGTAAGCCTTCTCGTCAACCTCAAAAGTCATAGCCTTATCTTTTCGGTCATATTGGCTCTTTTGACGAGATTGGGCTGTTTTCAACTTTTCATGAACGATGCGAACTTGCTCTTCTGCTTCCTGGATCATATCCGGGCCGAAAAATTGTCTTTCCCTGGTTTCTGACCAGTTAAGAGGCATTCGACACCATCGTCCATAGAGAACTTCAAAAGGGGCTTTACCCAAGCTAGATTGATAGCTGTTGTTATAAGCAAATTCAGCAAATGGAAGGCATTTCTCCCAATCCATTCCGAATGAGATAACAAAAGCTCGAAGCATGTCTTCCAGAATCTGGTTGACGCGTTCTACTTGACCACTTGATTGAGGGTGAAAGGCGGTGCTAAAGGAAAGGTGGGTTCCCATAGCATTTTGGAAACATTCCCAAAATCGAGAGGTGAAGAGACTTCCTCGATCCGAGTTAATTTCCAGTGGAACACCATGGAGGGACACTATTCGGGAGATATACATGTCTGCTAGCTGGCTACCGGTTATACTCTCGCAAATAGGTAAGAAATTGGCCACTTTGGAAAGACGATTGATAACAATGAAGATAGCATTATTTCCTCTCTTGGTCCTGGGAAAATCGGTGATGAAATCCATACCAATTTTATCCCATTTCCATTCAGGAATAGCTAAGGGTTGAAGGGTGCCAGCAGGCCGTTGATGCTCTGCTTTTACATGACGGTAGACGTCGCAATTAGCAACAAATTGAGCAATGTCTCTCTTCATCCTAGTCCACCAAAACCTCTGGCGTAGGTCCTGATACATCTTGGTACTATCGGGATGAATGGTGAGAGGAGATTCATGAGCTTCCTTAAGGATCAATTGCCTCAGGTTTCACACCTTGGGAACCACTAGACGGTTCCCGAAGTATACGACTCCTTGATCATCAATGGAGAAACAATCCGCAACTCCCTTCTTGATGTTTCTTTTGAT
The DNA here is from genome assembly GCA_963921465.1 of Triticum timopheevii. Lineage (NCBI taxonomy): Eukaryota > Viridiplantae > Streptophyta > Magnoliopsida > Poales > Poaceae > Triticum > Triticum timopheevii. The sequence goes on along the minus strand of OY997262.1, from coordinate 307,188,354 downwards.
ACGGGAAATCCCCGGTCTACCTTCTAAACTTTGATGATCTGATCCATAAGGGTAGGTTTCGCCACTAAGGTGGAAAGGAATCCTTGAGGAACGATGTGAAGGTTAAGCTTCCGAAATTCCTCATGGAGAAGTGGTTGACTTTGTTGTAACATCAGATTGTTACGATAAGATTTACGACTTAGTGCACCGGCCATGACATTGGCTTTTCCTGGGGTGTAAGTTATCCCTAAGTCGAAATCTGTGATCAACTCGACCCAACGTCTTTGCCTAAGAATCAAATCCGGTTGGGTAAATATATACTTTAGACTTTGGTGATCGGTAAAGATTTTGCAACGATTACCGAGGAGGTCATGTCGCCAGGTTTTGAGTGCATGGACTACAGCTACAAGCTCTAGATCATGAGTAGGATAATTTTCCTCATGTGGGTGCAATTGCCATGAAGCATAAGCAATTACGTGTCGATCTTGCATGAGAATGCAACCTAGTCCTTGTCACGAGGCGTCACAATAAATAACAAAGTCCTTGGAGAAATCTGGTGGTACCAGTACGGGAGCGGATGTCAGGCGTCTTTTCAGTTCCTGGAAGTTGTGCTCACACTGCGGGATCCGCTCAAACTTTTTATCTTTCTTGACGAGTTCAGTTAGAGGTTTAGCAACTTTGGAGAAGTTCTCGACAAAGTGGCGACAATAGCTCGCTAAGCAAAGGAAACTCCAAACTTGCTTGACTGATTCAGGTGGAGTCCAGTTAAGAATGGCTTGAACTCGCTCGAGATTGACAGCAATACCCTTACCAGAGATTACATGGCCCAGATAGGTCACTTCTGGCAACCAAAATTCACATTTAGAAAATTTGGCATAAAGGCGATGCTCTCGAAGTTTCATCAACACTAGCCTTAGATGCTCGGCATGTTCTTCCTCATTCTTGGAGTAGATGAGTATACCATCGAGGTAAACCACGACGAATTTATCCGAATACTCCATGAAGATTGAGTTCATTAACCGAGAGAAAGTGGCTGGCGCGTTGGCTAAACCGAAGGACATGACGGTGTACTCGTGTTGGCCGTGACGAGTAACAAAGGCCGTTTTGGGAATGTCCCCGTTCTTGATTTTGATTTTATGGTAGCCCAACCTCAAATCCATCTTAGAGAAGACTGAGGATCTAGCGAGATGATCATACAGATCGTTGATCCTGGGGAGCGGATACTTGTTCTTTATTGTGACCAAGTTGACGGGTCAATAATCTACAACCATCCGATCCGTACCATCCTTCTTCTTGACGAAGAGGACGGGACAAGCCCATGGAGATGAACTAGGACAGATGAAACCCTTTTTCAAGGACTCATCGAGTTGTTTCTTAAGCTCGGCTAGTTCTAGTGGTGCCATCTTATAGGGTCTTCTAGAAATTGGAACAATTCCTGGAATGAGATCTATCACGAACTCGACATCTCTGTCAGGTGGAACACCTAGCAATTCTTTTGGAAAGACATCCAGAAAGTCACGGACTACCGGAACGTCTTCGAGGTCTGGCAAAGGACTGGCATTAAGAGAATATAGTTGTCTCTTGGCTACTCGGGTCAAGACATTGACTATCTTTCCCGAAGGACGTGTAAGTTGGACAGTCCTAGAGAAACAATCAATCTTGGCATGATGGGCTGACATCCAATCCATACCCAAGATGATATTAATATCCGAAGATTTGAGAGCTATCACGTACGTAAGGAAAACAAGTCTGTCGACCTGAATTTCATTTCCATGGCACACTCTAGAAGTTTTCCATTTGGATCCCGGGGTTTGAATTACCATGGAGGTGGGCATATCACAAAATGTGGTGTTATGCAGACGAGCATAGCTCTCGGATATAAATGAATGAGATGCTCCAGTTTCGAAAACAACAGATGCCGGATGGCAGTTAACAAGGAACGTACCGAGAACGACGTTAGGATCCTCCTGAGCCTCCTTAGCTAAGACACAGTTCACATGGCCATGTGCAGCGGTGGTCAGCTTGGCATAGTACACCTTCCATTTTGGCTTGCCACAGCCAACAACCTTTCCAGACTGGTTGGGGTTGGTCTAGGGATACTTGCGCATGTAGTGGCCCGGTTCCCCACACTTGAAGCACGTCACGGAGCTGGTGCGTAGAGGAGCATTGTTGGTTGGCGCACCATAGGGCTTGGCTGGTGCATATTGCTGAGCTGGACGAGGCGCCTGATAGGATGGCCTCGGTGTGAACCTGGGTGGCAGGGCAGTGTTAGGCACCCACACCCAGCGCTTCTGAGGACCAGGACCAGATGAGGAACCCATGTCACGGCCATGCTTGCGTGTTGCTTAGAAATCAGTTTGACATGTCTCAGCACTGATGGCCTTGTTCACAAGCTTCTGGAAGGAAGTGCATTCGTGTAGACGAAGATCACGGCGAAGCTCGGGGCTAAGTCCCTTGCGGAACCTTGCCTGCTTCTTGACATCGGTGGAAACTTCCTTAGTTGCATAGCGTGCTAGGTTACCGAACTCCCTGCTGTATGCGTCCACAGAGAGTCTACCTTGGGTGAAACTGCAGAACTCCTCATGCTTACGGTCCATAAGACCCTGCGGAATGTGATGTTCGCAGAAAGCCTCACTAAATTCTGCCCAAGTAGTGACATGGCCAGCTGGGCGCATGGCTTCATAATTCTCCCACCAGAGACTAGCGGGGCCTTCAAGATGATAGGCAGCAAAAGTGACCTTATCAGCCTCAGCTATGAGTGCAGAACGTAGCTTGTGAGTAATGCTGCGAAGCCAGTCATCGGCATCGAGAGGCTCGACGGAGTGATGGAAGGTGGGTGGATGTAACTTGATGAAGTCACTGAGCGACACCAAGTTATTTCTCTGATGCAGTGATGTGTTCTGTTCGATGTGCTCCAACAAACGGTTGGTCTCCCGCTTGTTTCTCTCATCCTCCAGCATGACCTCGGCCAGAGAAGGATGGTGAGGTAGGTTTGCATCCCTAACTCCACTGCCTTCGGCCTGCTCCGGGGGAGCAGGGTTGCTGCTGGTGTTGACCATCCTAGGAAAACAAGACAATGATTTAGTATAGAATGATAAGATTCTGACATAGAAATGTAGAATGTAAGGAACAACTCGGAATGCAAGATGATCATCCGTATGACATGGTAAATACAGAAATGGCTACATTTATTCCATCGTCATACACACCATACAAGGTTTAGTACAAGACCAAATGGAGTACAACTGTGGTGAAAGGAAGATTACATCTCATCGGAGGCATCCCAAGCTCCTATACATTATTTTTCTACACCTCTGGAAAGTGGTACACACTAAGCCATATCCCACGAGTCACGCAGGACGGTGGACGATATAACTGTTACAATACTAGTGGTGCTACTATCAGCTCAGACATTTCCGTAGTAATCCTCATAGGAATTACCCTCATGTCTTGGGAGCTGAACGTGATCATCTGGAAATAGTCGATCCTGTGGAGCCTGCGGTCCATAGGGACTCGGATGTGGCTTGGGTCTATCAAATGGCGGTAGAAGAGGTCCACAGGGAGGAGTGATGCCCCCTACATCACGCCAATCCATACGGTCCGACAGAGTAGACCGCACGGGGTACAGATCCTGCATATCGATATACCCTGCCTTCACAGCAGGTGCAAACCAGGTCAAGGTGGCCCAGTGATCAGACCGGGAGTTGAAAAGCTCCAATCGCAAGGCACGATTTTCACGGTCCTTGTCCTCAAGCATCTGTGCGGTAGTGCGGAGCAGCGAATCCTCATGAGAAGAGTCGGTGTAAATAGCTATGAAGTAACCTTCTGCCCCAGGAAGTGACATTGGCATATAGCGGAAGTCAGTATTCCGAAGCAAGGCAGTCCTGGCCTGTATAATAGTCATCATCGAATATGCAGCATCTTGCATAGACATCTCGATGGTAACCCCAAGTCCATATGAGCAATGGAGGGGTTCAGTGGATCCAGGATAGCAAGGGAATATCCTGACGGTGCAGAGGTATTGGCTTTGATTGAATTCTCTATACTGCTCCTCAACGGTGTACTCGGGATACCAACGGTATCCAGCCTCGGTTATTACACAGACCAACATAGCAGTATGGCCAGGTACATCGAGACATCGAGTCAGACAAACAACTTGATTCTGAGTGCGGGAGGTCATCTGAAACACGATATAATGCAAAGGCATTAGAATTTCTAGCAGAATTTGGACACCATAACGGCTATAAATGCTCAAAAAAGATTTTGAGACACTTTGCAAAGGATTACATAGACACTCAACAACATCATATCAAGGTTCTGGGTCGATCTTAGCAACATAATGGGGTAGTAGAACTGAACTAGGCTTGTATCCATCAAACATGTAAGGTACTACTGATTAGTAACACGTGAACCTGATAGAGAGAAGAGATCCTAATCCTTAACCCTTGGTGGAAGAATAGACTGACCCAGATCAGAATGCCATGAGGTAAAGGAGTAAAAAGAGCCTTACGTTCCATCCTACAATCAATTCCCCTACATATAACTAAAGCATTTCTAGACTCAACATCAACCAGTTTGGCTTGGAGAACCTACAGGCAGTCTGGCTCTAATGCCAACGCCGTCAGGACCCGGACTCAATGCCACATCGACCTAGCATGTAACACCTCATATCACTTTGCGGCCTCATGCACGGTATTCCCACGGGTGTCGCCTTACCTTGCCCGGGACCGTTTACACCTTTTGGCACACGTATATGATAGTGTCGCTAGCATCCATATGATAAGGAGCCCGGGCTGACATGGCTAGTCATAAACCCAAAGTGGCACAGACTTACAGGGACAAGCATCCATGACCCAGCATCGAACGTGTCGGTCATCAGCGAGTGAATCCAGGCTGTAGCACTGGGCTAGCAGGACTCCGGTGAGCCGGGCTGTAGCGGGCTAACAGGACTCCGGTATTCATCGCGTGACATTTCCCCGAAGGGACAGACACAGGAACGAAGAAGGACACATGCCGGCCAGCCTAAGTGTTCCGGAGCAGTAGCAAGTTACCATGGATCGGTGGAAGCACTAGGAGACATTTCCCGGTAAGAGAGGCTACTAAGGATAAACAACTAGATAGTCAGATCCCACACATATCAAGCATTTCAATCATACACACAATATGCTGGATATGTGCAAATACAACAAGGCATCATAACATGACTCTACAACACAAGTACTTTATTTAAAGGCTCAGAGATCCATACATATCATACACACAAGTATGGGTCACACGACCCAGCATTCAAGTCATACAAACATACAAGCCAACAGCGGAAGTAACTTGTCTGAGTACAGACAACTAGGAAAATAAAAGAGGCTTGGGTAAGCCTGACTATACTACATGGTCCATCGTGAGCTCAGGATCACCACCTGGGCTTCAGCCTACTCGTCGACATCGATGTCTATGAAGAACCCATCAGAAGGGGTTGCAGCATCTTCTGTAAAATGTAAATTAAGCAACATGAGTACAAAGGTACTCAACAAGACTTACATCAGATCCTACATACATGCACATTATCAAGAAGGGTTGGTGGGGTTATTGTAGCAAGCCAGCTTTGACTCTTGGCTAAGCTATCTTACGAGACTCCAACTTGACATGGTTTTGCGCACTAGAGTCCACTACTCACCACTTCAATACACTACCGAGGATCCACCTCCATCATCCTACAGAAGAGCCATCCTCGGCACTCACGCTTATCTTGAGGCTTTTAGTAGTATCCATTTACTTGTCTATGAACTATATAGGCAACCAAGCAGTCCTTTACCGCGGACGCGGCTATTCGAATATATGATGTTAACCCTGCAGGGTTGTACTTCTTCATACACGCTCTCACCTCTTACCGCCATTTACACGACATGTACTCGGCAACCTTCAAGCGGAAGCCCAACGTGGGTGTTGGCCACGACCTACCTAAACACCTAAGTCTCTAGTCCAGGTTTATCGCCTATCCAGGTTCCATCCGCAGGGAGTCCGGCCGAGGTTTCCACATATGGCCCCGAACGATGTGTGCAGGGTTCCCGAGATACCTAACGGGCATCCGGTACACCGTGCCACATACCTACCGCATCACAGCCCACCCCGTGGGTCAGCGCTGCCCTCGGCCTCCAGTAGGCTACAAACACCAGAAACTACTTGCAACTCCTGGACAGAGGACTAGGGTGAATAAGAAGCCGAGAGGGTACATTGGTTTCGGGCCCAATGCATGGTAGTAGCTGAATCTTAAATCACACATACAGATCTCAGTGCTTAAGGACGGCTTCAATGAAACAACCCACCATGTACTCCTACATGGCCTCTCATCGTTACCTTTACCAAATCGTGTAGAGGAACAACACATACACATCAATCAAATCCTACACATGCTAGTGGGTTTCATCTAGTTACTGTGGCAACGACAGTTCATGCAGAGGAAATGAGTTCAACTACCGTAGCACACAGCAGTTTGAATCGCGTTGTCTTAATGTAGTAAAAGAGAGCAGAGGCGAGAACATGGGATTGTATCGATATGATCAAATTGTTGGTTGCTTGCCTTGCAGCTCCGTGGACTGGTATTGCTCTTCGTTAGGGTATTCGCGATACTCCTTGGGGGCAGAACCTGCCGCAGAGAGCACCGATATACAATCATCACCAAACAATGTGCAACAGTATGATGCATGCATGAGACATGGAAAAATGAGTGTATTGGGCTAATGCAACTAAGACCAGATGGGTTTGAACCATTTCGAATCAAAGATTTAAGTTTCAAACTCATAAATGGCCCTTAATAGTGGTTTATCTTGTTCTGCACTAAACAGCAGGTTAGCTTGCTTAAACATGCATGAAACCAGTACAGATGGATAGATTGGATTTTTCTGATCATTTTTCATATATATAACACTTTGCATTTGGAGCTACAGATTAATTTCTATGATTTTTTGAAGTTTGTGGTATTTTCTGGAATTTCCTGTATCAGAATAATTCCAGTAATTAATTACTACGTCAGCATTGCGTCAGGGTGACGTCAGTGGTCAATGGGATGGTCCAGGTCAAACCTGACCAGTGGGTCCCACGTGTCAGTGTCATTAGTCTAATTAATTTAAATTAGTACTAACCCTAGATTAATTAGCAGGGCTGGGCCCCACCTGTCATTGACCCAGGGGGTCAAACTGGGCCCACCCATGGTCAAACACGGTCAGCGGGGTCAAACTCACTGGCATTTAGCCACCGGCGAGGACAAACGCGGTGGTGAGGTGCGGGTTTTGTGCTCCGGCGACCAAAACGACGGCGGAGCACATCTATGTGATGCGGGGAGTGAGCCGCGTCCAGTGGTGGTGGTGGTTGGACTCGGGGTGGCCGAAAACAACGACAACGACGAGTTTGGTGGCTGCCGGAGCTCGGGTGAGCTCGGACTCGTCGCTAGGAGGCACGGCGAGGCGTGTGGAGTAGTGCGGTGAGCTCCTAGGGGTGCGGTAGGGCTAGTGGACAGGGTGGCTTGGCCGTTGCATGGCCGGAGCCTCGTCGGTGACGAGCTCGACGGCGGTGCATGCGGTTGAGCTACATGCAGTCGCTACGGGGCTCGAGAGAGAGAACGGAGAGGATAGAGAGGTAGCTAGGCTCACGGCGGTTGCGACGGAGCTGACGGCAAAGGGGATCTCCGGCGGTGGCGGAGTCGGGCGAGGTTGATGCGATGGCTTCGGGGCACGTGAGTGCTTGGGGCTCGGCCAGCTCGACGGAGAGGACGGTGACGGAGCTCGTAGACACGATAGGGCAGCGCAGAGACATCGGTGGCGCGGCTACGGCGTCGGAACAGCGGCGGCTGATTCGGCCATGGCGGAGGGAAGCGAGGGAGAGAGGCAGGGGGAGAGTGGACGTGTCCAGGGGGTCGAAGGCGCGACGTGGAGGTCGTCCAGCCTGTCCAGCAGCGAAGCGGCAAGCAGGTGACGCCGTGGCGAGCTCGCTCTTGTCGGCGTCACCTCCCTGCCTGCCTGGCGGGGACGAAGCAGCCGACTGGCACGGGCCAGCACAGTGCTGGGCCGCCAGGTGGGCCGGGGCATGAGTTTGGCCAGGTAAGGGTTTTTTCCATTTATTTCTGTTTTATTTTATTTCTGTAGGTAAGGCATCTCCAAAAATCACCAAACTACACATGGCCACTATTTGGAATATATCCGGCATGGAACATTTTAGTATGGGATTATTTGAGCATTTGAAATATTTTATATTATTTAAATGCCCAAAATCAAATAACTAATGATTTAATCCAGTGACCTTATGATGACCTAGAAATTTGTGCATCACTTTTGGCAGAGGTTTAAGACCAAGGCAGAGGTGATGAACATTTTAGAAGGGCATTTCAGGTTCATTGAAAATATTTTTAGTAAACCCTAGTTGGTTTCATGGGGGTGCTGGGGGTCCTGTCATCCCCATTTCAAGTTTCTGATGAATGAAATAAACATGATGCAACACTCTAATGCATGAACTAGCTAGGGTGTGACATCAGAGTACTCTTCATGATTGAGTAGATTGCATGCATTTTACAATTCATCTTGATGCCTTAATCTTCGTTGCAAAACTGCTAAGTGATATTTACTGCTGAAATCTGTTGATTGTTAACATCATGTATGCATCTTGTAGGTGTTATAAATTTTTCACTGTTGATCCTATGATGATGATCTTGATATGCACATGTTATGCTCTACATGGTTGTGTGATTTGTATTTGTGTTAGGGTGCATAATGAAATCTTAATCTCTATTGCAAAAGTGCATGTTGTCGTTAACTGCTATAACTTGCCTATTTGTCATTTTTATATCTTTTTGTGTGATTTTCTTTTGAGCATCTTGTCTACATGTTTTAGGAGAATAATCATGCCATATTTACAGGGGTGCAATCCATGTATTTTGATAGGCCCTATAGTGAGTGCATCAAGCTCTTGAAGTGGGCTACTTGCTGTTAACCTTTTGTAAAATATGCTCCTGTCATATCATAATGCCATGTTTGCTTGATGCTACCAATTAATACATGCATAATCTGGAGATGCTTAGTTAACATGTTTTGATTTGAATGTTATGCTCTATCTGGCCATGCCTTTTGATGCCCTATATATGTGATGTAGCATATGAGAGCAATTCTAACAAATCATAGCATAATTTTGGCTCTCTCAAATAGGTGTGTCCAACAAGGATAGATGACTTAAAATAGGAAGCAAAACAAACAAAGACTCATATCGTACAAGATGCTCCAAGAAAAACTCATGATATGTGACGAATAAAAATATAACCAAGTAAAATACCGATGGTCGTTAGAAGAAAGAGGGGATGCCACTCAGGCATCCCCAAGCTTAATTGCTTGCTTCTATTTTAGATAATAGCTTGGGATGCCATGGGGCATCCCCAAGCTTAGGATCTTCTTACTCCTTATTCCTTCATCCATCGTGATCTCACCCAAAACTTGAAAACTTCAATCACACAAAACTCAAATAAACCTTCGTGAGATCCGTTAGTATAACAAAGAAAATCACTACTCTAAGTACTGTTGCAAACCCATTCATATTTTTTGCATTATATATACTGCAATCCCAACTTTGCTATAGCTTATACCTCCAATACAAACCATCGATTCATTGAAATAACAAATAAGCACACAACGCCAAGAAAACAGAATCTGTCGAAAACAGAACAGTCTGTAGCAATTTGAAAACTTCGAATACTTCTGTAACTCCAAAAGTTCTGAAAAATTAGGACAACATGGGAAATTTGTATATCAATATTGTGTACAAAGATCAGAATTTTTTCGCGCTTCTATTAGAAATGAAAATTTATTTTCTGGATGGAAAAGTTTCTATTTTTCAACAAGATCAAATCAACTATCACCCAACATGATACCAAAGGCTTTGCTTGGAACAAACACTAATTAAAACATAAAAAACACAATATAACAATAGAATAATTGTGCAAACACTCAAGAACAGAAAGAAAAAGACAAAAATAAATTGGTATTCATTGGGTTGCCTCCCAACAAGCGCTATCGTTTTATGCCCCTAGCTAGGCATAATGCAAAGATCTAAGTGTTGTCATCTTTAGTTTCCAACTCTTCAATCATACAATCAGATTTCTTTGAAGATTTAGCAAGTAAAATAGCAAAACTTCTAGGCATAAAATTGATCAATTCATTCTTATCAATGGGATCTCTTACAACTTCAACAAAATCCGGCTGAACACTAATCATTTTAAGATCTTCTTTGTTACTATTAGATGTTGCACCCTTGTTTTTGGTGTCTTGAGTAGTCTTGCTGATTTTTACCGGAGTTTTATCAATATTTTTAGAGCAGTAAAAAGCCGTGCTTATATTACTGAAAATTTCTTCTAACTTATCAATTCTAGCGGGGCTCTCCTCTATTCTTTCGTTGAGAATGGGTTCTTTTCTTTTAGTACTTTAAGAGCGTCTCCCTCTTTTGACCAGATTAGCAAGATTGTGCATCCTTTTATCTAATTTTTCAATATTTTCTTCAGTGAGCATTTTCTTTTCAATAACATCTAGCCTTTCCATAACATGCTCGAGAGTTAAAGTTGTTCCATTAACCATAAGAGGTGGTGATCCCACTAAATTTCCCATAGCATTGAAAGCATCAAGAGAGGGACACATCAAGAAATTTCCATTGGTAATCGTATCAAGGATGAATCTACACAAAGTAGTCATGCCCACATAAAAATAGCAAAGAAGAACAACGGTAGATTGCTTACGAATAGATCTATTATGAGCATTGCAAAACCTATACCAAGCATCTTTTAAATTCTCCCCTCTCCTTTGTTTAAAGTTAAGAACCTCGTTCTCGAGAGTGCACACAATAGAGGAAGAACTATCCATGACGACAAAAAGTGATAAACAAAATTGCACATGAAAAATAGATCTGACGAGAAAATGGCGAACAAAAAAGAGGGTGAATAAAACGGAAATTTTTTGTGAAGTGGGGGAGATGAAAACGAGAAGCAAAGTGCAAATAACGTAAATCGCAAGGAGATGAGATTTGTGATTAGGAACCTGGTAGATGTTGATGATGTCTCCCCGGCAACGGCGCCATAAATTGGCAAGTTGACGAGAGACTACCTTGACTTGATCGTCCCCGGCAACGGTGCCAGAAATTCCTTTTGATGCGGCTTGAACTACATCGGTATTTCCCTCAGTGATGAGACCAAGGTTATTGTCACATCCCTAGTTCTGGTATGCACTAGGCTAGCCTTCATGTGAGCATCATGTTTAAATTCTAATGAAATTTGAATTGAGGAATTTTCAAAAGCCTCAAAAGACCTCTAAAAATAACCAACATTTAAATCTCATCAAATGAGTCCAAGAAAATGTTCCTGTGAATCCTGGAAATATTGGCAAGGGATAAAATTCAAACCAATATTTTAGAATCTCAGAAACAATTATTTTGGGCCTTTGAATTAATCCAATAAATATTTGAACTGGATCTATATTTGTTATATAATAAATATATGTTCAATAATTCTGAAAATTGTTGTGTGGCTTTGAACAAGACCACTTAGCTTACACAATTATTTTCATGAAGTTTAAAATTTATTTGGTATTTAGATCAAATCAAAACAAACAGCAGAAAAATAGAAAACAGAAGGAAAGTAAAATAGAGTAGAAACTTACCTGAGCTTACCTGGTAGCCCACCCGTAGCCCAACACTGTGAAGCCCAGCAGCGGCCCAGCCCACCAGACGCTCTCCTGTCGCCTTCCTCCTCGCGCCAGTAGGCGAGGGTGCGTGCCCGACGCGCGCAGCTACACGGCGCGGCCACCTCCTCCCACCCTGCCTGCCTGGCTCCTCCTCGACGCGTCTGGACGACGCCACGCGACCCCTAGAGCCGTCCAGCTCTTCCTCTCTCTCCCCCGAACGCTCTCCCCCTCCTCTGTTCTTTCCGCCACCGAACACGCCCGTCGCCGCCGACCGTCACCACCGCGGCCACCAGCATCCCCACGCCCAACCAGCTAGTGCCCGAGCTCCGCCTCCTCGCGCTGAACCTCTCCACGCCGAAGGAAACAAGCTGGAGGGCCCCGCTTCGTCGCCATCGTTGTCGTCTTCACTGTCGGGCACCGGAGATCGTCGCCGCCGATTCGTCGTCCACAGGGCCTCCCCCAGCTCGCTGACCCCCTCTCCGACCCCGCTGTGAGCTCCTCTTCCTCCTCCCCTAGCTCCCGTGCTCGTTTGGCCTTCGTAGCCGCCGTTTCCACCGCACCCGAAAGCTCCCCGCCGCCGGCCATGGCGCCGTCATGGCTAGAGCCACAGTGGCTCGAAGCCAAGCTCACCGTTGCGCTCAGTGCACCACCAGGGGTCCGTAGCCACCAGTAGCTCCCCCTCCCATGCTTCCTAGCGCTAACCCGCACCAACACCGAACTCCAGCCGCCGCATTCGTGCTCGCCGCCGTCGAGTCAGACCACCCCAGCTCCTCCCGCTTGGCCTACCAGATGCACGCGAGCCCCAGCTTCGCGTAGGACCAAACTGCGGCCGATTTGGTCGACCGTGGGAAAATTCCGAGCCCCTCCGCCGTCTCGGGCTTTGCCGGCGACGAGCCGTGGACCAAGTTCGGCGAGGTTGACCGGTTTGACCCTGGTTTGACCCCTCCTGGGTCGCTGACAAGTGGGCCCTGGCCCAGCTATTCCTAGATTAGTTTTTCTAATTATGTCTAATTAACCCAACTGACATTTTAGTTAGTAGTTATTTAACATTAATTAATTTAGGTTAGTTAGTTAGTCACTGATGTGTGGACCACACACGTCAGGTTTGACCTGGACCCGGTCTGTTGACCTGTTGACGTCACAACGACGTCATGCTGACGCAGTTAACCTTTTCTGGATTTATTCTTTCTCAGGAAATTCCAGAAAATAGTATAAACTTCTAAAATTCATATAAATTCAACAGTAGCTCAGAATGAAATAAATTATATATGAAAAATGATCAGAAAAATCCAATCTATCCATATGTTCTGGTTTCATGCATGTTAGAACAACTTATGGCTACTGTTTAGGACAAATGAAATGAATGACATTTAAATAACTACATGTGGAGTTTGAATTTGAATCTTGGATTCAAACCAACTTCATTTAACTTGCTGCTAGTTGCATTAGCTCAAACCACAGCATATTGCCATGTCATGATCATGCATCATATTGTGCATTGCATTGATTGTGTTTCTTTCTCAGTTGCCGGTAATTGCCCCCTCTCGATAGACGCGTTTCGACGATGTGATCAATGACACCAATGAAGAACTATACTATCTTCAGAAGTGTCAGGCAAGCAAAACCCCCTTGTTCATTCCGATACAAACCCACTCTCTCGCTCTGCTCTCTTTTACTGCATTAGGACAACAACGATTCAACTGTTACATGCTGCGGTAGTTGAACCCCTTATCCTCTGCATGACCTGTCATTGCCACAATAAATAGATGAAACCCACTAGCATGAGTAGGAGTTGTTTGAGCCCTGATGTGCCTACTCATTCATGCTTGTTTGTCATGCTTGCTACTGCTTAGAGTTGAGTCAGGTCTGATTCATCGGGGATGAATCGGAGGTGTGTGAACATGTCCTACTATGTGTGAGCTAAGAGTGTGAACACGATTTGGTAAAGGTAGCGGTGAGAGGCCATGTAGGAGTACATGGTGGGTTGTCTCATTGAAACCGTCCCCAGGAACTGAGTTCTGTGTTTGCGATCCATGAACAGTTACTACCACACTTTGGGCTCCGGGCGCTCCAAGCTCTCTCGACTTATTAATCAACCTGATCTCTGTCCAGGAGTTGCAACTAGTTTCTGGTGTTTGTAGGTAGTGTTAGTAGTCTACCAAGTGGTACCCGGTACAGGTGGGCTTGGGACAGACTAGGCACAGTGGCACAGTGTACCAAGTGGCACCCGGATGGTGGGCTTGGGAACCCTGCTCACATCGTTTGGGGCCGTGAGCGACACCCCGGCCGGATCTCCTTGCGGATGGAACCCGAATAGGCGATAAACCTGGACTAGAGACTTGTGTGGTTAGTCAGGTCGTGGCCGACTCCCTCGCCAGGCTTCCGCTTGAAGGTTGCCGAGATACATGACATGTACATGGCGGTAAGTGGCGAGAGCGTGTGTGAAGAAGTACACCCCTGCAGGGTTAATATGATCTATTCGAATAGTCGTGTCCACGGTAAAGGACTTCTCGGTTGCATGTATAGTTCATAGACAAGTGAAAGTGGATACTCTAAAATATGCAAGATAAGCGTGAGTGCTATGGATGGCGTTCCCATAAGGAGACGGGAGCGGATCCATAGTGGTGTATTGATATGGTGAATATGTGGACTCGTGTGCGCCACCTCAAAAGAGTTACTTGCAGTCGTAGTTCAGGATAGCCACCGAGTCAAAGCTGGCTTGCTGCAGTTAAACCCCACCATCCCCTTTGTTGATAATGATGCATATGTAGTTAGTTCTGATGTAAGTCTTGCTGGGTACATTTGTACTCACGTTTTCCTATTTTATGTTTTTGCAGAGACTTCTGTCTCACTAGTAGTTCCGCACGGACTTCGACGTTTAGCTTGTTACCTCAGCTACGATCTTGTGCCCTCGGCAGGATCTGGTAGATAGTCAGGCTTCTCAGCCTTTTTCATTTGTAGATGTCTGTACCCAGACATGTTAAGCTTCCGCTTGTGCTTTGACTTGTATGCTCTGAGTGTTGGGTCATGAAACCCATGTTTGTAATATCTCGCTCCTTGGAGCCTATTGAATAAAATATTTGAGTTGTAGAGTCATGTTGTGATGCCATGTTGTATTTGCACATATCGAGCATATTGTGTGTATGTTATTGAAATGCTTGGTATGTGTGGGATCTGACTATCTAGTTGTTTATCCTTAGTAGCCTCTCTTACTGGGAAATGTCTCCTAGTGCTTCCATTGAGCCATGGTAGCTTGCTACTGCTCCGGAACACTTAGGCTGGCTGGCATGTGTCCTTCTTCGTTCCTGTGTCTGTCCCTTCAGGGAAATGTCACGCGATGAATACCGGAGTCCTGTTAGCCCGCTACAGCCCGGTTCACCGGAGTCCTGCTAGCCCAGTGCTACAGCCTGGATTCACTCGCTGATGACCGACACGTTCGATGTTGGGTCATGGATGCCAATCCCTGTAAGTTTGTGCTACTTTGGGTTTATGACTAGCCGTGTCAGCCTGGGCTCCTTATCATATGGATGCTAGCGACACTATCATCTACGTGTGCCAAAAGGCGCAAACGGTCCCGGGCAAAGGTAAGGCGACACCCGTGGGGATATCGTGCGTGAGGCCGCAAAGTGATATGAGGTGTTACATGCTAGATCGATGTGGCATTGAGTCGGGGTCCTGACAGTTTTGGTATCAGAGCTTGACTGCCTGTAGGATTACCAACCAAACTGGTCGAAGTTGAGTCTAGAAATTCTTTAGTTATATAAGGGAATTGATTGTGGGTTGGAACGTAAGGCTCTTTTTAGTCCTTATGCCTTATGGCCTTCTGATCTGAGTCACCCTCTTCTTCTCTACGGGGTTAAGGAAGTAGGCTTTCTTTTCTCTCTATTAGGATCACGTGTTACTAATCCGTAGACCTATAGGATTGATGGTTCTAAGCTTCAGTTCAGTTCCTACTACTTCCGTATGTTAACTGTTGATCTCGAAACCTTAATATTGTGCTTCCGAGTGGCTATGCCACCATTTTTGTGTTGGGGAATGTTGTAGAAAATTAAAAAATTTCCTACGGTTTCACCAAGATCCATCTATGAGTTCATCTAAGCAACGAGTCATGGAAGAGAGATTGAATCTACATACCACTTGTAGATCGAGTGCGGAAGCGTTCAAGGGAAGGGTGATGATGGAGTCGTACTCGCCGTGATTCAGATCACCGATGACCAAGTGCTGAACGGACAACACCTCCGCGTTCAACACACGTACGGGATGGACGATGTCTCCTCCGTCTTGATCCAGCAAGGAGGAAGGAGAGGTTGAGGAAGATTGCTCCAACGGCAGCACGACGGCGTGGTGGTGTTGGTGCAGCAGTACTCCGACAGGGCTTCGCCAAGCACGTAACAGAGGAGGAGAGGTGTTGGGGAGGGGAGGGGTTGCGCCTTAGGTTGTGTCCAGCAGCCCTCCCCTCACCCCTCTATTTATAGGGGAAGGGGCAAGGGGGAACACCCCTCTAGATGGGATCTAGAGGGGGGGCGGCCTGGGAGGGGGGACTTGCCCCCCAAGCAAAGGGGGCGCCCCCCTTAGAGTTTCCCCCCAACCCTAGGCGCATGGGCCCAAGGGGGGGTGCGCCCAGCCCTCCAGGGGCTGGTTCCCTGCCCCTTGCGGCCCATGAGGCCCTCCGAGAGGGGTGGCCCCTCCCGGTGGACCCCCGGAACCTCTCCGGTCGCCCCGGTACAATACCGATATGCCCCCGAAACTTTCCGGTGTCCGCATGACAACTTCCCATATATAAAACTTCACCTCCGGACCATTCCGGAACTCCTCATGACGTCCGGGGTCTCATCCGGGAATCCGAACAACATTCAGTAATCACATACAAGTCTTCCTAATAACCCTAGCGTCACCGAACCTTAAGTGTGTAGACCCTACGGGTTCGGGAGACATGCAGACATGACCGAGACGACTCTCCGGTCAATAACCAACAGCGGGATCTGGATACCCATGTTGGCTCCCACATGTTCCACAATGATTTCATCGGTTGAACCACAATGTCGAGGATTCGATCAAACCCCATATACAATTCCCTTTGTCAATCGGTACGTTACTTGCCCGAGACTTGATCGTCGGTATCCCAATACCTCGTTCAGTCTCATTACCGGCAAGTCACTTTACTCGTACCGTAATGCATGATCCCGTGACCTACCACTTGGTCACTTTGAGCTCATTATGATGATGCATTACCGAGTGGGCCTAGAGATACCTCTCCGTCATACGGAGTGACAAATCCCAGTCTCGATCCGTGTCAACCCAACAGACACTTTCAGAGATACCTGTAGTGCACCTTTATAGTCACCCAGTTACGTTGTGATGTTTGGTACACCCAAAGCACTCCTACGGTATCCGGGAGTTACACGATCTCGTGGTCTAAGGAAAAGATACTTGACATTGGAAAAGCTCTAGCAAAATGAACTACACGATCTTGTGCTATGCTTAGGATTGGGTCTTGTCCATCACATCATTCTCCTAATGATGTGATCCCGTTATCAACGACATCCGATGTCCATAGCCAGGAAACCATGACTATCTGTTGATCAACGAGCTAGTCAACTAGAGGCTCACTAGGGACATATTGTGGTCTATGTATTCACACGTGTATTACGATTTTCGGATAATACAGTTATAACATGAATAAAAGACAATTATCATGAACAAAGAAATATAATAATAATACTTTTATTATTGCCTCTAGGGCATATTTCCAACAGTCTCCCACTTGCACTAGAGTCAATAATCTAGTTACATTGTGATGAATAGAACACCCATAGAGTTCTGGTGTTGATCATGTTTTGCTCGCGAGAGAGGTTTAGTCAACGGATCTGCGACATTCAGATCCGTATGTACTTTGCAAATATCTATGTCTCCATCGTGAACATTTTCACGGATGGAGTTGAAGAGACGCTTGATGTGCCTTGTCTTCTTGTGAAACCTAGGCTCCTTGGCAAGGGCAATAGCTCCAGTGTTGTCACAGAAGAGTTTGATCGGCCCCGACACATTGGGTATGACTCCTAGGTTGGTGATGAACTCCTTCACCCAAATTGCTTCATGCGCTGCCTCCGAGGCTGCCATGTACTGCGCTTCACATGTAGATCCCGCCACGACACTCTGCTTGCAGCTGCACCAGCTTACTGCTCCACCACGTATCCGGTTTGTGACTTAGAGTCATCCAGATCTGTGTCGAAGCTAGCGTCGACATAACCCTTTACGACGAGCTCTTTGTCACCTCCATAAACGAGAAACATGTCCTTTGTCCTTTTCAGGTACTTCAGGATATTCTTGACCGTTGCCCAGTGTTCCTTGCCGGGATTACTTTGGTACCTTCCTACCAAACTTACGGCAAGGTTTACATCAGGTCTGGTACACAGCATGGCATACATAATAGATCCTATGGCTGAACCATAGGGGATGACACTCATCTCTTCTTTATCTTTTGCCGTGGTCGGGGACTGAGCCGAGCTCAATCTCACACCTTGCAACACAGGCAAGAACCCCTTCTTGGACTGATCCATTTTGAACATCTTCAAAATCTTATCAAGGTATGTGCTTTGTGAAAGACCTATGAGGCATCTCGATCTATCCCTATAGATCTTGATGCCTAATATGTAAGCAGCTTCTCCAAGGTCCTTCATTGAAAAACACTTATTCAAGTAGGCCTTAGTGTTGTCCAGAAGTTCTATATCATTTCCCATCAAGAGTATGTCATCTACATATAATATGAGAAATGCTACAGAGCTCCCACTCACTTTCTTGTAAATGCAGGCTTCTCCATAAGTCTGCATAAACCCAAATGCTTTGATCATCTCATCAAAGCGAATGTTCCAACTCCGAGATGCTTGGACCAGCCCATAAATGGATCGCTGGAGCTTGCATACTTTGTTAGCGTTCTTAGGATCGACAAAACCTTCCGGCTACATCATATACAGCTCTTCCTTAAGATGTCCGTTAAGGAATGCCGTTTTGATGTCCATCTGCCATATCTCATAATCATAGTATACGGCAATTGCTAACATGATTTGGACGGATTTCAACTTCCCTACGGGAGAGAATGTCTCGTCGTAGTCAATCCCTTGAACTTGTCGATAACCCTTAGCGACAAGTCGAGCTTTATAGATGGTAACATTTCCATCCGCGTCCGTCTTCTTCTTAAAGATCCATTTGTTTTCTATCGCTCGCCGATCATCGGGCAAGTCTGTCAAAGTCCATACTTTGTTTTCATACATGGATTCTATCTCGGATTTCATGGCTTCAAGCCATTTGTTGGAATCTGGGCCCGCCATCGCTTCTTCATAGTTCGAAGGTTCACCGTTGTCTAACAACATGATTTCCAGGACAGGGTTGCCGTACCACTCTGGTGCGGAACATGTCCTTGTGGACCTATGAAGTTCAGTAGCAACTTGATCCGAAGTACCGTGATCATCATCATTATTTTCCTCTTCAGTTGGTGTAGGCATCACAGGAACATTTTCCTGAGCTGCACTACTTTCCCGTTCGAGAGGTAGTACTTCATCGAGTTCTACTTTCTTCCCACTTACTTCTTTCGAGAGAAACTCTTTTTCCAGAAAGCATCCGTTCTTGGCAACAAAGATCTTGCCCTCGGATCTTAAGTAGAAGGTATACCCAACGGTTTCCTTAGGGTATCCTATGAAGACGCATTTTTCCGACTTGGGTTCGAGCTTTTCAGGTTGAAGTTTCTTGAAATAAGCATCGCATCCCCAAACTTTTAGAAACGACAGCTTAGGTTTCTTCCCAAACCATAATTCATACGGTGTCGTCTCAACGGATTTAGATGGTTCTCTATTTAAAGTGAATGTAGCTGTCTCTAGAGCGTATCCCCAAAATGATAGCGGTAAATCGGTAAGAGACATCATAGACCGCACCATATCCAATAGAGTGCGATTACGACGTTCGGACACACCGTTACGCTGAGGTGTTCCAGGCGGCGTGAGTTGTGAAACGATTCCACATTTCCTTAAGTGTGTACCAAATTCGTGACTTAAATATTCTCCTCCACGATCTGATCGTAGGAACTTTATTTTTCGGTCACGTTGATTCTCTACCTCATTCTGAAATTCCTTGAACTTTTCAAAGGTCTCAGACTTGTGTTTCATTAAGTAGACATACCCATATCTACTCAAGTCATCAGTGAGAGTGAGAACATAACGATATCCTCCGCGAGCCTCAACGCTCATTGGACCGCACACATCGGTATGTATGATTTCCAACAAGTTGGTTGCTCGCTCCACTGTTCCGGAGAACGGAGTCTTGGTCATTTTGCCCATGAGGCATGGTTCGCATGTGTCAAATGATTCATAATCGAGAGACTCTAAAAGTCCATCAGCATGGAGCTTCTTCATGCGCTTGACACCAATGTGACCAAGGCGGCAGTGCCAGAAGTATGTGGGACTATCGTTATAAACTTTACATCTTTTGGCATTCACACTATGAATATGTGTAATATTACGCTCGAGATTCATTAAGAATAAACCATTGACCATCGGAGCATGACCATAAAACATATCTCTCATATAAATAGAACAACCATTATTCTCGGATTTAAATGAGTAGCCATCTCGTATTAAACGAGATCCTGATACAATGTTCATGCTCAAACTTGGCACTAAATAACAATTATTGAGGTTTAAAACTAATCCCGTAGGTAAATGTAGAGGTAGCGTGCCAACGTCGATCACATCGACCCTGGAACCATTCCCGACGTGCATCGTCACCTCGTCCTTCGCCAGTCTCCGCTTATTCCGCAGCTCCTGCTGTGAGTTACAAATATGAGCAACGGCACTGGTATCAAATACCCAGGAGTTACTACGAGTACTGGTAAGGTACACATCAATTACATGTATAATAAATATACCTTTGGTGTTGCCGGCCTTCTTATCCGCTAAGTATTTGGGGCAGTTCCGCTTCCAGTGACCCTTCCCCTTGCAATAAAAGCACTCAGTCTCAGGCTTGGGTCCATTCTTTGACTTCTTCCCGGCAACTGGCTTACCGGGCGCGGCAACATCCTTGCCGTCCTTCTTGAAGTTCTTCTTGCCCTTGCCCTTCTTGAACTTAGTGGTCTTATTTACCACCAACACTTGATGTTCTTTCTTGATCTCAACCTCTGCTAACTTCAGCATTGAAAATACTTCAGGAATGGTCTTCACCATCCCCTGCATATTGTAGTTCATCACAAAGCTCTTGTAGCTTGGTGGGAGAGACTGAAGGATCTATCAATGACCGCCTCATCAGGGAGGTTAATGTCCAGCTGGGTCAGGCGGTTATGCAACCCAGACATTTTGAGTATGTGCTCACTGACAGAACTGTTTTCCTCCATCTTACAACTATAGAACTTGTCGGAGACTTCATATCTCTCGACCCGGGCATGAGCTTGAAAAACTAGTTTCAGCTCCTCAAACATCTCATATGCTCCATGATGCTCAAAACGCTTTTGGAGCCCTGGTTCTAAGCTGTAAAGCATGCCTCACTGAACGAGGGAGTAATCATCAGCACGAGACTGCCAAGCGTTCATAACGTCTTGGTTCTCTGGGACGGGAGCGTCACCTAGCGGTCCTTCTAGGACATATTGTTTCCTGGCAGCTATGAGGATGATTCTTAGGTTCCGGACCCAGTCCATATAGTTGCTGCCATCATCTTTCAGCTTGGTTTTCTCTAGGAACGCGTTGAAGTTCATGTTGACATGAGCGTTGGCCATTTGATCTACAAGACATATTTGCAAAGGTTTTAGACTAAGTTCATGATAATTAAGTTCATCTAATCAAATTATTACAATGAACTCCCACTCAGATTAGACATCCCTCTAGTCATCTAAGTGTTACACGATCCGAGTCGACTAGGTCGTGTCCGATCATCACGTGAGACGGACTAGTCATCGTCGGTGAACATCTTCATGTTGATCGTATCTTCCATACGACTCGTGTTCGACCTTTCAATCTTTGTGTTCCGAGGCCATGTCTGTACATGCTAGGCTCGTCAAGTTAACCCTAAGTGTTTTTGCATGTGTAAAACTGTCTTACACCCGTTGTATGTGAACGTAAGGATCTATCACACCCAATCATCACGTGGTGCTTCGAAACGACGAACTTTAGCAACGGTGCACAGTTAGGGGAGAACACTTCTTGAAATTGTTGTAAGGGATCATCTTATTTACTACCGTCGTTCTAAGTAAACAAGATGCATAAACATAATAAACATCACATGCAATTATATAGTAGTGACATGATATGGCCAATATCATATAGCTCCATTGATCTCCATCTTCGGGGCTCCATGATCATCTTGTCACCGGCATGACACCATGATCTCCATCATCATGATCTCCATCATCGTGTCTTCATGAAGTTGTCACGCCAACGACTACTTCTACTTCAATGGCTAACGCGTTTAGCAATAAAGTAAAGTAATTTACATGGCGTTCTTCAATGACACGCAGGTCATACAAAAAATAAAGACAACTCCTATGGCTCCTGCCGGTTGTCATACTCATCGACATGCAAGACGTGATTCCTATTACAAGAACATGATCTCATACATCACAATATATCATTCATCATTCATCACAACTTCTGGCCATATCACATCACATGACAATTGCTGCAAAAACAAGTAAGACGTCCTCTAATTGTTGTTGCATCTTTTACATGGCTGCAATTGGGTTCTAGCAAGAACGTTTTCTTACCTACGAATAACCACAACGTGATTTTGTCAACTTCTATTTACCCTTCATAAGGACCCTTTTCATCGAATCCGCTCCAACTAAAGTGGGAGAGACAGACACCCGCCAGCCACCTTATGCAACTAGTGCATGTCTATTGGTGGAACCGGTCTCACGTAAGCGTATGTGTAAGGTTGGTCCGGGCCGCTTCATCCCACGATACCGCTGAAGCAAGAAAAGACTAGTAGTGGCAAGAAAGTTGACAAGATCCACGCCCACAACAAAATTGTGTTCTACTCATGCAATAGAGAACTACGCATAGACCTAGCTCATGTTGCCACTTATGAGGAACGTTGCAGAAAATTAAAATTTTTCCTACGGTTTCACCAAGATCCATCTATGAGTTCATCTAAGCAACGAGTCATGGAAGAGAGATTGCATCTACATACCACTTGTAGATCGAGTGCGGAAGCGTTCAAGGGAAGGGTGACGATGGAGTCGTACTCGCCGTGATTCAGATCACCGATGACCAAGTGCTGAATGGACAACACCTCCACGTTCAACACACGTACGGGACGGACGATGTCTCCTATGTCTTGATCCAGCAAGGAGGAAGGAGAGGTTGAGGAAGATTGCTCCAACGGCAGCACGACGGCGTGGTGGTGTTGGTGCAGCAGTACTCCGACAGGGCTTCGCCAAGCACGTAATGGAGGAGGAGAGGTGTTGGGGAGGGGAGGGGCTGCGCCTTAGGTTGTGTCCAGCAGCCCTCCCCTCACCCCTCTATTTATAGGGGAAGGTAAAAGGGGGGCCGACCCCTCTAGATGGGATTTAGAGGGGGGGCGGCAGCCAGGGAGGGGGGACTTGCCCCCCAAGCAAAGGGGGCGCCCCTCTTAGGGTTTCCCCCCAACCCTAGGCGCATGGGCCCAAGGGGGGGCGCGCCCAGCCCTCCAGGGGCTGGTTCCCTGCCCCTTGCGGCCCATGAGGCCCTCCGAGAGGGGTGGCCCCTCCCGGTGGACCCCCGGAACCTCTCCGGTGGCCCCGGTACAATACCGATATGCCCCCGAAACTTTCCGGTGTCCGCATGACAACTTCCCATATATAAAACTTCACCTCCAGACCATTCCGGAACTCCTCGTGACGTCCGGGATCTCATCTAGGACTCCGAAAAACATTCGGTAATCACATACAAGTCTTCTAACCCTAGCGTCACCGAACCTTAAGTCACCGAACCTTAAGTGTGTAGACCCTACGGGTTCGGGAGACATGCAGACTTGACCGAGACGACTCTCCGGTCAATAACCAATAGCGGGATCTGGATACCCATGTTGGCTCCCACATGTTCCACGATGATTTCATCGGTTGAACCACGATGTCGAGGATTCGATCAAACCCCATATACAATTCCCTTTGTCAATCGGTACGTTACTTGCCCGAGACTCGATCGTCGGTATCCCAATACCTCGTTTAGTCTCGTAACCGGCAAGTCACTTTACTCGTACCGTAATGCATGATCACGTGACCAACCACTTGGTCACTTTGAGCTCATTATGATGATGCATTACCGAGTGGGCCTAGAGATACCTCTCTGTCATACGGAGTGACAAATCCCAGTCTCGATCCGTGTCAACCCAACAGACACTTTCAGAGATACTTGTAGTGCACCTTTATAGTCACCCAGTTATGTTGTGACGTTTGGTACACCCAAAGCACTCTACGGTATCCGGGAGTTACACGATCTCATGGTCTAAGGAAAAGATACTTGACATTGGAAAAGCTCTAGCAAAACGAACTACACGATCTTGTGCTATGCTTAGGATTGGGTCTTGTCCATCACATCATTATCCTAATGATGTGATCCCGTTATCAACGACATCCGATGTCCATAGCCAGGAAACCATGACTATCTGTTGATCAACGAGCTAGTCAACTAGAGGCTCACTAGGGACATATTGTGGTCTATGTATTCACACGTGTATTACGATTTCCGGATAATACAGTTATAACATGAATAAAAGACAATTATCATGAACAAAGAAATATAATAATATTACTTTTATTATTGCCTCTAGGGCATATTTCCAACATTTTGTAGCATGTCTAGATTCTTTTGAGCATTTACAACCGTTATGCTGTCCGAGTCATCCCAGGTTTCTAAATAGTCTGATGCATTTGCAAAATCCTTTCCCTGGTTTCAATGTACTTTTAGTCCACGTTAATCACACTAGATTGCTGAGTTGAGGTACTATGTTGCCTCGACATATATGTTGGAGCTAGTATTATGACCCTAGGTGTCTTATAGGATCACCAGGAAATCTAGCCATGTTTTGTGTTCCAAGTGTGATGATTCTGGCCATCATTCTTGAAAGCATCTCGTGTATGTTATTAGTTAGTAGGTATTCTACTCCTGGGATTTAAACCCGAGATTCACCCTACTTACTTCATGTTGATAGTGTTTGATAGTTCCTTTAGGTTATTAGTAACCTTGCGATAGTTCTCGAGGTTCGTGGTATATCGTTCTTGCAAATACCATGAACTACTTATGGCAGCAGTTCCTTGCTGATCAAAAGATCACAACCAGAGTGCTCTTGATAAGTTCTTGATTCTATGATGTTACTCTGCCAATTCTACCTATCTTCATGGGTTATCCGGAAGAAATATGTTGAACTCATTCGACATGCTAAACCATGCATCCACAACTCGGTAAATCATATGTTCTTTCGAGTTGTCCTTCTTTAGTTGTCTTCTGACCTTCGTCTATCAATTGATAGTCAAGAGTATGCATGCATTTGTTTATCGATGCCTATTATTCTTGTGGTCCATCGAGCCATTCTATTCCAGAATGACTAGGAGAAACAAACTCCAGTACCTCTTCCATATCCAGGATTGGGTCAAAGCAGTTGTATCCCGCAGATCAAAATGTCAATCCAGCTTTTGTTCTGTTCTACCCTGGAGTATTACCCTCTTTATGTCAAGAAAGTCATTGGAATTGCACACCATCTTATGAATTCTTGGTGCAGTGATACTTCTCGCCATCATTCTTCATTCCTCGGTTCCTATGTTGCTGTAACCAGAATGCCGACAAGTGAACCATGATGTGTGAATTCAATACTCCTAGCAACCTTGTTGCTTGATGGTAGTTAAAGGACAATAATTTCATTCTTAGCGTGTTGATTCTTGAATCATCATTCTAAGATTGATCGTGCTACCTAGTCCTTATTTATGTTGCACTCCTCGATCAATGAGTTAGGATTGTGTCAATCTCTCGCTCTTCTGGTCACATCGTCTTGCCCTGAAAAGCAAGATTGATCTCGAGCTTAGTAACATACCGGTGGTTCGTGATTCTCCGAATGTCTTCTAGGAGGTATCACCAGGTTGTTCCCTGACCGCTATGTTGAGCTCGTGATCAAGTTGGTTCCTTGTAACCACCCCTTCTCCAAGAATCTGTGCTGGATACCCCTGAGCTAGTTGGTTAAGCTGGACAACAACTTGGAGAGTTGGAAGATAAAAGCTTGTCCTACTTAGTTCATTTTAAGGGATATCTCGTGTGTGTGTGTTGAAAAGAGATGATATCTTCATTGATTGATCCTCGTGGTCAATTGTTGGATCTATTGTCTTACCCCAAACCTTTGATTTGAGTATGGGCTATCATCAAATCAAATCAGAACCAACGATGTTCGTAATGTTGTCTTACTCGTGGATTTTCCTCGAGCATACACCATTATATCTTTTGGGTCTGACCAATGTTAGCACCTTGTTCACATAATTATGGAATTCCATCTCCATGGGAATCTGGATGAATTGTTGTTGAGCCCATCGACAACATCCTTATCTCCTCCATGATTTTGTTGAACATTAAGCCAGTGTTGGAAACTTCTATAAGCATTATCTTCATGTCCCGTTCATGAAGTCTATGTTTGGATGGAAGAAGTGACTTCCTCTAATACATGTGCATTTGATGCAAGTTTCCGCCGTGAATTCGAGAAAGTCAATGTTGCCTCCTCGGGAAACATCCCAAGTCAGTCATGCATGTGCGAAGTATACATTGGATTGTGAGATTAGCTACCTTCATTCTATATGTGTTCCTAGCACGCCAAGCCACTGATTGATTTGCTCAAGGATAAGAAGTTCATCGATAAGTGCACAAGGACTTCGATATCCTCGATGATGGTTCCCCAACCTGAACTTGGTAGTGTTTCATTATAAGACTACTAGGTGGGTATGATTGTCTGGGACAGGATGCTCACATGTGTGTAGCAGAACCAGCTCATGTTTTGGAGCTTGCTATCGTAGTTCATTCCCCGAGAATCTTGCAACGCCCTCTCGTTGATTTGTGTTGCAAACTCTCATTTTCCTTTCTAGACTTGATGAATCTCAGGCAGATATGATGGTTGGAGCATTTTCCAAGAACTATAATATTGGTCTCTCGATAACCGGTAAAGTGGATGTCGTGGCCAACACACCCAGCCGGAAGACCTATTATTGTAGTATCTCGATTGAAGAAAGTTGGCCACCTCCCCATAAGGATTTCATAGGATTTACTCCAGTGTTACTCCTTATGGATTCTTGTGCTCCTGAAGTCTGACCTTTTACTTGATGATCTAGATACCAAACCATTTCAATAAATGGGTTACGCTAGCACATCGAGGAGAACATTAGAAGCGGAGTGCTAAATGTCTCTCGGCCGATCATCCAGATTTTGTTTCCTTGGCCTCGCTAAGGTGAAATCTGAGAAGGTGTTATCTTCCTTTGCATCTGCATTGTCCGTCACTATTCATCATGGTAGTAAGATGTGTTGCTAGGATCCTCGGCACGGATGTTGGTAAGACCTTGATGAGTATGGAAATGCTCAAGTTCTTGAGGGCACACTCAGTCACTAGGTTGTATTCTCGGTATCAATTGGAATGTGCCTTCCGTTTGTCAAGTTGTTTTATAACTCTAGTTTCCTTTCCAAACTGAGTATGCCATTCTTTCGAACTTCTCCAAATGATCGATTGTAATTTGCCTTAAGCTGGTATAAAGAGTTTCAATGATCTCTGAATCAAAGGTAATTCTCTTTGCCACTTAAGGGGATATTTCTATGAGTCACCTTCCCTAAGGTGCATCGTTATGGTATCATGGCAACTCAACTCTTCGCTATGTTGACAACCGTTCACCACCTTCGTAGGTGTGGAATTATTGCCTACCTAGTGAACCTTTGTCACTTGTTTCACTCCATCCCTCTGGACGAATGCTTTGTGTCTCAGCTCGAGAGATGTTTCAATGTCCCACTCCATGAGTTGATCATGAGTTGTTCGACCTTTGATAAGATCGATCCCTCTAGAGTTTTCCTTTCCCTCTCATTGTCATGTTAGTTGGAGTTCTCGGGGCAAGACATCGAGACAATGATGGTGATTGAGTCAAGGTTCTTTGAAGTGCCACCTGGATCGTGAAGATTATGTTAGTTTGTGTTTCCCCTTCATCTTACCCTACGCTTGAATCTCGGGACGAGATTCTTGTTTAGTGGGGGTGAGCTGTCACATCCCTAGTTCTGGTATGCACTAGGCTAGCCTTCATGTGAGCATAATGTTTAAATTCTAATGAAATTTGAATTGAGGAATTTTCAAAAGCCTCAAAAGACCTCTAAAAATAACCAACATTTAAATCTCATCAAATGAGTCCAAGAAAATGTTCCTGTGAATCTCTGGAAATATTGGCAAGGGATAAAATTCAAACCAATATTTTAGAATCTCAGAAACAATTATTTTGGGCCTTTGAATTAATCCAATAAATATTTGAATTGGATCTATATTTGTTATATAATAAATATATGTTCAATAATTCTGAAAATTGTTGTGTGGCTTTGGACAAGACCACTTAGCTTACACAATTATTTTCATGAAGTTTAAAATTGATTTGGTATTTAGATCAAATCAAAACAAACAGCAGAAAAATAGAAAACAGAAGGAAAGTAAAATAGAGTAGAAACTTACCTGAGCTTACCTGGCAGCCCACCCGCAGCCCAACACTGTGCAGCCCAGCAGCGGCCCAGCCCACCAGGCGCTCTCCTGTCGCCTTCCTCCTCGCGCCAGTAGGCGAGGGCGCGTGCCCAACGCGCGCAGCTACACGGCGCGGCCACCTCCTCCCTCCCTGCCTGCCTGGCTCCTCCTCGACGCGTCTGGACGACGCCACGCGACCCCCAGAGCCGTCCGGCTCTCCCTCTCTCTCCCCCGAACGCTCTCCCCCTCCTCTGTTCTTTCCGCCACCGAACACGCCCGTCGCCGCCGACCGTCACCACCGCGGCCACCAGCATCCCCATGCCCAGCCAGCTAGTGCCCGAGCTCCGCCTCCTCGCGCTGAACCTCAACACACCGAAGGAAACAAGCCGGAGGGCCCCGCTTCATCGCCATCGTCGTCGTCTTCACCGTTGGGCACCGGAGATCGTCGCCGCCGATTCGTCGTCCACAGGGCTTCCCCGAGCTCACTGACCCCCTCTCCGACCCCGCTGTGAGCTCCTCTTCCTCCTCCCCTAGCTCCCGTGCTCGTTTGGCCTCTGTAGCCGCCGTTTCCACCGCACCCGAAAGCTCCCCGCCGCCGGCCATGGCGCCGTCATGGCTAGAGCCACAGTGGTTCGAAGCCCACCTCACTGTTGCGCTCAGTGCACCACCAGGAGTCCATAGCCACCAGTAGCTCCCCCTCCCGTGCTTCCTGGCGCTAACCCGCACCAACACCGAACTCCGGCCGCTGCATTCGTGCTTGCCGCCGTCGAGTCAGACCACCCCAGCTCCTCCCGCTTGGCCTACCAGATGCGCGCGAGCCCCAGCTTCGCGTAGGACCAAACCGCGGTCGATTTGGTCGACCGTGGGCAAATTCCGAGCCCCTCCACCGTCTCGGGCTTCGCCAGCGACGAGCCGTGGACCAAGTCCGGTGAGGTTGACCCAGTTTGACCCTGGTTTGACCTCCCCTGGGTCGCTGACAAGTGGGCCCTGGACAAGCTAATCCTAGATTTGTTTTTTTAATTAATTCTAATTAACCCAACTGACATTTTAGTTAGTAGTTATTTAACATTAATCAATTTAGGTTAGTTAGTTAGTCACTAACGTGTGGACCCCACACGTCAGGTTTGACCTGGACCCAGTCTGTTGACCTCCTGACGTCACAACGACGTCATGTTGACGCAGTTAACCTTTTCTGGATTTATTCTTTCTCAGGAAATTCCAGAAAATAGTATAAACTTCTAAAATTCATATAAATTCAACGGTAGCTCAGAATGAAATAAATTATATATGAAAAATGATCAGAAAAATCCAATCTATCCATCTGTTCTGGTTTCATGCATCTTAGAACAACTTATGGCTACTGTTTAGGACAAATGAAATGAATGACATTTAAATAACTACATGTGGAGTTTGAATTTGAATCTTGGATTCAAACCAACTTCATTTAACTTGCTGCTAGTTGCATTAGCTCAAACCATAGCATATTGCCATATCATGATCATGCATCATATTGTGCATTGCATTGATTGTGTTTCTTTCTCAGTTGCTGGTAATTGCCCCCTCTCGATAGACGCGTTTCGACGATGTGATCAATGACACCAATGAAGAACTATACTATCTTCAGAAGTGCCAGGCAAGCAAAACCCCCTTGTTCATTCTGATACAAACCCACTCTCTCGCTCTGCTCTCTTTTACTGCATTAGGACAACAATGATTCAACTATTACATCCTGCGGTAGTTGAACCCCTTATCCTCTGCATGACCTGTCATTGCCACAGTAAATAGATGAAACCCACTAGCATGAGTAGGAGTTGTTTGAGCCCTGATGTGCCTACTCATTCATGCATGTTTGTCATGCTTGCTACTGCTTAGAGTTGAGTCAGGTCTGATTCATCGGGGATGAATCGGAGGTGTGTGAACATGTCCTACTGTGTGTGAGCTAAGTGTGTGAACACGATTTGGTAAAGGTAGTGGTGAGAGGCCATGTAGGAGTACATGGTGGGTTGTCTCATTGAAACCGTCCTCAGGAACTGAGTTCTGTGTTTGTGATCCATGAACAGTTACTACCACACATTGGGCTCCGGGCGCTCCAAGCTCTCTCGACTTATTAATCAACCTGATCTCCGTCCAGGAGTTGCAACTAGTTTCTGGTGTTTGTAGGTAGTGTTAGTAGTCTACCAAGTGGAACCCGGTACAGGTGGGCTTGGGACAGACTAGGCACGGTGGCACGATGTACCAAGTGGCACCCGGATGGTGGGCTTGGGAACCCTGCTCACATCGTTTGGGGCCGTGAGCGACACCCCGGCCGGATCTCCATGTGGATGGAACCCGAATAGGCAATAAACCTGGACTAGAGACTTGTGTGGTTAGTCAGGTTGTGGCCGACTCCCTCGCCAGGCTTCCGCTTGAAGGTTGCCGACATACATGACGTGTACATGGCGGTAAGTGGCGAGAGCGTGTGTGAAGAAGTACACCCCTGCAGTGTTAATATGATCTATTCGAATAGCCGTGTCCGCGGTAAAGGACTTCTGGGTTGTCTATACAGTTCATAGACAAGTGAAAGTGGATACTCTAAAATACGCAAGATAAGCGTGAGTGCTATGGATGGCGTTCCCGTAGGGAGACGGGAGCGGATCCATAGTGGTGTATTGATATGGTGAATATGTGGACTCGTGTGCGCCACCTCAAAAGAGTTACTTGCAGTCGTAGTTCAGGATAGCCACCGAGTCAAAGCTGGCTTGCTGCAGTTAAACCCCACCATCCCCTTTGTTGATAATGATGCATATGTAGTTAGTTCTGATGTAAGTCTTGCTGGGTACATTTGTACTCATGTTTTCCTATTTTATGTTTTTGCAGAGACTTCCGTCTCACTAGTAGTTCCGCACGGACTTCGACGTTTAGCTTGTTACCTCAGCTACGATCTTGTGCCCTCGGCAGGATCTGATAGATAGTCAGGCTTCTCAGCCTTTTTCATTTGTAGATGTCTGTACCCAGACATGTTAAGCTTCCGCTTGTGCTTTGACTTGTATGCTCTGAGTGTCTGGTCATGAGACCCATGTTTGTAATATCTCGCTCCTTGGAGCCTATTGAATAAAATATTTGACTTGTAGAGTCATGTTGTGATGCCATGTTGTATTTGCACATATCGAGCATATTGTGTGTATGTTATTGAAATGCTTGGTATGTGTGGGATCTGACTATCTAGTTGTTTATCCTTAGTAGCCTCTCTTACCGGGAAATGTCTCCTAGTGCTTCCATTGAGCCATGGTAGCTTGCTACTGCTCCGGAACACTTAGGCTGGCCGGCATGTGTCCTTCTTCGTTCATGTGTCTGTCCCTTCGGGGAAATGTCACGCGATGAATACCGGAGTCCTGTTAGCCCGCTACAGCCCGGTTCACCGGAGTCCTGCTAGCCCAGTGCTACAGCCTGGATTCACTCGCTGATGACCGACACGTTCGATGTTGGGTCATGGATGCCTGTCCCTGTAAGTTTGTGCCACTTTGGGTTTACGACTAGCCATGTCAGCCCGGGCTCCTTATCATATGGATGCTAGCGACACTATCATATGCGTGTGCCAAAAGGCGCAAACAGTCCCGGGCAAAGGTAAGGCGACACCCGTGGGGATACCGTGTGTGAGGCCGCAAAGTGATATGAGGTGTTACATGCTAGATCGATGTGGCATTGAGTCGGGGTCCTGACAGTTATCAAACTAATAGGAGAACCATGCAACACTACGTGAATGGCACCTGCACACAAAGAACAAATACTTGCAACCCGACATAAAAGAGGGGTTGTCAATCCCTCTCGGGTAAAAAGATAGATAAAATTGTAGTAGATTGGGTAAATGGATCACGCGGGAATGCGAGATAAAATAAATAACAATAAATTGCAGCATGATATTTTTGGTTTTTGGATTAATAGATCTGAAAATAAGGCAAATAAAAATAGATCTTGAGGGCAAATATGATAAAAGAAGAGACCCGGGGGCCGTAGATTTCACTAGTGGCTTCTCTCAAGAAAAATAGAATAAAGTGGGTAAACAAATTACTTTTGGGGAATTGATAGAACTTCAAATAATTATGATGATATCCAGCCAATGATCATTATATAGGCATCACATCCAAGATTAGTCGTCCGACTCCTACCTGCATCTACTACTATCACTCCACACATTAACCGCTATCTAGCATGCATCTAGTGTAATAAGTTCATGGAGAAACGGAGTAATGCAATAAGAAAAATGACATGATGTAGACAAGATCTATTCATGTAGGAGTATACCCCATCTTGTTATCCTTAATAGCAACGATACATATGTGTCATTTCGCCTTTTATCACTGGGATTGAGCACCGTAAGATCGAACCCATCACAAAGCACATCTTCCCATGGCAAGAAAAATCGATCTAGTCAGCCTAACTAAACCAAAGATTCAAAGAACAAATACGAGGCTATAAGTAATCATGCAT
The DNA here is from genome assembly GCA_963921465.1 of Triticum timopheevii. NCBI lineage: Eukaryota > Viridiplantae > Streptophyta > Magnoliopsida > Poales > Poaceae > Triticum > Triticum timopheevii. Next base: position 307,155,517 of record OY997262.1, on the reverse strand, counting down.
ACAAGAGATCAAAAGACTCAAATAACTTCCATGGATAAAAGCATAGAGCTGATCATAAACTCAAAGTTCATCGGATCCCAACAAACACACCGCAAAAAGAGTTACATCAAATAGATCTCCAAGAGACCATTGTATTGAGAATCAAAAGAGAGAGAGGAAGCCATCTAGCTACTAACTACGGACCCGTAGGTCTACGATGAACTACTCACGCATCATCGGAGAGGCACCAATGAGGGTGATGAACCCCTCTGTGATAGTGTCTAGATTGGATTTGTGGTTTCTGGAACTTGCGGCGGTTGGAATTATTTTTCGTCGACTCCCCTAAGGTTTTTGGAATATTGGGGTATTTATAGAGCAAGAAGGCGGTGTGGGAGGCCACCGAGGTGGGCACAACCCACCAGGGCGCGCCTGGGCCCCCAGGCGCGCCCATGTGGGTTGTGCCCCCCTCGGGGCTTCTGGCCCAGAAAAATTCTCCAAAACGTTTCGCTGAGTTTGGACTCCGTTTGGTATTGATTTTCTGCGAATTAAAAAACAAGCAAAAAACAGCAATTGGCACTGGGCACTATGTCAATAGGTTAGTCCCCAAAAATGATATAAAGTTGATATAAAATGATTGTAAAGCATCCAAGAATGATAATATAACAACATGGAACAATCAAAAATTATAGATACGTTGGAGACGTATCAGTGGCCGGCGAGGGTTTCTCAATCTACTGTAGGTGGGGATGGGAGGGGATTTCGAAGCAACGCGATTGAGAAGTGGGTGAGTGGGTGAGTGGGCGAGTGGGCGGTGGGGAGTGGTAGTGACACTTGTATATGTATTCAATGGCAGTTAGCTGGGACGTGGGGACAGGAAATATACAAGAGAGTTTGTACCTCCTACCCCAGTCATAACACTGGCATTGCAATCTACGGTTCTCACAATAGGTCCTGGGTTGGGCCCCATGCAAAACCAATTTTTAGCAAGTCTTTTGTTGCTCCTTACCAGATGTAAAAGGTTGATACACCAACAATGGAGCTGAACCCCACATCGCAGTCACAACATCCAACATGCATACAACCAAACATAGTTGAACCAAAGCACACTCCCAGTAAACCAACTGCTGACGAAGTTGCTAAAATATATAGGAACTAAATACGTGAAATGTCAAACACACAAGATGTCATAATGTGAAGGATATACTGGCCAGTTCACTCGATTCATCCATAGAAAACCGAAGCAAGTGTTCTACTCTTCTTCCTGCTCCACATTTCCGCACATGATAACAGACACGATAAATTAATGAATGATAAGGTAACAAAAATTAATAATCGACAATGCATACAAACACTTACTTCTTATTTAGTTTGCATTTCTTGCTGCGTCTAGTGTGTCCTAGCAATTTGCAAGCGTCGCACCAGGTTTTCGGCTCATCGTAAGAAAGTGGTCTAGCATTTTCCAAGACATGGTTGTTCTCATCTACCTTTGTTGCACCTTTGATTGACACTTTCATAGGATCTTGAACTGCAACCATGTTGCCTTCACCATCCTCTACTTATTCAATTGCACACTTACTGAGATCAGACGTTTTCTTACTCAAATTTTCCTGTAGCAGATCATACTCATGGCTCTTAGCTATCACGGCCTTCAAACTCTCTCGTAACTGATCCCACAAAGTTGTGTGTTTGCATGTCGCATGCATAGCTTCTGACGCTAACACACTAACCTGGCTATATTTCATTCTTTCCCATGCCCTAGTCCAACCAAATCCCAATAGATCGCTTGTGCGCCTCGCGGGCAGTCCCAACCTTGCTTCTTTCATGAACCGAACAAGAACTAAACACTTCGGTATTTCATATATATTCATGTACTTCAGAACATGGAATGTGTGCTTGCAAGGTAGACCCTTTCGAATCATTCTTCTGCAGCTGCACCTTATAGTTCCTGCGGAATTTATTGGTGTATATTCCAATAAAAATGGCTCTTCCGGTTATTCTTCCAGGCCACGATGAACTTCTATGATTCGTCTATGAGCATCCTTTCTACAATCTCCATGCTACCAACTTTTTTAAGATCATCTTGCAACATATAGAAGTTTGCTAGAGTGAAGATGTGAGAAGCAGCTACCTAAGTTCCCTGGAGCTAGTAACTGGCACTGGTATAGTCTGTGAGGTCGTGTAGTCATCTCATGCCTTATTCTCACGGATACGTACAACAGCATTATCATTGTGCAAAATCATATCCACCATGGTCATTTCACCGTCTAGGTGGAGGTGAAGGAAGGAGTTCAAACTTTCAATCCTCTGGTTGCTTTTCATGCCAAGCAAAAAACCCTTTGTCAGATAAGTTGCAGCCCGCAGTCTCCTCTTCTTATACATCCGCCTCAACCAAGTTACTATTTTTCTCGACTGCCATCTTTTTGCAAAAGTGTGACATCTCTCCTCAAATCTGGTCATGGACGTGGTGTAGTACAGAAGAGTTCAGAACTGGTTCAACAACCTGTGAGTGAGGTGAATCTTCATATTTTTTCTATATGCCATGAACATATACGGTGCCACACATCTAGCAAGACTTCGCGACCCTGATCATCGCAGCATAGGCATCCGTGATTACACTCTTAGACATCTTTTGACACATTGACTTCAAAAACGTTTGCAGCAGCCACACATATGTCTCTTTGGTCTTGTCCAAAACTATGGCACAACCAAAAATAGTAGTCTTCTGGTGAATGGCATACCATAGAGATGGGTGAAGGAATCCATAATAGTGTGAATTCTAATCCCTGTGGCTCCCAGGGACAATATCTTAGCTTTCTAGTACTCTTTGATTTTTCTGTGGGACCAAAGGAAAGGTACTTTCGTCCGATCTTGCTAACACATGGCTATGCTTGTCCTCAAAACTTCTAACAAACCAAACCCCACGCTTTTCGTCAAGCTTCACGGTCAGGTGCGCTTCGCAGTTGCAGCGTGACTCGGGTCTGAGCCTACGGCTGCATCCATCCTCGGTTAGCAACCTGCTGTCACGTTTCCCTTCTCTGGAACAAACATACCACCTCAAACACATATGATGTGACTTAGTTTTGCTATACCTGACCTTATCATTTCTAATGTCGAACCCATTAGCTCTAGCATAGCTATTGTAGAAAACAAACGCAGCTGCTTCAGACATAAAAGTCATTTCTCTAATCTTCATGAACATATCCCTCTTATCTTCTGCATGGGCAGTATCTTGGACATTCTCTTTCCCCTCATCTTCTGTCACCTACAAAATCACAACATAGCCATGAAAAAAAATCTATGGTTTAACATTACTTCCATACAACATTGATTATGTACATACCTCACTCATGTTCACCGATGACTGCAACTCACCAGAATCAGGTGCATCTATCGATTTGTCATCAAGGCTTGTCTCCGCATCGGATTCACTGTAATAGTCGTACGCATTATGAGATCTTGAAATTAGCTAAAAAATCAACACAAATACATAATTAGTTATCATATTATATTCCACAAAAAAATCACTTTGCATGACAACAAAAAATTCCACTTCCGTACCTAACTAATGTACTCTTCTTTCGAGACCTCGGAGTTGTTTTTTTCACTATCATCATCCACTTCCATCTATAAATTTTCAATACAAAAATATAATGTTGTCGGATGCCACAAAAAAACAAAATCATGATAATGCCACTCACATTAACATCTTCCCCTTCGTTCCCATTCTCTAATCAATCTCCACGGTCTGAATTGTCATCATCTGACTAATCATCTATCCAGTCTTTCAACAGTTCTCCAAACTCCATATCTACCACGATATCAGTTAACTCATTGTCCGCCATTTCTTAGAACAAATAATAAGTATCATCACATGTGCAAATAATATAAATAATGAAATATACAACATATAGCACAGGATTACGAACGTTAAGTAAACTACCCCAACCGAGGGCATTCAGATCATGCACAGAACAGACGCCAACGACCTACGACCACCGATGGATCCTCCCCCGTCTCCAGACCGGTCGTCGGCGATAAGGTACGTGAACCCTAGTAAGGAAGATGCTCATGACACCCATTTTGATCACTTTGGATCGCGAGGAGCAGCACTACCGAAACTAGATCCGTCATAACATGCGCCACCGGATACCTAGTTTAGCCGCCGCATCAAATAACGATAGTCGTCATGCACACAGCCGACGGCAGCCGACTCTAGTTAACCCTAGACAGAAGAAACCCACATTAGCCAGCGTGATCACTTTGTATGACGAGGGGTAGCACTACCGAAACAAGATCCGCGATCGCCTGCGCCGCCGGGTAGCTAGGTTACCCGCCCCGCTAGGTTAATCACTACCACGAAAACAACGACAGATGCGGTACCTGGGAGCACTGGAGGTTCACAACAGAGCCACGCGCGTTGTCGAACGAGATCGTCGGCGACGAGATCGCCACCGTCGATATTCGTAAAGAACCTCAACTAGGGTACCGCGTGAATGATGGAGCGGGCTTCGGCAGGTCGTACGTGGTCGTGGGGTCGTGCGATCTTTTTTTTGGTGGGGGAGGGGTATTGTACCTAAACTGTATGGGTTATAGGGGTTATATGGGGCTTGGATACGGGCTACGGCGGGCCGGAGAGAAAATAACTGGCGGGGGTCAAGAATACCCCTTCGAAATTGAGCTGGGGGGGGGGGAGCGGAGAAGGCAAGGCTCTGCAGGTATGCTTACTGTAGATCCGTCAAGTTGCATATCTCCACTGCCATCCTCTATTACTAATGCCCAAGAATTGTAATACACATCCAAGTACACGAGCGCATGAGAATCTTGAATTATATTCTGGTTTTATTGTATTCTAAAAGTCTTGTTGTTCCCTTTCTGTCACTGAATTACCATGAAAAAAGAGTATAACCACTAATACTACTTTAGTGCAATCCCTAATTGTATTCATTGTAACATTACTCAATTGAATTTCCTTCCCATTATCTAGAACGTGTACTTCTATATTGCTACAGATTTTTTTTGTTGTTCATCTTATCAGCAAAATTACTCCTGAATTGTTGAATGGTATTTTGGCATATTATTCACTTGTGTCATATATGCCTGGGTGAGTGGCCTATGTTTTTCAGATCCACATGCTGAAATACTGGCTCAGCTCTTTTTAGCTGACTGTCTCATGTTGTTTCTTTGTTTTTTGGACATGCTTTATTTATCTTTGAGTGCGATATAAACTGATATTAGTCACATATCCTTTTGTGGTTTTGTAGTTTCACCTAATAAATCCTCCTAATTCCTCTCATATACTCTGATAAGTAGTTGAGAACTTCTGTGATCTTCTGTTTAAATGTAATTCGTATTTTAAATAGATTTGTAAGTTAGTGGTGGTTGTGCGATTTCTGTGCTGCATCATGCATCCTGTTTGTGAGTTGTATCTTGGTCCAGCTGACTTTATCGAAAATGCAGGTACTCAGTATTACATGCTTCCTATTATTTTTACTAAATGAACACTCGGTGGATCTCGAAGCACGAGCCTGGGAGAGGGCACACGGTAGGGCTGGGCGGTGGGGAGCTGAGAACCTGGGCATATGATGGGGAAGGGAGGCGCGGGCTAGGCGAGTTAGAGGGGTTGTTGTCCAACCACAGGAGCTCGCGAGTCCGGCCAGGCCCGAAGGTGGGGGAGGGGGTGGACATGGCGACGTACGCCAGGGGGCATAGAGAGTAGGGATGGTGGATGTCCGGGCCGGAGTGGCCGCCGACAGAGCTAGGCGTGGAGGGCGGAGCTCTTGCAACGATGTTCATTCTGGCACAATCAAACTCCAATTTCCATAAGGAGAAGTTGAGTCGCCAAATGTGGTATCCTAGACTATTTTTCGAGAGTACGCAAACAACATACCATATTTTTATAGAAAAGGGAAAAGACGTTAACAAAAGACTTTGACAAAGATGCGAACATCCTCTCAAAGCCAAACCCACTCACACCTCCAACTCGTAGAAGGTAACACTAGACTACTCTCTCACAAAACGCAGTAAACCTCCTCCTACTCCTGCCGTACTCCACTCCTTAATTTCATCAAGAATGTGGTCCACTAAATCAGAGGGCGGCTTCACCTACTCCACCCTGTTGAATACGTGTGCATTGCGTTGTTTCCACAAGTTCCAAGCAAACACAATGACAAGCGTGTCGTAGCCCCTCTTGTTTGATTGAGTAAAGCTGGCCCTCATTTCCAACCACCAATCTAGAAATGTGCCATAACTATCCGGGCATCGTACGTTTAGGCGTAAGGCCTCGAAGAAGCGATGACAAGCCTCTCGAGCGTACACACATTGCACCAGTATATGCTCAGCATTGTCTTCGTCTTGCAGACAGGTGTAGCAAGCGGATAGGTTAGTCTACAGCCCATGCTAGGCCCTCCAGTCCGAGGTCCAAATGCGGTGTTGCACGGCTAGGCACACAAATATCTTGCACTTAAGAAGTGCCCAGCTCTTCCAAATGCAGGTGGCAAAAGCCTCTGTCTCAAGGCCAAGACACAAGCGATGCTATGTGGATCGCGCGTCGTGTAGGAGCCAGAGGGGTCACACGGCCAGGAGAAGCGATCTGGCGTAGCTTCTGTTAGAAGTATAATTATGTTTAAGTTAGAGATTAGGAGTTAGAGATAGGATTGGTTTAAACCATGTACAACTTGTCCCCTACTCCAAGTCTCTCTCACATATTGTACTCTATATATACCCCATATGAGGGTGGGATCAATACAACAGATACAACAACAATATTCATCCATCTCATATTTTTCACATGGTATTAGAGCGGTTAGTCTCACGACGCCGATCCTAGACCTTCCACCACTTCCGCAGCGCGCCGCCCCCGGGGAGATTAATCTTCTCTCCCCGGGGGCACGGCACTAGATCAGTTCCATAGACTAGATTGGTTCTATACATTAGTTTAGATCAATTTCGAAATTTTCATCTTCATAGATTAGATCCAATTTAGCCACAAATAAATCCCATGATCAGATCAAATTCCGGTGAATCAAGTTAATGTACATAGTTGTGCGTGCCTGCGGCAATGCATGGGGCACGAGGTGGACATCCGCGTCGCAAAGGCCAGTTCGTCTGCACCGACCAGGGACGACGACGGGCTTCGGCTTGCAACAACGACCAGCGCCATGTTGTAATGGGTCTCGCCCTACTCAGATCGGATCGGAGGGAGAAGGCAGAGGAACGAGGGGACTGACTTGAGAAGGAAGAAGGTGGGTAGGTAAGATAAGGATGCCAGGAGATCAGCTCCAGTTATGTGTACAGTAATCCATCATACCCAACACACTACGCATCGCTTCAGTTAAGTACAGGAACCGGTCGCACCGAGCTATGACTCGCTCCGCTCCTCTTCTTGCCCCTGGTCGCCGACTGGTAGTCCCGCCTGGGTCTTGGGCCACTCTGGCAGTCAGGGTGGTGTAGTGGTACTGACATTCTCCCCTTCTTGGAAACTGGCTTGTCCCCAAGCTAGCAATGCAGGAAATCGTTGTCGTAGCAGCATCAGGTCTTCCCACGTAGCCATAGATGCTGGCAGGCCTGTCCAGCGCACGAGCACGCGTTGTTGATCTCCCTGCACCATCTTGACTGTGCGATCTTTGAGGATGGCCATCGGTGTCTGTTCTAGACGAAGAAGTTCAGCATCAGGAGGAAGCTCTGCTTCTACCTGAATGTCGGAGCCGATCGCCTTCTTGAGCTGGGAGACATGTACCACCGGATGTATCTTGCTTCCGACTGGCAACTGAAGTTTGTATGCCACTTTGCCCACGCGCGCTATGACTGGGTATGGACCAAAATACCTGAAGGCCAGCTTCTGGAACGGCCGTTGCGCCACGGACGTCTGTATGTACGGCTGGAATCGCAAGTACACCGCGTCGCCCACCTCGAACTCTAGATTGGTGCGGTGCTTGTCGGCCTGCCGCTTCATACGGTCTTGCGCCTGCTTGAGCTGTTGCTGCAGTAGTTCACGCATCACTTCGCGCTCCTGGAGCCAAGCAGCTAAGTCTGGCACTGTGCTGCTATCCACTTGAGTGACGCCGAATTCGCGTGGCAGAGTCCCGTAGATGACTTCATACGGTGTGCGTCCCAGCGCAGAGTGGAAATTGGTGTTGTACCAGTATTCAGCCAGGAATAGCCATTTGTACCAGTTCTTGGGGCAAGCGTGCACTGAGCATCGTAGGTATGTTTCGAGGCATTGATTTACCCGCTCCGTTTGGTCGTCAGTTTGAGGGTGATATGACGAACAAATTCTGAGTTGTGTTTGAGCTATCTTGAACATCTCTTGCCAAAGGTTGCTGGTGAACACCCTGTCACGATCTGAGATGATTGCCAGAGGCATCCCATGGAGCTTGAAGATATTGTGCATGAAGGTCATTGCCACTGACAGGGCTGTGTATGGGTGTTTCATGGGCAAGAAGTGTCCGTACTTAGAGAACTTGTCCACAACCACTAGGATGACATTATAACCACCTGATGCAGGCAATCCTTCAATGAAGTCGAGCGAGATAACTGCCCATGCTCATTTTGGTATTGGCAAGGGCTGCAGCAGACCAGCTGGGGAAATCCTCTCTGTTTTTGCCTTTTGACATGTCTGGCATTGTTGCACGAATTCTTTGACCATAACCTTGAGCCCTTTCCATGCAAATAACCTGCGCACCCGGCTGTAGGTGGCATGAAACCCTGAGTGCCCTCCTGCTGCACTGTCATGGAGAGCTGTGATCAATGTTTTCTAAGTTTCTGGATCTGCAGCAATCCAGATGCGCCCTTGGTATTTGATAATTCCTTCTTGCAGGACATATCCTTCCTCGCTGTTTGGATCCAGCGCCAACCTGGTGATCAACTGCTGTGTGTTGGAATCTTGTTGGTAACTGGCCATGATTGCTTGTAGCCATGCTGGCTTAGCCACTGTGATTGCTGCCAGCTCCTTGTCATCAGTTGGTTCTTGTCGAGATAGAGCATCTGCTGCCTGATTTGTTACTCCTGCTTTATATTGGATTCGAAACTGCAGACCCACCAGTTTTGTAAAGGCTCATTGCTGTATCGGGGTGTTGAGTCGCTGGTCTGTTAAGTTTAGCAAGCTCCGCTGATCCTTGCGAATGAGGAATTCAGAGTGCTGTAAATAGGGGCGCCAGTGATCCACTGCCAGGAGAAGTGCCAGGCATTCCTTCTCGTATGCTGACAACCCCAAATTTCGTGGAGCCAAACTTTTACTGAGATACGCCACTGGGTGTCCCCCTTGCATGAGCACGGCTCCAATGCTTGTTGCGCTCGCATCTGTTTCTACTACGAACTGCTTGGAGAAGTCCGGTAATGCCAGAACCGGGGCTGAGATCAATGCTTGCTTAAGTGCTTGGAAGGCCGCCTGTGCTGTGGGTGTCCATACGAACACTGCATTTTTCTTAAGCAAGTCGTTCAACGGCCTGCTGAGCACTCCAAAGATGCGCACAAACTTGTGATAATACCCTGCCAACCCTAGGAATCCTCTCAGCTGCTTGACTGTTGTGGGTTGTTTCCATTTTTGCACTGACTGAATGTGCTTTGTCAGAGTTGACACTCCCTGGTCACTGATATGATGGCCCAAGTAGTCGATGTTCTGCTGCGCGAATGAGCATTTAGATCTCTTGGCCACCAATTCATGGTCGTGCAGTCTCTGGAGTACTTGCCGCAGCAGCTGCAGGTGCTCTTGGTATGTAGCTATGTGCACTAGAATATCGTCCATGAAGACGAGCACTCCATGCCGTACCAGTGGCCCCAACACAATATTGACTCCAGTCTGAAACGTGCCAGGAGCGAAGGCTAACCCATATGGCATCACCCGAAATTGGAAGTGGCCCATGTGAGTTCGAAATGCTGTCTTCTCTTCATCTTCTTCCACCAAGCGGATCTGGTGGTAGCCTGCCCTGAGGTCGAGTTTCGAGAACCATTTTGATCCGGCAAGTTCGTCAAGGAGCTCATCGATGATGGGTAAGGAGCAGGTGCCCTTGATAGTGATTGCATTCAGGTGCCGGAAATCCACACAGAAGCGCCACGTTTGGTCTTTTTTCTTCACCAGTAGCACCGGGGATGAGAAGGGACTGATGCTGGGTACAATCAATCCTTGCTGTAACATTTCCTTAATCTGTGCTTCGATCTCACTTTTCTGTTCTGGGTGTATCTGTAAGGTCGGATGTTCACTGGTTTGGCCCCTGCAATCAGAGGAATCCTGTGATCCCAGCTACGGTGCTGTGGTAGAGTTGTGGACTCAGCAAAAACAAGCTGGAATTCATCGAGTAATGCAGCAATCTCTGGAAGTTCTTGCGTGTCCTGCGAAGGTGATGAAATACTTTGGAGCAACACTACGTGAGCAATGGCATTCTGTTCTTCCCATTCCATCAGCTGCTGTGCGGAGATCTGTGCCACTGCAGTACTTTTTGGTTGAACACCTGTTAGCTGCACCCATTCCCCTTCATGCTGAAACTGCAGGGTTTTGTGTTCCCAATCGACCCACATCGGGCCACACTTCTGTAACCAGTCCATGCCCACGACCATATCATAGCAACCCAATGACAGAACCCTCAGGTCGGTCTGAAATGTGTGCCCCTGGGTTGCCCACGAGCATGCTGGAATCATGCCCTTGCATTGTAGTACTCCCCCATCCGCAATCTTGACCGAGGTGGTGGCAATTTCTTGCACTTGCTCTTGTAGATCAGTGGCTATTCCTTCGCTCACGAAGCTATGTGAACTTCCCGAATCCACCAAGATCAACATCTCTTTGCCTGCAATCGCCCCCAACAAGCGAACTGTATGCGGTGTCGTCTGTCCAATGGTTGCCATCTTGGAGATTGACATCAGGTACTCATCAGCTTGCTCTTCCATGGGTTGATGTGGGGCTGGATCATCCGCCTGGAGAAGCTCGAGCAGCTCCTCGACGATGTGTAGTTGCACCGTGGCAGCACATCGGTGCCCTTGCCCCCAGCGTTCGCCGCACTTGAAACAGAGGCCTCACGCGCGTCGATAATTGCGCAGCGCGGTCACTCGATCGTCGGCCGCTCGTCCGCACTCCGGAGCATTCGCGGCGTCGAGACCGTGTCTGTCGTCAGCCGCCACCGGTGCACCTGGGGGAGGTTATCGTGGTACTTGAGCTCCCAGCGCCAGTAGCAGCCTTGGTGCCGGTCGTGCCTGTGGCACATCCTGGCGCTTGTACTCGCGCCGTGGTAGAGCGTCCATCAGCTCCTCCTGCATCGAAGCCAAGGAAAACGCAGAGTCCAAATCCTTCGGTTGGTGCAAAACCACACCCATACGAATTTCATGTTTTAATCCTTCTAGAAACTGGGTTGTAAAGAAAACTGGATCAAAGGATGGATTATGCGCCAAAAGCTGGTGCATAATTTCTTTGAACTGGGACATGTACACCTGCACGGTGCCTGTCTGACGGAGTGTTCGAAACTGACGCAGGTGTGCCCGATACTGTTCGCGGCCGAACTTGCCACACAGGGCTGCACACAATTCTCCCCACGACATGGACGCACTCTGGGATTCGTGGAGTTGCAGCCAGCGCGCTGCATTCCCCGTGAAATGGAGAGTCGCTACACGAACCCATAACTCAGAAGAAATCCCATACACATCGAAGTATTTTTCGCAGCGCATCTTCCAAAATTGGGGATTATCACCATCAAAAGTGGGGAAATCCAACTTTGGCAAGGACCAATTGAGGGAAGAATGGTTTGTGGTGCGGGACTCTAATTCGCACCGGTGCTGGGCTACATCTATGACTGGTAAGAGATTTGTGGTCAAGGACGTACCCTTGACCGGAGGCGGCAGTTGGGTGGTGACCACGCCATACGCCTGGCCCCGGTGTTGTCGATCTCGCCGTGGCCTAACGGCCCGTGGTGCTCGGCGGTGTCCGTAGTTGCTGCAGGAACCGGCCGCACCACCGCGTCGCCCTCCGGGATCGGATCCGGAGGTGCCGCCAGCGCCGGATGGAGCGCGATGCGCCCCACCTGCGTGCGCAACTCGTCGACCTGGTGTTGGAGATGGGTGACCGCCGGCCTCCATAGTTCCAGCGACTGCTGGATCGCGTCGAGGCGGGCCTCGTTGGCCACCCGCCTGTCGTTGACGGCCTTGGCCAGCGCCGCGATTTGTTCCTCCATCACCGCCGCCTGCTTCGCCTGTTTCATCTGGTAGCGTGGCTTGGGGTAGGCAGTCTCTAGATCGACGAACTAGACCTCTGATACTAGATGTAATGGGTCGCGTCCTACTCAGATCGGATCGGAGGGAGAAGGCAGAGGAACAAGGGGATTTACTTGAGAAGGAAGAAGGTGGGTAGGTAAGATAAGGATGCCAGGAGATCAGCTCCAGTTATGTGTACAGTAATCCATCGTACCCAACACACTACGCATCGCTTCACTTAAGTAAAGGAACCGGTCGCACCGAGCTATGACTCGCTCCGCTCCTCTTCTTGCCCCTGGTCGCCGACTGGTGGTCCCGCCTGGGTCTTGGGCCACTCTGGCAGCCAGGGTGGTGTAGTGGTACTGACACATGTGCGCATGAGCTCTACATCGACAATCCGCCCAGCCGTGCGCCGCACGGCCGCAGTCCATCGGCAAGAGCCTGCAGCCTCATCGACTCCATGGCCCATGCACGCATCGAGCAGCAAGAACACAGCCATGTGCACATGCATACGTGCGTGGCAACACTGGCCACAGGCCTGACTCGCCATGATGAACATGCGTACGTGCATGGCATGAGCCGTGGACACCAACCACGACCCTTCTGCAAGCTCGACCGGCAACGCGCGTCTGATCATGGGAGGGTGTCGCTCTCACGCAGAGATTTTGATCCGATCTACTCCGCTCCACAAGATCCGCAGCTACCCTGGTACGTACATGGCGGCTACACGTCCGGCTACACCGAACCGAGCATCGCAGGACCGAGGCCAACAACAATTCTTCACCGAGTCGACAGACTACACCGACCGATCTGCACTCCATCAAGCCGATCTACACCGACCCCGTGCCGCATCATCAAGCTGTAAGACTACGCCGGGCTACATGCCAACATACTTCGTCGAGCACATCTACGAGAAGCAACCACGACATGCACCGTCCACACGCCAGGCCGGTGTGGAAAGAGTGCAATTCTTCATAGACTTCTTCAGTACGACGCGGCACCGACACCCGTCGCCACGAGGGACGCCTCCAAGCGACGCGTCATCGTCGACACGCCGCTGCATCGCCGACACTTCATCGCCAAGGTCTTCATCAACGTGGTCTTCATCACCATCATCGTCAACACACTGCCGCCGCCTCGTCCACAAGATGGACACCTAGCGTCCTCTGACAGACTTTTCTGCAAGACGCGACCTCGACGACGGCAATGACCGCGTCCCGACGACGGCATCGACCGCGTCATCCACGACGACATGACTGCATCGACATTGCGTCACTACAGTGACGACCCTACATGGCCGCACGGTTTTGGCAAAACCAATGTGTGCTCGATGGGCTTCCTCCGGTCTTGGCAAAACCGGTGGACTCATCGCCCGACGACACCCTCTGACATCCGCAAGGTGCATCGTCCACGTCTGCAGCTTCTCATAGTGCTTTTTTTGCGCCTCCGGCTTTGTGCGGCTTCATCATCCACGACGACCACACCATCGACCACGACTACCTCGACCACGGCTATATCACCATGATCGGCTACCTCGACATTAATGGCTACGTCTACAGCAACTCATCGGCAACAACTCCAGTCAACAGCGTCCGCCTCGTCACTTGCGTCCACGACACTCCCGCTGTGACTGCGGGAGGGAATAGAGGAGAAGGCATGAAGGCACCAGAAGGGGACGCAGTCACCGCCCTAGGTGCCAACCCATCAGAGACGCAGTTGATGATGGCGCATCGGAGAAGGCGACGGAAGCACAAGATTTAATTATGTTTAAATTCAGTCGTCATCGTCCGCTTCACTGCCACTACGACTGAGGTGGAATGTTAGAAGTATAATTATGTTTAAGTTAGAGATTAGGAGTTAGAGATAGGATTGGTTTAAACCATGTATAACTTGTCTCCTACTCCAAGTCTCTCTCACATATTGTACTCTATATATACCCCATATGATGGTGGGATCAATACAACAGATACAACAACAATATTCATCCATCTCATATTTTTCACAGCTTCATCTCGTTGCACGTTGCTGATGGCCAAGTCAAGATGCATGAGCTGCATCCGAGCAGTGAAGGAGACTGTCCTAGACTAATCTGGGGCTGTGTCGAGCACCCAAACCTCTGTACCGAGCAGGGAACCTCCAAAACAGAGCCTAGTTTGTGTTTGGATGTCGCCCCGGCTCGCCTTACCAACGCGTGGGCACGCCAAAATTTTGGCTTAGCATTCTACCGCCTATGTTTTGCCCAAAAGTTGGCGTGGATATGAACTACGAACGCTGATGGGGTGCTGGCGAGCCAAATTATTGGCCTCCATCCAAACGAACGCCCACACTTGGTCCAAATTTTTGGCAGGGCAGCTATGGGCACCAATCCAAACACACCCTAAAACCCGCTGACCCTTGCGCCCCATACAGACGGTTAGCGGCCTGGGGTCGCGTCGCCGGGGTAAAATAACGGATGCCCACGTAACCACGTCAGTCCGCAAATGATCTCCAGAGAAGAACAGGAAGATGCATCGACGCCGCCAACCAGTTAAAGTCACTGTCGCCGTGAATCAGGGAACAAAAAGCCTCTATCGCGAATCACGGTGGTCGACCGGCAGTCGCGCTGCCCTCGCGGTCACAAGGAGACGAGTCCCCCCGTCGTCCATGGGAAAGGGAGGAGACAGGGGAGCGAGTCAACAAGCATTTTCCTTCTTTTTTCTAAGCGTGACTCAAATTACTTTTGAAGTAATGAATTCAGGTGGAGAGTACACGACACGGGAGTTAGATCTTACGGCTCATCATACATTGCTTGAGATACATCTCCCGCCACAAGGAGCGACAACTAATGCAATGGTTCAACAAAAGCACAAGCACATGCCTATGCTGTAAATGTAAGGCGAAATATAGTTTGCCTCCAACATGATACAATGGTTCGGCATACACATAAATAGTTCCACTTTGGAAGCAGCCTATCTTCCTCACACCACATCATCACCAAAAGAAATGTAGTTTTGGTGCAGCATACACATAAATAGCTCCATTACCAAAGCAGTCTGCCTTCCTCACATAACATCATCACCAAGGAAATATTAATTGTCAGCATCAAAAGTATCAAATGTCTATAACGTCAAAATAAAAAATTATAGACGATGTGCAATCCAGTCCTACCAATCTCTAGATTTGACAGAGTTTTATTGCACAAACGTGGATCCATTTGTTTTTTTGACTATAATACTAACTGAAAGATCTCCCAGAAGCCCACAACCACCTTAGCTAAATTCAAATGAAAACCAGAAGTTACCAAGAACAAACTAATTTAAGATATCCCCTCTAGTAAAATATGAACATCTATTGGTCGCGATATCAAGATTTAACATCACCTACAAAGAACAAATGACTCACGGTTTGAATCTTAATTATATTCCACGTATTAATCTGAACAGCCTGATGGTTCAGTAGAAACGACATTTGATACATCAGCTTAATCATAAAATTCTCGTTTCTATTATATTAAATAAATCATAAATCCATGCATGAAAACAGTAAACATGTCAGAAAAATTATTTATCTTTGAGTAAATACTGATCATAAGTGACAATAACGAAATAATGTGGAGCACTAAATGACAACATTTCTTTTGCTTCAAATCAAGTGGTTAATTATGTCAAATATAGATCGTTATCCTTAAATCACACACGTGGTCTCTACTTTTCACATGCCCAAATGCAAGACTTCAACGATATTCTTTGTGGACCTTATTATAGGTGTAGATTAGGTTGGGGAAAAAATATCACTACCAAAGTTCGGTGGGAAATTTGTTCATCAGAATCATGCATAAGAGCAACAAATATATTAATTGCAGGTTCTCCACTTGTTCTTACACAAATCATGCATGTCTAGGTGACATAAAACTTGCACTGAAAGTTAGGGCTGAATTACCTGCGAGCAACTAACAGGAGCTAATATGGAAGCTTCTTACAGCCTGCAAACAGCTGTTGCCTGTCTCTAGGGAGAAATTTTGACACAGCATAAGCCACGCTCATAAAACCAGGAAACAGACCATTTATTTTCTCCTGAGAAGTTGCAAACAAACTGTAGTCAGAAACTAGAGATGATATATTTCGAAAGAAGTGCTTAATTGTAGCTAAATATCCTGTAGTTCTTCACATGCATACCAGGAGTTTCTGTTGGAATAAAGCACGTCCATGGCGAATCATATTCTTGACAAATTTGATGATATCGATGTAGATAATTTTGCCATCATACGTGTCATCATCATGAATTTTGATACATTTATCGCGACCCGTGATGAAAGATTCCACCTTCTTACCGTAGTAATTAGGAAGGAGACACCAAAGGGCATTGCTAAACTCCCTTTTCTCTGATAACAAGATCCTATCTGTCCACACGTGCAAGTCTAGATAGGACAGAAGTCTTTCTTCTGGATCAAGAAGCAGGGGGTAACCAAGGACATCTCCAGCCCATGTGTCTAGCCTGCATTCAGACTAGATTAGCAACTGCTCATTAAAAAAAACTACAGTTATTCAGACAAACGAAAGAAAGGAATTCAGACTACCCATGTGTCCACCCTCCATTCAGACTAGATTAGCAACTGTTCATTAAAAGAAACTACGTTTATATTTAGACAAAGGAAAGAAAGGCATTACTTTAACATTGCAGCTGATTTTATGAGAAGTTGGAACCCTCTCCAATCAGGACCGGTGCTGGCGCTAATGATTGGATTCTCCCTCAAAAACTTCTCCAAGTCTAGTAGATCACCATGCAATGTTTTTGTACCATCACCATTCTTCATCACTCCAATTAACTTGATGTCCCTACTTGGGCTAAGAGTGTAGCTCTTTGACATCGACATCCCACCATGATGTGTGCCTTGTTTTCCCATGTCTGATAGAGCAGATATGATTTCCCTGTGAAGATCAATACATGTCACACAACAACAATCACTAATTGCGTATACGATAAACTACTAAAGCAACACATTGCAGTACAATCGTATTTAGCACATTATTACCTTAGCTGGTTCTGCCAGTATGGGGACATTTCACTAGCAGAAATATAAAATGGATCTAAGCCTTCAAGATTATCTGTCAGATATCCAGTAAGTTCTTCATAGCAAATAATCCATTTGTTTAGATCTGCACAGTTTGCTATTAAATATGCCATTGCTATTGCCCTGGATCCTTTCAGCTTTAAAGTATGCTCGTACAACCTTTCGGCCGTTGTCCTTCCAGTTTTTAAAAATGTGGCAGGAAGGCGAGTTGGAGGTGAAGTCTCAGTCTTGCACTCAACAATCAGAGAGCCACCAGCCATGTCAACGCCATCGTCTCTAAGGTGCTCGTCAAGCTCGTAACCATGAACAAAGCCACCAACTATATCCTGAAGTTGGAAGGTATTTGCGTGCATGTAAGTTACTAACTAGAAATTAATATGAGCGCAACTTGGATCATAGTACGAATTACTCTTGTACCTGACAAACTCTTGCCTGCGCATCTTTGTTCTTGAATGTAATTTTGAAGCGATAGCTGCGTGATTTACTTTCTTGCACCTCTGATATGTCCTTCATAGCTTTATCTAAATTTGGTTTTTCTTTTCTCCCTTCAGCCATAACTAATATAAGAACAATAAAATGAGTAAAACAACACACTAGTCAGCAGGAATGCATGGTCTACAAAACCAATGGATGAACTACAAATTGTTAATTGTCTTTTGCCACGTAAACCATGCGGTATTTTTTTTCTTTCTCTTCTAGTTCCTGTAGAATGGAAAAACAGAAAGTCGAGGTATTTTATTTGCTTGGCTTGCATTATTCTACAATTAAAAGGTTATTCAAATGGCTAACGAATAGGAAAACCATAAGGGGGGAAAATGAAAGTATTTAAGACATAAAGTATAGTGTATAGTAAAAAATCAAACAAAAGCTCATACAAGTCATGCATCATGTTGTACATATGTGCAGTTCATGTTAAACATGAGAATGAAGATCCTTAATTAATTCGGTTAAAGATCCTTAATTAATTTGGTTAAAAAAGATCCCTAATTAAATATATAAAGTGTCATGTGAAGTCATATCAGAATATGATTTGTTGCATTCATAAAAGTTGCACCATTGTGGAATTTGCAAAAACACCTATTGATTGGTTAACCACTATGTAAATCGGTAAGTACTAGCAAGAAACAACTACAGTATCAAGTATCAACCAACTTTCTTATTTTTGTATATTGTACATGATTTATTTTTACCATTATAAAACTTCACACATCATGAGGATTTGAACTTATGAGAAATATGATGGCCTTTTGGTTGGAACATTATGCTTCATATGTACTCCCTCCGTTCTTAAATATAAGTCTTTTTAGAGATGTTCATACAAATGTACGTAGATATATTTTAAAGCATAGATTCATCAATTTTGCTCCCTATATTGACATATAATGCCTTGCTGGAAAAATAACAAGCTGAGATTGCCCCAAGCACAAGAGGTTACAGTAATGTGGTACTCACATGTGTGTCTGGTAGACACGCCTTCTCATAGAGAGGAGACGTGTGGGTCCAAATAAATCGATATTCCTACTTCACAACAAAAAACGGTAAAAAGATGCAGCTGCTAGAGTGCGGTACGTATATAATGGAGTATTATAAAGCTACGTCATATCATCATAGTAATAAATGCGCAGTAGAGGGTAGCTGAAGCTCAAAAATTCACATGCATTTTACGTACGGCTGGGCAGTGGACTGGGTAAAGCAGCACAGTGTAGATGTAGCTAGATAGGCACGTGTCGATGGGAGATTAGCTAACAAGGATATTGCCTCAACTATTTAAAAATAAGACCAGTCATTAAAAAGGGTATTTCTCCTTTTTGGGAAGGATTATATATGTCTTTGTTGCATCAAATGTTCAGTGCTCTCAAGGAAAATAAGATAGCTACCTTGGTAAAACTAAAGCAGAAACCTTGAACGACAACAAATTCCAATCCCTTGCCGACTGCCCAGTTTTAGTATCCTTGAACAAATCTGTAAGAGGAACATCCATGTCAAAGAACAAGAACTGAGAAAAACGTGGAAGAAACCCACAAAGGAGAAAGCTGCAACCATTATAGTTTACAAAATCAAAGAAGTAATGTGTAATACCACTTGCCAACTCCAGATGAACAAATAGAAAAAGTATTTCAAAAAGAGGTCAAAGAGGATTTCATTAATCAAAATGCACAAGTAGAGCGAGAGAGTGAAAGGGGAAATTCAAGAACACACGGACCTTGTTAAACAGAAAAACAACAAATCGCTGCTTAGATCCAAAGCTTCTTTCTTTTTTTACCACTTGAACTCCCGATTGCAAAGCGTTTTCCAAAGTAAGGTGGAACTGCAAACAAAAAAGACCCTAGATCTAAGGAACTGCGTCGAGCACGGCCATTGAAAAGGGGACATCATAAGCCTGCAAGCAAGAGAGTGCAGATCAAAAGAAGGAGAACACATCCAAAATAAAAACTCATGAAAACGAAGAAACGCAGGACGGAGCAAACACAACGAAACCTCCAGTAAGAGACATCTAAAATAAAAATCACAGGGAAACTAGAAAATCGGTGCTGGCTTTATTTGCTTGCCGTGGACTGGGGTTTCTTTTTGTTAATCTTAGTGTTTTGCAAGAAAAATCGAAACATCTACTCGAAGATGAAATACGGAGCTAAAATCGAAGAACCCAGCATACCAAGAGAGGAAATATGAGACACTGGATCTCTCTCTTGTAACACAGGGGACTCTGGAAATCTCTGGAGCACGGGCTCTCTCTTACACAGAGAAATGAGGAACTATAAGACGCCTCCCTGTCCCTCCTCTCTCACACACAGACGACTGAGGAAAAAATAGACGCTCTCTCCCTCCCTCCCTCCCTCCCTCCCTCTCTTTTGCCAAAGAGGATGAACGAATGGTGGGACAGCTCGGTCAATAGTAGCGGAAGCACGTGACCCAGTTGTCCTAATGCGCAGTGCAGGTGGGGCCGAGGACCAGCTTTTGACTTACCCCTCTTACCTCTCCGGTTTCTTTTCAAAATAACAACAGATCGGAAGTTCTATTATCAATAATAAAAAATAGGCATTCTTCTGTATGGGCAAAATATCTCTTAGACCGATCATGGAGAAAAGTAAAATGTCTAAAAAGCTTATATATACATTACTAGCACAAATACCCGTGCGTTGCAACGGGAGACATTTTTACGCGTCTCATGCCTCAGTCAGTCTCATCGTCTCAGTCTGCACTCCTTGTCCTCATCCTCGTCATCGTCTCCTCATCTCAATCTGTGTGCTCCATAAATTATTCCTTACACCTCTTCCTTATTTGTCTCCATTCCTTTCCTTCCCTTTATTATTGTCTCTCATTTCCTTTCCTTCCTCTTTCCTTGAACGTAGGGAATTAGCAAGATCCTTCCTCATAGTCATCGCTTCTATGGTGATCTCATCTGCTGCAAATGGAATGAATTTACACTGAGCCGCCAGAAAATTACCTCTATCATCCTTGAGTACGGCCGTCGTAGCTCAAACTCCTTCATCTAGGAAAAATATTGCATCAACATTTAGTTTAGTGAAACTCGGGTTTGGCATACACCACCTGGCTTCAGGTATACTTGGTGAATGGGATGATGAATTCTGATGATTGCTTGCAGTTGAAAAGACCAAAAGTGACAATCTCCATGCTGGCTGAACAGCTTTGTTGTGCATAATTTGTCTGCGGATCCGCCACAAGTACCAACCTCCGGCTGCTATCTCTTGTTTGAAATCCAAAGTTGGATGTATAGCTAGGTGTTCCTATGGAAGAGATAAGATGTGTTCGAATATAACAGAACCCGATGTATCCACTGGCAAAGTATGCTCAATGTGTTGTATCATCCCCAAGGTGGGTCCACATGACTCGCGCATTTGTGCACCTGAGTAGTAGATGTCGGATGTCCTCCGCCCATTGATGACAAATAGGGCAAGATCCATTTGACCTGATATGCCTATTGGTTAAGATAGCTCAGAGATGAATAGTTTCTCGCAAAAATCTCAATCCAAAAATCTATACCTTACGTGGAATTTGAACTTTGCAAACAGTATTCCAAATAGTCAAATGGGTAGAGCCAGCATGCCACTCTTTCATGTTTGCATGCACTCAGAAAATGTGTATGCCCGTGCGTTGCACCGGGATAAAAATAACAGGGTGCTGATGATAAAACTGATATATCTCTTCTTTTGAGATATATCGATTGAGAGCGATCATGCACATAACAGACTAAAGGAGGGAACTTAATGGGACTTACCCTATGCATCCAGGAGACATCATGTATCCATGTGTCAGTCTTTCCTCGGTCTTCTGATCAAAATCGAACACGCAACATCATAACGTAAAATATTAGCATTTAGACGCTCGCCTTGCCACTTAAGTAATTGCGTCTTTGCGATGACCTCCTTTGACTAATATAGCAACGGCTTCGTCTCCTGTTCTAAGGAGACAGGAGGTGAATATACTTATCAGCAGAAACACATTTCTTTCTAGTTGTCGCATTTGCATTAGCGAACATGCCACGACACCGTCTTCTTTACTGGTTAAAATTTGCAGGCTCTTTTTCTTAGTCAAATCAAAGCAAAAAAGCCGATAGTCATAGAAAATTGAGAGAAAGGTCCCACTGTCCCAGGAATATGAATACAAACTGTATATCTCAACAGGAATCGTGCACGCAGCAAGCAACGAATATGTTGACAGGAAAAGGTAAAAGTTGGAATGCGAGGCTTGGTCATCGTCATTACCATTGTCTTTGTGGTGGACGGCGGAGATTTGATCTGACCGTGAGGTGACACGCAGAAAGTATATATATATATACGTACGTGTGTGCCACGGCCAGGTTGTCCAATCATGTCCGTCAGGCGCACGCTGTCGCATCAGTTTAGCAGCTCACAAATCCCTCCGTCTAATCCATTTTAGAGAGCCCATCACCAATGCACAACTAATTTAATCGGGTCTGTCTTTCTTTCATTGGCTTATAATCTCAACAGTGCTTGCTTATTGCCCAACTTGTTGATTCGTCAAGCATTGCTAAAGTATATAAATTGATAAAATTCGTTGTAAGAGAGCAATGTGGGACTATTTTTAATGTATAGACGAACATAAAAGGGTTAATTTGATATATTGCCTCGCATGGGCTTTGGGCCAAAGGAAGCAGCTGAAACTGATTTAGTCTGGGCCTTGGGCCGGAGAAAGCCAATGCACAATAATAGGGATTCTTTCTTTCATCAAGCAGAACAGCATTGCCTAGTTCAGTTGGTTTGCGTGCATGTGTACTTTCAGTGCTATACCCAGGTTCGAGTCCTGCCTAAGACAAATAATTTTTTTTGACGCGGACAAAATAAATTAACGTGGCGGACGATAGTACCACCTCGGATATTAAGAAAAATATCAAAATAAATCAAGAAAAAACGAACAGGAAGAAGCGTATTATGACGTGGGAAGAAAGCGCATTGTGACGGTGAACCCGGAGACCCAATCCGTGCTTTATTATTAGGGAGAGATACAATGGAAATTAACTAGGCTAAGAAACGCAACTACTCTCTCTTTCAACTCATATAGATTATTATTATTTTTTGAGGCAACTCATATAGATTATATTTTGTTGAAATATTAGGATGGGCCTTGGCCCATCTAACAATTTCAGAAAATCTACCATGTGAATTATATGGCACTAGGTGTGGTGGAAGTTTAGTCCCATCTTACTGGTTGGAGAGGAGTTGGACCTCTTTATAAGGGATTCTCTTTCACATGTTATGTTATTGGAGCTTGAGAAGAGAAGTGGTTCCCACGCGCTCCTCCGCCGCCCGCCTCGCCACGCCTGGGTTGCGGGAATGAGCCGGGGTTGTTACCGATAAGGACGTGGTCCAGCCCACGTCTCTCCACGCGGCCGCGCATATATATGTGGGGCGTCTGTCAACCCCTCCACGCTCACGCTGTTCCATTGCTGCTACTTCTCGTCAGCGATCCACTGCTCCCTCTACACCTTCGTCATCACCATGCCTACGCCGAGAAGAGAAGATCGAGGCAGAGAAGAAGGACGTCGTGACCTCTGCCTGGCCGATCGGAGGGTATAACTCGTTTACCCTGCTCCTATTGAGTCACCCGCGTCTCTCCACGTGGTCGCGCATATATATGTGGGGCGTCAGTCAACCCCTCTATGCCCATGTCGTTCCATTGCTGCTACTGCTCACCACCGTTCCACTACTTCCTCTACGCCTTCGTCATCACCATGTCTACGCCGACCATCTCACCACCGAGAAGATCGACGCGGAGAAGAAGGACGCCACGGCCTCTGCCTGGCCGATCGGAGATTATAACTCGTTTATCCCTCTCCTATTGATTGTTGTTTTAGCCATGCTAACGTTATACGTAGATGTGTGTGCAACTAGTGTAGTATGTGCTTGCATGATCAAATATTAGTATGTGTTTACTTCTGTCTATGCCAGCTAGTGATTTATTCTTGGATTAAATTAATCTATAAATTGCCTATTTACTCAACAATCCAAAAACATAATCCGTGTAAGCATTTTTCGGCTAGTGGCTTTACCGCAACACTAAAACCGGATAAGTTTACCGGTACATATTTTAAGCATTGGAAGACCAAAACCACCTTATGGCTCACGGCTATGAACGTGTTATGGGTCGCCGGTGTCCCTTCCACGGGAACTATTGCTCCTGAATAGGAGAAGGCGTTCAAGGAAGCCACCGCCGTATTTCCCGGAGCAGTTCTTCGCGTGATTGGAGATAAGTTGGTTGGTGCATATTTACATGTGTGAGTTGCCAAGAACTTCTGGGAGGTACTCGAATCTAAACTCGGGGCCACTGATGCTGGGAGTGAGATGTATATTATAGAGTAGTTCCACGATTACAAGATGGTCGAGAACCGTCATGTGTTGGAACAGGCTCATGAGATAATATGCGTCGCTAAGGAGCTTGAGCTTCTTAAGTGCGATTTACCTGACAAGTTTGTCACGGGATGTATAATCGCTAAGCTCCCTAATTCCTGGAGGAACTTTGCTACCACTCTGAAACATCAAAGGCGTGAATTCTCAGTAGATGATGTCATCGGCCATCTGAGTGTTGAGCAGAACTCGAGGGAAAAGGACTTGCGCAGTAAATGGGCCGAAGGTACGTATGTTGCCAACATGGTACATCAGAGGAACTTCAACTCCCACAAGCCCAAGAGAAAGAACGGTGTCCAACAGAATACCGACTTTAAGAAGAAAGGTAAGAAGACCTTCAAAAAGAACAAGAAGGGAGATGGTTGCTTCACTTGTGGTTCAGAGGAACATTGGGCCAACAAGTGCCCAAACAAGTACAAGAAGCCAGGGCGGGACTCCAAGTCTGTCAACATGATTGTGGGCAACAATGAGAAAGGTGCATCTGGGTACGGTCATTTATTTACTGTATTTTCGGTGTTTCAGTCCATTGATTGGTGGGTGCACACACGTGCAGGTGTTCATGTGTGTGCTGCCATTTCATTATTTTCTTCTTACCAGGTCACAGGCCATGGGTTTGTATTGATGGGGAATGGTGCAAGTGCTTCTGTTCATGGTGTTGGCATGGTCGACCTAAAGTTTACTTCGGGAAGGATCGTGCAACTAAAGAATGTGCAGCATGTCCCCGCCATCAAGAAGAACCTCGTTAGTGGCTCCCTTCTTTGTAGAGAAGGGTTTAAGCTGGTCTTCGAGTCTAATAAATTAGTTGTTACAAAATACGGAATCTTTGTTGGAAAATGTTATGAGAGCGGAGGGATGTTCCACCTTTCCCTCGCAGATTGGTAATAAAGTCGTGAACAATATTCATTCTAGTGTTAATGAATCTAAAGTTTGGCATTCATGTCTTTGTCACATCAGTTTCGGTGTTATGACATGGCTAGCTAAGTTGAATTTAATCCCGAGTTTCACTTTAGCCAAAGTTTCTAAGTGCCTTTCGTGTGTGGAAGCTAAGCAACCTCGCAAACCTCACATGGCTGCTAAGGAGAAACACTTGGCGCCATTATAACTCATACATTATGATCTTTGTGAGATGAATGATTTGTTCACTAACGGTGGAAATAAATATTTCATGACATTGATAGACGATCCCACTTGATATTGCTATGTGTATCTGTTAAATACTAAAGATGAGGCTCTACACTACTTTAAAATCTATAAGGCAGAAGTGAGAATCAACTTGAAAAGAAAATTAAACGAATCCGGTCCGATCATGGTGGAGTACTTATCTAGTGAGTTTGACTCCTTCTGTGCAGAACATGGTATTATTCATGAGAGGACGCCTCCCTATTCACCCCGGTCTAATGGGGTTGTCGAGCGGAAAAATCATACTCTAACTGATTTGCTTAACGCCATGTTAGATACATTGGATTTATGCAAGGCATGGTGGAGGAAGGCTATATTGACATCATGTCATGTCCCGAATAAAGTTCCGACAAAGGATAATGAGATCACTCCCTATGAGAAATGGGCGAAGAGAAGGACAACACTCTCGCACTTGCGTACTTGGGGCTGCTTGGTGAAAGTCAATGTGTCAATCCCCAAAAAGCATAATTTGGACCAAAGATCATGGATTGTGTTAATTTGGGCTATGCTAAGAATAGTGTTGGCTATAGATTTATAGTAGTGAAATCTGAGGTACCTGACCAGAAGGTTGGTACAATTATGAAGTCTAAGGATGCTACGTTCTTCGAGGATATTTTTCCTATGAGAGATATGCAAAGCACTTCTAGACAGGAATCTGAAGAGGCTCCTGAGCCTGCCATTCCCATGGAATATTATGAACAAACATGTGATGAAAATCCTAAGGAGGATGACGAGGAAACCCTTGGTAGGGGTAAGAGACAAAGTACTACAAAGACGTTTGGTGATGATTTCCTCATGTACCTCGTGGATGATACTCCCACTTCTCTTTCAGAAGCGTATGCCTCTCCAGAAGCTAACTACTGGAAGGATGCGGTCCATAGCGAGATGGATTCCATCATGGCTAATGGGACATGGGAGATTATTGAATGTCCCTATGATTGCAAACCATTGGGATGTAAGTGGGTGTTCAAAAAGAAGCTTAGGCCTGATGGTACGACTGAAAAGTACAAGGCTAGGCTTGTGGACAAGGGCTATGATTAGAAACAAGAAGATTTCTTTGATACTTATTCATCTGTGGCCAGACTGACCACCATTCGAGTATTACTCTCGTTGGCAGCCTCGCGTGGTCTTCTCGTCCACCAGATAGATGTTAAGATGGCTTTTCTGAACGTAGAGCTAGATGAGGGAATCTACATGCAACAACCAGATGGCTTTGTGATATATTGCCAGGAAGGAAAAGTGTGTAGGTTGTTGCACCCTTAATGTGGATCCTAAGTTTAAGCCGGTCAAGCAATTTCTTTGTCGTTTCAATGAAGAACAACGTAAGGCTATTGGAGAGGAGGTAGCCCTGCTCTTAGCAGCTAGCTTTATTATGGAAGTTTTCCACCCTGAGTGGTTGTCTAACCCAGTGCTGGTACTCATGAAGAATGGCACATGGCGTATGTGTGTTGACTACACATATCTTAATAAGGCTTGTCCAGCTGATCCATTTTCTCTCTCTCGTATTGACCAGATTATTGATGCCACAATGGGTTCTGAGAGTTTATGTTTCTTGTATGCTTATTCTGGTTATCATCAGATCAAGATGGCAGTTAAGGACCAAGAGAAGACATCTTTTATCACCCCTTTTGGAGCCTCCTGCTATGTCTCTATGCCTTTTGGGCTTAAGAGTGCTCAGGCGACTTATCAATGTTGTGTTCAGAATTGCTTTACCAGTCAGATTGGGCGTAATGTGCATGCTTATGTGGATGATATTGTGGTCAAATCCAGGAAGAAGGAGACTCTCCTGACTCTCCTAGATGACCTAAGGGAGACTTTTGACAATCTTAGGGTCTATAAGATGATGCTTAACCCGGCCAAGTGTGTTTTTGGTGTACCTGCAGGCAAGCTATTGGGTTTTCTGGTCTCAGAGAGGGGCATTGAGGCTAACCCAGAGAAGATTAAAGCCATCACTTCATTGGCTAAGCCGACGTGTGTCAATGACGTTCAACATCTGGCAGGTCGCATCGCGGCTTTGAGCCGGTTCATAAGCTACTTGGGAGAGAAAGCAATTCCTTTATACCTGATGATGAAGAAGACAGATCACTTTGTTTGGAGTGATGCTACTAATAAGGCGTTTGAGGCGCTCAAAAATAGTTAGTTGAGCCGCCCGTCCTTGCGGCTCCCATTGAGAAAGAACCTTTGCTCCTGTATGTGGCGGCTAATAGTAAGGCTATCAGTGTGGCGATTCTGGTGGAGCACAAGGAGGAGGGTAAGGAGTACCTAGTCCAGAGGCGGACTTATTATGTCAGTGTGATGTTGATTGAGTCCAAGCAACGATATCCACATTGGCAAAAACTAGTATATGGGGTGTTCATGGCGAGTCACAAGCTGAAGCATTATGTTCTTGGTCTTCCTATTATTGTGGTCAGCCCTGCTCCCTTGGGAGACATTGTTCAAAATAGAGAGGCCACAGGGTTGCTAAGTGTGCAATAGAACTTGGACCTCATGGTTTGAAATACGTGCCAGGAACAGCTATCAAATCTCAGGCTCTAGTGGATTTCATCAATGACTGGACAGAGTTGCAGACGCCTGAGGAGAAGCCTAATAACACATATTAGACGATTAACTTTGATGGGTTCAGGCAGTTGGAAGGCTCAGGGGCTGGAGTTATTTTGACTTCCCCACCAGGTGACAAATTTTGTTATGTTTTAAGGCTAATGCATGTTTCCTTGTACTAACAATGCAGCCGAATATGAGGATTTACTCCATGGCCTTCGTATGGCCAAGCAGATGAATTTAAGCTGGGTCAGGTGTTTTGGCGACTCGGAACTTGTGGCTCAGCAAGTCTTAGGCACATGGACTTCCAAATACCCGCTCATGGCGGCTTATCGCCGGGTGGTTGACAATATTGCTGGTCACTTCAAGGGCTACCACGTGGAGCACCTTGAACAAATAAAGAATGAGGCGGGTGATGCCTTGAGCCGACTTGGATCTCAACGTAAGCCGGTGCCTCCTAACGTGTTTCTTAACGTCTTGCATTATCCTTCGGCTAAGTTGCCATCCGAAGAAGACCTTGCTGTCCCTGACCCGAAGGCGCAGTTTGTGGCGGTTCTCCATGCTATTCCTGATTGGACGCTTCCCTACTTGGCTTATATGACTTAGGGCGAGTTAACTGAGGATGAAACTTTGGCAAGACAAATAACCAGGAGGTCTAAGTCTATGACTATTGTCAATGGTGAGTTACACCGATGCAGTGTGATAGGCGTATTTCAACATTGTGTTTCTCCTGAAGAGGGTCGTGAGATCTTAAGAGAGATCCATGAAGGTGACTGTGGTCATCATGTTGGCTCTAAATCTTTAGTGGCTAAATCTTTTCGTCATGGCTTTTATTGGTTGAAGGCTCATGCTGAGGCAGAAGATATTATCAGTAAGTTTGGTGGATGTCAGAAATTTTCTCAATGAGCTCATGTGTCGGCTCAAGAATTGCAGATGATTCCAATAACTTGGCCATTTGCAGTCTGGGGTCTTGATATGGTTGGAACTTTCAAGAGGTCTAAGGATGAAAAGACACATCTTTTGGTGGTGGTTGATAAATTTACCAAGCGGATTGAGGTAGAGCCGGTCAGCAAGTGTGATGCAGCAACTGCAGTTCAGTTTGTTAAAAAGCTGATCTTCCGCTTTGGTTATCCTCATAGTATCATCACCGAAAATGGTACTAATCTATCAAAAGGAGCTATGAAAGAGTTCTGTCAATGAGATCATATTCGGCTCGACGTTTCCTAAATGGCTCATCCACAGTCTAATGGTTAAGCTGAATGAGCCAATCAAGAAATCTTGCAAGGCATTAAGCCCCGGCTTATGGTTCCCTTGGAGTGAACACTGGGTTGTTGGGTAGTGGAATTACCTTTCGTGGTTTGGAGTATTAGTACTACCCCCAACAGGTCAACAGGATAATACGCCTTTCTTCATGGTCTATGTGCAGAGGCGGTCCCCCCAAGTGATATACGTCATGACTCGCCCCGAGTGGCGGCTTATGTTGAAACTGATAATGAGATGGCTCGACATAACTCAATTGATGCTTTGGATGAAGAACATGACCTTGCAGCGGCTCGTTCAGCAATATACTAGCAAGACATGTGTCGCTATCATAACCGCAGAGTTAAGACTCAGGCATTTCAAGAGGGCGACTTATTGCTTCATATGATTCAAGATCAAACTAACATGCATAAGCTATCTCCACCTTGGGAAGGACCTTTCGTGGTCAGTAAGAACCTCAACAATGGCTCGTATTATCTCATTGATCTACATGAGCACAAGAAGTCACACACCTCTGAGCAGGAGACCAACAGGCTGTGGAATATTGCTCATCTTTGGCCTTACTATACTTGAGCCACCGACTCTCCCCATTATACATACTTCTGCTGATATATATATCTTTTTTATGATCAATATAATAAAGTCGGCATCCCTGGAAAATTCAGGGCCTCTGTCGTTTCATTTCTGTGTGTCTGAGTCTTTATTAATTGGTCATAAGGTCACTTGGGGGCTTCCAACCCATCGGATTTAGCTTTCATACGCTCTTGACCAGGCATGAGACGCCAAATTATGAGTTATCCTGCATGTTTGCAACTTGCTACTCCGCCAGGTGACCCACTGAACTCTTAATAGTCAATCTTTTTTAAGACCTGAAATTGTTAAGGTTAAAACAGCGGCTTGTGTCATGTGAGAGCCAGCTTACAGTGAGCTAGGATAAACTCAATGGTTGTGCGACTTTGAATGCACAAGGCTTGTGAGCCAACTTGTTTGGTCGTGTCTTGAAAGACGGCCTAGCAAAGATTTGAGATTTGTTGTATGTCTTTCGTTTTGATTTTTTGATATTTTTATTAAGTTTTTGCTTTTGTGCAAATTTCGACTACCCAGGTCGCGAGGCTTCGGGTTATGATTCTCCTGTTTGAGTACTTCGGGTTGTCACCCGCCCTGGCTTTCGACTTTAAGTCGCCAACATGATTGATTTGAATAAGTTGTGGCTATGAGGCTACAAGTCTTAGGGTTGTCACCCGCCCTGGCTTTTTTTGTTTTTAAGATGCCTACATGATTTGGCTTTACAGCCATGTTAATCATGTTTTCAATTATTTTAGGAGACTATGAGTCTTCAGGTTTGGTAACCCGCCCTGGTTATTGACTTTAAGTCGCCAGTACATATGTTTAATTTTTTTTGTAGGACATGCAAAACTTTAGATGAACATGAGAATCTTGGTATGACTCATATATATGATCACATCAGGCTTGTCATAAAGGTTAAACTAGTGGATCAAAGTCAGGATCAACATGCACGAAGGCATGACATGGAGGATCATTGTTTTATACTACCCTATTACAAGGCTTTACATGGAGCCCAGAAGATTTCAATCAAGTGTTTTCGGAGTTGCACTCCCATAACCCGCCTGAGAGCCGCCTGGATCATCATCACTATGATCAGTTGTCTTCCTACCGCCTTGAAGATTGTGGGTCATCCCGCGCCGGCTCTTCCTTGTCGATCATCTGAAGACCAGCCATTGTCCAGTCGATGCCAGTTAAAGCTTCGAATGTGGCTTTGTCATTTAGTATAATGGAATGATCAACATTAGGGGCGAAGATATGCTTACGCCAAGGAGGAATCATATTGACAACATCATGAACTGGTAGCTTAATCTTCTGGCTGTTGTCGTCCTAAGCCGGCGTATACTTGTTTAAGTTCAGCTCTTCGATGAGCTTGCGGGCCACGGGCCGCATCTCTCGGACGCATTGATTGAAGTCTTTTTCTTCAAAGGCTGACTGGTCATCCTTGAATTCCAGGCACTCGGTGGCTATTTCCTACAGGTCAAGCTCAAATTGCCATGCTTTGGCCCGGCCAAGAGCAACGATGGCTCCGGTTCGGGTGGCTGATAATTTCATTTCTTCAATCTGGCCTGGGAACATTGATAGATGATCTAGAAAAGTCTTGATTTGACTCGGTGGTTTTCTGTTCCATCTTCCATCCCAAAGCCACAAGACTACGGAGAGTGACACTATATAACTACTCTGTTAGCGAGTAAATCTCCTTCAGCTTCAGTAACATGCCTGGACCAAGACTTGCACTCTTGGGGCCTATTAGGAAGTCATACAAGAGACGCCGGTGAGTTAGCAATGCATATATGAGAAGCTAGGCGGGTTATAGACTTTAAATGGCATATTACACTTACCGAAGATGGTAGATGTCATTTGAGAGATGTGTTGTTTTAAACCGGATAACTCTTCGGTTACCGGCTTAATTGCAACTTCAGCATCTTCAGCCTTTTTTGTTAGAGCAATCTTGTTAGTCTCCCAGGTGGCTCTCTCAGCATCAAAGCATGCTTTAAGATTCTCAATTTCCTCTAATGAGGTCTTCGGATATGACTTGGCCTTGGAGGTTTCTGTCTATTGCAGCTTTAAGCTTCTTCTTAAATCGCCAACTTGTGATTCCTTCATGTTCAATTCTGCCTAGAATAAATAAGGCAATGGTTACAGTGCAAGGAGCAAGTTTGTTAACATACGGTTAATCAAGTTCCAAGCACATTACAAGCAATACACTTGGCACTTGGGGGCTAATATAGGTCATTTTAATTTAATTATGACCCGACTCACTTTATTAGGTTAAGCCGGCCCTTGGGGGCTACATGTTTGGATTTCTTAAGTGACTATAAGTCCCAGCTCACTTTATTAAGTTAAGCCGACCCTTGGGGGCTACACGTTTTTGGATTTCTTAAGTGATTATAAGTCTCGGCTCATCTTGTTAAGTTAAGCCGACCCTTAGGGGCTATGTATTTGGATTTTAGAGCTAATTATCAGTATGGCTCATCTTGTTACTATGAATTAATGGTTGAAAAGCTTTACAAGGTTCATTCAAGATTAATATTTCAAGACCCGACTCATCTTGATAAGATAAGCCGGCCCTGAGAGGCTAGAGTTTGGAAATTTTCATAAAGTCTCAAGCATATTCAACATCTTTTCCTATACTTAAGACTTGGCGGCTAATAAGTACATATGGAAAGGGGTTGGTAACATACCTCATAGCGTTCCTTCATGAGATTCACTAAGCTGGCTTCTAGGTCACGGCTAGTATGAAGGCGGTTCAGATAACCTGCGTGGATCTCGCTTGCACTGAAGGCAACATAACTTTTCAGGTCCATCTTGGCCTTGCCTTTTCCTAAGGAAGGGGATTATTCCTTAGTGTTGTGCTTGGCTAGCACTATTGAAGCCCCTGGCGCAGTATGAGTCATCCCAGTATGGTCACGTCATCAGAGTCCTTTTCAAGATGGATCTCACTACAAGAAATATGGACAATTATGACTCCCCATTTTGGTCGTTAATTTGTCATTGTTTTCGTTTATTGACCTTTTTTGACCAAATTTAGAAGGTCAACAGTTGGCCGTCAAGAACGAACAAACGTGACCTTCTCTGGAATTTTGGTCATGGCCGCCCTTGACCAAAATTTTGGTCATTAAATCTTTGACGAAAATTATGGTCACTACTAATGAGCCTAGACCACGTAGGATCTAATGTGGCCGAGCCAACATGGCACATGCGATGACATGGATGCCATGTTGGATCAGTCCAAATCAGTTGTTTTAATGGGCTGAGCCCAATAATTCAGCCCACTTTTAAATTTACTTTTGGGCCACAAGCATGGGCCATGCCCAATAGATCAGTTCTTGGGATGTGGTGTGCAACCCATTTGTTTAATCCATCTTTAACTGGGCCAGCCCTTTTATCTACCCAACAAAAACATTTTGATTTTTTACATAAAAAAACTATTTGGCCTTGAAACGGTCCAGCCCACTCACACAATTTAGTGTCTTCAATCTAGCCCTTATTAAAGGGTGACCAACAACAACCAACAGTATCTCAAAAACAAAAATACATTCGGCAATTTGGCAGTCAGCCAACACATGAGAATATAATGATGATAATAATAATATAATTCTCCAGGATTCCAACAAGTTAGGCCCATCATTACACCATAGGTTCATAAGATGCACCGACCAATATAACACAACCAGTAGCTTAGTATTATTACCACATGTTCATAAGATGGCACATGTCCATATTGTGCACTAGTAACCAGTAACATAAGATGGCACCAACCAAAACAACACAGCCAGTGGGGGAATTTGCTGGAGGGCCATTCTTTAGTGAGAAAAGGTCAGTAACAACAACAACATCACTCTTTGGTTCTCCACCTTCTGGTACCTCTTGTTCCATAGCACTTTCCATGTTAGCCTGACATTTAAAGAAAGATGTACACATGAGCAGAGTACTATGTCCATCAATATATTGCAGCTGGTTCTAAATGACTAGGAAACTTTATAAGCAAACTATTCAAGAATAGATGTCCTAGTAGCAGAATTTAAGAAGCTAAAATCATGATACTAATACAACACCTGACATTTTGAAAGAAAGACTAGAAAATCTAAACTGCACATGACGCACACCCGCGTCCCGGGAGGCTGCTGCTGCTGCATGAGGATAGCTACAATGTGGTGCACTGTTTGCTCAATACAGACTAGCAGTGATTGCTACATGGGATGGACAACACATTCTTTTGTATATATCTCTGGAATAGAGTGTTGATAAAATAATAATCCAGTCTACATGCTACTAATTAAGTACTCCCTCCGTTTAATATTACTTGTAATATGGCAATTATTTTAAAAAGTGTCCTCATAAACGAGCTATCACGTGTGGAGATCAATGGCTTTCAAGCCAAATGATCAATCTTATGGCCACATTCATGGCATAGTTTGTT
The DNA here is from genome assembly GCA_963921465.1 of Triticum timopheevii. Taxonomy (NCBI): domain Eukaryota; kingdom Viridiplantae; phylum Streptophyta; class Magnoliopsida; order Poales; family Poaceae; genus Triticum; species Triticum timopheevii. The sequence goes on along the minus strand of OY997262.1, from coordinate 307,121,469 downwards.
CAAATGATCTCATATTGTGCACAAGGGTACATATTGGAATTCCAAACAATGTTGCCTAAGGAAGTTTTCATTTTCTTTGCACGGAAAATTCATTTTTCATTTTTTGAGTGCCCAAAAGGAGGCTTTTTTGTGAAGGACCTACCAAATAATTGTTGCAAAAATGGACCAAATCAATTTTATAAAATACTAGGCCATATATAATGCACAATTGACAAAATGGTTGGGTGAAAAAAGTTTTGATCTACCTCTGGTGAAAAAGACAAATTGCCGTCGATTCAGTTGGAAACGGGTCAAATTTGAACTGCAGCTGCCTCATAGTTTGCTCTTTATTTTTTCCAAAAATCATTTCTAGGTAAATAAGTATCTATTTAATCAGAAATACATGGTTTGATGGCGAGACATCGAGGTTTGGACGGTGGCCGAGGGCCCCAACTCTAGAGCGCGTAAGCTCGCATGCCCGCCGCGTGGTCACCGCGTGACCGTGGTGTTGCCATGTGTTCTGGGTGGCCTAGGCATGTCTAGTGGGTTGGGCACTCCCCAGGTAGGTGCTAGGAAGAAAATCACAACATAAGATTCTCACGAGGAGACCGATCGATGCTCAAACAAGAATAAGCAGCCAAGTGTTTCATTTGCGGTACGGGAAATGCATATGGCTAATGGGCGTGAGTTTTGGCTGAGGATGATCAGTTACTAAGAAGACTGTCTTCACAAATTTTCACCTCAAAAGGAGGAGCCTAGGTGGTACTTGCTTTACAAAGTACCACACTGGACATAAATACGAATGTTGAAGCTGGGCTCAAAATAATGAATGGATTGAGCTGGCATTTGGTGGAGGATGGTTATTTGGGCATAGGAAAGCACTGTAGAAAATGGATACCATTTGGACATGCCAAAGTGGTACTTCCTTCACAAAGTGCTTCTCTGAACAGAATAGGAAAATGAATATTTTTGAATTATTTTTGAACTAGGCAAGGAATGTTTTTGACATATTTGATGAAGATATTATCCAAAACATTTATGAGAATTTTTTGGGAATTTTTGGAATAACAGAAATATAGGTTGCTTCACAACTTAGGGCAAAAACTGCCACATGGACATGACACATAGGCAAAACTGATGAGATGGCGCCTAGTCATCACAACCCACCACAATCTACAAGGCTATGACCATCTATATTGGTCATTAACAACTAGAAATAAGGCAACAGACTAGCACTGTTTGCTTTGTGACCATTTTGTGTAAGGAAATTATGACCTTTCTCACCAAAATGGTCGCAATGGTTTAGGGTTCGGAGCCCCCCGAACAGCTTTTGACCAATTGGTCTGAAATGGTCATAGATATATGACCAATTCTTCTAGGGTCACTGACAAAAGGTCACTAGTTGACATATTTCTTGTAGTGTCTCTTCAGCTGGCTTCAGAGGAGTCGACGACTTAGGGTGAGGCGGCTCATGGCTTGCCCCCGGGTTAAGCTCAGTGTCCATCTAATCGGGGATGGTAGCATCAATTGGTTGTGGCAGGTCGTTAACGGGCTCTTCAGGGTGTTGACTGAGGGTCTCAGAAGTTTCTGCTATTTTTTTCCGGTTCAGCAGTTTTTGGATCTTTTGAAGACCCGCCCAACTTTTGTTTCTTGCCTGCTTCGGCAACACCTCTGTGGTAACCCACAAGTATAGGGGATCACAACAGTTTTCGAGGGTAGATTATTCAACCCAAATTTATTGATTCGATACAAGGGGAGCCAAAGAATATTCTCAAGTATTAGCAGCTGAGTTGTCAATTCAACCACACCTGAAAGACTTAATATCTGCAACAAAGTATTTAGTAGCAAAGTAGTATGTAAGTAATGTAACGGTGGCAGAAGTAACAATAGTAGTTTTGTAGCAATTGTAACAGTGGCAACAGCAAAGTAACGTAGCAAAGATCAATATGTGAAAAGCTCATAGGCAATGGATCAATGATGGATAATTATGTCGGATGGCATTCATCATGCACCAGTTATAACGTAGGGTGACACAGAATTAGCTTCAATTCATCAATATAATGTAGCCATGTATTCCAAATATAGTCATACATGCTTATGGAAAAGAACTTGCATGACATCTTTTGTCCTACCCTCCCGTGGTAGCGGGGTCCTAATGGAAACTAAGGGATATTAAGTTCTCCTTTTAATAGATGACTAGACAAAAGCATTAGCACTTAGTGAATGAACTCCTCAAACTAAGTAATCACCAGAAAGAATCCCAATTATTGTCACCTTGGGGTATGCGGATCATAACTCGTAATAGGTGTCTACAACTTGCAAGATAGGATCAAGAACACAAATATATTCATGAAAACTTAATAGGTTCAGATCTAAAATCATGGCACTCGGGCCCTAGTGACAAGCATTAAGCATAACAAAGTCATAGCAACATCAATATCAGAACATAATGGATACTAGGGATCAAACCCTAACACAACTAGCTCGATTACATGATAAATCTCATCCAACCCATCACTGTCCAGCAAGCCTACGATGGAATTACTCACGCACGGTGGTGAACATCATGAAATTGGTGATGGAGGAAGGTTGGTGATGATGATGGCGATGATTTCCCCTCCCCAGAGCCCCGAACGGACTCCAGATCTGCCCTCCCAGTGAAGAATAGGAGGTGGTGGCGGCTCCGTATCGTAAAACACAATGAATCCTTCTCTTTAATTTTTTCTCCCCGAACGTGAATATATGAAGTTGGAATTCAGGTCGGTGGAGGTCCAGGGGACCCATAAGGCAGGGGGAGCGCCCAAGGGGGGCACCCTCCACCCTTGTGGATAGCAGGTGGGTCCCCTCAGGTTTGATTCTTTAGCCAATATTTTTTATATATTCCAAAAATATTCTTTGTGGATTTTATGGTCATTTTGAGAATTTTTATTTCTGCACAAGAATAACACCAAGGCAATTCTGCTGAAATAGCGTCAGTCCAGGTTAGTTCCATTCAAATCATGCAAATTAGAGTCCAAAACAAGGGCAAAAGAGTTTGGAAAAGTAGATAGGATGGAGACGTATCAACTCCCGCAAGCTTAACCCATTGCTTGTCCTCAAGGATTTCAGTTGACAAACTGAAAGTGATAAAGAAAACACTTTTACAAACTCTATTTGATCTTGTTGTTGCAATTATGTATAGCCAGCATTTAGGTTTTCAGCAAAGATTATGAGCTAACCATATTCACAATAACATTTAGTTCTCATGTTTACTCATATCAATGGCATACTCAACTAGTGAAAGCACAAGTGCTCGCTGGGTAATTTTGCTAATTAATGTCAACATATCTCTTGTTGGAGTAATACTTTTATCTAGTATATTTCAGATGAGTTCAACAATAGCGTGGCATGGACAAGAGGATGTGGAACCCCTTCAAAATGCTAAGGACAAAGATTGGCAAAAGCTCAAGACTCTTCATTTCCATTTTAGTGATCCAAGATCACATTGAGTCCATAGGAAAAGCCAATACTATTAAAAGGGGATGAGGTGTTGCTTAATGGTCTACTTGCTCAAAGTGCTTAGTGATATGCTCCGACGCCCTCAACCACTTTCTGAATTCCAAATATGTCCAAAACATAAAGTCAAACTCGGCCCTACCTATTTGATCTGTTCGGCGCCACCGAGTTCCTTTGACATAGCCACTGCCAGAAACCCTAGACAATTCAGTCTCACCGATACGGATCTCGGTCTCACCGAGATGGCCTTGCAAACTCTCTATTGCCTGTTGTAATTATTTCGATCCCATCGAGTTCATGCAATCGGTCACACCGAGAAGAGGTTTTTCCCTAACCCTAGCACATCAGTCCCACCGAGTGATCATGTCGGTCCCACCGAGAATCCTAACATTCACATTTTGAACTAAATCGGTCTCACTAAGGCTCCTATTCAGTCTGACCGAGTTGGGTCAAATGTGTGTAATGGTTAGATTTTGTGTGGAGGCTATATATACCCCTCCACCCCTTCTATATTCAAGAGAGAGCCATCAAAACGTGCCTACACTTCCACTACTCATTTTCTGAGAGAGAACCACCTACTCATGTGTTGAGACCAAGACATTCCAATCCAACCACAAGAATCTTGATCTCTAGCCTTCCCCAAGTTGCTTTCCACTCAAATCATCTTTCGACCATAGCCAAATATGAGAGAGAGAGTTGAGTGTTGGGGAGACTATCGTTTGAAGCACAAGAGCAAGGAATTCATCATCATCACACCATCTCTTACCTTTTGGAGAGTGGTGTCTCCTAGATTGGTTAGGGGTCACTTTGGAGCCTCTGACAAGATTGTGGAGTTGAACCAAGGAGTTTGTAAGAGCAAGGAGATCGCCTACTTCGTGAAGGTCTACACGAGTGAGGCAAGTCCTTCGTGGGCGATGTCATGGTGGGATAGACAATGTTGCTTCTTCGTGGACCCTTCATGGGTGCAGCCCTCTGTGGACTCGCGCAACCGTTACCCTTCGTGGGTTGAAGTCTCCACCAACATGGACGTACGATAGCATCACCTATCAGAACAACGCCAAAAATCTCCGTGCCTCCATTGCGTTTGCACACTCCAACCCCATCCCTTTACTTTCTTGCAAATTGCATGCTTTACTCTTTCTGCTGCTCATACTCTTGCCATGCTTGCTTGAAATGTATTGTGAATGCTTAAACTTGTGCTAAAACTCCACCTCAACTTGAAGAACTTAAAAACCGCTACTTTTTCTTGTTGAGGTTCTAGTCACCCCCTCCTTCTAGACACCTCTTCTCGATCCTTTCAATTGGTATCAGAGTTTTGGTCTCCATTGCTTTGGTTTAATCACCATTGGAGGAAGATGGATGAGTCTACGATTGGGGGTATTATACATAGAGTGCCTATTCTTGATGGGGAGTTCTATAATGCTCGGAAAAATGAGATGCTTGAGATTTTCAATGAATATAATTTGAACAAGTATATTACTAGCCCTTGTGCGCCTCCTATTGATCCCTTGCATCCTACCCTCGATGAGTATCTTGACACGACTCGCAATCTTAGAGCTATTGATCTTATCATTAGAGGATTGCCTAGAAATTTGCTTCTATGCTTGCCTACATTTGAATGTGCTTATACTGTATGGAGATATCTTGAGGAACGATTTCCAAACTATTCTTTGAAAAATCTGGATGTGATTCTTCAAAAGTCCATTGCTTTTCATAAAATGCATCCTAGTGATCCTAAATTTGGCGACTGTCTATTTGAGCTTCGTGACCTCATGCGTGCTAAAGGAGATGTTGGAGTCATTAGTAGCATCATTTCTCAAGTCATTAGAGTTCATAAAGATGAACATTGTCATGGCCATAAATCTAATGAATCACTCTCTCTAGGTGATGATCAATCACAAGACGATGTTGAACATGGATATTATGACGAGGATGATGATAGTGACTTTGATCTTGATGAGTCAATGAGACACTTTGTTCTTATGGCTAACTTTCGCGATTACATGGCTGGAGGAAAGGAATGGGTTCTTGATAGTGGATGTATCAATCACATGACCGGAGACAAGGACATGTTTCGTGAGCTTGCTGAAAACGACGGTCCCCGAAAGGATGTCACTTTTGGTGATAACTCAAAGGGTAAGGTGGTTGGCCTTGGTAAGGTGGCCATCTCACATGACAGCTCCATCCAAAATTGCATGCTCGTTGAATCTCTTGGCTATAATTTACTTTCCATATCTAGACTAGCCGATTTTGGTTTCAGTGTTCTATTTACTGAAGTAGATTGCCAAGTGTTTCGAAGAGATAATCATAATATGGTCTTTACCGGTATACGTAGAGGTGATCTATACATTGTTGATTTCACTAAAAAGGCTCAACCTAGAACTTGCTTAACTGCTAAACCATCTAAAGGTTGGTTGTGGCATAGAAGTTTAGGTTAGATGGGCATGCGAAATCTTGATAAGCTTATTAAAGATGATGATATCCCTGGTGTTAAAGATGTTATATTTGGCAAGGATAGACTTTGCAGTGCTTGTCAAGCGGGAAAATAAGTTGGAGGAAGCCATCTCGTGAAAAACATTATGACCATGAGAAGACTGCTCGAGCTACTTCATATGGATTTTTTGGTCCCAATGCCTACAAGAGTCTCGGTGGTAACTCGTCCGGTTGGTCATTGTTGATGATATTTCAAGATTTATGTGGGTGTTCTTTCTTGATGATAAATCATAGCTCCAAAAGATCTTCAAGAACTTCGCTAGGAAGGCCCAAAATCAATTTGAAGTGAAGATCAAGAAGGTTCGCAGTGACAACAAACGGAGTTCAAGAATGCCAATGTGGATACCTTTCTTGACGAAGAAGGGATTTCACATGAGTTCTCATCTACGTACACACCTCAACAAAATGGAGTTGTTGAGAGGAAGAACCAGACACTTATTGAGATGGCAAGAACGATGCTTGATGAATACAAGATGCTGAAACACTTTTGGGTAGAAGCGGTTGAGACAGCTTGTCATGCAACTAATTGACTATATCTTCACAAGCTTCTCGGCAAGACGGCATACGAGCTTCTCACCAGTAACAAACCCCAAGTTGGATACTTTCGAGTATTTGGCTCAAAGTGCTACATTCTTGATAAGCATCGTCGTTCAAATTTTCCCCCTAAATCTCATGAAGGTTTCCTACTCGGTTATGGCTCAAACTCTCACACTTACCATGTCTACAGCAATTTCACCCAAAAGGTTGAAGAGATGGTAGACGTGAAGTTTGATGAATCTAATGGTGCAAGTAGAGCAATTGCCAATTGATGTAGGAGACAAAGACCCTTCAGAAGCAATTTAAGACTTGTCTATTGGCAAGGTTCGTCCAACGGAGGTGAAGGAGAGTACCTCGTTCGTTCAATATGGAAGCCTCAACTTCACGACAAGGTGAAACACAAGTTGACTTGGAGGCATCCACAAGTGGAACACGTCGATGAAGGAAACGAGAAAGTACAACGAGATGAGCCTTATTGACCTCCTTCTACACCTCCACAAGAGAACATCAATGCCAACAACAATGAAGAAGGACAATAATAATAATAATAATAATAATAATAATAATAATAATAATAATAATAATAATAATAATAAGAAGAAGAAGAAGAAGAAGAAGAAGAAGAAGAAGAAGAAGAAGAAGAACAAGAAGAAGAAGAGGAAGAAGATGATGTTCCACCCCGACCCAAACAAAAGCTCTCACGAGTTAGAGCAAGAGTCTCAAGAGATCATCCCGTTGAACAAATCTTTGATGATATTCAAACCGGAGAATTACTTGCTCTAAAACTCACTTGGCTAACTTTTGTGAACATTACTCATTCATTTCTAGCATTGAACCTATGAAGGTTTAAGAGGCTGTTGATGATCTAGATTGGGTGAATGCTATGCATGAAGAGCTACACAATTTTGAGAAGAATCAAGTGTGGACATTGGTAGAAAAGCCGGACGACAACCAAAATGTCATTGGAACCAAGTGGGTGTTTCGAAATAAGCAAGATGAAGATGGACAAATTGTGCGCAACAAGGCTCGCCTCGTCGCCCAAGGCTACACTCAAGTTGAAGGTATGGACTATCATGAGACATATGCCACTGTTGCTAGACTTGAGTCCATACGCATATTACTTGCTTATGCCAATCATCATGATATCACTTTATACCAAATGGACATTAAAACTGCGTTTCTAAATGGTGAAATTGAGGAGGAACTCTATGTTAAACAACCTCCTGGCTTCGTTAATCCTAAGAAAGCTAATCATGTTTACAAACTTCACAAAGCTCTTTATGGTCTTAAACAAGCTCCTAGAGCATGGTATAAATGCTTGACTAAGTTCCTTATTGAAAAAGGCTTTGAGATTGAAAAAATTGATTCTACACTTTTTACTAAAAGGGTTAATGGTGAATTATTTGTGTGCCAAATTTATGTGGATGATATCATATTTGGTTCGACTAACCCTCATTTTAGTGAAAAGTCTGGAAGGCTAATGTTGGAGAAGTTTGAGATGTCTATGATGAGTGAACTCAAATTCTTTCTTGGTTTGCAAATCAAGAAAACTAGGGAAGGTACCTTTATTTCCCAAACAAAGTATACCAAGGACTTATTCAAGAAGTTCAACATGCAAGAAAGCAAAGGTATGAAAACACCCATGCCTACTAGTGGACATCTTGATGTGACTAAGGATGGCAAACCAGTTGACCAAAAGGTTTAACGCTCTATGATTAGATCATTGTTATATCTACGTGCCTCCCATCCTGATATTATGCTAAGTATGTGCATGTGTGCACGATATCAAGAAGCCCCTAAAGAATGTCATCTTAAGGTTGTGAAAAGAATAGTGAGATACTTAATTCATACACCAAATTTTGGCATTTGGTATCCTAAGAGGTCTTCTTTTGATCTTGTTGGCTACTCCGATTCGGACTATGCCGGTGACAAGGTTGATAGGAAGTCCACTTCGGGTACTTGTCAATTTCCTGATAGATCTCTTGTGTCTTGGTCCTCCAAGAAACAAAACTCGGTATACTTATCCACCACCGAAGCGGAATACATTGCCACCTAATCATGTTGTGCTCAATTACTTTGGATGACCCAAACTCTTAGCGACTACGGGATAAATGTGAAACATGTTCCCTTGCTATGTGATAATGAGAGTGAAGTAAATATGCCCTAAAGGAAATAATAAAGTTGTTATTTTATATTTCTTTATATCATGATAAATGTTTATCATTCATGCTAGAATTGTATTAACCGGAAACTTGATACATGTGTGGATACATAGACAAAACACTGTGTCCCTCGTAAGCCTCTACTAGACTAGCTCGCAAATCAAAGATGGATAAGTTTCCTAACCATGGTCATGAGTTGTCATTTGATAACGGGATCACATCATTAGGAGAATGATGTGTTGGACATGGCTCATCCATTAGCTTAGCATATTGATCGTTCAGTTTTATTGCTATTGCTTTCTTCATGTCAAATACATATTCCTTCAACTATGAGATTATGCAACTCCTGGATACCGAAGGAATACCTTATGTGCTATCAAACGTCACAACATAACTGGGTGATTATAAAGATGCTCTACAGGTATCTCCAAAGGTGTTTCTTGGGTTGGCATAGATCAAGATTAGGATTTGTCACTCCGAGTATCGGAGAGGTATCTTTGGGCCCTCTCGGTAATACACATCGTAAGAAGCCTTGCAAACAAAGTAACTAATGAGTTAGTTACAGGATGATGTATTACAGAACGAGTAAAGAGATTTGCCGGTAACGAGATTGAACTAGGTATGTGGATACCAACGATCGAATCTCGAGCAAGTAACATACCGATGGACAAAGGGAATAATGTATGTTGTCATAACGGTTAGAATATGTGGGAGCCAATATGAGCATCCAGGTTCCGCTATTGGTTATTGACCGGAGAGGTGTCTCGGTCATGTCTACATAGTTCTCGAACCCGTAGGGTCCGCACGCTTAACGTTCGATGATGATATAGTATTATATGAGTTTTGTGATTTAGTGAACGTATGTTGTTCGGAGTCCCGGATAGGATCACAGACATGATGAGGAGTCTTGAAATGGCCGAGAGGTAAATATTGATATATAGGACGATGGTATTCAGATACCGGAAGTGCTCCGGAGGGTATCGGATACTTATCGGGTCACCGGGAGGTGTTTCGGGTACCCCCGGCAATCGTATGGGCCGTATGGGCCTTGTTGTAGGATTTAGGGTTCCGCAAACCCTTGATAGGTTCGAAATCTGGGGTGCGTGCAGAGATCTCAACCTACCCGGCCTGCCTACTCGCGATCCTCCAAAGGGACAAAGACACACATCGGGTTATCCTAGTTTGGGCCACGTCGCGGTGTAATACCCTACTCCAGCGTTTTGGTGGATTGCCTCCAAGGGCTGAGGATGAACTAGTACAGTGGATGAACTGGCCTCAGGAGGTGAGGTGTTCTTGAGATCAAGAGAGCTGGTAAGGTAGTTGGATGAGAAGGGATCTGATCTCTCCTCCCTCCCCTTGGTGGTGGCTAAGTCCTATTTATAGTGGTCTTGGTCCTGTTCACAAATGTTGGCGGGAAGGGATCCCACAACGGCCAGATTCACTACAAAAAAATACACTTCCGTGATGATACGTGTTTGTCACAGTAGGTCGCGTTTTCTGTCATGCATGTACATCCATGACGATTTTATGACAGAATCAAGATAGTCATACCTGTGCTGTCGTAGAAGTGTTCCATAACATTACCAAAATTATCATCACGGAAGTGTCCACTTCCATGATGATAAATCGCGCGTAACTGAAGTGCTTTTGTCAAGGGTGACCGACACGTGGCATCCACTGTAACGGAACGCCGTTAAGCTATCGGGTCCGGTTTTGGATCTGATAACCCGTTAAGAGCCCGGACCAATGGGGATTTTCCACATGTAAATCATCATTGGCTAGAGGAAACATGTGTCAGCTCCGCGTTGGCACAGGTGTCACTCATCCAATGGGCGAGATGCGCCTATGATATGTTGACACGTGGACCGGCCCAAAAGTGGCCCATAAAGTTTAAATGGGCCGGCCCAACTAAAGGCCCACAAGATTTTGCGGACCATAATGGGCCGGCCTAGCTAAAGGCCCACGAGATTTTGCGGACCATAATGGGCTGGCCAAGCTAAAGGCCCACAAGATTTTGTGGGCCATAATGGGCCAACCAAGGTAAAGGCCCACAAGATTTTTGCGGGCCATAATGGGCTGGCCCAGGTAAAGGCCCACAAGATTTTTGCAGACCATAATGGGCCGGCCCAACTAAAGGCCCACGAGATTTCGCCGACATTAATCGGTCGGCCCAGCTGTAGGCCCACAAGATTTTGAGGACCCTAGTAGGCTGGCCCATTAACTGGGTGCCATGTTTTGGGCCAAATGCCGGCCCATATTTGATCCAGTCCATTAATGGCCTGCCACATTCCTGGCCTAATAATGGCCCATATGAGATCCGGCCCGTTAAAAGCCTACCACGTTTTGGGCCAAATTACGGCTCAGATCAGGTCCGACCCTTTAAGAGGCTTTGGGCTAAATTATGGCCCGTATCAGATTCGGCCCGTCAACTGGACGCTATGCTTTTGGCCCACTTGCTAAAGGCCAATTTAGTAATTCAGCCTGATATTAGTTTTGGCCTGTTAAGGGCCCATTTAACATTTCGGCCCTATATTAATTACGGCCTTTTAAAAGCCCGTCATATAGTTGGGCCTAACTACGGCCCGGTTTGCATCCGGCCTACTCGCAGCCGATAATCTGATTGGGCCAAACAAGGACCAAGACAATTTTGGCCTGTTAAAAGCCCATGATTTGATTGGAACAATCATGATCCGGGGTCCATTTCGGCCTGTTGCCGGCCCGTGAGCTGTTCGGCACATTTTAGGCCCAACCTACTTCTCAGCCTCCTAAAAGCCCATTGAGTTTTCTTGCGAAAAGAGGGCCGGCGGTTTACTCGGCCTATTAAAGGCCCGATCTACTAGTGGGCCAGTTTACAGTTAGGCCTTTTAACGGACCAAGATGACGGGGCCCATGATGCGGATCATACATCGTGATTGCATGACGGCCCGATTATGTACCGTAATTTTACGGTTTGGCTGGTTTACTGCGAAGACAGGATATATATATATATATATATATATATATATAGTAAAATAACTGCAGCATCGTGAATAATAAAAAACCTAGACTATACAATAAAGAAATTACGGCATATTACATCCACTGGGTAGCAAAGTTTGCCACTATGATAAAAAAGCACAAGCAGACAGCAGATTACATACACTGGGCTTCAAAGATCGCCACCAGTGCTAATAAGCACGCCGACAAAATAATATACAAAACCAACAACACTTCAATAGAGTTCAAGAAAGGTTAGCCCTGCTGGGGAGCTGCAGCGCAAGCAGCTGAGCAAGCTGATGAGAGTGCGCTTGTTTAACACTTATATCCTCCTCACTCTAAAAGATAAACAAGTAGACAGATGAGAGGTTTTGCACATAAAAGTATCAATGCTGACAATTCATCACATTTCTTACTGACGAATAAAGTGACACAGTTTAAAATTGCATTAACACAATATGGTATTGTTCAGGTCAAGACATGGCAGGAAATAACATTGTGAAGGAGTTGACAGCTTCACGACACCACTGGATTACAAATCAAGAACTCATAAGTATCAATGGTTTGTGTGCTCTCAATTTATCTCATTTCAGATTGGCAAATAAAGAGACAGTTTAAATAATAGTAGAACGATATGACATTGTTCATAGTTAAGACATTGCAGAATATGACATTGTGCTGTAGTGGGTAGGTTCACCACACCACTGGATTACGGATCAAGAATAGAAGCATACATGCAGTGCAAAAGAAGATCACTTGCTCTGTATAGTTTAATTTACATGGTATGAAGAAGGAACTTGGTTGTACAACTAAAAACTTAAATTGAGAAGGACAAACTTTTGTTTATGAACTACATAATAAACTTTAAACCTGCAATTTGATGCAAACACCAAAAATAAACAGCTGTTGCAATCATGCCTAACCAAATATACACAACAAAGTTTGAAGGCTTGAGGGGACAAACTTACATTATTGGTGAAGACAGGCTCTATAAAGCCCTTGTCCATGCTGATGGGGGGGCAATTCAAGAAGTTCACCACAAAATCTTCTTCAAAGCATTGCCCTTATTCTACATTTTGCTAAGAGTAAATATAGGTGTGATAATATAAGAAAAAATGGAGAATATTTAAGATAAGATGAAGAGTGATGCTACATAACCAAGTAGCTATAAATGTAAGTACAGCGATACAGGGAAAAGGCACAGCCAAGAGCAATGCACAACAAAACTTCTTCAGTACCATCGGTATTATCCATCCTTATGGTAAGAGTAAATATAGATCTGATGTGTAGAAAATGGAGTGCAAAGGAAAATAAGCTGCAGAGTGATGGTACATGAACAACTACCTGTCAATATAAGTACACTGATAAAGGACAACAAGTACTTACAAGAACAATGCAGAGCTAAAAAAATTCATTGGCAGTGGATATATTCTACACTAATGTAACCATTCATACAGATCAGTTAATTTGGAGCGAACAATTGATAAGCAAGCTATCATGCATACTGCTGTCACATAATGAACCAGGTATGTATGCAAGTACAGTGATACAGGACAACAGGTACTAACAAGAGCAAAGCAGCGGGTAGCATATTTGCGATATCCTGTTGTTCTTTTCAAACCGGAATTCTTCTTTGAGCAGATTTCCCGCAAAAAAGATCCGTAAGGCACATGCAGAAAAGTAGAAGTTCAAATTGTCATGTGATTTCATAGATAGTACCTCATCCTGGGAACGAGACCAGTGCATAACAAGGTTTTTCCATTCAATGTCTTCTAAATTTAGCACAGGAGACTTCATCGGAAATTTGTTTATAGATTTGCCATCAAAGTGTGATTTCCTTAGGTAACACCGATACTGTTGCAATGCTTCCTTGAAAAGCACAAGCAAGCTTTGCTCATCATGACTATCCAGATTGACCCTCGCCTACTTACAACAATGTAATGTAAATCATTGATGTGTTCAATCAGCAGAAAATAGGAAAATAATAACCATGAATAATAGCACTTACACGTAAGTTGGACAGGAAGATGTGAAAATGGTGTTTGTCTTCACTATAATCTTCCCATCATGGGAATATATGCACGTAGTCCCTAACAACATTGAAAGCATTGTCTTTTAAATTGGGAATAACTGGAATGGGGTTCCAGTCTGCATGAATTGGCCGTCTTTGTAGCTGGGATAGGTCTTCGGCCGGTGGACTTGCTGTACTTTTTGCTGGAGTGGGATTTTTCTGTGGTATGATACGTCTCCAACGTATCTATAATTTTGATTGTTCCATGCTATTATCTTACCCATTTTGGATGTTTATGGGCTTTATTTTACACATTTATATCATTTTGGGACTAACCTACTAACCGGAGGCCCAGCCCATATTGCTGTTATATTGCCTGTTTCAGTATTTCAAAGAAAAGGAATATCAAACGGAGTCCAAACGGAATGAAACCTTCCGCAGCACTATTTTTGGAAAGATTATGATCCAGGAGACTTGGAGTGCAAGCCAGGGGAGCATCAAGGGAGCCACGAGACAGGGGGCGCGCCCACCCCCTGGGCGCGCCCTACCCTCTCGTGGGCCCCTCGAGGCTCCCCCGATCGACTTCTTTCGCCTATACCTACATACCCTAAAAACATCGATACAGATGATAGATCGGGAGTTCCGCCGCCGCAAGCCTCTGTAGCCACCAAAAACCTCTCGGGAGCCCGTTCCGGCACCCTGCCAGAGGGGGAACCCATCACCGGTGGCCATCTTCATCATCCCGGCGTTCTCCACGACGAGGAAGGGAGTAGTTCACCCTCGTGGCTGAGGATATGTACCAGTAGCTATGTGTTTGATCTCTCTCTCTCTCTCGTGTTCTCTCTATGGCACGATCTTGATGTATCACGAGCTTTGCTATTATAGTTGGATCTTATGATGTTTCTCCCCCTCTACTCTCTTGTGATGAATTGAGTTTTCCTCATGAAGTTATCTTATCGGATTGAGTCTTCAATGATTTGAGAACACTTGATGTATGTCTTGTCGTGTTTATTTGTGGTGACAGTGGGATATCACGTGCCACTTGATGTATGTTTTGGTGATCAACTTGCGGGTTCCGCCCATGAACCTATGCATAGGGGTTGGCACACATTTTCGTCTTGACTCTCCAGTAGAAACTTTGGGGTACTCTTTGAAGTACTTTGTGTTGGTTGGATAGATGAATCTGAGATTTGGTGATGCATATCATATAATCATGCCCACGGATACTTGTGGTGATAATGGAGTATCTAGGTGACATTAGGGTTTTGGTTGATTTGTGTCTTAAGGTGTTATTCTAGTACACACTCTTGAATAGATTGATGCGAAAGAATAACTTTGAGGTGGTTTCGTACCCTAGCATAATCTCTTCGTTTGTTCTCCGCTATTAGTGGCTTTGGAGTGACTCTTTGTTGCATGTTGAGGGATTGTTATATGATCTATCTATGTTATTATTGTTGAGAGAACTTGCACTAGTGAAAGTATGAACCCTATGCCTTGTTTTCCACCATTGCAATACCGTTTACGCTCACTTTTATCATTAGTTACCTTGCTGTTTTTATATTTTCATATTACAAATACCTTTATCTACCATCCATATTGCACTTGTATCACCATCTCTTCGCCAAACTAGTGCACCTATACAATTTACCATTGTATTGGGTGTGTTGGGGACACAAGAGACTCTTTGTTATTTGGTTGCAGGTTTGTTTGAGAGAGACCATCTTCATCCTACGCCTCCCATGGATTGATAAACCTTAGGTCATCCACTTGAGGGAAATTTGCTACTGTCCTACAAACCTGTGCACTTGCAGGCCCAACAACGTCTACAAGAAGAAGGTTGTGTAGTAGACATCATGGTACGGCTGGTGCAATGGCAACTGAAATCAGTATACCTTTTGCTGGAGTGCAGGTCCTGTGTGGTGGGGCTAGTGGTGTGGCCAGTGAAGTATGGGTACAGTCTGCTGGAGTCGGTCCTACGTTTTGTGTATAGCCAATATAAGTGGGGTGCTGTCTGATTTCTCCGGCACCACCACGTTTTTCAAGGACTTTGCTGGTGCTCCTTCAGGTTCGGCAATCACCCTCTTCCTTTTTGATGTCTGATGCACAAGAACAGCATTTTAGTGGAAAAACATGGTACGATGACAGATGGAATATGTATTGATAATGGATGGGCATGGCATCTCGACATATATGATGAGTAATCTAAGCAGATGGCGGTGCAACAAAGTAGAAGAAATGCAAGATAACATATGCAAGATACGCGCAATCAATAAAACCTTGCCAAATTAGAACATGCACCTTGATGGGTGAACATGATAGGCCATCTGCCTTTGACTCCTCGAGGTTAGAATAGTCATTAGGATCATATCCTGAACAAGAATCAACAGGTGGGGAGCGTACGAGTTTCATTGCATCCAGAATGGCAATCAATGCCTTGGTGCCAATTTTGTAAGTCATTGCAGTGTTTAGCTTCATGAGTGGACTGTTGCTAGTGTGACACAAAGTAGCTACACAGATCATAGTGTAGATATAATAGGAAAACTGTAAGCATCAGAGTAAAATCAGCAAAGTGGAACTTGCTGGAATATATGCGCTAGTATTGGCGGTACGTCTAGAAAGGCTTCGGATACCAGCTTTCTTCAATTGAAGGTGCGGTACTGTTAATATCAGTGTAACTCTCAAAGGCAACACAACTCCCCGCATTTCCTTGCTATTCTTATAGGATTCAAGTGGGCAGGCCACTACAAATCCTATTCCTATGTTTACAAAATCCTACGAATCAAAGAGGCCCGAAGAGTTCAAAGTGTCCATCACAACCAACCATATAGACCTCTACACTGCAAATTTCCCTGCTCATCTTCACTACAAGGAACATATTGTACTACTATCATACTCCCTCCGTTCCAAAATATAAGTCTTTGTAGAGATTTCCATTATGGATCACATACAGATGTATCCAGATACATTTTAGAGTGTAGATTCACTCATTTTGCTCCATATGTAGTCCATGGTGGAATCTATACAAAGACTTGTATTTAGGAATGGAGAGAGTACTTATTAAAGAAGAATAGAATTGGAACATGCTAAAGAAGAGGAAGCAGATTTTGGATAATAAAATGTTCGTGTAGTGCCCACACATGATGAACCAGAGCGCATTAAGAAAGCAACTCCCTGCTGTCTCTCTATATGTAGTGCACGTGCTTTTCAAAAGTAAATTTAGGAACATTAGCTGACCAATTAAATGTTATCTGTTTTAGTAATATCAGCATCATATCAGATTCGTACTTGAGCAACAAGTTTGGAATTATGAGTGGCACGTTGTTTAGCTTGATGGATTCAGGAACAGTGCTATGCAGGTACGGTGATGGTACTGAATATAAAGGCATGTCTGCATGCAAGTCGCGTGACTTTTGTCATTTGGGTCAGTCGACCATTTCAGGCGGTTGGATGAAGATCCTACATCTCCTAACCCTTCTTCTTCTTCGTCTCTAATTCTTCCCATACAGAACACCGCACGGGCCGAACCACCGGCCCCCACCGCTTGTGTTCCTCTGCCACCCCCACCCCCACCCCCGCCCCCACCTGCGTCGAGTTTTCTTCGTTCGGCGAGGCCCCACCACTGCCCCCAACCACCGTCCCCACCCGAGCCCATTCGTTCGCACCGGCAAACTCCGGCGAGCTCTGAAAAATCGACTGACCCAATTTTAAAATTTAGACTACTGTGATTTAACTAGTGTGGAATATAAAAGGGGAAAACCATAAGCATTGGGAGTATAGTGTTGAGCGTGCCATGGCGGATCTGATGGTGCAAACCGGACAAAGGCAACTTCGCACAATGTTTGCTTTCAACTAGCAAGTAAGTGATGGACAAGAAATCAGAGTAAAGCAGTGGCGAACTATTTTCTTGCCACGATAAATAAGTTGAGCAGATACGAAAGAGTACCGCCTCTGGTGCGGCACCGTGTATGCATCTGCTGAGAATTTGACGGTGCTGCTGTAGCGATGGCTGTGGGCGGCGTGTAAGTAGATCTAGGAGGGTAGACGATGGCGGTGGGGCGCGGTGGACGAGACGGTCGTAGGAGCAGCGCCGACAAGGTGGATGACGACGGGGATGAAGCGAGAGGACGGGATGCAAGGATCCCGGCCTGAAGCTGTGGATAAGAGAGATCGACCTCTTGTAATGGACGACGACGATGGGGTATCAGCTCCGGCATGGTGGAGGAGGACGGCGGTGGGTGGGGTGGCAGACGGAGGAGGCTGGGGTGGAGAGGGTGTTTTGGCGCCCATGGAGTACGAATGGGGAAATGGAGGTAGAGAGGAAGGGGGGAACCATGTCTTCAGGGCGTGCTTGTCTCAAATGCGAGGAAATTTACAAACTTAGCCCCCGTTTCAAATTTCCCACATCACAGCAATATTAGTCGGCTGGGGATAGGACGGTAATCTCACATACACCAAATATTTGCCGACACGAGTTTGTTTTTGGAGCCCACTGTGTATTAATCGGGGAGGGAGTCGATATCGGCCGAGGACACACTGTGTTTTGGCGCCCACCGTGTATGAATCCGGGTGAGAGGCGGTTATGTCATGTTTGAGTGAAATTACAAACCTGCCCCTATCGAAACAATTAGAAATCAAGGACATAGGCTTTGCGTGGCAGGGATTGGCAGTAGTAATTTCCATCTCACAGATTTTGGTTTCGGGCTGTTACTGCGACTTTCACCGCTTCGTTCAAATTTTGCAGAGTGCACGTTTACTGTGCCAACTCAATTCGAATCCCGTTTGTATTCTATTTTTTTGGGCAGGATCCATTTCCGATTGGAATAAAATTCTATATACATCATTTTTTTATATATACTTTCAAAAGCACAACAAAGAATTCTGCTCCTTTATATGTATAATATGATTTACAAATACAATGATCTCAAAATCATAAGGTTGAATTCAAAAAATTTAAACCAAATTATGTTCTACTAAAATGTATGGATCAGTCATATCTACATATTAAATAACATAGATGCGCGTGAATTCATATGAGTATGCATGTTTGATAGATCAATTTTGCTTCGAGTATGGATTACATGTATCATCATCTCGAATTCAAATATTTGAATCCCTTTTATGTTCACTCCTTTCACGCCCATCTCTCTCGCATGCATGCTCCTTCATGTAGCTATCACTCTCTTTTCTCCAGCTCACCCGCACGCTCACTTCATGTTTCTCCTATCCTCGCAAACATGGTCTCTCTACGTCTCCCTTGAGAAGTGTCACACTCTCCCTATCATTATACATTACACAGTTTTCATTATCTCTGATGTCTCTACCGTTCTCTGGTATCACTAGGTAACTAAGCTTTCTTTTTCACCTCCACACACACAGTCTCCACTCATCTTTCACTTTGTCTTTCTCTCTATGGGATTCTCTCACACACCCTATATGTCTCGATATATGACTCATACCACTAAAATTACTCTCTCTATCATGTAGACACAACATTTGTTGCGGTCACCTTTTCGTCTCCATCCCAGACTGACATTATTCATTTGTTTACCGATCAAACAAACTACCCCCCTCTCTCTCTCTCACAGACACACACACACACACACACGCGCGCGCGCGCACGCGCGCGCACACACACACACACACACACAACTCCTACTTCCACTCCCCTTCCCGACTACCGTCTCTCTCTCACACACACACAAAACTCTCGCTTTCGCACCCCCGACTCGTATTTCTCTCACAAACATTTATTGACTAGCCTCTAGATAGGTTTATACACCCGCACACTCGTGCTTCCACTACCGCATACATGTCTCTCTCCCGCTCCTTGTATCTATGTAGATTTTTCTTCCCTTCTTGAGACACGCCCTCTCGATCGTGCACACACACACTATCGCCTCATTTTAAGCTGATACCTCTCGCACACACACTCTTTGTGTCTTTGTCACACATGCACTCCATCCTCCTCCTCTCTCCCTCCTTCTCTCTGTCTCACACACGGGCTTTTTGCAACAACTAGCAAGATGCCCATGCGTTGCATGGAACATCAAGATGCATTTGTATGAATAGTTTATCTTGTGGGAGAAAAGGATGAACGAGGGAAGGCCTTATTTGCAAATATGGAGAGGGGTGTGGGTATCTTTTTGCAAAATTGCCATAGTTTCCTTCCTGTCCGTCAGATATAGATTGGACGACCTATATTGCAGGATGGAAGGCACATGATCATCATCGACTATGCTTTTTATAAGAGTAGGGATAAAAAAAGAGTTGGTGATGATGGTGGGCGTGCCATCTTGCAATATAGGCCGTCCGATTTATATCTGACAGATAGGAAGGAAACTATGGCAATTTACCCGCACTCCTCTCCACATTTGCAGATAAGGCCTTCCCTCGTTCATCCTTTTCTCCCACAAGATCTTGATGTTCCATGCAACACACGGGCATCTTGCTAGTAAGAGTTGAAATTAGACATATACCACTTCTCGAATCTTTAAACCAACAACATTCCTCCCTTAACTCATCAAAACCGCCAAAGGAATATATTTTGAGTGAAACATAACATATTTTTTAGTGATATACTTATTTCAAAAGTAGACTTTTTTCTATCAAATCGGTGAATATGTATTAATCTACTTTGATCGTGTGGCAACACATTGGCACATTGCTAGTAGTTATTATAATTTTTTGGACACCAGACAAATGGTATAGTACATATACGATGTGGCACCCCGGCTCAGAGAAACCGGAACGCCCCGTATTCTAGCCCAGAGATTGAGGAGAAGTCTTCTAGAATACGGCACTGCTTGACATAGAACAAATCAGCTCTTATTACAAGAATGATTACAAAGGTCTGATGTTACAAAGGTTCACATCAGCATGGCGACACTATGCCTGTGATACTACACTTGCGCTATGCTAGCAGGGGAACAACTCGTAGTAGCGGAAATCTTCTAGCAGGGAACAACGACGAAGGTGGTGAACTCCACTCCGCAGGGACTCTGGCTGGGACACGATCTAGCTCGCACGAACGGAAACCACGACAAGCAATCAAGCAATCACGACATCACCTGCAATCTGGCATGACACGCCAGGTCAGTACATTGAATGTACTTGCAAGCTCACAACAACCCAAAACATCAAGGCAAGACAACAACATAGCATTAAGCAAGTTAATTAAATTAACAGATACCATGATATAACAGCAACTCCTAAGCATAATATGAAATTACTACAATACTGATAAATCACCATCTCCGATCTCCATAACCATATCTCTCCTGGCTAACCGACCAAGCAATATACCATCTCGATCACCTCGTGATCATAACCAAATTGTAACCATGATCCTTATGGCGATCACAACCAAACTGTAACCGTGATCCCTACGGAGATCACAACCAAACTCTAACCGTGATCCTTACGGCGATCACAACCCGACCAATAAATGGCCCATGATCCTTACGGCGATCACAATGCGACCAATAAATGGCCCATGATCCTTACGGCGATCACAACCCGACCAATACTTGGCCAAACTGTATTGCTCCAAATATCCACATATCCATCAACTATACGTCATTCCGTCATGTGAGTGTTGATCGAACGGTGTGCCCTAGTACGAACCCATGCCCATGACCGAGGACGCGGCTATCAATAGATTAAACACACACACACACTCTCTGCAGAGGTAGCGCACTGTACCCACACCATGGAACCCATGGCCTCGCACTCCCATTCGGGTGGACCAACGGCGTTCCGACAAAACCGATCTACTGCCATGACACTCTCCCGGCCACTCCGACTCACTCCCCTCTGGGCTGTCATGGGTGGCCCCATGTCTACCACAAGACACAACGACCACCGTCGTGGCCAAAACATAAACGATCCCACACAGGGATCCGCCATCTATAACAACTATGGGCACACAAGGCTTATGTCCGCCTACCTGATCAGGGTAGCGCGCGCCCACAACCTTCCCTCGTTAGAGGCACTGGCGAGAGGCACGATAATAGACAACATTAGGGCCGTCCCATACCGGCAAATGTGGTTGCACTGGAAAAGATTCGGTTCGGCGGCACCTGACCCACTTAATGACGGAATTTATCCACAGAACTATAACCATGATAACTGATACTCCGATGTCAACCATCAAACTATAATCCAAGTCATAGCAATATCCAACAAATAATCCAAGCATAAAATCATCATATCAAAATAATCCAAGGATAGCGTAACACTACTATCATGATGAATCTGACAACAGTAATACTACTACTCCAATATGCAAGTGAAGCAAATATGCCCTAGAGGCAATAATAAAGTTATTATTTATTTCCTTATATCATGATAAATGTTTATTATTCATGCTAGAATTGTATTAACCGGAAACATAATACATGTGTGAATATATAGACAAACAGAGTGTCACTAGTATGCCTCTACTTGACTAGCTTGTTAATCAAAGATGGTTATGTTTCCTAACCATGGACAAAGAGTTGTTATTTGATTAACGGGATCACATCATTAGTTGAATGATCTGATTGACATGACCCATTCCGTTAGCTTAGCACCCGATCGTTTAGTATGTTGCTATTGCTTTCTTCATGACTTATGCATGTTCCTATGACTATGAGATTATGCAACTCCCATTTACCGGAGGAACACTTTGTGTGCTACCAAATGTCACAACGTAACTGGGTGATTATAAAGGTGCTCTACAGGTGTCTCCAAAGGTACTTGTTGGGTTGGCGTATTTCGAGATTAGGATTTGTCACTCCGAATGTCGGAGAGGTATCTCTGGGCCCTCTCGGTAATGCACATCACTTAAGCCTTGCAAGCATTGCAACTAATGAGTTAGTTGCGAGATGATGTATTACAGAAGTGTAAAGAGACTTGCCGGTAACGAGATTGAACTAGGTATTGGATACCGACGACCGAATCTCGGGCAAGTAACATACCGATGACAAAGGGAACAACGTATGTTGTTATGCGGTCTGACCGATAAAGATCTTCGTAGAATATGTAGGAACCAATATGGTCATCCAGGTCCCGCTATTGGTTATTGACCGGAGACGTGTCTCGGTCATGTCTACATTGTTCTTGAACTGTAGGGTCCGCACGCTTAAAGTTACGATGACAATTTCTTTATGAGTTTATGTATTTTGATGTACCGAAGGTTGTTCGGAGTTCCGGATGTGATCATGGACATGACGAGGAGTCTCGAAATGGTCGAGACATAAAGATCGATATATTGGAAGCCTATATTTGGACATCGGAATCGTTCCGGGTGAAATCGGCATTTTGCCGGAGTACCGGGGGGGTTACCGGAACACCCCGGGGGGTTATTGGGCCTACATGGGCCTTGAGGGAGAAGATAGAAGGAGGCAGGAGGTGGCCGCGCGCCCCTCCCCTTCCTAGTCCGAATAGGACAAGGGAAGGGGGGCGGCGCCCCCCTTTCCTTCCCCTCTTCCTCCTCTTTCCCCCTTCTCCTTCTCCAACTAGGAAAGAAAGGGAGTCCTACTCCCGGTGGCGCGCCCCTCCTTGGCCGGCCGCCCCTCCCCTTGGCTACTTTATATACGGGGGCAGGGGGGCACCCTAGGACACACAAGTTGATCTTTGTGATCGTTCCTTAGCCGTGTGCGGTGCCCCTCCATGATATTACACCTCGTTCATATTGTAGCGGTGCTTAGGCGAAGCCCTGTGACGGTTGAACATCAAGATCGTCACCACGTCCTCATGCTGACGGAACTCCTCCCCGAAGCTTTGCTGGATCGGAGCCCGGGGTGCATCATCGAGCTGTACGTGTGTCAAGAACTCGGAGGTGCCGGAGTAACGGTGCTTGGATCGGTTGGACCGGGAAGACGTACGACTACTTCCTCTATGTTGCGTCAATGCTTCCGCTTCGGTCTACGAGGGTACATAGACAACACTCTCCCCTCTTGTTGCTATGCATCACCATGAACTTGCGTGTGCGTAGGAATTTTTTTGAAATTACTACGTTTCCCAACAGTGGCATCCGAGCCTAGGTTTTATGGTTTGATGTTATATGCACGAGTAGAACACAAGTGAGTTGTGGGCGATATAAGTCATACTACTTACCAGCATGTCATACTTTGGTTCGGCGGTATTGTTGGATGAAGCGGTCCAGACCGACATTACGCGTACGCTTACGCGAGACTGGTTCTACCGCTGTGCTTTGCACACAGGTGGCTGGCGGGTGTCAGTTTCTCCAACTTTAGTTGAATCGAGTGTGGCTACGCCCGGTCCTTGCGAAGGTTAAAACACCACTAACTTGACAAACTATCGTTGTGATTTTGATGCGTAGGTGAGATTGGTTCTTGCTTAAGCCCGTAGCAGCCACGTAAAACTTGCAACAACAAAGTAGAGGACGTCTAACTTGTTTTTGCAGGCATGTTGTGATGTGATATGGTCAAGACATGATGCTAAATTTTATTGTATGAGATGATCATGTTTTGTAACCGAGTTGTCGGCAACTGGCAGGAGCCATATGGTTGTCTCTTTATTGTATGCAATGCAATCGCCCTGTAATGCTTTACTTTATCACTAAGCGGTAGCGATAGTCGTAGGAGCATAAGATTGGCGAGACGACAATGATGCTACGATGGAGATCAAGGTGTCGCGCCAGTGATGATGGTGATCATGACGATGCTTCGGAGATGGAGATCACAAGCACAAGATGATGATGGCCATATCATATCACTTATATTGATTGCATGTGATGTTTATCTTTTATGCATCTTATCTTGCTTTGACTGACGGTAGCATTTTAAGATGATTCCTCACTAATTATCAAGAAGTGTTCTCCCTGAGTATGCACCATTGCCAAAGTTCGTCGTGCCCAGACACCACGTGATGATCGGGTGTGATAAGCTCTACGTCCATCTACAATGGGTGCAAGCCAGTTTTGCACACGCAGAATACTCGGGTTAAACTTGACGAGCCTAGCATATGCAGATATGGCCTCGGAACACGGAGACCGAAAGGTCGAGCATGAATCATATAGTAGATATGATCAACATAAGATGTTCACCATTGAAAACTAATCCATTTCACGTGATGATCGGTTATGGTTTAGTTGAATTTGGATTACGTGATCACTTAGAGGATTAGAGGGATGTCTATCTAAGTGGGAGTTCTTAAGTAATATGATTAATTGAACTTAAATTTATCATGAACTTAGTACCTGATAGTATCTTGCTTGTCTGTGTTGATTGTAGATAGATGGCCCGTGATGTTGTTCCGTTGAATTTTAATGCGTTCCTTGAGAAAGCAAAGTTGAAAGATGATGATAGAAACTATGCGGACTGGGTCCGTAACTTGAGGATTATACTCATTGCTGCACAGAAAAGTTACGTCCTGGAAGCACCGCTGGGTGCCAGGCCTGCTGCTGATGCAACTGACGATGTTAAGAACGTCTAGCAGAGCAAAGCTGATGGCTACTCGATAGTTCAATGTGCCATGCTTTACGGCTTAGAACTGGGACTTCAACGACGTTTTGAACGTCATGGAGCATATGAGATGTTCCAGGAGTTGAAGTTAATATTCCAGAAGAATGCCCGGATTGAGAGATATGAAGTCTCCAATAAGTTCTATAGCTGCAAGATGGAGGAGAATAGTTCTGTCAGTGAGCATATACTCAAGATGTCTGGGTATTGTAATCACTTGATTCAACTGGGAGTTACTCTTCCGGATGATAGCGTCATTGACAGAATTCTCCAATCACTTCCACCAAGCTACAAGAGCTTCGTGATGAACTATAATATGCAAGGGATGGATAAGACAATTCCCGAGCTCTTCGCAATGCTAAAGGCTGCGGAGGTAGAAATCAATAAGGAGCATCAAGTGTTGATGGTCGACAAGACCACTAGTTTCAAGAAAAAGGGCAAAGGGAAGAAGAAGGGGAACTTCAAGAAGAACAGCAAGCAAGTTGCTGCTCAAGAGAAGAAACCCAAGTCTGGACCTAAGCCTGAAACTAAGTGCTTCTACTGCAAGCAGACTGGTCACTGGAAGCGGAACTGCCCCAAGTATTTGGCGGATAAGAAGGATGGCAAGGTGAACAAAGGTATATGTCATATACATGTTATTGATGTGTACCTTACTAGAGCTCGCAGTAGCACCTGGGTATATGATACTGGTTCTGTTGCTAATATTTGCAACTCGAAACAGGGACTACGGATTAAGCGAACACTAGCAAAGGACGAGGTGACGATGCGCGTGGGAAATGGTTCCAAAGTCGATGTGATCGCGGTCGGCACGCTACCTCTACATCTACCTTCGGGATTAGTATTAGACCTAAATAATTGTTATTTGGTGCCAGCGTTGAGCATGAACATTATATCTGGATCTTGTTTGATGCGAGACGGTTATTCATTTAAATCAGAGAATAATGGTTGTTCTATTTATATGAGTAATATCTTTTATGGTCATGCACCCTTGAAGAGTGGTCTATTTTTGATGAATCTCGATAGTAGTGATACACATATTCATAATGTTGAAGCCAAAAGATGCTGAGTTGATAATGATAGTGCAACTTATTTGTGGCACTGCCGTTTAGGTCATATCGGTGTAAAGCGCATGAAGAAACTCCATACTAATGGACTTTTGGAACCACTTGATTATGAATCACTTGGTACTTGCGAACCATTCCTCATGGGCAAGATGACTAAAACGCCGTTCTCCGGTACTATGGAGAGAGCAACACATTTGTTGGAAATCATACATACAGATGTATGTGGTCCGATGAATGTTGAGGCTCGTGGCGGATATCGTTATTTTCTCACCTTCACAGATGATTTAAGCAGATATGGGTATATCTACTTAATGAAGCATAAGTCTGAAACATTTGAAAAGTTCAAAGAATTTCAGAGTGAAGTTGAAAATCATCGTAATAAGAAAATAAAGTTTCTACGATCTGATCGTGGAGGAGAATATTTGAGTTACGAGTTTGGTCTACACTTGAAACAATGCGAATAGTTTCGCAACTCACGCCACCCAGAACACCATAGCGTAATGGTGTGTCCGAACGTCGTAATCGTACTTTACTTGATATGGTGCGATCTATGATGTCTCTTACAGATTTACCGCTATCGTTTTGGGGTTATGCTTTAGAGACGGCCACATTCACATTAAATAGGACACCATCAAAATCCGTTGAGACGACACCTTATGAACTATGGTTTGGCAAGAAACCAAAGTTGTCGTTTCTTAAAGTTTGGGGCTGCGATGCTTATGTGAAAAAGCTTCAACCTGATAAGCTCGAACCCAAATCGGAGAAATGTGTCTTCATAGGATACCCAAAGGAGACAGTTGGGTACACCTTCTATCACAGATCCGAAGGCAAGACATTCGTTGCTAAGAATGGATCCTTTCTAGAGAAGGAGTTTCTCTCGAAAGAAGTGAGTGGGAGGAAAGCAGAACTTGATGAGGTAACTGTACCTGCTCCCTTGTTGGAAAATAGTACATCACAGGAACCGGTTTTTGTGACGTCAAAACCAACTAGTGAGGAAGTTGATGATGATGATCATAGAACTTCAGATCAAGTTGCTACAGAACCTCGTAGGTCAAACAGAGTAAGATCCGCACCAGAGTGGTACGGTAATCCTATTCTGGAAGTCATGCTACTAGATCATGATGAACCTACGAACTATGAAGAAGCGATGGTGAGCCCAGATTCCGCAAAATGGCTTGAAGCCATGAAATCTGAGATGGGATCCATGTATGAGAACAAAGTATGGACTTTGGTTGACTTGCCCGATGGTCGGCAAGCAATTGAGAATAAATGGATCTTCAAGAAGAAGACTGACGCTGACGGTAATGTTACTGTCTACAAAGCTCGACTTGTTGCAAAAGGTTTTCGACAAGTTCAAGGGATTGACTACAATGAGACCTTCTCACCCGTAGCGATGCTTAAGTCTGTCCGAATCATGCTAGCAATTGCCGCATTTTATGATTATGAAATTTGGCAAATGGATGTAAAAACTGCATTCCTGAATGGGTTTCTGGAGGAAGAGTTGTATATGATGCAACCAGAAGGTTTTATCGATCCAAAGGGAGCTAACAAAGTGTGCAAGCTCCAGCGATCCATTTATGGACTGGTGCAAGCCTCTCGGAGTTGGAATAAACGCTTTGATAGTGTGACCAAAGCATTTGGGTTTATACAGACTTTTGGAGAAGCCTGTATTTACAAGAAAGTGAGTGGGAGCTCTGTAGCATTTCTAATATTATATGAGGATGACATATTATTGATTGGAAATGATATAGAATTTTTGGATGGCATAAAGGGATACTTGAATAAAAGTTTTTCAATGAAATACCTCAGTGAAGCTGCTTACATATTGGACATTAAGATCTATAGAGATAGATCAAAACGCTTAATTGGACTTTCACAAAGCACATACCTTGACAAAGTTTTGAAGAAGTTCAAAATGGATCAAGCAAAGAAAGGGTTCTTGCCTGTATTGCAAGGTGTGAAGTTGAGTAAGACTCAATGCCCGACCACTGCAGAAGATAGAGAGAAAATGAAAGATGTTCCCTATGCTTCAGCCATAGGCTCTATCATGTATGCAATGCTGTGTACCAGACCTGATGTGTGCCTTGCTATAAGTTTAGCAGGGAGGTACCAAAGTAATCCAGGAGTGGATCACTGGACAGCGGTCAAGAACATCCTGAAGTACCTGAAAAGGACTAAGGATATGTTTCTCGTATATGGAGGTGACAAAGAGCTCATCGTAAATGGTTACGTTGATGCAAGCTTTGACACTGATCCGGACGATTCTAAATCGCAAAACGGATACGTGTTTACATTAAATGATGGAGCTGTCAGTTGGTGCAGTTCAAAACAAAGCGTCGTGGCGGGATCTACGTGTGAAGCGGAATACATAGCTGCTTCGGAAGCAGCTAATGAAGGAGTCTGGATGAAGGAGTTCATATCCGATCTAGGTGTCATACCTAGTGCATAGGGTCCAATGAAAATCTTTTGTGACAATACTGGAGCGATTGCCTTAGCGAAGGAATCCAGATTTCACAAGAGAACCAAGCACATCAAGAGACGCTTCAATTCCATCCGGGATCTAGTCCAGGTGGGAGACATAGAGATTTGCAAGATACATACGGATCTGAATGTTGCAGACCCGTTGACTAAGCCTCTTCCACGAGCAAAACATGATCAGCACCAAGACTCCATGGGTGTTAGAATCAGTACTGTGTAATCTAGATTATTGACTCTAGTGCAAGTGGGAGACTGAAGGAAATATGCCCTAGAGGCAATAATAAAGTTATTATTTATTTCCTTATATCATGATAAATGTTTATTATTCATGCTAGAATTGTATTAACCGGAAACATAATACATGTGTGAATATATAGATAAACAGAGTGTCACTAGTATGCCTCTACTTGACTAGCTTGTTAATCAAAGATGGTTATGTTTCCTAACCATGGACAAAGAGTTGTTATTTGATTAACGGGATCATATCATTAGTTGAATGATCTGATTGACATGACCCATTCCGTTAGCTTAGCACCCGATCGTTTAGTATGTTGCTATTGCTTTCTTCATGACTTATACATGTTCCTATGACTATGAGATTATGCAACTCCTGTTTACCGGAGGAACACTTTGTGTGCTACCAAACGTCACAACGTAACTGGGTGATTATAAAGGTGCTCTACAGGTGTCTCCAAAGGTACTTGTTGGGTTGGCGTATTTCGAGATTAGGATTTGTCACTCCGAATGTCGGAGAGGTATCTCTGGGCCCTCTCAGTAATGCACATCACTTAAGCGTTGCAAGCATTGCAACTAATGAGTTAGTTGCGAGATGATGTATTATGGAATGAGTAAAGAGACTTGCCGGTAACGAGATTGAACTAGGTATTGGATACCGACGATCGAATCTCGGGCAAGTAACATACCGATGACAAAGGGAACAACGTATGTTGTTATGCGGTCTGACCGATAAAGATCTTCGTAGAATATGTAGGAACCAATATGGGCATCCAGGTCCCGCTATTGGTTATTGACCGGAAACATGTCTCAGTCATGTCTACATTGTTCTCGAACCGTAGGGTCCGCACGCTTAAAGTTACGATGACAGTTTCTTTATGAGTTTATGTATTTTGATGTACCGAAGGTTGTTCGGAGTTCCGGATGTGATCACGGACATGACGTGGAGTCTCGAAATGGTCGAGACATAAAGATCGATATATTGGAAGCCTATATTTGGACATCGGAATCGTTCCGGGTGAAATCGGCATTTTACCGGAGTACCGCGGGGGGGGGGGGGGGGGGTGGTTACCGGAACCGCCCGGGGGGTTATTGGGCCTACATGGGCCTAGAGGGAGAAGAGAGAAGGAGGCAGGAGGTGGCCGCGCACCCCTCCCCTTCCTAGTCCGAATAGGACAAGGGAAGGGGGCGGCGCCCCCCCTTTCCTTCCCCTCTTCCTCCCCTTTCCCCCCTTCTCCTTCTCCAACTAGGAAAGATAGGGAGTCCTACTCTTGGTGGGAGTAGGACTCCCCCTGGCGTGCCCCTCCTTGGCCGGCTGCCCCTCCCCTTGGCTCCTTTATATACGGGGGCAGGGGGGCACCCTAGGACACACAAGTTGATCTTCGTGATCGTTCCTTAGCCGTGTGCGGTGCCCCCCACCATGATATTACACCTCGGTCATATTGTAGCGGTGCTTAGGTGAAGCCCTGCGATGGTTGAACATCAAGATCGTCGCCACGCCGTCGTGCTGACGGAACTCCTCCCCGAAGCTTTGCTGGATCGGAGCCCGGGGTGCGTCATCGAGCTGTACGTGTGTCAAGAACTTGGAGGTGCCGGAGTAATGGTGCTTGGATCGGTTGGACCGGGAAGACGTACGACTACTTCCTCTACGTTGTGTCAACGCTTCTGCTTCGGTCTACGAGGGTACGTAGACAACACTCTCCCCTCTCGTTGCTATGCATCACCATGATCTTGCGTGTGCGTAGGAATTTTTTTGAAATTATTACGTTTCCCAACAGCAAGAACAAGTTATCCAACTATGATCCACATGTAACCATCATCTTCGAAAATAATACTCCAAGCAACAGAACATCAACTAGCATCATGAAAATAATCATACTAACCACTAATGATCCAAAGGTAGCATGATATCCAAAGTAATATTCCAAACACAATCACAGAGATCATCATGGAAATAATCATAATACCAACCACTTATACTCCAATGGCAACATGATACTCATCAACAACAAACATAACTCCTAGTAATCCAAACAATAGCATGGCAACAACAAGATTATAATAATACTCCGAGAAAATGCCATGCACAGAGTGATGTTGCTAAAACAATATTTTAAACAAGTTCAAATAAGTGAAACCATGTCAATGCGTTGCAATCATGCAAATGGAGGGTGTGGCTTGCCTGGGGTGGAAGAAATCACCGGGAGAAAATGTCAGAAACTCGCGGAACGGATCACCGGGAAACATACTCTCTCGGAGGGGGATGATTAAGGGCAAGGGCATAAAGGTCATTCTCAGTATGCCAAAACATAATGAAAGTGACAGCAACAGAAAGGGCTCGATGAAACGAAGAAGTGATCGTTGGTTTCACCTTAAACTGAGGGTTGAAAGTTATGGATGATTGAAGTTCAGGGACTTTTCTGCAAAAATAATATTCACAGTCGGATCCCTGAGTGGATAAGGCAGAAGCACAAAGTTAGAAATACGCTTTCGATCAGCGAAAACGTAAAGTGGAAATATGCCTTCACTTATCTGATGTGGCGGCGGCTGGTCAACGCGGTCGTGCGGGTCCCACGCGGGTGGGGCCTGCCACTTATCCACTTGGCAAGGGTGGGGCCGAGGCTTGGGTCACTGACGCCTGGGGCCCGCGGGGTCCACGCAGATGGTCAACGCCCTCCTCCCGCTTTACTTCTTCTTTCCCGACGGGAGTAGGGGAGGGGCGAGGCAGAGGCGCGGCCAGTGCTGGCCCCGGCGACTCCGGCCACCTCCGGCCAAACGGAGGCCACCGGCGGGCTCGGGAGGACCGGCTGCACCCGTCCCCAGGGTCAGCTAGCTCCGGGGAGTGGCAGGACGACCGCGAGGAGAGGGGAACAGAGGCGGCTCCGATGACGGGCTGAGAGGGCAGGGAGGCTCGTGGGGGACTAGGTGGGTCTCTGGTGGTGGTAGAAGGAGGGGAGGGGCTTGACTCCGGGTGGATTTAGCCGAGCCGAGGCGGCGGCCATGTCGATGATTAGCAGCGAGGAGGCACTCCGGGGCTCGGGCAACTGGCTAGGCAGGACTAGAGGAGGGTGGGGAGGTCGATGGAGAGCTCAGAGAGCTCGGGGGAGGCCCTTTATAGGTGGGCCGAGGGAGCACGGCCTCGGGTGCTGCCGGGCACGTCTGGCCAAAGCTCTGGCGACGGCCAGCAAGCACGGGAGGGCACGGGAAGGCGATGAGCACTGATGCACGGGTCACGGAGAGGTAGGCGACGCCGGGGAGCAGAGGAAGAGGCCGAGCGCCATTAAAACATGTCGGAGCACTGTGCTCCCGTGGGCGTTCGGCGGCGAGCGTCGGTGAGCGTAGGTGAGGAAGTGTACGGAGGGGGAGAGGGGTCCAGGAGGACGGAGACAACGGGGGGAGCTGTAGGGCATTAATGGCAAGGTAGGGGATGGTTGGAGCAGCGCTGCCGACGAGAACAGTGGCTAGACCACCGTTTTGGCTGCCTGCCCTCGTGGTCACCACTTGCATGGCGTGGCCTGGAGTTTTTACTGAGGCTAAATCATGTCTACGGCATAGTCCTTCCAGCGTGGAGTATTACTACGGTAAATAGAGAGGCAGAGACAAAGGGAGTGGAGTAAACCAAGCTCCACAAGTTTGCTGTTGCAAACTTGGCAACATCCTAGAGGTAAAACCAGGGAGGGTAAATCGTAGAATTGATGTCTGGGGAGTTTAGCTATGGAGGGACTATGATCCTGGGGAGTTTGAGGAGAAGAGGACCAAGATAAATCATAGTTGCTTCACAACTGCTTATTTGGTCCAGAAATGAAGATTAGGATGGTGCACTCACATGGAGTGTCAACTTGACCTCATACTTGGCAAAGCTTGATCATTTGGTCATATGAAGATGCTCAAAAAGTATCATACCATTTGGCAAATCCAAAATGGTACTTGCTTCACAAACATCTGTGCTGACCAGAAATCTAGAATAATTTTGGTGATCAAATGGATAAATTAAATGATGCCAAATTGTGTGGATAGATGTTTTATGGGTAGAATAATGATCTGGTAATTTATCAGGATTTTTAAGCAATATAAAATACACTTGCTTCACAACCTGAAAATATTGCCAGAAACAAAGATTTGCTCCTGTGCTCACATAGATGATTGTATGAGGCTGAAAATGGGTGAAGGGGTTTAATATGAGCACATTAAGGAGTGTGCAAAGGTTCAACTTATTTGGATACCCCTAGCTAGTACTTCCTTCACAAAGCCTTCTGTCTGACAGAAACTTTGAAAATTCACTAAGGAAGATTGGCTAGGAAAATAAAGTTGAACTTGTGCATGGGGCAATTATTTGGACATATAATCATGCCCAAAAAGGTTAGGAGGCACTAGGAAAAATATAAATGACACTTCCTTCACAAAGTGCCATTCAGGGAAGAATAGAAAAAGGAATATTGGGGAAATATTTTTGAACTTGCCAAGGCAATGTTTGGGCATATTTGAGCTATATATGACCCAAAGGAATTATGAGAATTATTTGGGGATTTTTGGATGGATAGAAATATAGGTTGCTTCACAACCTAGGGCAGATAGGGTTATTCCTTTAATGAAAAAGGAATTTTCCCTAGAATAAGATTATAGGGTTTGGTCAAGGAGTGAAGTGACATGATCTTGGGAAGGTTTTGAGAATAATGAGCCACTTGGGATGGGAAAAGAGGATGATTTCCCAGGTGGCAAGGCCACCGAACCACTCCAAAAAGAAATACAGAGCAAAAACCAAATAAATCCAAAGAAAAAGAAAAGGGCCAAAATCCAGGCTGTTACAAACCTTCCCCCCTTAAAGAAATCTCGTCCTCGAGATTTGGTTGCTCAGGGAATAAGTATGACTTGAGGACACTGTTTCCAACTTGGGTATCCTTTTTCCTTTATTTATTGTTCCCCCAAGAATTTCAGATGATCAACTTACCTTGCTCTGGGTGGTTTGCTTCACCTTTCCACAAATTCTGACTGATCTTGGCTCATATACCAAATCTTTTTGTTGACGTGAATTTTCTCATATCTACGGTGGTATCCAATGGATCTGAGCATAAATTTTCTTTTGATCATGAAAACCTTTTTGCTTCTGTCATGTGGTTGCTTCAAATAAATGCAGGCCTTCTGGTTTCCATAAATGCTGAGAATTATCATGGGCATCTCCTGATGGAATCTAACAGGTGGCACCGATTTATCTTGATTTATTTCTTTGGCTCATGCATGAGATATGTACCAAAGATTTGACTGACTGTTGTCGTGAGCAACATAACAGTGTATGGAGTTATGGCTGTGTCATACCTCAAATATTTACATCTTGGGACTGGCCCGACAGGGGCTGACGGACCAATGCTTTTCTTGACACACTGACCAGGTACTTGATCCCGTCGGTGAGTATACCGGGTCTGAGCTGACTGCTCATCTTTTGATTTTTCTCATGTGATTGATACACCCATGTGTGGTAATAGGTGGTGATATGTTTTAACACTGCCGCTGAGGTCAGACTGCTGAGGTTGCAAAGGAATCTTAAATCTGACAGAATAGACTTAGATATTCCACACGAACCATGTGAAGCGGGTCAGCGGGATATGAAAAATCCTTGTAAAAAGAGTAGGCCGCTGAGAGTATGACATTGTGGATCCATATGGGATTATGGCTTTCAACTGACTTGGGTATCTGGACCCTGATGGTCGTGCAAAAATCATGATGCTTTGCTGTCAGTTTCATCATTTTTACGGTCATGATTTTCTTTGTTAGGATACCTTACTAAAATAACTTGGCCACACCTGTCCTTGATTCTTTGTATGACCATGGATGCGATTAGTGCAATATTGTGGTACTGACGCAAACTGGGTGGCTTACGAGAGAAGCCATCCGAGTAGCTTGCTGAGGAAGGCTTGTTAACTTCTGCTCAAAGCTTTTGCTTGGGTATCTTGCAGAAGAAGGCTCTATAGCTTACACACAAAGCTTGGTTGAATTATTGTGCTGGAGAAGCCTGACTTCCGTACTTGAGAAGCTTCTCCTCGGGTTTGCTTGTTGAGAAAAAATCATTTTCGTCTGTCAAAAGCTTTTCCCGAGGTATCTTGCTGTGAAAGACCGGGTATCGTGGGTTGGAAATTGTTCACATATCATAATGAGGAAAATTGAGAGCCTTGCATCATGAATTCTTGAAAGTGCTAGTATCGACTAGAGGGGGGGGTGAATAGGCGATTTTTATGAAAGTCTTCAAAACTTAGAAGTTTCAAAGACAAACAACAGAAATGACCTAATTGATATGCAGCGGAAGATAAACTACCCTAAGCAAGCCATAGTCAAGTATGCAATGATGTGAAAGTACAGGACTAATAGCAGCTAGGTAGTAAGGACCAGGATGGAAGATAGTATAAAGCCAATCAACAGTAGTAGTCAAGCAATGAAGTCAAACAGATACATAGATAGGCAATGACTTCATGAAGACAAACTTAAGTATGGTTGGGAAGGGATAGAACCAGTCGCTTGTTGAAGACACAGGATTTGTTAGACCAGTTCTAGTTGCTGTGACAACTGTACGTCTGGTTAGGGAGGCTAAGATTTAACTCAGAAGACCGTGTCTTCACCTTA
The DNA here is from genome assembly GCA_963921465.1 of Triticum timopheevii. NCBI lineage: Eukaryota > Viridiplantae > Streptophyta > Magnoliopsida > Poales > Poaceae > Triticum > Triticum timopheevii. The sequence continues at coordinate 307,085,963 of OY997262.1, read as the reverse complement.
TTCCCCTTGAGCTAAGGACACCCAGTCCTCGCCCAATCACTCTGGTAAGTCTTCAAGGGAGACTTCCAAAACTTCACAGACTTTGTTCACCGGCAATCCACAATGACTCTTGGATGCTCAGAACGCGACGCCTAACCGGCTGGAGGATTCACAGTCCTCAAGTGTAATAAGTCTTCAGGTCACACAGACAGAAATACTTCAGTGATGCCTAACACTCTTTGGCTCTGGGTGTTTGGGCTTTGTCCTCGCAAGGATTTCTCTCTCTCTCAAATGCTTCGAGGTGGGTTGCTCTCAAACGACAAAAGCCGTGCACAAACTCTAAGCAGCCACCAATTTATGGTGTAGGGGGTGGTCTATTTATAGCCACTAGGCAACCCAACCCTAATTTGTCCAAAATGACCGTGGGTCACTAAGGAACTGACACGTGTTCCAACGGTCAGATTTCAAACACACGCGGAAGCTTTACTTGGGCTACAAGCAAAGCTGACTCATCCAGCTCTGGATAAGATTTGCTCTCATTGTCTTCGCTCGAAGACATAGGATTTGAGTTGAGCATCACTTCAGTCACTCTGACTTAGTTCACTTGGACCCCACTTAACAGTCCGGTGGTTCCTATGACTCAGCAAAGAAGAAAAGGAAACAACGAAACCACACAGTCTTCGCGCACCATAGTCTTCACTTAATGTCTTCTCATGTCATAGTCTTCAATATGAATATCTTCTCATACCACCATTGTCTTCAATGTCTTCATACATTTTAGGGGTCATCTCCGGTAGGTAAACCGAATCAATGAGGGACACTACCTGCGTTATCCTGCAATTCTCACAAACGCATTAGTCCCTCAACCAACTTTGTCGTCCATACTCCAAAACCAACTAGGGGTGGCACTAGATGCACTTACAGTCTCCCCCTTTTTGGTGATTGATGACAAACTGGTTGAAGTTTTCAACGGGGATAAAATATGTGAAATTGTAAGGATAGGGAATTGGGAATTGTCTTCATAAGTAGCAAGGGCTCCCCCTGAAGATGTGCATATAAGTAATTTGCTTTTGGAATGCAAATGCACATGGCAGGTTGTACTTGTGCAGATCCACTTCAACTTATGAAGATAGTTCATCATGCATGAAATGATATAGCAAGTAGAATGACATGCATAATGAAAAATGGACGTCTGCAGAATGATCTAAGTGCGGAAGTTATCATCGCACATGCGGAATTTATCATCGCATCACAGTGAAGCAAATAAGTAGCAGACGACCATCAAGTATAGGTGTTACAACTCAGAGAACCAAATGTTTCAAAAGCAAGAGTTGTAAGCACGAAGCAAAATATAATGCTGTAAGTGCATCTAGTGCCACCCCTAGTTGGTTTTGGAGTATTGATGACAAAGTTGGTTGAGGGACTGATGCGTTTCTGAGAATTGCAGGATAATGTAGGTTGTGTCCCTCATCGATTCGGTTTACCTACCAGAGATGACCCCTAAAAATGTATGAAGACATTGAAGACAATGGTGGTATGAGAAGATATTCATATTGAAGATTATGACATGAGAAGACATTGTGTGAAGACTTTGGAGCGCGAAGACTGTGTGGTTTTGTTGTTTGCTTTTCTTCTTTGTTGAGTCATAGGAACCACCGTACTGTTAAGTGGGGTCCAAGTGAACTAAGTCAGAATGACTGAAGTGATGCTCAACTCAAATCCTATGTCTTCGAGCGAAGACAATCAGAGCAAATCTTATCCAGAGCTGGATGAGTCAGCTTTGCTTGTAGCCCAAGTAAAGTTGCCGCGTGTGTTTGAAATCTGACCATTGGAATACGTGTCAGTTCCTTAGTGACCCAGGGTCATTTTGGACAAATCAGGTCGGGTTGCCTAGTGGCTATAAATAGCCCACCCCCTACACCATAAATTGGTGGCTGCTTAGAGTTAGTGCACGGCTTTTGTTGTTTGAGAGCAACCCACCTCGAAGCATTTGAGAGAGAGAAATCCTTGCGAGGACAAAGCCCAAACACCCAGAGCCAAAGAGTGTTAGGCTTCACTGAAGTCTTTCTGTCTGTGTGACCTGAAGACTTATTACACTTGAGGACTGTGAATCCTCTAGCCGGTTAGGCGTCGCGTTCTGAGCATCCAACAGTCATTGTGGATTGCCGGTGAACGAAGTCTGTGAAGGTTTGGAAGTCTCCCTTGAAGACTTACCAGAGTGATTGGGCGAGGACTGGGTGTCCTTAGCTTAAGGGGAATAAGGTGAAGACACGGTCTTCTGAGTTAAATCTCAGCCTCCCTAACCAGACGTACAGTTGTCACAGCAACTGGAACTGGTCCAACAAACCTATGTCTTCAACAAGCAACTGGTTCTATCCCTTCCAACCTTACTTTAGTTTGTCTTCATGAATTCATTGCTTGTCTGTGTATCTGTTTGACTTCATTGCTTGACTACTATTGTTGATTGGCTTCACACTATCTTCCATCTTGATCCTTACTACCAAACTGCTATTAGTCCTGTACTTTCACATCATTACATACTTGACTATGGCTTGTTTAGGGTAGTTTATCTTCCGCTGCATATCAATTAGGTTATTTTTGTTGTTTGTCTTCGAAACTACCATGTTTTGAAGACTTTCATAAAAATTGCCTATTCACCCCCCCTCTAGTCGATACTAGCACTTTCAATTTGTATCAGAGCGAGGTACTCCCTTGTACTGTGTGATTCGGTTTAACCACCTGGAGTTTCAGCTATGTCGACTGCAGGGATAATCAAGGTCTCCGCTGCTTGCCCCGTGTTCGATGTAACTGAATATCCCTACTGGAAGAATAAGATGCGCATGCATCTTGAAGCCATTGATGTCGACCTCTGGTATGTCGTCAAGAATGGCGTTCCCAAAACTGGTGAAGGTGTCACCCCCACTGATGTCAAGAAGTTCATTCAACTGGACTCCACTGCAAAGAACATCATCCGTGGTCATCTGACCAAAGGACAGTATGGCCGTGTGAGTGCTCTGGAAACGTCGAAGCTAGTCTGGGACTGGCTATCCAAGGTCAACGAAGGCGTTTCAACCCAGAGAGATCAAAGAATCAGTGTTCTTCACAACCTCTTCAACTGCTTCAAGAGAAACGACAATGAGAATGTCCAGCTCACGTTTGATCGCCTCACTGATATCACAAATGAACTTCAAGCTCTTAGCGCGACTGAGATTACCAAGCATGAAATCGTCAAGACACTGCTGAGATCACTTGACAGCTCCTTTGACACCCTTGCCCTCATGATACAAGAACGTCCTGACTTCAAGACACTCGATCCGTCTGATATACTTGAGAGGCTCAAGACACATGAGTTCCAGCTATCTAAGAAAAGAGATATCTATGGTCCAAGCTATGGCTGAACTCGTGCTTTGAAGGAAAAAGTTGTTTCCTCATCTAAAGAAGAATCTGACTGCAGTTCTGAAGATCCTGAAGACATTGGAAGGGAACTTGCTATGCTTGTGAAGAAGTTCCAGAAATTCACAAAGAAGAAAGGCTTCAGAAAGTCTTCACGATCTAGCTCAAGAAATGATGAAGCTTCCACACATGATCACAAGAAGAGAACCTGCCACAAGTGCAAGAAACCTGGTCACTACATATCTGAGTGTCCACGGTGGGACAATGAGAAGAAGAAGAAGAAAAGCAAGGAATATGATTCTGATGACAAGAAGAAGAAGAAATCCTCAATGTCTTCTAAGTCTTCTTCCGAGTCTTCATCATACAAGAAGAGCTCATCTGGCAAGGCTCGTGCTTTTGTTGGCAAGGAAATGGATTCCGAGGAGGAGTCTGCTTCGGAGGAGGCGGAGGTGGAGTCTGGAGAGGAGTCTGATCCTGGCGTTGCAAGTCTGGCTCTAGCCACTGCCTATGTTACCAAGTCCATCTTCAACACTGAAGACCATGACTTCCACACCAACGCTGAAGCTAATGACGAAGACGATCCTACTCCCACCTACTGCTTCATGGCACGTGGTGCCAAGGTAAAATCACGTGATGCTTACTTTGAAACTTCAAGTGAAGATGACTCTGATTGTGAATCCAAACCCAGCTACAAAACACTTGCTAAAATTGCAACTTAACAACAAAAGGCTATGGAACATACTCAAAAACTGTTAGACAAAAGCGATGACCTGTTGGACGCTGAAATGACACGTTCACAGTCCTTAATTGATGACATAAAAAATCTTCATGCTAAGTACCAAGAACTTGAAGGTCATCATGAATCACTCTCAACTACTTATGAAAGGCTCTCCTATGATTATCTTCAAAGGAAACAAGAGCTTGAGAAATTGAGAGCGGCTCATGAAGATCTTCAAAAGGTGAACGAGTCACTTCGCGCCCAACAGATCAGTTCCGCTCAGGAAGGATTTGAACCACCATGTCTGAAATGCATTGAGCGTGATAACGCTACATCTGTTGCTGAATGTTCCACTACTGCTACTGTTTCATTGTCTTCACCTACTGATGTGGTCACTAACCTCTCTGCGGAGGATACCACTGCTGTTGCTAATGAAAATGCTATGTTGAAGACATTGCTTGAAACAGGGATGTACAAAAGTTTGAAGGGACATCAGACTCTCTGTGATGTCCTCAAAAAGCAGATTCTGAACCGAAACCCTAGGAAAGAGGGTGTTGGGTTTGAAAGGAAAATGAATGTTGATGGCTCGTACTGGAAGCCTGAGCAGTACCCCAAAACCACATGGGTTGCTACAAAGGAACCTTCAGTAGATCCATCTACCTTATCTGGCTTTACCTGTGCTAATCCTATTATCATTGATGAATCCTTTGATGCAAACTATAAGCTTTTCAAAAATCAGAATGGTGAAGTGTTTGCCAGGTACATTGGTACTAACTGCAGGAATGGATCACCTATGAACATGATCTGGGTACCTAAGCAGTACATTGAGAATCTTCCTGTGAATGTCATCATGACACCACCAAGGAAGAAGACAAACCCTAGACCAATAGCTTCATGTGGCCCAAAGGCTTCATACAGATACAGGACTCACATGAGTCACCCTAACACCAATGTTTTGCAAGGAAATCATGCTCAGACTTATGAATATGAGGGTGTATCTTCGAACCGCTATGTTCATAGGACTAAGAACTTTTCTGCTTATTCATATGAGTATCATTCATCTCCTGCAAGGCTATTTGCTAGGGCTCCAAAGCCAAAATTCTCAGATGCTGCACTTAGAATCATTGCTTCTAAGCCCCCACTGAAGATGTGGGTGGCAAAGAAGAACTAACTCTCTTTTGCAGAAAACGGTCTCCAGCCAGCAATCAATGGCGTCCGATACTATTGCTGGGGACCTAAAACTCACTGAGGACGCACGATGAAATGTCATTCTATATGCTTCACATCTGAATTTCTTATCAGTCATACTATGTCCTAACTTTGTTATAAGCTGTGACTGTCCCTATATGTGTCAAATGCTTATGCTTCACAACACTCTTGTGAAGCCTATCCTCCTAACTGCACTGTAGGGTACATCACCAAAAGCTTCAGAATGGATTATGGACAGTGGATGCACAAATCATATGACTGGTGATCGAAGTCTTCTCATGGACTCAACCTTACGTCCATCCGACAAGAGTCACATCACATTTGCTGACACTGGTAAAAGCAAGGTATTGGCTCTAGGTAGAGTTGCAATCTCAAAGGATCAACACATGGATAAAGTGATGCTTGTTGAATCCCTTGGTTTCAACTTAATGTCTGTCTCAATGCTTTGTGACTTGAACATGACTGTGATATTTGGCAAATATCGTTGCCTTGTACTAATGGAATCTGACAAATCTCTAGTCTTTGAAGGGTATCGAAAAGATGATCTGTACATGGTAGATTTCTCAGCAGGTCCACAGCTTGCCGTATGTCTTCTCACAAAAGCTTCAGAATGCTGGCTCTGGCATCGAAGGCTGGGACATGCCGGCATGAGGAACTTACACTCACTCGTCAAGAAGAAGCATGTCATTGGCATCGAGGATGTCAAGTCCAAGAAGGATCATCTATGTGGTGCCTGTGAAGCTGGAAAGATGACAAGGGCAAAGCACCCCTCGAAGACAATCATGACGACATCTCAACCCTTCGAGTTGTTACACATGGACTTATTTGGACCTACTCACTACTCCACCCTCACAACAACTACCTGTCTCTATGGCTTCATCATTGTTGATGACTACTCAAGATACACATGGGTTCATATAATTCTTCACAAGACTGAAGTACAAGATGTCTTCAAGCGCTTCGCAAATCGAGCAATGAACAACTATGGAGTGAAGATCAAGCACATCAGAAGTGACAATGGCACTGAATTCAAGAACACTGGACTTGATCTGTATCTGGATACAATGGGAATCACTCATGAGTTCTCTGCTCTGTACACACCTCAGCAAAACGGCATTGTTGAGCGCAAAAGCAGAACCCTCATTGAGATGGCTCGAACAATGCTAGATGAGTACAAGACACCAAGAAAGTTCTGGCCCGAAGCTATTAATACAGCATGTCACATCATCAACCGTGTATACATTCATAAGCTTTTGAACAAAACATCATATGAGCTGCTTACTGGCAAGAAGCCAAACGTCAGTTACTTCAGAGTATTTGGAGCAAGATGCTGGATAAAGGATCCCCATCACAAGTTAAAATTTGCACCTAAGGCTCACGAAGGCTTCATGCTTGGCTATGGAAAGGATTCACACTCCTACAGAGTCTTCAACCTTTATCTCTACAAAATCGTTGAAACTGTGGATGTGAAATTTGATGAAACCAATGGCTCACAGAGAGAGATTCTGCCAAGTACACTGGATGAAGCTCCTTCAAACGAGGCAATCGAGCTGATGGGAAATCATGCCCTCTGAAGCACAACCTGAAGAAGAACTTATCATCTCTGCACCAAATCAACCTGAAGACAATGCTCAGACCGAAGACAATCCGTCCAATGATGACAATGATCAGCCAGAGCAAAATCTTCGTCCTGTTCATCCTCGTGTCGCAAGTGAAGTTCAAATAGAGAAGATAATTGACAGCATCAATGCACTTGGTCCGCTCACTCGATCAAGAGCAACACAACTAGCAAACTTCTGTGGACACTTTTCATTTGTGTCAATATCAGAACCCAAGAAAGTTGCTGAAGCTTTTATGGTACCAGAATGGATTCAAGCCATGCAAGAAGAACTTCAACAGTTCAAACTGAATAATGTCTGGGAACTTGTCAAGCGACCTGATCCTCGCAAGCATAACATTATTGGAACAAAATGGATATATCGAAACAAGCAAGATGAGCATGGTCAAGTCGTCAGAAACAAAGCACGTCTTGTGGCTCAAGGATACACTCAAGTTGAAGGAATTGACTTCGATGAAACATTTGCTCCTATTGCTAGGCTTGAAGCTATTCGCATACTGCTGTACTATGCTAATCATCACAATATCTTGCTATATCAAATGGATGTAAAGAGTGCATTTCTCAATGGCTAGATTGAAGAAGAAGTATATGTTGCACAACCACCTGGCTTTGAAGATCCAAAACATCCTGATATGGTGTACAAGCTAAACAAAGCACTGTATGGACTCAAACAAGCTCCTCGTGCCTGGTATGATACAATCAAAGACTTCCTGAAGAGCAAAGGCTTCAAACCTGGATCCCTCGATCCCACTCTCTTCACGAAGACATATGATGGTGAACTGTTTGTGTGCCCAATATATGTGGATGACATTATCTTCGGGTGCACCAACCAGAAGTACAGTGATGAGTTTGGGTACATGATGCAAGAGCAATATCAAATGTCCATGATGGGTGAGCTGAAGTTCTTCCTTGGTCTTCAAATTCGTCAGCAAAGGAATGGCATCTTCATATCTCAAGAGAAATACCTCAAAGATTGTCTGAAGAAGTTTGGAATGGAAGACTGCAAAGGCTACACGACACCAATGCTAGCCAAACACCATCTTGGTCCCGACGACAATGGTAAAGAGTTCGATCAAAAGGTATACCGCTCCATGATTGGTTCTTTGCTTTATTTATGTGCATCTAAGCCAGATATTATGCTTAGTGTTTGCATGTGTGCTCGATTCCAAGCGGCACCAAAGGAATCACATCACTTAGCTGTGAAGCGAATTCTTCGATATTTGGCTTACACCCCAACACTCGGATTATGGTATCCCAAGGGCTCAAAATTTGATTTGGTTGGATTCTCGGCTGCTGATTATGCTGGTGGCAAGGTGGATCACAAGTCTACATCAGGCACATGTCATTTTCTTGGTCGATCACTTGTCTGTTGGTCTTCGAAGAAGCAGAACTGTGTATCACTCTCAACTGCTGAATCTTTATACATTGCTGCTGGATCCTGTTGTGCTCAGCTTCTATGGATGAAGCAAACTCTCAAGGATTATGGTATCAACCTGAAACAAGTACCTCTCTTCTGCGACAACGAGAGTGCCATCAAAATAGCCAACAATCCAGTCCAACACTCGAAGACAAAGCACATTGAAATTTGTCATCACTTTCTCAGAGATCATGTTATGAAGAAAGATATCAATATCATTCACGTAAACACTGAAGAGCAACTGGCAGATATCCTCACAAAGCCCTTGGATGAGAAAAGGTTTTGCAAGTTACGGTGTGAGCTAAATATCTTGGAATCCTCTAATGTCCTGTGATCAGGCACACATCCTAACACTTATGCATGTTGATGACTTAGATGTGCAACACACAAAGTAATGTATATCTTCAATCAATGAAGATTTACACTTTGAGTGTGAATACATTAACATAGAATTCGACTTCGGAGCGCCACGATAATTGTGCGCTGTGTCTGGGTCTAATACTTCCTATACGGTGGGTTATGCCACCACCAACTTTCTGTGTTTGAAGTGTTTCACTCATGGCATTATATTGCAATGACTTTGCATTTGGTTTGTCTTCAGTTTCAATTTGTCTTCATGACTTTCTGCACTATGATGATTTGATTGCCTTCTGATATATCCTAGTGTTCTGTCCTCTACAGCATTCACTTATAGCTATGTCTTCAAGATTGGATCTTTTGAACTAAGTGAATGTGATCGGACCTCTCTATGCTTCCTATCTCAAAATCTATATATCCAAATCATATGCATTCTATTGAAACTATCGAATGTCTTCTCTGCGTCCTAGTCAGCAGAAGGCAAAGAGACAAACATTAAGTCTGTTTTAAAAGGCTTATCTTTATTGTTGAAATCCGGAGAAGCCAGAACAACTCTCCGACATGCCTGGCGGGAGTGGGAACGTGGGACAACCCTGGCTGTGTTGCATGCTTGCCACGTACCCCTCAGATGTGAACCGCCAGAGGCACCAGCGTAATTGCGCTGTGTCTCTCACCTACTTATAGATACTTGTCCCTTGCGGTAAAGAAATCCTTCTCCCACCTCTCCACCTCTGTCAAAACCCTAGCGCCACCGCTAGCTCACGACGACACCGGCGACGAAGCGCTTAGCTGCCGCGACTTCTCCGACGCCGTCCTCACGCCGGCTGCGGACATCGTCCTCTCCGCCGTCGCCGTAGGTGTCCTCCGTCACCAAGTTAGGGCACGGTGGGCTGAACTACTCGGTCTCCCATTCTTCCCATCTAGCAGTTCTTCCTGCAGTAATTATAACTCTATTTTTACCACCTTTTTGATCTTCAAGATTCATCCTTCTTACTAAAAGTTGTTTCTGTCTGTTCAAGTTAGATCTATTCCGTCTGCATCTCATACTGCTTAGTCGATTCACTTAGATTCCTTCTAGTTTGATTCCTCACTTGTACTTATTCACGGATTGGTACAAATCTGGAACCAACTCACCAATATAAGTGAATGTCTTCGCATCATGAGGTCAATGTCTTCAAATTGATTTATCTTCAAAATCTTCTGAGAATGCATATGACCTCTTCCCCTTCCCTCGCATCTCTAATGCTGTCACAGGTACATGTCCGTGGGAGAATCCCTTGGTTCTCATAGTCTGCATTCGTTTGCAGAATACTTACAGCATCACATAAATTCTCCTGAAGCCAGTTCCTGCTTGACCAGCAAGCGCAAATCTCTGAAGCCTTTAACCGTATTGAAGCCATTCAGCTTGAAGTTCATGGCTGCAGAAAAATCAGCAAGGAAGGGTGGCAGACAGTGCAGAGAAGGAACATCTAAAGATCTGCCTGATGATTTAGCAGAACTATACAAGACAGATCCTGAAGAGAACTATCATCAGAGAAAGACGCGAATCCAATGGATTCGATGCTATTGGGCTGAGGAGTGGTTCAAGTACAAGTTTGTGACGAAGGAATATGCAGAGAAGCATGCCATCAAGAGACCTTGGGGTGATATCCTCTATCGAGGCCTTCAACCCAAGAGCCGAGCTGAAGCCATTGAACAAGGCTTCTATCCTTGCATGGTCCGTGGGCCGCAACCAGCGAACGCAGATCCCACCTCATCACCTACATCATGGTCCAAGGTGCTAGAGTAGATCATTCTGACAATGGTGCTGACTCTGATGAAGCCCATGCTCCTCCTCCAAAGCCACAAAAGCAAAAGAAGTCAAAGGCTTCAACCTCAGCTGCACCTCCGAAGACTTCACATGCGAAGCCACTGGCTACTGCACCTCCAGAAGCCAGTGTGCAGTCTGAAGATCAATCCCGTGTCTCCAAGAGAACGGAGAAGAAGAAGCAACTTGTCAGACCATCTGAACAAAGAGCCTTGACTCCTGCTGCCATTCTACGTGAAGAACCCATTGATCTATCAAGTGATGAAGATCTTGATGATGATGCTCTTGAGCAGCTGATAAAGAGCAGAGAAGAAGCAGAAATCTTCAGCAACTTACCTCTCTTTGATGTGGCCATCATCCACAATTTCATTGATGAGTGGTTCGACACCCCCAACGTCAGCTTTGAAGATTTACAGCTCCCCATTGGCCTCAGTGTCGCCTTCAATGGCGCCATTGCTTCCGAGCTAGCTCTTGCTCAGCGCATCGTTGAGCTCAAGAACAAGATTGACTATGAGAAGGCTCAATTCAAGAAGCATGTGGCCAAGCTAAGTGTTCAAGACGTCCGCAACTTCAAAGTCATGCTCCATGAGCTTAAAGAAGCTTTTCTGAAGAAGCGTGAAGAAGCCCAGGGCTCTCGAGAGCGCATGAAGATTTTGGCTGATAAGTGTGTGCTTGCCTACAACAAGGCTGAGAAGCGCAAATCACTTGGCCGTCCAGGCATTGACCCCAGGATGGCTGTAAAGAGGAAGAAGAAGCACCCTGCTGAACAGCCTGAGCATTCAAGCCAAGAAGCCCCTCGCATTATCTTCCCAAGCAGCATGACTGGCTCGAAGCCAAAGGTCCCAACAACCGCTTCAGAACAGAAGAAGACGAGGGCTGCCGAGGCCGACACCAGAAAGAGAAAGAACACTGAAGCCTCTGATGCCGCTCCCTCCAAGAAGAAGCGCAAGGCCAAGAAGACTAGGGCTGCTTCCACAGAGCCCTTAGTCGTTGAACCCATTTCCATGGTTCGCCCTGTGTCAGTTCATCAAGAACGAAGAATGGTTGTCCATGAGCCTGCTACCACAGAGGCTCATGAGGCTGAAGATATTCCAGCAGCAGAACACACCGCTGCTGAAGACATTGGTCAAGATGACAATGTAAATGATGATGAAGTTCTTCCTCAGATCGAACATCAAGTGGTATCATCGCCTGTTCATACAAACAGCAAACTCATCAGCATTGGTCGTCCATTGACGCCAATTGCTCAGGATGCTTCATGGGCTGATCACCCACAACTCCAAGACTCCCCCAGTACTCCCTAACAATAACAACAAGCTAAACCCCCAGTGCAAGAAGAGGATGAAGACTTTCAGGCTCAGCCAACTCCATCTCCTAACTTGAAGCCAGCACTTCGCAGGCTTCGCAGAGGACAAAGGCCTGAAGTCCCTCTGTCGAGCGTTCCAGAAGGAGATGTGCAACGATCACCTGTTGCACGGCAAGTATTTTCAGAACCTGCTCCAACTGTGAATGTCTCTGAGTCTGAAGCACATGCTGCTGAAGACATTCCGGCTGCATCAGCCGAAGAAAATGAAGAAGAAGTTCGTGTACCTACTCCCCCAGCAATTGAAGAAGAAGCAGTTCATGATCTGAACATGCATGTGCCCGACCCTCCTGCTCGTCAAGAGGAGATTGACAATGTTGCGGCTGCCACCACCAATGCCAATGAAGCCAGTGACATAGTCATGGCTAACGCTAATGTGGAGCCTGCGCCAACTAGTGTGCCTGACGCTAATGTGGCCACTGAACCTGAAACCACTGATGTTGCACCTGAAAACAATGAGGATGTTGCACCTGAAGCAAATGAGGATGCTGCACCTGAAGCCAATGAGGATGCTGCACCTAACGTTAATGTGACAATTGCTCCAGAAGCACCTGTCGTGCAGCTTGATGCCTCCACTGTTGCCCCTGCTCCTGTTCCGCCACCAAGGCCTCACACAATTGAGCAAGCATACAGTCTTGGTCAGCTTACCACTGTCCGATGGCCTGTTCTGGTCCTCCGCCTGCTGCCTCAGGCCCGCAATTTGACTATCATGTTGAGCATAGGCCTCAGGTCCAGAAGCCAAAGCCCAGGTTGCCAAGGTTTCCAGGTACTGCCAACTCACCAGGATTATTCAATGCTAATGGCTTCAAAAGCCACAATACCTTCTTTGACAGCGCCAAGAACCCCGACTCCAAGCCAAGGATATCATCAGATAGGTTCTGGAGCTATCAAGAGAGAAGCTATTACTCATGTGTGCTATATGATCAAGGGCACATTTTCCCTCATATGCGCCTCGATACTGAAGCTATTGCTGGACTGTCGTGCTTGGAAGAAGCACTTGATTGCTTTCGTGATGCTAGTCTGCTCTACTTTGTGACAGACAAAGAACATTGGAATGAAGAGCTATTGCTTCAATTCTATGCCACTCTGCACATTCGCAGCTACTACAGGGACATCAAGACATGGGTTCTCGAGTGGATGACTGGAAATGTTCATCATGAAGCCAAAGCTATGGATATCACTAAGCTTACAGGGCTAGCCACTCCTGGAGAACTATATGAATCTGACTGTCAGCTATACTGCAATGCTGTGGAGAGCATCTTTCATAAGCCAGAACCCAATATGAGCCAGATGTTGAGCATGATGAAGCCGTTGCCATCTGACGCTGAGTATCCCACACATTTCTTTGTTGAAGACCTTGAGTATCTGCCTCGCACCATATATCATATCATCAGGCGAACTCTATGGCCAGTCAAGGGACATTCATCAGCGGCCAAGCTTGAAGGAGCAATGAAGACTTTGGTCTTCTATATTCTCAATGGCATCAGCTTCAACACGCAAGAATTCTTCATCAGGCAACTTGCTGCTTCCGGCTCTGACCTGTTTGGTCTGAAGTTTTAGGCTCCATGGGTCATGCGCCTCATCAATCACCACTCATCTGTCAATTATCAGCCCTCTACTCGCAATCATATAATCTTTCTGCCAGAGGTTGATATGTCAGTTGATGCTATATACTCTGACCCTGCCAAGACGCCGCTTTGTCTTCAGAACATTGAGCACCAAAGCTTCACTCAGCCTATTGAAGGTGTTCAAGCAGCAACACGAATCTATCCACGGGCTGGTAACACTCGTCTGCCTCACAGAGCGCCCATTGAAGCCACTGAAAGCACCATTGCCCAAAGGCCTCGAAAGCGTTCTCGCGTTCTCAATGACCGAGAACTTCTTGTGGCTCTTCACCAGAAATAGGATAAGCATCATTTTTGGCTCAAGAGACAAATGCAAAGCCTCTTGGTGGATGTCAATCGCATTCGCAACCTTGCCACCAAGAATGCCTTTGTTGCTCATGAAACTTGCCGAAGATCATGGAAGAGTTTGACCCTGCTAAGTGCTGAAGCTGATCTTCAAGACGATGGCTTCAATGAAAGATTCCAGTTCGACTCCACTCCTCCACGGACTGCTACCCTGCGTCGAACTCCATCTCTTGAAGACTCTGAATATTCTTCTTCCACGGCAACAGTTAATGCCAGTGTGATCGATGATGAAGATGATTCTACTTCACCACCTCCTATTACTGCGCGCATCGACACTGCACCAAGCTCGTCTGCACCACCAACCAACGACGACAACCCTGCTGCTTCACCTACTCATGATGATGAGTAGATGCTCTATGTCTTCAAACCTTTTTGGTCCTTACTGACAAAAGGGGGAGAAGCATATGAGTTGATAGTCTTCAAACGGGTTCATATGGGCGGTTGCATTATATTTTGCTGTGTCCTTACAACTATTGCGTTTTGAAACATTTGGTTCTTTGAGTTGTAACACCTAAACTTGATGGTCGTCTGCTACTTCTGCTACTTATTTGCTTTACTATGATGCGATGATAAATTCCGCATGTGCGATGATAACTTCCGCACTTAGATCATTCTGCAGACGTCCATTTTTTGTTATGCATGTCATTCTTATTGCTATATCATTTCATGCATGGTGAATTATCTTCATAAGTGAAGTGGATCTCCAGAAGTACAACCTGCCATGTGCATTTGCATTCCAAAAGCAAATTACTTATATGCACATCTTCAGGGGGAGCCCTTGCAACTTATGAAGACAATTATCTATCCTTACAATTTCACATACTTTATCCCCGTTGAAAACTTCAACCAGTTTGTCATCAATCACCAAAAAGGGGGAGATTGTAAGTGCATCTAGTGCCACCCCTAGTTGGTTTTGGAGTATTGACGACAAAGTTGGTTGAGGGACTGATGCGTTTGTGAGAATTGCAGGATAACGCAGGTTGTGTCCCTCATTGATTCGGTTTACCTACGGGAGATGACCCCTAAAAATGTATAAAGACATTGAAGACAATGGTGGTATGAGAAGATATTCATATTGAAGACTATGACATGAGAAGACATTGTGTGAAGACTTTGGAGCGCGAAGACTGTGTGGTTTCGTGTTTTCTTCTTTGTTGAGTCATAGGAACCACCGTACTGTTAAGTGGGGTCCAAGTGAACTAAGTCAGAATGACTGAAGTGATGCTCAACTCAAATCCTATGTCTTCGAGCAAAGACAATCAGAGCAAATCTTATCCAGAGCTGGATGAGTCAGCTTTGCTTGTAGCCCAAGTAAAGTTGCCGCGTGTGTTTGAAATCTGACCGTTGGAACACGTGTCAGTTCCGTAGTGACCCAGGGTCATTTTGGACAAATCAGGTCGGGTTGCCTAGTGGCTATAAATAGCCCACCCCCTACACCATAAATTGGTGGCTGCTCAGAGTTAGTGCACGGCTTTTGTTGTTTGAGAGCAACCCACCTCGAAGCATTTGAGAGAGAGAGAAATCCTTGCGAGGACAAAGCCCAAACATCCAGAGCCAAAGAGTGTTAGGCATCACTGAAGTCTTTCTGTCTGTGTGACCTGAAGACTTATTACACTTGAGTACTGTGAATCCTCCAGCCGGTTAGGCGTCGCGTTCTGAGCATCCAAGAGTCATTGTGGATTGCCGGTGAACGAAGTCTGTGAAGGTTTGGAAGTCTCCCTTGAAGACTTACCAGAGTGATTGGGCGAGGACTGGGTGTCCTTAGCTCAAGGGGAATAAGGTGAAGACACGGTCTTCTGAGTTAAATCTCAGCCTCCCTAACCAGACGTACAGTTGTCACAGCAACTGGAACTGGTCCAACAAATCCTGTGTCTTCAACAAGCAACTGGTTCTATCCCTTCCAACCTTACTTTAGTTTGTCTTCATGAAGTCATTGCTTGTCTGTGTATCTGTTTGACTTCATTGCTTGACTACTATTGTTGATTGGCTTCACACTATCTTCCATCTTGATCCTTACTACCAAACTGCTATTAGTCCTGTACTTTCACATCATTACATACTTGACTATGGCTTGTTTAGGGTAGTTTATCTTCCGCTGCATATCAATTAGGTTATTTCTATTGTTTGTCTTTGAAACTACCAAGTTTTGAAGACTTTCATAAAAATCGCCTATTCACCCCCCCTCTAGTCGATACTAGCACTTTCAAATGCAACCGCCCATATGAACCCACTTGAAGACTATCAACTCATACGCTTCTCCCCCTTTTGTCAGTAAGGACCAAAAAGGTTTGAAGACATAGAGCATCTACTCGTCCTCATGAGTAGGTGAAGCAGCAGGGTTGTTGTCGTTGGTTGGCGGTGCAGATGAACTTGGTGCAGTGTCGATGCGCGTAGTAGTAGGAGGTGGTGAAGTAGCATCATCTTCATCATCGATCACTCTGGCATTTACCATTGCTGCGGAGGAAGAATATTTAGAGTCTTCAAGAGATGGAGTGCGACGTAGGACAGCAGTCCGTGGAGGAGTGGAGTCAAACTGGAATCTTTCATTGAAGCCATCGTCTTGAAGATCTGCTTCAGCACTAAGCAGGGTCAAACTCTTCCATGATCGCCGGCAAGTTTCATGAGCAACAAAGGCATTCTTGGTGGCAAGGTTGCGAATGCGATTGACATCCACCAAGAGGCTTTGCATCTGTCTCTTGAGCAAAAAGTGATGCTTATCCTGTTTCTGATGAAGGGCCACAAGAAGTTCTCGGTCATTGAGAACGCGAGAACGCTTCCGAGGCCTTTGTGCAATGGTGCTTTCTGTGGCTTCAGTAGGTGCTCGATGAGGCAGACGAGTATTTCCAGCCAATGGATAGATTCGTGTTGCTGCTTGAACACCTTCAATGGGTTGAGTGAAGCTTTGGTGCTCGGCATTTTGAAGACAAAGAGGCCTCTTGGCAGGGTCAGAGTAGATAGCTTCAACTGACATATCAACCTCTGGCAAAAAGATCATATAATTGCGAGTAGAGGGCTGATAGTTGACAGATGAGTGTCACTTGATGAGGCGCATGACCCATGGAGCATAAAACTTCAGACCAAATAGGTTAGAGCCAGAAGCAGCAAGTTGCCTGATGAAGAATTCTTGAGTGTTGAAGCTGATGCCATTGAGAATATAGAAGACCAAAGTCTTCATAGCTCCTTCAAGCTTGGCCGCTGATGAATGTCCTTTGACAGGCCATAGAGTTCGCCTGATGATATGATATATGGTGCGAGGCAGATACTCAAGGTCTTCAACAAAGAACTCTGTTGGATATTTAGCGTCAGATGGCAAGGGCTTCATCATGCTCAACATCTGGCTCATATTGGGTTCTGGCTTATGGAAGATACACTCCACCGCATTGCGGTGTAGCTGACAGTCAGGTTCATATAGTTCTCCAGGAGTGGCTAGCCCTGTGAGCTCGATGATATCCATAGCTATGGCTTCATGATGAACATTTCCAGTCATCCACTCGAGAACCCATGTCTTGATGTCTCTGTAGTAGCCGCGAATGTGTAGAGTAGCATAGAATTGAAGCAATAGCTCTTCATTCCAATGTTCTTTGTCTGTCACAAAGTGGAGCAGACCAGCATCACGAAAGCAATCAAGTGCTTCTTCTGAGCACGACAGTCCAGCAATGGCTTCAGTGTCAAGGCGCATATGAGGGAAATGCTCCCTTGATCATATAGAACGCAGGAGTAATAGCTTCTCTGCTGATGGCTCCAGAACCGATCTGATGATATTCATGGCTTGGAGTAGGGGTTCTTGGCGCTGTCAAAGAAGGTATTGTGGCTGTTGAAGCCATTTGCATTGAAGGACCCTGGTGAGTTTGCAGTACCTAGAAACCTTGGCAGCCTAGGCTTTGGCTTCTGGACCTGAGGCCTATGCTCAACATGATAGTCAAATTGAGGTCCAGAGGCAGTAGGCGGAGGTACCAGAATGGGCCATCGGACAGTGGTTAGCTAACCATGACTGTATGCTTGCTCAATTGTACGGGGCCTTGGTGGCGGAACAGGAGCAGGGGCAACAGCTGAGGCATCAGGCTGCACAACAGGTGCTTCGGGAGCAGTTGTCTCATTAGCTCCAGGTGCAGCAGCCTCATTGGTTTCAGGTTCAGTGGCCACATTTGCTTCAGGCACACTGGTTGGTGCAGGCTCCACATTAGCGTCAGCCATGACTACGTCATTGGCTTCATTTGCATTGGCAGTGGTAGCTTCAACATTTTCAACCTCCTCTTGACAAACAGGAGGGTCGGGCAAAGGCACGTTCACATCAGGAACTGCTTCTTCAATTACTGCGGGAGTAGGGACACGTACTTCTTCTTGATTTTCCTCGGCTGATGCAGCCGGAATGTCTTCAGCAGCTTGTGCTTCAGACTTGGAGACATTCACAGTTGGAGTAGGTTCAGAAAAGACTTGACGAGCAACAGGTGAACCTTGCACTTCTCCTTCTGGAACGCTCGACAGAGGGACTTGAGGCCTTTGTCCTTTGCGAAGCCTGTGAAATGTTGGCAACGCCTTAGGAGATGGAGATGGCTGGGCCTCAAAGTCATCATCCTCTTCTTGCACGGGGGGTGTAGCTTGTTGTTGTTGTTGGGGAGTACTGGGGGAGTCTTGTAGCTGTGGGTGATCAGCCCATGATGCATCCTGAGCAATTGGCGTCAGAGGACGACCAATGCTGATGAGTTCGCTGTTCGTATGAACATGCGATGATACCACGTCATGTTCGATCTGAGGAAGAACTTCATCATCTGCTACATTGTCATCATGACCAATGTGTTCAGCAGCAGTGGGTTCAGCTGCTGGAATATCTTCAGCTTCATGAGCCTCTGTGGGTGCAGGCTCATGGACTATCATCCTTCGTTCTTGATGTTCTGACGCTGGGCGAACCACTGAAATGGGTTCAACAACTAAGGGCTCTGTGGAAGCAGCCCTAGTCTTCTTGGTCTTGCGCTTCTTCTTGGAGGGAGCGGCATCAGAGGCTTCAGTATTCTTTCTCTTTCTGGCTTCAGCCTCGGCAGCCCCCGTCTTCTTCTGTTCTGAAGCGGTTGTGGTGACCTTTGGCTTCGAGCCAGTCATGCTGCTTGGGAAGATAATGTGAGGGGCTTCTTGGCTTGAAGGTTCAGGCTGGTCAGCAGGAAGCTTCTTCTTTTTCTTTGCAGGCATCCTGGGGTCAATGCCAGGATGGCCAAGTGACTTGCGCTTCTCAGCCTCATTGTAGGTGAGCACACACTTATCAGCCAAACTCTTCATGCGCTCTCGAGAGCCCTGAGCATGACCTTGAAGTTTCTGACGTCTTGAACACTTAGCTTGGCCACATGCTTCTTGAATTGAGCCTTCTCATAATCAATTTTGTTCTTCATCTCAACGATACGCTGAGCGAGAGCTAGCTCAGAAGCAATGGTGCCATTGAAGGCGACACTGAGGCCAATGGGAAGCTGCAAATCTTCAAAGCTGAGATTGGGGGTGTCGAACCACTCATAAATGAAGTTGTGGATGATTGCCACATCAAAGAGAGGCAAGTTGTTGAAGATTTCTGCTTCTTCCTTGCTCTTTATCAGCTGCTCAAGGGCATCATCAGCAAGATCTTCATCACTTGACAGATCAATGGGTTCTTCGCGCAGAATGGCGGCAGGAGTCAAGGCTTGATCAGTTGGTCTGACAAGTTGCTTTTTCTTCTCCGTTCTCTTGGAGACACGGGATTGATCTTCAGACTGCACACTGGCTTCAGGAGGTGCAGTGGCCAGTGGCTTCACACGAGAAGTCTTCGGAGGTGTAGCTGATCTTGAAGCCTTTGGCTTCTTTTGCTTCTGCAGCTTTGGAGGAGGAGCTGGGGCTTCATCAGTGTCATCATCATTTTCAGAATGATCTACTTTGGCACCTTGGACCACGATGTAGGTGATGAGGCCGTCAAGGTTGGAGAAGGGGCCGATAACATTGGGTTCAGCATCACGGGAGCCGTCAGCACGGGGAGCAGAGGGACCTGGGTTGAAGTCCAATCCCAATGACTTCTTGTTCTTCTTGGCCGAAGCCACAGCAAACTGGAAGTTGCACTTGAAGAGGGAATCGTCACGACACTAGAGTAGTGAAGCGGGATCGGCGTTCTCAGGCTGTGGTCCACGGACCATGCAAGGATAGAAGCCTTGAGCAATGGCTTCAGCTCTGTTCTTGGGTTGAAGGCCTCGATAGAGGATATCACCCCAAGGTCTCTTGATGGCATTCTTCTCTGCATATTCCTTTGTCACAAACTTGTACCTGAACCATTCCTCAGCCCAATAGCGTCGAATCCATTGGATTCATGTCTTTCTCTGATGATAATTCTCTTCAGGATTTGTCTTGTAGAGTTTGAGTTCTGCTAGGTCATTAGGCAGATCTTTGGATGTTCCTTCTCTGCGCTGTCTGCCACCCTTCCTTGCTGATTTTTCTGCAGCCATGAACTTCAAACTGAATGGCTTCAATACGTTCAAAGGCTTCAGAGACTTACGCTTGCTGGTCAAGCAGGAACTGGCTTCGGTTGAATTGATATGATGCTGTAAGTATTTTGCAAACGAATGCAGACTATGAGAACCAAGGGATTCTCCCACAGACATGTACCTGTGACAGCATTAGAGATGCGAGGGAAGGGGAAGAGGTCATATGCATTCTCAGAAGATTTTGAAGATAAATCAGTTTGAAGACATTGACCTCATGATGCGAAGACATTCACTTATATAGGTGATTTGGTTCCAGATTTGTACCAATCCGTGAATAAGTACAAGTGAGGAATCAAACTAGACAGGAAATCTAAGTGAATTGACTAGGCAGTATGAGATGCAGACAGAGTAGGTCTAACATTGAATAGGCAGAAACCACTTTTGGTAAACAGGATGAATCTTGAAGATCAAAAAGGTGGTAAAAATACAGTTATAATTACCGCACGAAGAACTGCTAGATGGGATGAATAGGAGACCGAGCAGTTCAGCCCACCGTTCCCTAACTTGGCGACGGAGGACACCTACGGCGACGGCGGAGAGGACGATGTCTGCGGCCGGCGTGAGGACGGCGTCGGAGAAGCCGCGGCAACTAAGCGCTTTGTCGCCGGTGTCGTCGAGAGCTAGCGGCGGTGCTAGGGTTTTGACGGAGGTGGAGAGGTGGAAGAAGGATTTCTTTACCGCAGGGGACAAGTATTTATAAGTAGGTGAGCGACACATCGCAATTACGCTGGTGCCTCTGGCGGTTCACATCTGAGGGGCACGTGGCAAGCATGCAACATACTCAGAGTTGTCCCACGTTCCCACGCCCACCAGGCATGTCGGAGAGTTGTTCCGGCTTCTCCGGAGTTCAACAATAAAGATAAGTCATTTAAAACAGATTTAATGTTTGTCTCTTTGCCTTCTGCTGACTAGGACGCAGAGAAGACATTCGACAGTTTCAATAGAATGCATATGATTTGGACAGATAGAGTTTGAGATAGGAAGCATAGAGAGGTTAGGGTCCGATCACATTCACTTAGTTCAAAAGATCGAATCTTGAAGACATAGCTATAAGTGAATGCTGTAGAGGACATAACACTAGTATATATATATATCAGAAAGCAATCAAATCATCATAGTGTAGAAAATCATGAAGATAAATTGAAACTGAAGACAAACCAAATGCGAAGTCATTGCAATATAACGCCATGAGTGAAACACTTCAAACAGAGAAATTTGGTGGTGGCGTTACCCACCGTATAGGAAGTATTAGACCCAAACACGTCGCAGAATTATCGTGGCGCTCCGAAGTCAAATTCCATGTTAATGTATTCACACTCAGAGTGTAAATCTTCATTGATTGAAGATATACATTACTTTGTGTGTTGCACATCTAAGTCATCAACATGCATAAGTGTTAGGATGTGTGCCTGATCACAGGACATTAGAGGATTCAAGATATTTAGCTCACACCGTAACTTGCAAAACCTTTTCTCATCCAAGGGCTTTGTGAAGATATCTGCCAGTTGCTCTTCAGTGTTGACGTGAATGATATCGATATCTTTCTTCATAACATGATCTCTGAGAAAGTGATGACGACTTTCAATGTGCTTTGTCTCCGAGTGCTGGACTGGATTGTTGGCTATCTTGATGGCACTTTCGTTGTCGCAGAAGAGAGGTACTTGTTTCAGGTTGATGCCATAATCCTTGAGAGTTTGCTTCATCCATAGAAGCTGAGCACAACAGGATCCAGCAACAATGTATTCAGATTCAGAAGTTGAGAGTGATACACAGTTCTGCTTCTTTGAAGACCAACAGACAAGTGATCGACCAAGAAAATGACATGTGCCTGATGTAGACTTGCGATCCACCTTGTCACCAGCATAATCAGCATCCGAGAATCCAACCAAATCAAATTTTGAGCCCTTGGGATACCATAATCCGAGTGTTGGGGTGTAAGCCAAATATCGAAGAATTTGCTTCACAGCTAAGTGATGCGATTCCTTTGGTGCCGCTTGGAATCGAGCACACATGCAAACACTAAGCATAATAGCTGGCCTAGATGCACATAGATAAAGCAAAGAACCAATCATGGAGCAGTATACCTTTTGATCGAACTCTTTACCATTGTCGTCGGGACCAAGATGGTGTTTGGCTGGCATTGGCGTCGTATAGCCTTTGCAGTCTTCCATTCCAAACTTCTTCAGACAATCTTTGAGGTATTTTTCTTGAGATATGAAGATGCCATTTCTTTGCTGACGAATTTGAAGACCAAGGAAGAACTTCAGCTCACCCATCATGGACATCTGATATTGCTCTTGCATCATGTACCCAAACTCATCACTATACTTCTGGTTGGTGCAGCCGAAGATTATGTCATCCACATATATTTGGCACACAAACAGTTCGCCATCATATGACTTCATGAAGAGTGTGGGATCGAGGGATCCAGGATTGAAGCCTTTGCTCTTCAGGAAGTCTTTGATTGTATCATACCATGCACGAGGAGCTTGTTTGAGGCCATACAGTGCTTTGTTTAGCTTGTACACCATATCAGGATGTTTTGGATCTTCAAAGCCAGGTGGTTGTGCGACATATACTTCTTCTTCAATCTTGCCATTGAGAAATGCACTCTTACATCCATTTTATATAGCAAGATGTTGTGATGATTAGCGTAGGCTAGTAGTATGCGAATAGCTTCAAGCCTAGCAACAGGAGCAAATGTTTCATCGAAGTCAATTCCTTCAACTTGAGTATATCCTTGAGTCACAAGACGTGCTTTGTTTCTGATGACATGACCATGCTCATCTTGCTTGTTTCGATATATCCACTTTGTTCCAATAATGTTATGCTTGCGAGGGTCAGGTCGCTTGACAAGTTCCCAAACATTATTCAGCTTGAACTGTTGAAGTTATTCTTGCATGGCATGAATCCATTCTGGTTCCATAAAAGCTTCAGCAACTTTATTGGGTTCTGATATTGACACAAATGAAAAGTGCCCACAGAAGTTTGCTAGTTGTGTTGCTCTTGATTGAGTGAGTGGACCAGGCGCATTGATGCTATCAATTATCTTCTCTATTTGAACTTCATTTGCAACACGAGTATGAACAGGACGAAGATTTTGCTCTCGCTGATCATTGTCATCATTGGGAGGATTGTCCTCGGGCTGAGCATTGTCTTCAGGTTGATTTGGTGCAGAGATGATAAGTTCCTCTTCAGGTTGTGCTTCAGAGGACATGATTTCACTAGTTCCCATCAGCTTGATAGACTCGCTTGGAGGAGCTTCATCTAGTGTACTTGGCAGAATCTCTCTCTGTGAACCATTGGTTTCATCAAATTTCACATCCACAGTTTCAACGATTTTGTAGAGATAAACGTTGAAGACTCTGTAGGAGTGTGAATCCTTTCCATAGCCAAGCATGAAGCCTTCGTGAGCCTTAGGTGCAAATTTTGACTTGTGATGGGAATCCTTGATCCAACATCTAGCTCCAAATACTCTGAAGTAACTGACGTTTGGCTTCTTGCCAGTAAGGAGCTCATACGATGTTTTGTTCAGAAGCTTATGGATGTACACACAGTTGATGATGTGACATGCTATATCAATAGCTTCAGGCCAGAACTTTCTTGGTGTCTTGTACTCATCTAGCATTGTTCGAGCCATCTCAATGAGGGTTCTGTTTTTGCGCTCAACGATGCCATTTTGCTGAGGTGTGTATGGAGCAGAGAACTCATGAGTTATTCCCATTGTATCCAGATACAAATCAAGTCCAGTGTTCTTGAATTCAGTGCCATTGTCACTTCTGATGTTCTTGATCTTCACGCCATAATTGTTCATTGCTCGATTTGCGAAGCGCCTGAAGACATCTTGCACTTCACTCTTGTAAAGAATTATATGAACCCATGTGTATCTTGAGTAGTCATCAACAATGACGAAGCCATAGAGACAGGCAGTTGTTGTGAGGGTGGAGTAGTGAGTAGGTCCAAATAAGTCCATGTGTAACAGCTCGAAGGGTTGAGATGTTGTCATGATTGTCTTCGAGGGGTGCTTTGCCCTTGTCATCTTTCCAGCTTCACAAGCACCACACAGATGATCCTTCTTGAACTTGACATCCTCAATGCCAATGACATGCTTCTTCTTGACGAGTGAGTGTAAGTTCCTCATGCCAGCATGTCCTAGCCTTCGATGCCAGAGCCAGCATTCTGAAGCTTTTATGAGAAGACATACGACAAGCTATGGACCTGCTGAGAAATCTACCTTGTATAGATCATCTTTTTGATACCCTTCAAAGACTAGAGATTTGTCAGATTCCATTAGTACAAGACAACGATATTTTCCAAATATCACAATCATGTTCAGGTCACAAAGCATTGAGACAGACATTAAGTTGAAACCAAGGGATTCAACAAGCATCACTTTATCCATGTGTTGATCCTTTGAGATTGCAACTCTACCTAGACCCAATACCTTGCTTTTACCAGTGTCAGCAAATGTGATGTGACTCTTGTCGGATGGACGTAAGGTTGAGTCCATGAGAAGACTTCGATCACCAGTCGTATGATTTGTGCATCCACTGTCCATAATCCATTCTGAAGCTTTTGGTGATGTACCCTACAGTGCAGTTAGGAGGATAGGCTTCACAAGAGTGTTGTGAAGCATAAGCATTTGACACATATAGGGATAGTCACAGCTTATATCAAAGTTAGGACATAGTATGACTGATAAGAGATTCAGATGTGAAGTATATCGAATGACATTTTATCATGCGTCCTGAACGTGTTTTAGGTCCCCAGCAATAGTATCGGACGCCATTGATTGCTGGCTGGAGACCGTATTCTGCAAAAGAGAGTTAGTTCTTCTTTGCTACCCACATCTTCAGTGGTGGCTTAGAAGCAATGAGTCTAAGTGCAGCATCTGAGAATTTTGGCTTTGAGCCCTAGCAAATAGCCTTGCAGGAGATGAATGGTACTCATATGAATAAGCAGAAAAGTTCTTAGTCCTATGAACATAGCGGTTCGAAGATACACGCTCTTATTCATAAGTCTGAGCATGATTTCCCTGCAAAACATTGGCGTTAGGGTGACTCATGTGAGTCCCGTATTTGTATGAAGCCTTTGGGCCACATGAAGCTATAGGTCTGGGGTTTGTCTTCTTCCTTGGTGGTGTCATGACGACATTCACAGGAAGATTCTCAATGTACTGCTTAGGTACCCAGATCTTCTTCATAGGTGGTCCATTCCTGCAGTTAGTACCAATGTACCTAGCAAACACTTCACCATTCTGATTTTTGAACAGCTTATAGTTTGCATCAAAGGATTCATCAATGATAATAGGATTAGCACAGGTAAAGCCAGATAAAGTGGATGGATCTACTGAAGGTTCCTTTGCAGCAACCCATGTGGTTTTGGGGTACTGCTCAGGCTTCCAGTACGAGCCATCAACATTCATTTTCCTCTCGAACCCAACACCCTCTTTCCTAGGGTTTCGGTTCAGAATCTGCTTTTTGAGGACATCGCAGAGAGTCTGATGTCCCTTCAAACTTTTGTACATCCCTGTTTCAAGCAATGTCTTCAACATAGCATTTTCATCAGCAACAGCAGTGATATCCTCCGCAGAGGGGTTAGTAACCACATCAGTAGGTGAAGACAATGAAACAGTAGCAGCAGTGGAACATTCAGCAACAGATGTAGCGTTATCACGCTCAATGCATTTTAGACATGGTGGTTCAAATCCATCCTGAGCGGGACTGATCTGTTGAGCGCGAAGTGACTCATTCACCTTTTGAAGATCTTCATGAGCCGCTCTCAATTTCTCAAGCTCTTGTTTCCTTTGAAGATAATCATAGGAGAGCCTTTCATAAGTAGTTGAGAGCGATTCATGACGACCTTCAAGTTCTTGGTACTTAGCATGAAGATTTTTTATGTCATCAACTAAGGACTGTGAACGTGTCATTTCAGCGTCCAACATGTCATCGCTTTTGTCTAACAGTTTTTGAGTATGTTCCATAGCCTTTTGTTGTTCAGTTGCAATTTTAGCAAGTGTTTTGTAGCTGGGTTTGGATTCACATCAGAGTCATCTTCACTTGAAGTTTAAAAGTAAGCATCGCGTGATTTTACCTTGGCACCACGTGCCATGAAGTAGTAGGTGGGAGTAGGATCGTCTTCGTCATTAGCTTTAGCGTTGGTGTGGAAGTCATTGTCTTCAGTGTTGAAGATGGACTTGGCGACATAGGCTGTGGGTAGAGCCAGACTTGCAACGCCATGGTCAGACTCCTCTCCAGACTCCACCTCCGCCTCCTCAGAAGCAGACTCCTCCTCTGAATCCATTTCCTTTCCAACAAAAGCACGAGCCTTGCCAGATGAGCTCTTCTTGTATGATGAAGACTTGGAAGAAGACTTAGAAGACTTTGAGGATTTCTTCTTCTTCTTGTCATCAGAATCATATTCCTTGCTTTTCTTCTTCTTCTTCTCATTGTCCCACTGTGGACACTCAGATATGTAGTGACCAGGTTTCTTGCACTTGTGGCAGGTTCTCTTTTTGTGGTCATGGGTGGAAGCTTCATCATTCCTTGAGCTGGATCATGAAGACTTTCTGAAGCCTTTCTTCTTAGTGAACTTCTGGAACTTCTTCACAAGCATAGCAAGTTCCTTTCCAATGTCTTCAGGATCTTCAGAACTGCAGTCAGATTCTTCTTCAGATGAGGAAACAACTTTTGCCTTCAAGGCGCGAGTTCGGCCATAGTTTGGGCCATAGATATCTCTTTTCTCAGATAGCTGGAACTCATGTGTGTTGAGCCTCTCAAGTATATCAGACGGATCGAGTTACTTGAAGTCGGGACGTTCTTGTATCATGAGGGCAAGGGTGTCAAAGGAGCTGTCAAGTGATCTCAGCAATGTCTTGACGATTTCATGCTTGGTAATCTCAGTTGCGCCAAGAGCTTGAAGTTCATTTGTGATGTCAGTGAGGCGATCAAACGTGAGCTGGACATTTTCATTATCGTTTCTCTTGAAGCGGTTGAAGAGGTTGCGAAGAACACTGATTCTTTGATCTCTCTGGGTTGAGACGCCTTTGTTAACCTTGGATAGCCAGTCCCAGACTAGCTTCGACGTTTCCAGAGCACTCACACGGCCATACTGTCCTTTGGTCAGATGACCACAGATGATGTTCTTTGTAGTAGAGTCCAGTTGAATGAACTTCTTGACATCAGTGGGGGTGACACCTTCACCAGTTTTGGGAACGCCATTCTTGACGACATACCAGAGGTCGACATCAATGGCTTCAAGATGCATACGCATCTTATTCTTCCAGTAGGGATATTCAGTTCCATCGAACACAGGGCAAGCAACGGAGACCTTGATTATCCCTGCGGTCGACATAGCTGAAACTCTAGGTGGTTAAACCGAATCACACAGAACAAGGGAGTACCTTGCTCTGATACCAATTGAAAGTGCTAGTATCGACTAGAGGGGGGTGAATAGGTGATTTTTATGAAAGTCTTCAAAACTTAGAAGTTTCGAAGACAAACAACAGAAATGACCTAATTGATATGCAGTGGAAGATAAACTACCCTAAGCAAGCCATAGTCAAGTATGCAATGATGTGAAAGTACAAGACTAATAGCAGCTAGGTAGTAAGGATCAGGTTGGAAGATAGTATGAAGCCAATCAACAGTAGTAGTCAAGCAATGAAGTCAAACAGATACACAGATAGGCAATGACTTCACGAAGACAAACTTAAGTAAGGTTGGGAAGGGATAGAACCAGTCGCTTGTTGAAGACACAGGATTTGTTAGACTAGTTCTAGTTGCTGTGACAACTGTATGTCTGGTTAGGGAGGCTGAGATTTAACTCAGAAGACCATGTCTTCACCTTATTCCCCTTGAGCTAAGGACACCCAGTCCTCGCCCAATCACTCTGGTAAGTCTTCAAGGGAGACTTCCAAACCTTCACAGACTTTGTTCACCGGAAATCCACAATGACTCTTGGATGCTCAGAACACGACGCCTAACCGGCTGGAGGATTCACAGTACTCAAGTGTAATAAGTCTTCAGGTCACACAGACAGAAAGACTTCAGTGATGCCTAACACTCTTTGGCTCTGGGTGTTTGGGCTTTGTCCTCGCAAGGATTTCTCTCTCTCTCTCTCAAATGCTTCGAGGTGGGTTGCTCTCAAACGACAAAAGCCGTGCTCAAACTCTGAGCAGCCACCAATTTATGGTGTAGGGGGTGGGCTATTTATAGCCACTAGGCAACCCGACCTGATTTGTCCAAAATGACCCTGGATCACTAAGGAACTAACACGTGTTCCAACGGTCAGATTTCAAACAAACGCGGAAGCTTTACTTGGGCTACAAGCAAAGCTGACTCATCCAGCTCTTGATAAGATTTGCTCTCATTGTCTTCGCTCTAAGACATAGGATTTGAGTTGAGCATCACTTCAGTCACTCTGACTTAGTTCACTTGGACCCCACTTAATAGTACGGTGGTTCCTATGACTCAACAAAGAAGAAAAGGAAACAACGAAACCACACAGTCTTCGCGCACCATAGTCTTCACTTAATGTCTTCTCATGTCATAGTCTTCAATATGAATATCTTCTCATACCACCATTGTCTTCAATGTCTTCATACATTTGTAGGGGTCATCTCCGGTAGGTAAACCGAATCAATGAGGGACACTACCTGCGTTATCCTGCAATTCTCACAAACGCATTAGTCCCTCAACCAACTTTGTCGTTAATACTCCAAAACCAACTAGGGGTGGCACTAGATGCACTTACAATTGTTCCGATAGCATGTGGAAGAATACTGGGTTTCTTATATTCAAAACTTCATACTGATATGCAGACTGAAATCCATACATACGCCCATAATATTCTGAGGCTGATTATTTGTATGAGAAAAATAGTTTGACTATCTTCCTTGAGCATATCACGTTCTGACATTATTTCGGATCATAACATATTTTAAGCATCATGCATTGCTGAACCAAAACTTTGTATATGATCCATACCTCTGTATGAAAATATACCGTTGGTCTTGTACCTGACTTGTCTTTCTGCTGGCTGGATCATAATTGATGTGAGGATTTTGCACTGACGGGGACTCGATGCTGATAATCAATCCAACACACCGTTGGTATTCTGAACAGATATTAATGCTATAATGTAGTTGACTGGGTAGACAATAATGTCTAGCTGAGCTTCTTCCAAATATTTCAAATCCTTATGGCTTCTTCGAGTCCGGTGTCGGTGGATGAGCAATTCTTTATAGGGAAAAAATAATGTAACATCGGTGCCCAAAAAAAAAGAAAGAAGCAAAAGAGAACTCAAGTAAACAAAAACACACAACAACAAACAATTCACACACAATCAATGTCACATATTACTGCTAGTCACACAATATGCATGCCTACTTAAGCACACAAATCTCACGGGATCTCCGGTTCTATGATCTAGATTGGTGTAAACAGCGCTACACCAAGTGCTAGCTTAGCCAGATAGCAACCTGGACTAGCTCGGAGGTGAGGATGTACTCAGTAATCATGCAGTGGGACACAAAGGTCGCAACCACATTATTATCAAGCGGACGAAAAATGATACGTACTCGTCCAAGAAATAGAATAGCGGGGAAAAACTGAGGCTGCTGACATTGCCCTTTCTTGATAACTAAGATCATTAAGGGTTGCCAACATGACAAAATAAAAGAACGATCTAGGATAGAAGCATGTCCATCACCAAAATGATAGGCGGGACTGAAAGAAAGACATCGGCGCGACACCTGAGCACCATTTTTGCAAACAGTGTCGGGATCACTTGGCATCATTCTGCTAGGACAGAAATGACACCAAACGCCGAAAGAAAAAGGAACTGGCGAAATGCAAAGGTTGAGCTGTAGTGGATCCGAACCGATGCCAGCTACACTCACCAGATAAACCGTTATCACAAATACTAAGGCTATATGCATGCTATGCAACAAACAAATGCAATAAACAAGCCAGAATCTATACTATCGATTTCTAATGTTCGCGCGGTCTAGGGCGTCCTACAGCCAGACCTGCTTTAATACCAAGCCCGTGACACGCTGACTCAGAGAAACCAGAACGCCCCGTATTCCAGCCCAGAGATCGAGGAGAAGTCTTCTGGAATACGACACTGCTTGACATAGAACAAATCAGCTCTTATTACAACAATGAATACAAAGGTCTGATGTTACAAAGGTTCACATCAGCACGGCGCCACTACGCTTGCGATACTACACTTGCTCTATGCTAGGAGCGGAACAACTCGTACCAGCAGAAATCTTCTAGCAGCGGAACAACGACGAAGGTGGTGAACTCCACTCCGCAGGGACTCTGGCTGGGACACGATCTAGCTCGCACGAACGGAAACCACGACAAGCAATCAAGCAATCACGGCATCACCTGCAATCTGGCATGACACACCAGGTCAGTACATTGAATGTACTTGCAAGCTCACAACAACCAAAAACATCAAGGCAAGACAACAACATAGCATTAAGTAGGTTAATTAAATTAACAGATACCATGATATAACATCAACTCCTAAGCATAATATGAAATTACTACAGTACTGATAAATGACCATCTCCGATCTCCATAACCATATCTCTCCTGGCTAACCGACCAAGCAATATACCATCTCGATCACCTCGTGATCATAACCAAACTGTAACCGTGATCCTTATGGCAATCACAACCAAACTGTAACCGTGATCCTTACGCGATCACAACCAAATTGTAACCATGATCCTTACGACGGTCACAACCCGACCAATAAATGGCCCGTGATCCTTACGGCAATCACAACCCGACCAATAAATGGCCTGTGATCCTTACGGCAATCACAACCCGACCAATACTTGGCCAAACTGTACTGCTCCAAATATCCACATATCCATCAACTATATGTCATTCCGTCATGTGAGTGTTGATCGAAAGGTGTGCCCTAGTACGAACCCATGCCCATGACCGAGGACGTGGCTATCGATAGATTAAACACACACACACACACACTCTGCAGACGTAGCGCACTGTACCCACACCATGGAACCCATGGCCTCGCACTCCCATTCGGGTGGACCAACGGCGTTCTGACAAAACCGATCTACTGCCATGACACTCTCCCGGCCACCGATACGTCTCCAACATATCTATAATTTTTGATTGTTCCATGCTATTATATTACCCCTTTTGGATGTTTATGGGATTTATTTTACACATTTATATCATTTTTGGGACTAACCTATTAACCGGAGGCCCAACCCATATTTTTGTTTTATTGCCTATTTCAGTATTTCGAGGAAAAGGAATATAAAACGGAGTCCAAACGGAATGAAACCTTCGGCAGCGTGATTTTTTGGAAGAATATGATCCGGGAGACTTGGAGTTCACGTCAGAAGATCCTCAAGGAGGCCACGAGATAGGAGGGCGCGCCCCCCTACTGGGCGCACCCCCTGTCTCGTGGGCCCCTCGAGCACCTCCCGACCGATTTCTTTCGCCTATATAAGCCTACGTACCCTAAAAACATCGAAAATCAAGATATATCGGGAGTTCCGCCGCCGCAAGCCTCTGTAGCCACCAAAACCCTCTCGAGAGTCTGTTCCGGCACCCTGCCGGAGGGGGAACCCATCGCCGGTGGGCATCTTCATCATCCCGGCGCTCTCCATGACGAGGAGTGAGTAGTTCACCCTCGGGGCTGAGGGTATGTACCAGTAGCTATGTGTTTGATCTCTCTCTCTCTCTCGTGTTCTCTCTATGGCACGATCTTGATGTATCGCGAGCTTTGCTATTATAGTTGGATCTTATGATGTTTCTCCCCCTCTATTCTCTTGTGATGAATTGAGTTTCCCTCTTGAAGTTATCTTATTGGATTGAGTCTTTATTTTAGAACACTTGATGTATGTCTTGCTGTGCTTATCTGTGGTGACAATGGGATATCACGTGCCACTTGATGTATGTTTTGGTGACCAACTTGCGGGTTCCGCCCATGAAACTATGCATAGGGGTTGACACACGTTTTCTTGACTCTCCGGTAGAATCTTTGGGGCACTCTTTGAAGTACTTTGTGTTGGTTGGATGAATCTGAGATTGTGTGATGCATATCGTATGGTCGTGCCCACGGATACTTGAGGTGACAATGGAATATCTAGGTGACATTAGGGTTTTGGTTGATTTGTGTCTTAAGGTGTTATTCTAGTACGAACTCTTTTATACATCGATCCAAAAGAATAACTTTGAGGTGGTTTCGTACCCTACCATAATCTCTACGTTTGTTCTCCGCTATTAGTGGCTTTGGAGTGACTCTTTGTTGCATGTTGAGGGATTGTTATATGATCTATCTATGTTATTATTGTTGAGAGAACTTGCACTAGTGAAAGTATGAACCCTATGCCTTGTTTCCTATCATTGCAACACCGTTTACGCTCACTTTTATCATTAGTTACCTTGCTGTTTCTATTATTTCAGATTGCAAATACCTTTATCTACCATCCATATTGCACTTGTATCACCATCTATTCCCCGAACTTGTGCACCTATACAATCTACCATTGTATTGGGTGTGTTGGGGACACAAGAGACTCTTTGTTATTTGGTTGCAGGGTTGTTTGAGAGAGACCAACTTCATCCTACGCCTCCCACAGATTGATAAACCTTAGGTCATCCACTTGAGGGAAATTTGCTACTCTCCTACAAACCTGTGCACTTGCAGGCCCAACAATGTCTACAAGAAGAAGGTTTTGTAGTAGACATCAAGCTCTTTTCTGGCGCCGTAGCCGGGGAGGTTAGCGCTTGAAGGTATATCTTTAGATCTTGCAATAGAATCTTTTTGTTTCTTGTTTTATCACTACTTTAGTTTATAAAAGAAAAACTACAAAAAAATGGTGTTAAGTTTGTCTCATACGATTCATCTTTTAATATCTTTCGTGAGTATGATGGAAAGGAAAATTGTTCTCAAGTGCTAGAAGAAGAATGCATTAAAATGCTTGGTACTAAATCTTTGAATGATGAGCATGATTGCAATGTTGTTAGTATGAATTCATTGATTATCCATGATGCTAATGATATGCAAAGCCACAAGCTTGGGAAGCTATGTTTGATGAATATGATATGTTTAGTCCCCCAAGTTTTGATGACAATATTTATTTTGATGATAGCATGCCTCCTGTTTATGATGATTATATTGATGAAAGCGGGTTTGGAAGAGTGTCAAATTTAGGAAGTAGTGATCCCACTATTTTGGAGGATTTTGAATCTTATTGTGATGAACATGAAAGTGGATTTGGAAGAGTGTCAATTTTATTTAGTGATGATTCCACTATTTCGGAAGAGGTTCCAATTGATCATGAGAAAAAAGTTGCTATCTATGATGATTACTGTGATGACTTGTATGCTATTAAGAATAATGATAACCATGAAACTTGTCATCATGATTTTAGTTTTCAATTGGATTATGCCTCACATGATAATTATTTTGTTGAGTTTGCTCCCACTACTATTCATGAGAAGAATTTTGCTTATGTGGAGAGTAGTAAATTTTCTATGCTTGTAGATCATGAAAAGAATGCTTTAGGTGCTGGTTATATTGTTGAATTCATTCATGATGCTACTGAACATTATTATGAGGGAGGAATATATGCTTGTAGGAATTGCAATAATATCAAGTTTCCTCTCTATGTGCTTAAAATCTTGAAGTTATGCTTGTTATGCCATCCTATGCTAGTTGATTATTGTTCCCACAAGTTGTTTTCTCACAAAATCCCTATGCATAGGAAGTGGGTTAGACTTAAAAGTGCTACTCATATGCTTTATGATGCCCCCGTTATGTTCCAAATCTTATCTTTTATGTGAGCATCATTGTCATCATCATGCCTAGCTAGAAAGGCATTAAAGAAAATCGCTTGTTGGGAGACAACCCAATATTTACCCTTACTGTTTTTGTGTGTCCACATGATTATACTACTTTAGTAATAATGTTTTATATCTTTTGTTTCAATAAAGTGCCAAGTAAGACCTTTAGGATAGCTTACGGTGATAGTTGTGTTGATCCTGCTGAGAATCAGAAACATTTGCACTCAGTAAATTAGTTTTGTGAATTCACAGAAACTTTATTTTGATCTAATTCTTTTTGCTCTGTATTGGTACACAAATTGCTTAGGACTTCGTAATTTGGTAGGATTTTTGGAGTTCCATAAGTATACGTTTGATACATATTACTACAGACTGTTCTGTTTTGGACAGATTCAGTTTTCTATGTATTGTTTGCATATTTTGATGAATCTATGAGTAGTATTAGAGGGTATGAACCATAGATAAGTTGGAGTACAGTAGATATTACACCAATATGAATTTAAAATGAGTTCATTACAGTACCTAAGTGGTGGTTTTATTTTCTTATACTAACGAAGCTTATGAGTTTTCTGTTGAGTTTTGTGTTGTGGATTTTTCAAGTTTTGGGTAAAGATTCGATGCACTATGGAATAAGGAGTGGCAAGAGCCTAAGATTGGGGATTCCCAAGGCACCCCAAGGTAATATTCAAGGACAACCAAGAGCCTAAGCTTGGGGATGGCCCGGAAGTCATCCCCTCTTTCGTCTTCGTTCATCGGTAACTTTATTTGGAGCTATATTTTTATTCACCACATGGTATGTGTTTTGCTTGGAGTGTCATTTTCTTTTGTTAGTATTTGATTTATGTTATTTAGAATAGTGTTTTGCATCTTTAGTTTCAATAAAAATGTCAAGGATATCCTTTACCATGCTTATTTTGCTAGTATACATGTTGCTGTTTGAAAACAGAAAGTTTACCGCTGTTGCGAAAATTCCTAGAAATGTCCGAGCGTGATATAATGTTGAAACCTTTTGCATGATGATATCTGATAAATTTAATACAGTGGGAATTTTATTTCATAATTTTTGGAGTTAGGGAAGTATTGATACTCTTGCATTCTTTACGGACTGTACTGTTTTGACAGATTGCTGTTATGTTTGCATTGTTTGCATATGTTTGCATGTTTAATGATACTATTTGAGGATAGGAGTATTAAATATGCAGAGACATTTAGTATTCAATGTTGAATAATAATTTTAGTGATTTGTTACAGTAGAAAATGATAAGGTTTTGCATTGGTTTATACTAACCTATCTCACGAGTTCTTGTTGAGTTTGGTGTGGATGAAGCTTTTGATAAAAAGAGAAACCATGATATGAGAGGAATTAAGGAGACACAAAAGTTCAAGCTTGGGGATGCCCAAGGCACCCGAAGATAATATTTCAAGAATTCTAAAGCATCTAAGCTTGGGGATGCCCCGGTAGGCATCCCACCTTTCTTCGTCAACAACTATCGGTTAGTATCGGTTGAGCCTAAGTTTTTGCTTCTTCACATGAGTTGTGCTATCCTTGCAATGTCATTTTATTTTGTTGCTTGCTGTTTGAATACAATACCAAGATCTGAAATTCCTTAATGTTAGAGAGTCTTCACATAGTTGCACAACTATTCGACTACTCATTGATCTTCACTTATATCTTTCGGAGTAGTTTGTCTTTTGCTCTAGTGCATCACTTATATCTTGTAGATCACGGCGGTGGTAATATTTTTTAGAAATTGATTGTCTCTCATGCTTCACTTATATTTATTTGAGAGTCTTTTAGAACAGTATGGTATTTGCTATGGTTACAAAGTTGGTCCTAGAATGATGAGCATCCAAGTTGGGTATAATAAAAACTATCGTAGAAAGTGAATTGGATGCCATGATCAATTTGACGCTTGATAATTGTTTTGAGATATGGAGGTAGTGATATTAAAGTCATTCTAGTTGGGTGATTATGGATTTAAAGAATGCTTGTGTTGAAGTTTGTGATTCCCGTAGCATGCACGTATGGTGAACCGCTTTGTGATGAAGTTGGAGCACAATTTTATTTATTGATTGTCTTCCTTATGAGTGGCGGTCGGGGACAAGCGATGGTCTTTTCCTACCAATCTATCCCCCTAGGAGCATGCGCGTAGTACTTTGGTTTTTGATGACTTCTAGATTTTTGCAACAAGTACATGAGTTCTTTTGACTAATGTTGAGTCCATGGATTATACGCACCCTTTCACCCTTCCATCATTGCTAGCCTTTCTTGTGTCGTGCAACTTTTGCCCGTACCATACACCCACCATATACCTTCCTCAAAATAGCCACCATACCTACCTATTATGGCATTTCCATAGTCATTCCGAGATATATTGCCATGCAACTTCCCACCGTTCCATTCATATGACACACATAACTTTTGTCATATTGCTTTTTTGCATGATCATGTAGTTGACATCGTATTTGTGGCTTGGCCACCTTCATAATTTTCATACATGTCGCTCTTGATTCATTGCATATCCCGGTACACCGCTGGAGGCATTCATATAGAGTCATATCTTGTTCTAGCTTTGAGTTGTAATTCTTGAGTTGTAAATCCATAAAAGTGTGATGATCTTCATTATTAGAGCATTGTCCCAGTGAGGAAAGGATGATGAAGACTATGATTCCCCTACAAGTCGGGATGAGACTTCGGACTTTACAAAAAAAAGAAAAAAAAGAGTAAGGCCAAAAAGAAAAAAAGAAAAAAAAGAAAGGCCAAAGAAAAAAAAGGAAGAAAGAAAAAAATGAGAGAAAAGAGAGAAGGGACAATGCTACTATCTCTTTTTCCACAATTGTGCTTCAAAATAGCACCATGATCTTCATGATAGAGAGTCTCATATGTTGTCACCTTCATATACTAGTGGGCATTTTTCATCATAGAACTGCGCTTGTATATTCCAATGATGGGCTTCCTCAAAGTGCCGTAGGTCTTCGTGATCAAGCAGGTTGGATGCACACCCACTTAGTTTCTTTTGTTGAGCTTTCATATATTTATAGCTCTAAGTGCATCCGTTGCATGGCAATCCCTACTCACTCACATTGATATCTATTAATGGGCATCTCCATAGCCCGTTGATACGCCTACTTGATGTGAGACTATCTTCTCATTTTTTGTCTTCTCCACAACCACCATTCTATTCCACATATAGTGCTATGTCCATGGCTCACGCTCATGTATTGCGTGAAAGTTGAAAAAGTTTGAGATTATTAAAGTATGAAACAATTTCTTGGCTTGTCATCAGGGTTGTGCATGATTAAATACTTTGTGTGATGAAGATAGAGCAACAGCCAGACTATATGATTTTGTAGGGATAACTTTCTTTGGCCATGTTATTTTGAGAAGACATGATTACTTTGATTAGTATGCTTGAAGTTTCACCATTTTCATGTTAATATGAACTTTTATTTTGCATCATTTGGATATGAACATTCCTGCCCCAATAAAGAAAATTACATTGAGAATTATGCTAGGTAGCATTCCACATGAAAAATTCTGTTTTTATCATTTACCTACTCGAGGACGAGCAGGAATTAAGCTTGGGGATGCTTGATACGTCTCCAAAGTATCTATAATTTTTTATTGTTCCATGCTATTATATTACCCCTTTTGGATGTTTATGGGCTTTATTTTACACATTTATATCATTTTTGGGACTAACCTATTAACCGGAGGCCCAACCCATATTGTTGTTTTATTGCCTGTTTTAGTATTTCGAGGAAAAGGAATATTAATTGGAGTCCAAACGGAATGAAACCTTCGGGAGCGTGATTTTTTGGAAGAATATGATCTGGGAGACTTGGAGTTCACGTCATAAGATCCTCGAGGAGGCGACGAGATAGGAGGGCGCCCCCCCCTACTGGGCGTGCCCCCCTGTCTCGTGGGCCCCCGAGCACCTCCCGACCGAATTCTTTCGCCTATATAAGCCTACGTACCCTAAAAACATCGAAAATCAAGGTAGATCGGGAGTTCCGCCACTGCAAGCCTCTGTAGCCACCAAAAACATCTCGAGAGTCTGTTCCGGCACCCTGCCGGAGGGGGAACCCATCACCGGTGGCCATCTTCATCATCCCGGCACTCTCCATGACGAGGAGTGAGTAGTTCACCCTCGGGGCTGAGGGTATGTACCAGTAGCTATGTGTTTGATCTCTCTCTCTCTCTCTCTCGTGTTCTCTCTATGGCACGATCTTGATGTATCGCGAGCTTTGCTATTATAGTTGGATCTTATGATGTTTCTCCCCCCTCTACTCTCTTGTGATGAATTGAGTTTCCCTCTTGAAGTTATCTTATTGGATTGAGTCTTTATCTGAGAACACTTGATGTATGTCTTGCCGTGCTTATCTCTGGTGACAATGGGATATCACGTGCCACTTGATGTATGTTTCGGTGATCAACTTGCGGGTTCCGCCCATGAACCTATGCATAGGGGTTGGCACACGTTTTCTTGACTCTCCGGTAGAAACTTTGGGGCACTCTTTGAAGTACATTGTGTTGGTTGGATGAATCTAAGATTGTGTGATGCATATCGTATAATCATGCCCACGGATACTTGAGGTGACAATGGAGTATCTAGGTGACATTAGGGTTTTGGTTGATTTGTGTTAAAGTGTTATTCTAGTACGAACTCTTGAATAGATCGATCCGAAAGAATAACTTTGAGGTGGTTTCGTACCCTACCATAATCTCTACGTTTGTTCTCCGCTATTAGTGGCTTTGGAGTGACTCTTTGTTGCCTGTTGAGAGTTTGTTATATGATCTATCTATGTTATTATTGTTGAGAGAACATGCACTAGTGAAAGTATGAACCCTTTGCCTTGTTTCATATCATTGCAATACCGTTTATGCTCACTTTTATCATTAGTTACCTTGCTGTTTATATATTTTCAGATTACAAAAACCTATATCTACTATCTATTTTGCACTTGTATCACCATCTCTTCACAAAACTAGTGCACCTATACAATTTACCATTGTATTGGGTGTGTTGGGGACACAAGAGACTCTTTGTTATTTGGTTGCAGGGTTGTTTGAGAGAGACCATCTTCATCCTACGCCTCCCACGGAATGAGAAACCTTAGGTCATCCACTTGAGGGAAATTTGCTACTGTCCTACAAACCTGTGCACTTGCAGGCCCAACAACGTCTATAAGAAGAAGGTTGTGTAGTAGACATCAAGCTCTTTTCTGGCGCCGTTGCCGTGGAGTGCTTGAAGGTATATCTTTAAATCTTGCAATCAAATCTTTTTGTTTCTTGTTTTATCACTAGTTTAGTTTATAAAAGAAAACGGAGTTGAGTTTGTGTCATACGCTTCGTATTTTTAATATCTTTCGTGAGTATGATGGAAAGGAAAATTGCACTCAATTGCTAGAAGAAGAATGCATTAAAATGTTTGGTACTAGATCTTTATATGATGCGCATGATTGCAATGTTGTTAGTATGAATTCCTTGAATATCCATGATGCTAATGATATGCAAAGCCACAAGCTTGGGGAAGCTATGTTTGATGAAGATGATATTTTTTGTCCCCTAAGTTTTGATGAGAATATTTATTATGATGAAAGCATGCCTCCTATTTATGATGATTATATTTATGAAAGTGGATTTGGAGAGGTCGTGACTTTATTTAGTAATGAATCCACTATTTAGGAAGAGGTTCCAATTGATTATGAGAACAAAGTTGCTATCTATGATGATTATTGTGATGACTTGTATGCTATTATGAATAATGATAACCATGAAACTTGTCATCATGATTTTAGTTTTCAATTGGATTATGCCTCACATGATAATTATTTTGTTGAGTTTGCTCCCACTACTATTCATGAGAAGAAATTTTCTTATGTGGAGAGTAGTAAATTTTCTATGCTTGTAGATTATGAAAAGAATGCTTTAGGTGCTGGATATATTGTTGAATTCATTCATGATGCTACTGAATATTATTATGAGGGAGGAATATATGCTTGTAGGAATCGCAATAATATCAAGTTTCCTCTCTATGTGTTGAAAATTTTGAAGCTATGCTTGTTTTACCTTCCTATGCTAGTTGATTATTGTTCCCATAAGTTGTTTTCTCACAAAATCCCTATGCATAGGAAGTGGGTTAGACTTAAATGTGCTAGTCATATGCTTCATGATGCTCCCTTATGTTTCAATTCTTATCTTTTATGTGAGCATCATTGTCACCATCATGCGTAGCTAGAAAGGCATTAAAGGAAAGTGCTTGTTGGGAGACAACCCAATATTTGTCCTTACTGTTTTTATGTGTCCACATGGTTATGCTACTGTACTAATAATGTTTTATAGCTTTTGTTTTATAGCTTGTGTTGATCCTGCTGAAAATCAGAAACTTTTGCACCCAGTAAATTAGTTTTGTTAATTTACAGAAATGTGCTTCTGATCTGATTATTTTTGCTCTCGACTGGTACACAAATTTTTTAGGACTCCCTAATTTTGTAGGGTTTTTGGAGTTCCTGAAGTATATGTTTGATACATATTACTACAGACTGTTCTGTTTTTGACAGATTCTGTTTTCTATGTGTTGTTTGCTTATTTTGATGAATCTATGAGTAGTATCGGAGGGTATGAACCATAGATAAGTTGGAATACAGTAGATATTACACCAATATGAATTTATAATGAGTTCATTACAGTACCTAAGTGGTTGTTTTATTTTCTTATACTAACGGAGTTTACGAGTTTTCTGTTGAGTTTTGTGTTGTGGAGTTTTCAAGTTTTGGGTAAAGATTCGATGGACTATGGAATAAGGAGTGGCAAGAGCCTAAGCTTGGGGATGCCCAAGGTACCCCAAGGTAATATTCAAGGACGACCAAGAGCCTAAGCTTGGGGATGCCCCGGAAGGCATCCCCTGTTTCGTCTTCGTTCATCGGTAACTTTACTTGGAGCTATATTTTTATTCGCCACATGATATGTGTTTTCCTTGGAGCGTCATTTTATTTTGTTAGTATTTGCTTTCTATTATTTATAATAGTGTTTTGCATCTTTAGTTTCAATAAAAATGTCAAGGAGAGCCTTTACCATGCTTATTTTGCTAGTATACATGTTGCTGTTTGAAAACAGAAAGTTTACCGCTGTTACAAAAATTTCCTAGAAAAGTCAGAGAATGATATAATGTTGAAACATTTTACATAATGATCTCTGATAAATTTACAACAGTGGGAATTTTATTTCATAATATTTGGAGTTAGGGAAGTATGATGAATCTTGCATTCTTTACAGACTATACTGTTTTGGCAGATTGCTGTTATGTTTGCATTGTTTGCATATGTTTGCTTGTTTAATGATTCTATTTGAGGATAGGAGTATTAAATATGCAGATGCATTTAGTATTAAATGTTGAATAATAATTTAATTGATTCGTTACAGTAGAAAATGATAAGGTTTTGCATTGGTTTATACTAACCTATCTCACGAGTTCTTGTTGAGTTTGTTGTGGATGAAGCTTTTGATAAAAAGAGAAACCATGATATGAGAGGAATTAAGGGGACACAA
Organism: Triticum timopheevii; assembly: GCA_963921465.1. Lineage (NCBI taxonomy): Eukaryota > Viridiplantae > Streptophyta > Magnoliopsida > Poales > Poaceae > Triticum > Triticum timopheevii. The sequence goes on along the minus strand of OY997262.1, from coordinate 307,044,245 downwards.
AAGTTCAAGATTGGGGATGCCCAAGGCACCCCAAGATAATATTTCAAGAATTTTCAAGCATCTAAGCTTGGGGATGCCCCGGTAGGCATCCCACCTTTCTTCTTCAACAACTATCGGTTAGTATCGGTTGAGCCTAAGTTTTTGCTTCTTCACATGAGTTGTGCTATCCTTGCAATGTCATTTTGTTTTGCTTGCTGTTTGAATACAATACCAAGATCTGAATTTTTTAAATGAGAGAGAGTCTTTGCATAGTTACATAATTATTTAGCTACTCATTGATCTTCACTTATATCTTTCTGGAGTAGTTTTCCATTTACTCGTGTGCTTCACTTATATCCTATGAGTAAATGGTTGAATGAGTTGATTGTCATAAATCTGAAATTATATATGCCTATTTTTCCTATAACACGGGGAGTAACTTCACATCTAAGAAGTAGAGGTTGTAAATTTATTGAAGGTTAGCAAGCATTGTATTGGTCATTTGAACAATTTCATGAAAGAATATTGAAGGAAGAGAGATTTCACATATAAATATACTATTGTAGACATCTTTAATAATTGGGAGCACTCATTAAGTATGACATGCTAAAGAGTTGATGTTGGACAAGGAAGACAACGTAATGGGTTATGTTTTCCGACATCTCAGTTAAATTATATTGTCATGGATCATTCAAACATGTTGAGCTTGCCTCCCCCCCCCCCCCCCGCCATGCACCAAGTAGAGATACTACTTTATGCTTCCAAATATCCTTAAACCTAGTTTTGCCATGAGAGTCCACCATACCTACCTATGGATTGAGTATGATCCTTCAAGTAAGTTGTCATCGGTGCAAGCAATAAAAATTGCTCTTTAAATATGTATGATCTTTTGGTGTGAAGAAAATAGCTTTATACGGATCTTGTTATGGAAGCAATAAAAGCGACGGACTGCATAATAAAGATCCATATACAAGTGGCAATATGAAGTGACGTTCATTCGCATTAAGATTTTGTGCATCCAACCCTAAAAGCGCATGACAACCTCTACTTCCCTCTGTGAAGGGCCTATCTTTTACTTTATGTCTTTTACTTTTATGCAAGAGTCAAGGTGATCTTCACGTTTCCCTTTTTCTTTTTATCCTTTGGCAAGCTCCTCGTGTTGGGAAGATCCTGATATATATATATCCAATTGGATGTAAGCTAACATGAACTATTATTGTTGACATCACCCAAAGGTGAATACGTTGGGAGGCAACACTATAAGCCCCTATCTTTCTCAGTGTCCGATTGAAACTCCATAACCATTAGTATTGCGTGAGTGTTAGCAATTGTAGAAGACTATATGATAGTTGAGTATGTGGAGTTTGCTATTCCTAAAAATAAGATGAATTGGAATTGTTTGATGACTGAGAATGGAGTTTGCTAGTTTTCAAGAAAGTTTATGGTCTATGCTTTGACATGTGAATTGCTTGTTACTTTATCATGAGAAGTTTTATGAGATGAACTACTGTTATGACATATTATCATGATAGAAAAGGTGATTGAAATTATCATTGATCAAACTTGTGCACCTTCTAGCATTCACACTTCATAAATTCTTTCTTTATCATTTACCTACTCGAGGACGAGTAGGAATTAAGCTTGGGGATGCTGACACGTCTCCAATGTAACTATAATTTATGAAGCATTCATGCTATTTTATTATCTGTTTTGGATGATTACAGGCTTTATTATACACTTTTATATTACTTTTGGGACTAACCTATTAACCGGAGGCCCAGCCCATATTGCTGTTTTATTGCCTATTTCAGTATTTCGAAGAAAAAGAATATCAAACGGAGTCCAAACGGAATGAAACCTTCGGCAACATGATTTTTTGGAAGAATATCATCCAGGAGACTTGGAGTTCATGTCAGAAGAGCCTCGAGGAGGCCACAAGATAGGAGGGTGCGCCCCCTACTGGGCGCGCCCCTGTCTCGTGGGCCCCTCGAGCACCTCCCGACCGACTTCTTTCATCTATATAAGACTGCGTACCCTAAAAACATCGAATATCAAGATAGATCGGGAGTTCGGCCACCACAAGCCTCTATAGCCACCAAAAACCTCTCGGGAGTCTGTTCCGGCACCCTGCCGGAGGGAGAAACCATCACCGGTGGCCATCTTCATCATCCCGACGCTCTCCATGACGAGGAGGGAGTAGTTCACCCTCGGGGCTGAGGGTATGTACTAGTAGCTATGTGTTTGATCTCTCTCTCTCTCTCTTGTGTTCTCTCTATGGCACGATCTTGATGTATCGCGAGCTTTGTTATTATAGTTGGATATTATGATATTTCTCCCCCTCTACTCTCTTGTGATGAATTGAGTTTCCCTCTTGAAGTTATCATATCGGATTGAGTCTTTATTTGAGAACACTTGATGTATGTCTTGCCGTGTTTATCTGTGGTGACAATGGGATATCACGTGCCACTTGATGTATGTTTTGGTGACCAACTTGCGGGTTCCGCCCATGAACCTATGCATAGGGGTTGGCACACGTTTTCTTGACTCTCCTGTAGAAACTTTGGGGCCCTCTTTGAAGTACTTTGTGTTAGTTGGATGAATCTGAGATTGTGTGATGCATATCGTATAATCATGCCCACGGATACTTGAGGTGACAATGGAGTATCTAGGTGACATTAGGGTTTTGGTTGATTTGTGTCTTAAGGTGTTATTCTAGTACGAACTCTTTTATAGATCGATCCGAACGAATAACTTCGAGGTGGTTTCGTACCCTACCATAATCTCTACGTTTGTTCTCCGCTATTAGTGGCTTTGGAGTGACTCTTTGTTGCATGTTGAGGGATTAACCCTATGCCCTGTTTCCTACCATTGCAATACCGTTTACGCTCACTTTTATCACTTGTTACCTTGCTGTTTTTATATTTTCAGATTACAAATACCTTTATCTACCATCCATATTGCACTTGTACCACCATCTCTTCGCCGAACTAGTGCACCTATACCATTTACCATTGTATTGGGTGTGTTGGGGACACAAGAGACTCTTTGTTATTTGGTTGCAGGGTTTTTTGAGAGAGACCATCTTCATCCTATGCCTCCGACAGATTGATAAACCTTAGGTCATCCACTTGAGGGAAATTTGCTACTGTCCTACAAACCTGTGCACTTGCAGGCCCAACAACGTCTACAAGAAGAAGGTTGAGTAGTAGACATCAAGCTCTTTTCTATGATGACCCACAAGTGTAGGGGGTCTATCGTAGTCCTTTCGATAAGTAAGAGTGTCGAAACCAATGAGGAGCAGAAGCAAATGATAAGCGGTTTTCGGTAAGGTTTTCTCTGCAAGCACTGAAATTGTAGGTGATAGATAGTTTTGTGATAAGATAAATGGTAACGAGTAAAAAGTAAATAAAGTAAATAAAGTGCAGCAAGATGGCCCAATCCCTTATGTAGCAAAGGATAAGCCTGGACAATTTCTAATAATGAGAAAGAAGCTCCTGAGGACACATTGGGAATTATCGTCAAGCTAGTTTTCATCACGTTCATATGATTCGCGTTCGGTACTTTGATAATTTGATATGTGGGTGGACCGGTACTTGGGTACTGCCCTAACATGGACAAGCATACCACTTATGATTAACCCCTATTGCAAGCATCCGCAACTACAAAAAGAAGTATTAAGGTAAACCTAACCACAACATTAAGCGTATGGATCCATATCAGCCCCTAACGAAGCAACACATAAACTAAGGTTTAAGCTTCTGTCACTCCAGCAACCCATCATCTACTTATTACTTCCCCATGCCTTCCTCTAGGCCCAAAAAATGGTGAAGTGTCATGTAGTCGATGTTCACATAACACCACTAGAGGAAAATACAACATACATCTCATCAAAATATCAAACGAATACCAAATTCACATGACTACTAATAGCAAGACTTCACCCATGTCCTCAGGAACAAAGTAACTACTCACAAAGCATATTCATGTTCGTAATCAGAGGAGTAATAATATGCATAAAGGATCTGAACATATGATCTTCCACCAAGTAAAACAATTAGCATCAACTACAAGGAGTAATCAACACTACTAGCAACCCACATGTACCTATTTGTGGTTTTGATACAAGATTGGATACAAGAGATGAACTAGGGTTTTGAGAGGAGATGGTGTTGGTGAAGATGTTGATGGAGATTGACCCTCTCTCGATGAGAGGATCGTTGGTGATGATTTCCCACTCCCGGAGGGAAGTGTCCCCGGCAGAATAGCTCCGCCAGAGCCCTAGATTGATTCCGCCAAGGTTCCACCTCGTGGCGGCGGAGTTTCGTCCCGTAAGCTTGCCCATTGTTTTTTCCAGGGTAAAAGTGATGATATAGCAGAAGATGGACGCCGGAGGCCCACTAGGGGGCCCAGGAGATAGGGGGCGCGCCCTATAGGGGGACGCCCCCCGGTCTCCTGGACAGGGTGTGGGCCCCCTGGCCTATTTCTTTCACTCAGAAATTCTTATTAAATCCAAAAAGTTGTTTCGTGGAGTTTTAGGACTTCTGGAGCTGTGCAGAATAAGTTTCCAATGTTTGCTCCTTTTCCAGCCAGAATTCCAGCTGCCGGCATTCCCCCTCTTCATGGTAAACCTTGTAAAATAAGGGAGAATAGCCATAAGTATTGATATATAATGTGTAATAACAGCCCATAATGCAGTAAATATTGATATAAAAGCATGATGCAAAATGGACGTATCAACTCCCCCAAGCTTAGACCTCGCTTGTCCTCAAGCGGAAGCCGAAATCGAAAAATATGTCCACATGTTTAGAGATAGAGGTGTCGATAAAAATAAAATACGGACATGAGGGCATCATGATCATTCTTATAACATCAACATACATAGATTTTATCATATCATTTCTTATGCTCAAGTAACAAACAATTCACAATGTCAAGTATGGTTCAAAAACTTCATTGGGAACTAACAAACCATAATCTCAGTCATTGAAGCAATTGCAATTTATCGTAACATCAGTTTTTCTAACAAAGCCTTTAGTCCCGAACAAGTTGGGGTAGGCTAGAGGTGAAACCCGTAAGATCTCGCAACCAACTCATGGCTCTGGCACATGGATAGCAAGCTTCCACGCACCCCTGTCCATAGCTTGCTCTTTGTCGATACTCCAATCCTTCAGGTCTCTCTTAACGGACTCCTCCCATGTCAAATTCGGTCGACCCCGCCCTCTCTTGACATTCTCCGCACGCTTTAGCCGTCCGCTATGCACTGGAGCTTCTGGAGGCCTGCGCTGAATATGCCCAAACCATCTCAGACGATGTTGGACAAGCTTCTCCTCGATTGGTGCTACCCCAACTCTATCTCGTATATCATCATTCCGGACTCGATCCTTCCTCGTGTGGCCACACATCCATCTCAACATACGCATCTCCGCCACACCTAACTGTTGAACATGTCTCTTTTAGTCGGCCAACACTCCGCGCCATACAACATTGCGGGTCGAACCGCCGTCCTGTAAAACTTGCCTTTTAGCTTCTGTGGCACTCTCTTGTCACAGAGAATGCCAGAAGCTTGGCGCTACTTCATCCATCCGGCTTTGATTCGATGGTTCACATCTTCATCAATACCCCCATCCTCCTGCAACATTGACCCCAAATACCGAAAGGTGTCCTTCCGAGGTACCACCTGGCCATCAAGGCTAACCTCCTCCTCCTCACACCTAGTAGTACTGAAACCGCACATCATGTACTCGGTTTTAGTTCTACTAAGCCTAAACCCTTTCGATTCCAAGGTTTGTCTCCATAACTCTAACTTCCTATTTACCCCCGTCCGACTATCGTCAACTAGCACCACATCATCCGCAAAGAGCATACACCATGGGATATCTCCTTGTATATCCCTTGTGACCTCATCCATCACCAATGCAAAAAGATAAGGGCTCAAGGCTGACCCCTGATGCAGTCCTATCTTAATCGGGAAGTCACCGGTGTCGACATCACTTGTTCGAACACTTGTCACAGCATTATCGTACATGTCCTTGATGAGGGTAATGTACTTTGCTGGAACTTTATGTTTCTCCAAGGCCCACCACATGACATTCCGCGGTATCTTATCATAGGCCTTCTCCAAGTCAATGAACACCATATGCAAGTCCTTCCTTTGCTCCCTATATCTCTCCATAAGTTGTCGTACCAAGAAAATGGCTTCCATGGTCGACCTCCCAGGCATGAAACCAAACTGATTTTTGGTCACGCTTGTCATTCTTCTTAAGCGGTGCTCAATGACTCTCTCCCATAGCTTCATTGTATGGCTCATCAGCTTAATTCCACGGTAATTAGTACAACTCTGAACATCCCCCTTGTTCTTGAAGATTGGTACTAATATACTCCGTCTCCATTCTTCTGGCATCTTGTTTGCCGAAAAAATGAGGTTGAAAAGCTTGGTTAGCCATACTATCGCTATGTCCCCGAGACCTTTCCACACCTCAATGGGGATACAATCAGGGCCCATCGCCTTGCCTCCTTTCATCCTTTTTAAAGCCTCCTTCACCTCAGACTCCTGGATGCGCCGCACAAAACGCATGCTGGTCTCATCAAAGGAGTCGTCCAGTTCAATGGTAGAACTCTCATTCTCCCCATTGAACAGCTTGTCGAAGTACTCCCGCCATCTATGCTTAATCTCCTCGTCCTTCACCAAGAGTTGGCCTGCTCCGTCCTTGATGCATTTGACTTGGCCAATATCCCTCGTCTTCCTCTCCCGGATCTTAGCCATCTTATAGATGTCCCTTTCACCTTCCTTCGTGCCTAACCGTTGGTAGAGGTCCTCATATGCATGACCCCTTGCTTCACCAACAGCTCGCTTTGCGGCCTTCTTCGCCATCTTGTACTTCTCTATGTTGTCTGCACTCCTATCCAGGTATAGGCGTCTGAAGCAATCTTTCTTCTCTTTAATCGCCTTCTGGACATCATCATTCCACCACCAGGTATCCTTATCTTCGCTTCTCCTTCCCGTGGACACTCCAAACTCCTCCGAGGCCACCTTACGAATGCAAGTCGCCATCTTCATCCACACATTGTCCGCATCCCCTCCTTCCTCCCAAGGGCCCTCCTTAATTACCCTCTCCTTGAACACCTGAGCTACCTCCCCCTTGAGCTTCCACCACTTCGTTATAGCGACTTTGGCACGCTTATCCCGCTGGACACGAATCCAAAAGCAAAAGTCAGCAACCACCAGCTTATGCTGGGGTACAACACTCTCTCCAGGTATCACCTTACAGTCTAGGCACGCATGCCTATCTTCTCTTCTCGAGAGGATGAAATCAATCTAGCTAGAGTGTTGGCCACTACTAAAAGTCACCAGATGTGATTCTCTCTTTCTAAAGAGGGTGTTAGCTACAATCATGTTGTAGGCTAGAGCAAAGCTTAAGACATCTTCTCCTTCTTGATTCCTGATGCCATAGCCAAAGCCCCCATGCGCCCCTTCAAAACCTGTGTTAGATGTGCCCACGTGGCCATTGAGGTCTCCTCCTATGAAGAGCTTCTCACCAATCGGTACACTCCTAACCATGTCTTCCAAGCCTTCCCAGAACTCCCTCTTGGTGTTCTCATTGTGGCCTACTTGCGGGGCATACGCGCTGATAACATTGAGAACCAAGTCCTCAACTACCAGCTTGACCAGGATAATCCGGTCCCCACGTCTCTTGACGTCTACCACTCCATACTTGAGGCTCTTGTTGATCAAGATGCCTACGCCATTTCTATTTGCAGCCGTCCCCGTGTACCATAGCTTGAAGCCGGTATCCTCCACCTCCTTCGCCTTCTGTCCTCTCCATTTGGTTTCTTGGACGCAAAGGATATCAACACCTCTCCTCACCGCTGCATCAACTAGCTCCCGAAGCTTCCCTGTCAGAGACCCTACGTTCCAGCTACCTAAGCGAATCCTCCTAGGCTCGGCTAGCTTCCTTACCCTTCGCACTCGTCGAGTCAAATGCGAAGACCCTTGCTCATTTTCCACTACATCCGGGCACCGATGTAGCGCGCCACTAAGGATGCGATGACCCGATCCTCGCTCACTTGCCACCGTATCCGGATCAAGATACGGCGCGCCACTTGAGGGGTGACGGCCCGGCCCTTGCCCATTTTCCACCACACCCGGGTTCCGATGTGGCGCGTCGCTGAGAGGGTTACGCCCCAACGAAAATCTTTTGGGTTTCATCTCCATAAGAGTGGCTGAGTTTTTACGTTGGCTCGCCAAGCCTATCACAACCCTCCTCCTTTACCCGGGCTTGGGACCGGCTATGTTGAGACAACATAGGCGGAGTTTTATCGTAACATCAGTAAGAGTCAATAATAGAGCTTTTCAGCAAGCTCACATACTCAACTATCTCATAGTCTCCTTTAATTGTTAACACTCATGCAATACTTGTGGTTATAGAGTTTCAGCCGGACACTGAGAAAGATAGGGGCTTATTGTGTTGCCTCCCAACGTATTCACCTTTAGGTGATGTCAACAATAATGGCCCATGCTAACTTACATCCAATTGGATATATGCATCATGATCTTTCAAACACGAGGAGCTTGCCAAAGGATAAAATGAAAAAAGGGAAAGGTGAGGATCGCATTGACTCAAGCATAAAGTAAAAACATAAAGTAAAAGATAGGACCTTCGCAGAGGGAAGCAGAGGTTGTCATGCGCGTTTAGGGTTGATGCACAAAATCTTAATGCAAAAGAACATCACTTTATATCGCCCCTTGTATGTGGACCTTTATTATGCAGTCCGTCGCTTTTATTACTTCCACAACAAGTTCGTACAAAGCTTATTTTCTCTGCACTAATAAGTCATGCATATTTAGAGAGCAATTTTTATTGCTTGCACCGATGACTACTTACTTGAAGGATCTTACTCAATCCATAGGTAGGTATGGTGGACTCTCATGGCAAAGCTGGGTTTAGGATAATTGGAAGCACAAGTAGTATCTCTACTTGGTGCAAGGAATTTGGCTAGCATGAGGGAGAAAGGCAAGCTCAACATGTTTGGAAGGTCAGTGACAATATACTTTAACTGAGATGTCTGAAAACATAAACCATTATGTTGTCTTTCTTGTCCAACGTCAACTCTTTTAGCATGTCATACTTAATGAGTGCTTCACAATCATAAAAGATGTCCAAGATAATATATTTATATGTGAACTCCTCTTTCCTTATCACTTCCTATTAATTGCAACGATGACCAAGGCTACGTTCATCAACTCTCAACAATTTTAATGCCTCATACTTTCTATGTGTGAAGTTATCACTATCCATAAGATCAATATGAACTCTTTTATTCTTTCTACTTTCTCAAGATCATAGCAACATAGCAAAGCCCTTGACTCGACACTAATCTTTATTATAGATAGCACACGGACTCGATGACATAAAGGGATCACAAAGCAAAACTCGAAACTACTTGATATAAAAACTTGAATCTACTAGATCAAGATACTACTAAAAGGATCGAACTAAATAAAGCGGTAAAGATAGGAGTGTCATGGTGATACAATACCGGGGCACCTTCCCCAAGCTTGGAAATTGCCAAGGGGAGTGCCCATACCCATGTGATTATGCCTTTGGAGGTGATGGAGGTGGTGATGATAACGGTGGATAATCGCACATTGAGCGTAGAAGTTCCTCCAACTTGCGGATAATGCCCTTAAGCCCAGCAATATGATCCTTCAACAGAACATTCTCCTGCATGAGGTACTTGTTCTGTATGCGAGCTAACTCAATCATCTTGAAAGCTTCAATATCTGTTGGAGTGAAAAGGTTAGGTAAAGGTTGAGGGATGTCTTCTTCTTTCACCACCGGAGCTTGAACCTCCATGCCCTTCTTGATCCCTTCATCCTTGTTTATCTCTTCTGGTTCTTCTCTTTTCAGCTCTATCTTCAATAGCCAAGCATCCTTGTCTTCGTTGATGGAGGAGGGTGAAGTCATTGTGCTCTAAATCTGCAACGAAAACAGCTCGAAACAAAAACAGAGGATATTTGCGTGATACGGTGGTTAAAACCTTCGGGAGTATATATAATGAATTTTTATCGACCAAAATACGTAACATGCAAGAAAACGGAGTCCGGAAGGCACACGAGGTGCCCACGAGATAGGGGGGCGCGCCCTACAGGGGGGGGCGCCCTCCTCTCTCGTGGGAGCCTCGTGTCCCTTTCGGACTACTTCTTTCTTCCTAAAATTCTTAAATAATCCAAAACTGATAAAAATGCCATTTGCGTTGTTTTGGAGTCAGTTTACTTACCGTACCACATACCTATACCTTTTCGGAGTCTGGAACGTTCTGGAAAGTGTCCCTTATGTATTCCTTAGGGGTTACGGTTTCAATAATATTAGTTTCAACATTGATAGGATTACCTGAAATATAATGTTTAATTCTTTGACCGTTTACCAGCCTCAGATTTGTGTCTTCTAGGTTGTTGATTTTTATAGCACTAGAACGATAGACCTCCTCGATAACGTAGGGACCTTCCCATTTTGAGAGGAGTTTTCCTGCAAAAAATCTTAAATGAGAGTTGAATAATAACACATAATCTCCTACATTAAACTCACGCCTTTGTATCCTCTTATCATGCCAGCGTTTGACTTTTTCTTTGAAAAGCTTGGCATTCTCATAGGCTTGGGTTCTCCATTCATCAAGTGAGCTAATATCAAACAACCTCTTCTCACCGGCAAGTTTGAAGTCATAATTGATCTCTTTAATAGCCCAATATGCCTTATGTTCAAGTTCAAGAGGTAAATGACATGCTTTTCCATAAACCATCTTATAAGGAGACATACCCATAGGATTTTTATATGTAGTTCTATAGGCCCATAATGCATCATCAAGTTTTTTGGACCAATTCTTTCTAGATCTATTCACAGTCTTTTGCAAAATTAATTTGAGCTCTCTATTACTCGACTCTACTTGACCACTAGACTGCGGATGATAAGGAGATGCTATTCCATGATTGACATCATACTTAGCAAGGATCTTATGGAAAGCACCATGTAAAAAATGTGAACCACCATCAGTCATAAGATATCTAGGGACTCCAAACCTTAGAAAAATAACTTCTTTAAGCATTTTAATAGAAGTGTTATGATCAGCACTACTAGTTGGAATAGCTTCTACCCACTTAGTAACGTAATCAACAGCAACTAAAATATGTGTATAACCATTGGAGGCAGGAAAAGGTCCCATATAATCAAAGCCCCAAACATCAAACGGTTCAATAACAAGAGAATAATTCATAGGCATTTCTTGACGTCTACTAATGTTACCTATTCTTTGACATTCATCACAAGATAAGACAAACTTATGAGCATCTTTGAAGGGAGTAGGCCAATAAAAACCATATTGTAGTACCTTGTGTGCAATTCTATCTCCAGCGTGGTGTCCTCCATAGGATTCAGAGTGACACTTGCGTAGGATCTGTTCCTGTTCATGCTCACGCACACAACATCTAATAACACCATCTACTCCTTCCTTATAAAGGTGTGGATCATCCTAGAAGTAATGACTTAAATCATAAAAGAACTTTTTCTTTTGCTGGTATGTGAAACTAGGCAGTATATATTTAGCAACAATGTAATTAGCATAATCAGCATACCAAGGATCAGTACGAGAAGCATTAACGACCGCTAATTGTTCATCAGGAAAGCTATCATTAATAGGCAGTGGGTCATCAAGAACATTCTCTAACCTAGACAAGTTGTCTGCAACGGGGTTCTTAGCTCCCTTTGTATCAATAATATGCAAGTCAAATTCTTGGATCAAGAGAACCCATCTAATGAGTCTAGGCTTAGCATCTTTCTTTTCCATAAGATATTTAATAGCAGCATGATCAGTGTGAATAGTAACTTTGGAATCCACAATGTAAGGTCTAAACTTATCACACGCAAACACCACTGCTAAGAACTCTTTTTCAGTGGTAGCATAATTTCTCTGGGCAGTATCAAGAGTCTTACTAGCATACTGGATAACATTCAATTTCTTATCGACTCTTTGCCCTAAAACAACACCTACAGCATAATCACTAGCATTGCACATAATTTCAAAAGGTAAATTCCAATCAGGCGGCTGAACAATAGGTGCAGTAATCAAAGCTTTCTTAAGCACTTCAAATGCTTCCACACAATCATCATCAAAGACAAAAGGAATATCTTTTTGCAATAAATTAGTCAGAGGCCTAGAGATTTTAGAAAAGTCCTTAATGAACCTCCTATAAAAACCGGTGTGACCAAGGAAACTTCTTATACCTTTTATGTCCTTGGGATATGGCATCTTTTCAATAGCATCAACCTTGGTTTTATCAACTTCTATACCTCTCTCGGAGATCTTGTGCCCCAAGACAATGCCTTCATTAACCATAAAGTGTCACTTTTCCCAATTGAGGACGAGACTAGTGTCTTCGCATCTCTGCAAAACTCGATCAAGGTTGCTCAAACAATCATCAAAAGAGGATCCATAGACGGAATAGTCATCCATGAATACCTCCCAAATCTTTTCACAAAAATCAGACAATATAGCCATCATGCATCTTTGAAAGGTAGCAGGTGCAGTACATAAACCAAACGGCATACGTCTATAAGCAAAAGTACCAAAAGGGCAAGTAAAAGTAGTTTTAAATTGATCCTTAGCTGACACAGGTATTTGAGAGAAGCCAGAATAACCATCTAGAAAGCAAAAATGTGTGTGTTTGGATAGCCTTTCTAGCATTTGAACAATGAAAGGTAAAGGGTAATGATCTTTCTTAGTAGCTTTATTTAACTTACGGAAATCAATTACCATCCTATAACCTGTAATAATTCTTTGCGGGGTCAATTCATCTTTGTCATTAGGAACAACGGTAATACCTCCCTTTTTAGGGACACAATGGACAGGGCTTACCCATTCACTATCAGCAATGGGATAAATAATACCTGCCTCAAGGAGCTTTAGTATCTCCTTTCTTACCACTTCCTTCATCTTGGGATTTAATCGTCTTTGAGGATCTCTAACTGGTTTGGCATCTTTCTCCACTGAAATTTTGTGCTGACATAATGTGGGACTAATGCCCTTAAGATCATCCAGAGTATATCCAATAGCGGCTCGGTGCTTCTTTAGAGTTTTCAATAATCTTTCTTCTTCTTTATCTGAAAGGTTAGCGCTAATAATAACATGATATATTTCTTTTTCATCAAGATAAGCATACTTACGATTATCAGGTAATGGTTTGAGTTCAAACACGGGATCACCCTTGGGTGGAGGGGGATTCCCAAGAATTTCAACGGGAAGGTTATTTTTCAGCATAGGTTCCTGTTTAAGGAACACTTCATCTATTTCTTCCCTTTCCTTCATAAACATATCGTTTTCATGGTCTAACAAATATTGTTCTAACGGATTAGTTGGAGGAACAACAATGGAAGCAAGACCAATAATCTCATCCTTACTAGGTGGTTCCCTTTCACGAGGTTGTCTACTAAACTTAGCAAAATTAAACTCATGAGACATACCATCTATGCCAACAGTGACAATATTCTTTTCACAATTAATCCTAGCACTAGCAGTATTCAAGAAGGGTCTACCAAAAATAATGGGACAAAAATCATCTTGTGGGGAACCAAGAACAAGAAAATCAGCAGGGTATTTAACCTTCCCACACAAAACCTCAACATCTCTAACAATCCCAATAGGTTTAATGGTATCCCTATTAGCAAGCTTAATAGTAACATCAATGTCTTCTAATTCAATGGGTGCAATGTCGTGCATAATTTCTTTATAAAGAACATAAGGTATCGCACTAGCACTAGCACCCATATCGCATAAGCCATGATAACAATGATCTCCTATTTTAACAGAAATAACAAGCATGCCTACGACAGGTCTACGTGTCTTAGTATCAGGTCTCGCAATATTAGCAGTCTCACCCAAGAAAGAAATAACATGCCCATCTAAATCCTCATCCAAGAGATCTTTAATCATAGCAATACTAGGTTCAACATTAATTTGCTCAGGAGGTGTATAAGTCCTAGTATTACTCTTACGAACAACAGTCGAAGCTTTAGCATGATCTTTTATCCTAACAGGAAAAGGAGGTTTTTCAACATAAGCAGTAGGAATAATAGGATCACTATAGGTAATAGTCTTTTCTTCGACTGTAGTAGGTGCAACTACTTTCACTTCAACAGGAGGATTGTATTTAAACCACTTCTCTTTAGGGAGATCAACGTGTAGCAAAAGATTCACAAAAAGTAGCTACTATCTCAGAGTCAAGTCCATATATACGTAGAGATAAATCCACGGAAAGTATCGGTATCCATAAAAGATTTAACACAATCGAACTTAGGTGTCATACCTGACTCCTTACCATCGTCGGAACCCCAATCTTCAGAGTTCCATTTAATTCTTTCCAATAAGTCTCATTTGAAATCAATAGTCTTCAGCATATAAGAACCAACATAGGAAGTATCGAGTAGGTTGTGATTATCAAGAGAAAGCAGAGCATAAAAATTCTAAATAATCATTTCCCTAGAGAGCTCATGATTGGGGCATGAATATAACATTGACTTAAGCCTCCCCCAAGCTTGAGCAATGCTTTCTCGTTCGCGAGGCCAGAAATTATATATGTAATTACGATCACGATGAACAAGATGCATAGGATAGAACTTCTGGTGAAATTCCAACTTCAATCGCTTATAATTCCAAGATCCCGTATCATCACATAGCTTATACCTTGTAAATGCATCTCCCTTCAAATATAAAGGGAAGACCTTCCTTTTGACAACATCATCGGGAATACCTGCAAGCTTAAATAATCCACAAACTTCATCCACAAAGATAGGTGTAAATCGGGATGCAATGTTCCATCTCCTACAATGTCTACAAGAAGAAGGTTGTGTAGTAGACATCAACCTCTTTTCTATGATGACCCACAATTGTAGGGGATCTATCGTAGTCCTCTCGATAAGTAAGAGTGTCGAAACCAACGAGGAGCAGAATGAAATGATAAGCGGTTTTCGGTAAGGTTTTCTCTGCAAGCACTGAAATTGTAGGTGATAGATAGTTTTGTGATAAGATAAATGGTAACGAGTAAAAAGTAAATAAAGTAAATAAAGTGCAGCAAGATGGCCCAATCCTTTATGTAGCAAAGGATAAGCCTGGACAATTTCTAATAATGAGAAAGAAGCTCCCGAGGACACATTGGGAATTATCGTCAAGCTAGTTTTCATCACGTTCATATGATCCACGTTCGGTACTTTGATAATTTGATATGTGGGTGGACCTGTACTTGGTTACTGACCTAACTTGGACAAGCAGCCCACTTATGATTAACCCCTATTGCAAGCATCCGCAACTACAAAAAGAAGTATTAAGGTAAACCTAACCACAACATTAAGCGTATGGGTCCATATCAGCCCCTAACGAAGCAACGCATAAACTAGGGTTTAAGCTTCTGTCACTCTAGAAACCCATCATCTACTTATTACTTCCCCATGCCTTCCTCTAGGCCCAAATAATGGTGAAGTGTCATGTAGTTGACGTTCACATAACACCACTAGAGGAAAAGACAACATACATCTCATCAAAATATCGAACGAATACCAAATTCACATGACTACTAATAGCAAGACTTCACCCATGTCCTCAGGAACAAATGTAACTACTCACAAAGCATATTCATGTTCATAATCAGTGGAGTAATAATATGCATAAAGGATCTGAACATATGATCTTCCACCAAGTAAACCAATTAGCATCAACTACAAGGAGTAATCAACACTACTATCAACCCACAGGTACCAATTTGTGGTTTTGATACAAGATTGGATACAAGAGATGAACTAGGGTTTTGAGAGGAGATGATGCTGGTGAAGATGTAGATGGAGATTGACCCCCTCCCGATGAGAGGATCGTTGGTGATGATTTCCCCCTCACGGAGGGAAGTGTCCCCGGCAGAACAGCTCCGCCAAAGCCCTAGATTTATTCCGCCAAGGTTCCGCCTCGTGGCGGCGGAGTTTCGTCCTGCTAAGCTTGCCCACAATTTTTTCTAGGGTAAAAGTGATGACATAGCAGAAGATGGAAGTCGGAGGCCCAGGATATAGGGGGGCGCGCCCTATAGGGGGGGGGGCGCCCCCTGTCTCCTGGACAGGGTGTGGGTCCCCTGGCCTATTTCTTTCACTCAGAAATTCTTATTAAATCCAAAAAGTTGTTTCGTGGAGTTTCAGGACTTTTGGAGCTATGCAGAATAGGTTTCCAATGTTTGCTCCTTTTCCAGCCAGAATTCCAGCTGCCGGCATTCCCCCTCTTCATGGTAAACCTTGTAAAATAAGGGATAATAGCCATAAGTATTGAGATATAATGTGTAATAACAACCCATAATGCCATAAATATTGATATAAAAGCATGATGCAAAATGGACGTATCAAGAAAAGACCTTGATGTCTACTACACAACCTTCTTGTAGACGTTGTTGGGCCTGCAAGTGCACAGGTTTGTAGGACAGTAGCAAATTTCCCTCAAGTGGATGACTTAAGGTTTATCAATCCGTGGGAGGCGTAGGATGAAGATGGTCTCTCTCAAACAACCCTGCAACCAAATAACAAAAGGTCTCTTATGTCCCCAACACACCCAATACAATGGTAAATTGTATAGGTGCACTAGTTCGGCGAAGAGCTGGTGATACAAGTGCAATATGGATAGTAGATATAAGTTTTTGTAATCTGGAGATATAAAAACAGCAAGGTAACTAATGATAAAAATGAGCGTAAACGGTATTGCAATGATAGGAAACAAGGCCTAGGGTTCATACTTTCGCTAGTGCAAGCTCTCTCAACAATAATAACATAATTGGATCACATAACTATCCCTCAACATGCAACAAAGAGTCACTCCAAAGCCACTAATAGTGGAGAACAAACGTAGAGATTATGGTAGGGTACGAAACCACCTCAAAGTTATTCTTTCGGATCGATCTATAAAAGAATTCGTACTAGAATAACACCTTAAGACAGAAATCAACCAAAACCGTAATGTCACCTAGATACTCCATTGTCACCTCAAGTATCCGTGGGAATGATTATTCGATATGCATCACACAGTCTCAGATTCATCCAACTAACACAAAAGTACTTCAAAGAGTGCCCCATAGTTTCTACCAGAGAGTCAAGAAAACGTGTGCCAACCCCTATGCATAGGTTCATGGGCGGAACCCGCAAGTTGGTCACCAAAACATACATCAAGTGGCACGTGATATCCCATTGTCACCACAAATAAACACGGCAAGATATACATCAAGTGTTCTCAAATAAAGACTCAATCCGATAAGATAACTTCAAGAGGGAAACTCAATTCATCACACGAGAGTAGATGGGGGAGAAACATCATAAGATCCAACTATAATAACAAAGCTCGCGATACATTAAGATCGTGCCATAGAGAGAACATGAGAGAGAGAGAGAGATCAAACACATAGCTACTAGTACATACCCTCAGCCCCGAGGGTGAACAACTCCCTCCTCGTAATGGATAGCACCGGGATGATGAAGATGGCCACCGGTGATGGGTTCCCCCTCTGGTAGGGTGCCGGAACGGACTCCCGAGAGGTTTTTGGTGGCTACAGAGGCTTGCAGCGGCGAAACTCCCGATCTATCTTGATATTCAATGGTTTTAGGGTACATAGGCTTATATAGGCGAAAGAAGTCGGTCAGGAGGTGCTCGAGGGGCCCACGAGACAGGGGGCGTGCCCTGTAGGGGGGGGGCGCCCTCCTATATCGTGGACTCCTCGGGGATCTTCTAACGTGAACTCCAAGTCTCCCGGATCATAATCTTCCAAAAAATCACGTTGCCGAAGGTTTCATTCCGTTTGGACTCCGTTAGATATTCCTTTTCCTCGAAATACTGAAACAGGCAATAAAACAACAATATGGGCTGGGCCTCCGTTTAATAGGTTAGTCCCAAAAATGATATAAATGTGTAAAATAAAGCCCATAAACATCCAAAAGGGGTAATATAATAGCATGGAACAATCAAAAATTATAGATACGTTGGAGACGTATCAAGCATCCCCAAGCTTAATTCCTGCCCGTCCTCGAGTAGGTAAATGATAAAAACAGAATTTTTGATGTGGAATGCTACCTAGCATAATTCTCAATGTAATTTTCTTTATTGGGGCATGAATGTTCAGATCCAAATGATACAAAATAAAAGTTCATATTAACATGAAAATGGTGAAACTTCAAGCATACTAATCAAAGTAATCATGTCTTCTCAAAATAACATGGCCAAAGAAAGTTATCCCTACAAAATCATATAGTCTGGTTGTTGCTCTATCTTCATCACACAAAGTATTTAATCATGCACAACCCCGATATCCCAACTAGCATGACTTTAATATCACTACCTCCATATCTCAAAACAATTGTCAAGTATCAAAATGATCATGGCATCCAATTCACTTTCTACGATTGTTTTTATTATACCCAACTTGGATGCTCATCATTCTAGGACCAACTTTGTAACCATAGCAAATACCATGCTGTTCTAAGAGACTCGAAAAATAATATAAGTGAAGCATGATAGACAAGCAATTTCTACAAAATATAACCAACGCCGTGCTCTAAAAGATATAAGTGAGACACTAGAGCAAAAGACAAACTACTCCGAAAGATATAAGTGAAGATTAATGAGTAGTCGAATAATTGTGCAACTATGTGAACACTCTCTAACATTAAGGAATTTCAGATCTTGCTATTGTATTCAAACTGCAAGGAAAACAAAATAAAATGACATTGCAAGTATAGCACAACTCATGTGAATAAGCAAAAATTTAGGCTCAACCGATACTAACCGATAGTTGTTGAAGAAGAAAGGTGGGATACCTACCGGGGTATCCCCAACCTTCGATGCTTGAAAGTTCTTGAAATATTATCTTGGGGTGCCTTGGGAATACCCAAGCTTGAACTTTTGTGTCTCCTTAATTCCTCTCGTATCATGGTTTCTCTTTTTATCTAAAGCTTCATCCACAACAAACTCAACAAGAACTCGTGAGATAGGTTAGTATAAACCAATGCAAAACCTTATCATTTTCTACTGTAACAAATCACTAAAGTTATTATTCAACATTGAACACTAAATGTCTCTGCATATTTAATACTCTTATCCTCAAATAGAATCATTAAACAAGCAAACATATGCAAACAATGCAAACATAACAGCAATCTATCAAAACAGTACAATCTGTAAAGAATGCAAGAGTATCAATACTTACCTAACTCCAAAAATTATGAAATAAAATTCCTACTGTAGTAAATTTATCATAGCTCATCATGCAAAATGTTTCAACATTATATCATGCTCTTACTTTTCTAGGTAATTTTCGCAACAGCAGTAAACTTTCTGTTTTCAAACAGCAACATGTATACTAGCAAAATAAGCATGGTAAAGGCTATCCTTGACATTTTTCTTGAAAATAAAGATGAAAAACACTATTTTAAATAACAGAAAGCAAATACTAACAAAATAAAATGACGCTCCAAGAAAAACACATATCATGTGGCGAATAAAAATATAGCTCCAAGTAAAGTTACCGATGAACGAAGACGAAAGAGGGGATGCCTTTCGTGGCATCCCCAAGGTTAGGCTCTTGGTCGTCCTTGAATATTACCTTAGGGGTGCCTTGGGCATCCCCAAGCTTAGGCTCTTGCCACTCCTTATTCCATAGTCCATCGAATCTTTACCCAAAACTTGAAAACTCCACAACACAAAACTCAACAGAAAACTCGTAAGCTCTGTTAGTACAAGAAAATAAAACAACCACTTAGGTACTGTAATGAACTCATTCTAAATTCATATTGGTGTAGTATATACTGTATTCCAACTTATATATGGTCCATACCCTCCGATACTACTCATAGATTCATTAGAATAAGCAAACAACACATAGAAAATAGAACCTGTCAAAAACAGAATAGTCTGTAGTAATCTGTATCAAACGTATACTTCTGGAACTCGAAACATCCTACCAAATTAGGAAGTCCTAAGCAATTTGTGTACCAATCCAGAGCAAAACGAATCGGATCAGAAACACGTTTATGTGAATTAACAAAACTAATTTACTGGGCGCAAAAGTTTCTGATTTTCAGCAGGATCAACACAACTATCACCAAAAGCCATCCTAAAGGTCTTACTTGGCACTTTATTGAACCAAAAGCTATAAAACATGATTTGTACAGTAGAATAATCATGTGGACACACAAAAACAGTAAGGATAAATATAGGGTTGTCTCCCAACAAGCGCTTTTCTTTAATGCCTTTCTAGCTAGGCATGATGATGACAATGATGCTCAAATAAAAGATAAGAATTGAAACATAACGGGAGCATCATGAAGCATATGACAAGCACATTTAAGCCTAACCCACTTCCTATGCATAGGGATTTTGTGAGCAAACAACTTTTGGGAACAATAATCAACTAGCATAGGATGGCAAAACAAGCATAACTTCAAGATTTTAAGCACATAGAGAGGAAACTTGATATTATTGCAATTCCTACAAGCATATATTCCTCCCTCATAATAATGTTCAGTAGCATCATGAACGAATTCAACAATATAACTAGCACCTAAAGCATTCTTTTCATGATTTACAAGCATAAAAAATTTACTACTCTCCACATAAGCAAAATTCTTCTCATGAATAGTAGTGGGAGCAAACTCAACAAAATAATTATCATGTGAGGCATAATCCAACTGAAAACTAAAATCATGATGACAAGTTTCATGGTTCTCATTATTCTTAATAGCATATAAATCATCGCAATAATCATCATAGATAGCAACTTTGTTCTCCTAATCAATTGGAACCTCTTCCGAAATAGTGGAATCATCACTAAATAAAGTTGACACTCTTCCAAATCCACTTTCATGTTCATAACAATAATATTCAACATCCTCCAAAATAGTGGGATCACTACTTCCTAAAGTTGACACTCTTCCAAACCCACTTTCATCAATATAATCATCATAAATAGGAGGCATGCTATCATCAAAATAAATATTCTCGTCAAAACTTGGGGGACTAAACATATCATATTCATCAAACATAGCTTCCCCAAGCTTGTGGCTTTGCATATCGTTAGCATCATGGATATTCAAGGAATTCATACTAACAACATTCAATCATGCTCATCATTCAAAGATCTAGTACTAAGCATTTTAATGCATTCTTCTTCTAGCACTTGAGCACAATTTTCCTTTCCATCATACTCACGAAAGATATTAAAAAGACGAAGCGTACGAGACAAACTTAGCTCCATTTTTTTGTAGTTTTTCTTTTATAAACTAAAGTAGTGATAAAACAAGAAACAAAAAGATTCGATTGCAAGATCTAAAGATATACCTTCAAGCGCTAACCTCCCCGGCAACAGCGCTAGAAAAGAGCTTGATGTCTACTACACAACCTTCTTCTTGTAGACGTTTTTGAGCCTGCAAGTGCACATGTTTGTAGGACAGTAGCAAATTTCCCTCAAGTGGATGACCTAAGGTTTATCAATCCGTGGGAGGCGTAGGATGAATATGGTCTCTCTCAAACAACCCTGCAACCAAATAACAAAGAGTCTCTTGTGCCCCCAACACACCCAATACAGTGGTAAAGTATAGGTGCACTAGTTTGGCGAAGAGATGGTGATACAAGTGCAATATGGATGGTAGATCAAGGTTTTTGTAATATGAAAATATAAAAACAGCAAGGTAACTAACGATAAAAGTGAGCATAAACGGTATTGCAATGATAGGAAACAAGGCCTGGGGTTCATACTTTCACTAGTGCAAGTTCTCTCAACAATAATAACATAATTGGATCACATAACTATCCCTCAACATGCAACAAAGAGTCACTCCAAAGCCACTAATAGCGGAGAACAAATGAAGAGATTATGGTAGGGTACGAAACCACCTCAAAGTTATTCTTTCGGATCAATCTACTCAAGAGTTCGTACTAGAATAACACCTTAAGACACAATCAACCAAAACCCTAATGTCACCTAGATAATCCATTTTCACCTCAAGTATCCGTGGGCATGATTATACGATATGCATCACACAATCTCAGATTCATCCAACCAACACAAAGTACTTCAAAGAGTTCCCCAAAGTTTGTACTGGAGAGTCAAGAAAACGTGTGCCAACCCCTATGCATAGGTTCATGGGCGGAACCCGCAAGTTGGTCACCAAAACATACATCAAGTGGCACGTGATATCCCATTGTCACCACAGATAAACACGGCAAGACATAGATCAAGTGTTCTCAAATAAAGACTCAATCTGATCAGATAACTTCAAGTGGGAAACTCAATTCATCACAAGAGAGTAGAGGGGGAGAAACATCATTAGATCCAACTATAATAGCAAAGCTCGCGATACATCAAGATCATACCATAGAGAGAACACGAGAGAGAGAGAGAGATCAAACACATAGCTAGTGGTACATACCCTCAGCCCCGAGGGTGAACTACTCCCTCCTCGTCATGGAGAGCGCCGGGATGATGAAGATGGCCACCGGTGATGGATTCCCCCTCCGGCAGGGTATCGGAATGGGCTCCCGAGAGGTTTTTTGTGGCTAAAGGGGCTTGCGGTGGCGGAACTCCCGATCTATCTTGATATTCGATGGTTTTAGGGTACGTAGGCTTATATAGGCGAAAGTAGTCGGTCGGGAGGTGCTCGAGGGGCCCACGAGACAGGGGCGCGCCCAGTGGGGGGGGTGCCCTCCTATCTCGTGGCCTCCTCGAGGCTCTTCTGACGTGAACTCCAGGTCTCCTGGATGATATTCTTCCAAAAAATCATGTTGCCGAAGGTTTCATTCTGTTTGGACTCCGTTTGATATTCCTTTTCTTCGAAATACTGAAACAGGCAATAAAACAACAATATGGGCTGGGCCTTCGGTTAATAGGTTAGTCCCAAAAGTAATATAGAAGTGTATAATAAAGCCCATAATCATTCAAAACAGGTAATAAAATAGCATGAATGCTTCATAAATTATAGATACGTAGGAGACGTATCAACATCCCCAAGCTTAATTCCTACTCGTCCTCGAGTAGGTAAATGATAAAGAAAGAATTTATGAAGTGTGAATGCTAGAAGGTGCACAAGTTTGATCAATGATAATTTCAATCACCTTTTCTAGCATGATAATATGTCCTAACAGTAGTTCATCTCATAAAACTTCTCATGATAAAGTAACAAGAAATTCATATGTCAAAGCATGGACCATAAACTTTCTTGAAAACTAGCAAACTTCATTCTCAGTCATCAAACAATTGCAATTCATCTTATTTTCAGGAATAGCAAACTCTACATACTCAACTATCATATAGTCTTCTACAATTGCTAACACTCATGCAATACTAATGGTTATGGAGTTTCAATTGGACACTGAGAAAGATAGGGCTTATAGTGTTGCCTCCCAATGTATTCACCTTTGGGTGATGTAAACAATAATAGTTCATGCTAACTTACATCCAATTGGATATATATATCAGGATCTTCCCAACACGAGGAGCTTGCCAAAGGATAAAATGAAAAAGGGAAAGGTGAAGATCACCTTGACTCTTGCATAAAAGTAAAAGACATAAAGTAAAAGATAGGCCCTTCGCAGAGGGAAGCAGAGGTTGTCATGCGCTTTTAGGGTTGGATGCACAAAATCTTAATGCGAATGAACGTCACTTTATATTGCCACTTGTATATGGACCTTTATTATGTAGTCCGTCGATTTTATTGCTTCCATAACAAGATCCGTATAAGCTATTTTCTTCACACCAAAATATCATACATATTTAGAGAGCAATTTTTATTGCTTGCACCGATGACAACTTACTTGAAGGATCTTACACAATCCATAGGTAGGTATGGTGGACTCTCATGGCAAAACTGGGTTTAAGGATATTTGGAAGCACAAGTAGTATCTCTACTTGGTGCAAGGAATTTTGGCTAGCATGGGGGGGGGGGGAAGGCAAGCTCAACATGTTTGAATGATCCATGACAATATACTTTAACTGAGATGTCGGAAAACATAACCCATTACGTTGTCTTCCTTGTCCAACATCAACTCTTTAGCATGTCATACTTAATGAGTGCTCCCAATTATAAAAGATGTCTACAATAGTATATTTATATGTGAATTCTCTCTTCCTTCAATATTCTTTCATGAAATTGTTCAAATGACCAATACAATGTTTGCTAACTTTCAATAAATTTACAACCTATACTTCTAGATGTGAAGTCATTAATCCCCATGGGATAAGCAAATGAGGCACATATAATTTCAGATTTATGACGATCAACTCATTCAACCATTTACTCATAGGATATAAGTGAAGCACGCGAGTAAATGAAAAACTACTCCAAAAATATATAAGTGAAGATCAATTAGTAGCTAAATAATTATGTAACTATGCGAAGACTCTCTCTCATTTAAAAACTTCAGATCTTGGTATTGTATTCAAACAACAAGAAAAACAAAATGACATTGCAAGGATAGCACAGCTCATGTGAAGAAGCAAAAACTTAGGCTCAACCGATACTAACCGATAGTTGTTGAAGAAGAAAGGTGGGATGCCCACCGGGGCATCCCCAAGATTAGATGCTTGAGACTTCTTGAAATATTATCTTGGGGTGCCTTGGGCATCCCCAAGCTTGAACTTTTGTGTCTCCTTAATTCCTCTCATATCATGGTTTATCTTTTTATCAAAAGCTTCATCGACACCAAACTCAACAAGAACTCGTGAGATAAGTTAGTATAAACCAATGCAAAACCTTATCATTTTCTACTGTAACAAATCACTAACATTATTATTCAACATTGCATACTAAATGCCTCTGCATACTTAATACCCCTGTCCTCAAATACAATCATTAAACAAGCAAACATATGCAAACAATGCAAACATAACAACAATCTATCAAAACAGTACAGTGTGTAAAGAATGCAAGAGTAACAATACTTCCCTAACTCCAAAAATTATGAAATAAAATTCCCACTGTAGTAAATTTATCAGATCTCATCATGCATAAGGTTTCAACATTATATTATTCTCTGACTTTTCTAAGGAATTTTTCCTAAACTTTCTGTTTTCAAACAACAACATGTATACTAGCAAAATAAGCATGGAAAAGGCTATCCTTGACCTTTTTATTGAAACTAAAGATGCAAAACATTATTCTAAATAACATCAAGCAAAAACTAACAAAAGAAAATGACGCTCCAAGCAAAAAACATATCATGTGGTGAATAAAAATATAGCTCCAAGTAAAGTTACCGATGAACGAAGACGAAAGAGGGGATGCCATCCGGGGCATCCCCAAGCTTAGGCTCTTGGATATTCTTGAATATTAACCTGGGGTGCCTTGGTCATCCCCAAGATTAGGCTCTTGCCACTCCTTATTCCATAGTCCATCGAATCTTTACCCAAAACTTGAAAACTCCACAACACAAAACTCAACAGAAAACTCGTAAGCTTAGGTACTGTAATGAACTCATTCTAAATTCATATTGGTGTAATATCTACTGTACTCCAACTTATCTATGGTTCATACCCTCCGATACTACTCATAGATTCATCAAAATAAGCAAACAATACATAGAAAACAAAATCTGTCAAAAACAGAACAGTCTGTAGTAATCTGTATCAAACGTATACTTCTGGAACTCCAAAAATCCTACCAAATTAGGAAGTCCTTAGAAATTTGTGTACCAATCCAGAGCAAAACGAAGCAGATCATAAGCACGTTTCTGTGAATTAACAAAACTAAATTACTGGTTGAAAAAGTTTCTGATTTTCGGCAGGATCAACACAACTATCACCAAAAGCCATCCTAAAGGTCTTACTTGGCACTTTATTGAAACAAAAGCTATAAAACATGATTAGTACAGTAGCACAATCATGTGGACAAACAAAAACTGTAAGGATAAATATTGGGTTATCTCCCAACAAGCGCATTTCTTTAATGCCTTTCTAGTTAGGCATGATGATGACAATGATGCTCACATAAAAGATAAGAATTGAAACATAACGGGAGCATCATGAAGCATATGACTAGCACATTTAAGCCTAACCCACTTCCTATGCATAGGGATTTTGTGAGCAAACATCTTGTGGGAACAATAATCAACTAGCATAGGATGGCAAAACAAGCATAACTTCAAGATTTTAAGCACATAGAGAGGAAACTTGATATTATTGCAATTCCTACAAGCATATATTCCTCCCTCATAATAATGTTCAGTATCATCATGAATGAATTCAACAATATAACCAGCACCTAAAGCATTCTTTTCATGATCTACAAGCATAGAAAATTTACTACTCTCCACATACGCAAAATGCTTCTCATGAATAGTAGTGGGAGCAAACTCAACAAAATAATTATCATGTGAGGCATAATCCAATTGAAAACTAAAATCATGATGACAAGTTTCATGGTTATCATTATTCTTAATAGCATACAAGTCATCGCAATAATCATCATAGATAGCAACCTTGTTCTCATAATCAATTGGAACCTCTTCCGAAATAGTGGAATCATCACTAAATAAAGTTGCACTCTTCCAAGTCCACTTTCATGTTCATCACAATAAGATTCAACATCCTCCAAAATAGTGGGATCACTACTTCCTAAAGTTGACACTCTTCCAAACCCACTTTCATCAATATAATCATCATAAATAGGAGGCGTGCTATCATCAAAATAAATATTCTCATCAAAACTTGGGGGAATAAACATATCATATTCATAAAACATAGCTTCCCCAAGCTTGTGGCTTTGCATATCATTAGCATCATGGATATTCAAGGAATTCATACTAACAACATTGCAATCATGCTCATCATTCAAAGATTTAGTACCAAGCATTTTAATGCATTCTTCTTCTAGCACTTGAGCACAATTTTCCTTTCCATCATACTCACGAAATATATTAAAAAGACGAAGCGTATGAGACAAACTTAACTCCATTTTTTTGTAGTTTTTATTTTATAAACTAAACTAGTGATAAAACAAGAAACAAAAAGATTCGATTGCAAGATCTAAAGATATACCTTCAAGCGCTAAGCTCCCCGGCAACGGCGCTGGAAAAGAGCTTGATGTCTACTACACAACCTTCTTCTTGTAGACGTTGTTGGGCCTGCAAGTGCACAGGTTTGTAGGACAGTAGCAAATTTCCCTCAAGTGGATGACCCAAGGTTTATCAATCCGTGGGAGGCGTAGGATGAAGATGGTCTCTCTCAAACAATCCTACAACCAAATAACAAAGAGTCTCTTGTGTCCCCAACACACCCAATACAATGGTAAATTATATAGGTGCACTAGTTCGGCGAAGAGATGGTGATACAAGTGCAATATAGATAGTAGATATAGGTTTTTGTAATCTGAAAATATAAAAACAGCAAGGTAACTAATGATAAAAGTGAGCGTAAACGGTATTGCAATGATAGGAAACAAGGCATAGGGTTCATACTTTCACTAGTGCAAGTTCTCTCAACAATAATAACATAGATAGATCATATAACAATCCCTCAACATGCAACCAAGAGTCACTCCAAAGCCACTAATAGCGGAGAACAAACGTATAGATTATGGTAGGGTATGAAACCACCTCAAAGTTATTCTTTCGGATCGATCTATAAAAGAGTTTGTACTAGAATAACACCTTAAGACACAAATCAACCAAAACTCTAATGTCACCTAGATACTCCATTGTCACCTCAAGTATCCGCGGGCATGATTATACGATATGCATCACAAAATCTCAAATTCATCCAACCAACACAAAAGTACTTCAAAGAGTGCCCCAAAGTTTCTACCGGAGAGTTAAGAAAACATGTGCCAACCCCTATGCATAGGTTCATGGGCAGAACCCGCAAGTTGGTCACCAAAACATACATCAAGTGGCACGTGACATCCCATTGTCACCACAGATAAACACGACAAGACATACATTAAGTGTTCTCATATCAAAGACTCAATCCAATAAGATAACTTCAAGAGGGAAACTCAATTCACCACAAGAGATTAGAGAGGGAGAAACATCATAAGATCCAACTATAATAACAAAGCTCGCGATACATCAATATCGTGCCATAGAGAGAACACAAGAGAGGGAGATCAAACACATAGCTACTGGTAGATACCCTCAGCCCCGAGGGTGAAATACTCCCTCCTCGTCATGGATAGCGCCGGGATGATGAAGATGGCCACCGGTGATGGATTTCCCCTCTGGCAGGGTGCCAGAATGGACTCCCGAGAGGTTTTTGGTGGCTACAGAGGCTTGCGGCGGCGGAACTCCCGATCTATATTGATTTTCAATGTTTTAGGGTACGTAGGCTTATATAGGCGAAAGAAGTCGGTCAGGAGGTGCTCGAGGGGCCCACGAGACAGGGGGGCGCGCCCAGTAGGGGGGCGCCCTCCTATCTCGTGGCATCCTCGAAGATCTTCTGACGTGAACTCCAAGTCTCTTGGATCATATTCTTCCAAAAAATCACGCTGCCGAAGGTTTCATTCCGTTTGGACTCCATTTGATATTCCTTTTCCTCGAAATACTGAAACATGCTATAAAACAGTAATATGGGCTGGGCCTCCGGTTAATAGGTTAGTCCCAAAAATGATATAAATGTGTAAAATAAAGACCATAAACATCCAAAAGGGGTAATATAATAGCATGGAACAATAAAAAATTATAGATACGTTGGAGACGTATCAAGCATCCCCAAGCTGAATTCCTGCTCGTCCTCAAGTAGGTAAATGATTAAAATAGAATTTTTGATGTGGAATGCTACCTAGCATAATTCTCAATGCAATTTTCTTTATTGGGGCATGAATGTTCAGATCCAAATGATACAAAATAAAAGTTCATATTAACATGAAAATGGTGAAACTTCAAGCATACTAATCAAAGTAATCATGTCTTCTCAAAATAACATGGCCAAAGAAAGTTATCCCTACAAAATCATATAGTCTGGCTGGTGCTCTATCTTCACCACACAAAGTATTTAATCATGCACAACCCCGACGATAATCCAAGCAATTGTTTCATACTTTAATAATCTCAAACTTTTTCAACATTCATGCAATACATGAGCATGAGCCATGGACATAGCACTATATGTGGAATAGAATGGTGGTTGTGGAGAAGGCAAAAAAGGAGAAGATAGTCTCACATCAACTAGGCGTATCAACGGGCTATGGAGATGCCCATTAATAGATATCAATGTGAGTGAGTAGGGATTGCCATGCAACAGATGCACTTAGACCTATAAATATATGAAAGCTCAACAAAAGAAACTAAGTGGGTATGCATCCAACTTGCTTGCTCACGAAGACCTAGGGCACTTTGAGGAAGCCCATCATTGGAATATACAAGCCTAGTTCTATAATGAAAAATGCCCACTAGTATATGAAGGTGACAACATATGAGACTCTCTATCATGAAGATCATGGTGCTATTTTGAAGCACAAGTGTGGAAAAAGAGTTAGTAGCATTGTCCCTTCTCTCTTTTTCTCTCATTTTTTTTATTTTTTTATTTGGCCTTTCCATTTTTTCTTTTTTTTCTTTTTGGCCTTACTCTTTTTTTCCCTTTTTTTCTTTTTCTTTTTGAAAAGTCCGAAGTCTCATCACGACTTGTGGGGGAATCATAGTCTTCATCATCCTTTCCTCACTGGGACAATGCTCTAATAATGAAGATCATCACACTTTTATGGATTTACAACTCAAGAATTACAACTCAAAGCTAGAACAAGATATGACTCTATATGAATGCTTCTGGCGGTGTACCGGGATATGCAATGAATCAAGAGCGACATGTATGAAAATTATGAAGGTGGCCTAGCCACAAATACGATGTCAACTACATGATCATGCAAAAAGCAATATGACAAAAGTAATGCGTGTCATATGAACGGAACGGTGGGAAGTTGCATGGCAATATATCTCGGAATGGCTATGGAAATGCCATAATAGGTATGTATGGTGGCTGTTTTGAGGAAGGTATATGGTGGGTGTATGGTACTGGCGAAAGTTGTGTCAGGACCCCGACTCAATGTCACATCGATCTAGCCTGTAACACCTCATATCACTTTGCGGCCTCACGCACGGTATCCCCACGGGTGTCGCCTTACCTTTGCCCGGGACCGTTTGCGCCTTTTGGCACACGTATATGATAGTGTCGCTAGCATCCATATGAAAAGGAGCCCGGGCTGACATGGCTAGTTGTAAACCCAAAGTGGCACAGACTTACAGGGACAGGCATCCATGACCCAGCATCGAACGTGTCGGTCATCAGCAAGTAAGTTCCGGGCTGTAGCACTGGGCTAGCAGGACTCCGGTAAACCGGGCTGTAGCGGGCTAACAGGACTCCGGTACTCAATGCGTGACATTTCCCCGAAGGGACAGACACAGGAACGAAGAAGGACACATGCCGGCCAGCCAAGTGTTCCGGAGCAGTAGCAAGCTACCATGGCTCAGTGGAATCACTAGGAGACATTTCCCGGTAAGAGAGGCTACTAAAGATAAACAACTAGATAGTCAGATCCCACACATACCAAGCATTTCAATCATACACACAATATGCTCGATATGTGCAAATACAACAAGGCATCACAACATGACTCTATGACACAAGTACTTTATTTAAAGGCTCAGAGAGCCATACATAGCATACACACAAGTACGGGCCACACGACCCAGCATTCAAGTCATACAGTCATACAAACCAGCAGCGGAAGTAACTTGTCTGAGTACAGACAACTAGTAAAATAAAAGAGGCTTGGAAAGCCTAGCTATACTACGTGGTCCTTCACAAGCTCAGGATCACCACCTGGGCCTTAGCCTACTCATTGATGTCAACGTCTACGAAGAACCCATCAGAAGGGGTTGCAGCGTCTTCTGTAAAAAATGTAAATTATAGCAACATGAGTACAAAGGTACTCAGCAAGACTTACATCAGATCCTACATACATGCACATTATCAAGAAGGGTTGGTGGAGTTATTGCAGCAAGCCAGCTTTGACTCTTGGCTAAGTTATCCTACGAGACTCCAACTTGAAATGGTTTTGCGCACACGAGTCCACTACTCACCACTCAATACTCTACCAAGGATCCACCTCCGTCTTCCTACGGAAGAGCCATCCTCGGCACTCACGCTTATCTTGAGGCTTTTAGTAGTTTCCATTTACTCGTCTACGAACTTTATAGGAAACCAAGTAGTCCTTTACCGCGGACGCGGCTATTCGAATAGATTAGGTTAACCCTGCAGGGGTGTACTTCTTCATACACGCTCTCACCACTTACCGCCGTTTACACGACATGTACTCGGCAACCTTCAAGCGGAAGCCCAACGTGGGTGTCGGCCACGACCTACCTAGACACCTAAGTCTCTAGTCCAGGTTTATCGCCTATTTGGGTTCCATCCATGAGGAGATCCGGCCGAAATTTCGCTCACAGCCCCAAACGATGTGAACAGGGTTCCCGAGATACCAAACGGGCATCCGGTACACCCGGCCACGTACCTACTGCATCACAGCCCACCCCTACGGTCAGCGCTGTCCACGGCCTCCAGTAGGCTACAAACACCAGAAACTACTTGCAACTCCTGGACAGAAGACTAGGGTGAATAAGAAGCCGAGAGGGTCCATTGGTTTCGGGCCCAATGCATGGTAGTAGCTGAATCTTAAATCACACATACAGATCTCAGTGCTTAAGGACGGCCTCAATGAAACAACCCACCATGCACTCCTACATGGCCTCTCATCGATACCTTTACCAAATTGTGTTCAACACACCACTCTCAAACTGATATGATCATTTCACTCTAGCCCATCACCCAGATGAACCAGACCTGACACGACTCTAAGCATAGCAGGCATAGCAAGGTAGGAACAACACATACATATGGCTCAAACAACTCCTACACATGCTAGTGGGTTTCATCTAGTTACTTTGGCAATGACATGTCATGCAGAGGAAATGGGTTCAACTACCGAAGCACACAGCAGTTTGAAACGCATTGTCTTAATGCAGTAAAAGAGAGCAAGAGCGAGAACATGGGATTGTATCGACATGATCAAATGGTTGGTTGCTTGCCTGATGGGTCGATGCACTGATACGATTCTTCGCTAGGGTAATCACGGTACTCCTCGGAGGCAGAACCTGCCGCAAAGAACACCGATACACAGCCATCACCAAACAATGTGCGACAATATGATGCATGCATGAAACATGGCAACATGAGTGTGTTGGGCTAATGCAACTAAGACCAAAAGGGTTTGAACCAATTTGAACCAAAGATTCAAATTTCAAACTCATACATGGCCCTTTAAAGTGTTTTATCTTGTTCTGCATTAAACATCAAGTTAACTTGTTTAATCATGCATGGAAACAGTACAGATGGATAGATTGGATTTTTCTGATCATTTTTCATATATAACTTGTTTGATTTTGAGTTACAGATTAAAAGTTATGAATTTTTGAAGTTTAAACTATATTCTGGAATTTTCTATATTAGAATAAATCCAGAAATTAATTTATTGCGTCAGCCATGCGTCAGAATGACGTCAGGGTCAACGGAGACGTCCAGGTCAAACCTGACTGTGGGTCCAGGGTGTCAGGGTCATTAGTTTAGTTAAAGTTTTATTAAAACTAAACCTATTTAGCTAACAGGGCTGGGCCCCACCTGTCATTGACTCATCGGAGTCAACTAGGGCCCAGCCGTGGTCAAAGCAGGTCGGCTGCACCGGCGTTTAGCCGCCGGCGAGCCCGACGCGGCGGCGGAAGTGGTTTTGGCCATTCCGGCCACCAAATGGGTCGCGGAGGGCATCGGGGTGGAGCTGAGGACGAGCCGCGGCTCTTGGTGGAGTCCGTTGGGGTCGGGGTGGCCGGAGTTGGCGTCGGCGGCGACTTTGGCGGCCACCGGAGTTCGGGTGAAAGCGAACTCGGGCTAGGGTGTGCGGTGAGGTGCGGGGAGTGCACGGTTGGGTCCAACGCAGCGTGGTGAGTGTGATGGACACCGTGAGGTGGCCGGAGGATGGCCGGGAGCACGTCGCGACGAGATCCGCGGCGGTGCGTGCGGGTGATCTTCGTGCGATGGCTACACGGCTCGGGAGCGAGAGAGGAAGGGTAGGAGCGGTAGCTAGGCTCACAGAGCACTCGTAGAGGCCACCGGCGGGTCGGGGACGAGCTGATGCGGCGACGGCGTTGAAGGGGATCTCCGGCGACGGCGAACTCGGGCGAGGTCGGTGCGGTGGACTCGGGCCACACGAGCACGCGGGGCTCAGCTAGCCCGACGAAGTGGACGGCGGCGGAGCTCCTGGACACGACGAGTCGGAGCACGGGCGGCGGGGAGCGCGGCTACGACGATGGAGCGGCGGCGGTGGCGTCGGCCATGGCTGGGGAGCGCGAGGGGGAGGAGCTGGAGAGAGAGGGGGTGTCTCGGGGGTTCGGGGGAGAGAGGGGGAGTGATCCCCGTCGTGGCGTGATGAGGAGAGCGGCGAGGCGGTGAGCAGGTGCGTGGCACCCATGCGGTGCTCGCCGCCGAGCACCTTGCCTGCCTGCCTGCCGAGCCAAGCAGCTCGCTAGCGCGGCAGCTGGGCTGGGCCGGCAGGTGGGCCAATTGGTAGGCGCCAGGTAAGTTCTTTCTGTTATTTTCCTTTTCTATTTTTCTGCAACTTTGTTGAATTATTAAAAATACTTAGGTAACTCCTAAAATCACCAAACTGCTCCTGGTCCATAGTTGGATTAATTCCAACATGAAACATTTTAGTTTGGAGATATTTGAGCATTTGAAATATTTTATATAATTTTAAATGCCCAAATTCAAATATTTATGATTTAATTCAAAGACCCTAAGATGACCTAGGAAATTGTGCATCACTTTTTGGCAGAGGTTCTGAACCAAGACAAAAATGATGGACATTTTAGAAGGGCATTTCAGGTTCATTGAAAAAGTTTTTAGTAAACCCTAGTTGGTTTCAGAGGGGGCTGGGGGTTCTGTCATCCCCATTTCAAGTTTCTGATGAAAAAAATAGACATGATGCAACACTCTAATGCATCACTAGCTAGGGTGTGACAACTCACCCCCACTCAAAAGAATCTCGTCCCGAGATTTGGGTTCCTCCGGGAAGAAGGCGGGATACTCAAGTCGAAGACGATCCTCCCTTTCCCAAGTTGCTTCCTTCTCAGAATGGTGCGACCATTGAACCTTGAGAAACTTGATATTATGACGTCGAGTGATACGCTCGGCCTGATCGAGAATACGAACGGGGTACTCTCGATACGTGAGATTATCTTGGAGATCAAGCGTTTCGTGGTCCACTCCACGGATAGGATCCGAGAAGCAACACCTGAGTTGAGAAACGTGGAAGACATCGTGGACTCTGGAGAGATGCGGAGGTAGTTCCAATTGGTAGGCAACTTCTCCTCGTTTAGCGAGAATACGAAAAGGTCCAATGTAACGAGGAGCCAATTTGCCTTTGATACCGAAACGATGGGTTCCCTTCAGAGGAGTAACCCGAAGGTAAGCCTTCTCGTCAACCTCAAAAGTCATAGCCTTATGTTTTTGGTCATATTGACTCTTTTGACGAGATTGGGCTGTTTTCAACTTTGCACGAACGATGCGAACTTGCTCTTCTGCTTCCTGGATCATATCCGGGCCAAAGAATTGTCTTTCCCCGGTTTCTGACCAATTAAGGGGTGTTCGACACCGTCGTCCATAGAGAACTTCAAAAGGGGCTTTACCCAAGCTAGACTGATAGCTGTTGTTATAAGCGAATTCGGCAAATGGAAGGCATTTCTCCCAATCCATTCCGAATGAGATAACAGAAGCTCGAAGCATGTCTTCTAGAATCTGGTTGACGCGTTCTACTTGACCACTTGATTGAGGGTGAAAAGCGGTGCTAAAGGAAAGGCGGGTTCCCATAGCATTTTGGAAACTTTCCCAGAATCGAGAGGTGAATAGACTTCCTCGATCCGAGTTAATTTCCAACGGAACACCATGGAGAGACACTATTCGGGAGATGTACAAGTCTGCTAACTGACTAGCAGTTATACTCTCACGAACAGGTAGGAAATGGGCCACTTTGGAAAGACGATCGATAACGACGAAGATAGCATTATTCCCTCTCTTGGTCCTGGGAAAACCGGTGATGAAGTCCATACCAATTTTATCCCATTTCCATTCAGGAATAGCTAGGGGTTGAAGGGTGCCAGCAGGCCGTTGATGCTCTGCTTTTACACGACGGCAGACGTCGCAATTAGCAATATACTGAGCAATTTCTCTCTTCATCCTAGTCCACCAGAACCTCTGGCATAGGTCCTGATACATCTTAGTGCTACCGGGATGAATAGTGAGAGGAGATTCATGAGCTTCCTTAAGGATCAATCGCCTCAGGTTTCGCACCTTGGGAACCACTAGCCGATTCCCGAAGTATACGACCCCTTGATCATCAATGGAGAAACAATTCGCAACTCCTTTCTGGATGTTTCTCTTGATGCGGGAAATTCCCGGATCTACTTTCTGTGCTTTGATGATCTGATCCGTAAGGGTAGGTTTCGCCACCAAGGTGGAAAGGAATCCTTGAGGAACGATGTGAAGGTTAAGTTTCCGAAATTCCTCATGGAGAAGTGGTTGACTTTGTTGCAACATCAGATTATTGCAATAAGATTTACGACTTAGCGCATCAGCCATGACATTGGCTTTCCCTGGGGTGTAAGTTATTCCTAAGTCGAAATCCGTGATCAACTCGACCCAACGTCTTTTCCTGAGATTCAAATCCGGTTGGGTGAAGATGTACTTCAGACTTTGGTGATCAGTGTAAATCTCGCAACGATTACTGAGGAGGTAATGTCGCCAGGTTTTAAGTGCATAGACTACAGCTGCAAGCTCTAGATCATGAGTAGGATAATTCTCCTCATGTGGGTGCAATTGCCGTGAAGCGTAAGCAATTACGTGTCGATCTTGCATGAGAATACAGCCTAGTCCTTGTCGCGAGGCGTCGCAGTAGATAACAAAGTCCTTAGAGAAATCTGGCGGTACCAGTACGGGAGCTGATGTCAGGCGTCTTTTCAGTTCCTGAAAGCTGTGCTCACATTGTGGAGTCCATTCGAACTTTTTATCTTTCTTGAGGAGTTCGGTTAGAGGTTTAGCAACTTTGGAGAAATTCTCGACAAAGCGACGACAATAGCTCGCTAGGCCAAGGAAACTCCGAACTTGCTTGACCGATTGAGGTGGAGTCCAATTAAGGACGGCTTGAACTCGCTCAGGGTTAACAGCAATACCTTTACCAGAAATTACATGTCCTAGATAGGTCACTTCTAACAACCAAAATTCACATTTAGAGAATTTGGCATAAAGGCGATGCTCTCGAAGTTTCTTCAACACTAGCCTTAGATGTTCGGCATGTTCTTCCTCGTTCTTGGAGTAGATGAGTATATCATCGAGGTAAACCACGACGAATTTATCCAAATACTCCATGAAGATTGAGTTCATCAACCGAGAAAAGGTGGCTGGAGCGTTGGTTAAGCCGAAGGACATGACGGTGTACTCGTATTGGCCATAACGAGTAACAAAGGCCGTTTTCGGAATGTCCCCGTTCCTGATTTTGATTTGATGGTAGCCCAACCTCAAATCCATTTTAGAGAAGACTGAGGATCCAGCGAGCTGATCATACAGGTCGTTGATTCTGGGGAGCGGATACTTGTTCTTAATTGTGACCAAGTTAACCGGTCGATAATCTACAACCATCCGGTCCGTACCATCCTTCTTCTTGACGAAGAGGACGGGGCAAGCCCACGGAGATGAACTAGGTCGGATGAAACCATTTTTCAAGGACTCATCGAGTTGTTTCTTAAGCTCGGCTAGTTCTAGTGGTGCCATCTTATAGGGTCTTCTAGCAATCGGGACGGTTCCTGGAATGAGGTCTATTACGAACTCAACATCCCTGTCGGGTGGAACACCTGGCAATTCCTCTGGGAAGACATCCGGAAAGTCACGGATTACCGGAACGTCCTCAAGGACTGGCAAAGGGCTGGCGTTAAGAGAATATAACTGTTGCTTGGCTATTCGGGTCAAGACATTGACTATCTTCCCCGAAGGATGGGTGAGTTGAACAGTCCTAGAGAAGCAATCAATTTTGGCATGATGGGCTGACATCCAGTCCATACCCAAGATGATATTAATATCCGAAGATTTGAGAGCTATCAAAGATGCAAGGAAAACAATTCTGTCGACTTGGATTTCATTTCTATGGCTTACTCTAGAAGTTTGCCATCTAGAACCAGGAGTGGAAATTTCCATGGTGGAAGGCATGTCACAGAAGGCAGTGTTATGCAAGCGAGCATAGTTTTCGGATATAAATGAATGAGATGCTCCTGTATCGAAAAGAACAGATGCCGGGTGGCAATTAACAAGGAGCGTACCGAGAACGACGTTGGGATCTTCTTGAGCCTCTTCCGCAGAGACACAATTAACATGGCCACGTGCAGTGGTGGCCGGCTTGGCATAGAACACTTTCCCTGTCGGCTTGCCACGGTCAACAGTTTTTGCTGTCTGGTTGGGATTGGTTTGGGGGCACTCGCGCATATAGTGGCCTGATTCCCCACACTTGAAGCAAGTCACAGAACTGGTGCGTGGAGGAGCATTGTTGGTTGGACCACCATAGGGCTTGGCTGGTGCATATTGCTGAGCTGGGCGAGGCGCCTGGAAGGATGGCCTCGGTGTGAACCTGGGTGGCAGGGCAGTGTTAGGCACCCACACGCGGCGCTTCTGAGGACCAGCACCGGATGAAGAACCCAAATCACGGCCATGCTTGCGTGATGCATCGAAATCAGTTTGTCCCATCTCAGCACTGATGGCTTTATTCACAAGCTTCTGAAAAGAGGTGCACTCATGCAGACGAAGGTCACGACGGAGCTCAGGACTAAGTCCCTTACGGAACCTTGCCTGCTTCTTGGCATCGGTAGAAACTTCCTCAGTTGCATAACGTGCAAGGTTACCGAACTCCCTGCTGTAAGCGTCAACAGAGAGTCGACCTTGAGTGAAGCTACAGAACTCCTCACGTTTACGATCCATGAGACCCTCCGGAATGTGATGTTCACGGAAAGCCTCGCTGAATTCAGCCCAAGTAGTGACATGGTCCGCTGGGCGCATAGCTCCATAATTCTCCCACCAAAGACTGGCGGGGCCTTCAAGATGATATGCAGCAAAGGTGACCTTATCAGCCTCAGCTACCAGCGCAGAACGCAGTTTGTGAGTAATGCTGCGAAGCCAGTCATCGGCGTCGAGAGGCTCGACGGAGTGGTGGAAGGTACGCGGGTGTAACTTGATGAAATCACTGAGTGACACCAAGTTATTTCTCTGATGGTGTGCTGTGTTCTGTTCGATGCGCTCCAACAAACGGTTGGTCTCCCGCTTGTTTCTCTCGGCTTCCAGCATAACTTCGGCTAGAGAAGGAGGGTGAGGCAGATTTGCATTCCTGACTTCACTGCCTTCGGCCTGCTCTTGGGGAGCAGGGTTTTTGCGCGTGTTAACCATCCTAGGAAAAAAAAGACAATGGTTAAGTCCAAAGTGCTAAGATTCCAACATAGAATGTAGAATGTAATGGACAACTCAGAATGCAAGATGATCATCCGTATGACATGGTAGATACAGAAACTACTTCTTTATTCCATCGTCATACACACCATACAAGGTTTAGTACAAGACCAAACAAAGTACTACTATGGTGAAAGGGAGATTACATCTCATCAGAGGCATTCCAAGCTCCTATACATTATTTTTCATACACCTCCGGAATGATACACACTAAGTCATATTCCACAAGTCACGCAGGACAGCGGAAATACAACTGTTACAGTACTAGTGGAACTACTACTAACTCAGACGTCTCCGTAGTAGTCCTCGTAGAAGTCACCTCCATAGCCTGGAAGTTCAACGTGAGCATCCGGAAACAGACGATCTCGCGGAGCTTGTGGACCAAAAGGGCTAGGGTGAGGTCTTGGACCAACAAACGGTGGCCTGCAGGGACCACGAGGCGGGGTGATGCCTCCTACATCACGCCAACCCATCACGTATGGCAGAGCAGATCTCACAGGATAGAGATCGCACATATCCGAATATCCAGCTTGCACAGCCGGTGCAAACCGAGTCAACGTGGCCCAATGGTCAGCACGGGTATTGAAAAGCTCTAGCCTCAAGGCCCGGTTTTCACGGTCCTTATCCTCGAGCAACTCAGCAGTGGTGCGAGTCCGTGAATCCTCCTGAGTGGGGTCAGCATAGATAGCCTGGAGATACCCTTGTGCTCCCGGAAGTGATGATGGCATATACCGGAAATCAGAGTCCCGAAATAGGCCAGTCCTGACTCGCATGATGGTCATCATAGAGTAGGC
Organism: Triticum timopheevii; assembly: GCA_963921465.1. Classification (NCBI taxonomy): domain Eukaryota; kingdom Viridiplantae; phylum Streptophyta; class Magnoliopsida; order Poales; family Poaceae; genus Triticum; species Triticum timopheevii. The sequence continues at coordinate 307,004,846 of OY997262.1, read as the reverse complement.
GGCATCTTGCACGGCCATCTCAATAGTAACACCGAGCCCGTAGGAACAGTGAAGAGCCTCGGTAGAACCAGGATAAGAGGGAAATATCCGGACGGTGCAAAGATACTGGCTTTGATTAAAGTCTCGAAATTGCTCTTCGACCGTGTACTCAGGATACCAACGGTATCCAGCCTCGGTCATTACACTGACCAACATAGCAGTATGGCCGGGTACATCTAGGCATCGAGTCAGGCGAACCACTTGATTTTGGTCGCGAGTGGCCATCTGAAAGCACAACCATAATGTAAAGGCATTAGAATTTCTAGCAAAATTTCGACAGCATAACAGCTGTAAATGCTCAAAAAGGATTTTGAGACATTTAACAAGGATTTCATACACACTCAACAACATCATATCAAAGTTCCAGGTCCAACTTAGCAACATAATGTGGTAGTAGAACTGAACTAGGCTTGTATCCATCAAACCTATAAGGTACTACTGATTAGTAACACGTGAACCTGATAGAGAGAAGAGATCCTAATTCCTTAACCCCCGGTGGAAGAATGGACTGACTCAGATCAGAATGCCATGAGGTAAAGAAGTAAAAAGAGCCTTACGTACCATCCCACAATCAATTCCCTTATATATAACTAAAGCATTTCTAGACTCAACATCGACCAGTTTGGCTTGGAGAACCTACAGGCAGTCCGGCTCTGATGCCAACGCTGTCAGGACCCCGACTCAATGTCACATCGATCTAGCCTGTAACACCTCATATCACTTTGCGGCCTCACGCACGGTATCCCCACGGGTGTCACCTTACCTTTGCCCAGGACCGTTTGCGCCTTTTGGCACACGTATATGATAGTGTCGCTAGCATCCATATGAAAAGGAGCCCGGGCTGACATGGCTAGTTGTAAACCCAAAGTGGCACAGACTTACAGGGACAGGCATCCATGACCCAGCATCGAACGTGTCGGTCATTAGCAAGTAAGTTCCGGGCTGTAGCACTGGGCTAGCAGGACTCCGGTAAACCGGGCTGTAGCGGGCTAACAGGACTCCGGTACTCAATGCGTGACATTTCCCCGAAGGGACAGACACAGGAACGAAGAAGGACACATGCCGGCCAGCCAAGTGTTCCGGAGCAGTAGCAAGCTACCATGGCTTAGTGGAATCACTAGGAGACATTTCCCGGTAAGAGAGGCTACTAAAGATAAACAACTAGATAGTCAGATCCCACACATACCAAGCATTTCAATCATACACACAATATGCTCGATATGTGCAAATACAACAAGGCATCACAACATGACTCTATGACACAAGTACTTTATTTAAAGGCTCAGAGAGCCATACATAGCATACACACAAGTACGGGCCACACGACCCAGCATTCAAGTCATACAGTCATACAAACCAGCAGCGGAAGTAACTTGTCTGAGTACAGACAACTAGTAAAATAAAAGAGGCTTGGAAAGCCTAGCTATACTACGTGGTCCTTCACAAGCTCAGGATCACCACCTGGGCCTTAGCCTACTCATTGATGTCAACGTCTACGAAGAACCCATCAGAAGGGGTTGCAGCGTCTTCTGTAAAAAATGTAAATTATAGCAACATGAGTACAAAGGTACTCAGCAAGACTTACATCAGATCCTACATACATGCACATTATCAAGAAGGGTTGGTGGAGTTATTGCAGCAAGCCAGCTTTGACTCTTGGCTAAGCTATCCTACGAGACTCCAACTTGAAATGGTTTTGCGCACACGAGTCCACTACTCACCACTCAATACTCTACCGAGGATCCACCTCCGTCTTCCTACGGAAGAGCTATCCTCGGCACTCACGCTTATCTTGAGGCTTTTAGTAGTTTCCATTTACTCGTCTATGAACTGTATAGGCAACCAAGTAGTCCTTTACCGCGGACGCGGCTATTCGAATAGATTAGGTTAACCCTGCAGGGGTGTACTTCTTCATACACGCTCTCACCACTTACCGCTGTTTACACGACATGTACTCGGCAACCTTCAAGCGGAAGCCCAACGTGGGTGTCGGCCACGACCTACCTAGACACCTAAGTCTCTAGTCCAGGTTTTTCGCCTATTTGGGTTCCATCCATGAGGAGATCCGGCCGAAGTTTCGCTCACAGCCCCAAACGATGTGAACAGGGTTCCCGAGATACCAAACGGGCATCCGGTACACCCGGCCACGTACCTACCGCATCACAACCCACCCTTACGGTCAGCGATGTCCACGGCCTCCAGTAGGCTACAAACACCAGAAACTACTTGCAACTCCTGGACAGAAGACTAGGGTGAATAAGAAGCCGAGAGGGTCCATTGGTTTCGGGCCCAATGCATGGTAGTAGCTGAATCTTAAATCACACATACAGATCTCAGTGCTTAAGGACGGCCTCAATGAAACAACCCACCATGTACTCCTACATGGCCTCTCATCGATACCTTTACCAAATCGTGTTCAACACACCACTCTCAAACTCAGGCATAGCAAGGTAGGAACAACACATACATATGGCTCAAACAACTCCTACACATGCTAGTGGGTTTCATCTAGTTACTGTGGCAATGACAGGTCATGCAGAGGAAATGGGTTCAACTACCGAAGCACACAGCAGTTTGAAACGCGTTGTCTTAATGCAGTAAAAGAGAGCAAGAGCGAGAACATGGGATTGTATCGACATGATCAAACGGTTGGTTGCTTGCCTGATGGGTCGATGCACTGATACGGTTCTTCGCTAGGGTAATCACGGTACTCCTCGGAGGCAGAACCTGCCGCAAAGAACACCGATACACAGCCATCACCAAACAATGTGCGACAATATGATGCATGCATGAAACATGGCAACATGAGTGTGTTGGGCTAATGCAACTAAGACCAAAAGGGTTTGAACCAATTTGAACCAAAGATTCAAATTTCAAACTCATACATGGCCCTTTAAAGTGTTTTATCTTGTTCTGCATTAAACATCAAGTTAACTTGTTTAATCATGCATGGAAACAGTACAGATGGATAGATTGGATTTTTCTGATCATTTTTCATATATAACTTGTTTGATTTGGAGTTACAGATTAAAAGTTATGAATTTTTGAAGTTTAAACTATATTCTGGAATTTTCTATATTAGAATAAATCCAGAAATTAATTTATTGCGTCAGCCATGCGTCAGAATGACGTCAGGGTCAACGGAGACGTCCAGGTCAAACCTGACTGTGGGTCCAGGGTGTCAGGGTCATTAGTTTAGTTAAAGTTTAATTAAAACTAAACCTATTTAGTTAACAGGGCTGGGCCCCACCTGTCATTGACTCATCGGAGTCAACTAGGGCCCACCCGTGGTCAAAGCAGGTCGGCTGCACCGGCGTTTAGCCGCCGGCGAGCCCGACGCGGCGGCGGAAGTGGTTTTGGCCGTTCCGGCCACCAAATGGGTCGCGGAGGGCATCGGGGTGGAGCTGAGGACGAGCCGCGGCTCTTGGTGGAGTCCGTTGGGGTCGGGGTGGCCGGAGTTGGCATCAGCGGCGACTTTGGCGGCCACCGGAGTTCGGGTGAAAGCGAACTCGGGCAAGGGTGTGCGGTGAGGTGCGGGGAGTGCACGGTTGGGTCCAACGCAGCGTGGTGAGTGTGATGGACACCGTGAGGTGGCCGGAGGATGGCCGGGAGCACGTCGGCGACGAGATCCGCGGCGGTGCGTGCGGGTGATCTTCGTGCGATGGCTACACGGCTCGGGAGCGAGAGAGGAAGGGTAGGAGGGGTAGCTAGGCTCACAGAGCACTCGTAGAGGCCACCGGCGGGGTCGGGGACGAGCTGATGCGGCGACGGCGTTGAAGGGGATCTCCGGTGACGGCGGACTCGGGCGAGGTCGGTGCGGTGGACTCGGGCCACGCGAGCACGCGGGGCTCGGCTAGCCCGATGAAGTGGACGGCGGCGGAGCTCCTGGACACGACGAGTCGGAGCACGGGCGGCGGGGAGCGCGGCTACGACGATGGAGCGGCGGCGGTGGCGTCGGCCATGGCTGGGGAGCGCGAGGGGGAGGAGCTGGAGAGAGAGGGGGTGTCTGGGGGGTTCGGGGGAGAGAGGGGGAGTGATCCCCGTCGTGGCGTGATGAGGAGAGCGGCGAGGCGGCGAGCAGGTGCGTGGCACCCATGCGGTGCTCGCCGCCGAGCACCTTGCCTGCCTGCCTGCCGAGCCAAGCAGCACGCTGGCGCGGCAGGTGGGCTGGGCCGGCAGGTGGGCCAATTGGTAGGCGCCAGGTAAGTTCTTTCTGTTATTTTCCTTTTCTATTTTTCTGCAACTTTGTTGAATTATTAAAAATACTTAGGTAACTCCTAAAATCACCAAACTGCTCCTGGTCCATAGTTGGATTAATTCCAACATGAAACATTTTAGTTTGGAGATATTTGAGCATTTGAAATATTTTATATAATTTTAAATGCCCAAATTCAAATATTTTATGATTTAATTCAAAGACCCTAAGATGACCTAGGAAATTGTGCATCACTTTTTGGCAGAGGTTCTGAACCAAGACAAAAATGATGGACATTTTAGAAGGGCATTTCAAGTTCATTGAAAAAGTTTTTAGTAAACCCTAGTTGGTTTCAGAGGGGGCTGGGGGTTCTGTCATCCCCATTTCAAGTTTCTGATGAAAAAAATAGACATGATGCAACACACTAATGCATAACTAGCTAGGGTGTGACAAGTTGCACGGCACAAAAAAGGCTAGCAATGATGGAAGGGTCAAAGGGTGCGTATAATCCATGGACTAAACATTAGTCAAAAGAACTCATGTACTTGTTGCAAAAATCTAGAAGTCATCAAAAACCAAAGTACTACGCGCATGCTCCTAGGGGGATAGATTGGTAGGAAAAGACCATCGCTCGTCCCCGACCGCCACTCATAAGGAAGACAATCAATAAATAAAATTGTGCTCGAACTTCATCACAAAGAGGTTCACCATACGTGCATGCTATAGGAATCACAAACTTCAACACAAGCATTCTTGAAATTCATAATCACCCAACTAGCATGACTTTAATATCACTACCTCCATATCTCAAAACAATTATCAAGTATCAAATTTATCATGGCATCCAATTCACTTTCTATGATAGTTTTTATTATATCCAACTTGGATGCTCATCATTCTAGGACCAACTTTGTAACCATAGGAAATAACAAGCTGTTTTAAAAGACTCTCAAAATAATATAAGTGAAGCATGAGAGACAAGCAATTTCTACAAAATATAACCACCGCCATGCTCTAAAAGATATAAGTGATGCACTAGAGCAAAAGACAAACTACTCCGAAAGATATAAGTGAAGATCAATGAGTAGCTAAATAATTGTGAAACTATGTGAAGAATCTCTAACATTTAAGAATTTCAGATCTTGGTATTTTAATCAAACAGCAAGCAAAACAAAATAAAATGACATTGCAAGGATAGCACAACTCATGTGAAGAAGCAAAAACTTAGGCTCAACCGTTACTAACCGATAGTTGTTGAAGAAGAAAGGTGGGATGCCTACCGGGGCATCCCGAAGCTTAGATTCTTGAGACTTCTTGAAATATTATCTTGGGGTGCCTTGGGAATCCCCAAGCTTGAACTTTTGTGTCTCCTTAGTTCCTATCATATCATGGTTTCTCTTTTTATCAAAAGCTTCATCCACAACAAACTCAACAAGAACTCGTGAGATAGGTTAGTATAAACCAATGCAAAACCTTATCATTTTCTACTGTAACAAATCACTAAAATTATTATTCAACATTGAATACTAAATTTCTCTACATATTTAATACTCCTATCCTCAAATAGAATCATTAAACAAGCAAACATATGCAAACAATGCAAACATAACAGCAATCTGTCAAAACAGTACAGTCTGTAAAGAATGCAAGAGTATCAATACTTTCCTAACTCCAGAAATTATGAAATAAAATTCCCACTGTAGTAAATTTATCAGAGCTCATCATGCAAAAGGTTTAAACATTATATCATGCTCTGACTTTTCTAGGGAATTTTTGCAATAGCGGTAAACTTTCTGTTTTCAAACAGCAACATGTATATTGACAAAATAAGCATGATAAAGGCTATCCTTGACATTTTTGTTGAAACTAAAGATGCAAAACACTATTGTAAATAACAGCAAGCAAATACTAACAAAATAAAATGACGCTCCAAGCAAAACACATATCATGTGGTGAATAAAAATATAGCTCCAAGTGCCAAAGAAAAGAAAAAAGAAAGAAAGAAAAAAAATGAGAGAAAAAGAGAGAAGGGACAATGCTACTATCTCTTTTTCCACACTTGTGCTTCAAAATAGCACCATGATCTTCATGATAGAGAGTATCATATGTTGTCACCTTCATATACTAGTGGGCATTTTTCATTATAGAACTTGGCATGTATATTCCAATGATGAGCTTCTTCAAAGTGCCCTAGGTCTTCGTGAGCAAGCAAGTTGGATGCACACCCATTTAGTTTCTTTTGTTGAGCTTTCATATATTTATAGGTCTAAGTGCATCCGTTGCATGACAATCCCTACTCACTCACATTGATATCTATTAATGGGCATCTCCATAGCCCGTTGATACGCCTAGTTGATGTGAGACTATCTTCTCCTTTTTTGTCTTCTCCACAACCACCATTCTATTTGTAACATCCCAAAATACTAAATTTTGGAATGTTATAAACAAATAGATAGATTTGATTGATTGTTTGATTGATTGACTGAAAGTGAGTGAATTCGAAACTTTTTGGAAGTTAAATGAGAGGGAATAAAACGACTTTCCCAAACTTTCATTTTCTTTTCTGATCTTCATGAATTCAAATTCTTTTCAAATACAAAACCCTTGAGCGAAGATGATATGACTTCTTCCATTTAATTAAATGAAAGGGTATTTGAAAATATTTGAATTTCATTTGGAAATAGTTTGATTCATAAACTTCAAGCAACTCAATGATTTTCATGAGAGAAGATAAAATGACTTCTTCAAACATATGAAATATGAGTTGGGAGTTTCAAAGAATTAAATTCAAAGTTCTTTTGAAATTATTTTCAATTTGGAGTTATTGGAGTTTTATTCAAATTATTTTTCTCCAAAAATAAAATATACGAAAAATGGTTAACATGATTCCCTACAATAGAAAATTGGAGAAATAAATTTGAATTCATTTTGGTAAAACTGTCAAAAGGTATGTCATTTTTATGTACCTCAAACCCCGCCAGCAAACTTCTTATGGCATCGTGCAACCAGCCCTCGGCGGATGAAATTCTTTCAATCACCGTACTCATCAATGTACGGTGACCTTATGAGATAGACGCCTTCTCAAGAAGATCCTTCAGCTCCCCCGGCCGTACACCAGTTGGTGCCGAACTCTCCGGCCCTGCCGGACTCGGGGATACCCTCCGTGACGACACCTCAGGGTCGTCCGCCCTGCCTAACGGTGCGGCAGATGGAGGCGTCTCGCTTTCCATCATCTTCGGACGAAGGTCCCCCGAAGACGAGCTCAGCTAAGAAGGACAGAGATCCGAACTACAAGGTAAAAACTTCGGTTATCCTCAGAAGCAAAAATAGGGATGTCCCTTATTACAAAACTCCCCTTTTTCTACTTACGGCTTGCTGGAGAGCTGATTCCTTGGAGGAGATGGTGCGGCCAGGGCTTCCCCAGGCATAGGACCCTCCGGTGAAGATCTCTTCCCCCGCTTTGAGGCCTTGGCCTCCGGGTTTTCGGAAGCGGTCCTCTTCTCCCCTTGGAAGGAGGGATTCTCGATCCCCCCTTTCTCGAAAGCCTCCTTGGTAGAGGCGGTAGTTTCCCTGTTTTCCCCTTCGCCTTCCTCCGAAGGCGCAACCTCCAGCATCTTGACCAACACGGGATACGGCGTGGTCTCCGGGAGGGGGGCCGGACACCGTATCAGTTTTTCTTGCGCTATCCACTCCTATTCAGAGGACAATTGGTTAAAAGGCAAATCCAAGATATGCGAACGAACGGCATGTCCGGACACAGAGCTACTTACTTGAGTATCCAGGCGATTGCATCTTAGGCCGGCGTCCTCGGTCAATTCCGGACACACCTCTTGTGATCTGAAGAACAATTTGTACATCTCCACAAGTGTCGTACCCATGAAGTGTTGGAGAATTTGTGGTCCCTCCGGATTGAATTCCCACAGCCGGAGAGGGCGACGTTTGCAGGGCAGAAGATGCCTAATCAGCATAACCTGCATGACCACGACCAGATTGATCTCCCTCTCTTGGAGGTCTCGAATCCAGCCCTGCAATAGGGGTACATCCTTTGACGGCCCCCAGTTGAGCCCTTGGTTGACCCATGACATTAGCCGTCATGGAGGGCCCGAGCGGAAGATGGGCGGCGGCTTCTGCCTGCTGCCCCTGGGAGTGGTAATATAAAACCACTCCTGTTGCCACAAGCCGAGCTCCTCCTGGAAAGAGCCCTCGGGCCATGGAGCGCCGACCCTCTTGCTTACAACCACCCCTCCGCACTCTGCTTGATGCCCCTCGATCATCTTCGGCTCCATGTTGAAGGTTCTGAGCCACAAGCCGAAGTGAGGGGTAGTGCGGAGGAAGGCTTCGCCGACGACAATGAATGATGAGATGTGGAGGGTGGACTCCGGAGCCAAGTCGTGGAATTCCAACCCATAGTAAAACATGAGCCCTCTCACAAAAGGATCCATCGGGAAGCCTAAACCCCGACGGAGGTGGGACACAAACACGACGCTCTCGCCGGGCTCGGGAGTAGGAATGACTTGCCCTTTAGCGGGCAACCTATGCGAAATCTCTTAGGTCAGGTACCTGGCTTCTCTAAGCTTTAGCATGTCCTCTTCCGTGAGGGAGGAGGGCATCCATCGGCCCTGTAGGTCGGAGCCGGACATTGTTGAAGGTCCGAGGCGCTCGAATCTGGGGCTCTGGGTGTTGGAACTCAGGGCGAGGGGCAGATTCGATTGAGGATTGAAGAATAGAAATGAGCCTTGGTCTCATTATAAAGAGGGAGAATACCAAGAGCCATCCCCGTGACCGTTTGGGACTCACCTTCGATAGAGGAGGCGGGGCAACGGGCACAGTTGGGTTACCCACGTCCGTATTGATGGGAATCCCGGAATAAGGGGAACACGATCTCTGCTTCGACAAGACGTGCCAAGGAAACCACTTCGCTAAACGCGCTGAGGTGGTATAATAAAAACGATTCAAGTAAAGGCTTGGTAGTGGTGTGACGCCACACCCCAAAATACGTCAGCAGATCGAACTTGTGTACATATTATTCTCTCTACGGTGGTATGTGGAATTTATTTTGCAGAGCCAAAAACTATCCTGGTGTTCGCAATCTTCTATGAATTATTCGGAAGGGGAACCCGCCTTGCAATGCCGAAGACAATATGCGCGCCGGGCTCATCGTCATTGAAGCCTGGTTCAGGGGCTACTGAGGGAGTCCTGGACTAGGGGGTGTCCGGATAGCCGGACTATCATGATCGGCCGGACTCCAAGACTATGAAGATACAAGATTGAAGACTTCGTCCCGTGTCCGGATGGGACTTTCCTTGGCGTGGAAGGCAAGCTTGGCAATACGGATATGTAGATCTCCTACCATTGTAACCGACTTTGTGTAACCCTAGCCCTCTCCGGTGTCTATATAAACTGGAGGGTTTTAGTCCATAGGACGAACAACCGTTACAACAATCATACCATAGGCTAGCTTCTAGGGTTTAGCCTCCTTGATCCCGTGGTAGATCCACTCTTGTACTACCCATATCATCAATATTAATCAAGCAGGAGTAGGGTTTTACCTCCATTGAGAGGACCCGAACCTGGGTAAAAACATCGTGTCCCTTGTCTCCTGTTACCATCCGCCTAGACGCACAGTTCGGGACCCCCTACCCGAGATTCGCCGGTTTTAACACCGACAACGGGGAAACTCGAGGCCTGGTTTTACTCGTAGCTTGACTTATCCGGTGTGCCCTGAGAACAAGATATGTGCGACTCCAATCAGGATTTGTCGGCACATCGGGCGGCTTTGCTGGTCTTGTTTTACCATTGTCGAAATGTCTTGCGAACCGGGATTCCGAGACTGACCGGGTCTTCCTGGGAGAAGGTATATCCTTCGTTGACCGTGAGAGCTTATGATGGGCTAAGTTGGGACACCCCTACAGGTTATTATCTTTTGAAAGCCGTGCCCGCGGTTATGAGGCATATGGGAATTTGTTAATGTCCGGGTGTAGATAACTTGACACTTGACTTCATTAAAATGTATCAACCGTGTGTGTAGCCGTGATGGTCTCTTCTCGGCGGAGTTCGGGAAGTGAACACGGTTTGAGTTATGTATGAACGTAAGTAGTTTCAGGATCACTTCTTGATCGCTTCTAGCTTCTCGACCATTGCGTTGCTTCTCTTCTCGCTCTCACTTGCGTATGTTAGCCACCATATATGCTTAGTGCTTGCTGCAGCTCCACCATATTACCCCTTTCCTACCTACAAGCTTAAATAGTCTTGATCTCGCGGGTGTGAGTTTGCTGAGTCCCCGTGGCTCACAGATTCTACCAAAACAGATGCAGGTACCGATGATACCAGCGCAAGTGGCGCAATCGAGCTCAATTGGGAGTTTGACGAGGACCTTGGACCTTACTATGTTTCGTTTCCAGATGATCAGTAGAGGGGCCCAGTTGGGACGATCGGGGATCTAGCATTTGGGGTTGTCTTCTTTTTCATTTGGATTAGACCGTAGTCGGTCTATGGGTGTATTTTGAATGATGTATGATCTTAATTATGTATTGTGTGAAGTGGCGATTGTAAGCCAACTCTCTTTATCCCATTCTTGTTCATTACATGGGATTGTGTGAAGATGACCCTTCTTGCGACAAAACCACCATGCGGTTATGCCTCTAAGTCGTGCTTCGACACGTGGGAGATATAGCCGCATCGTGTGTGTTACAGCACGACACCTTATGGTTTGAGGATAGTGTACATGTACCCAATAATGTAGAGATCAGGAAGTTAATACTTCAGGAGGCTCATGACTCACCATACTTGATTCACCCTGGAAACACCAAGATGTATTTGGATTTGAAGGAGCGTTTCTGGTGGACTGGTATGAAGAAGGATATTGCGGAGTATATAGTCGTAGGTGATGTATGACAGAGAGAGTAAAAGCAGAGCATCAGAAGACAGCAGGATTACTACAGCCTATGCCGATACCCGAATGGAAGTGGGATAAGCTTGGCATGGATTTCATTACCGGATTTCCCAGAACCCGATTGGGATATGATTCTATCTGGGTAGTAGTTGATTCGCTTGACCAAAGTGGCTCACTTTATCCCAGTGAAAACCACCTATACAAGTGAGAAGTTGGCCAAGATATATTTGACTAGGATCGTATGTCTGCATGGATTTCCGAGGACCATCGTATCAGATAGAGGAAGACAATTTACCTCAAAGTTTTGGAATCAGCTGCACCAGACTTTGGGTACTAGGCTAGAGTTCAGTACAACCTTTCATCCGCAGACAGATGGATAAATCGAGAGAGTCAATCAGATTCTGGAGGACATGTTGAGATCATGTGCACTAAATTATGGATCTAGTAGGGATGATAATCTACCTTACGTGGACTTCTCATACAACAACAGTTACCAAGCCAGTTTGAAGATGGACCCTTTTAAAGCTTTGTATGGGAGAAGGAGCCAGACACCGTTGATGTGGGATGAAGTTGGAGACTGTCAGTTGTTTGGATCAAATGTGATCAAGGATTCAGAAGAGAATGTTAAGTTGCTTCGAGATAGACTGAAGGTATGAAAGACTCAAAAACACAAGGAGGAAGTCTATGAAATTGGAGATAGAGCATGTCTTCGTGTGTCCCCTCTGTGAGGAGTTAAACGATTTAGAGTTAAGGGAAAGTTAGCCCCGAGATTTGTTGGACCATACCGAGTTTTGGAGCGTATGGGAGGAGTGGCCAACGAATTGGAGTCACCCGAAGGACTGTCAGGAGTTCATGATGTGTTTCACGTTTCCCAGTTCAAGAAGTGCCATGCAGAGATGGCCAATATTCCCCTGTAAGGACGCCTGACCCTGGAAAGGATAATGATGTTCCACGAAGTGGAGTATGGACTTCATAAGTATAGGTTTTTATCTCGGTATGTGGGACATCCCACGAGGATGAAGAGATGAATTACTATTGGATATAAAGGAGGTATGATGTCGGAAATATGGATCAATGGAAATTCCATGATGAGTCTGAGTAATCACGTCTTAGTTTGGTGCAATAGAAGGAAGGAAGACAGTACAATTGGATGGATTTAAGAATACTAGGAAGTTGGAAGTGGAATAATGATCAGAAGCCCGAGGATAAGTTCAAGGACTACAAGTAATGAGATGGGCCATAACCCACAGGCCCCAGGACCTGCCAAGAAGCAAGCACACTCTTGCTGAAGGAGAAACCCTGGAAGAAGAGGATATGCCTTTATCAACCGACGATTCTATAGGAGTTTACACAAAACCTGAGAGTTGTTAAGGAACGATAGATGTTTGTTTGGCTTGCAGAATCAATGGATTTATCCGAACTTGGTTCGTCGACAAGAGAAATTTTGCAATGATTGTGAGGATGACTGAGTGCTAGCAGGCGAGATTCGCTAAACCATATACAAGATAATGATTTGGGTGCGGGATGGATTGATCACCATACGGACTTACTCTTATTGTTCGTCTTGCTATGTGGGATGGTAAATCTGAGTGACTTACCTATAGTAGAGAGACGACAATCAAAACTTGTTTAAACCTTAGAATGGTATAAATATTTCTCCCCTTGTACACGGCAGTTGTTGCCAACTGTAGGTTATACGGTGAGGTTCAACCCAAACCCGTTTTCTGCAGGAGAAACCATAAATGGATGACCACCATGAGATATCGATAGTTGCTTAGCATTGGTGCCAGACCCGTCAGCTAAGAAGACCCAGTCATGGAATAACCTTACTAGGATGAAATGGATACATGAATTAAGAAAAAGGTGATGCCACTACCAGAAGAGCCCAGAGAAGGAAATTTTTTAGAGGATCTGAGAAGACCGACACTATCAGAAATAAGGATGGAGTATATGAGTTTTGATGGAACCGTAACGATGCTTCTAAGGGTGGTAGCACCCGAGACCCCGGATTCTGAAGACCCCCTACCCTAACCTATTTCTTTCTAGCCTCTCCAAATCTCGAGGACGAGATTCATTTTAAGGGTGGTAGGTTTGTAACATCCCAAAATTCTAAATTTTGGAATGTTATAAACAAATAGATAGTTTTGATTGATTGTTTGATTGATTGACTGAAAGTGAGTGAATTCGAAACTTTTTGAAAGTTAAATGAGAGGGAATAAAAGGACTTTCCCAAACTTTCATTTTCTTTTCTGATCTTCATGAATTCAAATTCTTTTCAAATACAAAACCCTTGAGCGTAGATGATATGACTTCTTAGATTTAATTAGATGAAAGGGTATTTGAAAATATTTGAATTTCATTTGGAAATATTTCGATTCATAAACTTCAAGCAACTCAATGATTTTCATGAGAGAAGATAAAATGACTTCTTCAAACATATGAAATATGAGCTGGGAGTTTCAAAGAACTAAATTCAAAGTTCTTTTGAAATTATTTTCAATTTGGAGTTATTGGAGTTTTATTCAAATTATTTTTCTCCAAAAATAAAATATACAGAAATTAGGGTAACATGATTCCCTACAATAGAAAATTGGAGAGAAATAAATTTGAATTCATTTTGGTATTTTAAAATGATTTTCGTAGGATTTTATTTGAGCAGCAGCAGTGTTTGCTTTATTTGAATTTGTGTGTATTTTATTTGACTCTAGAAAAATGTTCAGCTTGTAGGAAATCTTTTTCTGAAAATTTTGACATATTATATGCCTATATAATGTTTCCATTTTTCTTTTGTTTTTATTTTGTTCGTCTGTTAAAAAAAAAGAAAGACTTCCGCCGACTGGGCCGGCCCAGCTAGCCAGCCAGCCCACGGCCCAGCCAGCCCACGTCGCCCGCGCTGCTCGTCCCTGAGCTCGGGACGAAGTCCCGAGCCGCCACGGCATCGCCGCCGCCGCCGTGTCCGCCCCGGCCTCCTCCTGCCCCTCCTCCAAGCCGCACCCTCCCCTGGCCTTTATAAGGCGAGGACGCCGCCCCGCCCCCTCTTTTTCCTCTCCTCGCGCCGCCGCCCCTTGCCAGATCCGCCACCACTGCCGGAAGCCGTAGCCGCCGCCCTCGTCACCGTCGGCCGCCGTCGATGCCACCACCGCAACCGCCGCTCCACGCCGCCCCTCCCCGTGCTCTTCGCCGCCCCCCGCGACGCCCGGAGCCGTCGTCGCCCGCACTCGCTGGACGCCGCCGACGTCCCAACGCTCGCGCCGGAGTTCGTCGCCGGCCGGATCCGTCCGCCGCTGGTTTATTTCGGCCGAGCCGGTAAAGCCGATACAACCGCCCGGTTTTATTTTATTTAGTCGGTTTATCCTCTAGATCGGTTTTTCTTATATAAACCGTTTCGTTTCTGTTATTTAGCGAATGTTTGCTGTTTAGTTAGTTTTAGTGAATGTTTTCATTCTGTAGATCTGTGTAGCGAACGTTCGTTTGATAGGATTTTTCTTTTCCTTTTTATTTTCGGCCTGGGACCCATCCGTGAATATTTTATTTACAAATTAGTCCCTAATTTTCAAACGCCCACAACTTTTTGTCCGTTTATCCAAATCCAATGAAACCAACGCCCACTTCTTCGTTATGATCCCCTCTATCCAGTAAAACAACTTAAACATATTTTTGAAAGTTTAAAATTTGAGTTTCAAACAGTTTAGGATTTGAACTTCGTTTGATCGTAACTTGAGTTATAACTCCGATTTATTTGATTCTTTTTGCAAATTAAAGCTCTTGACCTAAACTTTCTTATAAGGCCAAATTCACATAATTTTGGTACTATTAGAAATTGTTTTATGTTGCAAGAGTCATTTGCTTGGATTTGATGTTTTTCCGAATTGTTTTTCGTTCTTCCCGATCTTTTGAGTGATTGCTTATGTGTGGTTACCATTGCTTGCTCGCGATAGATTGACCGGAGTGTGACGAGTAGAACTATCAAGAGTTTTGAGTGCGAATCATCTTCATCAACATTGTAGGCAAGTTCACACTTTGATCATATCCGTTATTACCCAGTTTTATTGCATTAGATCAATCCTCAAACATTGCTGGTTCACACTTCACACTTTATTGTGGGTTCTGGGAAGTAGATGAGGTAGTCTATTTTATCATCAAACCTTTGGGAGTTACTTCTACGTTTGCTTATTATGCCATGCTATGCTAGTAGACGTGGATTGGGTGAGTGTATCCATGATAGATGTGAGTTTGTTAATTTAATGGTTTATTAGGTGGCAACTTAAACACACATCTGGGTGGATTGAGGCACCTGGTTTCCAGGACATGCCTGTTTTTCTTCGGACCGCCACCCAGGCTCAAAGGGATCATAAGATTATTCATGTTAGAAACTTCCGTGTGCAGCCACATGCTATTATGGGCTCTAGCATAGTTGACTAAGTCGTGCGAACTCTTACAGGGTAGACTAGCATATGTGGGGGATGTAGGTTGGTACGGTCTACCCTTTACGTAAGGTGCAAGCACTTCTGAAAAACTATGTCTCGGTCATCCATTTCTGAAACACCATGAAGTGTGAGAAATCAAACGGAGGAGATCGAGTCATGTGGGGAAAAGTGCGCAAACCTCTACAGAGTGTACAAACTAATCATGGTTAGCCGTGTCCCCGGTTATGGACATCTTGAGTATCTAGTACTTGGATATCATGTGAATCTCATCATGTTACTTTAATAAATATTGTTGGGTTGTTAATGAGTACTTTTAATTGGGATTGAGAATGCTGTCAACCATTCTCAATGTTTAACAACCACCATGATAGTTAAACAAATTTATTCCTTTGCAGTAGGGAAAAATTTGCTTTTCGCAAAAACATTATAACCATAGAGCCTCCACCAGCCAAATATGCTTGTAGTGATAGCCTTTATTCATCATTGCTCTATGGTGTGAATTTGCCAGTACATTCAATGTACTGACCCTCTATGGCTGCAACGTCTCATGTTGCAGGATCTTACGACGAGTAAGTGATACGTTAGGGTTACGATTCCTATACTCAACTTTGCCGTTGGTGTTGATGGGAATCCACAACCTTGTTACTTCCGCCATTTTGGATTGAGGTAATAGTATTTACGTTACTCTATACATGTGATTTACCTTTGTTATAAATCCTCGAGTACTGTGTGTGTCAGCATACCGATCCAGGGATGACACTTAAGCACAGAGACTTGATCCATTCGGGTCGGGTCGCTACACTATTCCACATGTAGTGCTATGTCCATGGCTCACACTCATGTATTGCGTGAAAGTTGAAAAAGTTTGAGATTATTAAAGTATGAAACAATTGCTTGGCTTGTCATCGGGGTTGTGCATGAATAAATACTTTGTGTGATGAAGATAGAGCAACAGCCAGACTATATGATTTTGTAGGGATAACTTTCTTTGGCCATGTTATTTTGAGAAGACATGATTACTTTGATTAGTATGCTTGAAGTTTCACCATTTTCATGTTAATATGAAGTTTTATTTTGTATCATTTGGATCTGAAAATTCATGCCCCAATAAACAAATTTACATTGAGAATTATGCTAGGTAGCATTCCACATTAAAAATTCTGTTTTTATCATTTACCTACTCGAGGACGAGCAAGAATTAAGCTTGGGGATGCTTGATACGTCTCCAACGTATCTATAATTTTTGATTGTTCCATGCTATTATATTACCCCTTTTGGATGTTTATGGGCTTTATTTTACATGTTTATATCATTTTTGGGACTAACCTATTAACCGGAGGCCCAGCCCATATTGCTGTTTTATTGCCTGTTTCAGTATTTCGAGGAAAACGAATATCAAACGGAGTCCAAACGGAATGAAACCTTCGGCAGCGTGAATTTTTGGAAGAATATGATCCGGGAGACTTGGAGGTCACATCAGAAGATCCTCGAGGAGGCCACGAGATAGGAGGGCGCGCCCCCTGTCTCGTGGGCCCCTCGAGCACCTCCCGATAGACTTCTTTCGCCCATATAAGCCTACGTACCTTGAAAACATCGAAAATCAAGATAGACCGGGAGTTCCGCCGCCGCAAGCCTCTGTAGCCACCAAAAACCTCTCGGGATTCCGTTCCGGCACCCTGCCGGAGGGGGAACCCATCACCGGTGGCCATCTTCATCATCCCGGCGCTATCCATGACGAGGAGGGAGTAGTTCACCCTCGGGGGTGAGGGTATGTACATGGGTTACATGGTAAATCTTATTGTGACCACAGATAAACCTAGTCTACACTGTACCCACACTACGGAACCCATGGCCTCGCACTCCCATTCGGGTGGACCAACGGCGTTCCGACAAAACCATCCTACTGCCATGATACTCTCCCGGCCACTCCGATTCACTCCCCTCTAGGCTGTCATGGGTGGCCCCGTGTCTACCACAAGACACAACGACCACCGTCGTGGCCAAAACATAAACGATTCCACACGGGGATCCGCCGGCTATAACAACTACGGGCACACAAGGCTTATGTCCACCTAACTGATCTGGGTAGTGCGCGCCCATAACCTTCCCTCGTTAGAGGCACCGGCGAGAGGCACGACAATAGACCGCATTATGGTCGTCCCATACCGGTAAATGTGGTTGCACTGGAAAAGGTTCGGTTTGGCGGCACCTGACCCATTTAGTGAAAGCAATTTATCCACAGAACTATAACCATGATAACTGATACTCCGATGTCAACCATCAAACTATAATCCAAGTCATAGCAATATCCAACAAATAATCCAAGCATAAAATCATCATCTCAAAATACTCTGAGGATAGCATAACACTACTATCATGATGAATCTGACAACAGTAATACTACTACTCCAATATGCAAGAACAAGTTATCCAAGTATGATCCACATGTAACCATCATCTCCGAAAATAACACTCCAAGCAACAGAACATCAACTAGCATCATGAAAATAATCATACTGACCACTAATGATCCAAAGGTAGCATGATATCCAAAGTAATATTCCAAACATAATCACAGAGATCATCATGGAAATAATCATAATACCAGCCACTTATACTCCAATGGCAACATGATACTCATCAACTACAAACATAACTCCTAGTAATACAAACAATAGCATGGCAACAACAAGATAAAAATAATACTCTGAGAAAATGCCATGCACAGAGTCATGTTGCTAAAACAATATTTTAAACAAGTTCAAATAAGTGAAACCATGTTAATGCATTGCAATCATGCAAATGGAGGGTGTGTCTTGCCTGTGGTGGAATAAATCACCGGGAGAAAATGTCAGAAACTCGCGGAACGAATCGCCGGAAAACATACTCTATCGGAGGGGGCTGATTAAGGGCAAGGGCATAAAGGTCATTCTCACTATGCCAAAACATAATGAAAGTGACACCAACAGAAAGGGCTCGACGAAACAAAGAAGTGAGCGTTGGTTTCACCTTAAACGGAGTCACGGTTGAAAAGTTATGGATGATTGAAGTTTAGGGACTTTTCTGCAAAAATAATATTCACAGTCGGGTCCCTGAGTGGATAAGGCAGAAGCGCAAAGTTAGAAATACGCTTTCGATCAGTGAAAATGTAAAGTGGAAATACACCTTCACTTACCTGACGTGGCGGCGGCTGGTCAACGCGGTTGTGCGGGTCCCATGCGGGTAGGGCCCGCCACTTATCCACTTGGCAAGGGTGGGGCCGAGGCTTGGGTCACTGACGCCTGGGGCCTGCGCGGTCCACGCAGATGGTCGACGCCCTCCTCCCGCTTTCTTTCTTCTTTCACAACGGGAGCAGGGAAGGGGCGAGGCAGAGGCGCAGCCGGCGCCGGCCCCGGTGACTCTGGCCACCTCCGGCCAAACGGAAGCCACTGGCGGGCTTGGGAGGACCGGACGCAACCATCCCCAGGGTTAGCCAGATCTGGGGAGTGGCGGGACGACCGCGAGGAGAGGGGAACAGAGGCGGCTCCGGCGGCGGCGATCTTCAGGGATGACGACACCAGAGGCTCCGGCGATGGGCTGAGAGGGCAGGGAGGCTCGCGGGGGACTAGGTGGGTCTCTCGTGGTGGTAGAAGGAGGGGAGGGGCTCGACTCCGGGCGGATTTAGCCGAGCTGAGGCGGCGGGCCATGGCGATGGTTAGCGGCGAGGAGGCACTACGGGGCTCGGCCAACTAGCTAGGCAGGACTAGAGGAGGGTGGGGGGTCGATGGAGAGCTCAGAGGGCTCGGGGGAGGCCATTTATAGGCGGGGCGAGGGGGCACTTCCTCGGGTGCCGCCGGGCACGTCCGGCGGAAGCTCTAGCGACGGCCAGTGAGCACGGGAGGGCACGGGAAGGCGACGAGCACTGATGCAGGGGTCACGGAGAGGTAGGCGACGCCGGGGAGCAGAGGAAGAGGCCGAGCGCCATTAAATCATGTCGGAGCACTGTGCTCCCATGGGCGTTCGGCGGCGAGCGTCGGTGAGCATCGATGAGGAAACGAACAAATGGGGAGAGGGCTCCAGGAGTACAGAGACGACGAGGGGGAGCTGTAGGGCATTAATGGCGAGGTCAGGGACGGTCGGAGCAGCGCTGCCGACGAGAACAGTGGCTAGACCAATGTTTTGGCTGGCTACCCTCGTGGTCACCACTGGCATGGCGTGCCCTGGAGTTTTTACTGAGGCTAAATCATGTCTACCGCATAGTCCTTCCAGCGTGGAGTATTACTATGGTAAATAGAGAGGCAGAGACAAAGGGAGTGGAGTAAACCAAGCTCCACAAGTTTGCTGTTGCAAACTTGGCAACATCCTAGAGGTAAAACCAGGGAGGGTAAATCGTAGAATTTATGTCTGGGGAGTTTAGTTATGGAGGGACTATGATCCTGGGGAGTTTGAGGAGAAGAGGACCAAGATAAATCATAGTTGCTGCACAACTGCTTATTTGGTCTAGAAATGAAGATCAGGATGGTGCACTCACATGGAGTGTCAACTGGAGCTCATATTGGGTAAATCATGATCATTTGGTCATATGAAGATGCTCAAAAAGTATCATACCATTTGGCAAAGCCAAAATGGTACTTGCTTCACAAACATCTCTGCTGACCAGAAACTTAGAATAATTTTGATGATCAAATGGATCATGGAAATGATGCCAAATTGGGTGGAGAGATGTTTTATGGGTAGAAGAATGATCTGGTAATTTATCAGGATTTTTGAAGCAATATAAAATACGCTTGCTTCACAACCTGAAAATATTGCCAGAAACAACGATTTGCTCCTGTGCTCACATAGATGATTGGATGAGGCTGCAAATGGGTGAAGGGGTTTAATATGAGCACATTAAGGAGTGTGCACAGGTTCAACTTATTTGGATACTCCTAGCTAGTACTTCCTTCACAAAGCCTTCTATCTGACAGAAACTTTGAAACTTCACTGAGGATGATTGGCTAGGTAAATAAAGTAGAACTTGTGCATGGAGCAATTATTTGGACATATAATCATGTCCAAAAAGGTTGGGAGGCACTAGGAAAAATATAAATGACACTTCCTTCACAAAGTGCCATTTAGGGCAGAATAGAAAAAGGAATATTGGGGAATTATTTTTGAACTGGCCAAGGCAATGTTTGGGCATATTTGAGCTATATATGACCCAAAGGAAATATGAGAATTATTTGGGGATTTTTGGATGGACAGAAATATAGGTTGCTTCACGACCTAGGGGAGATAGGGTTATTCCTTTAATGAAAAAGGAAGTTTCCCTAGAATAAGATTTTAGGGTTTGGTCAAGGAGTGAAGTGACATGATCTTGGCAAGGTTTTGAGAATGATGGGCCACTTGGGAGGGGAAATGAGGATGATTTCCCAGGTGGCAAGGCCACTGAACCACTCCAAAAAGAAAAACAGAGCAAAAACCAAATAAATCCAAAGAAAAAGAGAAGGGCCAAAATCCAGGCTGTTACATAGGAAGAGAAGAGGCGCATGCACGTAGTCGGTCTCTCGCTGTCTCGCACACATGAGTGTTACGTAAAGGCAACGTTAACAAATAAACCCTAAAACCCTAGGTGCACGATTGTTGCATTCGCGGGTACCGGGTACGTGGTGGAGCGCACCTTTGTAGGAATAGTCAGCTCGCGTGATAATTTGATCCGTAGGAGTTGATGGTCAGGACCACAAGTGAACGACTTGGAGGTGGTGGCTCGCCAGTTGCCACAGATCGAGTAGCCACATTTAAAATATCATTTTTTTAGCAGGGTTAAGAGTTCCATTTTTAATGGCGCGTTATAAGTACTAAGTAGTTTTTAAAACGATTGGTATGGAGCGAAAATGGAATTCATAGTACTACGTACCTCCTTGGCGTATGGTTGTATGGGTTTATGTTGCGAGATGTTGAACCTGGTAGTTCTAGGGCAAATACTATGGTTTAGATTTAGATGTTGGTTTTCAGTAATGAAAATCAGAAGAGGGAAACCCTCCTTTGATTAAAAAAAATCTACTACCTCCGTTCTGGTTTACTAGTCCAAATCCTATTTTGGGTCAAAGTTTGTCTATGAATTTTACTTGTAAAATGTGAATGGAAAACGAGATTTTGTTATACCCAAACAAAAAAGGACAGGAGGGAGTGATTGCTCTAACACGGATACGACCTCTCATAGCGCAGACATTGAACCGGCGCGCCGGCCAAGAGGGTCCCACTCGCTGCAGGCCCGGCTGAACACGCCTCCTCGCCGCATGCAACCAGCTTCAGACTGCCCCACTTGCCTTCATTGAATCTGCGCGTGTGCCGGCAACACGTTCTTCCGCGAGCCGGTCGGCATTTTAGAACACAAAAAATGACCAAAATATAATTAAATACGCATGGTCTTGACTTGTTGTGCTCGCACTGGTAGCAGGAACTAGAGGTTTTTCTTTATTTGTAGCTCTCCTCACATTTTTTGGCTTTGAAGTGAATCATGGTTGTGGACATTATGTATGAATGTGCAGATATCTGTGAACATGAGTTTGATGTGGAAGTTGAACTTGGAATGTCGGGCTTGCGCGTGAATTATACCATGTCCAATGCTTCGTCTGTTATTGTTTGGAAAGTAATTGCTGTTATTACATGACCTGAAAAAATATATTTTGTGCCACATCAGTAGATGAAAGGACATCACAACAGACATGCTGACTGGATAAACATTTGAACCTAGCTATTATGAAGGAAATTTTGTATTGACAACAATTTTAGATAGCAGGAGATGCCTAGCCTGCTCTACCTCTGCTAGCTTATTTCTGGTTTCTTCCATCTCTTCTTTGGCTTGGGTGAAGAGAGCATCTGATTGCTCTTTTCGCTTCTTCAGGAACTCAGCTACATTCTCAAGGGCTGCTGCACGCTTTCTTTCAGCCTTTACTAGAGCCACGAGGACACGAACAACTGACGACTCCACCTAGCTTGTGTGTAATCCAACATCATCTGGGAATTTGCACCTTGTGTCTAATCCAGCATCATTAGGGAACTGGCACGTTGTGTGTAATCCAGCCTTATTTTGGAAACATGGTCTCGAGGTTGACCATACTTCCCTCCTCGCAGGAACTGCATCCCGACATGAAGTTACTTCTTTTTTAGATCAATACTCAGAGCAACCTAGATCCATTTAGTAGAAGCCATATAAATAGAATTCGGAGAACTGAATTCAAAAGGAAAAAAATATATGAAAATAGACTACAAGGTGAGAACACCCACTTCCTACATCAAGCTAAAAACCAAAGCATTAGGCTGATTAAGACTCTTCTTATTACACATCGATGAACACGAGGCTTAAGAGAAACAGAAACTACAACATATACACATCGAAGAACACGAGGCTAAACGAAAGTAATTCAAAGGCTGTTACTTACCAAAGCTCGTTTTACAGGTTCGGTGCAACTCCTCTTTAACTTGACACGCTCCTTGAAGATGTCCCCAATACCCCGTGTTTGGTCTTCATTGCTCCTCTGCTTGTTCGCACTCATGGTTTTAAAATCTCAACATGGCAAGAAAAAATATACTACTAGTAATACTCGCGCATCTTGTGGGCAACATTAAAGCACTCGTCTGCCATGTTAGAGCGTCTCCAACAGAATCGCAACGCGTGGCGCTTTAAAAAAGCGTTTACAGTGCCGATATCGAGAAGCAGAGACAGAGAGTAGAGACTAGCGAGTAGAGGATAGTTCTCAACATAGATAGATAAAAAAAGTTAGTTCAACTACTCCTCGTCGTCTAACTCCTCGGTGATGTCCTCCTCTGACGTCTGACTGTAGGCGTGAACATATCGATCATCGTTGGATTCCCAGGGCGACGCTGCTCCTAGCATCATGTAGAATTGAGCGTCCGCTTTTTGCCTACGCTTGTCCTCGCAATAGGTAGCTCGCTCCGCCCTCCTCTTATCCCTCTCCGCCCTCCTTTGCGCGTAGAACTCGCGCTCGTTGATGATGTCCTATGGGAAGTGTTGGCGCCATAGCGCCATGGCTTTCTCGTCCATCTCGGCAATGCCGAGACGGTGCTCCCGCCTCCGGTTATCACGATGATCCTCGTCGGTGATAAGCCACGGCAGAGGCGCGATCTCCTGTGCCCGCTCCCACGTTGGCATGTTGGGGAAGTTCAATGTTCTACGAGGCCACCGGAGGCGCTACGCCACCGTGTCGTACGTGCGGGAGGCCTCGTTGGCAGTGTCGAAATTGCCGAGGCCGAGGCGCATCCCGCGGAACCGGATCTCGGCGGAGAAGCCGCCGGAGGGGCGCGTGCGGACGCTGCGGTATCCCCAAGTTTCCCGGCGACGCGGCGGCATGGTTGTGCGGCGGCCGTAAGGCAAGAAAGAGCAGGGAGAGAGCAGTGGCGAGGCACAGAGCGGGGAGAGAGTGGTGGCAAGGCACAGAGCGATGGGAGAGCGTTGGATTTTATAAAGCGCGACGGACATCGCGCGCGAAAACTAGTGCACGCCCGACCGCTTTTTCCTGTGCACGCGCGCGATCCTTTCCCGACATCTCTGCTATCTCTATTCTCTTCTCTACTATTATATTTATTTTATATTTTATATTTATATCTACTTCACTACTCTCTACTTTTTTTCTCTACTCTTATAAAAAAATAGAGTGGGTGATGATGGTGTGCCTGCCATCCTGCAATATAGGCCTTCCGATTTATATCTGACAGATAGGAAGGAAACAATGGCAATTTTTCAAAAAGATACCCACACCCCTCTCCAGATTTGCAAATAAGGCCTTCCCTCATTCATCCTTTTCTCCCACAAGATAAACTACTCATACAAATGCATCTTGATGCATGCAATGCATGGGCATCTTGCTAGTTCTAAAAAAACTTTCCATCATTTGCCACACTACTAGTTGCATATGAAAAACCTACCCAAGCACAACGCGATACAGGAGCGACGCACAATTACAAGTTGATATTCTATTGGACAATGGAGGCTATAACCAATTACTTCTACGGGAACAATAGCACCCAGGAAATTTGAAGGTTAGGTATCAACAAAATTGGAACTGCACATGTACTGCTAAGTGATTCAATACACACATTACTAATCGAGGAGGAGAACGATGGTCGTGGCGACCTCTGTGATTCATGGTCGGCAACGAGAGTCAGTTAATTGTCCACGACAGTGGTGCTTCTGCGCTTGGCGTCGGCTTCCGGGAAGCAGATCCAAGACCGTGGAAGACTGTGCTGGGGAAGAGGCTCCGTGTACGACGACGACGGTGGACCGGCTCCAGTGCGGCGTACGAGGTCGTCAATGAGGCAGATGCGCTGTGGTGGACGGGTGCGCCGATGTAGAAGGGGAGGAGCACGAAGGCTGCGGTGCCGTGGAGAAGTCTATTTTGTGGTGGGGATAGAAAATGGGGAGTATTCAGGTGTCCTACTCTGGGTGCCACGGTGGGGTTGGCTGGGTAGGGTGAACCTGAAGTTACGAAAACAACCCCCTGCCAAGCATCATCCGTAGGCCTGCTCTGAAGGCTATGATGGTAACTTCCCACTGCTCGAATCAGGGTCACGGGATATTTTCCCGCCGACCTCAAAATTTTGTGACACTGAACTCCCCGTGTGGCGTGTTTGGTGATTCGGCTAAGCAACTAGCGAATAGTACTAGTAAACTCTGCATATTAGGTTTGACCAAAGTCAAACTTCCTAAAGTTTGACCAAGTTTATAGAAAACTATAAACATTTACCATAACAAATATGTATGATGTGAAAGTACATTCAATAATGAATCTAATGGTATTTATTTGTTATTGTATATGTTAATATTTTTTGTTATAAACTTTCTGAGAGTTTACAAAACTTGACTTTGACCAATGCTAATACACGGACTTACATAAAAACGGAGGGAGTACACATTTGTTTTCTTAGTTCGTAGTGAATTAATCATTTGTTGAAATTGTGAAATAAATATATTATGCTATTTACTTCGAATGTAATGGTCTATACAATTCAATACTTACAATCATTGTCGAATTCCAAGATGTATACGAGGTCTATAGTACTTCACAACATGCTCAAACTCACATAAGCCCAGTCAAATGAGAATCTAAATGCATTTCATAGTTATTACTTTGTAGGATCTAACAAAACCAACCATAACTCTACATCAGCCATTATACAAGCAACATTTTGAACATATCCCAATGTGTGAATGAAACATGCAGAGAGAGCTTGCGAAGATGGAGCAGATAGGGCGGGAAGGATTGTATGTATGTGGACGAGAGAGTAGGAGACAAACCTAACGATATAGAGAGAGAGATAGAGAGATAAAGAGAGAGGGAAGTTAGGTCTGTGAGAAAGATGGAGGCATGTAATATACGTGAAATGCGTGTGCATCCGGATTCTGTACACGTGGAAGGAGAAGAGGCAACATGTTTGATGAGAGAGCTGGAAAAACATGTACGAGAGGGGAAGGATCTCGTGGGTTGAGGGATTGATAATTTTGTGCGAGGGAGATAGTGATTGGTAATTTTGTGCGACAGAGAGAGCGTGGGCGAGGAGTTAGTCAGTCGTCGTCACATCATGTTGCTTCCAAATGGCCCCGCATTCTCTAGCGCAGTGTGGTCGCCGTCTTTGATCTCCTCGGTGCCAAGATTGAGGTGTTGTGCATGCTGGGGTGCAGAGAAGCACAAGCAAGAGTGGTCACCATATAACCTTGGATGGGGATGAATTGTGTGCTCGGGGTGAGGGGGTGTGTGTGTGCTGTGTGTGTGTGTGCGTGTGTGTGTGTGTGTGTGTCAGATATTGGGAGAAAACAAACCCAAGGAGAGAAATGTGTGTGTATGTGACAGAAAGCTACATGCTAAACAGGGTATTCACAAAGAGATTGTGCGTGCGAGATAGAGAGCGATGTGCGAGCCTTGAGGTGGGGCAGGGGCCGGGTGAGGGTGTAAAAATGTGCGCGTTGATGCATGTGTTACATGCGATCGTGCGAGGGACGGATGAATCGAGAGAGATTGCTATTGTGTTACGTATGATCCTCTCTCTCTCTCTCTCTCACACACACACACACAAGTAAAATAGAAGACCGTTCTCTCATGTATACACAACGTATCGGCATCTGTCTATGTCTAACTCATGCATGATCATTTGCACATTCACACCTCTCTATGTCTCTATCACACGCACACCGTCTCCACATTGCCCTTCCGCCACAACACACATATGGACACATAAACACATTCTCTCTCAGTCAGACACACACAAAATTAGTATTAAAAAAACTAGGGTGCTCCTAAAAGGTCCAAATCCAAATAAACACGAACCGGAGCTAAATTCAAATATATGGAAAATATTGTAGCGTCAAGAACTTTCCAAGAAAAAAAAGTTGAGTAATGTTCGGGGATTGTTTTCATACACACAAAAAGGTTCGGTGGATGTCCTTCGAGCGCGACACGGTGACGCACCGTTCGATCGGCCGCGCTGCTGCAGTTCATGCACTTGCACAGGATTCCGTATCGTGGCTGTGGTAACTAATAAAAGTGCTGCCTAAGTCTAATGTTTACGTGTACTAGTATGATTTTCTTTTAAGTTTGACCAACCCTATATAAAACTAAACTAAGCTCCCATACGCACAATCATAAATATGTCGCCGCCGCCGCTGTTGCGCATGCCGGCGCTCGCCTGCTCCGGCCAACAATTTCTCGCCCATCACCGCCGTGTCGCTGCCATCCCTATGCCATGAAGCCGAAGGCTCGCCCACTCACGTCGTCTGCAGTCCCTCCTCGCGATGCCGCCGCACTGCCAAGCACGCGAGCAGTTGGTGGGGCCGCGTCTATGCACGAAGCGTACGAAGAGGAGGACGAGCACGTGCTCCAGCATGCCGGCGAGGAGGAACTAGCGTGTCATTGTCGTCTCCACCCGCGCGGCGGAGGCACCCATGGTGGCTGTCGTGGCGGAAGCCGGTCGCGCACTATAGGATCGAAAGTATGTCTAGGGGGGTGATTAGACTACTTGACCAAATAAAAATCTAGCCTTTTCCCAATTTTAGTTCTTGGTAGATTTTAACAACTTAGCACAAGTCAAGCAATCAACCTACACATGTAATTCTAAGAGTATAGCAGCGGAATGTAAAACAATTGCATATGAAGGTAAAGGGAGGAGTTTGAGGAGGCAAATGCAATGCTGAAACGGAGATTTTTTATCTGTGGTTCCGATAGGTGGTGCTATCGTACATCCACATTGATGGAGACTTCAACCCACGAAGGGTAACGGTTGCGCGAGTCCACGGAGGGCTCCACCCACGAAGGGTCCACGAAGAAGCAACCTTGTCTATCCCACCATGGCCGTCGCCCACGAAGGACTTGCCTCACAAGGGTAGATCATCACGAAGTAGGCGATCTCCTTGCCCTTACAAACTCCTTGGTTCAACTCCACAATCTTGTTGGAGGCTCCCAAGTGACACCTAGCTAACCTAGGAGACACCACTCTCCGAGAAGTAAGAAATGGTGTGTTGATGATGAACTCCTTGCTCTTGTGCTTGAAATGATAGTCTCCCCAACACTCAACTCTCTCTCACAGGATTTGGATTTGGTGGAAATAAGATTTGAGTGGAAAGCAACTTGGGGAAGGCTAGAGATCAAGATTTATGTGGTAGGAATGGAATATCTTGACCTCAACACAAGTGTAGGTGGTTCTCTCTCAGGAAATGTATGTTGGAAGTGTAGCCATGTTCTGATGGATCTCTCCATGAATGAAGAGTGGGTGGAGGGGTATATATAGCCTCCACACAAAATCTAACCGTTACACACAACTTACCAAACTCAGTGGGACCGAATCGTGAAACTCGGTCAGAACGATTTAGTAAATAATGTGACCGTTAGGAATTTCGGTGGGACCGACATGTCAACTCGGTGGGACCGATATGGTTAGGGTTAGGGCATAACGTAATCTCGGTGAGACTGATTATACAAACTTGGTGAGACCGTTGTTGGTAATAGACACACAGAGAGTTTGTCATGCAAACTCGGTGCGACCAATTCACTCATCTCGGTTGGACTGAAACGTTACGAAAGGGAAACAGAGTGTTTGCATTGCAATATCGGTGGGACCGATTGCTCATCTCGGTTTGACCGAAACGTTACGAAGGGAAACAAAGACATTACAATCCCATCTCGGTGAGACCAAGATCCCTATCGGTGAGACCGAAAAGACTAGGGTTTCTGGCAATGGCTATGTCAGCTGAACTCGGTGGCGCCGGATAGATGTTTTCAGTGAGGCTGAGTTTGACTTTTGGTTTGGGACGTATGTGGATGTGAGAAAGTAGTTGGGTTTTTTGGAGCATATCACTAAGCAATTTGAGCAAGAAACTCATTAAGCAACACCTCACCCCCTCTTGATAGTATTGGATTTTCCTATAGACTCAATGTGATCTTGGATCACTAAAATGAAAAATGTAGAGTCTTGTGCTTTGAGCTTGAGCCAATCCTTTTGTCCTTAGCATTTTGAGGGGTCCATGTTTCTAATCCATGCCATGCCAATCATTGAGCTTTCCTAAAATATTTATCTTGAAATAGCATTAGCTCAATGAGCTATATGTTGTTAGGAATTACCAAAACCACCTAGGGATAGTTGCACTTTCAATCTCGCCCTTTTTGGTAATTGATGACAAAATATAGATCAAAGCTTCAACAAATGATAATAAGATTGAAAAACATCGTCACTTTGAGAAGTATGTGATAAGAAAGAGCTCCCCCTAAATTTTTGCATTATTTGAAATTTGCTTTGGACTGCAAATGCACAATGTGTTAGGATCATGGGTTACTCTTTCATGTCACATACATCTTGGTGGAGCGTTCAAAATGATAATAATTGAAAACATGCACTCATCACCAAGCAAAGTGAATTATCATATAAGGATATAAGAGATAATATCATCCAACAAGCATTAAGGGTAGCATATGATCAAACACATGATCATCCAAGTATCTCACAAAAGACATGGTGTATCAAGCAAGCACGCAAAAAAGAAGTTCAACCACCAAAAACAAGAGAGATCAAAAGCAACACTCTCTCTCGAAGCCTATGATCAATACATTTTCTCCCCCTTTGGCAACTAGTTACCAAAAAGTTCAAAAGATGCATAGTGCTAAACGACTCTCAGGCTTGGTCTTCATGAGGTGGTGTAGAGATGACTCGAAGGACGAAAGCGTCTGTTGATGTAGCTGGAGCTGGTGGAGTGGCTGTTGGAGCTGGTGGCACTGAAGCTGTGGCAGCTGGTGCAGTTGTTGTAGCTCTAGTATCTGGAATAGGCACTGCAGCAGATCTCTGTCCTCTGGGCATTCTAGCAAAAGCATCTATAGTATACTTGCCCTTCTTCTCCTCCACATCCTCCTGAAGTTGCTCAACTATAGTTTGGATCTCAGTGACCTTGACATCAAGAGCATAGAACTTCTGCTCAATGATCCTCTCCAAACTCTCCTGGTTTTGAGTAAGGGTGGCCAAGCCATTCTCAATCCTCAAGGTGGAGGCAATCAAATAGTCAAGCTGATCTTGCTTGCTCTTCAAAAATGCTTGAGATGCCTCTTCAGCAGTTGGCATATTTGCAGCTCTCTCTGCCCTTGCCTTCTCTCTCTTCTCATGTGCTTGAGCTGATGATGGTTCATTCTCATTCATAACAACAGTGGTGTCTTCAAATTCAGGGTAGATGGGCAGGTGCTCCTTATCCAATAGATATTTGCCTGTGCCCATCTTGAAGTTAATGAGCTCCTCAATTTGTGGGGCATACCCACAAGATCTCTTCTAATCATCTGCTATTCTTTTGATTGTCTCCACAATCAGACTCATGACTTTAAATTTTTGAGGCACATCAAACAAATGGAGAAAATTGATAGCATGTCCTCTGATCATCTTGTGATCACCTGACTTGGGCAGCAATGTGTGCCTTAGGATCCAGTTGATGGTAGGCAGACCAGACAACAAGAAATGGACAGATCCAAATTTATGAGTCTCTATAGCATCATATGGGATCTCTTTGTACATGTGTGCCATAGTGTTATGGTATTTCTTCTTCTTAGCATAAACATCAAAGTCATCTTCAGTATCTTTTGGAGCATTGATCAACTGAGCCCATTCTTCTATAGAGGATTGGTACCTAGTACCTTCTGACATCCAGATAATATTCCCATCTGGGTTGAAGTGGGAAGTGGAGTAAAACTGCATGATCAGCTCATCATTCCACTTGGTGAGCTTATGGGCAACAAATGCATCAACTCTACATGTTTTGAAGGTGTCATATACTCCTGGATAGTGATCTTCATTCTCCTTGATGTACTCCCAGTTGACCCATCTCATGTCACATACAATAGGCTTCTTGTCAAGAAAACTGTCTCATAGAAGTCTTGTTGTTCCTTGGTGTGAAACCTGTCGTCAACAACTGTTCTCCTCCTGACAGCATATGGATCAGACTGTCTCCATAATCTCAGTCCTGACTCCTTCCTAATTTTCATGTTCTCTGCAACAAGATGTGCATCATTGTGGTCAGGGATCTTGGGTTTTAGCTTTCTCAAAACTGGTGAATCATCTTCTTCTGCAGCTTCAGGCACTGGGGCCTTGTTATTCTCCTCAGCAGGTATACTTCTGGTGTTCCTCTTGGGTTTAGGCTTTGGAGCTGGAGCAGCAGCCTTGGGAGCAGCTTCGGGCTTAGATGGAGCAGCCCCTGATCTGATTGCATCTCCCATAATCTTCTGAGCTTTGGGTGCTGGAGCAGCATCCTCCTCCTCTTCATCTTCCTCATCAGAATCTCTCCTCATGGAGGGCTTGCCAAGGACTTTGGCAGTAGTTGTTCTTACTCTCTTCTTCTTTTATTCACCAGCAACATCTTCTTCAGACTCAATGGTGAACTTCATAGTTTCTCCTGTGGCAACCTTCCTACGTTTGGATGTAGGCACTCTCCTGGCAGGTGCCTTCCTGTTCATGCCTGGCTTGGTGGTAGCAGCACTGCCATACTCCTTCTTCATCACTTTCATCTTTGAGGTGGCCTCATCTTCAATAGCCACATAGTCCTCATCTTCAGAATCTGAGGTTTTCTTATTCCTTGTCCTGGTAGCTGCCTTTGGCAAGTTGCTAGCTGTGCTCCTGCTGCCCTCATCATAGCTGCTTGAGGGACTAGTTCCCTCACTCAACTGAGCTTGCTCTTCAGACTTGTTCTGGCTATCACTTTGATTAGACATTTCTGCAAACTCACTGACAGCAGACCCTGTGAATAGATATGTATATATATATATATATATATATATGAGGTAGAGTGGATGAGCATCAGAAAGTACAGAGGTTTTGCAAAACAATTGAGTCAAAAACTTAGTTCTAGTTTTCCATAGAAAGCATTTTGGAGCTACCGATTGTAAACTCGGTGATACCGAAGCAGCTTTCGGAACCTAAACTAGTGAACTCGGTCAGACCGAGTCACAGTTCGGTGGAACCGAGACTGCTAGGGTTTCACAAAGAATCAAACTTGGTCATACCGATTTGCAATTCTCGGTCAGACCGAAAATCACATGTGCAATGGCCTAAACCAAATCGATGAGACCGATTTCAACAACTCGGTCGGTCCGAGATGAATACGGCGGAAACCTAACCTTAAATTTTCAAATCAAATCTAATCTACAAGAAGTTTTGGCTGGACAAGATGATCTCATACGAGGCAAGAATCATGGCAAAGCAATGTGCTCAGAATCGGAGATAAAGAATAGCACAAAGTGTCAAATTCATACCCTAATTCAGCGGTGAACTTGCTACGACGGCAACGACAGGGAAAATGCCGTTGATGGCTGTGGAGACCAGCAGCTGGAGCTCGCTGGTAGCAAGAGGACGATCCGGAGACCCGATGAGGCAGAGCAGGTTATGCGCGGGCGAAGTGTTTTGGAAAAATTTCCAAAATTTGACCCATGAGTATATATATAACCTGACCCTGTCGGTGTGACCAAGTGGAACAACTCGGCGGCATCGAGATGCAAAACTGCGAGTAGTTACTGCAACTCCGTGTGACCGAAAGGTTCTAATCGGTTGCGTCGAGGTTGAAAACCTATATATACTTAGTGATCTTGGTATGACCAAAAAGGGTGAATTGGTCAGACCGAAATGCACAAAGAGGTTTTGGAAGTTTAAGTCTATGACGAATCAGGGACTCCGAGTGCTCCTCACACAGAGTGGTTCGAACCTGACTTGATCAACCTTTGTGATGTAGCATGAATAGCGTTTGAGACAAGAAAAGCATAGATAGCTAGAGAAGGTTCTTAGGCATTCTAGTCCATCCACTTGGCAAAAGGAAAGAAACCAAACAATCAAAACAACAAGTGTATGTCCTCGAATGAGTAAAATATGCAACCAACATGCTCACCCAATAAAATGGCAAATGAAATATGTGGCAAAGCATGCACAAACAATTCTAGCATCTATTGAGCAATTGGCGATGACTAGGTCATCTATATATGAGTATATTGACTTAGGAGTCAAATGAGAACATTTGATCATAGGTCATACTCATCGTTTAAGCACAAGTGGGGTTACCACTTTTACATAAAGCATTGTTGTGTTCACACCATTAGAGTTGCCTTAGCTCAATTCTTAGAGTAAAGCTCTCCCTAGATGTGAAATCCCCCCTAAGAGGTATTAACTAACCTTGGGTTTTGTCGATGATGACTTCATGTAGGTGTTGAATATGTGGATGCTTAATTTGATGTTGATCATTCGGAGCAATCCATTGGAGTGAGTTGCACTTTCAATACCTACACGGGTTAGTCCTACAAGTAACAAACAAGGATATCCATAGACATAGAGTGATGCACACACAAGATGATGTCCATGAAAGCATTAGGTTACCTTGTACCTTGTCTTAACAACAAGAGGGTTTGTGATTCCTGGAACTAGTGCAAGATGTGGAAGTTGATTGCACTTGTTCTTTCCAAAATGATATGAGTGAAGAATGTTGGCGGAGTCACCCTCAAGAACTCGCTAGTTCTTCTTCTTTGGGATCCACATCATCTTGATGGGAATCCTTGGAGTTGTAGTTGTACTTGATGAAGTACAACTTGATGTAGTCTTGGGAACCCACTTAACCAAGGCCTTAGGAGCTTCTTAAAATTCATCAATCTCCTCTTGAAGCTTATCCTTGCCTCTTTGCTTGTGGTCTTGTGGTGGAAGATCATCTTGAGCTTGTGTCCCTTTGAAGGAAGTAGGATCATACTTATCTTGTTGAGGAACAAACTTCGTCTTGGGGTATTGATCTTCTTCCCACTCAACTCCATTGTCATTGAACTTTCGTTCAAAACTAACACCTTGGTTCTTCCGGTGCCTTCCTTGCTTGCGTACAATTTCCTCGAATTGCTTACTCCCGGCAAGGCTCTTGTAAACACCTTTCTCTATAATTCCCTTCAATAAGCTATTTTCTTGCTCAAGTGTAACTTGGCTAAGAGAATCATTAGTGGAATCAAGAGAGCAATACCAATGGAGTCCTTCTTGTTCTTATTGAAGGATTCTTCCTCTAGCAATAACCATAATCATGCTAAATCCAATGTTGTGGCTTCTAGTAGCTCTCTTGATTCCACTAATGATTCCCTTAGCCAAGTTACACTTGAGCAAGAAAATAGCTTATTGAAGGGAATTATAGATAAAGGTGTTTACAAGAGCCTTGCCAGGAGTAAACAATTCGAGGAAATTGTACGCAAGCAAGGAAGGCACCGGAAGAACCAAGGTGTTGGTTTTGAACGAAAGTTCAATGCCAATGGAGTTGAGTGGGAAGAAGATCAATACCCCAAGACGAAGTTTGTTCCTCAACAAGAGAAGTATGATCCTACTTCCTTCAAAGGGACACAAGCTCAAGATGATCTTCCACCACAAGACCACAAGCAAAAATGCTAGGATAAGCTTCGAGAGGAGATTTATGCATTTGAAGAAGCTCCTAAGGCCTTGGTGAAGTGGGTTCCCAAGACTACATCAAGTTCTACTTAATCAAGTACAAATACAACTCCAATGATTCCCATCAAGATGATGTGGATCCCAAAGAAGAAGAACAAGCGAGTTCTTGAGGGTGACTCCGCCAACATTCTTCACTCATATCATTTTAGCAAGAACAAGTGCAATCAACTTCCACATCTTGCACTAGTTCAAGGAGTCACAAACCCTCTTGCTGGTAAGACAAGGGACAAGGTAACCTAATGCTTTCATGGACATCATCTTGTGTGTGCATCACTCTATGTCTATGGATATCCTTGTTTGTTCCTTGTACGACTAACCCGTGTAGGTATTGAAAGTGCAACTCACTCCAAAGGATTGCTCCAAATGATCTACATCAACATTGAGCATCCACAACTTCAACACCTACATGAAGTCATCATCGAGAAAACCCAAGGTTAGTTCATCCCTCTTAGAGGGCATCTCACATCTAGGGGGAGCTTTACTCTAAGAATTGAGTCAAAGAAACTCTAATGGTGTGAACACAACAATGCATTATGTAAAAGTGGCAACCCTACTTGAGCTTAAACGATGAGTATGACCTATGATCAAATGTTCTCATTTGACTCCTAAGTCAATATACTCATATATATATGACCTAGTCATCGCCAATTGCTTGATAGATGCTAGAATTGGTTGTGCATGCTTTGCCACATATTTCATTTGCCATTTTATTGTGTGGGCATGTTGGTTGCATATTCTACTCATTCGAGGACATCCACTTGTTGTTTTGATTGTTTGGTTTCTTTTCGTTTGCAAAGTGGATGGACAAGAATGCCTAAGAACCTTCTCTAGCTATCTATGCTTTTCTTGTCTCAAATTCTATTCATGCTACATCACAAAATTTGATCAAGTCAGATGTGTACCACTCTATGTGAGGAGCACTCGGAGTCCCCGATTCGTCATAGACTTAAACTTCCAAAACTTGTTTGTGCGCTTCGGTCTGACCGATTCCTCCATTTCGGTCATACCAAGATGGAGGTGCAATCTAGGTTTTCAATCTCGGTGCAACCGATTTGAACTTTTCGGTCACACCGAGTTGCTGTAACTGCTTACAGTTATGCATCTTGGTGCCACCGAGTTGTTCCACTCGGTCACACTGACAGGGTCAGGCTATATATATCCACGGGCCAAAATTTGGAAATTTCTCCAAACACTTTCGCCCGCACTCGGCCTGCTCTGCCTCCCTAGGTCTCCGGATCGTCCTCCTCGTCGCCACCTGCCTCCCGCCGCTGGTGTCCGCCGCTGTCAACGGGAATCGTCTCCGCCGTTGCCGCCGTACCAAGTCCATCGCTGAACTAGGGTATGGACTTGATCCTTGTGCTAATCCCACTCCGAATTCCTAGCACATTGTTTTGCCATGTATCTTGCCACGATTGAGATCATCTTATCCAACGAAAACACTCCGTAGTTTAGTTGTGAATTGAAAATTTAGGGTTAGGTTTCCGCTGAAACCATCTCGGACCAACCGAGTTGTAGAACTCGGTTCCACCGATTCGGCTAAGGCCATTGCACATGTGATTCTCGGTCTGACCGAGAATTGCAAATCGGTGTGACCGAGTTCAGGACTTTGTGAAACCCTAGCAGTCTCGGTGCCCCCGAACTATGACTCGGTCTGACCGAGTTCACTAGTTTAGGTTCCAAAAGCTGCTTCGGTATCACCGAGTTCACAAATCGGTAGATCCGAAATGCTTTCTGTGGAAAACTGAAACTATGTTTTTGACTCATTCTTTTGCAAAAACCTCTGTATTTTGTGATGCTCATCTATTCTACCTCATCTACATCTATTCACAGGGTCTGCTGTTAGTGTTTGCAACATGTTTGATGAAAGTGACAGTCAGAACAAGTCTGAGGAGCAGGTTCAGATGAGTGAGGGCACTAGTCCCTCTAGCATCTATGATGATGGAAGCAGGAGCACACCCAGCAACTTACCCAAGGCAGCCACCAGGGCCAGAAAGAAGAGAACATTAGATTCTGAGGATGAAGACTATGTGGCTGTTGAGGATGAGGCCACTTCCAAGAAGAAGGTGCTCAAGAAGGAGTATGGCACAGCTGGTGCTACTAAGACTAGTATGAAGACCAAAGCACCTGCCAAAAGATTTCCCATGTCTAAAGCCAGAGCCTCCACTCAAGTATCTTTGGAATCTGAACCCAAAGAGGCTGCTACCGAAGGGAAGAAGAGGAAGGAAAGGGTCAAGAAGACCATGGCCAGGGTTGTTGGAAAGCCTTCCATGATGGAAGAAGAAGAAGAGGAAGAGGTTGCTGCACCAGCACCCAAAGCTCAAAAGCTTATGGGTGATGCCATCTGGTCAGGGGCTGCTTCATCAAAGCCCAAAGAAGCTCCCAAGGCAGCTGCTCCAAAGACCAAAGATGCACCCAAGAGGAATACAAGGAACATTCCTGCTGGAGAGAAGAACAAGGCCCCAGTGCCTGAAGCTGCCATTGAAGAAGAAGCTGAGGAGGAACATGTCTTGAGAAAGTTGAAGCCCAAATTTCCAGATCATAATGATGTTCATCCTTTAGCTGAGGATATGAAGCTGTGGAAGGATGCAGGTCTCAGACAGTGGAGGTTGACTGATCCCTATGCAGTCAGGAGGAGAACTGTTGTGGACTACAGGTTCCATACAAAGGAACAGCAGGACTTCTATGAGACAGTGCTGCTTGACAAGAAGCCTATAGTCTATGATATGAGATGGGTGGGCTGGGAGTACATCAGGAAGAATGAGGAGGATTATCGAGGAGTGTATGACAGCTTCAATGCTTGGGGAGTGGATGACTTAGTTGGGCAGAAGCTCGCAAAGTGGAATGATGAGCTTATTATGCAGTTCTACTCCACATCTCACTTCTACCCAGATGGAAGGATAGTCTGGATGTCTGAAGGTACTAGATACTAGTCAACAGTTGAAGAATGGGCAAAATTGATCAATGCACCTAAGGAAAAGGAGGATGACTTGGATGTGTATGCCAAGAAGAAGAAGGATCACAACTCCATGGCACATATGTATAGAGAGATCCCAGATGCTGGTGTTGAGACACACAAGTTTGGATCAGTACATTACCTTCTATCAGGATTGCCAACAATTAACTGGATCCTCAGGCACACTCTTTTTCCTAAGTCAGGTGATCACAAGATGATCAGAGGTCATGCTATCAACCTACTTCACATATTTGATGTGCCTCAATAGTTCAAGATCATGAGCCTCACAGTGGAAACTATCAAGAGGACATCTGCAGATTAGAAGAGAAGTTGTGGGTATGCCCCACAGATCCAGGAGCTAATCAACTCTAAGATGGGCATTGGCACATACCTCTTGGACAAGGAACACATGCCCATCTATCCAGATTTTGAGGACAACACAGTGGTTATGGATGAAAATGAACCATCTTTTGTGCAAGCACAAGCATAGAAGGAGAAGGCAAGGACTGAAAAGGCTGAAAAGATGCCAACCATTGATGAGGCATCTCAGTACTTCTTGAAGTGCAAGCAGGATCAGCTTGGCTACTTGATTGCCTCCACTCTGAGGATTCAGAAGGGATTGGCCACCCTGACTCAAAACCAGGAGATCCTGGAGAGGATCATGGAGCAGAAGTTCTATGACTTGGATGTGAAGGTCACTAAGATACAGTCAGTCGTTGAGCAACTTCAGGATGACATGCAGGAGAGGAAGGGCAAGGCTACTACTGATGCTTTTGCTAGAGTGCCCAGGAGTCATAGATCAGCTGTAGTGCGTGTTCCAGACACCAGAGCCACATCATCTGCACCAGCTACAACTTCAGTGCCACCAGCTCCAACATATACTTCACCAGCTCCATCTACATTAACTGATGCCTTCGTCCAAGGAGTTCTATCTACACCACCACCTGAAGACCAATCCTGAGAGACGATCTAGCACTATGCTTTTTTATGAACTTTTGGTAACTTGTTGCCAAAGGGGGAGAAAATGTATAGATCATAGGCGGCTTCGAGAGAGAGTGTTGCTTTTGTTCTCTCTTGTTTTGGCTGTTGAACTTTATTTGCTTGTTTGAGATACTTTATGCTTTTGTGAGATACTTGGATGATCATGTGTTTGATCATATGCTACCTTAATGCTTGTTGGATGACATTATCCTTTTATCTCTATATGATCATTCACTTTTCTTGGTGATGAGTGCATGTATTTAATTATTATCATTTTGAGCGCTCCACCAAGATGTATGTGACATGGAAGAGTAACCCATGATCCCAACTCATTGTGCATTTGCAGTCCAAAGCAAATCTTAAACTATGCACACATTTAGAGGGAGCTCTTACATTTCACATACTTCTCAAAGCGACAATGTTTTTCACTCTTATTATCATTTGTTGAAGCTTTGATCTATATGTTGTCATCAATTACCAAAATGGGGGATATTGAAAGTGCAACTATCCCTAGGTGGTTTTGGTAATTCCTAACAACATATAGCTCATTGAGCTAATGCTATTTCAAGATGAATATTTCAGGAAAGCTCAATGATTGGCATGGCATGGATGAGAAAAGTGGACCCCTCAAAATTCTAAGGACAAAAGGATTGGCTCAAGCTCAAAGCTCAAGACTGTACATTTTATATTTTAGTGATCCAACATCACATTGAGTCTATAGGAAAAGCCAATACTATCAAGGAGGGATGATGTGTTGCTTAATGGCTTACTTGCTCAAAATGCTTAGTAATATGCTCCAAAAACCCCAACTACTTTCTCACATCCACATATGACCTAAGCCAAAAGTCAAACTCGGCCCCACTGATTCTTTCTATCCAGCGCCACCGAGTTCACATGTCATAGCTAGCCACTACCACAAACCCTAGGCAAATCGGTCTCACCGATAGGGATCTCGGTCTCACCGAGATGGGATTGTAATCTCTTTGTTTACCTTAGTAACCCTTCGGTACCACCGAGATGAGCGATCGGTCCCACTGAGATTGCAATGTAAACTCTCTGTTTCCCTTTCATAACATTTCGGTCTCACCGAAATGATCAAACCGGTCCCACCGAGTTTACCTGACCAACTCTCTGGTTAGCTTATTACCAAAATTGGTCTCACCGAGTTTGTGTAATCGGACTCACTAAGATTACGTTATTCCCTAACCCTAACCATATCGATCCTACCGACTTGCATGTCGGTCCCACCAAAAATCCTAACGGTCACTAGATTTGCTGAATCGGTCCGACCGAATTTCTCAATTTGGTCCCACCGAGATTGGCAAGTTGTGTGTAACGGTTAGATTTTGTGTGGAGGCTATATATACGCCTCCACCTCCTCTTCATTCGTGGACAGAGCCATCATAACAAACCTACACTTCCTACTTGCATTTTCTGAGAGAGAACCACGTACACTTGTGTTGAGGCCAAGATATTCCATTCCTACCATACGAATCTTGATCTCTAGCCTTCCCCAAGTAGCTTTCCACTCAAATCTTCTTTCCACCAAATCCAAATCTTGTGGGAGAGAGAGTTGAGTGTTGGGGAGACCATCATTTGAAGCACAAGAGCAAGGAGTTCATCATCTATACACATTTGTTACTTCTTGGAGAGTGGTGTCTCCTAGATTGGCTAGGTGTCACTTGGGAGCCTCCGACAAGATTGTGGAGTTGAACCAAGGAGTTTGTAAGGGCAAGGAGATTGCCTACTTCGTGAAGATCTACCGCTAGTGAGGCAAGTCCTTCGTGGGCGACGGCCATGGTGCGATAGACAAGGTTGCTTCTTCGTGGACCCTTCGTGGGTGGAGCCCTCCGTGGACTCGCGCAACCATTACCCTTCGTGGGTTGGAGTCTCTATCAACGTGGATGTACGATAGCACCACCTATCGGAACCACGACAAAAACATCCGTGTCTCCAATTGCGTTTGAATTCTCCAAACCCTTCCCTTTACATTCTTGCAAGTTGCATGATTTACTTTCCGCTGCTCATATACTCTTTGCATGCTTTCTTGAATTGTGTTAAGATTGCTTGACTTGTGCTAATATAGCTAAAATCTGCCAAAGACTAAAATTGGGAAAAGGACAAGTTTTTATTTGGTTAAGTAGTCTAATCACCCCCCTTTAGACATACTTTCGATCCTACAAGTGGTATCAGAGCTTTGGTCTCCATTTGCTTTGGTTTCCATAGCTTTTGGTAGTCATAGCCTTGGTTTCACAACCTAGGAGAGTATGGCGTCTAGCGAGGGAAATTATCACCGTAGAGGTCCTTACTTTGATGGTACTAATTTTGCTAGTTGGAAGCATAAGATGAAAATGCATATTCTTGGACATAACCCCGCCGTTTGGGCTATTGTGTGTATTGGCTTGCAAGGTGAATTCTTTGTTGGGGAGAACCAAACCGTGAAGCTAGCGCGGAAGAGCTGAAGATGCTGCAATACAACACTCAAGCTTGTGATATCCTCTTCAATGGATTGTGCCCCAAAGAATTCAACAAAATCAGCCATCTTGAGAATGCAAAGGAAATTTGGGATACTTTTATTGATATGCATGAAGGTATCGACTCCGTCAAGGAATCCAAGTTGGATGTGCTTCAAAGTCAGCTTGACAAGTTCAAAATGAAGGATGGTGAAGGTGTCGCTGAAATGTACTCTAGGCTTGCTCTTATCACAAATGAGAGTGCCGGCTTAGGAAGTGAAGAGATGACCGACAAATTCATCATCAAGAAGATCCTAAGAGATTTGGACGGAAAATATGATACCGTGTGCACATTGATCCAAGATGCCCAATTACAAAGATCTCAAGCCAAATTATTGCTCATGAGATGTCACTCAAGGATAAGGACAAACTTCACAACAAGTTAAGTGGTGCTTACAAAGCCTCATATGAAGCTCCCACATCATCAAGTGAGAAACAAACCTTCAATGAAGAATTGAGCCTAATGGTGAAGAACTTCAACAAGTTTTACAAGAGTAGAAGCAAAGAGAGAAGCTCCAAGTCAAGGTCCTACAATGACAAAAGATCTTCTAGTCAAGAGCGTAATTGCTACAATTGTGGAAGACCCGGACACTATTCCAATGAGTTTACGGCTCCCTACAAAAGAAGAGAAGAATCACCTAAGAGGAGAAGTAGAAGAGAATTAGAAGAGAAGAATCACCACCAAGAGAGAGAAGGAGTAGAGATGATCGTTATGAATGAAGAACATCGCAGAGAAGCAAGGATTCGGAAAGGAAGGACAAGTCATCAAGGAGCTGCACAAAACGAAGACATCAAGCTCATGTTGGTGAATGAGTATCCGGCTCCGACTTCGACAATCACTCCGAGAGAAGCTATCACTCCGACTCCGAATATACTCAAGATGACAGTGTTTCCCGTCTAGCACTTGTATCAACCAACTCCTACGACATATTTGATTCACCAAATGAAGGACTTGGAAGATGCTTCATGGCTAAAGGCCCAAAGGTATCACACCCCGAGTATGTTGATTTCAATAGTGATGAAGATGACTTGCTAGGTGATGATGATTTACTTGCTGACAACTCTAGTGATGAATACTATGATGAAACGTCAATTAATCATGCTAATCAAGATAAAACGAATGACAATGATAAGGAGAAGATTGAGCTTCTAACTAAAGAACTAAACACTCTTAAGTTAGCTCAAGAAACTATCTTAGAAGATCATCGAGAACTTTTAAGGACTCATGAGAAGTTACGCTTTGAAAAGCTCAACCTTGAGCAAGAGCATGAGTTCCTAAAGGCAATCAATGTTGATCTTCGTAAGAAAAGTTCTTCTTACATTGCCAAGCGTTTACTCTTATCTACTTACATGCCTCAAGTCAAGTCTAGTAACAAGAACAAGAAGGATTCTTCCTCTAGTAGTAACAATAATCATGCTGAATCCAATGTTGTTGCTTCTAGTAGCTCTCTTGATTCCACTAATGATTCTCTTAGCCAAGTTACACTTGAGCAAGAAAATAGCTTATTGAAGGGAATTATAGAGAAAGGTGTTTACAAGAGCCTTGCCGGGAGTAAGCAATTCAAGGAAATTGTACACAAGCAAGGAACTCACCGGAAGAACCAGGGTGTTGGTTTTGAACGAAAGTTCAATGCCAATGGAGTTGAGTGGGAAGAAGATCAATACCCCAAGACGAAGTTTGTTCCTCAACAAGAGAAGTATGATCCTACTTCCTTCAAAGGGACACAAGCTCAAGATGATCTTCCACCACAAGACCACAAGCAAAAAGGCTAGGATAAGCTCCAAGAGGAGATTGATGCATTTGAAGAAGCTCCTGAGGCCATGGTGAAGTGGGTTCCCAAGACTACATAAAGTTCTACTTAATCAAGTACAACTACAACTCCAAGGATTCCCATCAAGATGATGTGGATCCCAAAGAAGAAGAACCGGGTGACTCCGCAAACATTCTTCACTCATATCATTTTAGCAAGAACAAGTGCAATCAACTTCCACATCTTGCACTAGTTCAAGGAGTCACAAACCCTCTTGTTGGTAAGACAAGGGACGAGGTAACCTAATGCTTTCATGGACATCATCTTGTGTGTGCATCACTCTATGTCTATGGATATCCTTGTTTCTTCCTTGTGGGACTAACCCGAGTAGGTATTGAAAGTGCAACTCACTCCAAAGGATTGCTCCAAACGATCTATATCAACATTGAGCATCCACATCTTCAACACCTACATGAAGTCATCATCGACAAAACCCAAGGTTAGTTCATCCCTCTTAGGGGGGATCTCACATCTAGGGGGAGCTTTACTCTAAGAATAGAGTCAAAGCAACTCTAATTGTGTGAAAACAACAGTGCATTATGTAAAAGTGGCAACCCCACTTGAGCTTAAACGATGAGTATGACCTATGATCAAATGTTCTCATTTGACTCCTAAGTCAATATACTCATATATAGATGAGATAGTCATCGCCAATTGCTTGATAGATGCTAGAATTGGTTGTGCATGCTTTGCCACATATTTCATTTGCCATTTTATTGTGTGAGCATGTTGGTTGCATATTCTACTCATTCGAGGACATCCATTTGTTGTTTTGATTGTTTGGTTTCTTTTCTTTTGCCAAGTGGATGGACAAGAATGCCTAAGAACCTTCTCTAGCTATCTATGCTTTTCTTGTCTCAAACTCTATTCATGCTACATCACAAAATTTGATCAAGTCAGATTTGAACCACTCTGTGTGAGGAGCACTCGGAGTCCCCGATTCGTCATAGACTTAAACTTCCAAAACTTGTTTGTGCATTTCGGTCTGACTGATTCCTCCATTTCTGTCATACCGAGATCACTAAGTCGATCTAGGTTTTCAATCTCGGTGCAACCGATTTGAACTTTTCGGTCACACCGAGTTGCTGTAACTGCTTGCAGTTATGCATCTCGGTGCCACCGAGTTGTTCCACTCGGTCACACCGACAGGGTCAGGCTATATATATCCACGGGCCAAAATTTGGAAATTTCTCCAAACTCCTTCGCCCGCGCTTAGCCTGCTCTGCCTCCCTGGGTCTCCGTATCGTCCTCCTCGTCGCCAGCTGCCTCCCGCTGCTGGTCTCTGCCGCCATCAACGGGAATCGTCTCCGCAGTTGCCGCCGTAGCAAGTCCATCGCCGAACTAGGGTATGGACTTGATCCTTATGCTAATCCCACTCCGAATTCCTAGCACATTGTTTTGCCATGTATCTTGCCATGATTGAGATCATCTTATCCAGTGAAAACACTTCGTAGTTTAGTTGTGAATTGTAAATTTAGGGTTAGGTCTCCGCCGAAACCATCTCGGACCAACCGAGTTGTAGAACTCGGTTCCACCGATTCGGCTAAGGCCATTGCACATGTGATTCTTGGTCTGACCGAGAATTGCAAATCGGTGTGACCGAGTTCAGGACTTTGTTAAACCCTAGCAGTCTCGGGGCCCCCGAACTGTGACTCAGTCTGACCGAGTTCACTAGTTTAGGTTCCAAAAGCCTCTTTGGTATCACCGAGTTCACAAATCGGTAGATCCGAAATGCTTTCTATGGAAAACTAAAACTAAGTTTTTGACTCATTCTTTTGCAAAAACCTCTGTATTTTGTGATGATCCTCTATTCTACCTCATCTATATCTATTCATAGGGTCTGCTGTCAGTGTTTGCAACATGTCTGATCAAAGTGACAGTCAGAACAAGTCTGACGAGCAGGTTCAGATGAGTGAGGGCACTAGTCCCTCTAGCATCTATGATGATGGAAGCAGGAGCACACCCAGCAACTTACCCAAGGCAGCCACCAGAGCCAGAAAGAAGAGAACCTCATATTCTAAGGATGAAGACTATGTGGCTGTTGAGGATGAGGCCACTTCCAAGAAGAAGGTGCTCAAGAAGGAGTATGGAACAGCTGCTGCCACTAAGCCTGGTATGAAGACCAAAGCACCTGCCAAAAGATTTCCCGTGTCTAAATCCAGAGCCTCCACTTAAGTATCTTTGGAATCTGAACCCAAAGAGGCTGCTGTAGAAGGGAAGAAGAGGAAGGAAA
The DNA here is from genome assembly GCA_963921465.1 of Triticum timopheevii. Classification (NCBI taxonomy): domain Eukaryota; kingdom Viridiplantae; phylum Streptophyta; class Magnoliopsida; order Poales; family Poaceae; genus Triticum; species Triticum timopheevii. Next base: position 306,959,848 of record OY997262.1, on the reverse strand, counting down.
GGGTCAAGAAGACCATGGCCAGGGTTGTTGGAAAGCCTTCCATGATGGAAGAAGAAGAAGAGGAAGAGGTTGCTGCACCAGCACCCAAAGCACAAAATCTTATGGGTGATGCCATCAGGTCAGGGGCTGCTTCATCAAAGCCCAAAGAAGCTCCCAAGGCAGCTGCTCCAAAGCCAAGAGCTGCACCCAAGGGGAATACAACGAACATTCCTGCTGGAGAGAAGAACAAGGCCCCAGTGCCTGAAGCTGCTGTTGAAGAAGAAGATGATGAGGAACATGTCTTGAGAAAGTTGAAGCCAAAATTCTAGATCACAATGATGTTCATCCTGTAGCTGAGGATATGAAGCTGAGGAAGGATGCAGGTCTCAGACAGTGGAGGTTGACTGATCCCTATGCAGTCAGGAGGAGAACTGTTGTGGAGTACAGGTTCCATAAAAAGTAACATCATGACTTCTATGAGACAGTGCTACTTGACAAGAAGCCTATAGTCTGCGATATGAGATGGGTGGGCTGGGAGTACATCAGGAAGAATGAAGAGCATTATCCAGGAGTATATGACAGTTTCAATGGTTGTGGAGTGGATGACTTAGTTGGGCAGAAGCTCACAAAGTGGAATAATGAGCTTATTATGCAGTTCTACTCCACAGCTCACTTCTACCTAGATGGAAGGATAGTCTGGATGTCTGAAGGTACTAGGTACCAGTAAACAGTTGAAGAATGGGCAAAATTGATCAATGCACCTAAGGAAGATGAGGTTGACTTGGATGTCTATGCCAAGAAGAAGAAGGATCACAACTCCATCGCACATATGTCCAGAGAGATCCCAGATGCTGCTGTTGAGACACACAAGTTTGGATCAGTACATTACCTTATGTCAGGATTGCCAACAATTAACTGGATCCTCAGGCACACTCTTTTGCCTAAGTCAGGTGATCACAAGATGATCAGAGGTCAAGCTATCAACCTACTTCACATATTTGATGTGCCTCAAAGTTCAAGGTCATGAGCCTCATAGTGGAAACTATCAAGAGGACAGCTGCAGATCAGAAGAGAAGTTGTGGGTATGCCCCACAGATCCGGGAGCTAATCAACTCCAATATGGGCACTGGCACATACCTCTTGGACAAGGAACACATGCCCATCTATCCAGATTTTGAGGACAACATAGTAGTTATGGATGAAAACGAACCATCTTCTGTGCAAGCACAAGCAAAGAAGGAGAAGGCAAGGACTGAAAAGGCTGCAAAGATGCCAACCATTGATGAGGTATCTCAGTACTTCTTGAAGAGCAAGTAGGATCATCTTGGCTACTTGATTGCCTCCACTATGAGGATTCAAAAGGGATTGGCCACCCTGACTCAAAACCAGGAGATCCTGGAGAGGATCATGGAGCAGAAGTTCTATGACTTGGATGTGAAGATCACTGAGATACAGTCAGTTGTTGAGCAACTTCAGGATGACATGCAGGAGAGGAAGGGCAAGACTACTGCTGATGCTTTTGCTAGAGTACCCAGGTGTCAAAGATCAACTGCAGTGCCTGTTCCAGACACCAAAGCCACATCATCTGCACCAGCTACAGCTTCAGTGCCACCAGCTCCAGCATCTACTCCACCAGCTCCATCTATATCAACTGATGCCTTCGTCCAAGGAGTTCTATCTACACCACCCCCTAAAGACCAAGCCTGAGAGACAATCTAGCACTATGCATTTTTTATGAACTTTTTGGTAACTTGTTGCCAAAGGGGGGAGAAAATGTATAGATCATAGGCTTCGGGAGAGAGTGTTGCTTTTGTTCTCTCTTGTTTTGGCGGTTGAACTTTATTTGCTTGTTTGAGATACTTTAGGCTTTTGTGAGATACTTGGATGATCATGTGTTTGATCATATGCTACCTTAATGCTTGTTGGATGACATTATACTTTTATCTCTATATGATCATTCACTTTGCTTGGTGATGAGTGCATGTATTTAATCATTATCATTTTGAGCACTCCACCTTGATGTATGTGACATGGAAGAGTAACCCATGATCCCAACTCATTGTGCATTTGCAGTCCAAAGCAAATCTTAAACTATGCACACATTTAGTGGGAGCTCTTACATTTCACATACTTCTTAACGCGGCAATTTTTTTCACTCTTATTATCATTTGTCGAAGCTTTGATTTATATGTTCTCATCAATTACCAAAAAGGGGGAGATTGATAGTGCAACTATCCCTAGGTGGTTTTGGTAATTCCTAACAACATATAGCTCATTGAGATAATGCTATTTCAAGATGAATATTTTAGGAAAGCTCAATGATTGGCAAGGCATGGATGAGAAAAGTGGACCTCTCAAAATGCTAAGGACAAAAGGATTGGCTCAAGCTCAAAGCTCAAGACTGTACATTTTATATTTTAGTGATCCAAGATCACATTGAGTCTATAGGAAAAGCCAATACTATCAAGGAGGGACGAGGTGTTGCTTAATGGCTTACTTGCTCAAAATGCTTAGTGATATGCTCCAAAACCCTCAACTACTTTCTCACATCCACATATGACCTAAACCAAAAGTCAAACTCGGGCCCACCAATCCTTTCTATCCGGCGCCACCGAGTTCAGATGTCATAGCCACTGCCACAAACCCTAGGCAAATCGGTCTCACCGATAGGGATCTCGGTCTCACCGAGATGGGATTGTAATCTCTCTATTTCCCTTCATAGCGTTTCGGTACCACCGAGATGAGCGATCGGTCCCACCAAGATTGCAATGTAAACTCTATGTTTCCCTTTCGTAACATTTCGGTCTCACCAAAATGAGCGAACCGGTCCCACCGAATTTACTTGACAAACTCTCTAGTTAGCTTATTACCAAAATCGGTCTCACCGAGTTTGTGTAATAGGACTCACCGAGATTAAGTTATGCCCTAACCCTAACCATATCGGTCCTACCGAGTTGCATGTCGGTCCCACCGAAAATCCTAATGGTCACTAGATTTGCTAAATCGGTCCGACCGAGTTTCTCAATTCGGTCCCACCGAGATTGGCAAGTTGTGTGTAACGGTTAGATTTTGTGTGGAGGCTATATATACCCCTCCACCTCCTCTTCATTTGTGGAGAGAGCCATCATAATGAACCTACACTTCCAACTTGCATTTTCTGAGAGAGAACCACCTATACTTTTGTTGAGGCCAAGATATTCCATTCCTACCATATGAATCTTGATCTCTAGCCTTCCCCAAGTTGCTTTCCACTCAAATCTTTTTTCCACCAAATCCAAATCCTGTGAGAGAGAGTTGAGTGTTGGGGAGACTATCATTTGAAGCACAAGAGCAAGGAGTTCATCATCTACACACCATTTGTTACTTCTTGGAGAGTGGTGTCTCCTAGATTGGCTAGGTGTCACTTGGGAGCCTCCGACAAGATTGTGGAGTTGAACCAAGGAGTTTGTAAGGGCAAGGAGATCGCCTACTTCGTGAAGATCTACCGCTAGTGATGCAAGTCCTGCGTGGGTGACGGCCATGGTGGGATAGACAAGGTTGCTTCTTTGTGGACCATTCGTGGGTGGAGCCCTCCGTGGACTTGTGCAACCGTTACCCTTCGTGGGTTGAAGTCTCCACCAACGTGGATGTACGATAGCACCACCTATCGGAACCATGACAAAGACATCCGTGTCTCCAATTGTGTTTGAATTCTCTAAACCCTTCCCTTTACATTCTTGCAAGTTGCATGCTTTACTTTCCGCTGCTCATATACTCTTTGCATGCTTGCTTGAATTGTGTTAAGATTGGTTGACTTGTGCTAAGATAGCTAAAATCTTCCAAAGACTAAAATTGGGAAAAGGATAAGTTTTTATTTGGTCAAGTAGTCTAATCACCCCCCCTCTAGACATACTTTCGATCCTACACACTTGTCTGCCATGTTAGAGCGTCTCCAACAGAATTGCAACGCGCGGCGCTTTAAAAAAGCATTTACAGTACTGAGATCGAGAAGTAGAGATAGAGAGTAGAGACTAGAGAGTAGAGGATAGTTCTCAGCATAGATAGATAAAAAAATAGATAATTCAACTACTCCTCGTCGACCGACTCCTCCTCATTGATGTCCTTGTCCGACGTCTGACTGTAGGCGTGAAGATACCGATCGTCATTGGATTCCCAGGGTGATGCTGCTCTTAGCCTCATGTTGAATTGAGCGTCCACTTTTCGCCCACGCTTGTCCTCCCAATAGGCGGCTCGCTCCGCCCTCCTCTTATCCCTCTTCGCCCTCCTTTGCGCATGGAACTCGCACTCGTTGATGATGTCCTATAGTAAGAGTTGGCACCACAGCGCCATAGCTTCCTCATCCTTCTCGGCGATGCTGAGACAGTGCTCCCGCCTTCGGTTATCGCGATGATCCTCATCGGTGATAAGCCGCGGCAGAGGCGCGAGCTCCTGCGCCCGCTCCCGCGTCGACACGTTGGGGAACTTCAATGTTCTATGAGGCCACCAAAGGCACCACGCCGCCACATCGTACGTGCGAGCGGCCTCGTTGGCGGTGTCGAAATTGCCGAGGCCGAGGCGCATCCCGTGGAACTGGATCTCGGTGGAGAAACCGTCGGAGGGGCGCGTGTGGACGCCGCGGTATCCCCAAGTTTCCAAGCGACACATCGGCATGGTGGCGCGGTGTCCGTAAGGAGATAAAGAGCAGGGAGAGAGCGGTGGCGAGGCACAGAGCAGGGAGAGAGTGGTGGCAAGGCACAGAGCGGTGGGAGGGTATTGGATTTTATAAAGCGCACCGGACGTCGCGCGCCAAAACTAGCGCATGCCCGATCGCTTTTTCCCGCGCGCGCGATCCTTTCCCGACATCTCTGCTATCTCTATTCTCTTCTCTATTGTTATATCTATTTTATATTTTATATTTATATCTACTTCTCTACTCTCTACTCTTATAAAAAAATAGAGTCGATGATGATGGTGTGCCTTCCATCCTGCAATATAGGTCGTCTGATTTATATCTGACAGATAGGAAGGAAAGAATGGCAATTTTGCAAAAAGATACCCACACCCCTCTCTAGATTTGCAAATAAGGCCTTCCCTCGTTCATCCTTTTCTCCCACAAGATAAACTACTCATACAAATGCATCTTGATGCGTGCAATGCATGGGCATCTTGCTAGTTCTAAAACACTTTCCATCATTTGCCACACTACTGGTTGCAGATGAAAAACCTACCCAAGCACAATGCGATACAGGAGCGACGCACAATTACAAGCTGATATTTTGTTGGACAATGGAGGCTATAACCAATTACTTTTACGGGAACACTAGCACCCAGGAAATTTGAAGGGTAGGTATGAACAAAATTGGAACTGCACATGTACTGCTAAGTGATTCAATACACACATTACCAATCGAGGAGGAGAACGATGGTCACGGCAGCATCTGTGATTCATGGTCGGCAACGGGAGTCAGTTCATTGTCCACGAAGGTGGTGCTTCTACGCTTGGCGTCGGCTTCCGGGAAGCAGATCCGAGACCGTGGAAGACTGTGCTTGGGAAGAGGCTCCGTGTACGACGACGACAGTGGACTGGCTCCAGTGCGGCATACGAGGTCGTCGATGAGGCAGATGCGCTGCGGTGGACGGGTGCGCCGATGTAGAAGGGGAGGAGCATGAAGGCTGCGGTGCCGTGGAGAAGTCTATTTTGCGGTTGGGATAGAAAATGGGGAGTATTCAGGTGTCCTACTCAGGGTGTCGGGGTGGGGTTGGCTGGGTAGGGTGAACCTTGAAGTTACGAAAACAACCCCCTACCAAGCGTCATCCGTAGGCCTGTTCCGAAGGCTATGATGTTAACTTCCCACTGCTCGAATCAGGGTCACAGGAGATTTTCCTGCCAACCTCAAAATTTTGTGACACTGAACTCCCCGTGTGGCGTGTTTGGTGATTTGGCTAAGCAACTAGCGAGTAGTACTAGTAAACTCTGCATATTAGGTTTGACCGAAGTCAAACTTCCTAAAGTTTGACCAAGTTTATAGAAAAATATAAACATTTACCATAACAAATATGTATGATGTGAAAGTACATTCAATAATCAATCTAATGGTATTTATTTGTTATTGTATATATTAATATTTTTTGTTATAAACTTTCCGAGAGTTTACAAAACTTGACTTTGACCAATGCTAATGCGCGGACTTAAATAAAAACGGAGGGAGTACACAGTTGTTTTCTTAGTTTGTCGTGAATTAATCATTTGTTGAAATTGTGAAATAAACATATTAGGCTACTGACTTCGAATGTAATGGTCTATATAATTAAATAGTTACAATCATTGTCGAATTCCAAGATGTATACGAGGTCTATAGTACTTCACAACATGCTCATACTCACATAATCCCAGTCAAATGAGAATCTAAATGCTTTTCATAGTTATTACTTTGTAGGATCTAACAAAACCAACCATAACTCTACATCAGCCATTATAAAAGCTACATTTTGAACATATCCCAATGTGTGAATGAAACGTGCAGAGAGAGCTTGCGAAGATGGAGCAGATAGGGCGGGAAGGATTGTATGTATGTGGACGAGAGAGTAGGATACAAACCTAACGAGACAGATAGAGATATAGAGAGAGAAAGAGAGAGAAAGAAGTTAGGTCTGTGAGAAAGATGGAGACATGTAATATATGTGAGATGCATGTGCATCCAGATTCTGTACACATGGAAGGAGAAGAGACAACATGTTTGATGAGAGAGGTGGAAAAACATGGACGAGAGGGGAAGGATCTCATGGGTTGAGGGATTGATAATTTTGTGCGGGGGAGATAGGGAATGGTAATTTTGTGCAAGAGAGAGAGGGTGGGGGAGGAGTCAGTCAGCCGTCGTCACATCATCCTGCTTCCAAATGGCCCCGCATTCTCTAGCGCAGTGTGGTCGCCGTCTTCGATCTCCTCGATGCCCTCTTTGAAGATTGAGGTGTTGTGCATGTTGGGGTGCAGAGAAGCACAAGCAGGTCGCCATATAACCTTGGATGGGGATGAATTGTGTGCTCGGGCGAGCGGGTGTCTGTGTGCTATGTGTGTGTGTGTGTGTGTGTGTGCGTGTGTGTGTGTGTGTCAAAAATTGAGATAAAACAAACCTAAGGAGAGAAATGTGTGTGTATGTGATAGAAAGCTACATGCTAAATAGGGTATTCATGAAGAGATTGTGCGTGCGAGATAGAGAGCGATGTGCGGGCCTTGAGGTGGGGCAGGGGCCAGGTGAGGGTGTCAAAATGTGCGCGTTGATGCATGTGTTACATGCGATCGTGCGAGGGGCGGACGAATCGAGATAGATGGTTGTTGTGTTACAGATGCTCCTCTCTCTCTCTCTCACACACACAAGCAAAATAGAAGACCGTTCTCTCATGTATACACAACATATCGGCATCTGTCTATGTCTCACTCATGCATGATCATTTGCACATTCACACCTCTCTATGTATCTATCACACGCACACCGTCTCCACATTGCTCTTCCGCCACAACACACATATAGACACATACACACGTTCTCTCTCAGTCAGACACACAAAATCAGTATTAAAAAAAACTAGGGTGCTCCTCAAAAGTCCAAATCCAAATAAACACGAGCTGGAGCTAAATTCAAATATATGGAAATATTGTAGTGTCAAGAACTTTTCGATGAAAAAAAGTTGAGTAATATTCGGGGATTGTTTTCACACACACAAAAAGGTTCAGTGGATGTCCTTCGAGCGCGACACGGTGACACACCGTTTGATCGACCGCGCTGCCGCGGTTCACGCGCTTGCACAGGATTCCGTATCGTGGCTGTGGTAACTAATAAAAGCGCTGCCGAAGTCTAATGTTTCCGTGTACTAGTACGGTTTTCTTTCAAGTTTGACCAACTCTATATAAAACTAAACTAAGCTCCCATACGCGCACTCATAAATATGCCAACGCCGTCGTTGCGCATGCTGGCGCCCGCCTACTCCGGCCAACAATTTCTCGTCCATCATTGCCGTGTTGCTGCCATCCCTGTGCCATGAAGCCGAAGGCTCGCCTGCTCACGTAGTCTGCAGTTGTCGGCGTTCTGCGGCCTGCGCCGTGGCTCGAGTGGTGGCACCGTACGACCCATCTTCATCAGTGCAAGACTCAAGACCCTCGCGAGGGTCCAAGCCTCGCAGGGTGGATGACACAAGGCTTCCCCAGGAGCGGCCTCGCCAGGCAGGCTCGGGAGGAGGCGGAGAGATCAAGGCAGGGGTACCGCACGAGGTGCTCGTGATGCAAGCCGTGATGATCGAGACCAGGCGGGCGCCGGCCTGCGGAGTGTCCTTGTTTCCTCTTTGGTGCAAAGGGGGCAAGCACATGCATGGAGTACCGAGGCATCAAGCAAAGGTTGCCATTTCAGTGCAACGAGACCAAGACGAGCAGAGCGACAGGATGGAGGTCACCATGGAGCCCAAGACGGCATCATCCCCAGCGCCTTTGGCAGTCGAAGACCAACTTTAGTCAGGATAACTTGTACTAGATGTTCCCCTTCAAAATGGCCGTTGTTGTCTCCTTCCCGCTCAATATTTGGGAAGAGGACCAGGGCCTCTATTAATAGGGCTAGACACCACAGAAGAGGGCATCGAGTCCTCATCAGATCCATAGGCGATCGAACTCATCCAAGTAGTTCATCGCACCAGCTCAAGAACACCTCTCGCGAGGCTGTTCTTTCTTTGTACTGTTCATCATCAGCCCCTGAGGCAATCCACCACACCACACACTGGAGTAGGGTATTACACCACAACGGTGGCCCAAACCAGTATAAATCTTGTGACCCTCGTGTTGTTCATCGTTTAGCCTAGATTCTCGCGAGGCGATCAGACGCAGATAGGTAGGGGGAAGATCTTCGCGCGCACCCCAGAGTTTGAACCTTAAGGATCTGCCGGAACTCAACATTCGACATTTGGCGCGCCAGGTAGGGGTGCACCGGAATCTTTCTTCCGCTGTTCCGCATTCGATCACCCGTCGTGTCCATGGCTGACGCTCACCGAGCTCCTGCCGAGCGTCGGGCTGCTCTTGCCGCCCGCGTCGCCCAGACGGCTCCCGTTGGTGGGTGTCCCCGTTGTTCCCCATAGCCTGCCGCCAACGCCGCCACCGGCCCGGCGGGGAACGAGTAGCAGGCCTCGTCACTGCATCCTTCGGTGCGGTGGGAAGGCCGCACCGCCACCCCGTCGCTGACTCCAGCTGGTTCGTCGTCCCACGACCGTCGCGCTCCCACGGACGCACACGCCGCGTTTCTCCTGGCGCGTGAGCTCCTGCACTACCGTCCCGTCGATGACCTCTATGAGGAGTGGCTCTCTCGCATCACCGAGCTCATCAGCGCCGCAGGGGGCTCCCCTGCGACATCCCTCTTGCTGGCTCATCCTCTGTCCTGCGTGGGTGGTGCAGCCCAGGAGGCACTGTCGGTTTCGAAACCGGCGGATCTCGGGTAGGGGGTCTCGATCTGTTCGTCTAAGGCTAATGGTAACAGGAGGCAAGGGACACGGGGTTTTACCCAGGTTCGGGCCCTCTTGATGGAGGTAAAACCCTACTTCCTGCTTGATTGATATTGATGATATGAGTATTACAAGAGTTGATCTACCACGAGATCGTAGAGGCTAAACCCTAGAAGCTAGCCTATGATGATTATGATTGTCCTTCTAGGGACTAAACCCTCCAGTTTATATAGACACCGGAGAGGGCTAGGGTTTACACAGAGTCGGTTACAAAGACGGAACTGTAATATCCGGATCGCCAAGCTTGTCTTCCACGCAAAGGAGAGTCCCATCCAGACACGAGTCGATGTCTTGAGTCTTGTATCTTCACGGTCCAACAGTCCGGCCAAAGTATATAATCCGGCTGTCCGGATACCCCCTAATCCAGGACTCCCTTAGTAGCCCCTGAACCAGCCTTCAATGACGATGAGTCCGGCGCGTAGTTTGTCTTCGGCATTCCAAGGCGGGTTCCATCTCCGAGTACTCCAACACAGATTGAGGATTGTGTCTAGCTTTGCGAGATAATTTCCGCACACCACCGTAGATAGCATAGCACTTCATAAATCTGATCTGCTGGCAATTTTTCTACGATGTGTTCTTATACCGTGGCCTGGCCCAACACGAGTTGGATTTTCTTAGCCTGCCTCGGTACGCGTCGCGAGGTGGTTTTATTGGCACACCCTGCCAAAGCAGTTATCGTGTTCCCCTTATCGCGTGCAACCCCACGACGCCTGTTGGTATGACTCCGTGTTTTTAGGTAAGCCCCAAGCGGTTATGCTGAGGATGCTTGATATTCACCCCCTTTATAGAGGGGCCGAGGCCTATCCCTCTTTTCTACCATGCTTGCGCCTTTTTGCATCTCGAGTTCCAACACCCGAAGCCCAAGCTCAAGCCCTCCGGATCTTCAATCATGTCCGAATCCAACCTTCAAGGCCGGTGGGTGGCTTCCTTTGTCACAGAGGAGGATATCGCGAAGCTTTGGGAGGTCGGATACCTGACCGCCGACATCAAGCACAGGCTCCCTGCTCCCGGGCAGACCATCCCTACTCCCGAGCCCAATGAGAGCGTCATATTTGCTTCTCACTTCCTCCGCGGCTTAGGCTTCACTCTTGATCCCTTCGTGAGAGGGCTCATGTTCTACTACGGGCTAGATTTTCATGATCTAACTTCGGATGCCATCCTTCATATCTCGTCGTTCATCGTTGTGTGCGAAGCTTTTCTCCATGTCACCCCGCACTTCGGCTTATGGCTCAAGACCTTCAATGTGAAGCCAAAGATGATTGAGGGATGACAGGCGGAGTGCAGGGGTGCTATAATAACCAGGAACACCGACGCCCCTTGGCCGGAGGGCTCCTTCCCAGAAGTGTCCGATCTATGGCAGCGGAGGTGGTTTTACGTCACAGCTCCCAGAGGCACAAAGTGGGTGGCTGCCTCCGACTTCCGTTCGGGCCCTCCGCCTCAACTGGCATCATGGGCCAATGTAGGACGGGATTGGGGGCCTGTTAATGATGTACCAACCTTGCAGAGCTGCATCCGGGAGCTTCTCGAGAGGGATATTACCCTTATCAGCACAATTCAGGTAATGCTAGTCCGACGGATGTTGTCGTGCAAGCGCCGGCCTCTCCGGATGTGGGAGTTCTCCTTATCAGCACGTACTATTCTGCACTTCTTCGGCCTGACGCTTGAAGGGATGTGTAAGTTATTCTTCGGACCACAAGTAAAGTGTCTGGACACCACTAAGGATGCGGGTCTGAGCTGCAATCGCCCAGATACCCAAGTAAGTAACCCAAAAACCAAACACTTCGTTTATAGTTATCATAACATTATTCTGAAAATCCTCCGTGGCTAGGAATGGCTCAACAAGGCGGAGAGAATCAGGTGTCCAGTGCCAGTTCCTGAAGGCTCGCCTAGTCCCGCCATAGCCAAGATGCTTGGTCCTGTGCTAAGTAAAGTGCCCTCGGGGAAAGACGAAGGGAAGAACAGAGAAGCAGAACTTCACACGTTGCACATCCAAACCGGGGGAATTGTTACCTCCCCAAAGGAGGATAGTCGGGGAGGGGAATCTAAGGTCTCCTCCCCTCATGGGAAGAAAAGGGCCGCCTCTGAAGACTTGGAGACAGAGATGCCCAAACAAGGGATGAAAACTTCACCAGGGGCCCTGCCCCGAAGGGCGTCCTTACCGCACCATGCCCGCAAATGGGCCAGCCCTCAGCTAAGCTGTAAGTTAATCATAAATACAAAGCTGCTGCTTCCTCCTTCGAGAACAATAACCAGGATCTCTCTTTTGCAGTCCGGTTAGCAGCTCTTCTCGACAGAGCTTGTCTTCGGGGGATCTCCTTCCGAAGATGATGGAGAGTGAAACCCCACCAGCCTCTCCGCCTCATGGGGCGGCGACCCCGAGGCGTCGTCATGGAGGAGTCCGGATTTGCCGAGGCCAGAAGCTAGTACTTCGGCCGTCCTAAGCCCGGAGGGTTCGTCTCCCACGTGGGGCGATAAGAAAGGTCTGGCACAGTTCGGCGAACGGCCGGATACACTGATGGGTCTTCTGGAGCGAGTTGCTCTCTCGGAGGATCACCGTTCATTAATGAGCACAGTGCTTGAGAAGATTTCATCCGCCACAAGTGGGTTGAATGAAGCTTTTACGAGCCTGCTCAGAGGCTTTGAGGAATGTAACGAGATACGTAATTCTTGATTGTGGTGCACACGCTAGGTGTGCTCCATATGGATAGTAGCCCCTGAGACTCTGGTTGCCAGCCTAAGGCGGCAAATGGAGGATCACATCGTTGAGTAATGATCATATTGTGTTTATGCACAGGTGGCTAAGGGTCCGGCAGCCAACCGGTCCGTTGAAGTCGCCGAACTGAGGCGTCAGATTGGAGTTATTGATGCCGATATCACACTTGTGAATGAGCGACTTAACGAGTCACAAGGTATGTGCTCTCCTTTCTTTATTTTTTATGGGAAAAATTAAGAGGAGCATAATGTTGATTTGATATGCTTGGACTGTAGACGGAGCTTCTGCCGTGGAAGCCCTAAGGGCAGAACTTGCCCTAGCCAAGAAACAGGCCCGGGCTAGCAATGCGGCTGCCCTAAAGGCGGCCGAAGAGTTGAGAGCCGAACAGGCTGCTCATCGCTGAAGCGAAGACAAAATAGCCGAAATGGTTGTGGAGCTAAAAAACGCCGCCAACCGGTATGAGCTTCTTGAAAATGAAAATCAGGTGAATAAGGCTGACCTGAAGAAGGCCCTTGATGCGGCCAAGGAGACGCGTTCCGACATTAGGGATGCATGGGAGGACCTTCGACAGGCCGAAGAAATCGCGGTTGGAAACCCTTATTTGTTGTGGATGAAGTTTTTGGATCCAAAGTATGCTCCTCTGGACCGACGCTAGAGCCCTGCAAACGCGTGTGCGGATTTAGCGAAGAGTACGGCTGATGCGGCCAAGCTTTTCAAGGACCAAAATGATAATGAAGTGGAGAAGCTGTTTTGGTTGCAATTCAGTGCTCCGACACGCCCATTGCCATTGAGTGAGAGGATGGCTGCTGTGGCCGAGCTCCATAGACTGTCCGGCTTTGAAATGCGGTCTGTAATAGACCACCTATGGCCGAAGGAGCCTAAGCCGGACAATTATTTTGGTTTAGTGCAACAATTCCTTGGTGTCGTATCGCGGATCGATGCCATGAAGAGGTCGGCGTGCATAGAGGGTGCACGGATGGCTCTTGCCCACGTTAAAGCAAATTGGACAGACATGCAGGCCACCATCATTGCGACCCAGAATCCGGCGGGAAGCCAGGATCCGGCCGAGCACTACTTGGAGTAGGTAACAAAAGGTGCTCGCTTAATAGAGGCTCAGTGTTCAAAGAATGTCATGTTCGAGTGACAAATTGTTTCATTGTAAAACCAATTTTATTGTAATTATGGAGGCTATGTTTATACTTTTCGCCCGAAAGTGCTATTGTGCCTCCTGTGCGGCCGTTTTATGTATATGTGTAATCTGAAAGTTAGCAGTCATTGGCTTCAGCCCCCACGCATACAATGCAGGGGTGTTCACGAAAAATATGCATAATCACACTTGATCCAACATCTTGGTCCATTAAGGAGGTGATCGCACGTCGAACTAGGCAACCGGACTATATAGCTGTAACACTTTCACTTAGCCACAGGAGTTTGACGGTGGGGCTACTATGTAGCCCCTAGTACCTTTGCGTGCATCCAAATACGGGCGCATGTGTACATGACCAGGAAACGGTCCTTCGTTAATGCGGAGGAATCCTAAAGATTCCGATAAGCCTTCGAGTGGTTGAACAGTCTCTCACTATGTCATGACAGTCAGTTTTCGGCTTTCTCTACTGAGGTGCTCATCTAGAATAACCAGGGCACAATTGCAGTAGTTCTCCTTTGGCCGCCTTAGCCGATAAGAATGGAACATAAGGCGGCAAACCCAAGAGCCAGGCAAACCCAACATTTGACCGAAGACATGATTTAGAGCTGATGCATATAAGGCCAAACTCGCGACGCTGAAAACTCCAGAAGGTATTCGGACTTTTTAACATATACTAGGCTGAATAACGCCCTTTATTATGAACCCTGTATTTCCAGGTACATGCATTAGTCCGCCGTGGCGAAATGCCAAAAATGGCAGTATCCTCTGTGGGTTTAGTACTCATGGGTTGTGTAAGCAACAAAAGACAATAAAGAAGGTTTACACAGGGGCTTAATCTAAAGTGAAACCTTTGAGCGGGGCCCTGCTGCATGTTTGCGGCTTTGTCTCTGTTGTGCCGTGTCCTGGGAGGGTATCGCACGAATGATGTCTGTAAAAAAGGAAAACTCATGTAGAAGAGTATGACGTAAGCGTGCGAAGAGTTGACTATTGTCAATGAATAGCAGAAGTGTAAGACATTGGCCTGTTAATAGGATCAAGCAAAAAGGTGGGCTTTATTGACTATTTGAAGCCCCTGGTGTCCTCTATGGGATTACATGTGTAGCGCCCAGCTCAGGTTTATTCAGGATGCCGGACTCGTCTAACCGTGCCCATGGTCTTAACAACCAATCATGCGTTCATATATTAGAAGCCGCTTAGAGTCCGGCGGCTAGAGCTGTCGCATACTCTTTGGCGCGTAAGGAACACTCTGTACTTCCATTAACGGTGATGACGCCTCATGGACCGGGCATCTTGAGTTTAAGGTAGGCATAGTGTGGTACTGCGTTGAAGTGGGCGAAGGCCGTTCTCCCGAGCAATGCGTGATAACCACTTTGGAGGGGGCGATGGCAAAGAGTAGTTCTTCGCTTCTGAAGTTGCCTGGGGAGCCCAATATTACCTCTAGTACGAGGGAACCCTTGCAGTGGGCTTCGATGCCTGGTATCACCCCTTCAAAGGTGGTGTTACTTTGGCTGATTCTGGATGGGTCTATCCCCATCCTGCGGACCGTGTCCTGGTATATTAGGTTAAGACTACTACCGCCATCCATGAGGACGCGAGTGAGATGGTATCCACCGATTATTGGGTCGAGCACCAAGGTAGCTGATCCTCCATGCCGCATACTAGTCTGGTAGTCCCTGTGATTGAAGGTGATCGGGCAGGCCGACCAGTGGTTAAGCTTGGGGGCGATGGGCTCTATATCGTATGCGTCTCTGAGCACGCATTCGCGCCTTCTTGTGGATATGTGAGTCGCGTGGATCATGTTTACTGTTTTTACCTCTGGTGGAAATTTTTTCTGTCCCCCAGTGTTCGGCTGGCGAGGCTCATCCTCGTCTTCACTTGGTGTTTCTCTTCCCTTGTGTTCAACATTTAATTTGCCGGCCTTCTTAAAGACCCAGCATTCTCTGTGAGTTTGGTTCACAGGTTTTTTGTGGGTGCCATGAATTTGGCACTGTCTGTCCAGGACTTTGTTCAGGCTGGACGGTCCCTCTTTGCTGCCTTTAAATGGCTTCTTTTGTTGACCGGGTCTGGAGCCCTTGAATCCGGCGTTGACCGTTGTGTTGTCCGGGCTTTCTTCCTTGTTTTGACGTTTGTTTTTATTGCACCGTGGCTTCCCGTTGCCATCCCTGATTTGGGATGTACTTGGGTCGCTGGTGCCTCTACGGGCCAACCAGCTATCTTCACCCGCGCAAAAGCGGGTCATAAGGCTTGTTAAGGCTGCCATTGTCCTCGGCTTTTCTTGGCCGAGGTGTCTGGCGAGCCACTCGTCCCGAATGCTGTGTTTGAAGGCCGCTAAGGCTTCGTCATCTGGACAATCGACAATTTGATTCTTCTTAGTGAGGAATCTATTCCAAAGCTTGCGGGCGGACTCTCCGGGCTGTTGAATTATTTGACTTAAATCGTCCGTGTCCGGAGGCCGGACATAGGTCCCTTGAAAATTGGCCCTGAAAGCATCCTCGAGTTCCTCCCAACTTCTGATTGAATTTTCGGGGAGGCTTTTGAACCTGTGTCGAGCTGGTCCCTTCAACTTAAGGGGAAGGTATTTGATGGCATGGAGGTCGTCCCCACGAGCCATGTGGATATGTAGGATAAAATCCTCAATCCAGACCCCGGGGTCTGTCGTTCCGTCATATGCCTCTATGTTCACATGTTTAAAACCATGTGGGAATTCATGGTCCAGTACCTCTTCGGTGAAGCACAGAGGGTGAGCAGCCCCTCTATATCTGGACGTGTTGTGGCATGCCGTCGGCTGGTGTCTGGTGCTGATTCCAAACTGGTCCTTGATCAGTCTGATCGCTTTGGTGACCATAGTCCTGCGCTGGGACGTATCCTCTAGATCCATAGATGGACCTGGTCGCGCCGGCCTTTTTATCCAGGAGCTCACGTAAATCGTGTGCGGCGTCGGTAGCTGCTCTATTGCGGTTACAAAATGGTTGGTCCGTCCTACTGGCCGTATTGTTCTTCGGTGGAACGGCCTCATCGTCGAATTCTGGCAGCAGCTTGCATTTTGGATAGCTCTTTGTGTGGCGATCGTCGCCGTACTTTTTCTTCAGTGTCTAGCACTTTATTCCATTTGCCATTGAGCATTTCCTGTGCGGCCTTAAGCCTTTGCTTCTGCTTCTTTAGACTTCTCGCAGTGGACATAAGCCTTCTGTGGAGTTTATCTCGTTCCAAACGTGTTTCTGGGATGATGAATGCATCGTCGTCCAGACTGTGCTCTTGTCCCGGGGCAGTTTGATGAGTTCGTCCCTTGGGATCACAGTGACCGGGCGTCCGCTCCGGGCTGTTTTCGGCGTGACCTGGCTCATCCTGCTCCATTGCTGGGTCCATATGGTCGTTGTTGCCTTCGGAGTTGATTGGGGTGTTGATCTTTCTAGCACTGTTATCGCTATTTTTATTGTTGCTGGACTTGGAGCGGCGTCTACGCCGTCATTTTGTCTTTTGTCCGGGGGTTTTGTCCTCCGTTTTATCGCCTCGTCCTCCTTAGGAGTATCCACCATGTATATATCGTATGATGAGGTGGCAGTCCAGTGCCCCGTTGGTGGTGGTTCTGAATCGTCTCCTGCGCCGACGTCCATATCGTCGGTATCATCGGAGTGGAAGTCAAGCATGTCTGATACATCATCGACAGTGGCTATGAAGCGGGTGGTGGGTGGGCAACGAATTTCTTCGTTGCCTTCTTACCCCTTGAGCCGGACATAGTTCGGCCAAGAGTCTCCTGACAGAGAGAGAGACTTTAATGAGTTTAGCATGTCGCCAAAGGGCGAGTACTGGAATATATCCGCAGTAGTGAACTCCATTATTGGAGCCCAACCAGATTCGGCGGGCTCGGGAGTGCACGGACTGGAACCTACAGCCGGACACGAGTCCGAGGGTCCGATGACACAGGCTTCCTTGGGGGTGAAGCCAGTGCTCGGCTCTACCGCCGATGAGTGTGCGGCCTCCGGGGCGGGTTCCATCCATCCGTCCTCGGACGACGCGATCTGCCCCGGATTTAGGTCCGGAGCTCTTGCAGGTGCGATATCCCGAGTGTTGTCAGACAGCAGGTCTAAGCCGTGCTCACCGTGACTGTTCGGCGATCCTGGCGTAGGCCCGAATCCGTCGAAGATCAAGTCTCCATGGATATCGGCCGTGTAGTTCAAGTTTCCGAATCTGACCTGATGGCCAGGGGCGTAGCTGTGGATCTGCTCTAGATGGCCAAGCGAATTGGCCCGCAGTGCGAAGCCACCGAACACGAAGATCTGTCCGGGGAGAAAAGTCTCACCCTGGACCGTGTTGTTGTTGATGATTGAAGGAGCCATCAAGCCTTGCAGCGACGACACAGAGGAACTATCAATGAAAGCACCAATGTCGGTGTCAAAACCGGTGGATCTCGGGTAGGGGGTCCCGATCTATGCGTCTAAGGCTAATGGTAACAGGAGGCAAGGGACACGATGTTCTACCCAGGTTCGGGCCCTCTTGATGGAGGTAAACCCTACTTCCTGCTTGATTGATATTGATGATATGAGTATTACAAGAGTTGATCTACCACGAGATCGTAGAGGCTAAACCCTAGAAGCTAGCCTATGATGATTATGATTGTCCTTCTACGGACTAAACCCTCTGGTTTATATAGACACCAGAGAGGGCTAGGGTTTACACAGAGTCGGTTACAAAGAAGGAAATCTAATATCCGGATCGCCAAGCTTGTCTTCCACGCAAAGGAGAGTCCCATCCGGACACGGGACGAAGTCTTGAGTCTTGTATCTTCACAGTCCAACAGTCCGGCCAAAGTATATAGTCCGGCTGTCCGAATACCCCCTAATCCAGGACTCCCTCAGGCGCCTCCGCCACCTCCTCCCCAAGAAGGCGCCCTGGTTCTAAGGCGCACGGCCACAGGACGAGATCCACCGCGTCTAGCACCCGTGCGACAAAAAAGCAGCTACCAAGAAATCCCTCGTCCCCAAGAAGGTGCATGCGTGCTCCCAGCACCGGTGCCCACGACCGCATCCCAGCGCCAGCGCGTCAAGACCCCGCGCTGCTCCAGGCAGCGGCGCGCGGGAATCCCCAGGAGCAAGCCCCGCATCAGCAGAGAGCTCCAGTGGCCATCGCAGGCTGCCGCGCCTTCACCACCGAGCTACGAAGTGTCGCTTGGCTGGGCAAGTTCAAACCTGACCTGCCTCCTCGCTATGACGGAACTGCCGACCCCGCGGAGTTCCTACAGCTCTACGAGCTGGGCATCGAAGCCGCCAACGGGGACAAAAAGGTCATGGCGAACTGGTTTCCCATGGCACTCAAGGACGGTGCCCGCAACTGGCTCCTAAACCTGCCTCCTCGCACGATCTCCTCCTAGACGAGATGCGTACTTGCATCATCGCCAACTTCCAGGGCACTCGCAACTGTCCGCCGGCCATGGGTGACCTGCACCGCATCAAGCAGCATCCCGGAGAGACCTTGCAGAAGTACATCCAGCGCATCAACAGCGCTCGCCTCAAGATTCCCAAGGTGGCCGAGGAGGCCATCATCTCGGCGTTCTCTGATGGCGTCCGCGACGTCAAGAGGAAGGAGGAGCTGGCAATCCACGAAGATCTGTGCACGTCATCGGAGTTGTTCAACCTGGCGACCAAGTGTGCAAGGGCTGAGGAGGGACGCCTCTCCCTTCTCGAGCTCCCAGCAGCAGATCCAGAAGAGAAGAAAGCCAAGGCCAAGGATGTGAAGCGCAAGGGAGTAGCTGTTCTCGCAGCGGAGCCAGACATGAAGCGCGGCAGGGACCAGCTGGATTCATCCAAGGGCAGCCGGTACTGTATGTACCACGATCTCCATACCCACAACACTAATGAATGCCAAGAGCTCAGGGCCGTGCGAGAGGGCCGTGTCAGTCGACGCGCCGAGCGCAACGATCGGGGCTACGGCCGAGGCGGAGGAAGAGGTGGAGGATGATGGCACGATCGTGGTCCTCGCCAAGGGTGGCTTGATCGGCCTCGCGAGGACCGCTGGCAGGACCAGCCTCGCGAGGGGGCTTGGAGGGATCAGCCTCGTGAGGATCGCCCGCAAGGCAACGCAGGACTTCCTGCTCTGCCACCGCCGCCAAGAAGGAATGACGACGATCATCGGGACTAGGGGGCTGGGGGCTTCCAGGAGCCGCGTGCAATTGCTTGCATCTTGGGCGGTGCCCAGGCCCGAGCCTCTCAGTGTATCTTCAAGCAGTTTGCTCGCAAGGTGAATGCAGTCCTCCCCAAGCTTGAGGCCATGCGCCACCCAGGTGGTCTGCGTGCGCCATCACGTTCAGCTCAGCGGATTAGCTCAAATGCGCAGCAACAGCAGGTGTCCTCCCGATGCTCTGTTCCCCAGTCATCAGCAATGTGCAAGTCACCATTCGTCTTCACGGACCCTCGTCGGCAAGGCATTTCGGTGTGGGTTCTATTGGCCAACAACACTCAATGACGCAATCGAAATCGTAAAAGCTAGTGAAGCCTGTCAATTCCACGCTAAGCAGATTCATTAGCCGGCTCAGGGCCTGCAAACCATCCCCCTTTCATGGCCATTCGCTGTTTGGGGACTGGAGATCCTTGGCCCATTTCCCCGGGCGCCAGGGGGCTACCGCTACCTCTACGTCGCCATTGACAAGTTCACGAAGTTGGCAGAGGTGGAAGCTGTCCGCACCATCCCGGCTGGCACGGCGGTCAAGTTCATCAAGGGCCTTATGAGCCGGTTTGGGGTGCCTAATCGCATCATCACCGACAACGGTTCGCAGTTCACCAGCAATTGATACGTCCATTTTGCATCATGCTTTTATGTCAATATTTATAGCATTATTGGCTGTTATTTCACGTTATGTCACAATACTTATGGCTATTCTCTCTTATTTTACAAGGTTTATATGAAGAAGGAGAATGCCGGCAGCTGGAATTCTGGGCTGGAAAAGGAGCAAATATTGAAGGACTATTCCGCGCAACTCCAAAAGTCCTGAAACCCCACGGAATACCTTCAAATAAAAAAAATCGTCGCCAAAGATGAAGGCAAGGGGGCCCACACCCTGCTCACAAGGGTGGGCCCCCCTGGGCGCGCCCCCTACCTCGTGGGCCCCCTGGTGGCTCTCCGACGTCCATCTTCTCCTATATGAAGTCTTTCGATGAGAAAAAAATAAGAAGCAACCTTTCGGGACGAGACTCCGCCGCCACGAGGCGGAACCTTGGCGGAGCCAATCTAGGGCTCCGGCAGAGCTGTTCTGCCAGGGATACTTCCCTCCGGGAGGGGGAAATCATCACCATCGTCATCACCAACACACCTCTCATCGGGAGAGGCCAATCTCCATCAACATCTTCATCAGCACCATCTCATCTCCAAACCCTAGTTCATCTCTTGTATCCAATTCTTGTCTCCAAGTCCGGGATTGGTGCTAGTAGGTTGCTAGTAGTGTTGATTACTCCTTGTAGTTGATGCTAGTTGGTTTATTTGGTGGAAGCTCATATGTTCAGATCCTTTATGCACATTATTACCCCTCTGATTATGAACATGAATATGTTTTGTGAGTAGTTACGTTTGTTCCTGAGGACAAGGGAGAAGTCTTGCTATTAGTAGTCATGTGAATTTGGTATTCGTTAGATATTTTGATAAGATGTATGTTGTGTAGCCTCTAGTGGTGTTATGTGAACATCGACTACATAACACTTCACCATTATTTGGGCCTAGAGGAAGGCATTGGGAAGTAATAAGTAGATGATGGGTTGCTATAGTGACAGAAGCTTAAACCCTAGTTTATGCGTTGCTTCGTAAGGGGCTGATTTGGATCCATATGTTTCAAGCTATGGTTAGGTTTACCTTAATACTTTTGTTGTAGTTGCGGATGCTTGCAACTAGGGAAAAGGCTAGCAGCAGCGCGGGTTTTAGATGTATCAGTAGCGCGGGCACCCGCGCTGCTAATACGGCGCTACAACTAACCCATAGCAGTAGCGCGTGCGCACCCGCGCTACTGCTACACAAGTGTAGCAGCAGCGCGGTTAACAGAAGCTCGCTACCACTAGTAGCGCTAGCGCTCTTTGGCTGGACGCGCTACTGCTATTGAGGCGCTGCTGCTAACTTTTGTACACTCGCTACTGCTAATTTAAGTAGTTTTTTTGGCATATTGGTTTTGTATTTGAACCGGCTTTGTAGAAGAATCTTTAGCACATAGAAATGTCATCATGATACACATACAAATGCCTACGAGACCACAAATGTAATCATAGCATGTACATACAAATAGTCTCTTCATAATCATCATCCAACACAAAGTGATATCTTGTCATCATCTCGAAAATAGCAATAGATGCAAGTCTCGAATACTTGCAAGTACAACAACGTCATCCATCTAAACAAAGGTATACGCAAGAAGTGCTATCACTATGAGTGAGAGCGGAACCATGCAGTACATGAGGTGGCGGTTACGAGTCCTCTCTCGCGCTAGCGTGAACCTCAAGTAACTAGCTTCTCCTTCTTGTCTGCTTTTGAAGCCTTTATGGCTGGCGCCCGTGAACCCATTCACTTGCGCCTGACACTCATGCCACTCGTTATACACCCCCGGAACCTTCCCTTTGTACACTACATAGCATTTCCATCTCGCCGTGAAGAAACTAGGTACCTGTTAGAGATGCATGTTCATGAAGAGGATGTACAATCATATATATGCAACAAAATATACTAGAGCAACACCAAAAAAGAAATGTTAGCAACTAGATGCAACATATACAGTACGCAAATTAATTAACTAGAGGTACGCAGGTCATCGTACGCAAACTAACAAAGTAGCGTTACGCAAGTTCGGCAGGGACCGTGGACATCACAAAGTTTCATCGCTACAAAAAGTATACAAGTTCAACCGACACATATCATCATCATCGGCATCATAAATCACTAGAAGTTCCATCCTTCCATATCATCGAGGACGAACCCTAGCTGCTTGAACGGCGTGAGGTCTAGACGTTGCATGCCTATGCAAGTTCGGACGTCTACTCGCGATATAGGGCCGTGGTGGAACATCCCCTTCTCATCGACGACTTCCTTCATGATGATCATCGCAATGTCGCTTTGGATGCGAAAGAAGTCATCTCTAAGTTTATAATTCGCTTCTCCATGAGATTCTAGCCACTTGTGGATATGATCATCATTTCTGCTGTTAATGCGAAGCTTTTGGTGATCCATGTTGAACTGAATCATGAGATGGACGATGTAGAATCCATCCTTCTTGCTTGGTTTTGGGACATGGATGCAGGAGAAGTTAGTTTTATGCGCGAAACCCATCTTCTTGTTCCTTTGTTTCCTGATATGCACGTGGCCACCTCTAAAGCTGAAGCCTTGGAGAGCATCATCTAGAATATTCATTATGTGGGTGTAGTCCTTTTTCTCGTAGTCTCTGGAAGGGTCAAAATACACGGCGTGGGAGACTTGTGGGTAAAGAACGATAAGGACAGCGTGCCCATTGCTGCGGGGACAAGACACCTCAAATTATTCCCCATATGAGAGAGAAGGAATGATTGAAATGTACGAAAGGGTTGTCCGGAACTGACTTACTTTGGATGATAAGGCACGAGGACAATTTGTCGGTCCTTATTCTGTACCATGAAGTTTTGGAGGTACTCCCTAGCAGTTTCACGCTCAAAGTCGCCGAGACTCAAGAAAGACTCGTGCATGTAGTACGGATCCGCCACACAGATTTGCGAGACTTCTTCACTCTTCTGTCGAGTGATTACTTGGACTGATTTCTTTCGGGACTTTAAAGCTCACCACATTCCTACCGGTGTTGTTGAGAGCAAGCGTGAGGAGTTACGCAATCTCAAGCAAGGCAACATGTCAGTGTACGAATACAACAAGCAGTTTCAGAAACTTGCTCGCTTTGCTAAACAAGACGTTCCTGATGAAAAGAGTATGATCTATCAATTCAGAGGTGGCCTTAGAGAGGATCTATAGTTAGCTCTCGTTCTTGTTGAGCCTACTCTGTTTGATCAATTCTATAATATGGCCCTCAAGCAAGAAGGTGCTCAGCTCAAGTGTGAAGCTTCTAAGAAGAGAATCAGGGATGCAGTTCAGTCTTCTTCTTCCTCTCAAGTGGTAGCTAAGCAGCAAAAGTTCTACCTTCCTCCTCCTCCATTTTGTCAGGCTACCAGCATAAGAACTCAGGTGGTCGTGGATCTTCCCACCCACCCAACCCAAGCTATCAGAACAAGTCTCAGCCTCAAGCTCCAAGGTCAAATGCTCCTTATCACCGTCCGCTCTCAGAGGTGACTTGCAACAAGTGCCAACAGAAAGGTCACTACGCGAACAAGTGCTTCAACCAAAGGCGCCTTCCTCCTCCTCCTCCTGTGAGGTCTTCAAGCAATGCAGTGGTCAAGCATAATCCAAAGTCTGCAAAGGTGAACATGATGAATGCAGCGCAAGCAGAGGATTCTTCTGATGTGATAATGGGTAATCTCTCAGTTAATGATATTCCTGCAAAAGTCTTATTTCATACCGGTGCATCGCATTGTTTCATGTGAACACCGTTCTTTATCAAGCATGATTTCACTTTGCAATATTTGGATAGAACTCTAGCAATTGTTTCCCCGGGTAAGCACATGAGTTCTCGTTTGATGGTTCCAAATGTCGGTATCAAGATGGGCGACTATAAATTTTTGTCTTCTCCAATTGTTCTTGGTGACTCGGATATTGATCTAATTCTTGGGATGGACTGGCTTTCTAAGCACAAGGCTCAGCTTGATTGTGCTGCCAGGCAGATTCAATTGACACACTCTTTTGAGGATGTTATCATCTATGCCGCTCGTGACGAAACCATTCGGTAGTTTTCTCTCAATGAGAAGGGCGAGTTGGATGCTATCTCTCAGATTCCAGTCGTTTGTGAGTACCAAGATGTCTTTCCAGAAGAGCTTCCGGGCATGCCTCCTCATCGGCCAGTCGAGTTCGTTATCGATCTTGAGCCTGGAACTGAACCCGTTTGCAAGCGTCCTTACAAGCTGGACCCAAGGAGCTGAAGGAATTGAAGAAACAGCTTGATGAACAAGAACGTCTGGGTTTGATTAGACCGAGTTCATCTCCATGGGGTTGTGGAGTTCTTTTTGTCCAGAAGAAGGATGGCACGGATCGACTTTGCGTCGATTACCGTCCCTTGAACAAGAAGACAATCAAGAACATGTATCCACTTCCCAACATCAATGAGCTTTTCGAGCAACTCAAAGGTGCTAAAGTATTCTCCAAGCTTGACCTCCGTATGGGTTATCATCAAATTCGCATTCGTGAACAAGATATTCCCAAGACAGCATTCAGAACAAGCTATGGTTCTTATGAATATACTCTCATGTCTTTCGGCCTTGTCAATGCTCCTCCAACATTCTCACGAATGATGAACTTCATCTTCAACCCCTACACCAATGAATTCGTCTTGGTGTATCTCGATGATATTTTGGTCTTCTCCAAGAATAAGTCAGATCATGCCAAACATTTGCGATTGGTGCTTGACAAGCTCAGAGAGCATAAATTCTATGCGAAAGTTTTCCAAATGTGAGTTCTGGCTTGATGAAGTTC